>CM057003.1:108064069-110464069 GCA_029891345.1 Dryococelus australis
AAACCACCCGTTTTACAAGAGTTTGCTATGACGTCATTGGACCCACTCCACCTCCCCCCTTCCCTCTTTTAATACACACACGCAGCGACCAAATAATAAAGAGTAAAAGGTTCGATAACTTTGTTTTAAGAACTCGGAAGCATAACTTGATCATGTATCTTCAACTCCAGCGGCACGCGCGATAATCTATTCTCAAATCTTCACACTTTTTGAATCAAACATTTAAGAAAAATCACCCCATGTATCAAGTGTTTGGTTGTTTCCTAAATATGCCACGAGCTTTTGTGTTTCTGCTAGCAGAAAGAATGTTAGGACTGCGTAAAATTGGACTTATACGTGAATTTTTATCTACGTTTTATTATTTGATTTATAATTAACATGAAAGGAAAGCAGGAAGGAAACAGGCGTGTTGGAAATGCTCTCATACAAAATATTATTAAACAGAGTGCGCGCACTACGTTGCCTATATGGCGTGAATTTCTATGCTTTATTTTCACGAGGCTGAGCCGTAGAACTTTAGCAGCGCTTCATAAAACTAGGACGCAACCATGGAATGTCTACAAAGTCATCGCCAATCGGCGCCCGTAGACGAACGAAATTTTGCAATCTGCGTGCCAGTTCTTAGTGGAAATCCTGTCCTGGCGAGTAAACACTGTACTAATAGCAAAGGGATGTCGGGCATCATACTAGTTGTTTTTCTGGGCTTTGGAATGAAAAGCAGTGGGGATCCGATGACGTATGATGTCACAGCGCATTTTGAAGTTGCCGTGAGGAGCTGGGTGCGAATCATCAGCACAGCCACTGAGCATTCTCACCACTAGGCTCCTTGATTACAATTTTGCTCACGCCTTGAATGTGGGCCACTCTCAGTAGAGGTCACCCGTCAGCCACCACTTCGGCAGGAAACTCGCCTGATTCTCGCGTGTGGGGACGCTGTCCATGGCCAGATAGTTTCGAGCATTGTTCAAACAAAAATCACCGGTGCCTGGACGAATATCCGCCTTCCTGAACTCATAACATCAGAGTTCAGGATCAGTTAGATTTGCTTTCATATGTCTTTAAAAAAATATTTTCATAGAAGGTAAATAGTGGTTTAAATAACTTCCTTCAAAATTAAACACCTTCCCCCTAAATAAAACAAAATTTTAATTTAATTTACTGATTATGTAACAGAGTTCAGGACTTTTAATTGGGATCAATGTGGGGGAGGGGGGATTAAAAATATGTCCAACGATCCCCTTTTCGGCTATTACCTGATAAGAGAAATGAATAACGTTATATATATATATATACACATATATATGGGAAGTACATTAACAAACTTTGAATTTTAGAAATATAATAATAGAGTGCAGTTATGGCCAATGACCAAGCACTTATCAAATTTGTAATTTCTTTGTTGTTGTTGTTGTCAATGGCCAGAGTGTTTCCTCGGACCACTACCACTTACCCCGCTCTTGCGCTCCGCCGCTGCTTCATATTCACCTACCGTTTTCCCCGCCATTACATTCCGGTGCTGTTCCACTCTCACCTTATTTCACCCTCATCAGCTCTCAAGACCTCGTTGTTAAGAGCCGCCCAAATCTCTCAACTCAACTCGACCATATCCACCTCACTTGTCATCACCAGCGCTCAACACCCCACTAATAGGAGCACTAACCAAACCTATAATATCTCAAATCAATTCTCTATCCTCGAGACACAACGAACTCATCTTCAGCCTACATGCGGTCGTACTCTCGGGGCAACCAAACATGAGAGTGGAGGCTCCTTGGCCAGCCTTCCTGCCTGCCTGCCTGCCAAGGCTGCAGCCATGCCATTTCAGAACAAATACCTTAACAATTGTTCGTCACATTTCTTACGGAAAAATGGGTCGCTAAAAAATGTTGTATAATTTTTATCTAATTTTTTTAAAGTATAATATTTATATGTACATTTCACAAAGAAAACTAAGAATATATACGTGTGTGTGTGTATATATATATATATACATATACACACACACACAACTAAATAAAATAGAAGGGTCTGTCTATGATATTCGAATTTTCCACTTTTAATTAATTTTTCATATAGTATAATTGATTACTAAGCCGTATCTAATGTTAATTTTTTTTCGTGTCTGACTGTCCGACCGGATTTAACTCAGAAACCACTGAACGTATTGGCATCAAATTTACACAGTATATGTAAAATAACTCCAGGGCCAACTCAGTCTTTGTTTCATCGAGATATCTCAAAGGGTTTCAAGAATATTATTATCAGGGCTGTACATAGTTACTGGATTAAGCCTTCCTTAGGATTACTACATAAAAAAGCACTGTTAAAAATGTTCCGTCACTTCTCCTATCTTTTTTGTCTATGGGCTGACCTCCTTGCCTTCTCAAGAGCGATTCCAAATCCTAAATTTGTTATGTAACACCCTCGTGTAGTTGATTCCAGCATCGATAGGTACTCTCATCACGACACAAGGATGATACATGTGGAAGGGTGGATACAGATTCCTGTTGTGGTAGTGTTTGCAGAACCTAAGTTAAAGACATGCTCCTGTTTTTGAAAAAAAGCTGATTTGTAGAAATATATTATTTTATCAATAAAATGGTTTCTTGATTGTCGTTTGCTTTTGCTATCCACATAGAACAAATGTTGAATACATATTAATTATGTACTTATATTTTAAGAGGAGAAATTTCAGAAAAAACAAGTACAATACCAAAATATCTCTCTCTCTCTCTCTCTCTCTCTCTCTCTCTCTCTCTCTCTCTCTCTCTCTCTCTCTCTCTTTCTCTCTCTATATATGTATATATAATAGTCTGGCATACAACATAAGCATATACACTTCAGCATTTTATATGAGTAAAATAAATGTTTTTATTAATTAATTTAAATATCAAAGGATCTTGAGTATTCAATATCTTTCGCAACCAAGGCCTTCTCTTTTCAAATTAAGTTACTTTAAAACAAACCATTCTATTTTCAGCAAGACAGCTAGTGAAATCACTTTCGGGTACCCGTTTGCAAGTATAAGCCAGAAGGGCACATAAACTTTTCTTAATTTTGTAGGTTACATGTTTTATCGTGCCAAAACACACAATCATATTAATTAGTTGAAATGTTGAGAAAAATTTAGTTCAACCACCCTGTGAACAGTTCATGTTAAAGAGAGCCTTTATCTCGGAGCATGTGGCATGCGAACGAAATGGTTAGATTTTACTTGGTGCTGGAGAGAATCAAAATTTCGTCTGCTGCGTAGGCCAAGAAGCAGCACTCAAGAAGAAACCAAGAAAGGCTGTGAATAAATCATCCCAGGAGGGATGTTGGCCACGATCTACTGCATCGTAGAACGAAACTCCAACACGTGCACCGCTACAAGATATATCGGCACACACAAAAATAACACGAAATGGCAAAAAAATCACTAATAATTTAGCTTACCCTTATCGGCGGGTGAAATTGTCAATTACATGGAAAGAAGAGAGAACACAAGTAGATAAAAATTCGTAGAACAACTACATGCTGTATGGTTAAGTTCAACAAGGAGGCAATAACCTCGCGAGCAGGAATAAATATGAAATTGATCACGCTCAGAACTCCAGACTAATCGATATGTAATACAATATTTAGAAAGATGTATAAAACAGAGATAACTTACAATTATTTCATTAAATTACTTTAAATTATATTTGCATCTTGCAAATACTAAATACTCATTAAATTATTAAGTAGAATTTAATTCTGGACACAACATAGACATATATCAAATAGCAAATTTATTTCAATTTATATCAAATAATATGCCTCTTCAAGTTGGCAAGACCAGGGCAACAGTAAAATAATTTAATTATATTCTCAATGTTTTACATTTTGAATAGGATAAACAAATCAAATAAATATAACTGGAGCATGTTTTAATCAAACAAAACATTTTTGGTGTATAAGTAATTAATGAAGCACTTATTAAAATTAATAGTAACCAAAAAAAATTAAAGCTCTGCCAATACAACTGGCACAAATGCCAGTGTCATGCGTACGAACTAGCACAAGAAAGCTTGTGTGTGTGTGTGTGTGTGTGTGTGTGTGTGTGTGCGCGTGTGTGCGTGCGTGCGTGCGTGTGTATGTTTGTATAATACGTGGCGATTTTTTAAACAATAATTTTTAATATTACTACACTGAGACGGAATTCTGTTAAACGTTGATAATTAGTTTAAGCTCCATGGCCGCAGTTTTGGTTGGCATCACGATATTTAGTAATTACAAGTGTAAATATGTAATGTTCACCGGGACCAAGTTTAGTACAAATTGTAAACGACATAAAAAATTGCTGAAATTTGATTAACAGCGAAATTTTCCGATGCAACATTAGGGTATTATGAATATAGATTGTTCGCGATTAATTGACCCTTATACAATAGAATTATGAAAATGAGTCCCTTCTTTAAAGTCTTCTAGAGTAATCTTGTAGGTAGCAGTTAGATGTTATTTTGGACCCCACATTTTCACTTAAAACGAAGGCTTTAGATTCTTCAACTTAACAAATTCTTAAAGCTTAAAAAAAAAAAAACTTATTTATGAAAAACACAGTTTCGTACATATAATATTTCAGCCTTCGTATGAAACAAAATTAGGTAAGTGGTGAAATTTGTCCTGGCTGGTACCAGGTAATGACAGCATCTGCATGAATGACTGGTGTGATCCTAGTACAGTCGACAGCTAAAGCCTAGGCTACAATCACCATAGCGTTCCCATAACAAAATAACAGTGGCGTTACCGTGGAAATATGAAAAGGAACAGGTTACAACCTTAGTAAGAAAACCGTTACGCGGCTAACGAGAAACGAGCACAAAAAAAAAGACACGCTGTACACGTATCACTGGCATTTGCAAACAGTATGTTGGCTAACCTGATATTTATTTTTGTTTATCTACTTGAGATGAAAAAAAGTTTCGCGGGAATCATGTTTCGGGTTATTTAAAGTGTGGTATACATGTTAATGATTGCGTTGACAATATAAATAAACGGAAATCTGAACTGCACCGCAAAGATAATTTAGATAACAACTATGTTATTGTTATAAGATTGCACTGCACAGACACTCGTGGTTGGAAATGTTGTCTCGTGATTGGCCGGCGTAAAACTCGACGTAAGAGAATTGAAAATATTCAATTCTCTTACGCCGGCTACCGCGAGCAAGCCGCCATCTTACGCCGTTATGTTCTGTTGTGGCTGGTCCCATATACGACTGTGAATTCAATTTTGTATTGTTATTTCTTACTGTGATTGTAGCAGGGCCTTACTCCATGCCATAACGTCGCATTACAGTTGTGAGCACTGGATCTATTAAATTTAGTTTCATTATATTACGAACAAGTAAGAGTTAAAATTAGCGCTTTGCAATATATTTGCTTTCCTAACTATTTCAGTTCCCCTCGATCAGCTCATGGTTCAAGCAATTGTATCCATTGCAATATTAATTTTACAAATGGCGGGAGGTTAACAAGTGCTCAGAAAATAGAGACGGAACCGCGTTTTCGAAGGTTCTCAACTAACAACGGGTGTACTATTGACTCATTAACTAAATGTGTTCAGTGTAATTCAGTCCCGTCATCCTCAGCTAAAAATTAAAATATGACCATAATATACGTACAGTGTATTCTGGGACTAAAACCGCCATTCACATTCTGTAACTATATTATGGCTTAAAGACTGTTCACGATAAAGTGAAAACTTTTTGAAATCAACCTTAGAAAAAAGTCACTGCTCTTACGTGCATTTATTTGAATGGGCGCACTGTGTGACATGCGCCCAGTAAAGTTGGTCACGATGGAGGAAAAGTAGTTCCATATGTTAACGTCGAATAAAAATCTTTAGGTAACCAGTTCTGACGACTTATATTATTTATTTCGCGTTCTATTTTTTTAGTGTATCGGAATATAAAAATGAGCAGATTTGTAAAATATTTACTTTTATAAAAATTCTAACGTCTCACTTGATCAAAGTATGAAAATAAAGTGATGAAGCCCATGGCAGTGTTAATTTTACATAAGGCGAAATACTACACAACGTGCATATAAGTAGATCTTAAGCAGGGCTATCAAAATTGCTCATTTTATCGTGAACAGCCTATACGTATATTTTTCTTAACTGGCATATTGTCAGTAAAAAAGAGCAAATAAAATAAACAAGAAATCAACTTACTCCTAGAATCGTGTTCACACACGTGAAGATAAGTCGGTCTACACACATGGTCTAAGTGTTCGGTAAGATTTTTTTCAAGGTTAACATACTTCTTTAACCAACGATCATACAAGCCTTTAGCAGCGACAAACTAATAATAACAAAAGCCAGCATTAATAAAGTTAACAAAGCCGTCCACAGTATTTTGCCTTAGATTACAAGATACATAAACGAAAATATGTGCTAATACATATTTATTTCAAGTTTCATACTTTCACCACCATTTTTTTTATTATGTCAGTTTGCTGTCTGATTTGAGCAAGACTACACTATTACAAATTTAATTATTCGTATTTCAGACGATGAAAAGAGAACGCAGTAATTTAAGTTAAACAAACGCACTGCCTCGTCAAAACGACAAAGCATGAAACCCGATTTCATTTTATGTACCTCGTATGAGTTTGTTGATTACATAAATAAAAACTCAAATTCACTACCGTACTGTTTCTCCAACCTCTGTCTATATCCAATCTCAGTCTCCCGTAGCCTTTATTGTAATGCATGAATAATTTTGAATTCTTTCCTGTCGACTGGGTTTTTAAGTTGTCTTTGACGGTTTTTCCCAGTCTCTTCTTAGTTATAGTCTTAACTATAGGTACACACAGTGAGGTAGTCATGGCCCCAATCGCTGGCCATGGCTGCCCAATCCCTCTCTGCCGCGATGCATGTCTCCTTGCATGATTCCTTCCCTTGTAGGCATAAGGGGTTAGCCCTGAGGCGCAATAAGATCCCGCCCTACCCACCGGGCTTTCACTTTAACACTAATCTAGGATATAGTAAATGAATGCCTCTTATTATAACAGTTTAGTATAAAGTGACCCACAATAATATTAAACCAATGTAAATATACGATACACGCGCCGAAAACACCACCAAATCTGCCCACAGCGTGGTAATCAGTTCTATAATCAGTAGTTAACACACAACTAGGTTCCATTCTAAAGTTCGCAGTGGGACTTATGTCAACCTGAGTTCGTTGTGTAGTATGTATTGCCGGAAGGTGGCATCCTGTATTGAAAATGACGTGAGTAGGGTGATGGGAATTCGGGGACACATGGCTGGCGGCAGAGGCGCCAGGCGCCATCCGCCATTTTGGAATTTCTCAATTTTCCTTCAAAATTTACCGTTTTCCCTAAAAAAAAAGAACCATGTCCAAAATGTCCAAAAATGTGCACTAGGAAGCCACCCTAAGTCCAATTTTCGAACTATTTTCCGGTACTTTGGTGGCTTCACTATTGCTTCTAGCCCGCCACTCTTCATACTCCTAACCATCACGAAAAGTGTCGATCAGCCCCTTCCTACAACCCAATCATGAAAAATCAAGAAAAATTACAAAAATATAAAAATAAATAATAAATTTAATACATTTTTATAATTAAAAAATTTACAGGCGTAAGCATTCAGTGTTATATATCACCGGACTCGTCTTTTTCAAGGCGCATACGATCGTGATATTATTTCGATTATGTAACCAAATGTCAGAACCACCATTTTGTATTTAAGAAATATGCACCTACTGCTGCCCAGCACCTATTCACACACCATACTTGTGGTTCAGGCAGCTGGCTGACCTTGTCAAATTAATAGCGCAATGGTCAGACATCTAGGATGTGATGCATTTATAAATAATTAGAATTATTATATTAAAATTAATTTCAATTTATCATTTGAAAAATGCCTAAATATAAAAAAAATGCAATAAAATGTATTGAAAATGTATTTTTAATGCAAAATCAGCATATAAAATTTAAATTATATAAATTTCCCACTTTCGTATTACAGCTGGTTACATATTAAAAAAAAAGAAAAATGTCATGGATGAATGGGACTTCGAAAAGATAATCTCTCGAACAGGAGTCGCACTCAGCTATACAACCAACCACGATAAATATTGCTTAAATGTGGTTCAGTAGTCACCAAACGAAGAGCATGCCATTCCCTTGTACAATTATCTATGACTCATTGCCACATTTATTTGAGAGCTAATTCAGTATAAATTCATCGCATTTTCCAGTTTGGAAAATTTTAAGGCGAATGAGATATTAAATCATTTTTTTTTTTTTTCATTCGGGGGTCAGAATCATATGTGCCTATGCTTACATTAACAGTTTTTATATATTTCTTTTAAATAATTATTTAGCAGACCACATTTTTCGCAAGCAAGCGAATATGTACAGGCATATGCTAATATAATTTTCGAACTCTTAGGAGACAGGCTCGTGGATTTCAGTTTGTAAGTATTATTTATAGCTACAGGAACATGTTTTCAAGCGCTTTATAACCATAGTGATTAGCCTTTATGTTTGTAACATAGTGATTTTTTTTAACGGAAACAGTTTATAACGGAATGGTTATGATATAGGGTTAATAAGAAAAACATTTTACACTTTCATGTTTAAAATTTATTAAAATATATAAATACAAAAACACTCAAAAAATAAACACAGCTACTTATATACCCACTGATGTTGATGTTGCCCTGTGCATGTGTTTCTGTTAACCATATTACTTTATATAGGTGCAGGGTATATCAAATAAAAAATTTTGTATTTAACATTCGAATTTAAATTTTATTAAATTTTTTATTGATTTTTTTTAAGTTGAATTGAAATTGTACATAGAGTATAGTTAATCAATGCAAAAAGTTCTCTCAATTTCATTTCCGGTCTTCTCTCTGGAAGTTTAATTATTACACTGTGTCAGAACTTGAAAATTATTCACTGCCATGACTGCTATGTAAGTATAAGTATGCTACTCAGAATTATTTTTCAAATATGCATATGTGACCAATCCAACCCATAATTTGAGTAACGACTTTGCACAAAAGCTATATAATCATGGTTGGATCAGCATCTACCAACACTTTTAAAAGCATAGTAGTCTATGTTTTACGAACCAATAGGCCCTTGAGACCTGGAATGTTCGTGGGTGATAAAATGTCTTAACTTTCATGCTCTTCTTGACCATCAATCCGTCAATGCACATAGAGTCAATGGGTTTGTCGTCTGTCTCTATCCATATGTATTAAAATATGATTCACTAACTGTTTCCAAAATTTGTATATGTCGACACAGAATTAATGTTTTGTATGCAGTCAATTATCCATGTTTTTTATACTGAAGACTTTATTAACATTCTATATGCAGATATGTCTATTAATAGTAGAATGCTCATAGCACCACTTTAAAGTCGTGAGGCATGAAAGGATACAACACATCAAAAATAAAGAAAAAACAATTTTTTACAATGATAGTTTATTAATATTTTGTAATTAAAACTCCAGAAAAAAAGCAGTTCATCGCATCATCATCTGATATAACCCCGATCCTTAAGTTTACTAATAATTGAAGATTCTCAAAAATGAGTGAGAGATCCCTGCATTTTTGAAAGTCAAACTTAAATCTGAGTCTATCAACAAGTTCATTCGGGTGTTCGGAAAATAAGTAGTCATTATTCTCAGCATCTTCTTCTTGTAACTCGGTGCAGCAAATCAATGAGCGTTCTTGATGCCTTCTGCCTTCCTCGCGCCACTTATGGAAGGAAACTTGTTTGTGAGATGTGTGCGAACGTCGAGAGAATCATCATCGTTCTCATCAGATACTTCATGAACACTGTCTCAATAGATATTATCATTAATGCTGTCTTCGTGATCGTCTTCGCCTCCTGTTTCATCCTCAATCTTAAATATGCTGTTCTTTGTAGTAGGAGTTTTATTGCCATCATCAGTATTTAGATCCAACTATGGTTTATTTTCAAGTTGTTCAACTTCATGCGAAAGTCTTGCAAGTATACATTCTGCGCAAACCGACTCTAAAAAACATTGTAGGTGTCTCACCCCGTCTTTCGCATAACTGTTCCATCAGTATCGTCTGCGCAAACAACAATCGATGTAGCAGGAGGTATTGTTGGCAACACTTGCTGACTCCTAATAGATGTATCCTGGCAGATCTTGGTAGGTTCTATCAATGTATCATCTTGCACAAACTGCAAGGGACCAAAGTAATGCTTCATCGCGCCAGGACTCTATGTACAGGTGGTTCTCTCATTTCGCTGAACACTGCAAATTTTACTGAAGTACTTGATACAGTAACGGCAACAAAGCCTTTGCAAAGGCGAGGATGGCAGCACTGCTGTAGGTGTACTATCTGAAGAAATCGATGGTGATGTATGTGTCACAGCAGAATATGTCGATAGCACTTTGCCAACCTCAGGTGTTGATGGACCAGCAACCTATGGCTCTATAATATTGTTGCTTACACGAGCTGAGACGAAATGTCCTTCACGACTGTCAATGTCAAACTAAGCATCCTAACTGGAACCCAGATCATTACATACTCGCAAGCTGGCACCTTACCATTCAATGTCCCCACCCACCATAAATCAAGTTAACAGAACCTATACAATTCAGACCAGTCAAAACACAACCATGTTTACCATTTGTCAAACTAACATAGCTTAACATACTAAAGCCCAAAAGCCTAACCTACCTTAACACAAAAGTCCAGAAAAAAATCAGTAATAACCTAAAATAGCCTTACCTACCATAGTCCAGATGAAAATTATACTTATCCTAAGCACACATTTGTCCTACATGCCTAGCATTATTTCACCCACTTAGGAAAATTTGATGTGTCCAGGCATCAGAAATACACTTCAAACAGACTGCAGCCAATCAACACTTCGTGTAACATTCACCTTACACTTATAAACGAACAGTTGCATCAAGAAGAATAAAAATTAAAATACAATATAGCCAAAAAATTCAGACACCCTAGTAACCATACATTCGAGGCCAGTCCATATCACAATAATCCTTACCATCTGTCAGTGTAATATAATGCACTGATACCAGCCACTATGTTTTTACGTCACCCAACCACTATGTTGGACCATGACTGGCGACCTTGACCTGGTGACCTTTGACCTTTAATTCCCAAAACTATTCTAAATTTTTTTATAAATTCCTGAAAATTAAAAATGTATTTAAAAACTGAAAACAAAAAATTAAAACTCGTTTTACACTATCCCTTCGATCAATAGTTCAGTTGCTCCACCTGCTCCACAATCACTCCATAACAACTCCACAACTGCTGCACGATATTTCCACAATTGCTCCACACACCAATCCACACAGCAATTGACACACCAATTGACACAGCAATTTACACACCAATGGACACATCAATCCTCACCAATCCAAACACCAATCCACACACTAATTCACACAGTAATCCACACACCAATCCACAAACCAATCCACACAACAATCCACACCCCAATTCACACACCAATCCACACCAATCATCACCACATTCAGTACCACACACAAAATCAGTCCCACATGTACCACAATCTACACCACATGCATTACAATAACCGCAGCGATAAGCACAGCACTTAGCACATACAGGTCCATCATGACTCATAAATGACTTCTAAATGATTCTTAAATGACACTTAAAGACTCATAAATGCCTCCAAATGAGTCCTGATGACTTATAAACAACTCCTAATGGCTCCTAAATTACTCCTAAATGACTCTTCATGACGCTTAAATGACTCCTAAAATACATGATTTATGTAAGGATTGGAGAAAAACAATTCTTAAAATAAATTTTTTGACTTTTAAATAAATTTTTGGAATATTTTCGATTTTATAAAAGTTTCTAGAATCTTACAGTTTAAAGGTCAAAGGTAACCAGGTCAATATTAAAGGTCAAGTTCACCTGGGAAAACATGGTGTGTGGGTAATGTCATAACATGGTAGCTGGTATCAGTCAATATTGTTATGTTGACAGATGGCAAGGATTATTGTGATATGGACTGGCCTTGAATGTATGGTTGCTTGGGTTGATTTAATGGTAGCTTGACTTTCTATTTGGCTACATTGGATATTAATTATAAATCTTCTTGATCCGACTTTTTACTTGTACATGTAAGATGTACATTACTCGAAGTGTTGATTGTCCGCAGAATGTTTAAAGTGTTTTTCTGATGTCTGGACGAGTCAAATTTTCCTAAGTATGTGAAACAATGCTAGGCATGTAGGTCAAATGTGTGCTTAGGATAATTATAATTTCTATCTGGACTATGGTAGGTAGGGCTATTTCAGGTTATTTCTGATTTTTTCTGGCCTTTGGTAGGTAAAGGTAAGTTAGGTTTTTGGGCTTTAGTATGTTATGCTATGTTAGTTTGACAAACGGTAGACATATTTGTGTTTCGGCTGGTCTGAACTCTATAGGTTCTGTTAACTTGATCTATGGTGAGTGGGGACATTGGATGGCAAGGTGCCTGCTTGCGAGTATGTAATAATATGTGTGCCAGTTAGGACACTTAGTTTGACAGTGACAGTCGTGAAGGACACTTCGTCTCAGCTCGTGTAAGCAACTGGAATATACTATGTAGCCAAATATCGATAGTCCATAAACACCTGAAGTTGATACAATGCTATCAACTTCTTCAGTGGTAAGACCTCCAGAGCCATCGACTTCTTCGGAAGGCAGTGCTGCCATCGACGACTCCGCCAAGGCTTCGTCTCTGTTACTGTTTCAAGTCCTTCAGTAAAAGTTGCAAAGCTTGGTGACATGAGAGAACCACCTGTACGAAGAGTCAATTTAATGCGATTAAGCAATACATTGGTCCTATGAAGTTTGTGCAAGGCGATACATTGAAAGAACATACCGAGATCTGCAAGGATTCGTCTATAGAGAGTCAGCAAGTGTTGCCGGCAATACCTCCTGCTACATTGATGGGTACTGTTAGCGGAAACGATTATGATAGGACAGTTAATGCTAAAGACGGAATGAGAGACCCACGAGGTTTGGTAGAGTCGGTTTGCGCAGAATGTACACTTGCAAGACTTTCGCATGAAGTTGACGAACTTGAAAATAAACATTCGTCAACTCTAAATACTGACGATGACAATACAACTCCTGCTACAAAGGAAAGCATATTTAAGGTTGAGAATGAAACAGGAGGTGAAGATTACGAATACAGCATTGATGATGTCTATGAAGATAATGTTGATGAAGTATCTGATGAGAAGGATGATAATTTTACCGACGTTCGCACACATTTCACAAACAAATTTCCTTCGATATGTGGTACGTGGAAGACAGAAGGTGTCAAGAACACTCGTTAATTTGCTGCACCGAGCGACATGAAGAAGGTGGAAGAAACTTAGAATACTGACTACGTATTTCCCGAATGCCCGAATGAACTTGTTGATAGAATCAGATATTATTTGACCTTCAAAAATGCTTGCTTCTGAAATTTTAATTACAAACTAAACATAAATTATTATTATAAAAACATTTCTTTATTTATTTTTGTATGTCATATCCTTTCATCGCACACAACTTTAAAGTGTTGCTATGAGAACTCTACTATTAACAAACAGATCTGTATAGAATGATATTAAAGACTTTAGTATAAAATATATGGATGATTGACTGCATAAAAAACATTAATTCTGTCAACATTTACATATTTTGGAGGCAGTTTGTGAATGGTAATTTAATATGTATGGATAGAGACAGATGACAAACCCATGGATTCAATATGAATAAGTAGATTGATGGTCAATAAGAGCACGAAAGTTAAGACCTTTCATCCCCCACCAACATTCCAAGTCGCAAGGACCTATTGGTTCGCAAACCGTAGACAACTATCCTTTTAAGAGTAGAAGCTGATCCATACCATGATTATATTATGCTTGTGCAGAGAGTCGGTACTCATATGATGGGCTTGGATTGGACATATATATATATATATATATATAGTTGGCTGTAATCGCCGATCCATTTAAGATACAACTAGCAAATTCATAAAATAGGCATCACTTCCAACGATGAGAAGGGTCACAGGGCCAAGTATACCCTATGTCTACTTATAAGCATAGTTAGCATAGTTCTGAACCGCTTAAGATATAGTGTCCGAATTCATATCATAGGCATCACACACGACGACGAGAAAGGTCGCAGGGTTAAGCATACCCTATAAGGAGCGTAGTCACTTACAAGCACAGTTCGCTGTAAGTTCCGAACCATTTTAGATACAACTATCAAAATCATAACATAGGCATCGCCCCCAACAACGAAAAGAACTGAAGTGTCATTCACTATGTGCACTTACAAGCATTGTTGGCTGTAATTTCGGAACTGTTTGAGATATAACTACGAAAAACATAACAAAGGCACTGCCCCTGACAAGTAAAACGATCGAGGGGTCAAGTATGTCCTAAGCACACTTATAAGAATAGTTGGTTGTAATTTTCCAAACCATTTAGTAACAACTACCAAAAACATTACATAGGCATCGCCCCCAATAACAAAAAAAAATAACCGAGGGATTAAATATGCCCTCAGCACACTTATAAACCTAGTTGGCTGTAATTTCCGAACCATTTAAGATATAGCAACCAAATCTATAGCATGAATATTACCCCCAACAAGGATAACGATCGAGCAGTCAAGTATGTCCTAAGCACACTTCTAAGCATAGTTCTCTGAATTCTACAAACAGTTAGAGATACAACTAGCGAATTTTCAACACAGGCATCACCCCCAACAATGAAAAGGACCAAGAGGTCAAGTATGGCTTAAGCACACATATAAGCATAGTCGACTTTAATTTCCGAAATGTTTAATATTAATTAAACTAGGTGTGAAATATCTCGCACAGCAATAATAAGAGCAGGGATTGTGGTTAGAGATTCGCAACCGCCATCATGGATGACATCATGCCAACAGTAGTCATGTCCTTTCTCTGTGCATCGAGCAGAGACGAGTTCCCTGCTTTACCATTCCAACTGGGATTTTTCATATCCCTTCCGAGATCCCGAAGCCCTGACAATTCTCATGTTCTCCATCTGAACAAAGCCAGGCGATATATGCTCGCCTAGAGTCACACCATGTGGCAAGGATGGCGTGCTTAAAAGCACAGATGGTTGTAATTTCCAAACCAGCCGTTTATGATACAATCACCAAATTCATAACATGGACACAACCCCCGACAATGAGAAAATAACTGTGGGTCAAGCACATTCCAAGCCCCATGTATAGCATAGGTGGCTGTAATTGGCGAATTATTTAAGCTATGAGTACCAAATACATAAAAAAAAATAGCCTCCGATGAAGATCAGAGGCGATATGGTCAAGTAAACACGAAGCTGTCTTATAATCATAGTCAACTCAACCACCAAATTCCTAATATGGACATATCCCCTACAACGAGAAAAGGACTGCTGGTAAAGCACATCCTATGCCGCACATATAAGCATAGGTGACCGAACCATTTAATTTATAGGCACCAGATACATTATAATTGCCTCCGATGAAGAACAGGTATGGTAGTGTCAACTAAATGGGAAGCTCTCTTATAAGCATACTTGACCGCCCCAACCAGCTGTCAAATACATTACATCACTGCCGAAAACAAACGAATAAGATGTTAGTTTCATGTACGACCTAAGCTCTCGCATAGTCGGCTACAATTTCCCACCCACCGATGCTATCCTCAGGCATCACTTTCACACCATAGCCCCTTGTATAAGGGAAGGTCGGGTATTACCAAACAGCGGGTGGTATCGGACACTGCTAGTTCCTACAGTTGCGCGCCAGGGGCAGCACTAGCCAATGGCTTGTTAGGTAGCTCTGTGCGAAAAATGTGTGGGGTCACCATTATGAGTTGATGCATTATGCAGTTGTGACGTGGTGTTACATTTTGTTGATTTTTTTTTCGGGACCTACTGCACAGGGATAACTTTGCCTGCTTGTTGCATCATTACAAGTATGTGATATACAAATATATTTATAGATATGGTATAGTGATGGTATATTAGTAATCCATGTACGATAATGTAGTGTGACATTTGTGTGCGCCTAATACTGAGTGTGCTGTAATGGACATTTCGAATGTGTGTCGGTCTGGTAATATCGGACAAACTGTTGGCGAGTGATATCGAACAGTGGTGGGTAGTATCGGACATTATGTTTCTATGTTCCCTAGTAAACGCTGATACAGGTGTTCTTTTTCTTTTAGGGAAAATGGGGAAGAGGAAGGGCAAGTAAAATGAGTATAATATCAAATTGAGCAGTAGAACATGTTTTAAGTGCAGACATGAGCATTAGACAAACAAGTGAACACTTTGCTGTTCCAAAAAGCACACTAGGTGACAGACTCATTAAACTTGGCACAGGAAACGAAGCAGTTATGATACCATATATGGGTTCTTTTCGAAATACTTTTAGTGAAGAACAAGAGGAGCAGTTGTATAACCCTGTTAAAAATTTAGGTAGACAGCTAATGCCACTGACTCGAAATAAATTTCGTATGCTAGAATTTGAGTTTGAAGAACACCTCAAAATTGATCATCTCTTCAACAAACAATATAGGAAGGCTGGGAAAGACTTCTACTTCGATTTCATGAAGCGGCATTTCGACTTAAGCCTACAGTCTTCAGAATCCACAAAGATTCAATAATGAACAAGTTAATTTTTTTTTTGACAAATTGACAGAATTAATGGGTACACTTTCATTTAGTCAATCAAGAATCTTTAATGCTAATGAAACAGGGGTATCGTGTGTTCACAAAAACCAACTCAATGACAGTAAGGGAAAAGAAACAGGAAGGGAAACTAACATTAGGCGAAAGGGGCCGAAACATTACTGTTCTTTTGTGCATAAATGCTTATGGGGATCAATTCATTCCCCCCTTATTGGTTTTTCCATGAGTTCTGATTGATAATGATTGCACTAAAAATTCACATGTGGGAAGTATATTTGATTGACAGCCAAGTGGCTGAATTTCAAGCGATGGTTTCTTAAAATGGCTCAAGACTTTCGTCGAACGAGTGAGGTCATCTGAAAAGAACCCTGTATTGTTAATTATCGATGGTTATTCAAGCCACAAAGCCTTAGAGGTAATTCTATTTGCTTGCTCACGCCATGTTCACATCATGAATCTACCACCAATCTAACCCACAGAATGCAGCCCCTAGACAGAGTAGTAATGAAACCATTCAAAAATGCATTCATTGAAGCTTGTTCTAAGTGAATTTGGAAATACCTACAGTTGAAAATATCTCTCAAGGACATAGCTGGTTTAGTGAACTGTGCAAAGTTAGCTGAATCGACGTTTTCGTGCACAAATATTTACCCACTAAACCATAGAATTTTTACTGACATGGATTTCCACACATCTCAGGCTGAGGTGTCAGCCATTGTTCAAGAAAAATCTCCACCACCAAGACAGAATTCACCGGAGCCTCTACCTTCAACCCCACATTAAGCTACAGCAGTAGAGGAAACGTCACCACCAGGCTTCAGGTTACAAGAATCTGGTAGCCTTGGACCTAACACTTCAGTCGTGACCATGATAGAGAAACTCTCCCCACTTACTAGTAGTGCAGTTGCCAATTTAAATGTACGAAAATGACGTGGGGATAGAAGTGAAGTTCTAACATCGAGCCCATATAAAAATCAGCTGGAAGCAAAAAGATGCAGAGTGGCTGCGTTTCAGAAATCACCAATTGTTAAGAAAACCATCAGCAATCAACCGAGAAAAACCCACATATCTAGAAAAACACCACCGAATAATAAATGTGCAAAAGGAAGCGAAGAGACCACTGAATTCATCATTTTCGGGGAAACCTTAAGCGAGGATTGGATTCAGTGTAGCATCTGTAAAGGGCAGGCACATGAGAACTGTGCGGACCTTGAAGGGGATGCAGGGTTTTATAAATGCGATGCTTGTAGGGCATAAATAATATTTGTTTACATTTGCTATGATGGTAAAACTGTGGAATGACTGTCCGATATAAGCCGCCAACATTTGAAATTCAAGAAAATGTATATATTTGTAAATATGCCAACTACACATAATCCTAATTTGATTTGCCTAATTTTGCTTATCACACATTATCAATAGTTAAAAGACTATTCCATAGATCTATATGTTTTTGATTTTATGTAACATTCCCGACATTCCCCTAAGCATGGTAGTCTGTCATTCCCCACGACCGGAAGCTGTAGACACCAAACAAATCCTATCACACCCCCATTTTTAAGTTCCTTATAAGCATAGTTATCCACCCAACGAAATTAATTCCGACTGAAATAACGGACAAGTAGGCCCGAAGCTCTGTAACAAGCATTCCCAAACATTCTGAAATTCGGGAGCACATGTAACGACCGTCCACACAGAAAATATATGTAAGTTGTCTCAGTTGAATGTGCTATGTGCCAAGGAAAACAGATTTACCAATCAATGCATGAGCATCGAGCACCGTACGTTAGGCGAAATAAGTTCCATTATGAAGTGCGTGCACAATAAGGTCAACACTGCTACATACCAATGCAAAGGAAAATAGTTATAAGTACCTACCAACCAGAACAAATGCAGGGTGCTGTATGTGTTGAACAATGAGAGACCAGACCTCGCTGGTTACCACACCAGAATTACACCCTTACGAACCCAAATCGTTGAATGCAGAGTGCTGCCATCAATAGTAGCGGCCGACCTGACCGTCTTTGTGCGACAGACAGTAGTACTTTGTCTTCGATCTTCACTCATGTACAAAGCCTTCAATGCTCCAGGCAGTCATATATTGTCCTCGGCAAGTGCCGGACCTTAAAAGACCATACTTATAGACTGTTTACTATGTCTCCAACTTGTACTCGTGTACCGAGCCTTCAACACTCCAGGCAGACATATTCTGTCTCTGGCCTCTACCAGACCTTCAGTGATTCTGCACCCAGAACCGAATTTCTCCTTATCACTGTTAATTACGACATGAACGGAGCTCCTCCGCCTTGTGATATGTTGTCGTGGATGGCCAATTTGGACACGTCTCTCCAGACGTCGGTATCTTGGCTCGCCCTGCAATGTTGTTCTCACAAATTCTCGCGCTGACCTCCGGCGTCGATGTTGCCCTCGAGTAATCGTACTAGTAGAGTTGGTCAAAGAGTGGAGCGTCGTCAAGCCCCAGCAGCCTTAAATAGTTTGCGACTGGCTGACTTGCAGGGACGCCTTCCACTGCCCTCGCTCTCCGCAGCTTCTCCTCGCCAAGACAACACTCCGTAGACTCATGGTGAAGGTACGACTCCCGTGCCCGAAACAATATGTCCGCCTAGAATTCTAACAACATCTGTTTAGCATAGACTGAGAAATAACATACAATTTTGCACTTGTGTACCGAACCTTCAATGCTCACAGATGGCGAAGTGGTAAGTCCGCCATGGGTCTGTAATTTTGTGGGAATTTCTTATATTTCCCTGGATTGTCACACTGGACAATCACACTCGCAGCTCTCCATTCTCTGGGAAAGCATTCCAACTTTAGCATAGCATTTATACATATAACTAAGAGTAGTAGGAAAATGGGCATTGACGGCCAATGGCGTCTGGCACTGGAGCCGCTCGGCTGCCATCTTGTTATGTCACCTGGCCGCTATATTGGATGTCATTGACCTTGACCTTTGACCTGTAACCTTGACCATGGTGACCTCTGACCCCATAAACAAAAAATTTGCGAAAAACTTCTAAAAAAAAATCGAGGAAAACATATAACGAAAAATTTAATTTAAAAATTGTTTAAAAATTAAAGAATCATTAAAAAATTTAGTAAAAAAGTTTTTATTATTAAATCTAACTAAAAATACTTTAAAAATGTAAAAATCGTTAAAATAATTATTGTATAAAATGGTATTTAGAATTTTTTTAAAAATTAAACAGTCTTTAACCCAGGTGGCTATTTTTCCCTTTTTTCCCTTGAAATTTCTCATTTTCCCTAAAAATTTCCCTCAAGAAATTTTTATTTAAAATTTGTTTAGCAAATTTCTTAATCTAAAAGTCTTTAACCCAGGCGGCCATTTCTCCCTTTTTCGCTCGAAATTTCCCTTAAAAAAATTTGTATTAGAAAACTTACGTTTCCTGAGGTCTCCCCCATAGTGCCAATTACTCACTTCTGTTCGAATCCAGCAGACGATTGACTCCGTCGCCTCCACTTCCCTCACATATACACATTCCGGCATCTTGATTTTTTCATTCGTCATTTGTTTACATGCTACTGTAGGCAGCCATATTTGTTTAAATTTTACTGGAGGCGGCCATATTTGTTTATTTTCGTACATCATTTGTTTATATATGTTACTGGAGGCTGCCATGTTAGGAGGCAGCCATCTTTCTTGGTGCAGTCCTCCATATTTTTTATTGTCATTGTATTCGATTTGAGTAAACAGAACGAGCGTATTACCTCCAATGTGATCGACTGCAGGATCGAATTCACTTCACATGGAAATATGCCTGTCAATACGTACACATTCATATGTTTACATCACCTATGTATCACCAGGTGACAGCCATATTTGTTTGTGTTTAAAGTATGGGTTACACTGTCGACACCCACTGGGTTTCGAGACGCGCATCTACGAAGCTGGCAAAACACATGTATCGTCCCAGCCTGTGAATATTTTGCCAGTCAATGTGATATGAATTACCTGCGATTTGGCGAACAGCACATGCCTTTATGGCAGGCCAAGCAATACGCTGCGCGAATTTTCGCCTATGGTCCCTCCAGGTTATAAACTGGCCGTGGCACTGCAAATCATAATTTACGTTCTGGTCGTCATGAAGAGAGCACACGAGGTGGTCGTGACAGTCGTCGACCAGCGTGGAGAGTTGGTGAACTTTCGAAATGAAGAGATCACCCTATGCCTGCATTTGAGATGATATGTATAAGATCTACACCGACCAGAATCTATAACAGAATGTGTCGTGCAAAACTTACCACAGCACGTGTCCGAGAAGTTAACACGTGAAAAACCTACAATCAATATGTCACAGGTCTCCAAGGAGTTAACACGTTTTAGCGAGATTATCCTCTGCAGTCTCGACTACGAGGTCGATCGCCATGGAAGATTTCCTAAACCACGAAGAGCCAACCGTTTTTGAAGACAGCACAACGAAGATGGAACACTTCATGCATACCAGTCATTCCTGATCGGGCCGTACACACTACCATCGGAAGTTCGGAAAGCAGTCCAACACCAAGATATCTGCACTATTTCTTGCCAGTCTTTCCTGCGAATCAGGGGGAATCTTGACGAAAGAAGATGGGACCAATCCAGCATCGACGAAAATAATTAACAATGGAATTATTGGCCTGATCGATCGTGTCGACTACTTTCTCAATGGTGCCGAAGCTGACCAGTCGCGAGATGTGGGCATAACCTCAACGATAAGAAATTACCTTTCGTTCACGCCGAATGAACTGCCTGCAGCCAAGATGGCAGGCTTAGGAATCGAAGATGGCTACAGTGTTCCCATTTATACCGAAGGAATTTTCGATGTATGTGTTCCGCTCTCCATGCTATTGGGATTTGCCGAAGTCTACAAACGATTTATCTTCAATTGGAAGCAAGAGCTGGTGATAATGCTCACCAATACGCATTTAGATACCATAGTGGGTACGAAAGAGAAACCTGGATGCAGTGGACCTGAACCTACAATCTATCGAATGGATGCTGCCTCGTGTGCAGTTGAGCACTGCAGAACGTCTACACATGTTGCAGAATGTGGATGATGGTAAAAACATCGATGTGGCTTTCAGGTTGTGGAGTCTGGAGACATACCCCGGATTGTCAGCAAGCCAGTGCATTAACTGAATGGCGAATACCAGCTTTGCATCTGAGAAACCGAGGTACATCATTGTTGGACTACAGACTGGAAGACAACAGAATGTAAGAGTGAGCAATTCACAGTTCGACACATGCCAAATAGAAAATGTCTAAATATTTTTTAATAGCGAAAGCTACCCATATGTAGACATGATCACTAACTTTGTAAATGGCCAGTGCCTGCTGGCATATGAGATGTACATTCATTTCCAAACTGCATATTATGGACGTCCCGAAAGACTTGATTGCGATGCAGCAGCTTCGCTGATGCACCAATGTGGTTGGAGCAGAGGACAGTGTGGCCTAGTTGATCACATTGGCTTTCTGTTGTTTATTCGTGCATTGCTGCTCAGGTATTCCAATGAGTTTTGCCTAGTTTCGACTTGTCTTTTGTGGCGAAATACATGGATCGATGCATTGCCGGTTTCCTCGGAATCGCCTGTCTGCGCAATTTCACGCAAGGCTGCAGCTCGTTCGTTACTGTGTGTTTCCGTTTTCGATTATTACGTGGTCTATCATTGCACTGGGTTTGTTGTGTGAATGTTATGGACACAAGCACAGGCGCTTGTGAAAAGGGCACTGGTTGGTTGATTCCCTCAGCAATACTTTGGGTGTGACTCTACCGCAATACTCCCTCCCTTTCCGTCATTCGTCACACCAGTATGCGCTGGTAAACGCGTTATAATTTTTTGCTCCCTTGTTGACAGGTTATCTAGCGGACTTGCTTTTGCAAAGATGTTACAGTAAACGGTAACAATCGCACAGCTTTATTTTGTGTCAAATGCTGCATGCAATTGCACTATTGGGCTATAACTGTCTGAAAAGGGTGCCTTTTGAAATTGTTCCTGTTCTGACTCTGGTTTGCAAGTGCATATTGAAAAGTTGCTAGTGAGGTTACCAACAAATGTGAATTTATTGCACTGTTTACATATTAACTTCTGTATGTCCAATTGAAAACCCATGCTGTGTTTGTTTGGGGCAGCGGACATAACCTGTGCTTGCCCAAGGACGTGTGTGACTCGCCACGTGCTGTTGCACGCGAGCTTCAAGGTCAAACCTGTTGACGTGGTTCACGGCCGGCCCACTGTCGCACTTCGCGGGTGGAAGGGGTTATTTACAGTTTCTCATGGCGTCTTGCTTCCCTCTGAGAACACGTGTTCCAGCTGTGCGAGTGACGCGTGTGTTTTCCCAATATACTGCTTGCTTTAAAAATGGTAAAAGTACTTTGACATTATCTTGAAAATGAGTTGTGGACTCTTAGCTTATTATTGCCGCACAACAGCTTTGAAAAGCTTTGCAAAAATGCTCTTGATAAATGGCAGTAAAAATTTTGTGGACTTTTGAAAAGTCAGTGAAAAATCGTTAAAATTTTTTAATTATTTCGAAAAATGCTCACTAAAGTTTGAAAAATTTATTTGATTGGCTGTTGCACTTCACATTTGATACTGTCCAAGGGAAAACACTGAACAAGTTTATTGTTTATTTTGAAAAGTTTGAACATTTTTATTTCTGAAAATGCTGCAAAATTTTCCGGAAAAATTATGGAAATAATGAAATCAGTTTTTTTTTGCTTTTGTATCGTAAATTTCTGACTGGTATTGCTTGAAAATACCACCTTACTTCGATTGTTGTGATACCTGTTGCCAATTACTGCACACGTTGATAAATGCCATGTGCATTTGTTAAAAAAACACCATCGCTCTTACATATACACATCTGCTGTGCTGCTGCCTTGCTGCTGTGCAGTGTTGAGTACAGGTACACTTATACATACAATTTACACTTGTAGTGTCAAGTGGGTGTGTTCGACTAGCATCTATTTTGGTTTACATTGTGTATATTGCATTACGTGTTGTCACGTCTAACCAGTGTATGTTTACAAAAGTTAAAACATCTGATGTCATTGCAAGTAAACAACACAGCTTAATGGATTGTTTTGACAGAAGCAGGCCTTCATTTAATGTCAGTTGCCGTGTTTTGTTCTCCACTCGAATCACTGTATGACTGTTGACTTAAGACGTATCCACTCTACAGTGTAAAAAAATCTGACATATTGACAAATGAATAATTGTACAAATAATGTGACAAATGAAAACATAAAAGCCCTTGATATTATTTATGTCGATTGTAGTGTTGGCTGTACTGTTTTAATTGCATTTTTGATAAGTGTTTGAAGGTCTCAGGTTACTCACCAATGACTGTAGCAGTTAATTGTGAAGCACTTTTGTCGCACAGTTACCTTTGTCACGTAGCCTGTTGACCACGTGTCGTGTCGTTGACCATGCCTGGGAGCAGGTGTAAAACATTAACTAATGATGTGCTCGGCACTCCGTTCGGAGAACGAACGATGTTGAATGGGGTTGTTCGGCCGATGGCCTACGGCTACTCTGGATACACGGTCAATATGAAGGAGAGATAATTAAATTGTCAGTTAAATTATGTTGAATGTAAAATATTTCCTTTGGGGCGAAGCTGTCGACCACTTCGCACGCCTATATTATCACTGAATTTACTCTGCTTCAGAGAGGCAGACCCCATGAAGGCAAAACATACACTGAAATACACTTTAAAGTTGATGCTGCTATTAGGGCACAGTACCTGATGAACTCAGGAGAGTTAATGCAATAAAACACTACTAATTATGATATGACTTTTATTACCGCAAAGGTACAATGAAATGTTGCTTCACATGTGAATGCGTACCCTTGGTTAAGCGGACCCGGCACTCTGGACCTGCCAGAGATCACTACTGTTGAAAATAAGGTATAGGCCTTAAGTTAGAATTGCATAAAAAAATGTGTCTCACACGTGAAGTCTTGGTATGATACCTCAGGATGCAAGGAGACCTCCCCTTGGCTAAATAACGTTATCAAATGTTACTGGATTAACATTAACTGTTGCAATGAAATGTTACAGTTTAAATTGAAGTGCTGAGGGGGGTAACATGGAGCTTACTATCTGCCCTACTGGTTGTCTGCAGTGCTGAAGTCTGACTAATGACATGGCGTCGGCTTCGCTACACGTCTGGCGAGTCCGGTGCCAAAATGAAAACATGAAAAAACAGAACATAATAATTATCGTGATCAATAGAACTGAAATTGTACATAATTATGATTACTAAATTAAAACATGTTGGTGACATACTTGTGAATGCTGGAGCCCCAGATATGGCTATGAATGTGACATCGCAAGTATGTCACCACATTTGAATGGTGATATTAAATGAAATTATGCCTTAGTTGACTGATTCTCGATAGATTATTACATGTCCACTCTTATAATTAACATATTAATATCGGTGTGTGTCATAATGGTGACAATTACAGGAATGTGTATGGATATGACGACTCATGGATTTCATCATTAGGGGCTATAACGGCTCTGATTTATTACTGCAACTAGGGAACCACTCACCACTTTACACTTGCTCCAGGAATGTGATTCCCCATCTTTTGATACTACTTGGAGCGACATTACACTCCGAATTCGGTCATGAGGCCTGTCAACACCATGCACATCACAGAGCTGTGGGAATAAGCGGCGCCAATTATCCGAGTGTTCCTTCTAATGGCTGTTGCTTCTAATGATCGTGACTTCACGGGACACACTCATTTAGGCCAGATATCAATTCATCACGAGAGTTACCTCTTGTGATGACTGTAAAATATTTTGACCCGTGGCCACGAGTTGCGAGTGGCAAGAAAAGTGTAAACACCATTCTAGTCAACCTGCACTTATCGAAACTGCGACCTAATGACGATTGATCGAGTGTTGTTGTGTGGTTGATGCATCTGCGATGTAACGAACGTCCACAAGGGATACTTGGACGTCAGGAACACATCAGTTTAAATGCATGTTGTTTAGTGTTATGCCTTTGCAAGGTGTGTCTGTGACAGCTGGTAAATAGCATACTGCACTTGTGACCTCTTTTCCTGTTGTCGGACATTGCGACAGTCAGCAATGCATACAATTGTTTGAGCAGGGGAGTGCAGCGGCTCTTCGGAATGGATGTAGGAGCATGTGTCCTCCCACATGTCCCAGCGAATCGAATAACAACAATTTTAGGGATCTTTCTTCCTTGCTGTAAGTGTAACAGTACCGTATTTGATCATCAAATTCAGTTTCACTAAGTTGTGGATAGCGTCTGCTCGCTTTAGTGTGGATGTCGGGCCGTAGACATTCTGTGCCCATGCTGCATCACAAGGCTCACAAGACATCTCCGAAATAGCCACAGTGTGTTAGATGTGGAGCACCTGCACCCTCCGCTGTTCACATAGTGTCTTAACCGCAAGATAGATAGATGGTAGATGCATGCGATGTGTTTCTGACATTGTGGCACATTATGTACCTTTGTGGTATTATATTCAATGCTTGCGAATATTTAGCTGAATTTTGACATCACACAGTTTGAACATGGTTTACTAATCGTTGCTCATACCTATGATTTCAGAAAATTTCAATAGAATACAGTAAATTTGACACATTATTTGTTGAATTGATAATTTTAAATATATACATATATACATTGTTTGTGAGATGTGTGATGTGATTATTTGTTAGATATACTCTGACTGTTTTATTTCAAATATGCTTGGCATCTGACATCCAAGAATTTAAATAATTCAATGTGAATGGTGTTTGAGTCACAGCGGTGTCTGTCCCCGACTGTTTGTTTGCATGTGGAAATCGTGCCAGGCGATGTTGCTGGTCGGCAGGTTTCCTCGGGAATCTGACATTTCCCCATCCTTTGAAAATAGACTTTTAGAATATGACATTGGATCATAGTAAATTCAATGCATTCTGTGTTGAATTTATGATAATATATACATATACATAGTGTTTGCGAGATGTGTGTCATTTAGGTTTATGATGGATGTCTTGACTGTTATATTTCGAGGCAAGCTATCCTCCCACCAAGGCGAACTGTGTTAAATCCCGGCCGGGTCACTCCTGGATTTTTGTAATTGGGAATCGTGCGAGGCGATGTCGCCAGTCGGTTGGTTTTCCCGGAGATTTCCTGTTTCCCCGCACCCCTTAAAAATAAACTTTTAGAATATGACATTGGATCACGACACATGATTTGTTTGCGAGCTGTATGATTTATATTTATTATAGTTTTCCTGGCTGTTTTATTTCGAGGCCTCAGGTGCTGAGCTTCAAGTACGTTCGCCTCCCACCAAGGCGAACCGGGTTCAATCTGCAGCTGGGTCGCAAATGGAAATCGTGCTGGACGATGCTGCTGGTTCGGGGGTTTTTTCCGCGTTTTTAGCTCCCGTTTCCCTTGCCTCTTCATTCCAATAGTGATACATTCTCACCTCACTTCAACCTCATCGGCTCTCAAGACCTCACTGTTAAGAGCCGCCCAAAACTCTTAATTCATTCATGTTTTATTTCAAATATGTTTGGCAACTAACCTCCAAAAATTAAAAAAAAAAATGTTCAGACCGAACACAGACTGTAGCATTACATAGCACTCATCTCGAGAACAGTCGAACTTTCATGTCTATTGTTTTACACTTTGTACGCACATGTAGTACTTTTTTTTCTCTTTAAGGTTATGGCACAACTTGAGACAAATGTTCAATTTTCCGAATGCTTTGAATTGGATACATGGGAGGTTGGGATGGTGTCCTGAAGGCAGAGGGTCATGCACACTGATCATTGTATCCTTGTCCAAAGACTCGAGTTGGATATCGCAATTGTAGAAAGATGTTCCACTGAATGTACGTAATGTATTATTAGGGAAGCGGTTAGTGTACCACGACTATCATGCAATTAAAGATTCTAACCCTTCGGGGCTACAATTTATTCTAATGCGAACATATCGCACCCCAATGAGAAATTGTGCATGTAATATGAGTAACACTAACACTACATTTATTATTGTTCTGTCGATGAGTGAGCAACTATGGGTGTTGTCAGCCTAAAACATTTGAATGGCAAGATAGGCTGGTTGGCGGGGAAGACAGTGCTATCTCGTCTCGTGGGTTGAGTGTCTAACCGCCAGGGTTCAATCCATGATACAATCTCTCCCTCTTTTCAGTCTATGTGGTCTAGTGGTGCAGGTGCTTAATTCCATTTCCCACCATCCTAATCGGATTGCAGCGGTCGGAGGTGATTCATTTCGTCTCCCGCGCTCATAATCGGAGTCGCACACAGTAGGGACTGGTGGTATTGCCTGTTAGTTTCTTTTGGGGGGCTTTTGCATTGATATGTTTAGGAGGTCGTTTATTTTACCTTGTTTGGTAGGAATGTAGGGATCTGATACTGTTGTATTGTGGATGTTGCTGCTGCCATATTTTATATTCTTGCGATAGGATATACTTTTATTTCGTATGCTGCTGATATATTATTTTTGTGTCCAGGAAATAGGTAGGGAGGTCTTATAACTACACATTACACTGACCAGATCTCCTTTCTAAGTTCGCAAGATGTCCATTCAACACTACTCAGATGTCTCCGATGTGGACGAGGACGATATGGCAGTGCTACTCCGTGCCATCGACCACACCGAGGGTAGTGCATCACACCACCTCTCGGCTGACGAATGCTGTCCTGCTGCCTCGAGGTGGTGTTGGCGACCCCCGTCGCCACCACCTCATGATGACATCAAGTATTCACCTTTCGACCAGTTTCGTCGTGTTTACCGTCCTCGCCGGGGTTCGCCACGATCTAGGTCGAAGATCCCGACGAGCTTTGTCGAAGCCCATTTCGTTCGTGGGGCAACTGTTGGAGGCTCTGGTATCACCTACCTCCTCCTCGGCAACCACCTTCGAGGCCCTCTCGGAGGAGGAGGAGGGGGAGCGGAGTGATTCCGACGGCTAAGTGAACATCGTCGATGTCGGTGTGTCGCCCGTGACAACATCGATGCAGATGTTGGCCCTGGCAATGTCCCGATTGGCGATTTGCAAACTTCGATGGTCACACTGGACCGCAATACGAGACAACAGTAGGAGGTGGCCGAGGGTCAGTTCTGTCTGACCGAGCATATGTGTGTTATGTGGTTAGTGGTCTCTGCTTTGCACAATGAAATCGTCGGAGCTCACGATGATAGGGAATGTGCTGTGGCGATGCTGGACGAGCATAATATGCTGTTGTGTATTCTCATGGACTTATTGGCATGCTTCCCGGATGTTCCCCAAGGCGAACCAGCTACTGGTGGTGGTGGTGGCGATGGTGATGTCGGTGATGGCGAGGACGATAGGGCTGCTATCAACTAACCACCTGTCAGCAGACTGTGGACAGACTGTCTGGTACACACCTCACCATCGTGAATCTGGTGTATTTTCTAGTAGTTTTAGTATCTGTTCTTAGTGTGATAGTGTGTAGTATACCTGATAGTGTGGGTCTTTTTTAAGGTTTCATGAATTTGAGGTACGCGATCTTGCCTGAGCTTAATGATATGGAAACAAAGTCTGCTTCTTCTCATAAGGAGAGGACTGCTCTTCGAAATACACACATTAATAAACTGTTTAATAAAACATTTCAAGTACTTGCTGGGATCAACATAAAACACATGCAGAATTGTAAATGCTACCTGCCAGCTAACAGAGATATGCAGAATTTTGTGCTGGTCAGTAAGTACTAATAATTATTTTCCTTTGTATTAGTATGAAGCAGTGTTGACCTTCTAGTACCAGCACTTCATGGTGGAACTTATTTCGTCTAACATACAGCGCTCGATGCTCGTACATTGATAGGTAAATCTGTTTGCCTCGGTGCAGAGCACATGCAACTGACATGAATTATCTATATTTTCTGTGTGGATGATTGTTACACATATTCCCGAACTTCGGAACATTTTGGAATGCTTGTAACGGAGCTTCGGGCCTTATTGTCTGTTATTGCGCTTGGAAGTAAGATCGGTGGGTAGACAACTATGCTTATAAGGGGCATAAAATTGGTGGGTGTGATAGGAAATTTTCGGCGTCTATATATTCTGGATGTAAGAAATGACTGACAACCATGCTTATACGAGAGGCTACAGTGTGGCAGTGATGCCTGATGATAGAATGGTGGGCAGGAAATTGTTGCCAACTATGCAAGGACTTAGGTCGTACATACAACTATCATCCTATTCATTTGTTGTCGGCAGCGATCTTATGAATTTGACGGCTTTGTAGTGGAGGTCGACAATGCTTAAAAGATAGCTTTGCGTTTAGTTGACCCTACCATCTTTGTTCTTCATCGGAGGCGATGTTTATGTATTTGAAGCCTATAGCTTAAATGGTTTGGCCACCGATGCTTATATGTGGGGCTTAGTATGTGCTTGACCAGCAGTCCTTTTCTCGTTTTTGGGGGTGATGTCCATGTTATGAATCTGGAAGTTGTTTCAAAAATGGTTCGGAAATTACAGCCAACTATGCTTATAAGTGTACTTAGGACATACTTGACCCCTCAATAATTTTCCTTGTTGGGGGCGATGCCTTTGCTATGATATTTGTAGTTATATCTTAAATGATTGGGAACTTATAGCCAGCTATGCTTATAAGTGTCTATATACTCTCCTTATAGGGCATACTTGACCCTGCGACCTTTCTTATTGTCGTTGTGTGTGATGCCTATGTTATGAATTTGCAACTATACCTTAGTATGCTTATAAGCATACATAGAGTATTGGATAGATATATATACACACACAGTATATATGCTATTTCATCTCCTCACACTTATCATGTAATGGTGGTCCTGTGGTCAAGGCATTGCACAGGTAACCCAAAGGAAGCTAAAACAATTCCCTACACTCCTCCTGCATTTTTTGAGTTCCCAAAGAGTAATAATTCCCAGCGCACCACTGTAAGGGACAGGTGGACCAGCCCTTCTTCTGGCTGCCAACATGCTCTGGTGGCGAGTGTGGGAGTTACAGAAGGTCTATTTTGGTAGGACGGAGTGAGGCGGCAATGCACTTGAACATTCTTCAGATGACGATGGAATGACAGAGCATGAATGGCCCCACACCTACTTACCCCACACCCAAGAAGTCATATCCACATTGAGGGGTAATCTGCAGAATTTGACCGGGAAGCCATGGTATGACTTCGTCCAAGGAAAAAAAGTGAAATTTTGCAGGAAAAACTGGACATTTCGGCTCGAAAAGAATTAAATTGGTGAGAAAAAGTTAAATTTCAGACGAAAAAACGGATTATTTCTCTCTTGAAAAAGACAATTTTTTAAGGGAAATTTTCTTGTTTTTGGACATGAAATGGAAATTTTTCCCATGTGATGAAAACCAAGATGGTGGCAGTGTCTTCCTCTCGTACGTGCCAGGACGCCAGTTGGTGGTGAATGCTTTATTTGTAACTACTCACGCATTTATATTTCAGCACAAGTGTTGCATTCATGTAACATTTAGGCATGACTATACTTGTGTTGGTCTTACGCTTTACAAACAGTGAACTTTGTGTTGCGTGTTAGGCTATAATAGTGGCATTCATAAATACAAGTCACCCACTACGGTCACAAATGTATTTCACGTTAAACATGTCAGTAGTAGGGGTATGGAGGTTTCACCCCACTTTTGATTAATCGACTATCAATTTTGTAACAAATTGATTGGATTAATTGGATTAATCCGATCGAAAAATTTAATAATTATTCCTAATCCGAAAAAAATTAGATTGTTTGATCAAATTTATTAGATTAAAGAAATATGATGGAAAAGGTAGATCAAATTTCTTTGATGGTTTTGGTAAGTGTATAATTTTGGCACTTTATTTTTTCCTATTTTTTTGGAGTGGGGTGCAGCTCTTGTAGATGTTGATGCTCGGAGCTATGTCGCGGTACTGTGGTGGTCGTGTGCTGGGGAATGGGTGTATATAGGGGAGTGGGTGTATATAGGAGAGTGATGTTCACACTCGGAGATCCGGTGTTGTACTAAGGTGTGATGTGCTGGGAAAGGGGTATATATGTTTTGAGTTTTGTGCAAGAGTTGCATAAAAGTTTTTTGGATGACTATTGCTCGTAGATGGTAATGGGAAATAAGCGACTCTGAAAGATACGACTTATGTGGTGTATGTTAGTACTAATAAGCAGAAGAACTGGAATGTAAACGATTATTCCAAATGAATACCATCACTGACAAAATACACAAGAGAAATTTAGGAGTCTTAAAATTTAGGCCAGCTATGGAAAGAATTTAAGTAACGAGTTATAGCTATCAATATACATAAATAAAGTACATGAGAGAAGTATAACGAATGAACCCAACTACGTGACTATCACTATACGAATGATGGACCCCAGCAATGGAAAGAAATGAAGTAACGAGTTTTACCTACAACAAAGCCAAAATATATTAATTACACTACTTAAAACAAAAACACGTACAAGGAAAAAAAACAGGTCACTTGGGAAACCAGTGCATGACTGAGATTTCTTGCGACTAGTGCTAGGTTGTGAGAGGACAACAGCACGACACAGCCGTTCAGTTCGAATGTCTGTATAGGAATGGATGCTAGAGCACTAATCATATATGGAAAATTGCAGAAATGTATTAAAGATGCAATATTTTATTTAAAATGAAATCTATACTATCCTGTCAGATTAGATATGCAAAAAGTCGTAAATGAATAACACACGAGAGAACTATAAATATTCGACTATCGCGGTTTTTAAAAATAAATTTAAAAAACCAATTAATGAGTTATATATATATATATAAATATATAGATTACACGTAATTAAATCGCACAAGCAGGAAAAACACATCTACTTAGCTGCGAGACAAATGAAGGAATGACTTATAGATATGGAGCTTTTGGCAGATAGGCGACTGCTGTTATATCTAATGAAAAACTCTAAACACGACTTACATACTTGAATTTTCAAACAAGTTAATATTTCCCTAGAAAATTGATTTTCACATCAAAATGAAAACTTTACCGCCCACATGAAATGCTGCATAGATGGAAGTATATTTACCAAGCAAAACTAATCAAATAATTGTTGTAGGAGTAGGACATCGCAATGCGAAATGCAGAGGGAAGTATCTTACAATTCGATAAAAAATTATTCCATGTAACGATAACATGAACAAATAAAGATTTCGCAATAGCACAAACAAATTAGTATTGAGAAAAATTTACCCAGATATTTAAAATTGTTCAAATCTGTTTTTGTGTAAAGTATGAGTGTGTTTTAGCCACATGTTGACTTCAAGCAGTAGCAATTGTTTTTTGTTTGTGAAAATAATTTGTTATAAGTAAAAAATCGATGGGCTCCCTCACTCGGTTTTGAAGATGCTCAGGTTGGCTGGAAACATCCTTGTAGCTAGGGTGGTAAGAGCTCTCCTACCTGGATCTCAAAAGGAATTTTTAGTCAGACCGCTAACCGCTTTCCCTTTCTTGTTTCCAAATTGTGTTACAAGTTGAGCTGAGCCGACGGGATTTTCTCAAAGTGCTACAAGTTTCCTCGTTTCATTTCAAATTCATTATATTTTCCCCTACACCCATCAAAGGTTGTTTTTATTAAACTATTTATGGAATTGGTTGTTTTAAATAATATTAGAATTGCATTTATAAACAAATATTTTTCTCCTTCGCGAAGACCGAAGCAAGAAACTTGTATTTCTTGTTAAAGTGAGCAAGCCCTCGGCTACCCGAGGAAGAATATGAACTAACAGCTTACCATCACTATTAAGCAACCACTCGTTTCATGTTTACCAACATTTTTTCAAACTTACCTTTAGTAATATATCATTTTATCCACTCATTATTCACAAAATAAGATATAAAAAAATAGTGACATGAGGAATTAAATACTGATAAATAAAATTACACATTACTCCATTTTTTAAATAGAAAATGTTTATTCAAACTTTTTTTTTCAAAAATCATCCTTAAATACGAAATATTTACAAATGCTCATACAAGATTACTTTAGAACAAACATTTTTCATTCTCTTTATGTTTTACCAAATCAAAGTAATATATACAAGCATTTTTCACTCACTTTACGACAAAAAACAAGTTAATATTTACAACAACATTTTATGTTTTACCAAAACAAAAAAAAATATATATATATTCAAAGACTTTATGATCAAAAACAAGTTAATATTTACAACAAAAACCAAGAAAAATTATGTACAAGAAACAAAATGTGAAATGAACATTTCACATTTTACAACAAACCACAAATGAAATGAAGAAATAATCTTCTAAAATACATAAATATTGAGCATTATGGTAGATGTCTCTTTCCTAACTATATACATTAACGACACATTTGGGTGGTGTTTTCGGTAAGATGCTCAATGAGGAACATTCATTTAATGTGTCACATCTGGGATATTTTGAAGACACACACACACGCCAATGACTGATTACAACACACACAAGCACACACACACACATAGATTCCAGATTTCAATGATAATAATGTTATGTCACACTGTGAAAAGCAGTTAATTTCTTCTTATTTGTAAAATGACAAGGAAATTGGATTGAACACTGTTGTATCAAGAGACATGATACTGTAGTTATGTCATGACCTACAGTTAGGTAACCAGACAGCATCAGTATTGATGGTTATGCAACAGGTGTTGAAATCAGTTGTAGACATCTGTAGACGTTGTAGATAGCTGTAGATAGATGTAATGTTGGCTGTGGAACAGGAGGTGCATGTAGTGGTGGCAGATGGACGTCATTGAGGGTGTGGTGCTGGCAATTTTCATGTTGTGGGTTGCAGGATTATTTATATTTATTATGGTCCTGTAACTATTGTTGGGGGAAATAAAATAAAATTTACTTAGGGATTTTGTAATGCCCCCAAGTCAAGGTCGATACTCCATCTGCCTCAATGTAGTGTTAATCGTCCATACCTGACAACACTACCTTGGTTATGCATTCGGTGTAGATTTCGTGAGCACACAAATGAAACTGATATTGGGTCCCCAAAACCCTTGTTGCAATTTTCGAGGCAATCTCGATAATCCTCGTACCTGAGTGATTGCAACACATTAGGTTTTGCACCCGTCGCCTTACCTATACACTTCTCATTCGCAACGATGTATGTGTAAAGCTTGGGATGGAAACCCACGAAGTGTGTGGTGATGCGACCAGCACATTCATCTTTCATCACCCCGGTACGGCCTTTGTTCTCATGGGAGACTTTTTGCGGGTTATCGAGCGCATAGTTGGATGTATCAAACCACACTTTTAAATCTGGTGTAATTACTTCAAATAGATGTCATCACAAGCAACAGAATACATCAAGGAATCGGGATCACAATAGATGAGGTGCAAGGCTGGTGGAGGAAATTTGGTACACATGTACTAATAATGGAATTCCTAGAGTGTTAATTTTGAAAGATCAAGAATGGCAACACTAGTGTACAAAGGTTTGTTGAACACAACAGAACTCTTTGGCATCTCGATAAGAACCAAGTTTTCATCGATAATCTGCTTTTGCTGGAATGTAGGATGCCCTATCAGTTATACAGCCACGTAGATCATGCCATGCCTCCCTTTCCCGGTGGACATTCTGCAAGGTTTTTCCATTAAAAAGAATTATTCATTAACTTGAAAAGCGATTTTTCGAATGTGTTTGCAGCTTGGGCACATTCCTCAATGTTAAATTCAATATATGGCTCCATCCAAGCTATCTGCTCAAAGCACAAAACATGATGAACAGAGTCAAGTTTGGCCATGTACATCAAATAGTGCCTCAGTGTTTCCCTGTGTGTAACATATTTCTTCTGTGGAGCAAGTGTTTCTTATGCGAGCCGTTCGGGGGTATGCATTTTCTGGTGCCAAAGTTTTGAAAACAAATTGTTTAAGAGAAAAACTTTACATCTTAAATGCTGTTTTTAAAATAATTTGAATTACTCGATACCTTAAAAAATGAGAGTATGTGATCCCGTCAAAATTTAAGTAGTTGACACTGTCAAAACTTTTGATAAATTTCATAACAATTTTCATATAAAAATTTTTAGCAAGGGGGAACCTGCTTTACACACTTGAATAATAATGGCAAATAATACTAACTAAACACACACTGACATACTGTTTCACACTCATAAAACTTAACACACTTACTTAAATTTGCAAAAAATTCTTAAAATTTTACTTGATTTATAAAATAATGACTTGAAACTAGCCAACTCTCTCTCTCTCTCTCTCTCTCTCTCTCTCTATATATATATATATATATGCAATTAAAAACTCAGTAAGATATAACAACAACAACACACCTTCCCCACACTGTCACATGCACCATTACCCAACAAATTTGTATGACTTTAATATCTTAAAAATACTTAAAATTAAATTATACACCCAAACCACCCCATCACACATACATTAAAAAAAACATCAAATTCATTAGAGTTACTCAAGGTTCATTCATCCATCAAACTACATGTCCTTCTCCAGACAACAACATTCTGAGCAGAGAATAGGTCCGAGCTATGCACTCTCCGAATACACTAGGTACATTCATCTTAGTTTCCTCTTCTTTTTTCAGGCTCCATAATTCATACTTCAAACACACAACAACCCACCCAGACTGTCTCAAAAATACGTAAAAATACTTAAAAAGTAGCTAAATAAACAAATATTGTAAATGTGAAACAAATTGCTATGAAAGTTAATAATTTTAAAAAAATTTCATTCAAATTATAAACTTGTTAAAAAAAGTTCTATGAATTCAAATAAAAATTATAAATCTTGAAACGAACTTAAGCAAAATTAGTTCAAATTGTAAAGACTTGTAATGCGTATAAAAAAAAGTTAAACTGAAATTATTAAAAATTGTGGTAAAAATGAAACAATTTCCAAAATAGAATTTAATACGAATTAAGAAAGCTTTAAATATTTAAAAATTATTCACTTACATAAGGTCTAGTAGCAAAGCTCGTAGTCGATGAAGGAAGCCTGAACCCAGATCATATGGGTGAAGGGCTGAACACTACCTTGCTCAGGCAAGCGAGCGCCGGGGTCCCTGCTCCAGCAGGCGTCCGGCCGTAATCCCAGGTGAGTGGTATGCTGGACCTTTTACCATCGCGGCAGCAGCTAGGAAGCGATGGGCGATGGGTTCCTTGACTATCGCGGAAGAACCCCACAGAGGCAAGCAAGTGGCGAGCGGGCGGCCAGGTCCCTGAATAAATCAACCCTGGTATCAGTTCCAATCAGCGCGGACTAGTTCCCAGGCTAGACGGTATACCCATGCACTGGAGGGGAGAAGTTGACCCAGTGAAGTCAGAACAGTAAATGGCGAGCTATGGGCAGGACTCTCTATTTATAGGCCGGACACCCTCCCTAGTCATAAAATTTTATACACTGTAATTCGCTTCCAAAATATATCAAATGAAAGAATTACGTATTTGAAATGTTTGTAAGTAAATTTTTAACAAATTTAATGCAGATTAAAAGCTTTTTAATGCTTTCTGAAATTCTGCATGTATGTGTTGGAATTTAACATGGAATATGTGTCGGTTTGAAGCGATAAGATTTGAAATGAATTTTTATTTAACGATTTCATTCTTTTGCAACACAATCTTTTTGCAAAACGAGGTTTTTACCCCAGAATTTTATACATTTATACTACCTTTTTTCACGTACATGAACATAGTTCCGTTTTTACTATAATTTAATTATATATTTTAATTAGATGATTCGTTCAGTATTACTTTTATTTAATATGGTTAATGTTTACAGACTTACAAATTAAATTATATTCATACATGACCTAGCAACACTCGAACCCAGAAACCAGATTACAATTAACCATATCTTAGCTGGGACTCAAACCCAGAAACTACATTACAACTAATCATGCCTTATCCAGGGTTCGAACCCTGAGCCTCCAACTAATGTGTAAACTGATTACGCCATGTAGGCTGGCAAAAGAATATTTTTTTTGTGTATTTATGGTGTGTTGTAAAATAATACTATGCATTTTCAGGATACGTCTTTGCCAGGAGACAGTTTTAAATATCTTTAGTTTAATAGTATCTTGGAAACTAATATTTTTGTTTATTATCTGACTTTTTCTTTACAACACTTGTATGTGTTAATGTACACAGTTTGAAAGAAACCAAGCATCTTTTAACTTTCTAAAAATATATATATATATATATATATATCTCGCTCTCTCTCGTGTTGAGACTTTTTTCTTATATCAATATTATTCCTTGCTTAGGAAAATAAATACACTTTTTTTTTTAGGGATACGTTAAATAAACGTACAAATGAATTCATTTTAAGACGTATTTATTGACAAACTTTCTTCATAATATATACAAGCACAGTTTGTATCACAAATAATTGTAACACAACTAAGTATAGGTTGTTCCAATACATAGCACGTTCCAAAACATAGCACAAATAAGACAATTATCTCACGCACAGCATCAAACAAGCAAGTACAGGTTGCTCTAAAAAATTTGTATACAACATTTTAACACTAGCAAGTACAGGTTGTTACAAAACATAGAAACACATTAGACAATTATTTCAAAAATTTATACAAGTACAGGTTGATCCAAAAATTTAGTTACAATATTCTTTCAAAACAGACACATGTTGGTACAGGATGCTACACAAAATGTTTCACAACATAGTTTCACAAACAAGCATGATTACACAAATATTTTATAAGCTGCTAGCAACATCTGTAAACAAGGTTTTTATGTATTTTCTTAATATTAGATCCAGATCCCATTCTTAAACTCTGCTTTCAAGGAGGGGGCATTTCTTACACCCTGGTATAACATGTCTGTTTGAACACAAACGTCTCTACATTCCGACGAATGTACAACGTACTTTCAACTAAGTTTGGGTACGTATCAATATAATGTGAGTGTACAGCTTCAATACTAGATGGAAGACATGTTATTATAGTCATATAAAACACAGAACATTTCGTGCTGTCGCTGCATTGAATAAATTCATGGTTTTTTTCGTTTCCTAGTGGAAAATAAATCACTTTAAAATGGGATACACTGTCGCAAGTTTCCCTAAATTCACAGAGAAGCCCATTACACTATAGTATGTAAGTAATATTCGACTTTCCTGGTTTTATACTGACGTAATGGTTTCCAGGATGAAAATACATCATTTTACTCATAAGCAATCCAACACCTGACTGAGACCAATTAGTAAGGAACACAGTATGTATAATGATAAAAGCATCCTCTAGCATTTAATGCTAAAATATGTTAGACGACTAAATTTTAATTTTTGATAATTTTATCGCTCGATGCACCTAACATTTCGACGAAAAACACCCAGTACGATACATGTAACCAAATTTTTTGCGATAATGATATAAAGTATGAAGACCATTATCACATTCTTCGAAATACTGATACGGCAAAACATTGTCTGTATTATAAATAAGATATTTCAAACATAGTTCTTCCTCACAAAATGTCGTTACCCTGTACCCACCCTTAAGCTTATACTTTCGATCTACTCTGTGCAGTCTGTATTGGTTTACAAGACATTTCGAACTGTTGCAATAAGTTAAACTAGAATAAAACCTACATGGATTATTGCATGCTGACAAAGATCCAGAGAAATACATCCATTTGAAATGAATGTCTGACACACATTTCATAAACAATAAAATGTGAATATGCTATGCTATGAGTTACAGAATACAAACCTTTATAAGCTGTTCACGGTAAAATGAGCACTTTCAAAAGCCCTGCTTTAGATCTACTTGTGTACACACAGTGCATTCTACCATTATATTTAAAATTAACATTATCATGGGCCTCATCACTTTATTAATGCTTCAGTCAGGTGAATCTGTGGGAATACTATAAAAGTAAATATGTTACAAATCTGGTCATGCATTAAAAAGACAGAAAGAGAAATAAATAACTTAAGTTATTACAATTGGTTACCTAACACTTTTTATTCCATGTTAAGGTATCATCATTACCAGCTTTACTGGGTGCATGTAACTCAGTACATCCGTTAAAATATGTGCAGACAGGCACAGTGACTTTTTCTAAAGGTTGATTTCAAAAGTGTTCACTTTATCATGAACAGCCTTTATCAATAAACACATACTTGTAAATTGGGGAGAACATTGTTCAGAATTAGCCAGTTCACACACATATAAATTGCACTTTGACGAGAAAACTAAACCTCCTTGTTCGAAAATAAAGTTGTGGATGTCTCCATCGCAGGTCTTCCAACAGACGGTGACTCCCTGGTGAGGTCTGGTAAGTTGGTAGATGATTACTCCATTTCCATGCTCCTCTTCAAGCTCCTCAGTAAGGCTGGCAATAATCAAATCGTCTAATGTTGATGGTAAGTCACTGTTGGGGCGAATATACCTCGCGGCACACGTTGCATGATATTCCTTCACCAAAGCGAGTGCCGAGACTGTTATTGAAATTGTAGCACCAATGTTCTATACTGTTGCAGACTTGAACTTGTAAAATACCATCATAGAGTTTAAAGAAAACTCTTCTGTATCCATTTTGCAGGATCTCGTATACATCAGTAGGGTCGAAGATGTTAGTCATGACTGACAGTTTATCACTAAATTGTCTCCTTTATAAAGCTGTTGTGTCGTTGCTTTCTCTCATTTTTTAAGTGTTCTCACTTATTCAAAATTTGCAATTCCACATGACACATGGGGTAGTTAATTCTTGGTTTCCTAGGTACATAAAATGTTCCTTCTTACATTGTTTGCTCCATACTGTACGAAGAGAACAGCAACTACATTCCTTCTGCATGATATATTTGATTTTCTTGTAGGACGTACGTTTCATGATGTGTGCACTTTGAGCTTCAAATGCTAGTTGACTCTCACTGGAAGTTAGCTTGCTGTCAGGATGTAAATACAAAGGATAAAAACTTCGCCCAAAACAAACGTCGAAAACTTTTAAAATATAATCGAAACTGATTAACAAGAAACACCAATGTTCATCTCCGTTACACATTTGAATATGTAGTGGACTATCTTCTTCTTCAAGTCGAAACCACACTCGACTGTAACCTGGAGTAGCACTAGCATAGTGTAGTTATGAGTCGAATCTCTCCACCATAACTGAAGCTCCAGTGAAGGGTTCTCTCTCTTTATATACAGAGATTTTCTTCCAGTTTGAGGTTATATTAGTTATTTAACGACATCTTGGTTAAATCGAATTTACAGTTGCAAACATTGCTATTCCAATCTTCGCAGTCCCACATTCCACAAGGCGATATTTTAATTCGATTACTTCCTTTCATTTTCTTGATGTGTTGTTTGTTATTACATGTTTTAGTCCACAAGGTAGGGGCTGTCGTAAAACTGTCTACTTAATTTATATTTAATTTGTTTAGATCCTTGTTCCTTGGTTATTTCTTCACTTACAGTTTTAAAACCTAGATCCCCAGAAGAACAAGGCAGGTCGCAGTCGGGTCGCATATTAAAAACCCAACAACCATATTCCTCATTACACAAAACTCGTTCTTGATATGTGTTTCCTTCGAAACTTTGTGTAAAGCTCCAGTGTTCATCTCTGTTGCATATCTGGAATTGGAAGTACATGTTGTTTAGAGACTTGAACCACACTTTCTCGTAGCCTGGAGTAACACTCTCGTACATCATCTCTGGGTTGGATTTCTCCATTTTCAAAGTATTACACTGTAAGAAACACAGACCTGTAAGAAAACCATTTTTCGAAATTATTATCTCTACACGCAGGTAGGATACTGGTACAAATATTCTCTTAAAGCTTCGCTTTTGCACTGTGAACAAAACATTTTTTTCTCACAGTGCTTAATGTTATAGCATTTGACTATTGAATTAATACTCGAACAGTCGTGATATCTTCTGATATTTATTACTTCTTCATTGATTAAACTTTTAACAATTTTCTTTTGCACTTTTCCAAGTACGTATACTGGATAATCTTGTTAACATATTGAAAATGCGCTTTGTAAGCTATATCACCAGTCTCTTTTTAGGTCACATATCTTGTAAGTTTATTGCCAAAAAATCATTTTAACTTCAGTTTTTAAAGTATAACAACGTATGGGAAATTTAAAGCTTAATAGTTTTGAATCATTAGCATCGGTTGCATAAGAAATTGCAAGTTCTCTAATTACAAAATAGTTTTCTTGGTAATTTTCGAAACCTTGCACGTAGGACATCATTGTTACATTATTTCCTTTTACACTCTCAAGTTATACAGTATGTACAAAAAGTTTCCGCTCATTTTACTTATAAGATCACAGTGGTCGCCTCGGAATCCACTTCGTCAACCCCTGAATCGTCCATTACTACATCTGGGACAATTCTGGCTTCAATTAGCTGTTCCAGCCTTCGCGACATACAATCCCTTCACATATGTTGTAAGTTCTCATCATTAACGAATGCGTGCATACAGTATGGGTAGCCTTCACATGGATGATATGACATGATATCCTCATCAGCTCGTAAATGTTCAGGAAGGAATGGATATCTTAGCTTATTTTTGTATCCCGCTAAAGTAATGTTAAACTATTTTGGCAGCGCACACAATTGGGAACAGTCTAAACTCAATAATGTTTTCGCCTTTCCATATGCTAGAATCACATTACATACTTCAACAAATTCCTCATCACAATAGTCACATCAGTGACCTTAATGCATGGTACCCGTTGCGGGGTGATGCAGAGACAGACAGAGAGAGAGAGAGAGTGTGTGTGTGTGTGTGTGTGTGTGTGTGTGATGTATTCCCCTGTAGATACTGCATTGTAGATATAGGTGCTGCTTTAGTCTCTGACATTGAAACCTCTGATGTAGTGGACATCTGGCATAGTTCTCGCTGTGGACGCCAGGTTTTGTAGTGAAAGCTTGTCTTCATTCTCGTTGTGGACGCCTGGCATTGTAGTGGACTCCTCGTGTTGTAGTAGATGCCTAAGTCTCACTACTGCTAATGCAATGCTCATGCACACATGCACACAAAGTGACCTTGACAGGTAATGACTTAACACTGAGAAAAATTTATATATTCCTCTTATGTAGTATATGGTTTCAAAATGGCCGCCATTTTGCTTTAAATTTGCTTAAATTTGAACCTTTTAGAAAACAATGGAATTTGACAAATTCCAGTTTCGATAGAAGACATTTCAGGCTGGATCCGTGCTATTTCATTAATATTTTATCAAAATTTATTTTCTAGGGAAATATATTTTTAAATAAGAATAAGTTTATATTTGTTCAAATATACACATTTTATGGTAGATAGCATAGTCGAAAATATTGGCTGGGAAGCTTTTTTACATGTATATGAAACTTAGGTTATAAGTAAATTTTAGTGACGTAGAGAAGTCTACATGTAAAATACATATGAATTTTTCTCTGCTATAAACAAATATTTGAAACAGATTGAATATGTATGTTTTACATTATCCTAAATTTAAAAACATTTGGCTTTAATGTAATTTTTCCAAAGGTGAAAACTTTAAATTATTAATTGCCTAACTGGGATGATATATGTTGTTTCAATACTTAAAATCTAGCTAGAGAAAAAATCTTGTACGAAATATTTTTCATACATTTCTGGATTTCTGTGAAAAAATCTCTTGTATGAATTTTTTTTAAAAGATTCCCAGATTTCTGTGAGATTTAAGAAAATTATACTGGGAAAATATACTCGACACTTCAAGTTTATTGGATTAAAATGCATTTCTTGGAATTTTCAGCGAATAAAATATTGGGATTTAATTGCTAGTGGTGAGGAAAACAATTTTATCAGCGGGACTTGGGGAAAAAAAAATTCTTCGATGCCAGAACAAGCAAGCCATCCCTTGTGTTCGAGAATTGGAAAAATCTTACCTTCTAAACAGGTTAACAGCCATGCGAAAGTAGAAGCTTAGTGGGAAGAGGGGGAGGGGAGGTAGCCAGGCAGGTCCACTTCCAATTTGGGGGTAGAGGGCAGTTTTGAAAACAGGTTAACACCTTCGGAATAGTCCAACCTTGGTCTCTTGAGGGGGAGTCAAGCAGGTGGACAGTCCCTGACGAGGTGGACAAAGACGTGCTCTGGGCTGGGGATGGATAGAGGGGGCGCTTACTCGATGCCCACTCTGGTCTATGGGTTGAAAGGAGGGGAAGGGGAATGCTTCCAACCACTTTTCGCTGCCCTGCACTATTTTTAGTTTGTGATTGAATCTCGCACTGGATACATCGCTCCCTGCACACACACCACTGGCCATCCCTCTTCTCTGGTCAGGATGACACTTGGCAGGGACTCCTGGCACGATCGGGGGTTAGGATATCTGCGTACCCAGCGTTTAGATCCAGCCTACAGTGGACTTCAACTCTTGTTAAGCGCTTTCTTCAAATATTATCTTCTCCGGGGTTCAGATCTCGTTCACATTCTCCGTAAACTACAGTGCGAAACATTTTTATAAGTTTTAATCTAATAATTTTTTTATTGGCCTCAATTTATCGGGAAAATTTATTCGTGTGTTAAGATTTTTTTTCATAATTGCCGATTAACGTTTCTCTATGAGTTTTCAAGTATGGGAGTCGCAAAAATTTTATTGCGATAGGTTATAGTGTAGAAATCTTTTCCATAATTTAGAAGTTTGCACACATATATTGTTTTTTCTTTAAATAATAAGTGCGTCATTCTGCTACAATTCGTAAATGTGGATTTCCGAAACAGATCATACGAGACTTTAACTAAATGTGTGTTAAAAATTGTTTGGATCGATAGAGTGTGTCTGTTATTTTTAATTATTTTATTGTTCTTCTAAGACCAAATCTTTTGATGTGCTATTATTGTGAAACGTTGCTTGTGCATTTTGAAATATTTTTTCCTCCATGTTAACTAGAAGTGGTTAACTTCCATTTTGAATAATTAAACGAAACTTGTGTTAAAAATCTGGGAAAGTTGTTCTCAATACTAATTTATCTGTGCTATTGTGAAATATTTATTTTTCCATGTTATCGTTAAGTGGAATAATTTTTATTGATTTGTAAGATACTTGCCTGTGCATTTTGAATTGCGATGTCCCACTCCTACAATAATTATTTGATTGATTTTGCTTAATAAATGCACATCCATCTACGCAGGATTTCATGTGGGTGGTAAACGAGTTTCATTATGATGTGGAAATTTATTTTCTAGAGAAATGGTAATTCGTTTGAAAATTCAAGTTTGTGAGTCATATTCAGAGTTTTTCAGTAGCTATAACCTCAGTCGCCTATCGGCCGCAAGCTCCACGTCTATAAGTCATTCCTTCACTGACCTCGCAGCCGACATGACATGTTTCTCCTGCTTGTGCGATATCATTACATGTAATTTATATATTGATAGCTATAACTCGTTACTTGATTTCTTTCTTCATTTTTAAAAACCACAATAGTCGCGTAGTTATAGTTCTCTGGTGTGTTATTCATTTACGACTTTTTGCTTATCTAATCTGACAGGACAGTCTAGATTTCATTTTAAATAAAATATAGTATCTTTAAAACATTTATGCCATTTCGCATATATGATTAGTGCTCCAACACCTCATTCCTACACAGACATTCGAACTGAATGGCTGTGTTGTGCTGCTGTCCTCTCACAGCCTAGCATCAGTCGCAAGCGATCTCAGTCATGCACCACTTCCCATGTGAACGGACCTGTTTCTCCTCCTTGTATGTGTTTTTTTATTTCAAGTAGTGTAATTAATATATTTTGGCTTCATTGTAGGTAGAAATTGTTACTTAATTTCTTTCCATTGCTGGGGTCCATCATTCGTATAGTGATAGTGACATAGTCGTGTTCGTTCGTTGTACTTCTCTCATGAATTTTATTTATTTATATTGACAGCTATAATTCGTTACTTAATTTCTTTCCATAGCTGGCCTAGGTTTAAAGACTCCTAAATTTCTCTAATGTATTATGTCAGTGCTGTTATTAATTTGGAATAATCATTTACACTTAAGTTCTTCTGTTTGTCATTAATTACACATACACCACATAAATGGTATCTTTCAGAGTTGCCTATCTCTCACCACTATTAATGATTAATATCCCTCCAAAAAACACTTATGCCACTCTTGCACAAAACTCTCTCTCTCTCTCTCTATACATATATATATACACACACCCCTTCCCCAGTACATCACACCTCATTTTAACACCGAACCTCCAAGGGTGAACAGCGCTCCCCTAAATACACCCCTTCCCCAACACACGACCACCTCAGTATCACGACAGGCTCTGAGCATCAACATCTACCAGAGCAGCTTCCCACCCCAAAAAATAAGAAAAATTAGTAACGTGCCCAAACTATACATTTATCAAATATTACACAAAAAATTGCATCAAAGATATTTGATCAAGCAATCACAGTTAACAGGATTAGTAATGAGGATTAACTTTTTTGATCAGATTAAGGATTAAGCCAATTAATACAATCAATTTTATATCAATTTGATGTCAAATTTATAATCCGATTAATGAAAAGTGGGGCGAAACCCCCACGCCCCTACTATTCATGACCTTTATATTGATAAAAACAGTTCAACAAGTTAATTATGTAATAGTATTCTTGATGTCTATTTTTCAAAACAAATGCTTTGTGGTTTGCTTTGATGTGTTTTTATTTTTACATGTGACAGGGATTACAAGTTATTTTATTTCTATAGGCCTGGTGCTAACACACTGCACTTCATATGGGACGAAGTAGGGACATTGTACTTATCCTGTATTTCATTGTCCTTAGTTTATGGTGTTAGTCCTGTCAAACGGCTGCTTCGTTGCATTTTATTTTTTTTTGGTTCATCCCTATCTCAGTCTGTCTCACATAGGAGCGTGTATTTGTCTTGCACAGTTATTTTAACCTGAAATTTAATGTGTATTGACCTTGAACATATAAAAATTTATAGATATAATGCATAATACTTGATGACTGTTGTCCTTGTCACTGTGCAGGTGTAATAGCAAAGTGTGCGATATGAAAGGAATCTCCTTGTTGTTTCTGTAATGCCACTTAATTTGCAACGCCCCTACTAGCCGATGCCCTGCACTCGAAACATGATTTATGTACTACTGTTATCTTAACATGTGTGTTGTCTTTATTTACAAAAAAAAAAAAAAACTATTTATTTTGTCTCTGTGTGATGGTGCTAGAACAACACTCTAGATCACGCAAGTATTTCAGAGTACTAAATTTTCTGGTGCTTCTGAGACCACTCCGATCAAGCGTTCCTGTCATGTTTATGCGCACTGTACTTAAAGAGTACATTGCCCCAAGATTTTTTTTTCGTATCTGAGACACAGCGATACGGGGGAGAATAATATGCACGACCAGTGCCCCTTCGCTCTTATGCGCAAGGCGCTGAACATATGTGCAGTGCCTCCGCTGATACACTGCACTCTGCAAGTGAGTTCTGTAACAGTGACGTTTTACTAAATGCAATGAAATGCTATTGATAAGACTACGACTGTACCGTTTTGTTTTTCTTGTACATGAAACAGCGCGAGGAAGCTCTAAAATGCGATTTTAAACCATTCTCACTACTTTTACTCTTAGAATAAACTTAATACTATGAAAACAAAATTGTACGGGCTTAGATAATAGTTTTTTTTTAAATATCTTTTCTGGCAAAATGCCATTCCCAGGACACATCAGTTGAGATGCGGCGCGTAAACGCGCAGAAAATATATATAAAGGGAATATGTCCAGACCACTAACTGCCAAGCATGTAATATTGAAAACCAAATATCGTATATACATGTAGGCAGCATGTACAGACTGTATAGAACATTTTAGCATGGAGACAGCAGCAGCGCTGTAATGGCATGGAGGAAGATGTACAGTGGCAAGAACCAGCAGCTTGTATACATCACTCACGAATAACATTTCCTCGCTCATGCTAGACAAAACTTTTTTACTGCAGTTCCATGCCACAATTACAAATTAGTGTTCTCGGGATGTACAAATAGTCAAAACAAACTAGCTTAAATGGCATGTGGTAATTCGAACTGAAATAACATAGATAGTAAGGTTACTTCAATAAATACTTATAGTTACTGTACGAAATGTTTTCGCAATTATCAAAAATTACTCAACATAATGATAATTTTATATCATTTCCATTTGTATCCAAGTATGATTTTTTCTAAAATTAATTTTGCTAGGCATCCCTTAAAATAGATTAAGGTATGACCTTCCAAGTCACCTTTGTTAACTTTGCTGCAAATATTTTTGTTTATTTTTTGTCCGAAAAACACTAGAATTGTGGTTTTGACACTGCATTAGTGCTTTTAGGGTAAAATTTCGGACTGGACCGAACTCGGATTGGAATCAACTTGTAGCGAACTCGGACTGAACACGTATCAAAAGCAAGCATTTAAGGTAAATTGCGAACGTGGACTATAGTGTAAACAAGACTATGTGGATTGAAATGGGATCAAATTATGGGTACCTGTAGAAATTTTATTAATAGGAAGAACTGTCCATCAATAGTTTTATAAGCTGTCGTTGATCATAGTCCTTTCGGTTGTGTTTAAGGTACATTTTTTATCAGGGCTCTTTAGTCCACTCCGAGTTCAATCTGGATTTAAATGTCGCTGTAAACGCACTGTGTGATGCTAAAACTATATATTAGAATGTTTCACACTAGGGAAGAGCATTTACAGTGGTGTCTACAACTTGAGATATTTTTTCCTACTTGTATAAATGACGAATTTCTGTGAAGACTAGCAGCCGCCCACCTGCCTGCATCGTCCTCGTTGCTTTGGCGGAGAAGTGCAGGATCTATAAGGATTACAATGGTACATGCTGAAAGTGTCCCCATCGCCCCAACGCACAGGAATGTGAATTGGTGTGTAGTGTCCTCTCTCGTATTTCTGCATCTACCTATGCCACTTTCACGAGAAACTATACTTTTATTGATGAAAAGTCTGTAGCAAAGTTCAATACAAGCTACAATCGTAGTAATCCAGCTAGTATGTTTTAAGATAAGGCAGTCTGACAAAACCATTTTAAACTGTTTTACAGGGCTCCAAAATACATTGTTTGGGGTATTATATATTTTCATGGGTAAACCTACAGGGGAAACGTTTAATAGCTTAAAAAAACATTATTTCACGTACGTGCACTGCGCCGCAGTTGAAGCACCGGGTAGGCAGCTGGGCCCTAAAAATTCTTACATATCGTGATCAGGCAAAGAAAGACTTGAGATGAAGAAGTATTGTGGACAGCCTGGTGACCTGCTCAGAAATGATTCACTAATACCAAAGACAGGGGAGGCAGGGGATCGAACCATCGCTGTTCAAGTCCCTCTGCAGAACAAGTTGAGTTCTGGATGCCATGCCATGTCCGCCCCAATTTCCAAAGCCGTGGAATGTGTGGCCCTGTCTCTTCAAGCCATACATGATGCCCACAGCTAGGACGGTTCATTATCCTCTCGCAGTGTTCTGTGTAGGTGAGTGCATCACGAATCACGTTTTTCAGGAACATTCATAGCGAACCTCATGTCTCCTCTTGTATAAGCCCCGCAATATAACCTGCTAGCCATTCTGCGAAGAGTCAGTGAATGTGGACCAGAAGCGACACGTCAGAAACCAGGCGATGCAAACAATCCAAAACACACTACGACAATAATAATTTATAAAATAAAACACAGAAGTGCCGGCAGATCTCCCTTCCCGACGGCACTGTATTCGGGATGATAACGCCACCGGGAACTATATGATACTTGGCAACACCGTGTATGAGCTCTGTCTGGCTGTGGAACCACGACCACAATCACAACCCTTAAGTCTAGCCACTGAGGAACTGTGGCATCTTGGGTGCTCTAGCCACTCTGCCAATGCAGAACCTTGGGTACTCTAGCTGCTCTGCCACCATGGCACCTTGGTACTCTAGCCACTCTGCCAACATGGCACCTTGCATGCTTTAGACATTCTGCCACTATGGCTCCTTGGGTGATTTAGACACTCTGCCACTGCAACATTTTGGATGCTATAGCAACTGAGAAATCGTAGCACCTTGAATGCTCTAGAAACTCTGTCACTGCGGCACCTTGTGTGACCTAGCCACACTGTCACCACAGCACGTCGGTTGATTTAGACACTCTGCCATTGCAGCACCTTGGATGCTATAGCAACTGAGAATTCGTGGCACCTTGAGTACTCTAGCCACTCTGCCACCACAGAACCTTGGGTGCTCTAGCATCTGCCACTGCAGAACCTTGGGTGCTCTAGCCACTCTGCAACTATGGCACCTTGGGTGCTCTAGCCACTGCGAAAATTAAACAAAACACATTTTTTTAAAATAATACCAGTAATTAAAAAAATTAAAAATACAAAAACAAAATACTAAATACTAAATGAACACTAATATATATAAAATATAATAAATATATATCTATGCTAATAACTATATTATTTATTCATAACAATGCACCGATTTGATAGTCTGTTTCAGGCTGGGAAGAAGACGACTCTGCTGATGGGATGTTGAGGGGGAAGGGGAGAGTCTGCTTCGACTGGAGTCTGAAAGGACTCCTGTGCCAAGGGCCCCCCTATAAATATACAAACACTGTTTTTTCTTTCCAATGACACTGTAAACTGTCACAATGAACTGTACCCCGTGGGCTGCCCCAGCAGACTAGGAACTCACCTACACACAAGATTAATTAGCACACTTGCATACAACAGGACAACATGTTTAACAGACATCATGACACTGACATTCAATCCAGCCGGGATGTTATAGGGGAGCTTCACTCTCCCACCTAACATACAAACACATAAATTTACTCAAAATAGGCCAAACCAAATAAAAACAGCCTTGATATGGGTCTGGTGCTGAAGAAAACACAGATTCAATGGCTCTGCCACCAATCCTATGATTAAGCTAAGTGTCAGGGTACATTTGTTTTTACAGTAATCCTGTGAGTTATATGAGTCCAGGCTCCCGCTCTCACGACACACCCCATTCCGGTGGCATATGAGGGTTCGGTGGCTTTTGGTTTCGAACAAGCTGAAATGCTGTGGTGTGAACATCGTGCTTGTGGATGCTCTCTCTGGGATTTGGTAGCACCTTCAGGACCAGCGAAGGAGAGGTGTTTCTGCTAGTATGATGGTGCCATGACAGCTTGGGTGCGGCGACTATTCTGCAACTTTTCGCCTACCCAGCTGGCAGATAGGGGATCCCCTGGCTCTGGCGAGGGGTAGGGGGTTGGGAATATTCTAATACCTACCAACGAGCACTGTCATCGTGGACGTCGTGAATCTGGGTAGCTCAGTACGAGATGGCAAAGAATTTAGTGCAGGAGACAGCCCAAAGATCAAGGTGGTGAGGGGGATCTCGAGGTGCTGAAAAATGCGAAGTGTAGTTATCCTCATTGTTGGATTCTGCGGACTGCCGACTGTTGATGTGTGATGAATGGATTGGACTGCATCAGTCATTGGAAGCTTCTTGATGCCAGACTTAAAACTTGGGCCATCGGATTCGCCACCATAAATGGTAGGTCTTGGATGTCTCATGAGTTTCTAGACCAACAGACTACTTTAGTTAGATGGAGGGGGTCGTCCCCCTTAGAACTGCTCCCCGTCTCTTCAACCACAGCTTAGAGACCCAGATGTTGGTGCAGAAGAGCGAAGATGGAGTAGGTGCCATGACTGAGCTGCCCAGTTTTTCAATGCACTTGGTTTGCTGCTTGTTAGGGGGGGGGGGGTCTGCATCGAATTGCTGCTGTCAATGCTGCCATGCTGGTTCGCCTGCATGGCAGTATTGACAAAAGTTCAACTCCAAGGGTAACTGCACCCACAAGGCAGGTGGGGGGCCAGTTCTAACCCTTGCCACCAGGGTCGTACAATGCGGTCCTGGTTACACACCAACTGCACACTCATTTCATTTCACCCCGGATCAAACCCACAGTAGTACTCCGCGACTGTCGCATAGATTTTCCACCGCCTTCTCTGCTCAGTCTGGTTCGTTACGTTCTTTTCTTATAGACCCTTCTTGTTTCGGGGTGTGTCCATGGCTACAATTGCGGCCATGGCATCAGACAATCCTGCTCAGCTGAGACACATGCATCTAATTGTGATAGTTAAACCCAATTTAAGGCATACAGGACTTGCCCTGAGATGCATCCCATTCTCCAACCGACTTAGCTATTAACATGAATGCCGGAGGGCACACATAACTGTGAAGGTGCTCATACAGGCATAGTGGGATTTGGGGGCTCACTATAAAAAAATTCGTTTTCAATAATTTCAGTTCAGATGTGATTTTCTCGAAAGTGTGCTCAGTAATTTTCTCCCTGATTAGGTAACCAAATATCTTTTTTCATACAGCTTTCTTTACCATCTCTTTTTTCACTCGTCTGCAACATTTTCCTAAGCAGGGAAAGCAATTTCGTTAGTTTTCATCACATTAACATCACTTTGTTCTTTTAACAGTGTTTTTAAGTGTTCCAGATGTCCACGTTCTACACCTGCTACCAGGTGGGACACGCATCACCATCATCATCATCTCTGGGGCACGCCGCATCAGCTTTTATGTATTTGTAATACCATATCTAAGTATATTTGGAATACTTTATTTTTCAATTTGCATATAATATAACGCATACATCACATCGGGGTGCCGAATAATGTGTATTTATTTCTATTTTGGGTTTAGCTTCCATGTTTCGTTTTAATTTGAGCCTTTGTAGTATGCCTTAAGATTAAGCTTGATTAAGGAGGAAGTAGTAAAATATAAGCTTTGCCTTGAGCACACTGCCTTTACGAAGATCATCTTGTTTGTAGACTATAGGCACTTACAAAAGGTAACCTGGTAAAGTTAAGTGTGTTAACTCAGTCACACGACAAGGTTTTCATGATTATTTGTGGTTAACCATGTTGCTTGAACGTTTTAGAGTACAGGTAACTATGGTTTCGAGATGGCGGGAATTCAAAGAAAATTTAATGCAGTTATTTAATAATGTGCTAGATGATGATGATAATGATGACTATGAAAAGTTTTGATAAATTATGTTATGAACTAACAACATAAAAACAAAACATTGCATTAAGCAGTACTGCAATAATACAAAACCTTTGTATTCAATCTCAGTTAAGTATAGAAATAAATACCTGGGCTACAATGATAAGACAAAACATATAAACATTTATAATTTTACATAATTTTATCTATTCCAGATTTCAAAACTTATTTTTGTTTACTTGTTTGTTTTTGTTGTTGCAATGTTTACATATTTACACACCATTTCATGTGTGTCATCTGCTAGACCAAGTTTACCGGGCCGTCGAGCAGGGTTAGAAGTAGTGTAGTATCTGCCATCATGTACAGTTCGTATTTTTTACCCTCGGCGTCGAGAACTCGATGTCACTTTGTGCATGTGGCATTTGAACATTTGGCGAGTCTAATTAACTCCATATGCTCTCCCCCAAGTCTGTTTACCTGCCGTTAATGGCGTCCGCTACAGAGTGTAGCACTCTACCGGGCACACATGCGCGCCGGTCCAGTAGTGCACCGATCGGTTACACCGAAAGAACCTAGTTATGGCTTCCAGTGGTGCCAATTAACAGCACTCGTGTCGAGAGCAAGTGCAATGCAAGGTGAAGCAAGGTTCAGAGCAAATATGTGCGCCTGCGCACACCAAGGTGCAGAGCAAATATGTGCGCCTGCACACACGTATTTCAAAAGTAGACCCAGTGAAATAGGGTGTAAAGCAAGTAAGCCTTAATTACTAAATGCCAATGAACGCCCGTTCACGCAATGACATTGCATAAAGCTCTATAGTATTTAAGCACCACCTACAGGCCTCAATGTACTTGTTTGTTCTTTGCTGTTATTTTCATTCTCCAGGTGTTTCATCCACACCTCATTTCATTCAGTGTTTGCCATGTACTAAAGGGTTACTTTTTTCAGTGTATTTGTTTTTGCCATAATTGCGCCCAGGTAAGCAACATGTGCAAGAGTAATGTGATTTTAGTGTGTAAGAAATTAGTCAGTACAGCTTGCTTGGCCGCCATAATGGCCAACCCGCCATGCCGGAACAGTTAGTCATTCTACAGTGTCTCGAGGAGATGGACGTGCGGACAGACGGGGTTGTGTTTTGCGTGCTCGGGCGGCGCTTCTACTTTTGGACTTATAATTTCATTGCAATAGATTGTAGCATGCCGGAACCTTTGTTAAATTAGCCACCTGAGAATCTCCACTCCTCTCCTTCCCATGGTTTACCAACCCCTAGGAAGGCATCACTTTACTGTAAATATTTTTGCCCACGTGCCATTTTTTTACAGTGTAACCCTACTAGCAGGTAAAGCCAGTAAATTTATGTGATCATGCATCTTCATTTGTGTTACCTATGGGCTATAGGGGCACAGGCCCCCGCCTTTCCTGTCAATTCATACGTGTTATAAGTCAAGTATTTAATGTGCATTTCAGTGTTTTTGTATCTTAATTTACCTAATTGATGGGAGTGTGAGTCGCCCTAAGACCTGACTGCATAGCACACAAAGTATTGGTAATGTATTTTTATTAACTAAGATGGACGGAGCCCAAGCATAAATATACTGCCCTTGCTGTCGGCACATGACCCAGAGAAAGGAGTCAGATCTACCTACAACAACTTGATGTTTCACTACTGCAATGTCTGGCGCCCAAAAACTACAGCAGAGGTTTGGTGAGAAACACTAGTAAATATCCCACCCAACTCCCAACCTCTAAATTGACAACTTTTGTTCCACCAAGGTACCATCATAATGGACTTTCGATTTTGGACATTTCCATTTTTGCATTTCTTGAGCTTTTGAGTTTTATCTAATATTGTGATTTCATTGAATGTACAGTTTTATATACCTTATAACAGGCATTTTTGCGCCGAGTTAAACAAGAAAGAAGAAAACAACAGGGTTAGCAAAGAGTTGTTCGAGTCGAGGATCGAGTTAACCTGGGTGACTTTCCGAATGCGAGTTAAATATACTCGGTCACTTTTCGTACACCCGACTGATGGAGTTAACCGGGTGACTTTTCGTAAGAGCCCTAAGAAACGATGTGCGGAAGTAACACTGTCTTGGGGGACCATTATATACACACTTTTATATATGAGTGTAATACAAATTTGCTCTTGTGTTGCACTAAAATTGACTTAAAAATGAAAAAAACAGAGGTGCAAAAAGTTGCATACAAATGTGAATTGCATAGAAATTTGCACCCAGGCAAATACCTTGGCGCAAGTGTGATTGCTCTCACTGCACATGCACAGTCGACACATGTAGCTAACGAGCAACATAGCTGTAATTTAGTAATTATCAAAAAATATGTTTAGGTTAACTGTCGTTGGTGGCAAATTGTGTAAATTACTAAATTAGAGCAATTTCAACGACAAATTGAAGTGGGTAGAATGGAGATAGGATGTTTTCCGGGGGTACTTCTGGAAACGGGGGTGCTTTGCTGGTCCAGGAGGGATGTTGATGTTATGTGGAATTGTTCGGTTTTAGGATGGCAATATATTATCCAAGACACCAGTCCGTTCAGCAGCGAATAAGTTGACTATTGATCTCGGGGACGTACTCCCAATCACCCAAAGTGGCTACACCTCATGTACCAACCGTCTGCTGCATCCATGCAGCTGGTGTGAAAACGATGAAGTTTATTGTTATGAAAATCCCGATACATTGGCTTGCGAGAGCTGTCAGCCTCCGTCGATGTATAACTCACTCCTCACACCCGAAAAATTTGTCACTCGAATTCGCCATATATTTTACGTTATGAGGCATTAATATGGCCAAAAAAAATAAACACGTAAGAAACATTTCCACCCTATTTCTTTAAATACTTCCTACACTGGCACTTATAATGTTATATGGTTAGTTTATATGGTTAGTTTGCCGCTTGGCCCGGTGAGCGCCTAAACTGTAAAAACAGAGCGAAGCCAGAATGGAATTAAGTTGCACATTATGGTTCGGTCATGTACAAAAGATCCCAATGGTGGGGAGGTGCTCGTCTGTGGTTATGAAAGTTAAAAATGTTCCAGTAGTCTAAAAATTAAAATATTGCAGTTACATAGTTAGTAAAAAGATGAAGTCCCTGGAGCAGGCCTCGAGCACGACCTACCCCACTAGATACGATGCCACTACTAACTATCATAGTGCCGTCCGGGTTGCTGTCTAACCAACGACTTGCCACGCATCATGCAAGAGTGCCATTATTAATATATATATATTTATTTATTTACATGTGGTGAGGATGAACATGACAATGGATCACAAATGATGAAATAACTCTTCAGATGTTTTAAAACATAACATAAAAATACTACACTGAAAAATAAAATCTAAGTATGGCCAGACATGTTTTGTTCACAAACACGTGTCGTCTGTCCATGTCCTAACCTGGATTAGTGTGATTTTTCATACTGAGTGTATGTATTTTGTGAGCGGTCCCTTACACCACATTCATTTGTACAGCTTAGTACAACACTGGGCTGTATAATGCAATACATAATAATTTCTAAAACACACCAATATAAATAAGAAGCAATCGGACATGAATTCGGGATTGTCTATGCACACTGCCTTTTGGCTTGCAGTCTATGCGTGGCTTCTGCCATGTGGCCCTGCTGGCCAGTCCTTGATGTTATGTTACACGACACGTGGTCACATGCCAATCACACAGAAATAAACATCTTACAGTTAACAAACGCAAAACCGTAAATCATTCTTTCATAATTATTATTAGGGTACCCAATTGGTGTACACTACCTGTGTTCATGATTATGTTAACTCTATTATACTAGGAACACAGACATGTCATGATGGAATTTGCAAAAGTAAACAACTTTGCATGGACTCTCCTAGCCATGAATGCTATTCCTCAAGTAAGAACAGAATATTCTACACATACATGACCCTGGAGAACAATAATAATAAAAATACACATACAATACACTAACCTGTATGTCATGTGATCTGTAACAGTGGTCATGTGATACAAACCTACATTGGCACTTCTTAAAAAACCTAATCAAAGAAACATGTGGTACTCGCAACCACATCAAACATATCTCCTACACTCTGTGACCTTTAAATATATAAACAAACCCTGCTGAATAAAAACACTGAATCTACATGAAACTACGCACTGGTGGAATGCACGAACACACTATGCACACCCATGAGGAACATTGGCTGCTGCGATGACATATCTCACAAGGTGGTGTAGGGTCATGGATGTTGGTGCGACGTGATGTGTGTAACGATCTGAGGCGACAACACATGGTACACATCAATTGCCCTCCTCCTGAGGTCGTTCGGTTATCTTGAGCACCCCTCAGTCGGTATAGCATGTTGCAGGCGGATGAAGCTTCTCCAGTTTTCGAAGGTTGTATGTGCTGTGTTGCTGCGGCTGAAGCTGGTGCGGATGTCTTGCGGGTTGCGGTGGTGGCTGGGCTGCAGACTCATGGTCACAAGAATTGCACATGACGTGCCTAGCAATGTAGGCTCGCTTTGAGTGGCGGGGTGGTGATGACAGGTGTTCGGCTCCTGACTCGTCGCTGCTTTTGTTGCTCGTCGAATGATATGGGCGACGTAGATTGGGGTTGTGGGTATCCCCAGCACGTGTTGGTATCGTGCCCCCTTCTCCAGCGGCCGATCGCAGGAAGGTGTATCTTACACTTACTGATGGGATGTATGTTGCTAATGTTGGCAGGCATAGGGACATGATGAAACTTCTTCTCTTACAGAGTCCCATGTGGACACAGTCACGTCGGGTGCTGCTGCTCCGAGGGTTGTGGGTTGCATTCTCTTTACCTCTTGCCATGGTGGTGCGGAATTTTCATCATGTGGTGATTCGCTTTTTTCTCTTGGCGCTGTCTCGGCTCTGGGTGTTCCGATGTCGACGTGTGCTAGGTGTAAGGCGTCTCGATGAAATACTGCTATTTGCCTAGGGTCGAGTTCAATCTTGTAGTTGTTATTTCCCAACATGTTCTGGATTACTTGTGGGTCACTCCACTTCCTTGCGAACGCTGCGCAAAATTTTTCTGCACTGCTGACTGTGGGCGTCTCTTAGTAAACACATGCTGTTTGGCATGTAGCTGGGGAGGGGGTGGTGTAGTGTTAGGCAGCCACTGCTGTGCATAACAGACCGGGTTTTCCTCTCTCTCTGCTCTTCCCTTCCTTCTCCTTCCACTTGACTACTAGTGTGCTCTCTTGCCCTGCTCGTGAACTCACCAAGGAGGGGTAGGTTATGGCCTTGGAGCACTTTTGCCGGTATTTTACTCCTGGCGAGATTTGTCTTTGTCCGAACCATGAATAATGCGGCTGGCAGCTGTTCGGCCCATGATGTGTGGTTCTCTCCCATGCTTAACCTCAGCTGTGTTTCCAATTCTTGGTTCCTCCTTTCTGTCCGGTTTCCTCTGGATGGCATATCGACATTTGAATGGTGATGTATAAACCATTTGCTGCAGAACTCCTGCCACACACAGACATTAACCTGGGTACCATTGTCTGTTAGCACTGTGTGTGAGTAACGTCAGCATGAGGAAAATACACTCTCCATTACTTTGCCGATTGTTCTGGTGCGGGCACTTGATATGAAATGCGCCTCAACCATCGCGAAAAATAATCCATCACAACCATAATGAACCTTTTACTATTCGGTGTCCACAGATACAGTCCCATTAAGTCTGGGACGACGGTGTCGTATGGTTCGGTATGGCAGGCATGCCACTAGCTGCTGTACTCTGTCTGTTTTTCTGCTCTTGTAATGGTTGCAAGTAAAGCAATTTCTGACGAAACTTTGAACACTTATGGAAATCCTGGACCAGAGAAAATACAGTAATACATTCCGCCGTGTTAGTGCAGCCTCCTGATGATTGGCGATTTGGTGTGCATGCACGAAGCACAGGACTAAGTTGCTTACAGAAACAGGAACGAACGTGTGCCACGTTTCGCTGTTCCTGTCAGTACGTGACTACCCTCTACTGTTCCACTGTGTTATTTGCACATTCGGTATGCCATCTGTTCGACACTGGACAGGTTGCTTGCCTTACCTTTATGAAATATTTCAAATCAGGCAACATTGGTACTGCTGTAATACTGAAATATTTGCACATTCTACTTGTTGTGATGGTGTTGTTGATGCCAGTGATGGGGGTGGTAGTACAGCTTCCCCCTCATCTTCATCTTTCGACACGATTTCACAGGGGTTGTGGGACAGGTGATCCGCAAGCCAGTTTTTGCACCGAACACGTGCTCGACCTCGAAGTCGTACACCTGGATGAGCAGGGCCCAATGAGTTACCTTGCTTAAAATCTCCTTGATGTTGTGTAGCCATAACAGACATCAATTGTTTGTGCGGAGTGTGAAGCACTGATATTCTAGAAGTTAGAGATATTTTTTCAGGTTCCACAATACCACCAGACACTCCTGTTCAATTAGGTTGTATCAGCATTCGATGGGACAAAACTTTGCACTCCCAAAATCCAGTATTCTTCTCATCCCATCGTCAGCGAGCTGGAATAGGACGACCCCCAGGCCCTTTTCGCTGGCATTTGTTTGAACATAATGGTGGCAGATCGGGTCGTGTCGTTGAGGGTTGTAGAGTGTCTGAAATGTCACTTTATTTCCTGGATTCTTCCTTGTTGAGGGGCCTGCCATGAAGCAGACATTTAAAGACTTCAGCTCCGTCAACGGGTCTGTCACGATGGCAAATTCTGGGATGTATTCCCTTATCCAATTTATGAGCCCGAAGAACTTTCTAACCTGTTTCCTGGTCGTTGGCATGGTGTAGTTCTCTGTGAGTTCGAGTTGTTCCGGTGTGTGCTGGTTACTGCTCTCGTCCACGAGGTGTCCGAGGAACTGTAGGCAGGTCTTTCCTATGTGGCACTTGTGATTCCCGCACACCAGTCCGTTAATGGAGAGTCGTTCCAAAACGAGTGACAGGTGATGAATGTATTCTGGCCAGGAATTCGACAACACAATCACGTCATCGAGGTAAGCTAGAACAGAGTCACCTATCAGGCCATCGAGTACCCTCACCATAATTGCCTGAAATGTGGATTGAGTCCGAATGGCATTGTTGCAAAAATGGAAACACTGCCCGTCTGGTGCAGTGAAAGCAGTTTTGGGGCTGTCCTCTGGCCGCATAGGAATATTCCAATACCTGCTCCTGAAATCGATTGTGGTGAAAATTCTGGCATCGCCTAGAGTGGTGGGCGTCCTTGATGATGATGTAGGGAAGTGGGGTGCTGTGTGTGATGAGATTTAGGCACCTGAAGCACATGCACAAACACCAACAGCAGTCCTCTTTCAGTGCCAGGATTATTTCAGAGTTATAGCCGCTTTCTGTTGGTTCGATGACGCCTTCCTCTAACATCTCTGTAATTTGTTCCGAGATGATTCTACACTGATGGGGCTGATATCGCATCAGGCTGTCATATACTGGCATGTCCGTGATGAGTGGGATTTGGTGCTTCACCACGGTAGTTCGGCATAGGGGATCGGCTACAGTGAACACGTCATGGGGTTTGTTTAGCAGTCGCTGCACTATTGCTTTATACTCCACAGGGGCTGAGTATTTCAATTCGTCCAGCTGGACAGCAGGCATTTCCCGAGTTGGTCTGGGACCAACACACATTCATCACAACAACATTCATCTCAAGCGCATCTGATATTATGTTGCATCATTCAAATTTTAATTTCTTGGATGCTTAAAATATGTAGTGGTCCATGTGTTAATCACCAATCGCCACATTTCACCAAGTAGTGAAATAAGGTGCTCTCCACGTCCAAACGTCGCAGTATAAACATAACATCCGCCAGTTGTCATTTATGTTATAACTACTACACAATATCAACAACTTTTAGATGCGATAAAAACATTATTCCCGGCCACTTAAACACACAGTAATGCACATCAAATTCTTTGTAACTTTTGTATCAATGTGGCCGTGAAGTCCTAGTAACAAATGATTTCATTAACCAGTAAGGAGTTTAATGTGTGGAAAAATAGCCCCGCCCACTTCTGTTCGGTGTATTTAATTGCACCCATGTTTATGGGTGCTAGTGCAGCGGAGTTGTATTTGTGTTGTTTTGTGACGGTGCTAATATTAGGTGCTTATATTTAATTGAGCCCTAAGTGTGATTAGCTGGTGTTGACTAAACTGGCTTAAGACACGACTACAAATACCACCGTAATTTCTTAATGCCTGTTTCTTTTAAGTAATGTGTTGAGTGTCGGGACCAGATATTACGTCACATACTTAAACAAAAATGTTTGGCGTGCACAAGAAAATAAAAATGGTTGCGTATTACTGATAAGGTCAAGGAAAAAAACACCAGTTAAAACACTTCAACAAATGCTCCCCCTGTCGGGTGGTTAATAAGAACCAAAGATTCTATACGTATTTGCTTAAAAGCTTTACGAGAGTGCAGCACCTTCGATTATCAATTAACTGCACAGTATTCTCTAGTACTGCATTGTCTTTATTTACATTTCCAATATCTCTGATTTACAGAGCTTGTTAATTTTTGTTGACATTTAAAATGAAAGTTTCGGTATACTAACACCACTTGTTTTGTGACACTACTAGGTTTGCACTAGGTATTACGTAAGGCCGTACTCGCACACTGACGTATTTCTAAAATTGCTACATAAAGTTGATACCCGAGAGGACAGAAAGTTTTTAAATCGCGTGTCTGCTTGGAGATCTGGAACCTAACCTACCGTACGTGTACAGATATGTGTCGATGGTTGCAGATAATGATACTTGCTGTGGTTCTTAATGTTGACGTGTAAGTGTCTTAAAACACCACCTTTAAAAATAAAATCATAATTCTTATTTATAATTTTTATAAATTTACTTTAAATGTGAAAATAATTTATAGATAGATAAATAATTGCAAATAAGTAATACAATTTTTTTCAGAAATTAAAAATAAACATATTTATTAAGAATGATAGCTTTTCCAAAAAAACGGAAAAATAACACCAGGAAATGTTGTATATGGTCATGATCATTATAATAATTTGAACTTATAGTTTGCTTATCACCCTACGGAGAATGATTACATCACTAAATCCTGTTTCACCTTACAGTCCCTAAATTACCCAACATCCTTCACTATCACCAACTTCTGCAATACATTCAACGGATAAATGTTCAGAATAGGGGCTTTTCTGAGTAAAAACAATATCTGGAAGTAGTATAGTTCCACTCTACTTATTACACAGAACACGAATTTACTAGGGGTATCAGTGTATCAACAAAACTACAAAAACGATAGTATAGAGGGTTGTGAAGATCCAAGGTGTGTAAAAGGGGAGGTTGGCTCAATCGCTTGCAGCGCGCTGAGTGGCTGCCTGCTTGTGAAGTAGTGTGCAGCCCTGAACCTAGCGTGCGGTGCGCTAGCCGAATATAAAGGAAAAAATTCGTCATTACAACCAATTCATTAAAGATAATGTGACAAAACGTAGTGTTTGGGAAGAAACAATACCGGACACCTATTGAAGGTCTTGTTTCATTTTATCTGATACACTCCTCTTGCAATAAAATTAATTATTGCGCTGTTTTGTATGCTCATGTTACTGTAGTTAAAATGTTTTTGAGTTATGAGATAAGATTTTGTAAGCATATGAAATGAAGCTAAATATTAAAATTGAAGATCATTGCTTAGTTAACAGTCATAGACTTAACAGATTTGTAGAAACGGGCGAGCTTCTTTGTTTCAAAATAATGCAAGAATTCTGAGACATATTATTAGTTAACGTAAAAATATTGAAACCGAAACTACTATGACCAGGCATTTACAAGAGTGTTATTTTTAATACATTCATATACATTTAACAGGAAGCGAAGAGGTAATTTCAGTTGAAATAAAAAATCCTTCTAGTAAAATATTAACATGTTTTAAGAATATAGTGTATTTAAATGTAGCTTTTTCAAGTAGAGAGACAGACACAATCAAGGAATGTATGTCATAATGAAATAAAAACAATATAAAACAATTGAGTTAACTCATAACATTTATTTGAAGTTACATTTGAAATGGACTAAGAGTAGTGTAACAGCAGCTTCATGAAATATTCTTGTGGTCTGCATATGTAATTCAAGAAGCGGTTACTATATTTACGGCAACTTTGTTGAAAATCTATCTCTGCAGAACGACACTGTTAAAAAGTTTTGTCATTTAGCGGAGATTTTTATATAAATTTACCATTTATGTACGCAAATCAGGTCCATTACGACGGAAAACAGAACTGATTTCCGTACTTAACAAAATACGAAGCTATTCGTGATCGCTATGCCAAGGATACACGAAGCCTTCTTAACCGCCATAAAATGAAAAACGTTTGTTCCTGTTCCTTTTAAAACATTTGCGTCTCAAACTCTGTAATTTAAAACATCACAGGACAGCACAGACACTTTGTAACAGACGTCATCGCTTCAAACACTTCTACCATAGGGAAGATTGAAAATGTGTCTATTATAGTAACTATTAACAACACTCCTGAAGTATCCACATAGGAGTATGGTGGATGAGTGGGGCGCTAGGTTACAATCGTTTTTATTCGTGTTAAAATCTTGCCTTAGGACGAAATGGATGTAAAATATTTCATCTATTTCTGTTACACAGTGCAACATCCTCGTATAGGCTGGTCACGGTAAAGTGATCATTTTTGAAAGCCCGCTCATTTGGAATATTAGTTAATAAATGTGTGTTATTTTAGCCTTAGACGTTAATTTCCGAGTACGGTGGAATAAATACACTGTATTTATTACTTACATGGCAATATTTATTTTAAAAGTTTGTTATAGGATAAGAAATGGCTGAAAGGGAAAAGTAACTAGGCCTCAAAAGTACTCACTTTACAGTGACGACAATAATGCAGTTTTTGGACAACCACTTCGCATGTCACTGTAAAATAATTTAAAAGATACACGGAAAGTTCCATAAATTCAATGAAAGTCCGTTACTGAGAAAATGGTGTTTCCCGTAATATTATGGAGGTTCCTAGATACATTTTTACCAGTATTTTTCCGTAATTCTGCAGAAAACTTTTCAATGTGGTAGTATTACTTCATCGTTCAATTTGAAAGAAAACAGTTCCCTGTCATTTAGGAGTCAAATACCAGAAGCATAAAACAATAGCAGGAAGCATCTTTATGAGCCGGGAGTTCATTATAACAATTATATTGCTACTGAAAGTTATTGTACTGGCTATTATAGCAGCTGTCCAAATTATTTGGGAATTGTGAGATATCGATACTGGATGTATTTGTCCTTCAAAACTTGTTTCAAAACACATTTTCTTCAAAGTGTTGAGAGCAGGTGTAAGATGTATCTGGGTTGAATTTATCTTCTCTTCTACATTTAAAGATCCATTCCCTTTTCCATGCATCCTTTGGAAATCTATGATATTAAATTTAATTGCCATGCCATTTTATTTATCTAAACTATTGTTGCAAACTGCAAGAGCACAGCTTGTATCTGTGGCATCATACAGTCTACTCAGACAACAGAAAACATGTGGCCATTGTCAAAATAACAAATAGTTTGCTCGCACGGGAACTAATGCCATGAGGAATACAAGCCACGTTGCCTGGGAGGGCTGCAGGCTACGTGACGCCTCTGCCCCTCGCCCCCCAAGCCTCTCTTCTGTATGGCCCTTCTTGGGCCAACCTCCCATTTTACAGACCTTAGTAAAGATCAGGGAAATTGCGATGTAAAACAAGTAAAAAATATGTACATTTTTATGATGAAATTTTATCCTGCAATTTTCCTCCAGTTCATAGCCCTCCCCACTATCGTATTTGTAACTTTTATGGGTAACATTGTCAATTTAGGTATTGTTTGGTTCGATCTTTTTGCAATTAAATTTGTTTTTGTGATATAATATTATGATTATATTACAAATAGCACCAAAATGGATTAAATTGGAAAACTACTTAACCAAACAATATCTAAATTCTCAATATTACCAACACACACATGCGCACACACACACACACTCTCTCTCTCTCTCACACACACACACACACACAGAGTGCGATTGGACTACGCTTGAAATTCATTTCTGGGGAAACCTTAAGCTTTGGTGATGCATGACTGCTTCACGATCACTACCTAAAGAAGAAAGCTGGCGAGGTTTAAACACTCTTTTGGGGATTTACTCCCCTGCTGGCGCTGAGGACTCTGGCTCAGTGCACAATGCTTGGCTACACTATGACATCGCCCTCACTGTCTCACTTGGGAGGCAGCCCACTGTTTCTCTGCTTGTGCACCAGGCGCTTACGTCCGTGCACCTTGTGTACATGTCCAGTGTATAAACTTTGTGTACTATAATTCAACATTCGATATCTTTGTTCAGCTATGTAGAATGCAATAAAACAAACAAACCCTCATAGTTCATGCAGGAATAGGTCTTTGAACCGGGTCACGACCCACAAGACTCCTCATTCCAAAAGTGAACACATTGCTACTTGTGTACAGTGCAATACACCCCAGAAAGCAGTGTCTAAAATTCACAAGGGAAAGTGTTATCTCCCTTTTGTTTCCCTTAAGTGAGGCATAAACATCCTGCGAGTATGAAGCCACTTGGGTTTCGTTTTGATATAGAACACGAGCTAACGACACCCATTAAACATTATTTAATGTTACGATCATCGCGATGTTGAAAATCATTTCTGGGGAAACTCCAAGCTACGCTGATGTGTGACCACATCATGGTTACTACTGATGCATGCCACATTGCTGCGCAGCACAACTGCATACTCTACGGGTCGACTTTGCCCATCAGCGAGTGCTGAGGAGCTTGGGGCAAACCTAAACAGTGGCATATAAAATTTCACATGCCTGCAGGGTTGATTCCACGAGCCGGGACAACCACAGTTATGCACATAATTAACACTATTAACTATAAGATTGTACGGCCCATCCAAATTCAGACATCTGGTCACCACCCCCTAAACTAGAAATTGTTTTACCCGACGAGCCATGGAGCAGCCGACTTCGATAAGGAAGTTAATAAGATTTCCACATTATCGCAGCACCTCTGTGCGCAGTGATGTCACAGCCGCCGAGCCTCGGGCAGAGGAGGTAAAACTGTCGTCAGCCTCAACCAAGGGCGATAATAAATACGCTACGCCGCCCACTACCAGAGATAACCGGCCCCTGAGTCGAGAGGGCTTGCAACCCCCGCACCCCTGAGAGAGCCACCAAGATGAAGTTGGGACTATATAAGTAATCTTTTTTTCCAGAGTTCGACCGCGATGGTCGGCGAGCTCTCCTGGGTCTGAAAGGACCTTAGCCTACAGCTTGCGAAAGCTCTCTCTCTCTCTCTCTGCAGTTCCAGCAGCTTGCGAAAGATCTTCCGATACCAGCACCAGCAGCTTGGAAAAGCTTGTCTTCCGACACCCGCTCCAGTAGCTTGGAAAAGCTCATCTTCCAGAAGTAACATCTACGTCTGCACCCTGTACCCACTACTGTACCCTAGTCATCCTTGACTCCGCGGTAGCTGGCCGTCTCGACGTCCTAGGTCCCCCTCAGTAATTACTCGCGGTAAATGTGACAGAGTTCTGGAAGCTTAGTTTGATGTGATAGTTACATCCAAGTTTGCCTTTACCTTAAACGTATTAAACAACTACTTAGATTCTTTGTAAGAATCGGTCTTCCATATTGCTTTCCTAAAGCATCAATAGACGCTTCGTAAAATTGGTAAATTTTTGGTAACCTTATTAATTTTATCTTGCTTCTCTCTTTTACATAAAAATTTTACTTTTTTAAAAATTTTATTTAAAATAAATTTTTGACTCAAATTAACATTAAAGGTTTCTCTGCGGGATAAGTGCGAGTGGACTGAACTCACCAGTGTCACTGGGTCCGACAAGGATCTCTAATCATAAACTAGGCACTCTGATATCTGGGCGGGTCCGAAAGACCCATGCTTCCCTGCAGACACATTCCAACTCTAGCCCATTGTTCTCATCGGTAGGGCCTCTGAGAGGTTGAGAAATCATTCACTTAGGACTACTGCTTGATGGCTAGGGAAGGCGTGAGATTGGATATTGTGCTACATTTGAGAACCTAGTGTATTTGAGTGTATTTTATATGAGTGTGTAATAGTATTGCAGATTAGTATTTAGATGACAAAGAAGGGAGGTGGACGCCCTAGTCGGCTGCGTCGCAAGGCCCTACGTTTGCTACAACACGAGTTAGTTAAGCCCACTCCCCCTCAGACAGACGACACAGCTCAGAGTATCGCACCCCCATCACCTATACTAGAGGTCACTGCACCAGGACCCCGTCTCAATTCCCCTATGATATTCCCCATTCACGAGTCTGAACTCAATTCCGTGTTGGGTATGTGTTGGCCGTGGCCCTGCTACGACTACATTAGCTATTTGCCTATCTTCATCCACACCAGTAACTAAGCCATCTATTCTGTCCCCTACCGATGACCGCTCACCTGTAAAGACGTACACAGCCGCCGGAAAGGTAATAAAAGTTGTGATTCCACCCCCAACTCAGAAACGTAGGATTGCTTCCCCATCTCATATATACGCACCCGCGCACGTAAATCCACAAAACCATCCCCCCTTTGGAGACTATATCGTAAACTAGATGCTGAGTAGGGACATCCAAGGGAGGATTACCACACCTCATTCCATTGACAATTCATCAACATTGCAGCCTAATTATCTTATTTAAACTTTGGTCACCTGGCATCCCGAATCTTGGCAACCTACACGGTGAGCAAGGTCGTGCTTCCTGGGAGAGAGGCATGCACCATTAAGCTTACCCTGGGGTTAGATTTTCCTCTCTCCCAGCACCCTTCAGTTAGGCAGAACCCCACCAAGTACTCCAACTTGAGCCAAACCCAGAACTGCCAGACACTTCCGTCAAATATAAATCACCGCCGAAGGGTTTATAACGTCCAATAGGATCAAACCAGCAGAAAGCGAGAGTGCATCAACTGTAAGCCCAACATGGAGTGTACAGTTCCAAGTAAAAAAAAAGAAACCAAGTGCGTCACTACCTAAAGAAGAAAGCAGGTGAGGTTGAATCACTGTTTTGAGGGTTCACTCCCCTTTTGGCGCTGAGGTCTCTGGCTCGATGCGTAATGTTAGGCTATGCTTGCACATTATTTTTAAGTGTAAGGGGGATACTCTTGAAAATCATTTCTGGAGAAAGTGCAAGTTTTGCTGATGCGTGACCCCTTCAAGGTCACTACCTAAAGAAGAAAGCAAGCGAAGTTGATTCGCTGTTTTGGGGATTTACTGTCTTTCTGGCGCTGAGGGCTCCGGCTCGATTTGTAATGTTTTTCTATGCTTGAACAGTATTTGTCATTGCATAGGAACTACGCTTGAATATCATACATTATCACAGTAACATTTGGGTGTGTGTGTGTTTGTATTGGTAATATTGTGAATTTAGGAATTGTTTGGTTAGGTTGTTTTTCAATTTCACAAAATTTCTAGATATTAGTTATATAATCGTACATAATATTTTATCACGAAGACACTCATATTTGCAAAAAGATATATCCAAACACTACATACATTGACAATATTACCAATTAAATTACAAAATCTGATAGTGCAGAGGGCTATGAACAGGAAGGAAATTTTGTGGTAAAATTTTATTATGAAAATGTACATATTTTTTTGTGCATATTTTACCCCGCAATTTCCCTGTTGTTCATAGCCCTCCCCACTATCGTATTTGTAATATGTATTGGGAATATTGGCAATTTAGGTATGCTTTGGTTAGGTCTTTTTCCTATTTAACATATTTTCGTGATTAAATATTATGATTATACACATATGTTGCACTCATTTTACCTTGCAGTTTCCCTTATCTTCATAGCCCTCCCGACTATCGTAAAGTTACATTCAATGTGGTTACGTACTCACCAAAGAAATAGCTATTCACATGACTTAGATTTCATTTGGTGACACTGCATACACTCAAATCACAGACTGGACTGAGGTAACCGCAAATCGCCTTAGAGGCGCCGCTGCCGTGTGGTGGAATTTAGTCCGCAAATACAAACTCACAAGGGAAGAGTTTTGTTAGAGACTGTTAGGCTGGTTCAGTACCGACGGTGATGCTGCGATACAGACCCAAGCCCAGCTGTACCACGAGCAACAGCGAGAACATGAGGGATAGAAGAGTTCATCCAATGCAAAGTGGGGTTGTACAAGAGATTGAACCCGGGGCAAGCCACAAATGGAGTATGGGAGATCGTTGTTGCATTGTCAACACCAGAAGTCAGCCGTACTTATGTCGAGCCACCCAGCGAAGCGTAGAGCAGTTCACGAGGGAAGTGTGCTTGTATGAGAAAGATGTATGTGCAGGGCAGGAGTATCAAACACTGGGGTGAAATCACGGACTGACAACACCCGCTCCCCTCGCGATAGTTGTTGATGTCACGTGCCCACCACTGCCGTTCATGCCAGTGTGGACGTCACGTGGCCAACGCCCAAACTACCGTAACAACACACCCGACAACTATTACCAAGGGAATCGGTTTGGAAACTAATGAGAGAGATTGGCGAAACAGCACCTGCACCAATCTCGCCGCTGGAGTGGAGAAATCCGCCAGTGCAAAAGTGTATCAAGTGAGTGACAGCTCACAGTACCGTCCGAGCATTGCTCGTAAACATCAAACTGGAAGGAAAAAATATGATTACTGTTGTAGGTACTGCTGCTAGTCATAATTTCGTATGTAAGGGGCTAATCCAGGCCATCACTACGTGGGTACCGCCACGATAATTTCAATTTGCCACCACACATCAACAGGTTGAGGCCACGAGTGTTATGCACATGACAGTCGGGATACGGGATTTGCAAACTAAGTGCGACGTGTACATTGTGCCGGACTTGTGCGAAGAAATGATCCTGGGCTTACCTGGCTAATTGACAATCAATCTGTCATTGAGCCGCATCTCAACCGCCTTCACGTGGGAGGTGGACGCTCTACGCGATGGGAGCCATGCCGCCGACAACAACTGCAGTGCCACTGCATCAGTTCGCCCACGAGGTACTGGGGCAGTACCAAGGGAGGCTGCAACATCTGCTGGACCAGTACGCCGGGGTGTTTCACATTGAGGGGAAGTTCCGATGCACAGACGTCACTGAAGATGCCATCATCACCATGCCCGAGGACCCAGGTATTTACTTCGGGAATGTGATTAACCAGTAGGTATGTGAAATGTTGAATGACCATCTAATTGAACCTTTGCAAAGTCTCTACAATTCAGGAATTCGTTAACCCCTAAAAAAGATGGTGAGCGGAGATTTCGTGTTGACTTTCGTTCACTTAATAAAATCATGGTAAACATGCCACCACCTGTTATAAACATTAAAGACACTCTGGCAACATTAGGGCCTGCTATAGTGTTTACCTCTCTGGACTTGAAGTCAGGATATTGGCAAGTGCCTATCCGCCCCCAAGATTGCAAAAAAGACAGTTTTCACTACACTTGATGGGAAAAGGTTTCAGTTTGTTTCGATGCCATTTGGACTGAAATGCGCTCCTGTGACCTTTCAAAATCTCATGGTAAACGTTTTAGATGGATATATCGAAGACTTTGCGATGGCATATTTTGACGACGTGTTAGTGTGGAAGAGTAATTGGGAAGAACACTTACATCATCTGATCCTTATGTTTGAACAGTTGGACCATAACAAACTGACTTGTAGGGTTGATATGTGTAAGGTTGGCATGAGTAAGATGGCGTTCTTAGGGCATTATGTCTCAGGGAGCGGACACGAACATGGCACATACAACAAATACAGAAACCAGCCCCCAGGTCACATAAGCAGGGGAGAAAATTTTTTGGACTGATTAATTGGCTGCGGAATTTTATTCCTAATTTTTCTGTCATTACCGCACCACTCACAGAGCTGCTTTCAAAAAAGCAAGAATTTATATGGACCCCACAAGCAGAAGAATCATTTCAACAGATCAAAATGGCCTTTATAAACTGTGAACTGTTAGCCAGATTCAACCCAGATCTTTCGATTACCGTGCAGACCGATGCTAGTCAGGAGGGTGTTGGATCTGTGCTGTGCCAAGCTGACGAACAAGGGCGTAAACATGTTATCAACTACTATAGTGCAAAGTTTGGCAACACAGAAAGGAATTATCATGTTAACGAGCAGGAGTGTTTGGCTATCGTGCATGCGCTACACAAATACAGACCATACTTGTTAGGCCATAAGTTCGCCCTGAAAACAGATAACTGTTGTGTAATTTGGTTGGAAGGAATGCAAATTGATAAAAGTAAACTCACCCGCTGGACATTGTTGCAAGAATTTGACTTCCAAGTTGAGCACGTGGCAGGGGAAACAAACGAGCTGGCAGATGCGTTATCAAGGAATCCCTGTCCGCAAATAATGGTAACAGATGACACCGAATGGGAAGGAGCCACTACCAACCCCGCTGTGCCAAGCCGGTAACAGGATTACCACCGCCCACCCTTCAAAACATTGTTGCCAAGTATCCCAATGAGCGTTCGTCTTTAAATGTCCGTGTTTTTTTGAAAAGGGTACATGTTGCGCAGGAAAATTCCCCAGATGCAGCACAGCGCCGCCAACACTGCAAAGACAGATTTTTGGAATATTGGTGGGTTGAAAACAGGTAAATTTAGGTTCAACCACCAGGGAATCATAGGAAATGGAGGATGTACGTGCCAAAAGAAACACGGGGGTTGGTTTTGAAATACTGACATGACAATTCAGAACATAGGCACTTGGGTTCAGAGCAGACGCGAAGAAACGTGCAAAAACATTTTCATTGGCCTGGTGTGCAGAGGGACGTACATCAATACATCCAGGATTGCATCATGTGTAACACTAGGAAGCCATGGAGAACAGATGGCGATGCTCCACAACAGCCCCGCCAACCTACCGAGCCATTCAAAACCGCTACTCTCGACATCATGGGCCTGTACCCCCGCACCAAAAGTGGGAAGCGATTCCTAGTGGTTATCAATCTGTTTACGAGGTGGATGGAAACATTTCCCGTCAGTAATGTCAGAGCACATACCGTGGCACACATCCTGCAAAATGAGTTTTTCCAGAGCTGGGGATACCCGGAATATTTACTCACTGATAACGGCACACAGTTTGTAGGGAAAAAGTGGCAGGAGTATTGCACTACCTGGAGCACAACACCGCACCACCCTAGCGTACCATACGAGGGCAAATCCGACTGAGCTTCGATATCAGGACGTGAAAATACAGTTGCATGTACGGTTGGGTGAAGATCACACGAGATGGGCAGAACTTATTCCGAAGGTCATGTTTTGCATACGCAACAGGGTAAATGCCGCCACAGGGAAAACACCTGCGGAAATGGTGCAGGGCTGCGAGCTACGTGTGCCAGGAAAACCCTGCAAAAACCTGCCAGTGCCACTCGCTGAAATTGCAACCCACCAACAGCGATTACACGAGCAGGCCAGGATAATCAAGAATGGTACTGTGCAACGTGGGTACCCGCCTGTAAGAAACAACCGGCAGAGTTGACACCAGGGATGTATGTTTCCATGAGGGAAAATCCATTGTCCGCTGGAACGAAAACTCATTGCGCTGGATTGGCACCCTGATGGATCGGGCCAGTGAGGGTCATACAAAAATTAGGGAATTCAACTTTCCTCGTAAAACTGGGCGGCGTGTAGCGAAAAGACACAGTGATGATCTACGTATCACCCGCACACCGCTAGGGAAGGAAGGCAAGGAGATGCCGGAAAGTCGAACACAACGGGGAGTGCAGCGCAGCACAACAGAAATTACGTGCAGTGACACAACATGAGTGTTAATGTAAACAACAACCCCAGCCCCGTAGCTAATACCAGCCAGATGGAAATGATAGCCTTCTTGATGCGATACCATTCAGGGGTTTCACACCTCCAGAACACTCAACGCCATATAGGGAAGATAATCAGAATGAGGGTGGCAATAACAGTGTAATCAGTGAGAGTAGTGCACAGTTTAGAAGTTTTCCAGTGCCATTAGGGCAAAGCATTGTGGGACAGGCTAGTTTTAGGGAATTTGAGAATACCGTTAGGGAGGCGTGTGCACCAATAAGTGCAAAGTGAGATGTAAACACAATGCATCATATCAGGAGGAAAAGAAGAAGTGAACCACTACCTACCCCCAACAACGTCGTCCCAGACAACACCCGACCCCCGTAAAAATGCCGCAGAGTACGAGTACCTCCAAGACAATGCCCCGTCTGTACTCGACCGGTGGTCCCAGTTCAGACTCCTGTTGGTCCCTGTTCAGACTCGGCAGAGCAAAGAGGAGCAGGGTTGAGCTGGTCGCACCATCATGGTCTTCGAGGGAGGGGTTGTTTGACGCCAGCTAAGAGCCTGCCACAGCAAGCCCATGACGACACTCACCGTTAGCGGTATACATGGGTAAGCACGTGTGCACTTACCGCTACAAGTCACAGACTTCCCAAAACGGGATATAAAATGTTTCAGTGTACTATGTCTTTATTTTCCAGGGTAACAATGTTTGTAAAGTATAATATGTCTTTTTGAGGGTCTTGTGTAATATTACTATTTGAAATTCAAAGTGCACGCAACACCGAAGAAAGAGGGCAATAATATTCAAGCAAGAACGCCTTCCAAAGACATTTAAATATCAACGTATATTCATGATTCAAATTCTATCTATAAAATAGTCTTAAAATATGTTGGTGCCATTTCAATTTGCCGTATTAATATTTTACTCTGTGTGCATAGCACTTCCGCTTGTGTGAACCCTGTAGGCAGGCATGGTAGGTCCGCGCGACCCCTGCCTCTGGGCATTCGTTCTAGGAGAGCTGGCGAGGTAAGATGCTGTCACATATGCACTCCATCTTTTGCACTGATGTAGGTTTCAGTAGTTCACTTTAGCATACTGGTTAACCTTTGGCTTGCATACATTTCGCCAGACATTCCCTGCATAATGCTACCCTGTTAGCAGCCTTTTAGGCTTTTTAAGATGTTAAGGAGATGAGAGGAGATGTCGAAGAGGCCATGTCGAAGAGGCCATGCAGCCCGCGCTACTTGTGTATCAGGTGCCATCTGTCCACGTCTAGGGGTTTTCCATGTAATATCTGCTTGATTACAACATGCAATATAAAGGGTAAAATGTTTATATCATTATTTGAGGGTTTTTGTCATATTAATATGTTTTGCTGCCACATCGCCCATGGCTACCACCAAGTCCGTATCTGCGCCATCACCGCTTTATGAAGGCTAATTCTTGTTCCAGCTTGTGTGCCATAATTTGTCTCAGGGTTTTATGTAATGTTTTCAATAAGGGTTCATGAATTTTTCGTCTTTGATGCATTTTGTTCTTGACCACGCGGTCAACTCATGTAACAGTGATTTCCCGCTATCCGGCACGCTAAGAGTTTTGTATGCTCATTTATCACAGAGAACATTTTTGTAATGCAAATACCAGTTTTGGCTGATGATTATTAACCGAATTTTCAGAGAAACACTGCATTTTCATGCCCACCCACGTGGTCCGCTATGAACTACATCCAGCTGCATCTGCGCCATCTAAAGCTAGCTTCACACATCTGTGTTTTGTGTTTTTATTTTGCCTATTCGTATCATACCCAATGTTCATCAAGTGTTATTTGTATGTATTTTGTACTGTGCACTTATTTTTGCACTAACCCGCTATGTGTATGACCATCGCCACACACCACGTGGTTTGGGGACAAGTCCTGATGAGTAGGCGTTAGTTGCATAGATATTCACATGTGTTCATTTCATACTCCGTGTCCTGTCTCTGGGCATACCTGCAGTCCATCCTGGCGGCTGTACGCCCCTTGCTTTGTGGAGGCTGTTTTTTCAAATGCCACGGAGTATCATCCAGTTGGAGTGCACCTATTTAGTAATGTGCATGGGGAATCACCCACCAGAACTAGCTAGTCTCACTCGAGACGTAATGCATAACTCACTTCTGGCACATTGTAACTTGGTCAAAATGAACCTACCATCTCAGTGAAAAAGTTGAAAGTTTTTGTAGCATCAGTTACCCAGCCCGCCAAAATGTTTTGTATTGCAGTGTCGTGTATAAAAGTTGTTTTGTAAGTGCGCACGGGTGAGATGAACACATAGAACTCACAGCATCGCTGAAATCCCTGAGTCTCAAAGTGCAGTGTGTAGGAAGCACCACTGGCGCCCATCAACCACAGGTAAAAGGTGTATCGTAATTTTCTGTGTCTCACCCAATGGTGTTAAGTACCATGAAAATGGTGCATATAACATATCGCCCGTTTTAAACAAAGCACGCCAACTCCACATATTTGTAACTATTTTATATTTGACCTATTTACTTTATCAAGCACCCATAAACATTGAAGACGTAAACCATGCACAACCCAAATAAATTTATTTTGTTGGTCTACAACATCTCCTTCACCAAAGCCACTATTCTAGACAATTACCCTTTCTACTATTTGTATCTGTACAGCCACTTGGTTAAATTTTCACTTAACTTCCTCTATTCCCACTACATTCACCATCCATCATTGTACATTTGGATGAGCGTCTTCACTCTTCGCCTGTCGTTTGAGGATGGCCTAAAATGTCTTTCATACTCACCTTTTTGCCTCTGCCTTCCTCATTTACCCTTAACCCAGCTTGCTGCCTTTCTTTGTATGTTCTCTAGCTCCCATACCTCCTCTTCCACATATGGGTCACTGACTGCAGCAGGATATTCCATAATGCGTCTAATTACAGCTTTATAAGCCTTCTCCATCAAGACCCTTGCCAGCATCCTCAAAACCCTTTCTGAACATACATTTATTTTTATCCTATTTTTCACACCTTATGGATTGTGTCCAAATTTTATCCCACTGCACCTCACGTGAACAACTTACGTTATGCAGTCAGTGAAGAAATTCCTATTTAATTTTTAACACATATCCTCGTGATGCCATGTGGTTCTTTTGTAAAAATTCCAGTCATTGTTTTATTTTTGAATTGCATAGGCTTATTAGCACTTCTGCATTCATGCAAAAGGACTTTAACCTTGACGCCGGCTAACAGCCAGAGGCGCTAGTGCCCATGACGGCGCACACGTGCCATGTGTGCCGTACGTGCTCAAAGAGGCTGACAATTTTTAACTTTCATATAAATGTTAATTTCAGGGTAAAATATGTTATATTGTCTTTACAGTGTTTAATATGTCTTAAAATGTTTTAAAGTGCTTGTACTAATTTTAATTGTTTGGTTATGAAATTCAAAGTGCTTGTGGCGCCGAGATTAAGAACACTTAATATTTTGGCATGAAAGCCATCACAAAGAGACATTAAAATAATATTGAAATTTGTAACAAAATTATAGAAATGTAAAACAATGTCTAATTTAATTTGTGACATTTTTTTTTCACTCTAAGATATTTCACTCGGTGTGCATAGCACTTCCGCTTATGTGAACCCCGTAGGCGGCCATGATAGGTCCGTGCAACGCTTGTATCTGGACAGTCTGTCGAGGAGAGCTGGCGAGGTAAGACACTGTCACGTACGCACTACAACTTTTGTTCACTGATGTAGGTTTCCATTGTCCATGTAGTTTACCGGTTAAACTTTGCTTACGTACATTTTTGCCAGACATTTTCCCCAGCATTATGCTCCCGCTTTACTAATTTCTTACGCCCTTGTGGCATTTTGAACTTAATCGAGGAGAAGGAGGAGAAATATATTGAAGAGGTCACGCGATCCGTACATTTTGGATCAGATGCCATCCGCCTATGTTTATGGCATTTCATTGTAACTTCTGCATAATTGCTACGTGCAATTTTACGAGCTTTATTTTTATGTGTGTATTTAAGGGTAATTTTTGTGTTTGAATATTTTACGGCAACATCACATATAACCACGTGGCCGACTGAAGCCAAGTCTTTGTATATGCCATCATTGTATTTTAAGAGCTTATTTATATAACATTGTATGTGCATAATTTATTTCAGGATTCTATGTATTTTTAATTCAGGGTTTAATGTATTTTTCATATAAATTGATGCTTTTCATACTTGACCACGCAGTCACACTAATGTTTGATTTTACTGCTATCAGGCATGTTACAAGCCTGTAACAATGCTAATCGTAAAGAGAACCATTTGCCAAACACGAATAATATTTTTTCTGAATTTAGTTTGCTGTTTCCTTGCAGAAATATTGCAATTTCACCAGCACCACGTGGTCCGCTACGAACTTCATCCAGCGGAATCTGTGCCACCTAAGCTTGTTTTTACACATGTGTGTGTTTATTGTGAATATTCATCTCGTGTCACATCTTATTTCATGTATTATTCAAGGGTCTATGTAATTGTGCAATTAGTGTACGGTGCAATTACTCCCATTCTAGCCGGCTCTGTGTATAGGTCGTCAACACACTATCCACGTGCTGGAGGGCGAGGCCCGACGAGATTGCGTTAGTGATGCCGAGTAATCAGTCGTGTTGATGTGTATTAAGGGTATTCATTTGTAATTCACCCTGTCCTGTCTTCAGGGAAAAACCATTAGTCCACCCTAGAAGCTGTCGGCCCTCTTCCATTGTGAAGGCTGTGCTTTCACACACCTCGGTGAGATCATCCATTTAGGCGTGCGCTAGATTAATTACGCACGGGTGAGACGGACACACAAAACCCACAACATCCCTGAGAACCCTGAGTCTCAATAGTGTGGTGATTGGGAAGCACCGCTGGCACCCAAATTACCAGTAAGTATTTGTGTCATAGTTTGTCTCGTGTCTCACCCGACTGCATCAAAGTACATCTAAAACAGCCATCGCTTCCATGACATAAACTATTTTGGTTACTGACGGGGACCTCTTTTCGTGAAGGTGACACTTAGCAATTGTGGACACAGTGGTAGCATGTTTTGAAAATGGACCTGCAATAATGGAATCTTCTAAAATACCACTTTAATTTGCAGTTGTAAGTTACAATCACAAAATGCTTGCAAACAATTGGTATTGATGAGTGGTTACCAAAACTCAAAACATACTTGTTTTGAGTTTTGGTAACCAGTCATGAACAAGTAAGCTAGATAAGTACTAGTTTTAGATAAGTTAGGCTTACATGTCCCAATGGAAACAAGACAAGATTACATTTTTATTAATTGTAATTTATGATATATAGGATTTACTTGGTGAGCCTGTAGCATTGACAAAGGACACTAAATTATACCATTATCCTGTAAAATATGTTCATCTGTTTTGTAATTTGATAGCTCTCTAAATAAATATGTATAGTAAACAAGCAAGTAGTTTTTATACTTCAGGAAACACAGCCTTCACTGGAATATCCAAAAATTTTAAGGGAAAAAACAGTTTTTGTTAATATTCTTTAAACCCAATACATTTTCAATATCACAAAATATTATGTCATGAAACATTAAACATAGTGACTTTTTGAGCATTTATTGTTGTATTATTTACTATTGTTTGAATTAATTTTCACTTCTTAGGTAACAAAATATAGCACAAAGAAAAATATATCCTGTTCTAAAATTATTAACGTACTTATACGAATGGTTTATCTATGTACACCTTTAATAATTTTTTATGTGATTATTTCATATTTATTGCTTATGTAAATAATCTTAATGTCTATATAAATGCATGACTTCATCTGGGGAATGATTCTACGTATTTGTTTAAGTCTATGTATTTGTTCCTTTTGTCTGAAAGCCCTACATTAGACTTGATATTGAAGTTTGGAATTGTAAATACAGCGTCTGACATGGTCGCCTACTCCCCTTACCTCTTCACAGATAACATTGTTCATTCACTGTGTGAGATTTCCTTATCTAGAGCATTTGAATGAAGCAATTCTTCAATGGGCAATTTATTTAGAGTCAGTCTTGCCAGTATCACTTGAGCAGTCCATGTTAGTGTAGCAACATTTTTTGTGGCGTGAGCATTTCTTTTAATCCTATAATTTTGGTAAAGTCTGTCGTACTACATTGCTATGTGGTTTAGTTAAATTAGTATATTCAAATATTGTGATTGTGGTTTGTGTTGCAAATTAGCTTTGAGGAATGTACTATGCATTGAGAAGTGTTGCACCTAGATTTTTTAATGTGTTTGTGTTTTTGTTTTTGTGCTTTCCTTCTGTGCTTGAGGCCTGATTGGCCAAGCGTTGAGGATTTCAGCACAGAATCTCATAGTACAAGTGCACTTGGGGCTTCCTGTAGTTTTGTCTAAAGATCATATTTCCAAAATACTACAGCATTTTAGATATAGTCCATTCATGGTTTCTTTTGCCTTTTTGAATCAAACCTTTGAAAAATGTCCCCATATATGACGTGCTTGGTTGTTTCCAACATACGTCACGTATCACAAGCATTTTATACTTGTCTTCATAAAAGTTACTTTTTTTTTCTGTTAAATTGAAATGTTATTCATAGTTTTTGTATAAATTATATGCTTCATTTGTAAATAATATGAATTAAAAAACAGGGAGAACATAGGTATGTTGGTAGCGCCTAGTAAGAAATAGTTCTTATACAAAATACTGTTACAACAGAGCGCACACAAATCCAGTGCGTTGTCCCTCTGGTGTAATCTTCCAGACTTAGTTAAGCTTAGTTTGCACTAGGCGGAGGAATATCCTGGAAGTAGAACTTTAGCAGGGCTTCAGAAAAGGCAGAAGATACTGTGAATCAACTATAATCATCTCCAGTCTGTCAGACTGTGACCAGCTGTGTGGAAACATTTATTGGCTGCACGTAACATCTTCATAATTCACAATGTTGGAAATATCTTTGAAATTTGTAACCCAGGCGAGTTTTGAGTAGGAATTATTGTAGTATGAAAGCTGATTGTCGACATGTGCAGTAGTTTCTGTAGTTAAACATTGCAGTGCAGTTCATGCATCAGGTAGATAATCATCTTAATTATTTTATTAATTTTTATGTTTTTTTTATTGTGAATTGTTGTGCATAAAGAAATATTCAGTATTGCAGTATGTACTTCTAAAAATTCTCTATAATGCGTGCTAAGTGTAGTGTGTGACTTTCAGGATGAACCTGTGATATAAATTGGGAAGTACTGTCGGCATGGAGACACATCGTCTGAAGGAGCGACAGCCCAACCCCCGGGTGAAAGCCAACTGCCTCTCAGCATTCCTATTTACGTATGTCGATGAGTTCACCAGCATTTTAATTGCTTGTAACTTTGGTAGGATAGGAATATAGTCTTAGAGCTTCAATGCTATCCTTGCGTGTTGTATCGCTTGTTTCCCCCATAAGTTTGTTTTAATAATATTTTACAGATTTCTTCAGTTTATGTCAGTACACTAGTCAAGTGGGGGAGGCTTACAAAAAAAAAACCTAAACCTAAAACCCAACTCTAACCAATTTCACCATAGAGGTTGACTTGCCCTTCCTTAAATATTTTTCCAAGTTATATGTGTTCTACTGGAACTGATTTAATGGAGGAGGAGAAGAAAGACAAAGGAAAATGTGCTTTATGGTTAGGTCCTAAGTAGGTTGTAGTGATAATTAAATCTGTATTATTGGTTTCAAACCTGTTTATCTTACCTGTGTAGAATCATACTAGAATTTAATGTTTATCAAAGCAGTGAAGGGAAAGAAATTATTAGTCTAATAACAGTGGGATATTGAGGGTGAAATGTGGTGAAGATGGAGCAGTGGGGGAAACCTGAGTTCTTCAATAAAACCTGCTGGTCAACATAAATGTCAGCCATGTTTCGCACGTGTGAAAATTTGGGTCACCCTGCCAGCAGTTGACCCAGTTTGCCATGGTGGGAGGCGAGTAGACACCACTGTGACATTATAATGAGGTGTAAACATAATTAGTGTAGCATCATAGAGCACAGTACATCTTGAACAAAGAACTAACTGTGCTTTGTGTTGGGCCCATCATGTAGGCGAGGGGTAGCTGCATGCAAACACTGCCCTCTAGCGTGCCACGTTAGGCTTCCAGCCTGTCCTCCCTTCACAGCGGATAGTGACGTCACAGTGCAAGGAGAAGAGGAAGTTACACGGAGCACACAGCATGGGGACATCACCAAGAAACAGTTGTGTGTCACTATGTTGTTTGATATGGATAGTCTAGTCTCTACCTGTACCTCTGTTTTGTTTCCCCGAGAGTTATTTAAGCCCATGTCCAAGGTCTTGAATGTCAATCTGACGCCAATCTTCAGAAGAGCCTACAAGTGTTTGTTCCTCTGCTTGCCCTGGAAGATTATCAGATATTTATTGTGATTGATGGGCAAATTTTATGAGGCTCACAATCACTTGGAGAAGTACCAGCTGCTTTCAAAATTTGCCAATGAAAATATCTAAATTGACCTGACAAGGCGAGAAATGGGCCCTCAAATTCATCTAAATTTTCAGAGATGTTACGACAGCTGTCATCACACTTATGCAACATGCAACACTCAAAAAACAAACCCTAAAACATAACACTTTTAAAATTACACTATCAATTCAGACAAATAGAAAACCAGGAAGAATGAAAATCATAATAATGGGGGCTTGAGTATACGCTTGAAATAAATTGAAAAGCTAATTTCTGGCAAACCATTTGACTAGTTTCAATGCCAGCTTCTCATTAATCCATGATAGTTTGACCTTACCTTCCCCACTGCGAAGCTCATTCCACATCTGGCTGACGTAACTGTTGCAGAATGTTTAAGAGTTTAAATTCATTCTCCAAGAGGACAGCATAACGAAGGACACAACAAGGAAATTGTTGTTTTCAGTGGATCTGTGATTACATGTCCCACCATAACAAAACCTAGCAAACAAAATTCCACTTGCTGTCCAATACTTATTTCACCTGAGGTTACATCTCAGGAATTAGTATTGCTGACAGATGAACGACAGTAAGTCTTTCGTGATCAGGGTGTGCATGGGTGTGAATTGTATAAGAATTACTTTGGTAGTGAGCAGTGGACTCGGAAGTAAGCATCTCCGATCTCACTTAGGTTCCATGGAGTTAGGATGTGAGATGTGGGCGTGGCATTCAGAGAACCATGGCAAAGACTCGTTACCAGTTTGTGGTAACCAGCAAACAGTGGTGGCCTTTCCTTTGACCTAGCTGCGCAAATACCTCCTTGTATATGTGGCAAGGGGAAGTTACAAGTCTCTAGTTCTCACCACAGCCATGCATCCTCAAAATCATTGACACTAGAAGCAGCTTCCAGCTGGGGAATGTAGTTGCATATGCCAAGTGAGTGAGTGATGATGACTGGGAAGCTCTTAAAATGGAGGTTTTGAGAGCAGATGAGGGTGAAGTGAGGTGAATATGGAGCAGTGCTGGAATGAAAGGGCAGGGGAAATGCCCGCCGGGAATCTAACCCTGTTTGCCAAAGTGGGAGGCAAGTCGTCTAACCACTACATCACCATTGCCCTTGCGTATGTTGAGATGCTGCAACTTACATGAGAGTGAGAGGCAGTGATGTTCCCAGAATTGCTCTGGCAATCACCATGTGAGACCTGTGACAAAACATCTCCAACTGAAGAGGCGGCATGCCTTTATGTGGAGCAATTGTTTTAGTAGTGCCTCGTACTACATTTGTGCTTCTCATATAGATTAAATTTTTATGTGATCAACACCTATATTATACATGCTTCATAATGTGGAGAAGTGTGTGTAACCCAGAAGTGAAGGTGCTTATAAGTATTGGAAATACATGATTACAATTCATCAGAGATTGTATAGTATAAAGGATTTATCAGCGAAAATGTTCACTCCAAATATCTTCTGAACTGCAGAGTATATAACAATTTTTATTTTGCATTCTTGAAAGTACTACCAGGGTCATAAGGGACAGTCTTTGTCAGTTCCGAGATATTGATATCAACTTTGGTTTTTTCAATGTGAATGTAATAATTTCTCCCAATAGCATAATGTGTTGTTAAGCAACGTGTTCAGTGAACCAGGCAAACACTTTTTGAGATTTAAGGGGGTGTTCATAGGTGTATGAATTTGACTGTAGCTGTGATGGAGTGATTGCATCATCCACAGGGATGTCGGGCAGAGTTTTCCTACACAGGTGATGCATGTGCTATTGATATATTAACACAAGTATGGAATAAATGAGAAAAGTTGATTTTTGGTGTAATTGTTGATGTTATGGACAAACAAAACGTTTGTTTAATTTGGTGTTCATAGCTTGAGTACATTTAATTTACTGAGCAATCATGTCTGTTTTACAATCCACACCACTGCAACATCTCCCAGTGGATGATGTGGCCTACCCTGCCACAACCTACGAAAACCCCCATTTATCTCAAAAAGTGCTTGTCGGATTTTCAAAATAATGACATCACTGAACTTGCTGCTTAACAACATGGTATGCTATTGGGAAAAATCAGTATATTCCCATTTACAAAACAAAAGTTTATATAGTTAACCTATCTTAATAATTAATTGCATCTTGGAACAGACGTAGATGGTGTCTTATGAGCCTTGTTGTGCCATTTATGAATTCAAAATCAATATTTTATATCTTCAGTGGTTTGGAAGATATTTGGGGTGAGCATCTTAGCTGAATGATCCTGTACTGTATATCAGTGCAGTTTCAGTGTCCATTTACCGGTTTCACTGTGGTGCCCATTACGAAATTAATGGGAGGACAACATATTCCCTGCCCCTGCCTCCTGTTGTTGCCTCCTGTTGTTACGTCACTCATGAGGCATAAATATCTAGCATGCTGGTGCATGGGTAAAATTACCATAGCACCTAACAATGGTATACAGTAAACCGTCAGTCAATTTGAAGACATTTCACGGTTACCCAAGAGTGTTGCTATTCTATGGGTAATAAGAGTTGACTGTGCCGGACCGTAAGCAATGTGCTAGCTGACATCCCACCAACCATCCCAGCCTACCAAAGGCAATTCAACCAGCATATATGCGTACAGAAGGTTGAAGTCAAGTTTAGGCCAACTCCTGGATGTTAGTGTAGAAAGACATTAGTAAAAGCAAGGACTACATTCAATGTATCTGCCTAAGAACTACATCAGTCTCATACATGTGAAACTTAGCTGGTCACTAAAGAGATAGCGGTTTGCACCCTGTCCTGGACGTTTATTCTAAGTTTGTCGAAACAGAGCTTCCGATCATGAAATAATGATTTACGCCATATTTCCGGGTTTTGGTATTCTAAGTTAAAGATGCCTCCTTGATTCTTGTGAGAAAACAATCGAGAGTACTCGACAGCTATATGTTGTCGAAAGCCACGTCCCGATCAGTAAGTGGAAATTCAATATGGCAAGTCAGAAGCGTGGTGGCCGTATTTATTGCATATCTTATGGTTTCGTACTTCTTAAACATAATACGTAACATACAAAAGGTTACAATTATGTGGACCATTATTATATGCATCTTATTGTGTCCACATATGTTAGGGAGTCTGAAGTTATATTTCTGTATTGTGAGTTAATTGTGTAGTGTAGCAATGGCAGAGAGGTTATGTGTTTATACAAGCATCGAGTTGGTGTTGTCAGAATAATGAATGGGTAGTTTATTATTTGTGTATTTGCTTTCTTCAAGCATAGTTGGTCGTAGTGTATTTTCTTGAGTGAAATGTGTAATAGTAATTGGCACGTGTATACCGCTTTGTAAAACTGCTAGTTCTTTTTCTTAAATGCCGTCTGCTATGAATTGATGAATATAATTTACGTAGTTAAGTTTGTTAGTTTCAGGAAATGTGCACAGTGTTGATTTTACTGGATAATTCTGCAAATAATTTATTTAATGTTAGCGACGAACAGACGTGATTTTAGTGAAGTACACATGCAAGGATTAACCTAGAAAAACAGGTGTTCAAGAGGTTGCGGTGTTTACAAACAGTAAGTTTGCGTGTTTTGTAAAACATTACTATAATTATTGCAATGCATGTAGCCTGAAAGAGCCACATTTTCCACACTTTTGTAGTGCGTGAATAATATTTATTGGTTTATATCTTAAATGCAATGAGTGTAAGGTTAACTTTGGATAGTGTGTGTGTGTGTGTATACTGCTGTATCTGTACGAATACGAACAGCGACATATGTACCACATTTTGTTTTTCATTAAAATTACAACAATATAAATATTATTTCAATATGAGCAAAATTTACCACTGCTCCATCGAAACAATATGCAACTCAAAATGCCACACACTCGTAAGAGCATCAAAATATTATCGTCTCATGAAAGACGTTATAAACTAAACCCCCCCTTCAATCACCTCATATCTACGTGCAATAATAAAACTAATTAAATGAATAACTATATAGGCTACAGTCTCTGTGTACGATGCACGTCACTTCACTAGTAATGGGAATTCCTGCATTCCTACAACAAATCAATTACACACTGTATTATGTATGATTTGTTGTTTAGGCCTAACATAATTTTCTAAGCTAACTTTACAGTTTTATTTATTAAAATGACATTTTACTTATCGTCTTTATACATTTCGTTACATACATCACAGTGAACATTATTTAAAAGGACTGTTAGAGGGAAGAGGGAATACTATGTAACGAATTATCTCATCTTTCAACAGTCATTTTTATACTTGAAACAGTATGTTCCTTTAAAATGAGTAATATTTTCAACAGCCAGCCTGTGTGTATAACAAATAACCATTGACCGTGTCACTATTTTCCTCGCCAAGCGTCTACGATGAGATCGCAGCCATATTGAGAAATTTCACTCTAAATATCCCGCGTTACGTTTTAATAAATGGAATAGTATTTGTTTTAAATAAGACAATTTATAAATAAGAGAGATATATATGTGCACTTTTATGTGTTAACTAACCACTTAAAACGCACAGTTTATAAGAATAACTTTACTTTAATCATACATTATTGCAGGCACACCGTGTGTTTGCATTCATCACATTGCCTGCCTGAACACCAGCAGGGAGAGGAAGCGAGTTGTGATGGGGTGGTCGGTAAAACCAGAGGATTACCGAGGTAGGGAGGCCTCGAACCGATAGTGCGCTTAGAATAGCTATTTGGGCACATTTTGCTCCTGATCATTTCAAACGGCTTATCTCGATTGGCAGGAAGCTGACTGTCATGATCGACATCGAGATCTGCCGATAGATGTCCCCAAAAATTTAGAATAAATGCCCTGATCATGAACCACTGTTGGCTAAATTCATGGCCTTCAATGCCAGAATAGAACGTCCTGCAAAATGACAGAACATTACAGAGTACTTTATGAGGCTAATAGGTTGTGCTTTTGACAGTTCATCCACCTAACAGTCATACATTTTGGTAATGATCCTTGAGATGCACTCATAGCATAACAACCTAGTACAGCAGCCCAATTGTTGAAACCATTGGATTGATTTCTGTGGTGGAATGACGTCATTCTGCTATTTGAATGCTTGGAGTCAATTTTTGAACACTCGAAAGCCTATTTCTATACCGGAATCGAGTTGTGGAATGTCGAAATCAATCCAACAGCAAGGTAGCTGCCGGAATCGTCATTCCTCTTGTGATTTGTGTGTTAATATTTTTGTGTAATAAAGAAAGCTTGAAAATATATACTTCATTGTTGTTAAATATAAATATAACTGTTGAAATAACCATTACCACACCTCAAATTATAATAGCATTATAAAAACTGAGAAAATATTCCTATAAACATAATGTTAAGTTGACACACGTAAACTGACAGAAGTGTTGTAAATTTCAAATAAATCGTAACACAAAACACCTTATTTTGCAAGAAGAAACTATAACAGCTCTAAACCATAACATAAGGGAAGCAGCGGTCTATACATGAAAATATTTCGAGTTTGTCACAAATGTATCCATCTGTACATGCATGTACAAATCAAAATTTGCCTTGGTTAGAAAAATCCTCTCAGAACTACTAGAAATTTTCTTAAAAATAATAGCCAGACCCAAAACATTCACTAAAGTTTATTTATGCATGTATGAACTATTTTTAAGTTAATGATTAAGTTTATAAATCTTTGCAGGAATACCAAAAATTTACACTTTCTTTCATATATCTATAATATATTTATAAAGAAACTAAGAACATTTCTATAAGTTATAAACCTTACAAAAAATCTAGTAAGTAGGAACTATAATGTAATTACACTAACTAGCAAAAAGTAATTGGGCACCCGTGAAGATAGGTAATTCAGTACATCATTAGTTGAGTTGTGTTTCACAGCCTTCTGTGTAGGATCGCTGGTGTTTGTCCGTGGTAGCATGAACACAGAAGCCTATTGTAACATTCTGGATAATGAAATGTTCCCAACACTATGGCATTTTTACGGAATGGACCCGTGCTACTTCCAGGATGACAATACCAGGTGCCATGTTTCAAGGGCTACTATGCAGTGGTACGCCGACAACAATGTTCGCTGATTGGACTGGCCAGCCCAGAGCCCCGACCTCAACCCTATAGAACATCTTAGGGACGAATTTGGATCGCCGGGTGAGGGCTAGTCAGGTATGGCCAAAATCCATTGCTCAACTCGTGGAATTGTTGCAAGAGGAATCGCGACGAATCCCTGTTGACGTCCTGCAAACATTCATAGAGAGCATGCCAGACAGGGTGGCTGCTGTTATAGCCGCAAGAGGTGGCCCTACAAGATTCTAATGGGGGATAACCACCGAGCAAACATTGTGGACAGGTGCCCAATTATTTTTTGGTAGATAGTGTATATGCTTAATTAAAAGTCGTACTTTCTAGCAAAAACATGTGTAAACTCTTTTATGTGCACTCATGTGCACATAGTAACAAGTATTGAAATGTCTTAAAGTACATATTCTTACACACACACACACACACGTGTGTGCGCATGCCTGCATATATATATATATATATATATATATATATATATATATATATATATATATATATATATATATATATATATATATATATATATATATATATATATAATGCACACACACAAATTAAAAAGTTATTTCAGAAACCCTGCAGTTTTTCTTTATCTTCTGTGTGAACATGGATTTTTGCTCACATTCTCACTAACTTTGTTACAATATCTATAAAACACAAACAGTGTCATCACTCTAGATATTTTATAAATATATTTTAATGGAAATTGTAATGTGACATCTTATCCAATAGAGAAGAATAAACATATTTTATGTGATTGGTTCAGCATCGGTGATGATGCAAGAAATGCAACAATACAGAATTATAATATGAATTCTTTGATAATCTGATATATTTCATTTCGACAGTTGTTGCAGCCGTCTCAGAAATACACATCTTGGCATTCTGACATTCATTACCAGAATGAAAGTATTGGATCAATCCGCAAGCAATATTATTCCGATAGTTTCAAAAACTGGTCTCCAGGTGTGGGCAGGAAGACGAACGAGATAGCAATCACATGTGACTGAGATGGTATGCATTCACAAGTGATTTTTGCCAGACTTGTATGAAGAATTGTTATTGACTTTCTTGGTGTACTTTTCTGTAACTTGTATTCTTCCGCCATGCAGGTGAATAGGCTCACACCAAGCAATTTTACATTTTAATTAGGAACACTTTACGGTCAGAGTTCAAATATTTTAGTCTGAACAGAACAAAAGTTATCCCTGCCGGTCTGTCACCCATCTTTCAAAGCCCGTTCTTTAAATTCCATTTGTTTTCCTGATCCTATAGTATCATCCCACCATTTGTACTGTGTGTTGTTTTCATTTCCTTTCTGTGGGCCTGATCTATACTGTCGATGTGAGTTTTCCTCCCCCTTCAGTAGCTAGTGTTGCAAAGATTTAATCATGGCCACATATTGCTGTGAAGCCTATGCTTGTAATTAGTATTCTCCTCTCATGACAAGGAGAACATTAGGTAGGGTTTAACGTCTCATCAACAATGAGGTCCTCAGAGAGACAGAAAGTTGCTTGGAATGTTTTGGAAAGCAGTGGAAAACCAAGACAGATGGTCGGATGGGAATTCGAACCCAGTTCCTCCTGAATGTAAATCCAAAAGTTTAGCACAGCGCCTGCCACCTCACTCAGTCGTACAAGAATGGGGCTCTGGCCTTAGATGAACGTAGGTCCCACCCCTATCTCTCGCCTTCTATATATAATGGGATGTGAATGAAAAGTTAGTTTTATGTCTTTCGTTTGCTAGTTGTTAGAATTTTTTTTTCTTTGTCTTAAAGAATTATTTAAGAGTGGTTAAGAGATTTGCAAGCTGGGTGAGAGAACCACGACATCTGTTAGCACTCACTGTAGTGTTTGTAATAACAGGTAATTGCCACTTTAGACAACATGTATTTGTGGTAAACTCGACCTTATTTATAGTATGTAGTAATTCAACCCAACATATTGCAACACACTTCATAATGTGTAAATACCATAAGTTCTCTAGTTTTGTATAAGCTGGTGCTGAAGAGGTGTGAGGTAAAGTGAATATGAAACTCTCGAGCTATTGGTAGAAGGCTACCGGGTAAATTCTGTGTGTTCACAAACACACATCCTGTAAGTACAGGCAGTAATACGTTGACATAATTCAGTTGATAGAATTTTATGTCTTTAAGTTGACTTGTAATTTCCATTTACACATTGGAGTACTTCTTCAATTTTGAAATATATTTCCAATGTTTATATTCTTTGTGTGTGTGTTAAAGTCCTGTCATAAATTTAACTGCATAGGTGATAGTAATTATTTATGACCAAGTTTCATTGTTATACTGCTAATCTCTTTACATCATAGGGGTTTCTGAATTTATACCACAAATGAAATGTACAAAATTTAATAGAAGGGTGAAATCATTCCTTGCTAATCCATGCTAATCACAGTAATCGTAGCTGGACCGCCAGCTATCGCATAACACTCAAGTGCTGATACAGCCACTGCATGGTCGCTTCCCTGGGCCAGTTACATATGACTCATATCCTCTTCCGAGACCAGGTGAGCCCCCTCGGCGCCGAGGTGCGAGGGGCAGGGGCTGTTAACCACTTACCAACCATATTCCGTATGGACCTAGCTCATATCACAACACAGAAACGTTCAATGTTCCTTAATATAATATTTTTACAGGTGGGTTTGGCCAATTTTCAAGAGAGGTTTGACAAAGGAACTAGAGATAGAAGACTTATATGCACCCTTGAAAGAACACAAGTCTGACTATTTGGGCGACAAATATGAGAGGTAAGACAAAATTATTTTCAGAGTTTTAATTCCTATGTGTGTATGTAGAAAGCGACCTCGATGTTTGAATAGAAACAAATTATTTTTTAATTCAGGAAGATCGTTTCATATAGAATCCTTTCAACATGAAAAGTTTTGCTTTTTTTTACAGTGATAAAACATTATTCCCAAAATGTAAATAACATTAAGTGCAATTTATTTTTATGATATTTGTAATGTCTCTGTAATTTAGTAAATAAAAATGGTAACAGCATTTTTTTTTGTTTAATGTGTGAACATATATAAAATAATAGATTTTATTGCTGTCTCCTTAACCTACACTTGTTAAAATAACAAAAAAAATATTTATTTATATTTTTAGTTTATTTTGTACTTTTTCTAATACTGTACATTTAACTTGACGCAGTACAGCCAGGATGCTTGGCACATCACCTAGTCTACAAGGGAGTTTCTACACGAATTCAGGCCGAGAACCCTGGTTGTCCTTATGGGCTGATTACTTTGGGTGCGCCTTAGCTTGGAGGGAGCCGGTGTAGAGTCGGCCTGGTTTGGTGGTGGCAAGCTGTGTAGACATAGTAGGTGGCAGTGAATGCTGTCATACCACTTGTAGAATGGCGCTGTAGCTGACCGTTGGCAGGCTGCGGTGGAAGACTCTCCGGGTCCCGTCCAGGAGTGGCTGGCGTGCGGCTGGAACAGACTGGTCCTGGAGTTGCTGGGCTCCAGGTGGCAGCTGCAGGCGAGACTCAGTTCCATGGGTAGTTCGAGCAGGAGGCAGACAATGACTGGATGTGGTGTCCCGTCGGTCTTCTAGGGTGGCTCAAATAAATGACTATAAGGGGGACTGAGGAGTGAGGCTCCTGCAGTCGACGGCCGGCTTGTGCCTGGTACTTAGTGGAGAAATGGCTGAAGGTGGACTGGGATGGGTTACCTGGCAATTGGTTGGCTATAAGAGATGTAGATGCCTTCTTATTGGCCCACTTAGTCCCTCCCTGTTGGGTGAATGGCATGGGGTTAGGTACTAAGGGATGTTGTAGCAAGCAAGAGGCAGGTGACAGTAATTTCCTAGCTAGGGTCCCCAGATGCAATAACAATACGCCGTGTCTATTCTAGTGCTTCAACCGGTGAATCCCACATGGTGGATGGAGTGGATTAGCTGCCTTGGGGTGGCACTAAAGCTTCATTGTGAGTTGCTCAGAGGCTACCAGGTCACACCTTGTCAGGCCTGGCACTCCAACCTGCGAATTTCACACAGTGGATGGAGTGGGTTAGCTGACTCTGGTGGTCCAGTTGCTTCCTCGTGGAGTGTACCTAGTATGAGGCTCTACTGTACTTGTATGCCAAAGTGCTTTTGTGTACTGGCCCCATAGTATGAGTGGTCGGTGAATCGTGTGGTGTTTTGCAGTGTACAAACTACGTAGTTAAGGAATCCCGCAGTCCTATACTAATATCTAGTGCTGGGCCAATGCGGGTGCTGATACCACAGTATCTGTTGATATTTATGGTATCTGTATCGTAATACTCTGACAAAGTAAATTCAGATACTTGCTGCAGATACCGCTGTTTACCTATACTTGGCCATTACACCAGAGGATAGTAAAATAGGGTGGCAACTTTGGATTAGGCTCAACTGCTGCTGTTTTCAGCCATCATTTGACGTTCTTATTCTAAGAACTAAACTTACAGACTGTCACTTAACAAAGTGGAAGGATAGGCGGGAGAAGGTACCCAGCTGTGAGATAATTTTCTACGGGGTAAGTGTCAGTGAGATGCCGCTCCCACTCCACTGTGGCCACCTGTTGTGACATGCGCTGTTAGAGATAATCATCTACAGCCTGTACTGTTGGTCTCACAATTACTAGCTTTGCAGGCATCATACTGCAGCTCCACCTTGTCATTTCAGTATTTAAAATCTTTTAAAAGTGATATGAAATCTTACATTCATTACTTAGCAACTGGCAGTGCTTGAATTTTACTCTCAGTAAAATAAGGGTGTGCTGAATTTAAAGACTACTGTATTCATAATAATAATTTTTAATTTTCTGAATATAAATGAAGTTGAATTATGCTGGGAAGTGTGATACAGAACCTTGTAGATTTAATATTTTATATTTTACAAGTTTAAAACATACATTGTTTAAGTTTCCCTGACCTAAGATTAAAAATATATTACTGCTGCTTTTAATCTCTTGATTTTTAAAAATTTATGTGTAATGAATTTACCTATTGTTTTGTATGCTTACTTAAAACATCAAATAGTACATAGTGTGGCACGGACTTCAACATAGATTTCCACAAGCTTTCCAAAATACTTTTTGCTAGTAGAAGTCTTTCAGTTCATGACTTATACAGCCATTGTATCGGTATTGGATATTGCCTGTATTAGCAAGGAAGTATCAGTTTGCACCGGTATCTGTAAAAATCTGTATCGGCTTAGCACTGCCATTAACATAAATATTTTGTATTGCAAAGTTCCTTGATCCTTGAGAAGCTAAGCCAGCTGGTCGTCATTCATAAAAGTATTTACATCTTTAAATCTTGCAAACAAGTAATGATATGCTGTTTGGAGTCAACACTATAATTTTTACTTTTCATAGCATAATACTGAAAAATTTTTTATTGAATTTGTTTGTAGCATAATTGTTTTTTTTTTTTTTTTTAAATAGATTATTGATTAAAAATGTTGTGTTTTGGAGTAATGTGATGACTTTAAGAAGCCTTTTAAGTGTTCTTGGCTGCATACAATATATTTTAATAATAAATCATGAAAACATTCAAATATTGTTTTATCACATAAAAGACTCTTCTGATGTGAATATCTGTATCTAGTATCGGCAGTATCGGATTACAAGAATTGGTATCGGTGGAATCAGCAAAAAGTGGTATAGGCCCACCCGTACTAATATCTGCAATGGTTTAGCAAGGCCAGGTAACCTGCCGCTCCCTTGGGGGACGGCATTTACAGGAGGGTTGAGAGGTACAAATCACTCTCGGAATTAGAATGCAGTGCGTCGACTTGAACGTATATATTCTTGGGAGAATAAACACGTTGACCTATATTAACTCCTAGGCTTTCATAGCTATCAAGCAACCGGGGGAAGTTACATTACTAACAGGTGAAAGGGACCTGTTAAAGTTAGAGCAAATCTAGAACAACTAATAAAGCAGACGTGAGAACGACTAAGACCCTACTGTTACCTAGTGTAGTCCTGAAGGGACTGAGGTAAGCTCTCCTAAGTGGAGTTACACTTTGCACTGTACATACCACACAACAGTAAACACTAGGAGTAAATTTACTGATTAACAAAAAATGTATAAAACCCCAATCATTAATGGATTTATTATGTACTCCCAAAAATTCTCTTACAAAAATATTCGTTACGTGAATCAGCATTGGCTTGCAGAGCCCAATAAACTTTTCAATATAAAAAATATTAGGTAAAATCTGATTATAAACATGCTTTCATTATACCAAAGATGTGGCGTGAGAATAGTACACATAAAAAACTATAACATATTATACAATACACAAACTCTCAAAAGGCAGAGTTAAGGAGCCTGACCAGAATGAATTTACAATAATTTTCTGTTGCGTTTTGTGTAACAACTTACAACCCTTCACTGAAGTTATTGTGATACGGTGGGCAAGCACCGTAACTAAAAATTATAACTCGGGTACATTAAGTAATTCAGGCCAGAATAGTCCAGACGTGATCAAAATTCCTAACAATATTCATTTCCAGTAACAAGTCACAAACCTTCCCACAATTAATGTTGATTCTGAGCACAAGCGCTGTGACATTAAACGAGAATCAGGAATTCTGAAAATTAAGAACTCACTAACTGTGACTAAATAATTATATCACAAAATGACTAGCTTGCACAATTGATACGTCAATATTCAGAAATGACATACTGCATTCCCGTAAAAAAGAAAACTCGTAAATAAATTGTAATGTCAGCCGTATAAAGGCCTGCTCAATTAGTAATGCAAATTGTGCCTAGTAAAAAGCCTTTCGCTCATAACATTTAGTTCATAAAATTGTTTAAAACTGCAAAACAATTATTTAAAGTCACCTTATTAGAGATCGGTAAATTTTCCGTTACAAAGTGAACCGTGCATGAAAGCGGCCTTACACAAAACTGTAGCATAAAGAAACCCTGAAATGGGACACAAGCACTAGAGTTTTGCTACACTTCCCAACAAACTTTCTGTTCAAAATGATAAGCCAAAATAACCAAACCTTACTAGAATTATATTCAGGCTGAAGAGAGTACTTTACTAATAGAACACTGTTTAATTTCATCAAATATTTGTAGTGTAAAATACAAACACATCGTAAGAAGTTTATACGGATGACAACTTACACCATCCGAACGGTGGCAGCGGGTAGTCCATCAAGGCACCTTCAGAACTAAAATACATATTAAAAAATCTTATTAAAATTCTCAATAAAATATATACTTGATTCAGGGGGAGCAAACTACACTTGGCCATCATAGCCCTACTACGTAAAGAAAATTATGCATACATAAAAAATTATTATGACAAAGACACTAACCCAGTTTAACTTGCTGTCGGGGACCACTGGTGCAATCAAAGCACTTGCAACAGCGATCTACTTTCACCACAAAGGTAATAAAAACCTACTCTGTCCTGAAGGGACTTATTACTAAAATTATAATCACACATCACAGCAAACCAGCTGAAGTGCTAATCACACATCACAGCAAACCAGCTAAACGTGAAGAGGCACCTACTCCATGTTAAGGCCCACTATAATGAAATGCATCGTCATCTCACCGCATATGCTCCGCTACCACTAACACGCCCTAACCAGTCACAAATCATTTTAATAAATTACCAAAAGGAATGATATTACAATTAATTTGCAAGTAGCAGAAGTTTAGTGTGCCCAATGCTGCAGTCATATCGCGTCACACCCATGATGAAAATAAGTAGTTCTCCCGTATCCAGGTGAAGAGGTCAGGAAGGCTCATTGCCGAAAGCCAGTAGCAGAATGAATAAACGATACCCCAGTACAATTTAAAAAATCATAAGGTGGTGCAAGGGGGGAGGGGAGAGAGGGTGGTGGTGAAGTGGCAGGAGAAGGTAGGGGAATCAAGAGCGATCTTAGAGGTCAGGCAACAACGCGGCAGGCGGCAACAAGCACTGAAACTAATCAGAGGGCGCTAGTTTAGAACTGTAAAGTTCAGTACTATATACTTTAGACAGTGCTGGTAACATACTGGCGTTACAGAGTGCATGTCACGGAGTTTGAAGCAAGCTTCGCTGATAGACGATCTGGTTGAGGCAGAGAGAGCTAGCATGGCAGTGGTAGGGTGAGCTGCCAAAGTAGAGGAAGCCAATACAATATCAAGTCGACGTCAACTGGTTTCCTGGGGCTCATCCAGCCCTAAATACTGAATGGAGCCTTCCTTCGGTATCCTTTGGGTCATTTGGGCAACTTCGGCCGGCTGGCTCCTCCCTGTGCGAGCGTTGTCATCCCTTACTATGTTCTCTTGGCGAGTGTTGGAAGCAGGGTGGCTCTCTGGTTGCAGATAGTATCATGACATTCACTTGGTGCCAGGCCGGCTTCGTTCAGGTGGTGAGGCAGGGGCGCATATTGACGTGTGTATTTATTATTACTGGCAATGGTGTGTAGTACTCATCTTCAGGGCATAGCAGTATGTATTTTATCTCCAGTGTGGGTGTCGTGGCTTCCTACGGGCTGAGATGAAGTCATGGATGCATACAGTTGTATGGCCAGTTACACGTAATGTGCCAAATTAGCCTAATAAAAGTGGAATTAAAATTAATTTTTTTTAAATTTAAATTAATTGGATTTTGCAACCTTGTTGTGCCAAACCAAATTTGAAAATAAAATGTATATTATATTTTTGGTTAAAGCCCGAAATTATTTGGTTAGTCATTAGATTAGCAAGAGAAATGTATTGTGTTATTAATGTATAGCATCATTAAGTTCCACATTTAAATTCAGAATTAGTACAGCTGTAAGTTAAACCATAATTGGAGATGAGTCAACTTTCAGGTTTCAAAGAAAGTATCACTTTATCTGAAAATGAATTTTTTTTTTTGAACTTGTTTGCACCAAAATTTAAATTTAAAATCCTTAAAAAAATTGGAAAATGATTATGTCATTTATTTTCAATCTTTGTAAAAATGATATTTATACATCATATAATTTAATATAGCCTCAAAACTTTGAAAAGAATTTTTTGTCTCCAACTTTAGTTATAAAGCAAGTATGTTCTTCACTTGTGTGAGGCAGTGTGTTTGTAGATTTGGGTAGTTTCTAGTCGTAGGTCATGTGTGTGTGGATGTGCAGTAGCATCCATGCCTCACGTTCAGGATGTGGAGGTTTTATGCCATCTGGCTGTACCGCCTCCTCACTGCATTCCACACACTGCTTCATACCGTAAGGAAAATGGGAGTTGTGCAGTAGCCTTTCTCCATGTTCCGACATGGAACTGCTTTCTGCCGACAGCACTTATCAAAAACAACATTGTCATTTAAGGTTAAAAGACTGGTTATGGTAGAAAGTGCTCCTGGACATGTTTGTAGATATACTCTAACATAGTTTAAATGCAACCAATATATTCAATTTCGTCAATCATTTAAAAGCGTGCATATGTTTAATACTCAAATGTAAAGAAACTGTAATTGCTGTTGACCGCATGACTTGAACAGTTGTGTTGGTGAGGGGAACATTCAGAGAAAATAATAATTGATCTATCTCATCTTGAGTCTATGTTTATACACATTAAAGTTGGTGAAGTTCCATAACATGGACCGTTTGAAGTCTTCATGTAAGGCTAAGGTTGTACACAATGTGGCTTCTGTGCAATATGAGTTGAAGGTTTCTGGTCGTGGTGTCCGTAATGTAGCCAGTAGTGTGTCCTTGCTGGCAGGGCATGGAATGAGGAGATAGCCGGGAGCAAGGACCCTAGTCTCCTGAGAGTGATCCTGCGGTGTTGCCTATCTGAGTATGCCTTCCACAACATTGTGCTCACCATCATGGAGCTGGTGTTCAGGTAAGTCCTTCTCACATCACATCTCACCTGTCATCAACTACATGTCATCTTCATTTTTATTTAATTTTTAAAAATATCTTCCAGTTATTTATTGCTTAGTTCGGTACCATCATGCTCATGGGTTGAAGTGCATAGTGAACTTAGGTATGTATTTAGAACATCATGACGCCTTCGGGTGAGACACGAGACGAACGATGACACAAATACTTACTGGTAATTTGGGTGCCAGTGGTGCTTCCCAATCACCGCACTATTGAGACTCAGGGTTTTCAGGGATGTTGTGGGTTCTGTGTGTTCGTCTTACCCGTTCTTACTTACAAACATGTTGGCAATACTAAATTTTTAATAAAATCACTGAAATAAGCAATAGATAAAACATATGTGGCTAGGACACTGTCACTACTGAATAAAAAATTGAGTTCACTTTAAACTTGTTTTTATTGATATTGTTTATACACGTCAACGTGCCAATGAAATGGTTATCTCTGTCATGACTAGCCAATTACGCTTGGGTGCTCCCCAACCCGTAATTAATCTAGTGCATGCCTAAATGAATGATCTCACTGAGGTGCGTGAAAGCACAGTCTTCACAAGGGAAGAGGGCCGACAGCTGCTAGGGTGGACTGACGGTTTTTCCCTGAAGACAGGACACTGTGAATTACAAATGAATAATCTTAATGCACATTAACACGAGTGATTACTCGGCATCACTACCGCAAACTCATCGGGGCTCGCCCTCCAGCACGTGGTTAGTGTGGTGACGGCCTATACACAGAGCCGGCTAGGACAGGGAGTAATTGCACCGTACACTAATTACATAGACCCTTGAATGAGACATGAAATATGATAGGACACGAGATGAATATTCACAATAAAGACACACATGTGTGAAAATAAGCTTAGGTGGCACTGATGATTCTGGATGAAGATCGTAGCAGACCACGTGGTGCAGGTGAAATTGCAATATTTCTGCATAGAAACTGCAAACTAAATTCAGATAAAATAGTGTTTGTGTTTTGCAAATGGTTCTCTTTACGATTAGCATTGTTACAGGCTTGTAACATGCCTGATGGTGGTAAAATCAAACATTACTGTGACCGCATGGTCAAGTACAAAAAGCATCAACTTACTTAAAAAAATACTTTAAACCCTGAATGAAAAATACATAGAACCTTGAAATAAATTATTACTGTGACCGCATGGTCAAGTACAAAAAGCATCAACTTACGTAAAAAAATACTTTAAACCCTGAATGAAAAATACATAGAACCTTGAAATAAATGATTACATGTACAATGTTATATAAATAAGCTCTTAAAATGCAATGATGGCGTAGACAAAGACTTGGCTTCAGTCAGCCACGTGGTTATACGTGATGTTGCTGTGAAATATTCAAACACGAAAATTTGCATTAAATACATACAGAAAAATAAAGCTCTTAAAATTGCATTTAGCAATTATGCAGAAGTTACAATGAAATGCCATAAACATAGGCAGATGGCGTCTGATTCAAAATGTGCGTGTCATGTGACCTCTTCGACATCTTTCTCCTCCTTCTCCTCGATTAAGTTAAAAATGCCGCAAGGGCGTAAGAAATTAGTAAAGCAGGAGCATAATGCTGGTGAAAATGTCTGGCAGAAACGTACGCAAGCAAAGATTAACCGGTAAACTACATGGACTATGGAAACCTACATCAGTGAACAAAAGTTGTAGTGCGTACGTGACAGTGTCTTACCTCGCCAGCTCTCCTCGACAGACTGTCCAGATACAAGCGTTGCACGGACCTATCATGGCCGCCTACGGGGTTCACATAAGCGGAAGTGCTATGCACACCGAGTGAAATATTTTATATTGAAAAAAAAATGTCACAAATTAAATTAGACATTGTTTTACATTTCTATAATTTTGTTACAAATTTCAATATTATTTTAATGTCTCTTTGTGATGGCGTTCACACCATAATATTAAGTGTTCTTAATCTTGGCACCACAGGCACTTTGAATATTCATAACCAAACAATTAAAATTAGTACAAGCACTTTAAAACATTTTAAGACATATTAAACACTGTAAAGACAATATAACACATGTTACCGTGAAATTAACATTTGTATGAAAGTTCAAAATTGTCGGCCTCTTTGCGTACGTGCGGTACATGTGACACGTGAGTGCCATCATGGGCTCTAGCGCCGCTGACTGTTAGCCGGCATCAATCATGTATTTATTTTATTTAACCACTGTTTCCTAACATTCTCGTAGTTCATTGGTAGGCTTACAAGGGGACAGCTTTCATGTTGTATTAATCTCAATTTATATTTAATAGTAACACACATTCATTGCTTTATGTGACATACAAACATGAAACTTTGATGGTGTAAGGCAACATTTGCTATGGAGAGTAACCAGCAGTTGTACATTTAAAATAACCACCACAGTTTTGTCATAATGTTAAAATCTTTTTGTCTCTTTTTATAATGTAGTGTATTGTATAGTTTTTATTACATTTAAACTTTTATTAAGGGATTTTGGTATATTTATCTTATTAATCTTTCATGCTTTCAAAAAATAAATAAATGGAATTTTATTTTAATTGAGGAATTGATAGATTGTTAGACAATGTTCATTTCTGTTACTTGTTTTGTGTTTAAAGTGAGATAGTTTCCAACTGGATTGTGACTGTTAGTGCAATAATTTTTACTCCCTGGCAGACTAGCCCAGCCTATCTTCCTGGGGCAGCTCATTTTGTACTTCAAGCCAGACAGCGACGTGTCTCTGGGAATGGCGTACATGTACGCATGTGGTGTGGTGTTCTGTACGGGGGTGTTTGTGTTTGTGCGGCAACACTACATGCTGGGAGTGTTCCACCTGGGCATGAAGATGCGTGTTGGTGTCTGCTCCATGGTCTACAGAAAGGTGAGTATTTTGTTCCTGCTTCGCCCTTGACTGAGCACTTAATGAGAGTTTTATTATTTTTTTATTAATTGTGTATTGTTACACAACCATATGTAACAAATAAATATTGCATTACATCAACTAAATAAACACAACAGTGAATTATCGATCCATCATTTCTCAAGGGACTGACAAGTGGTTTTTCAATGAATGTGTGCTTGAAATGCAGATAAATAAAAAATGGGACCACAGAATATCTTCCATAGATGCAGACTTTCAATCCATCTGGGTTTAATAGATACAAATTTCACTTTAGTTAGCCTGAGAATTAAAAACAATACATATGTGCTCATCAGTAATTCTTTCATAAATTTGATTTTTGGTAAATCTGTTTAACATTTGAAAATCGGATGATGTTTCTTTATTCATTCCATTTTAATTCACATTGGACTTTCATTCTGGAATAGGTATTTTTCGTGGAAAATCAATTACACTTTTATTGATGTCACTGAAATAATTACAGTACATAATACTACTTTGCAATGACTATTAATATTCCTGTGCACACTTTATTTTTTAAATTTCCATACTTTCAAAATGTAAAATGGTTTATCTCCTACGTGAACAATCAAAACAGTTTCCTTTTGGCTAACATATTTGTCATGTAGTTGTACATGTTGAAGCCTAGCCAACTCTCTCTTAATTGAAACTAATTACAGTAGACTCTCAATGTATCGTTATTGCATGTACATATAAATCACATCCACCGACAATTTTTTGTGATCCCGGCAATTCCTATTTAAATAATGTTAACATAACCTGCTTTTATAATTTATCACATGGTGCATCAATCAAAGTATATTTGGGGTCCCGTCACCTACGATTTCCCGTTTTTAAGCTGGTTGTTTATGCAAACGTCTAGTAACTGGATGTGAAATATGTCATGCACACCACTGTTTATCACTGCTTTGCAGTATGTTGTCTGCCTTCCCAATACACCCTTCCTTCCTTCCTTCCTTCCTCTATATATATATATATATATATATATATATATATATATATATATATATATATATATAGAGAGAGAGAGAGAGAGAGAGAGAGAGAGAGAGAGCGAGAGATATATATATATGCCACATGTTGTACTAAAACTGCTAAAAAGAAAAGTAACCGGTTGTTATTTGAAATGGAATGTTAATTGCAGGGAGTGAAGAAATAATGACAAGAATGATATAGGCTAGAAAGAAATAAGATCAGCTATTCATAAGACAGTGGGGTTACATGAATATGCTTGGGAGAAAGTTGTTTTATTTTATTTATTGATGGGGTGACAAACAAAATAACGTTGAAATTTCACAAGCCTGTAGTTTCCACCTTTGTCACATTTAGCACTGATACAAGCTATTCGAAACCATCCACCCTGAATTCCTAAACCCCAATTCCCCAAATTTGACATTTCGAACACATTTTTGAGACAAAAAACATGCACGGGAATATGTTTGTTTTTGTTTCCTACCCATAACCTGTCAAAGCCACTTCGGTGGTGCTAGGTTGGTTCTGCCCCATCTACTCTCAACCTCTGCCCGTTCCCACTTTATTTTTGTTGCCTTCCTCCAGCGTAGATGATTATCTGGGAATGGTCCCCATCGCCTTGCTCGGAGTGTGACAGGTGACACGACACTTAAATGTTAGGAACAACACGTCTGGCTAGCGGGCGGTAGGGCCGCTGTTTCACTGCAATGAATTCAGATGCATGCAGTGATAAACTTACAAGGAGTCTGGAGGGGGAGCTGTGGTGTTGAGAAACACATTAAGGGGTTGGAGTGATTTTCTTACCAAGCTAGTTTTTGTATGAGTTTGGGTGACGTCAGCTCTACTACACAAAATGGCGGCAAGTAGGACTCTTAAAATATGTTAATATTTTCTATTATCTATCACTCTCATTTTTTTCCGTTTGGTTCGACATCATTTTTCATCACATAGTTCTTCAGTTTATCTTTTGATTTACGAATATCCGACACTAGTTTTTGTTTGACTGTCAAGTTCACAAGCTTTCTTTTTTGTTCTGTGGCAGAAACCATTTCCGCAAAAAAACATGCATGGCGTCACTATACACCACACCTGGCGCATCAGTCTAAAAATTACTGTCACTCCCTTTGTCATGTACAGCTGTCAACTCACGTTTGCTATTCACCAAAGAACAATAACCATGTAGGTCCCGGGCCGGACGTGTCGTTCTGTCAACTTACGTGCACATACACACCAAAAAACAATATCATCTATGTAGTTCCTGGGCCCGACGCATCGTTGTGTCAACTTACGTCCATACACATCAAAGAACAATAACCATGTAGGTCCCAGGCCCGACTTGTCATTCTGTCAACTCACGTACACATACACACCAAAGAACAATAACTATGTAGGTCCCTGCACTGCACGTTGTAATTAGACACAGTGGTGAAAATAATTTCACTTCAGATTTTGTCAGTTATAATGGAAATCCACTGAATGGAGGTCCGGTAAAACGAGGGTTTACGTAATTTGTTAGTTTTAACTTTGGTGCAAGAATAACCCGACTGGTCTTTTTTTTTATAATTTGGGTCGGTTTCGGTTTTTGTAAAAATTGTCGAACAGAACGGAAAATTCGGTTAACCGATCAGCCCTAATACTTAGTATTGAAATTCTCTGTTATTAAAAGAAACTAGTGCTGTCAACTCAGAAACATTGTGATGCTGTATTGTGAAACAATATTCTCGCTCTTTTGAAACAGTAAGTTGGCTTTTCAAAAATTGACTGAAATGGCATAATGATGAACTATTAACAGTGATTCAGATAAGTGTATACAGTAGCACGTGTTAGATGACTTGCAATGTCAGTCGGTCAAGTATGGCATCCATTTCTTCACCTTAATTTGCAGTGATGGACATTTCAGTGGGAGGTTCACATAAATATCTTAACTGATACTTTTTTATGTACTGTATGTACACACAGTTCCCTTGTTTTTCACTTCTCTGAATTTTGGGACTTTTTTTTGTGGTATTTAAAAACGTATAGAAAAGGTGTTTTCACTGTATTAGTAACCTAGTGGCCTGTTCCTTTACTGTTGTATACAATAGCTCATGCTATGAAATTAGCTTACCATACATTCCTGGAAAAAGCAGTGTTATAGAAAATACCTAATTTCTGAAAAGAGTTGCACTTGATTATCACAGAAATATGGTCATTGAACCCCCAGCAGTGTTTGTGTTACCTGTGTAGGGAGAATACTAAAAGGATTGAAAACACTGTAGATCCGAAGTAGGTGCTGAGTTAGTTGCAGTTTTTGTAGTAAAATTAATTGAAGTAACACTCAGTGTACTAGTTGTGGTGTCATAGTGTCTGCGGCTGAGCGAGGCTGCGCTGAGGGAGACCACTATCGGCCAGATAGTGAACATGCTGTCCAACGATGTGAGCCGCTTCGAGAATGATCTGATCCACCTGCAGTACCTGTGGCTTGGCCCTCTCCAGATGGTCCTCATCACCTACTTCATGTGGAACGCGATGGGCATCGCCGCTGTTGTCGGCATCATCATCGCTCTGCTCTTCATCCCATTACAAGGTGCAGGCCTGCTGTTCCGCCAGCTGTGTACTCGCTCATGACATAAGTCAGTAATTATGTGGTTCGCAGCCGACTTAGGTGAAACCATTTTAATACAAACCTCAAGGGACCCAAATTTTTGCAGATTAGTAATGAAGTTTATGTTAACAGGTGTTCGCTATGTTTATAAAAAATCTCAGAAAAAAATGTTGACTTTGTGATTCAGCATGTTGTCAAATTAGATATTCTTATTGTTGGAAAGATATTTTTAATGCTAGCATTAATTTTTTTTAACAATGGGTTTGATATTACATAGTAATAAAAAACCGACAAACATATTTTCAATAATCACACACATTAACACTATGCTCAGTCATTCCAAAAGGAAAAAAGACAACTTTATACTAATGAGAACTTTGTATTAATGTTATGAGCTTGCTTTCCTGTGTGCAAATCATTTTTAGTGAAGTTCTTAAAAGCTTATATGGTAAGTAGGGCTTGACATCTCGTTGACAGCAATATTATTAGAGATTGAACCAGAAACACATGCAATGGTACCGAGACAATTACAAATACATACACGCTTGCCGTACATGGGACTTGAACCCAGTAAACTTTGCAAACAACTAACTGCTTTATAGAGGTAGGATATGCGGAGCATCAACTTCGGATGTAATATATATCTGAATAATTAGTTTTTGGAGTGATGTCTGGAGCCAGAGGTGTGTGTCTATGTTCTGGCCGAGCAGCAGTGCTCGAAAATCACAACTTTAGGTGGTACAAATTTTAAATTTTTTCAACACCTAAAAATTATAGTGTGGCCATAATGCAATAAAGTGTAGTAATATAGTAATCAAACAACAGGTTAACAGTATCAAAACAGTACACGTCCTGCATAATTATATGTTAAAATCAGAATTTTACAGTTTTTTTAACATACTAAGACATAGGAATTAGATGTGGGATTGGTCTACATGAATAACACAAGAGAATATTGTACCATTGCATGACAAGGGAACTTGGAAACACCAAATTGAAGAGACATAATAGCTTCAAAAGTAGAACCAGAAGAGTGGAATATAAAACCTTTACCAAGACATAATATGATGCAAAAATTATCTTTTGTAATACACAACTTGGCCTATTGAAAATGGTATGTATTTATCTCTTAGGTTTGAAGAATGACTAATTTAGCCTCTAATCACATATAAAATTTATTTTACAGTGACACATACTCAAAGGGGAGGTGTAATGGTAACTTCGCCTATTTGGCTGGGCTGGCCACGTCAACCAATGATTTAAAACCTCTTTGGTGAAAAGTTAAGGTGACCTTGGCCACATTATGTCTATAAGAGACAATTGATGTTTTAGTAACTTTTACAGTCTTGATTCGTGATGCCAGTCATCTTAATGGCGAGGAGACAGGTGCCAGTGTAAAGGACTGTTCATGTGGCCTGTCTCTTTGGGACAAAATCCAAAGCCACTGTCATAGCCCTATGAGTCGGCTGACCTTTAGGTGCACATTTACCAGGAAGATGTGGTTTCTTCGGAGGAAGTGCTGGTGCTGCTGGTTGGAGACACTTATCACTCTGTGGGGTGGACTGATGGTGGCATTGATGACCCATAAGCGAGGATGGCCTCTGGACTTGTGATGAACTGCAGTCAGCTATGGTTGCGGGGTTGGTACTGCACAACCAAGGGTTGACAATACTCAGGGAATGCTCTTCACCTCTTCGAAAGGGTTCTAAGAGATTAGGTGAGGAGGGCCTTCAAGTTTAATTCGCGGGGTATAAATAATTATGGCTGCAGTGAAGTGGAGTGAATCTCCTTGGTTGAGGGACCGCGGTAGCAGAGTGGTTAGCCCGCTTGTCTCCCACCAAGGTGAACCGGGTTCAATTCCTGGCCGGGCCACCGGATTTTCGCATGTGAGAATCATGACAGATGATGCTGTTGGTCGGCAGGTATTCTTGGGGATCTCCCCTTTCTCCCGCCTTTTCATTCAGCTGCCGCTCCATACTCTGCTCAATCACCCTCATTGGCTCTCAAGTCTTTGCTGTTAAGAACTGCACAAATCTCTTCACTCACATACTTCTGGGTGGAATAAAGTGCAACCTCTGACTTAGGGTCAACAAGTGGTCTAGATTCGAGGGCGGCAGCAGACCTTTTAACCTTCTCTGAATACCTTCCTTCTGGGTGTAAGACATGGGAAGTCAACGTACTACTGGTATCAACAAAAGTAGAGTCGGTACTTGTAGTTACCTAGAGCGTACTTCTCGTAACCCAGTCTCATAATGAGAGACAATACCCTTGCGTTCGTTTCGCCCGGCTCTACTAGAGAGTGGTGGACAGAAGAGCGTAGAGCTCAAGTTACTTCCTGACCAGAGTTACGAGGTGTGGTATCTGCAGCAGGCCAGTTAGTCAAAGATGGCTCCATCCCCTTTCTGGCCCTGCTAGAGAGTGGTTTTTGGAGTAAGAAACATCTGAGTTCACTGATTCTCCTGACGGATGAAGTACGTAGCGTTTTAGGCGCCACCAAGCTCTACCAGTTTTGGCAGAGATAGGATGGGTATTTGGCTTGTTGCCTTTGATTGTTGCCAGCTTCACTTTTGGAGTCTGAACTACATTGCAAATCTATGACTTTTACACAAAGAACTTTAGTAAACAGAGAATATTTAAGTTAGGATTTTATTGTGTGAGTAATAAGACATGGTGCACGGTGTTACCTCCTACTCTATACTTTGAAAACAGAAGAAAAACTAAGAAAAATTAAGGTGAAAGTGGTCCCAGGAATTTAATCTTGTTGGGGAAAGGAGTTACTTGGTGTTACCAAAAATAAATAATTGACAACAAATTTCCTGACTAACATGGCTGTTCTTCTGAAGGAACAAAGTTTGGGGGTGATGTCTACTTGAAGAGTAGCATCAATGGTTGCTGTCATCGTCTGGTGTGCAGGGTGGAAGTCCTGAAGGGACGTGCTCTACGTGACCTGTTACCTAGAGTAGGGTTCTAAATTTGACACCAGACGGTGGTAAGGAAGGCAGAGCAACATCTTTGGGAGCCTCTGGTGGGTCCAGTCTCCCAGAAGCTGTGGGATCTGCGATAGTTGGAGATGGGGGTTCAGCGGCTGCTGAAGAAGTGTTGGGCTACTGGTCAGTTGTCTTCCTACTATCGGAGATTGCAGCCCTTGCGATTGGTGGAATGTGCGGATGTGCCAGTTTTCGCACACCCGATGGCTACCTCCGGCCCTTGCAAATATGGTGGAGGTTCAGAGACTGAAGATTTCTGGTCAAGCCTTATCTTTTATACTTATCTTATCTCAATAGCTAGTAGGCCAGGCTTGAGGGGGGTGGGGGGGATACCCTCATCTGCAGGGGTTGAAGGCTGCTGATGCGCTATCATCCGTTATCTTGGGTGTCTGCTGGAGTAGGCTTAGTACTGCCATCCCTCGCCATGTTACGGAACTAGTTTGGCCAAGTTGGAGGGAGCAGTGGCTCAGCCATCAGTACAATCATGCAGAGGGGGCAACGTGATGACTTCTTGGAATTTTGGGTGAACAGTAAAACTTTGATCACGTGCCTGTAGTCTCTTCTGACATTGCATCACGTTGTACCCTGTAGGCGTCTATCTCACCACTTCAGTACTTGTGTGGATAATGACCTGTCCTGGTATGAACCTCGTGCTCGAGTTGGTGGAAGTCGTAATGTGAAGTGCGCATCCCAAATGTGCAAATGCGTCAAATGTCATCAGCCACATGATGACACAGAAGTAAATTAATGGTACAATAAAATTTTAAAGATTACTAATTTAATTTTTTATGTCTATATAATGTTCCAAAAGTAAATTGAATATGCATAGAAATGAATCATGTCGTAGAAAATAATTTCTTCTCAACACAGGTGCACATTTAAAAAACATGTCAGTGCATCTTAAAGCCTTTGGAAAAATCATTCAGGAACGCCACTAAAGGCACTTAACAACATATACAAATGAACATTGGTTAGGTCAGAAATTATCACCATTGTTGCAAGACACCAGAGAGGCATACTGTTATCCAAGTTCGTGGGAGGTGGAGGTATTAAAAAACTAAAGAACAAAAATTTACTTATAACATTATATTTTCTATCTCCACTGTTTCTGTCGTTATTCTCAGTGAACACAATTTTTAATATATTTCACAATTCTAATTAAATTCCTTCTCAATGTTTTTATATTGGTTGTACAGTCGACTATTCTATTGTTGTACCGAAAACAAAATGTATTGGTAAACCGTATCCACAGTTAATTTTCAGTGGTCCCGGCAAAACTGCTATATAAATAATGATAAAGCTAACCGCTTGTATAGTTTATCGGATATTGCATCAATGCTTCGGGCGCTCCCCTGTCTTCCTTGCCGGCATGGCCTCCTGCACCTGCACCTGTTGATTATGAAAGGCTTGGGGGTTTTGAGGTTCGGCGGGCGAGGATCTGATGCTCGTTTATGCACAAAGTTTTCTTTGTTGTTTACTGCATAGTCCATTCTTACGTCTTTAAAATGGTGTGTGTGCTCAGGCTTACTATTATTTACTTATATATTTCTCTCGTCGCTTCTGTCTGCATATGCACTGTAATGTGTGACTTGTAGGTTTATCAAACAAAGCATCCCACGTACAGGGGCGGGATGAATACAACAGATGTGCTCTTGGCTTATGCCTCTCGGTAAGCCAGCCTCTCTCTCCCTTACGTCCATCCTCGTAAGAAGGGGCACATTAAATAAATAGTAGATTCAATAAACGTGATGTCGCACGTGATGTTTCTTAGTCGAGAAAAAATTATATAATAACGCATAAGCATCGTGCATCATAAGTACAGAAATGTGTAAATAAAATTTAACACTGTCACCCTGAAAAAAATAAAATTACAATGGTTGTATTATCACAGCTACACTTACAAACGTAGTTAATTAGGTAAAAAGTCAACATTAACAAAATTATGTGAAATTTTACAGTTAAGGTAAGATGTCAAAAAATTTTACAAAAAGTTTGGAAATGGCACAGTACTTCAGTTTTTACATTAAACTGAGTGCACTTTCAAGCTGCAATATTTTTTCAAAGTAGTTTTCATATGGTTTCAGTTAATTGTGATTCAGTCATACATACTGTGCATTCTAGCAGGCTCTTGGACTTACAGACAGTAACTGTTAGTGTGATTTTCTGTATGCAGGTTTTATCGGCAAGAAGATTGCTGGCTTGCGACTACGCTGTGCATACCGGACTGACGAGAGAGTGAGACTGATGAATGAGATTATAAATGGAATCCAGGTCATAAAGCTTTACACGTGGGAGATTCCATTCATCAAGCTTGTCGCACACTCAAGACTGTAAGTAATATGTTTTCAAATGCCTTTTCATCTTACCATCCATTGCTGTTTTCACTCAGCATAGTAAAATGGCTACCACCATTTCCTTTTGCACTTTCTTCCTTTCCTTCCTTTTTCTTTGTTCACCTCTCTTCCCCTGTCATCTGCACTCCGGCTATTATTTGCTGATCCTATATCGTCCTTGTTTGTCATTGTGGTCCTTTCCTCCATGCTTCAACTCCATCATTCTTATGGGCATTATTTTTTTTTCTGTTCTCTACAAATTGCTTATACCATTTCACATACTTGTGTACTTTCAAGGTTATCTGAAGATCTGAGAGGATAAAGATTCTTACCAATACCTGCACAAACTGACGCTTCCACAAAGTTGAAAGGGACAAAAATCAATTCAAATCATTTTTGCAAGCAGTATGTTAGTGCAAAGACTCTACAAATATGTGTTTCTTTAACATTTATGATATAACTTCTTCCTGACTTTCAGTGTAGCATGACAGGTTTTCTCTTGTTGTCAAAGCTGCTGCTGTTCACCCCAAAACTTCAGACAAAGGTGTGCATGTCTTGAGGATGTACAGTCCTAGTTTTTCATTCTTTCTATTTTGTAAAAGCTACCTTTCAAGGTGGAGCTTCCAATTAGAAGTGGAGTGAGGCAGACTGTCATTCCTGCACCCACCCAGGTAAACATTTTCCTAACCTCTGCCCTCCACCTTGGTTGGTTTCTGAATGCCTCCTCGCACCCAGGTGAGTGGTGTACCAGATGCTCGTGAGCACAGCAGAAGAGGAGCCATTGTGTAGCCAGGGGTCACTTAGTGTTATACACACATGCAGCACTAGGCTAGATGAAATCACACTCTGACAATAAAATTGTGTACATGTCTGCTACTACAAGTGTCAAAGTAGCTTTTAGTGTCTTCAGTGAAATATCGACAGAAATTAGATATCTTAAGATAGTGCAGTTTTGCTTGCATAAATGAACATTACTTAGGCTATTTTAACTCAACCTTCAATACTATGTGCACTAATATACGTATATTTGCCCATATCCTTTACCATTTGCTTCCATCATGCACACCAGCGTCCAGTATTGCAGAATATTATCATCCCTCTGTCACAAATAGCTACTTATTTTATATATATGTATATATAAATTTCGAACCGTTCCCGAACTTTAAGGTTATGTCGGTTCGGTTCGAAATTTATTGCCATGTCAAAGATCGGTTCTAGTTCCCTTCTGAAAATTTACATGAGTTCGGAGTCGTGCTAGAAAGGAACATCATTAACGAACTTTGAAATGAACATAAGTATTTACTCCTGTACAGTGCACCCCCTTTTCCCCCAAAATGAAGGAAAAACATTTCTGAGGAATGGTAGAGTGGTAGTCGTAAACTATCTACTCCTAAACTGTCCAGTGATGTTTAAAGGGAAGTGTATTGGAAAAGTCTAGAGGATTGCTATCTGGGTGGGGAAGGGAAGAGGCAACACATTTTTTTTTTAAAGAAGAGTAGTCCACAGTGTTGTCTCACATTCCACCACAGAAAAAAAAGGCAAAAAAAAAAAAGAACCAGCAGATAAAAATGAACTAGCACAACAATAAAAGACTAGCATGCCACTGCCTAAAAGAAGCAAAAAATGAAAGCAGACCACCCCCACGGCAGTTGAAGTGACATTTTTCTTTTAACAACCATAAGGTTACAGTGACCTTACAGAATGCCACAATGTTTTGGCTTTTACCCCTATGAGTTATTTAATTAAAATATTTTCGAAATATATCACAATTGCCACAAATTAATTTAAAATAAAAGAATAATGTTTTACATACTTACTAACAAGGTCCCAAAATTGTTGGTACAATTTTAGTAAAAAAATTAATTTTTTTTCTGCTACTTGTTGCAGAAATCATGGTGTGCACTATACACAAGCAAATACGGTACTTCACTTCAAATAAGTTGAAAAATAACAATGCAACACAACAAAAATTATTGAACAAGTCATATTTGATTATTGTTTTTGTAGCACTGATGAAAGCTTTATATCTTGAACTATAGTGTGTAAAACCAGGGTGCTATTCATTATTTAAATGATTATATACAATATAAGTGATTTGCTTGAGTTTTTGAAAAACTACATTTTCAATTAAGTTAACATTTTTTTTATGTTGCTAATTTGTGGTTTTCACATACCACGTCTAAAAACGACTAGAAAAATACATTCTCAGTGTTATGATAAATGATATCATTCAAATCTATGAAAACCAAAAGTTAATATTATGTTAATTTTGTACGTTTTTCCACTTTAGAAAAAATTTGGCCATACATTTTGGATCTATTAGTGGTGAAACTGTGCAGGTTGTGTGTGTGTATATATATATATATATATATGCGTGTGTGTATGGGTGGGTGCGTGCATGCGTGTGTGTGTGTTTACTGTTTATTTTAGGCCCACATGTTTAAACAATTAGACATGAAACTGTGAATGTGGTTGTATTAGTTTGTTTGGGTTTTATGCTTGAACAAATAGAGGCTGAACTATGAAGGTTGTACGTATATATGTTTTTTCCACTTTGCACCTCGTAGCCAAGTCCAGAGGTCCATTATCAAAACTGTCATTACTTGAGTGGGCAACACTGCTAAAATGATCCACGGGACCACTGTAATCAATGTTAACTACTTAATTTGCAGATATACGTGTGTGCACACACTGATTACTGTTTAGCAGCCATAATTCACTGTTTTTTCAAGGTGGTTCTACGTGTTTGCTTTTGTTATATGGGGGTTGGGGCATAAGTCATGGTAACTATTAAATTATGTGACAAACTCTTATTGGTGCTCGTCATGGTATGTGTTGCGGGGAAGACAGGTGGTCCTAGTGCACGTTGACAATGTCAAATGGTGCAAGGTTGGCCTGTACGAGCGCAGAGAGCAATGTGAAATCAGTTGTCCGGTAACCGCCATGCCAGATGGATGCAACCCGTGTTGAGCAGCGCTCTTACATCACAATAGCTGTTCTCCGTGGGAGAACTACCAGAGAATGTCACAGGGAATTGGTACAAGCTGTTGGGAATAATACCCTTCCATACCAGACAGTCACGAGGTGGGTAGGAGCGTTCCAGCGAGGACCTGTAGCAAGCAGTGATCAGCAACGTGCGGGATGACCTGTGAGTGCTTACCTTGTCCTGCCATTTGTGTATTTCACACTATCCGTATGCACTGGTATTCTCATACTAAAACATAGTTGCCATGACTTATGCCCCAATCACTGTACATATACCAATTTAGGGCTGAACTATGAAGCCATATGTGGGAGGATAAAACATTTTTTAAAGTTCGGTTTCGAGTTCAGTTCGAGTTTGGTTAGTGTACAAATTTAAAGGTTCGGTTCGATAAAAATATTCTGGGTTAAGTCCTAGTTCGGTTCGGTTCGAAAATCTGGGTTCGTCTCACATCATATATATATATATATATATATATATATATATATATATATATATATATATATATATATATATATATATATATATATATATATATATATGTGTGTGTGTGTGTGTGTGTGTGTGTGTGTGTGTGTGTGTGTGTGTGTGTGTGTGTGCGTGTGCGTGCGTGCATGTATATACATACACATACATACATATATACATATACACACACATGCGCGGTCAACTCCCGACTATCCACGGGCAGATTATCCTCGTTGCGGCTTAACCGCAGTATATTTTAAACATAGAATACAGATTTTTTTAAGTTTTCTATAAATGCTGGCGAACAAACAAAGTTAAGTGTGTCAGACATCCATGTTAACTAGTGGAATACAGTAGGCCTATTCAAAAGTAATTATGGCTGAAGAGTATAATCTTTATGTTTCCATTAAGCTTACAATATAGCTTTTGTGTCTGATGGCAGCCTCAGCTGGCAACGCCGCATACGTAGTAGCCTGTATCTAGCCAGCCCATCGCCGCGGCAGTCAGCCCGTTGCCGCGGCCGCTAGTCAGCCTATCCTACGAGCACCTACTGTCATTGCAGTTTGCTTGTGCGGGCAGTCTTCTCTAGTACGTTTTCGTGTTTTTTTGCGCAATGAAAGCGCATAGCTTTACATTGCAACAGAAATAAAAGATCATAAATAAACTGAAAGAAGGAAGTTCCATAAAACAACTTTCGGTTATGTATGGAATGGGTGAAACTACAGTACGGGAAATACTTGACATTGAAAAGAAACTCCTAGAGTTTTCAAGCAATGCAGATTCTACAAGTGGAATGTCCAGAAGAAAAACAATGAAATCGTCAACATACGAAGAACTAGGCAAGGCAATGTTGGAGTGGTTCAGCCAAAAATGTGCCGCGGGAGAGTTAAATTATGACAGTTTGTTTGTGAACGCAACATTATTTATTGGTAAATTACACCACTTGGCATATATCTTAATACAGTGATATTGCATAGAGTTATGTACTGATCTTTTTAGTTAAATGCAATGTTTATGGTAAATGTCAGAGTTATTTATGAAAGGTAATCGTGTTCATGTACTATTCATATCGGGAGACGTGGAGCTGAAATGATTTAGTGTTTTGTGTAACTTTTCCTTGTAGTCTTTTATCCTCACATTTTAAAACCTGCAGGAAGATCAAGGTAGATGGAACACAGATAAGAAAGAAGAGCAGTAAGCAGGAAGGGTCATTGGCAGGGGAGGGAGGGGCGAGGTTGCCACACCTAAACAAAGGCTGACAGCTTGACGAGGGTTCTTGTAGGAAGTAATGTTGCCCTTGTTCGTGTGACATTGTGGGCAGTTGCCAGCTCTCACGGTCATTTCCGCATAGACACACACAGAATATATGTTTAAATGCTATACAACAGCATTCAAAGTTTCAAAGTCAAGTAAATTATTGTAATAATTGTGTTTTTAATTAATCATGCTGATTATCCGCGGCATTCGTCCCTGCGATTACTGCGGATAATCGGAAGTTGACTATATATAGACACACACACACACACACACACCCGCACACCCATTACTCATTCCTACACATTTATGACGCATACTTTACTAGAAGACTTTGTCCCATCTTGGAGTGCATTACTCCTATCAGGGCAGGTAAAGCATTACAAAGAGTACTTGAAGCGGGATACGTGCCTAAAGGGTACATTTGGCATTATCAATATGTCAAGAAGTTGTCACGTCGATACCCCTCTCCAAAAATTGTACTGTCTACCAAGCCGCCGGAACCCTCTAGCGAAGGTCGCGCCAGTTCCACAGCACGCCACTGGAGGGCAGCATGCATTCTACTGGAGCAGCTCAGTCTCTAAAGCTTCCTGCCGAGGAGATAAGAAATTTCTATGCCCTTATCACAAGAGATAAGGAAATGAAAGGCACCCTTTCACCAGCAAGAATTTTCAACCCCTGTGAAGCGAGGCTAGCTTCCCCCTCATCCTTCTGAGACATTACAAGCCTCAGAATTTAGTATAAAAGGGCCAACAGAGCCCTGGTTCACGGCAGTCATTGCACTTCACTGCTGTAATGGCCAGAGGTAACAGCTAGGGGTAAGTGCTCACAAACCCTCTTCCACCACTTGCCAAGGTAAGAGACTGTCTTCCGGGTGCGCCAGCCACTACGCCCCAGAGAGCCCACCGCTGTTATGTCCTGGTTCTCTTCGTACTGGTAGACGTCATCAACCAGAGGTCTTGGGCAGTCTCCAGCTCCAGAGTACCAGCAGCTTCTAGAAGCTGCCACCACCCAGAGGGTCCTGCCGACGTCACTCTCGCCATCCTCCCCTCCCTCTTTGGTTTAACACCTAGAGGTAAACTGTCACGATGATATCCCTTCTGGACAGCATCCGTGTTGCTCACCTTCTAGAGAAGCAACTTACAATTGCCCATCTGGTAATTGACTCCCCAGTCTAGGTTTCTTCAGACCCCCTTCCGCCGCCCCACACAACCCAGTAATCAGCTCAGTTAAATTTCTTTTATTTAAATTAATTTTTTCTTACCAGATTTATTCACCCATGTAACAATTAACTTTTGTTTCCAAGTGACCTTTGCCTGGTTAGTAAGAATAGGGTTAACTTCCAATAAGCTTCGTTATTTCTTTATTAGTAGGAGAGTGCGGAACCACGTGTTCAAATACATAGTTAATATAAACGTATTATTTTTATAACCCAACTTTAATTAGAGTTTTTACTTCTAGTTTGTACCTCACATTTTAGACCTTTAATAAATGTAAAATCTTATGTTCTGAGGAAAATCCGGTTGATTGCGTAGAAATCACTTCCACACAGATTAAGAGGCAAACAGAGTTGTTCCAGCTTGGTAGATCTTCGGGAGTGCCCAAAACACCTTTTGAACTCCTCCGCACATGGAATGGAGTGCCATAAGCATTTCCACTCCATCCCCCACTTGCCAAGGCAGGACGCAGAACACAGAGTGTGATATCACGTAATTTAGGAACAGCAGCACGATAAGAGATGCAGATCACAAAAATATATTTCTGGAATGGCTGAAACAACATAACTCTTTCCAGATTTCAGAGGACCTGGTCAGTATTTCTTCTGGTGTTGTTGGAGACAGCATGGTTTCATGTGATCTTGCCATTGAAAAGGGCAAGGAATGTATGTATGCACTGAGGAAAAGAACATTCTCTGATGTCGTTATTATAAGAAAAGCAAGGGTTATATCACTAGGGGCTATGCCATCAATTAAGGTTAGAGGAAATGTAATTCCCATAAATGTCCAACAATTATTCAACAGAATCATTTGCTTAAACAGCACTCCAGAAGATCTTAAAGAGTATTTAAGGTATGAATTGGCTCTACGACCACCCTTCTCTATTCACTGAATCTCACATGCGAAAAGGAACAAAATCCTCCCTTGTTTCAGCTTTTGAACCAGAGAAGGAAAACATTACTTTCCTTCAGAATTGTACATATGTTGTTGACGGAGGCTACCTGCTAAATTGTGTTGTGGCCTAGGCCAGGTACATATGGATGTCATAGAATCTTACAAGTCGTATGTAGAAAGGCACTTCGGTCAGAATACTGTTATCGTTTTTGATGGTTATCCAGCTTCTCCAAGTACTGAAGGTGAAACATATACTCTTCATTACAAGAAAATAATCCCTGAAGTTCAGTTCAATGAACATACTTATGCAACTCATGCTCAATGTGACTTTCTCTGTAATGTTAATAGTAAGAAAAATCTCATCACAATGCTTACAGATCAACTCTCAAAAGCAGGATTCGATATACATCAAGCAATGGATGATGCTGATGTTTTAATTATCAATTTGGCTCTACAGCATGCCGCCGATACCAAGCCAGTAACAGTTGTTGGACAGGATACTGACCTTTTAGTGTTATTAACGTCTCTGTCCACATCAGAAAACATTTTGTTTCATCAGCCACAAAATGCTAACAAAGGAGGAATTGTGTTTGATATCTCTAAGCAACGGGAGCTTCATTATGATGTTAGAGATGTGCTTCTATTTTCTCATGCAATGTCTGGGTGTGACACAACATCTGCAGTTTTCAGAACAGGGAAAGTTAAGTCTCTCAATTTACTGAAGAAGGATGAAGGCTTGATAAATAAAGTAATGGTTTTCAACGAAAAGACGTCAACAAGAGAAGAACTTACTACAGCAGGAGAGGAATTCATCATTGCATTGTATGGCAAATCAAGACACAAATTATTGGATGAATACAGATATTACATGTATAATCAAGTAACAGCTAAACACCAACCTCTCTCCCACCAGCTCCAAATAAACTGATCATTTGATTTCATGTAAATGTAAGACTTGTGATTCTTGCCAGTGTAAACAAGCAGGTCTCTTCTGCTCAGCAATGTGTGGCAAGAACAAAAATTAAGTCAAATATTATTTGGTGAATAACTATGAAACCAACGCAGATGAGAAAATAATTGCTCTTTACTAAAATGTGTGTTTTAAAATGTACTTAAAGTTTTGTTAAAACATTTTTTTATATTTTCAACCGTTATCGAGATACTGCCAAAAAAGTGAAAATTGGGCATCATTTTCCAAGATGGCGGCCATAGCACAGCACCCACAAGTGTTGATTTTTGATATGTTGTTATTGGGTACTAGTACTATGCATATGCCAAGTATCCCCTTTAAGGGAATTATTTCCAGGGAAAACCCTAAAATGACTGCACTATAAGTATAAATTTCAGCCCCAAAGTGGAGAGCCCCATTCTAGCATGGCATTAGTTTTAAATTATAGTGTGTCAAGTGACGTCCCACTTGAGGACATTAACTCTTTCTTATCTCCAGAGCATGCTTTCGACTCTCGACGGTTGATAGTTCACTTTTAAATATTTAGATAGGCTTATATATATATATATATTGTGTGTGCGTGTAAACAAAAATGTATTTTCTTTGCACCTTTAATATAAAAAATTTTGTTCTGTAGTGTTTTTAAAATAATTAATTGTGTTTGCGTTTCCTTGTTCCTTTGTTTTTTACTGTAACTAATTCATCATCATCTGTTTTTTTTTTTTTTTTTTTTTGTTAATACCTGGTGGTTTCTTTTTGTTTTCTTTTACTTTTTCCAAGCATGTAATTTGCATTTTTTTTTAAGTCATTGAATTTATGTTAAAATGTTTTTTTACTTGCATACATATATGTATGTTTTCTTTCTTTCCCTGTTTGTATTTATGCACTTTTTTTTTTTCGTAGTGTTGAAATTTCTGTGATTCGAGTGACATCGTACCTTCGAGCAGTAATGTTCTCATTTGAGAGATTCACCACACGCCTCACTCTCTTCATCACAGTCCTTGTGCATGTGCTTCTGGGAAACATCGTCACTGCTGACAAAGTGAGTGTGTATTTATAACCAAGTGGGGTGCAATATTTTATCAGTTCTTGGGACATTTGTTTGTGTCTATTTTCAATGAATAATTTTACTTCGTAATACCCTCGCATAGGACGTAAAAAAGTGAACTTTTTATTTTTAAAAGTGATCTTTTAAGTTTTTTGTGGACACGCTTGTTGTATATACAATCGTAGCGCTACAAGTATACATTGTGGTACTTCTTGTTCTTAATTTTATCCTAAACACATCGGAAGTATAAAAAGGGATGGTAAATAAATACAATGTAACGATTACCAAAATGTAACAATTATATTTAATGTTTTGTAATCCGAGTAAAAGTACAATTACTTGTTTTAATTCAATACAAGTTGACGCGAGCGCCTCTTTGTGGATAATTGGTTAAGGTGCTGACTGCCCTTTCTGTCCTTCTGAGGTGGAGGGGAGTCAAACCCCAGAGTAATTCAGAATGTTAGGCTGTCCCTTCTGGGTAGCCTTACTCTCTGTACCACAAGAGACGTCAATAGTCGGGGCGCCAGCTGTCCCAATAGAGGGTGAATGAGCTCAATCGGTTACGACTTATGAGTGATCGGGGGGTTGAGCGATCTGACTTACATTGACAGGATTGATCCGCCGTGGTGTCGTTGGTTGGCGAGCGGGGATGAAGTTGGCTATGGATGGTTCCGGCTGTGTGTGGGGAACTGCTTTGGGAGGGATTTGAACCCTGATCGTCCTTCCGGAAGCCAATGTTATGGTGCAGAAGTTGGGGAGTACTTCTGTTCTCTGGTGTCAAACCCGAAGTATCCTGCCAGAATTTAATCTCACAATAGTTGATCAGCTAGAGGGGCTCTGAGTGTCGGTACTTGAGTTTGATGTCTGTAAAAGAGTTGGCTGAACAGGGCTTTCCTTGGATTCGGATACTTCCTCTAGTTCACACCAACTTAACAAATATTTTAACTTGGTCTTGTTGTCAGGGGGTAATATTGATATTATAATCAATAGTGTCATTCGCTGATTCACAAGTGAATAGTGTACTAGGATGTGAGTCAGTAATTATCTGGTTTAGTATAGCTTGTTGCAATAAGGTACGCCTCTTACGTCGCCTCTGACGGCTTCCAGTAACATGGTGTTATTTGCATATAGAGCAATGAATTAATTAAATTAAGGTGGTTAACAGGGGTTGTGTACAAGCAGTCCTGGGCAGGGTGAATTCTAGTCACTCCAGCGGACCTGCTGTTCACAATGGCAACCCAAGTAACAGAACCTTGTGCCTGTTATCGGCGGCGGGTGCACTGGAATCTCAGGAATTGGGTCCTTTGTCAGGCCCTGTCTCCTGAGGGATTCAGCACACTACATGGCCAGATAAAGATGTGAAGTTGGTTAGCATTAACTGCGCACTGAATGGATACGCAACACTGAATTAATAAAGCAATAATAAAAAAAATGGCACAGGATCTATAATAAAAATGACTGTAAGCGACACACAAAAAGGTTACGTTTGTGATGTAATATTTTATTACCTTTAAAACAATAAGTTAGCAGAGACCCGGCTAAATATTTACACACTATAAGCTAAGTAAGGAATTATATGAAACACTGAATTCAAATTAACAGGCAAAGGCAAGTCTGGGAAAATTGATAAAATAAGAAAGTAATTCCCTACAAAAATTCCTATTTAATTAATTAAGCAAAGTACACTCTTCACAGCATGAACGTTACAAGGGGGCTGTATCCACCTGTTACCGTAGAGTCAAGGTAAGTTGACTGAGGTAAGGGTAAGTAGGTACAGGTTGGGGATTTACCAGACATGGAGAGCTGTCCCTGGGCGGTCAGCTGAAGGAAGCCTTGTCCAAGCTGGGACCGGAGTGCTGGCGGCCTTCTGCAAGCTGCCGGCTGGAGGTAGTGGTTCGAGCCCTACCTCAGGCTGCTGAAGTGAAGGAGGCTGAATCCTGGGCATGCAGTAGAGGAGAGGAGAGAGTCTTCCGCAGACTGTAGGAGAGCTCGCTAACCTTACGGCCCACGAGCTTCGGCATCTCTGCTGGACCATGGGGCAGTACTTCTATTTATACAGATATCACCCTGTGTCAGCGATTCTCCGGGGGCATGGTGTAGCATAGCCTTTCAACACAGGGGCTGGTTTATCTGCTGCTGGAGCGCCGCTCAATTTGTTATCTCCCCTAGTGGAGGCGATGACATTTTCATTCATCCTGGACTGAGGCAGGCGGGCAGTGATGTCAGAAGGTCACGAGGGTGCTGCTATCTTGAGGGTCGTTTGGAACTTCTTGGCCAGGCAGGGTAGCGTAGTATATTTTAAATAATTAATATTATTTTTTCGTCAATAGTTGCTCTGGCACGTTCCTTTTTGATGGGATGTGGAAAATTATAATTTCAGTTGTGAAGTTCAGTTACTTAGTTGACTCATTATAGCCTGACGTAATTTCAATATATTATTTCGAAGTCTTAGCAGCCAGTGAATTTGAATTCGCCATGCGTTTGGCGTGCTCAGATGGGCGAAGTCGGCCGTAGAGTGCGCATCAGTAGCGCAGAAGGCTGACATGCGTCAAAGTAGAAATTACTTGAATAGTAATTGTTACAAGTAATCCGACGACTTGTAATTCGTTACTTAACAACACTGGTTTTCAACAAGGAATATCATTTTTCAGTATGAAGAATTGGTATCCTATCAATATCATTGATACCTGTCAATACCAGCAGTACCTACTGAGGGTATCGTGGTATCGAGAATCAGAATTTACCTATCCCTACAAGTTATCTCTATTTACTTGAATTTCTGTATTAGGAGAAAACAGTGTCTTATTTTCTCTTATTTGGAAAAATTTTAATACATAAATTTTTACATATGGGGAAATTATATAGTCCTACTTTTCATTGTACCTATTAAAGTAACAGTTTTTAAGCTTAACTACTTTTTAAATAAAAATTTTACATAATGCTATAATATTGTGTTGTTTTTGGTGGTAATACAGGATGCAGTATAAATTTTTTGGGTACAAGAAGAACAGTTTTATAGCAAGACATTAGCAATGTCATAGTGTGACGTGGTTATTTATTAGTAGTAATGTAATTGCAGGACTTTAATGATGTCTGGTGGCATCTGTGATTTTTTTATAGCTCCGTCTCTAATGACCTCACTGTCTACGAGACGTCAAGCCCACTTACCTACCTACCTACCTACCTTTTTATAGCCAGTTCTGTTCTGAGGATGTTTTTCATTACTGTGGTCACATCATGCTATTGGCAGTGCTTGAAATTCAATTTTATTAACAAACAGATCTTTTGAGAATAATCAGATGATCTTCAGTTGAAATTTCCTTAAAGTCAAAAGATTATCTTACTGCTGTATGTTTAGTAAATTAATGAATTTTATTAGTGTGAGCAGATTGTTTAAAACAATTAAAATTATTTTTAAAAAGTTGTTCAAAAATGTTCTGTATTTTTTTTCAACATAGTACATATTTGTAAAGTATGATGCTGGCTAACAGCCAGCAGCGCTAGAGCCCATGACGGCGCTCACATGTCACGTGTACCCCATGTGCGCAAAGAGGCCCACAATTTTGAACTTTCCTATAAATGTTAATTTCAGGGTAACATGTGTTATATTGTCTTTACAGTGTTTAATATGTCTTAAAATGTTTTAAAGTGCTTGTACTAATTCATTGTTTGGTTATGAATATTCAAAGTATCTGTGGTGCCGAGATTAAGAACACTTAATAATCTGGCATGAACGTCATCACAAAGAGATATTAAAATATTATTGAAATTCGTAACAAAATAATAGAAATGTAAAACAATGTCTAATTTAATTTGTGCCATTTTATTTTCAATATAAAATATTTCACTCAGCATGCATAGCACTTCTGCTTATGTGAACCCCATAGGTGGCCATGATAGGTCCATGTGATGCTTGTGTCTGGACAGTCTGTCGAGGAGAGCTGGTGAGGTAAGACACTGTCACATACGCACTACAACTTTTGTTCACTGATGTAGGTTTCCATAGTCCATGATGTAGGTTTCCATAGTCCATGTAGTTTACCGGTTAATCTTTGCTTGCGTACGTTTCTGCCAGACATTTTCCCCAGCATTATGCTCCTGCTTTACTAATTTCTTACGCCCTTGCGGCATTTTTAACTTAATTGAGGAGGAGGAGGAGAAAGATGTCGAAGAGGTCACATGACACGCACATTTTGAATCAGACGCCATCTGCCTATGTTTATGGCATTTCATTTTAACTTTTGCATAATTGCTAAATGCAATTTTAAGAGCTTTATTTTTCTGTATGTATTTAATGATAATTTTCGTGTTTGAATATTTCATGGCAACATCACGTATAACCACGTGGCTGACTGAAGCCAAGTCTTTGTCTACGCCATCATTGCATTTTAAGAGCTTATTTATATAACATTGTATGTGCAATAATTTATTTCAGTGTTCTATGTATTTTTCATTCATAGTTTAATGTATTTTTCATGTAAATTGATGCTTTTCATACTTGACCACGCAGTCACACTAAGGTTTGATTTTACCGCCATCAGGCATGTTACAAGCCTGTAACAACGCTAATCGTAAAGAGAACCATTTGCCAAACACGAACAATATTTTATTTGAATTTAGCTTGCCGTTTCTATGCAGAAATATTACAATTTCACCTGCACCACGTGGTCTGCTACGAACTTCATCCAGCAGCATCCGTGCCACCTAAGCTTATTTTTACACATGTGTGTGTTTATTGTGAATATTCATCTCGTGTCACATCTTATTTCATGTATTATTCAAGGGTCTATGAAATTGTGTAATTAGTGTACGGTGCAATTACTCCCGTCCTTGCCGGCTCTGTGTATAGGTCGTCACCACACTAATCACGTGCTGAAGGGCGAGGCCCGACAAGTTTGCATTAGTGATGCAGAGTAATCACTAGTGTTAATGTGTATTAAGGGTATTAATTTGTTATTCACCGTGTCCTGTCTTCAGGGAAAAAACCATCAGTCCACCCTAGTGGCAGTCGGCCCTCTTCCCGTGTGAAGGCTGTGCTTTTACGCACCTCGGTGAGATTAACTATGTAGGCGTGCGCTATATTAAATACGGGTTGCGGAGCACCTTTGTGAAATTGGCTAGTCATGACTGAGATAACCCTTTCATTGGCACGTTGATGTGTATGAACGGCATCAATACAAGTCTACAGTGAACTCAATTTTTTTATTCAGTAGTGAGAGTGTCTTAGCCACATATGTTTTATGAATTGTTTATTTCAGTGATTTTATTAAAAATTTAGTATTGCCAACGTGTTTGTAAGTACGAATGGGTGAGACGGACACACAGAACCCACAGCATCCCTGAGAACGCTGAGTCTCAATAGGGCGGTGATTGGGAAGCACCGCTGGTGCCCAAATTACCAGTAAGTATTTGTGTCATTGTTTGTCTTGTATCTCACCTGACAGCCTCAAGTACAGTAGGAAGTTGATTATCTGGGTTAATAGGGACCAAAGGTAATTATAATAATCGGAAATCCGGGTAACGGAAATATATTGAAAATGAAAATAAAAGAATTTAAAAAAAATCATTTTCACACAACGTAAAATTAATTGCAGATGCATAGAACATAGTAAGCTTATCCAAACAGAAACTGTGCCAAAAAATAAAAAAATTTATTCAGTTAACATCACATGAAAGAGCACATCACAAGAGCCGATACAAGTGCTTGAATTTCCTCTGCAAGTATGGGAAACACTGTGACGAAAGAGACTTTCATGTTTTTTCCATTCTCTTTATTTTTAAAACGAGTCTGGATAACTGGTTGTCCGTGTAGCCAATGTTCGGATAGTCAAACTTCTACTGTTCTGTAAAAGGTAACTCTTGAGGTTTTTGTGTGCAGTAGGAGATGAAACTATTTTTTTCACTTGCAGGTGTTTGTGGTGGCATCATTTTTTGGTATATTGAGGTTGTCCATGACAGACTTTTTCCCACGAGGAATATTCACAGCTGCAGAGACAATGGTGTCCATCAGGAGGCTAGAGGTATGTTGTACATTTACTCAGAACTCCCGTGTACATTTTTGAAATTGTTGGCATTCGTAGCAAGATACACTTTTAGAACTAGGTGTAACTCATGTGCTAAACTGTGGTTGGCTGGCAGATAACCAAATATGTACTTGGAAAACCTACTTTTGAAAATATTATACCTGTAACTTAACATGCTTTAATTAACACCATCTGTGGTAGCTTCAGTAAGGTTGGTGGTGAACTATTAAAATAGGTCCATGTTTCAAGATCTTATTAAAATAGGTCCATGTTTCAAGATCTTATTAAAAGTGTAATGTTCAGAATTACAGTTAGTTCACAGTAAAGTGACCACTTTTGAAATCATACTGAAGTCTCACCAGGGTACTAATTGGCTTGGAGGTGTATGGGGAAGATGAAGGGTAAAACCTCGCAATGAAAGATCAACCTACGAGAAGAGGGTCACAGATAAACAGAATTCCTAACACCGTTGGAGGTTGAACACAAGTCCTTACTTAACGAGCACTAGCTAATGCGGGGTTCTGCACTTTGGATTAATTTACTGTTTAAGGGGCTTGGGCATAGACTTCCTGGGCTGGAAACTGGGGATTTGAACCCCTACGAGTGATTTTATATTCAACGTTCTGCGATAGAAAGATCTAGTTTTAACACATATAACAGACTTCAACATCCATGATGCCAGTGTCACGAGGAGCATTTGTCATATAAGGAACTCTATGAATGCTAAGGTAAAACTCCTTTATAGAGGTTTGGTCTATTGGGTTTGCGTATGGGTACAGTCAGGTGTCACATTTACCACTCTCTTTTGAGGCATTACCTTTTGGAAGCAAGGCGGTGGCACACTCCTCCTCACCGGCTGGCTCATTGAGGCGGTCAGCAGCGAAACAGCGGCCGACGCTGGTTGCGATGGAATGGTGTGGTGGCTACTGGGGAGTTTCTGGTGTGTGGCAGGAGGGGTTACCAAGAAGGGATTCTTTAACCACTGATCGTCGAGACCTAGAAGAGTGTCCACATACTGTACAATTAATTGATGCTGAAGATGTGAACTGCTTGGTGCTTTTGTAGGTGGCAGAAATAACGGAGTGTTGTTATCTGCCTCTGAGAGAGGTAATTTTGCTAGCTCTTATTTTATTTCTTTTATTATTAATTTTAATTTCTGTTTGTTGCCACCTTTCCTAGAGTAAAGCATGAGACCAATAAAATGAAAAGGTCTTAGATACAGCCGGTTATAGATTGTGACTCTAATGTGTACTTCTACACACACTGGCTTTTCAACGTAACATCTCTGTCGTTCCGGTCTGGGTGTTACACAGCATTGAATGGAATCTTCGGCCATTACCCAGCACTGAAACAGAGCATAGGATATTACACATGGTTTTATGCAGTAGGGTCAAGGTGTATCCACTGTGGGTCAGGTGGCTAAAATTGCTCGTCCTCCAATCCAGCTGTTACCCAGCGGTGGCGGAGTAGGCATCTATTTAGTCTCTCGATTCCACTAGTGGAGGGGTTTTTAAGGTGATTTTGGCACTCACGAAGATCTACGTGCGGGCAGATATTGATTTGCTTCTTAAGGTTTACATATGTATCTATCCACCTTTGTGGTTTGATACGCAAGTTGGCTGTCTTTACCTTATAGCAAGGATTTAAATGGGTTTCACAGCTATGATTGAAGATGCACAGGTGATTTAAGTTTCATAATAAAAATACGTTTATTAAATACATATTTGAAACACATGGTTCTGCTCTCTCTTAGAATTATTAGAAAATAAAATTTATGATTATTTAAATTAACAGAAGTTAATTTTATGCGAAAATGTCAGGTGAAGGCAACCTGGATTAACTAATTGACGTTATGTGGTGTGTAGTTTACTGGCAAAAATAATTAATTATATCCTATTTGACTATCAGGGATTATTGTGAAGGAACCTGAACTGAGCAAGAAGGGAGTCTTCACCAGAAGGCGTGGCTAGAGCCCTAGGAGGTTGTCCAGAGGGGATGTTGTCGACGTGACCTGTTACCTTGGGGTAGTATATCAGGGAAGGAAGGGAGGTCATTGCGAGAGGGATGTTGGCAGGTCCTTCTGGTTGGCATCTGCGGCCCTCAGGAGCTGCTGGAGCTAGAGCTGGAGGTGGCTGAAGAGGTGGAAGACCCTCTGGAAGGCGGTGGTCATCCAAGGGTTGCTGATGATGTCAATGACCTCCGGTTGTCAGTGGTCACGGGGGGGGGGGCGTAGTGTCAGGCACACCCTTGCAGGTATTCTCCTGGCTTAGCAGGGAGGAAGTGTTGGCACTACACTTACCTATGGCTGTCATCTCCGGTCATCACAGTGATGAAGGTGCAGCAGATTGCTCTGAGGTCTGCTCTGCTAGTCCTATTTATACTATAATTCAGAGCTTGTAGGACCTCAGAAGTGTGATGAGGAAGCTATCCTCGCTTTGCAGGGGTTGAGAAGTTCCAAGTTTCTGAAGGGGTGCCCTTTTCTTATCGCCTGTGCCTGAGGCATTGACATATTTTATCGCCTCTGCAGGAGGCACTGGTAGGTGTGGCGCTCCAGTAGGATGCCTGCTGCCCTCCAGTGGCATGCTGTAGAACTGGCATGACCTTCCTGGTGGGTGTCTGTGGCTCACTTGATAGTACAGTCTTCTAAGAGGGGCGTTGGCATTGCGGCTTCTGGGCGAGTTTCGGTGAACAGTTAAATCTAGGATCACGTGTCTATAGTTCTAGTTGGGCCTCGCCAAAGTACCCTGTAAGCGCATGTCTTGACTCCATTACTGTTTGATCGGCATGACTTGCCCCATAAGGATTAATTGCACTCCGAGATGGGCTGAAGTCATTTAGTAGAGAGCACTTGCTAGAAGCACATGTTTCGTCACTGCCCATTAACTACATGTATGCTACCATACACACAGCAATGTACGCACAGCCACAGTTGAGGTTGGTGAGCAGTGAGTTAGTAATGCAGTTTTAGTTGTGAGATTGTAGTATGAGAGTGATACATATTTACATTTACGGCAAATCATGTGTGTGTTTTTTGCATTATACAAGTACAAAATGGCATACCAGGTAAAATTTAGGTTCCTGTCAGTTTTGCATCTTCTTTTGACTGGTGCACATCTGAAGGGAGAACCCATAATAATGAAAATCTTACATATGGAGAAAGGATACAAAATGTGGTGAGAAAGAGAGATAGAGACATGTATAGAGGCAGGCAGACGTAGAGAGATTGAGAGACAGTGACGTCTCACCTATTTTGGGTTGCGTTCAACAGCAGGTCACAGTTTAGCTTTCTACGTAGGGACCAGGATGTTGGAGTCCCATTAATGGGAAGAAGGTGGACGTACAACCTGGGCTCTATCGAGATAGATGACTGTCCTCTGGGTGCTGAGTGGTGCTAGATGAATCCAAGGGTGGCAGGATCGAGCAGGTGGTAGTAAAGTTCTCTCCTGTAAAACTGAGGCATTGGATGACTTTGGAGGGTGCAGAGGTGGTTGAAGGCTACCTTGATGTACTGCAAACTCAGTGGTGACCGCAAGGGCATAGTACTGTGGGTAAAGTGGCAGGTAAAGCAAAGAGCTTGTAGGCAATGTGTAGTTCTATGTATGCTCACGCAGATTAGTAGAGTATAACTGAGCTGAGATGAACCAGCCTTGAACTGCATTCCGCAGCCGGTCTCTGGGCACCAGGGTGAGTGAAGTGGTTGCAGAGAGGACAGAGAGAGAGAGCAGGGAAGATGGCAGAAGAAGGCTGAGCCCTGGGCTGCTTACCTTTCTGCACAGCGACTGAAGGAGTAGATGGGTGGCATGTGCTTAAGCTTTGGTGTGATGTGGGCAGCAGGCATACAGGCTGCAGCAAGAGCAGCAGCTCTTCTGCGTACTTACTACTGTTGCATCAACACAGTTCAGTGGCATTACAGTTAATGGAACTTGATTGGGGGTGTGTGGCTGTGACGGAGGCTAGAGGAGTAACAGATGTTGCCCATGGCTTGTAAACAGGCAGAGAGACAAAGAGAGCCACAAACAGGCAGAAACAGAGACACATGCACACACACACTCACACACAATGTAGCAAATATTATTAAATATAAATAATTAAGTATAAGTTAATCAAACCTATGAACCACAAAATAAAATCTCGTTGCATTCACAACTTCACAAGTAAATAAACAAAACTATAATAAAAAAAATGACAATCAGAATTGTGGTGTAACAGCTCTTACAGAACAACCAATACACAAGAATAAAAGTTTCTTGCTATGTATTTTAATCGTAGATACGTCGGAAGATATACATTTCTGTAATTATTTGTGTATGTATAATTTTTTTGGGTAGAGAGAATGATAACAAACATTAAATACCGAATTCCAATCTCAACCAAAGACCCCCAACAGCAAAGCTTCCACAGCATTTCTGGTTGAACTGGCAAGACTAACACTAAACAATAACAGTTTGACGTATGCCGCTCCTACTACTAATCAACTACGATTACGACTCATCGCTAAGTGTTCCTACTTTCACTACTACAGACATGAGAGACACGTAGAGAGAATATTCCAGATGAAATCTCGGTTGTCTATTCTACCAGGCAACAGGAACTTAGCGAATGCTCATCACCTGAAGGTTACGCAACCCGGCAAGCACCTCCCCCACCTCCCCTTCCCTTCATTAAGAGCCTACAAGCTGCTTGGACCTCAGGCAAGGCCGAGCGCCGCCGAAGAGGCACGAAGCAAATTTGCTGACTACTGCTGATACGAGTTTTTCATCTCCCACGCCAACCAGGGCAGGATGCTCGCCCTCCCTGCAGTGTGTGCCGGCAGCCTACAAGCTCCACCTATATAAGCCAGGATGCTGCCAGGCTCAGAAAGTCATTCTTGTTTCTTCTCTCGCAACGTCCCAGAGCACTGCTCAGTGCTGGGACTTCCACAGAAACTTCTAAGCTTTAAGTACGCCCCCAGTGGCTACTTCGAACATCGATGACCAGCAAACATGCTCACATACGTATTAAATTTACTTTGTCTCCTCTAGACACCTTTTACTAGAACAGTTTAGTAGTAATATATTTTACCATCTAGATTTATCTTTCCTGCTTACAGCCTAGAACCTAGTCGCCTACACCTGGCCAGCGAATTTACCTACAGAACTCTACTGCTTGGTAGGAGGTGGCGCGTGTCATATTTTTATAAAATTCTCAATAAACATAATTTGTCTCTTATACTTTAGCTTTCATAGAGTATCTTTCTGTTGGCCCGCTAGAAACTGTTTACGATGTGCACTACTGACTGGAACCGGGTATTTTTATACAACCTAATTAGCTTTGACTACGGGCACCCTTCAGGGGTCCGTCAGCCATTTCACACACCCATTAGACAGTCATCTTTTGCTTTCCAACTGCCAGAGCACTGATTAGTGCTGGCGGAGAGGAACAGAGGAGCCACAACCACTAGTAACACTTTCTTTCAAGGAGGGACGACAATCCCAGGTTACTTCTTTACACTAGAGCACTGATTAGTGCTGGGGTCACCGTAACTTGAGACCTGCCGTTTGTTCTTGCATGAACGTACATCCAGTGGAGGCATTGGTGTCCCAAACAGATCCCTATCTCTGATTAGCCCGCAAAGCATGGGGAATCAGTGGACTATTACCGAGCCTGTGTCCACAAGCCAAAACTGGACGTACACTGTAAGGTTGTTCTTCGTCAGAGTGTACTTCATATATTGTAAGCAGCGACTCTATGCCCTTCCAGGTGAGGCATGGTAAGAAGTGTAGGGAGCAAAACATAGCATTCCTTATTGCCAAACAGTTGAGTGCACTCACTCGTACCTTCCACAAAGGAAAGGCAGGCAGAACAGGACCACGCCGCTGAACTCAGATGCCAAGCAGTCACACTTGCTCCGGTTGTAATTGTATATTTTTCCCAGTCATTTCGTACTAGCCCAGAGTACCACCCCGTGGTGAGAGGGTTGATGTGCAAGACTGAGGCTAGGTACGGTTGGTCAAACCTGCACTTTCAGAGCAGTGAGTCAGCCGTCTGGAATTGCCGCATCAGAGTGGGGGCGAACCCGCCGCCATTGAGTGAGACCCAAACAACATCACCAGCGTGATGGTGTAAGTCAGTACCCAACACCCTTCGCCAAACCCCGTCAAGCCTAACTTAAAAACCCCAATATTGGTCTAGCGACAAAATCCTCGACCAACGTGTCATTCAGTCAAGTGATTTTCTGGTGCCCAATGTGGGGCGTCAGACTATTAACTGTACGCAGCGCATGGCTGAACTAAACTAACCAGGACCCAGAGAGCTAAGGATCAAGCTGGTGAAACCGAATGGACTTTGGGGAGTCCACGAAACACCCCATGGTGCTCATAACCACTAAAATGTCGGTATCAGAAGTCAATGCTGCCATGGGCGAAAACCATGACAATGGGGATGACATACCCAATGTACAGTGTAGCTATGCCAACTGTCCAGGCAGTGGTTCACTGCGAATAGGCCGGCCTGAAGAGGCACGTGATACAGAAAGATTAGAATACCGCTGTGCCGCTTACCGTCAACAACTCACGAGCTTCTGCAATGAAATCACGTGTCCCAGCCAAGACATTAATCGTATCAGGTGCACGACATGCAGCAAACTCTATCATCACTTATGTATAGGGTGGCCCGATAAATGCGTCTCTATGCCTAAGATGGCCTACCAGTGCGAGAGGTGCTGAAGAAAGCACACCTCTCGCTTCCGCAGATCCAAGCCGTCCCGTATCTATATACAACCGGGAACATCACCTGGCCATCCAGCAACCGGTAGAGATGATGACATTCAGATTACCGAATTCCCAGGCCGACCCCATGAGGACACGATAGCATTCACTCAAGAATGCAAAAAAGAGTTCAGGGAAACGGATGTGCCAACAAAACAGTGGGTCAACTGAGCCCTACAACATTTGAAAGGCTTCGCCCTCACCTGGTGGGAAAGATATGGTGAATTCTTAACGGACTGGAAGCAGTTCAGCAACAAGGCTCGCAGCGGAATTCACTGGCGAGGAGGTGTTGGCCAGACTGACGACTCAATTCTATAGCCAGACTCAGGTATCCAACGACGAAGCAGAAATCTTCATACGAATGAAGGAACAGATGTTTCGACTCATGTTCCCTGGAGTTGACGAAGCTAACGCCTTTCATTCCATTAGCCGGATGTTACTACCTAATCTCAGGAACGTCCTCCTTATGGCTAAACCCACCACCTTGGACGAACTAGTTGATCAAGCCTGAGAAGTCTAGTAAAAGTTTGCAGCACAAGCTAATCTCGAAAAACCAGTATTGGCCAAGGTCCCTGAGGTATGAGCTCCACCGGTCAAATCCCTTAAAGGTGCACCAGCTTCAACCACTTGCATGGCGTTCGTAACCAAATGCTGGTTCTGCCTAGAGGACCACTGGAATAAGGACTGCCCCCGGAAACCAGAGGGGTCTGCCATTCCACCCAACCGAGTTAGTAAAACACCATCAAGTATCCCAGCAAGACTGAATGGAAAACTGACTCCCGATACCAAGATGGGAAACGCAGATGCCGGGGTGTGAAGCGGGCTGCCACCACTGGTTTACAAGGGCCCATCCTCCAGGGATGAAGTGTTGAAGTACCGATTCTCATAGCTGCGCACATACAATTGGGGGTAAATAACGACAGGTGCTCGCCTTACTAGACTCAGCAGCTACAGGCAATTTTAACAGGAGTAATTTGTTAATGCCAAACCAACTCACTGAAATAAGACTGCAAACCAGTACAGTACAAATGGTGCAACCCGACTCCACCCTAGTCGTAAACGAAAGAATTACCTTGACCATAAAAATACATAGTATTTCTACACAGACAGAATTTATTGTCTCACCAACCTTGTCCGAATCAGTAATACTAGGGTGTCCGTGGCTCATCCACAATTAATGTATTCTAGATCAAGGACAATGTAGAGCCTATATGGGAGAAACCAACTGTATCACAGTAAACTGGGATCAAAACCCAGATGACATTCTGCCAATGCCCACTGACCCAATGTGCATTAACCACAAACTTGAAGAACCGGAGTTCTACCAATTAAAATCCGTGTTAGATGAGCACGCTAGAGCATTCGGATAAAGAAGACTGTTATGGCAAACACATTCTATAGAATGTGTTTGCCATAACGAATGTGTTTGCACGAAATATGGCCAACAACCAATGTACCGGCTTACAACCGACCATACCGAGTGTCAGCCCACCTTCATGACCTCATTATGGAGTTGGTCAATGACATGAAGGACCAGGGAATAGTGGAGTCATCAAATTCCCCATATAACTCATGCGTGGTCCTCGTGCCTAAGAAAGATGGGAAATTGCGATTTTGCGAAAACTACAAATTGTTACATGAAGTTACCCACCCTATCGCTCCCCCAACTATAGACTTGTTTCATACACTACCAGACATTGGCAAGGCCAAAATATTCAGTACTCTCGACATGGAGCCTGGATATTGGCAGATTGCGGTCCACCCGGGCAGTCTCAAATATACTGCCTTTACAACGCCCGAGGGAGAAACCCTTAAATTTTGAGTCATGCCATTCTTCTTTAAAAACGCCCCAGCAACATTCCAACAATTGTTGTCTGCAGAAGAATTAACAGGTTAAATCGGCGAGTTCTGTTTCGCCTATCTTGACGATGTAATAATATATTCAAACAGTTGGGAGGAGCACCTATGCCATCTGCAGAGAGTGTTGGAAAGACTGGAATTACATGGAATGACTTGCAATCTGTCGAAAAGCTTCTTCGGCAAGTCATCAATAGATTATCTGGGACACGTCGTATCACCTGACTGAAACTTCCTGCAACACAGTCCAATACAAGCGATTGAAGAAGCGGAAGAACCTACGAATAAGTGACAACTACGGCGGTACCTGGGTCTGTGTAGTTGGTTACGAGACTTTGTTCCAAATATTGCAAAATATATAGCACCACTGCATCCACTCCTTGAGAAAGACACACGGCGATGGGGCCCGGAACAGCGACAAGCGTTTTCCGACTTGAAGAACAGCTTCGTGAATATCCACCAACTCCATCGACCACAAGGAGATGAACCATTAATACTGCAAACGTATGCGTGTGAAAACGGCCCGGGCGCAGTACTATACAAGCAAGAAGTAGAAGGACATCTATGTATGATAGCGTATGCATCAACTCGCTTAAACAAAACTGAGCAGCGCTACCTCATCAATGAGCAAGAGTGTCTAGCAATTATCTGGGCCATGAAGAAATACAGGTATTATCTCGAAGGGCAACACTTCATTCTAAGGACCGACTCAAAAGACCTACAATGGGTACACGAGTCCCAGAATGCGAAGGCCAATCTCACCCGGTGGGACATGTTCCTTACTGAGTTCGACTTCGAGGCCCAGTATTGCCCAGGTAAGAATGAACGACCTGCCAGACACCCTGTCTCAATTCTCGACACTGGAGGAGAAAGCTGAGGAAGAAAACCCGTTATAATTGGGACGGGATAAGCTGCAATGTCTGGCAGTATGTCAGCAACTGCGTTATGTGCTGCAGCGGCAAAGCATACCCAGTTCCCCCTCCCACCGCAAAACCACGGACACCCAAGACGGCCTGGATACACATCGCCGCCAATCTGATGGGCCTGTATCCACGCAGCACGAAAGTAAACTGCTACCGGCTCATGGTAACAGATCAGTTTTCAAGATGGGTAGAGGTGTTTCCTCTACCCAGCCAAGAAACCACCCCAATCGTGCTGAAAATGGAGATGGAGATTTTCACACAATGGGGTTATCTGAAGGCCATACTGACAGACAATGGTACACAGTTTACGAGCCATCAATGGCAAACCACCTGTCAGGAGGGGGGGAGTAGACACCTGGACTCCCCCCCCCCCTTTTTTCCACCCCCAAGCCAATCCCACTGAATGGAGGAACCAGGAGATCAAGAAATGCCTCCGTATCAGTGTGGGTAACGATCACAAGCATTGGGATAATTATACATCCCTACCATACGGTTTGCCCTTCGACGCCAAGCCAACGAAGCTGTAGTCGGAGCATCCTACTCCTGGGACAAACATTACGCAGACCAGGCAAGTGGCAGTGGGAAAACGAGCCCACCGACATGCCTCAGCCCGAGGACATCCGGCTAGCAGCCATGGCCTGCACCACGAACGCTCAGGAAGCCCAGAACGCCTACATTCAAAAGAAATACCCCCAACCGAAAACTGGGTTAAGAGAATTTTACCTAGGGGAAGCCATCCTACTGCGAAGTCACCCTCTTAGCAAAGCCAGCAACCAGTTCAGTGCTGGCCTTGCTGACAAGTGGGATGGGCTGAACCTTATCGTAGGCAAGCGAGACAAGGTCTACTGGGCCAAAAATGTACGAGGACAGATCTGAAAGGCCACCCGAGACCATATACGACCCTACCCAGGTGACATGTCAACACTTGAGGATGACGACGCTGAAGGAGAAACACCTGGTTAATCCGAAGATGAGGATGAACCCCCAATCAAAAGGGTAGTTCTCAATACCGAGCCAGGACCCTCGACGAGACCTGAGCCGACGCCTATTGTTATTAATAGGGCTCCTAGCTACATCGTGCCATGGAAGCCAGATGTATAACAACGCCAAGGCGCATTCTCTGTCAGATCAATGCCCTCAACGCCATGCAGCTATGCTGAGAAAATTGCAGCCAAATGCGATAAAGCAATCCCTAGCCCTCCGAAATGTCATTGTAGAGTCCACATGATGGAGAACTCTTTCAGACACCCCGCCGATCAAGCCGCATTAGCGAGCAGTCGGAAGCACCTTCGGTGGGAGGGGTAGGAATCACCCAAGCGCCTACCTTTCGACCTAGTACAACTCCGAAGCCAGAAGTCAAGGTCATTCCAACTTCTATGAAGTCGACCTCTGGTGGTGAAGTACTAAATGCCACTAAACCACCGAAACTGTGCCCAGCGCGTGAGTAGATAATGTGGAAGAGGAAGAATCGCAAGGGGCAGTGGCCAAGGACATGTCAGCATCTTTGACTTGGACCACTGCACCCAACAACGAAGAACTCCCGCCACCCAGGACGTTGAGCTCCGATGAGAGTGCACCGTACCAACAACCTGCCATGCAGGAACATCCACCAGCCAGGGCGTGGAGCTGCAACAGAAGTGCTCCATTCCAAGGTCCTGTGATGCAGGAACTCCCGCAGACCCGGACGTTGAGTTGCCAAATCTGAAGTGCTCCTCCCCGCCATCTTGCCACGCAAGAAGTTGCTGTCTTTGAGACCATTGATGCCGCCAACTACCCCTCATCTGGCACATCATCCGTAGTGGAGGTCGAGGTGATCCTCCCTCCCACTGCCTCGCCCAAGGACCTGGCCACTGAGACAGTCGATGCCACCCACAACTTGGTCCGACAACAACCTGTGCTACCCGCAGTCAAGTTTGAGGTCTTTCTCTCTCGCACTGCCCCGCCAGAGACATCCTGCCCTACGGGTAGGAACCCGTGCAGTCGGAGTGGAGAGCTTGTCACTCCCCCACACTGCCTCAACGTCCCTTGTACGAGTGCTGTCCCAATCTGTTGCGGTAGAAGCAGATGCCACAATGCCCCGGGCTGCTCCACGACACCTGATGCCCCCGTGTACCGCCAAGGCCGCCCATACGCCTGGCCGGTACCGGGACTCGCCATGGAGGCCCACAGCAAGGTGCATGTGGCTGTACCCTCTGCATGCTGCCCTTCATCCGAGGGGGAGGCCTGCAAGAGGTAAGAACGAAAGTCGCCAGTAAGTGCGCCAGTATTACAGACAGTGCAGTCGCCGTAAACCACTACGTAGTGCACTTGACAACGGACTTGTTATAGACCTGTCACGTGCACTACAGGCTTAATTAAATAAATTAGGCTTAATTAAATAAATTAGGCTTAATTAAATTCAAAGTATCCCGTAAAAGTGTCTCACCCCGCTGTCAACAAGATGGGGGGGAGGGGGGAAGTGTAAGGAACCAAAGAGGTAAATGCACCCCCCTGCAAATTAGCACTCGACTATGTGCTAACAAACTTTTTAATACAGCCGTAAAAAGCTGTATGTCAGACAGTAACTTTTCACCACACTGAAATATAGACATTTTACACCTCAAGGTTCAGTTTTTGAGTGGCCGACAGCCACTTAATTAGGTAGCATTACTAATAGACGCTCACCACAGTGACAGTAATGGCTACCATAAGTGCATCTTGTAAAGATGCTCACCACAGTGCCAGTGATTAAGTTGAAGACAGAGACTTTGACGTAACAATGACATTTTTTTAGCTTTTTCTATTTTTCATAATTTAAATCTGACTTGATGTGTAGGTAAACCTTTAAATGTAACCATACATTTTTACAGTGTACTTATGATGATCACCTACACAAAGAATGCTGTCTTGTAGGAATAAATTTTCAATACCTATTTATATTCCTTGGGAACTTACTTTGAACATTCCAATGAAGATACACAGTGTAGAAATTAGTTGTTAGACCTACGGAATAAGATGGACTCCTGCAAGAAATAACTAGGTTAATTTTTCTATACTTTTCAGCATTTAAATCTGATTTGATGTGTAGGCACACAGTTATATATAACTTTACGTTTTCAAAGTGTATGTGTAAAGATCACCTACAAGAAGAATGCAGTTTTGTAGGAGGGAATTTTTATGACATGCATTTGAATGCTCATGATTTTGTAGGTTTGTTTGCAATATCTTGTGCACCAAATGAGTTACAAATCAAAGACTCTGAGCAACAAAGCTTGCATGAACTCATGGTGAAACCCTGGTGCAAGATATTAACTTCAATATTATTCAGTGTTTATGTATGTTGTATTAAGTGACCAACACGTGCACAATTTGCTGCAATATTCATGCATGTAGTGTACTCGCTTTGTTATTCGTTTAGCCAGTCGACCCAGGTATTGAAGGGCCTGTGTTTGGCCAACTAGAATCCTGTCACACGTAACTATTTAGCTTGCTGACAGAGACAAAGGTTTCCTTGGAGAGATTGTACTTTTTTTCTTAAATCACTGCAGCAACCTCCAGGATAGTAGTGACGTTGCCCCGCCTTCCGTGAGTAAGGCTTGTACATATTTGATTTATTTTTAATTTTATTCCCCTCGTTTTGCCGTGCCATTGTTTTATATAATTTTTCTTTCAGGTTTTTATGTAAGATTTCCTTGTATTATCCACCAGTGATATGCTGGGTTTTGTCAATGGCACACGCAAAAATGTAGGCTGGTTGGACACCCGAAACACGCAGCTTCCTAACCCAGTAATCTTTGCTACACGGGGGTAAAACATATTTTGCCCCATCAGCGAAGCCGCATCACCAGGGCGAGGGGCAGAGAAGGACGCCCACCCGAAAGCGAGAGAGCGCACAGAAGACGTGCCGCTACAGCGGTCAAGCCACCCAAGCTTAAGGGTCCCGCCTACCTGACAAAAATTTTTTTTTTCATATTATTTGACTCACCATGTCTACCTACATCTACCCAGACCTTCCAGAGAGGGTGCTTACACCTTTCTCTGCCAATTGTTCCACAATGAGTCTTCATTACAACGGAGGGGGGGGGGGGAAATTGATGCATTCCGCTCCTACTACTAATCAACTATGATTACGACTCATCGCTAAGTGTTTCTACTTCCACTACTACTGACGTGAGAGACACATACAGAGAATTTTCTAAATTAATTTTCGGTTGCCTATTCTACCAAGCAACAGGAACTTACAAACAAATTCTTGTCACCTATAGGTTTCGCAACCCGGCAAGCACCCCCTCTCCCCACCGCACCAAGCACTGAGAGCCTACAAGCTGCCTGGACCTCAGGCAAGGCGGAGCGCCGCCGAAGAGGCATGAAGAAAAAATGCTGACTACTGCTGACACAAGTTTTTCATCTCCCATGCCAATCAGGGCAAGATGCTCGCCCTCTCCGCAGCCCACGCCGGCAGCCTATAATCTCCGTCTGTATAAGTCAGGATGCTGCCGGGCTCAGAAAGTCATTCTTGTTTCTTCTCTCGCAACTTCCCAGAGCACTGCTCTGTGCTGGGACCTCCGGAGAAACTTCTAAGCTTTAAGTACGCCCCCAGTGGCTACTTTGAACGTTGATGACCAGTAAACCCAACGACCAGCGAACACACTGACATACGTATTAAATTCACTTTGTCTCTCCTAGACAACTTTTACTAGAACAGTTTAGTAGTAATATATTTTACCGTCTAGATTTATCTTTCCTGCTTACAACCTAGAACCAGGTCGCCTACACCTGGCCAGCGTAGTTACGTTCAGCATTCTACTGCTTGCTAGGAGCTAGCATGTGTCGCATGTTTATTGATTCCTCAATAAACATAATGTGTTTCCTATACTTCAGCTTTTTCTTTCATAGAGTATCTTTCTGTTCGCCCGCTAGAAACAGTTTGTTACGTGCGCTACTGACTGGAACTGGGTCTTTTTATACAACTGAATTTGCTTTGACTACAGGTGCTCTTCAGGGGTCCGTCAATCCTTTCACATACCCGTTAGATGACCATCTGTTGCTTTCCAACGGCTGGAGCACTGATTAGTGTTGGCGGAGAGGAACTGAGGAGCCACAACCACTAGTAACACCTTCATTAAAGGAGGGGTGACAATCCCAGGTTACTTCTTTACACCAGAGCACTGATTAGTGCTGGGGTAACTGTAAATTGAGACCTACAATTCGTTAGTCAATACTCAATACCCCTCACCAAACCCCATCTATCCTAACTTAAAAACCTTGCTATTGGTCTAGCGACAAAATCGTCGACCTACGTGCCATTAAGCATAACCTGTGATGCGTCAAGTTTCAAGTTCGAAGACAAGCACCATTTCCAAATTAAAGGTACAGCCATGGGCACCTGCATGGTTCCCTCTTACACTATTCTGTTCGTCGGTAAACTGTAACAAAACTTTCTGAGCCACCAACCAACTCAGCCACTTTGCTAGATGCATTTATAGATGTCATCTTCATGATCTGGGATTCAACTGAGGACAATCTCATCCATTTTCTCAACAAACTCAACTTGTACAGCCTGCTTAAGTTTATCTGGAGCTACTCCAAATCACACACCATATTTTTGGATTTGAAACTAACCCTTCACTACGGCTAAATTGAAACAACAGTTGACATTAAATACACCAACCTACATCTATACCTATATTTTGATACTACCATCCATTCCATGCCAAGAAATCTGTGCCATACAGTCTTGCCATCAGAACTAAACACACCTGCTCCACTCAAATTGACTTAAACAAGCAATGCGATGTAATAGCCAAAGCATTATTTTATAGAGGCTACCCCCAAATCCCAGGTTCACAAACTAATTCAGCATACCACTTCAACCACAGATATCCCTCTGGTTGTCCCCTACCACAAGGGCACGGACAAACTCAGAACCATTCTCATCTCTGGACACCAAATTCTGGCCTCGCCACCACTCACTCTAAAATTGTTCTCCAAACCTCCCAGGTTGGTCTTCACATGACCCACACAACCTTCGAAATGAACTGGTACACCTCTAATTGCCACCCAATTCTGCAATTAGTAATATTACCACCCCAGTGAGTCTCATCTTGGCAATAACCCACGTCGTATCTCTTGTTTTGTACAGCAATATTCCACCTTCTTCATCAGCAGGCTCACCAAACAGACATGTCCTGTCCGGTACAGCTACAACTGTGCAACAGAAAATCTTATCTACCAGCTACAGTGCTTTCACTGCCGAGTACATTGGCCTTACAACTAATACTCTCAAATGAGAGAGTGAATGGCTATAGAGCAGACACCAAGCAAGCCATAGCAGGAGAAGCCAGTTGCAACACATGCAGCATCTCACAAGCAGAACTTTGACTCCTGTCACGCACCAGATGGGTGAGGACCCTACCTCCTTCTAATAATAGTGCAGAACTATGACGCTAGGAACTGGCCCATCAATACATTACCAAATCCAGACAGACACCTGTCTTCAACATAAGATAACCTGTCTGACACATTTCAAATTTCCAGCCTCACCGTAATTCACCTCCTGGATGCTAGGTTTACTGTTTGCCAACCACCACTCACAAGACTACAGTGTGCCATCGCTCATCATCTGATGAAGCTGGCCTAGCTAGCAAAACGTTGTGCATCTAATTGTAAAATTTCTTTGTCTGTCTTTTGTTTGTGTGTGTGTGTATCTACAAGTACCATCCTGTGAATACTTGCACATTCAGTTGACTTTTTACAATAAAACTTAAGTTAGTCACACTTTGTCCATTCCTATATTTTTACAGTCATAAAGCACAGCCTGTTATAGATTTGAAAGATTTTTTAGTGGCCTATTTTTAGTGGCTTTTGCTGTAATGAAACACATGTATAGTTAAAAATATTTGTTAGGCATGTGCAAGACTCGAACTTTCGAGATCAAATTGAGAAAAAATTTTGATCTCGATCTCGAATAGAACTTTTTTTAACTCTCAAAAAATCTCGAGAATGTAAGCTTTTCTTAACCTATACCGTGCCCTTTTAATATGTTTCCCTTGTGAAAAGTTTTTCTGCCTAAGAAACAAGAGTATTATCACAATAAATCAAAATTTAAACTCATTTAAAACATTTTTAATGTGTGCAGCAGTAAACTACCATATTTTCCGCATTGTAAACTGACCTTGGCTGGGTCTGACCTCTAACAAAGTCAAGGTGGCGGCAGTCACCGCCAGGCTGCCCTCCCTCAGCTGGCCCTGCTCACATCCCTGTGCTGCCTTCCTCACTCTGCCCGCCTCCTCTCACCCAAAGGTGGACAAAATGCGCGAACTAGGGTCATGGGAATATTTTAAGCCTAGGGAAATCTTTAGTGCTGGGCCGATGCCGATACCTGCCGTTGTTATTCTAAGAATTAAACTGACAGACTGCCACTTAACAAAGAGGAAGAGTGGCGGGAAAAGCTTCCCAGCTGAAAGATAATAATCTACAGGAAGTGAAAGGGAGAGAGTGAGATGCCATTCCCTCCCCACTGTGACAGGCGGGACAGGTGCTGAAAGAGATAATCATCTACAGCTGGAACCTGGATATGCTCCAGGGATAAGAACCCTCGCAGCATCTAAACCTACCCGGGGTGGGAAGGGGGGGGGGCTGCCGCTGAACTTGCCATTCCCATGTTAAATGCGGCCTGAGTAGGTTCTAAGCTGTTAGTAGTGGTAGCGTAAAGATTCAGAAATTTTCTGACGTTCGGTTTTTGTTTATTATTAACGTATTATGTCAGTTTCTTTATTAAATTATGAGTTTCATTTCAATTTGCTGGTTTTACGTATTATTTCGTGATTGAATGATTTTAATTTTTTTTCCATATTAGTTATTAAAACGTATCGGAAGCAAGTTCGTTCTTCAGGGTATTACCCTAGGAAAATACATTGTAATATTAATTGTTTAAGTTGCCCTGACTTAAGATAAAATATATGTTACTAAAGTACTTTTGAGTGCTGCTTTTATTCTCTGATTTTGAAGAATTTATATGAAATTAATTTACCTATTATTTGTATGCTTGCTTAAAGCATTGAATAGTATATAGTGTGATATTGACTTTTAACACAGATTTCCAACAGCTTTCCAACATACTTTTGTTTATGAACATAAATGAACAAATAATTGCATGAGTGAAAAGCTATTCATTTGTTCCTATTTTTTTTTACTTTTTTTAGAAATGAAGCTAAAACATTAAAATATACTATATGTTGACAAATTTCTAAACATGTTTCAGTGGTAAAAAATTTTTTATGCCAATATCTCATTTCTAAATTACCTAAATTGCAAAGTGTGCATGTGCAACTATTTACTGTAAATTGTAATGTTTTACAGTATTATGTTCATCAACACCATAAAGGATTTGTTATAAAAATATGTTTTTATATTTTTGGGGAAATTTTGACCAAAATTTTTATGTTCTGGGGAAATTTTTCCATGCTAGAAATTTTTTCCGCCTCTGTGGCCGCCATCCTATAGGTAACATTCTGCTTCCTCCCTTCCTCTAGGTCATGCCCATACCTCTCTGCTCCCTTCAGCCCAGCAACCTTGTAGCCACACCCATACCCCTCTGCTTCCTTCAGTCCAGCAACCTTGTAGCCACACCCACACCCCTCTGCTCCCTTCAGTCCAGCAACCTTGTAGCCACACCCATACCCATCTACACCATTCCTATCTTTATCCCTACTTTCCGTCTAGACACGCGCATACTACTCCAAGCTCCCTTCCACGCCCTCTCATTCTTTCGTCTCTCTTTATCCCTCCCCGCCAAAGCCTTATTCATCATCAGCATTCTCACCCTCTTGCTCCTAACACCCCCACCCCCTGTCGACGCATCCATCCCAAAAGCTGCCCCTTTTTCTTTTTCCTACTCTCCCTCCACCCTCGTGCTGGCAGTGTAGTACTAGCTGTCTTGTCTTTTCATACTTCCGCCGCTTTCCTCCCCTATTACATTAGTTGTGTAAACAATAGAAGATGTCAGTTCCATTTCAGCCAATGTTGATTTTAGCCATCACAGCCGTAGATTAATGCACACCGTTTATATTTGAGCACTGTTGCACTATTTGGTCAACTTCCACTAAAGATTGTAGTGGTGTGAATTACACCTTTTGTGTTTTTTAATTGTAACAGATTTACTGATGTGAATATCCAGTGTTTTTTTAAATAGCAAACAACACACTGTGCTTTCTAGTTCAGATGATTTAATTTAAATAAATATATGGTGAATAGGAGGATGGTTGTTTATGTCAAGCGCTGCTGTTTCTGAAATTTTGTATTAGGTGTAACTGAAGTAAAATGTAACATGTTTAAGAAGGTATCCATGAAATTCCTTGTACAGGTATAAAATTTAAAAATATGATCTTATATTAACTTACATTACATCACATCTTATATATGTCCCTAAAATATAATTTTTTCTACATTTCTGGAATCTGTCATACAGAACACCATTGTGATGTTACACAGGTACCCTTATAGTAAGTTTTTCCGCTTAATAAGCCTAACTTTATGAGATTTTTTTTTTTTTAATGTCTTAACAGAGTTTCACTACTTTAAAAGACAGACGTTTGCCACGTGCACATGGTGTCAGCCTCATATAAGGCAAGAGGGGTAATCCTCCCACCGTCACTTCCCCTTTACCACCCACTGCAGTGAACACACTGCCGAATAGATAATATCCCAGCACGCTCTCAGCTGTTTGAGTGTGCTTGAGACATTCAAATTTGACTTTCAATCCGTGTCATTTTCAGAGTGTTTGAAAATTTTAGATCAGCTTGCATTTGCTGTTGGATTACAATCAATTATTATATGGAATTTTAACATGTTAAATTCTTTATTCAAACGAGTTAAGGTGAACTCTTTTTAATGTATTATTTTCAGTACCTACTTGTAATACAGTAATATATTATCTAAAATTCTCATTTTTATTGTTTTTACTAGCTAAATTTTATTCACAGATAATGTAAAGCTCTCATTATACTCAAAAGGAAGTCTAAAAGTCAGAAGTTATATTTTATTGATGTACATGTCAGCAGTGCTGGCAACAGATTCAATTAGATGAAAAAACCAGCTTGCAGAACATGTGGAAGAGCTTATGTTTCTGAATGGAAGATTGGCCAAGTATCTTTCCTTTTACCATACTATTGTTGCTGAATTTTTCACCAATCTTTCTGGCTATAAAATATGGTACAATTTATTGCAAATGTGTGAAAAACTGAAATGGCACACAATTATGTGCCAAGGCATTTTAAATTAAGTTTTTGTATTATATTACTTAGTACTTATTGTAACTGCCATAAACACAGATAAGACAGACATTTTTATCATGGTGACTGACTTGTTGTTCTCTAACTGTATGTGTCAAAATGTGTGTTTAGGAATTTTTAAAAACCTGAAACTTTATTATTGCTTTACTTTATTATTGATAATTCCATTTGGTGACTATAAAAATTGCATGGATAATTGTAATATTTTTAATTTCTTGGGATTTGTGCGTACTTTATGTGAATAAGAAAGGAAATGTATTTCAAAGAAAAAATAATAATATAGTATCATGACAAAATGTAGTTATAAAAATTCTCGATCTCGTCTCGAATCTCAAATTTTTTTAGGCATCTCGTCTTGATCTTGTCTCAAACCAAAAAAGTGCTTCTTGCACATGCCTAATATTTATACCAAGGTCTGTAGTAAATATGCATATATGTATAACAACCCTCAGTTTTTGTTAGAGTAAAAACTGGAATAATTTATATCTTCTTATGTTCGGCTAAATATGGTAAGTGGAAGGGTATGTTGGAAGGTCACTTTTATGCATGTCTATTTCTAGGAAGCAACATCTTTACGTAAGACACCAGGTTTTTCTGAATGGTTTTGTGATACAGATTGCATCAAGAAGTAGTGATATGTTGTGGCTCTACCAGAAAGAGTTGCCAAACTTATAGTGCTGTATCTGAATGGGGACAAGTCACTTCTTTAGTAAATAAATGGGATGGTTTATGTATATTGACATGTGACGGGTTTGGATTCAGAGTTATATTTGCTACGTCTCAAAGCGGGTACTTTGTTAGTGTTCACCAGGTGACTCTTTCGGGTGAGATTTGCATGCATTCCCGTTTACTGTTGGGCAGGCCATGGTAGCAGAGTGATTAGCACGCTCACCTCTCACCAAGACGAATCTGGTTCAATCCCCAGCCGGGTTACTGGATTTTCGCAAGTGGGAATTGTGCCGAACGATACTGTTGGTCGGCTGGTTTTCTCGGAGATCTCCCATTTCCCTTGCCCTTTCATTCCAGCACTGCTCCATATTCACTTCAATCACCTTCATTGGCTCTCAAGACCGCACTATTAAGAGCTGCCCAAATCTCTTCACTTACTGTTGGGCAGTGACTCAACCCCTATACAGAGCGGACCTCATTGGTTGCCAGCTGGGCACAAAGTCATTCGCTGGTTTTGCAATTTGACGATGGACTTATGTGCCGGTAGTTTGTCCTGGGTTTGGGCGGCTGACTGGTGCTGCTGGCTGCCCCAGACTGCCCCCACGTGCTGCTGTGGCTGGAACTCCAACTGCTGCTGTTTAAGGCCCTTGGCGGGCTGGGATAGCATCGGGTCTTGAACCATGGGTAGGCTGCTCTGACTGACTCCTTCTCTCCATAGATGGGATGAACAGGTCCTGGAAGCTTCCAGGGTGTATGAAACAGGGGCTGGGAGGGTGTCGGGGAACTAGCCACAACCAGCTGATGGGCGACTTGAGCATTCCCCCGTGGGGTTAATTGGCTAACGGCCTTATTGGGTTGGGTGCAATCCCAGGTAGACTGGTAGGCGGTAGTTGCCTGTTTTTCCCTAAAGTCCTCCCCACCTCTCTTGGTGAAGGGCATTAGGTTCAAAACCTGGGTCCGGGAGATAGGAGCAGGCAATGTGCGTTCCCTATCTAAACATGCTCTGCCGTCTAGGCACACCGGAACAACATTGAGTAAACCTTATTTCCCAACTGACAACACAAACGGTACGGTGGTTGAAGAGTGTGTTCCCTCGGAGGCACTCCAATAGCATTGACGAGTGAGCCCCTTGAGCAGACATGTTCAACCCAGGGTCAACCAAACACTCCTTCTGGCAATGCAAATGGTGCGGTGGACGTGTGTAAATTGGTCTAGCTAGTCATACCCCTCTCAAGCAGGGGTATGTCTAGTGATTGTGGCTCCACCGTTTGATACAGCGGGTGTACAAAATGGGTGGCCGTCGAATGGTGTGTGTTCTGACGTACAAATTCCCTTATCCAGAAGAACTCATAGTTCTACACTAGGCGGAAAAAATGGTGTTTGGCAAAACCCAGTCTCCTGCTTCACTTTGCTGGAAATAGATGTTTACTCTGTTAATCTGGATGAAAACAAGGGAAAATGAGACAGTAGGTTAGGTTCAGATTGGGTTTATTCCAATAGGAATAAGACATGGTGGCCCGTACTATCTCCTGTCTACCCAGAATTGACCGGGAGTAACGAACTACGCTGTCCAGGTGAAGGGGACCTGGTTCTAATCTAGCTAGGGGCAGAATTGACTAGGTAACTATTACAACTTTCCCTGTCTATCTGAGTGCATGTGTCCTGATGGGCTTAAAGAGGGCCCACGTCCTGAAGGGTGCGTGGAGTAGTCGTTGCCAAGGGCAAGCAACTAAGGGTGGCAGATATAATATATAATATGGAAGACTTTGCAGGGGGGAGGGCTTCAGTAGTACTGCTGCAGGCAGCGGTATGCTGGCAATTTATAGAGTGATATTGGTGGCTTAGCAGGAGTCCGGTGAACTACCGCGGTGGAGCCATCTTTCCAGTTGGTGCGGCTCGTAGACGAGTCGATGAACGACTGAAGTTTCCAGCTTCTGCACGGTCATATATTCTGCTTTGGCTGAGGGCACGCCGGCCTGGTGGTGGGTGGAACTAAGGGCGACCATTGTTGCCGTGCAAAATCTTTCGGTTCGCCCTTGTACTTCTTCGGGGTGGTGGCAGTGTCAAGTACTGATAATCATTTGTTGTCATCTTTGCGAGGAGAGGCAGCATTTTACAAGGCTTTCTGGCCAGCAGTATTGAAATGTTGAATTCTGACACGTCACACTCTGACCTAGGTGTCACGAACAGCAGGACTTGTGTTGGGAGTTGTGCTATCATTTCCAAGCAAGAAACTTGGCATGCGGAACATCACGGTCTGACCCAGGTGCTTACTGGAAAGTCGCAATAGTCCAAGAGACAACTGCTCTAATGAGACCCAGGAAGGTAAACTTCTTAAGCTGCATGTCGAGACTGTTATCAGTAGGAGAGGAAAGGAACAGGGTGTCTGCTCGTGGCTAACCCTAGAATAATCCTACTAGGACAGGTGACGAATAGGAAGGAGAAAGGACAAGGTGTGGTAATACAGAGTTCTGTAGAGACAACTTGACCAAGTCCGATTTATGCCTGCTTTATTAATTGCAGAATTGTAGGGTTGTGCAAATGTGAATTTTTTTTCTCACGAAATGAAAACGAAAGATATGTTGTGAACTTTCGTGAAACTGAAAGAAAATGAAAAATAATATCATTAGAGTTCAGCGTTAATTAAAGCTTAATAAATTTCATAACATTATAACAAATTCGTTGGAAAATCAAACCAATAATATGTAGTATGTGGAATTTTTACCACAGGGGGTCTTTTCTACATTAACATGTTAGTTTTATATAGTTATTACAAATATAAAATAATGAAAACAAACAAAATTATTCACAGACAAAAATTTCTTTGCTGGTGCACTAAATGAATATTCGTTAAACACCTGAAAATTCATCGAAATCAAGAATTTACGTTTCATTACAACTTTCGGTAACTAGATTTTATACCAAAACAAAAATGAAAGCTGTCATTTTTTATTTTTGTTTTGGTATACCGAATACTCACACAACTCTTATTAAAACACATATAAACCAGCCTGTACCCTGAATGAGGCCTGAAGGGTCAGTCGTAAGTTCCCAACTGGTATAGTTACCTATGTCTGGGAATACGCAGTACCACGGGGTGTGAGGGCAACCCCAAGACTATAGTACTCGCTCTCGTAATAGCTGAGAGTAAGCTACAAGGTAGCTGGAAGCACGGGGCTTCGGGATGCTGATGGACAGTGAGGCAGTGTTGTGTAGAGCAGAGCTCTCGACTGAACAGCATAAGACTGAGGCGACTTGAAAAAGTTGGTAGTTCTTCGGGCAGCATGAGTGACATTCTGCGAAGGTGAGACATGTAGTCTGGTTGTGCTCTCGGGCAGAGTAACACTGGGCAAGGGAACTGGCGTGATACAGCCTCAAACTGAGGACTGCGGGTCCTATTATACTTTGCTCACAGGGCCAGAGTGGAGGTTGCAGGGTGTGAAAAGAGAGACACGGAGAAGAGAAGAGAGCAACTAAGAGCGTTGAAGACTTCCCCTCACGTGCCAGGCGCATGAGGGGTGAGCGGCAACGTGATGCGAAGCAAATTGCAGCGCAGCAGGTGGCAATGGCCGGACAAACCATCCTGGCTTAAAAGGCGTTCTGTGGCAAGTACAATATAACGACTCTTCTTAGGAGGGGGGTGCTGCTGTGGCAAGTCTAGATGAGTGAATGACCTCGCTCGTGGCACGTCAACCTGCCTCTCCCTTGAGGGATGGTAATTACTAGGTATTAGAGAGAGGTAAACATTACCGTTGGAATCAGCAGTGAATAGACGTGAATGTATTTATTCTGAGAAGAATAAACATGGTGAAATGTACTAACTTCTATGCTTTCGTGATTACCACGCAACTGGTGGAACTTACATTACAAACAGGTGAAGGGAACCTGTTAGGCAAAGAGCAAGCTATAGCAACAAAATAAAGAAGTTGTGAGATTTAATCCAACCCTACATTTGTCTAGTGGTGTACGGAAGGGACAGTGTAAGCACTCCCAAGTGGAGTGGGTGTAAATAAGCGGGGTTGAAGCAAGCTTTGCTGGTAGCAGATCTTGTAAGAAATGTCAGGAGTAGAGAGCGCTATCATGGCAGTGGTAGGGCGAGCTGGTGAGTGTTCAAGGCAGAGCAAGCAATGTGATAAGTGGCATTCTGAGGGCTCGTCCATCCCTAAATACGGTCGACAGCCTCCCTTCGGCTACCTTTGGTGGTTTGGGTCTGTTCAGCCTGTTGGCTCCTCGCTTCATGGGTGGCACATCCCTTGGCAAGGGATGGAGGTGGGGTAGTTCTGCAGGTGCGGGTGGTATCTGATGCTAGTTTAGGGGCAGGCTGGCTTCATTTGATTTGTTAGGCATGGGTGCATGGCTGATGTGTGTATTTATTTAACTGGGATCCGTGAGTTCATCAGTCGTTCTCTGGATACAGCTGACTTGGGTTTCGTTCCTCTGTTGAGTGTCGTGACGTCACATGGGCTGTGTTGAAGTTGGAGAAACAAGAAAATTAATTGCCAGCTACATTTCATGGGTCAAAATCCTTCCTACATTATTCCTCCAGTAACTCACTTCTCACTTGGGTTTCCTCTGTACCTTCTGGGTTCTGTGCACCATGATACTCTGTGGCACTAGTGACAGGTCCAGGCTGCAAGTAGCTCCCTGAGTTTTTAAACCAAGTAACTTCATGTCTTTAAGTGAACCTTTCATCCCTCCTGGAAGTACGGTACTATCTATCATTTGGAAAGTGTGTTCACCAGCCCTTGCCATGGGGTGTCAAAATTTAGCCAATACACAGTGCCTGCTGTTACTGCTTCTGTAAGTCATTGCAGAGGAGCCACAAGCCATCAGCCAGATGCCAGACATATCTGCAGTCACGCTGCTACAGAACGCCCCTGTGGAAGGAATAAATAGGCAAGAAATTGTGAGGAAACCATCGACTGCTGAATGTGGTGCCCTCATGCACATGTGCACACATGGAGTAGTTGGCCTTCTTGTTGGAGTACCCTACATACAGTCAATGTTTCTTGCTGCCAGCAGTCTCAGCGGCATATGGAAAACACACAAGAGAAGTACATTAGTCGAAACCACCATAGATTGAGTTCCTCCCCCAGGCACTGCCCCTTTGAGGCGCCACATCAAGCGGAAGCATGTTCTGACCGTAGTGAACCAAGAAAAAGTCAGCTGGCTCGTCAGGACTTGTAGAAACTGTAACATCAGCATCAATCAACTGCATTACTCATCAGTGTGTATACACACATATCACCATGGTTCTTTGGAATTAAAGAATTTATATGATCCCATCAAGCAGACATGCAATTAGAAATAACAATGTTAGGCTCCACCTGAGAGTGCTAAACTGTCATGTGTAGAAAACCAGAATGTGTGATTAAAACAACTTAGCTGCTACTCTGTGTCTTTCTTGACAGCTGAATGCCATTTAAAACTTGTTATTTCTTCTCTACAATTTAATATAAACTCAGGTGTTTAGTACAAAATTGAAACTTTGCCACTGATATTAGTCAATAAAAATTCCTACACTGTCATTATAGAGCTTAGTAAAGGAAATTTAGGAACAGACAAAACCTTTTGTTTTCTTTTTCTTTTCAGAAATTTTTAAAACTTGAAGAATTGCCAAGACCTCGGGAAGACAATGCCCGTGATATAGTGTCTGTGGAAATGATTACGATGGATAAACTGGCTGGAGAGAAGGGACTTGGGAACTTCCCATCAGATCAGCTGGCCATAACAGTTTCTGGAGCGACTGCCAAATGGCTTCCTGAGTCTAGTGAAAACACACTTACTAATATTAACCTCCATGTCAGTTCCGGTCAGTTGTTGGCAGTTATTGGACCGGTTGGTGCAGGCAAGGTAAGAAGATATACTATCTCACCTCCCTAAACCATGAAGACATGTGCTATTTCTAATGTAAATTATTGACAAGGGCCTTTTCTTAATATTGTTAAAATTAAAACTAAACAATATTCACTGATAGTTGAAGAAAAACCTTTTCTTGCTCTCTTTTCTCTGAAAATGTGAAAAACAGACTACTGAAAATAAGAATCACAGCAACCTGAACCATTTGAATAATTGGCTTCCAAATTTGAATTTCACTGCATAGTTTTAACCAAGCATAAACATTTAATACAGTTTTTTTTTTTTTTTTTTTTTTTTCTCCCCATTTTAAACACGAGCAGTTTTGAAGGCTCAGCAGTACGCATTCTACATATTTCACTCTTGATCGCATTGCTTTCACAATCTCAGATAATCTGAAACTGTAGGTGAAGAATTTATTGCTTTTCATTTACATCATAGTTACATCAATAAAGATAGAACTTTTATGCTTAGTAAGAAAGTGCTTTATATCGAAAGTCTTATTTTTAAACCTTTACAATATGGGCTCCTTGAAATTATGGCACAGTTAGTCAGTGCATCAGGAACATAAACAGTGGAACCTCTATGTATTGAACTTGGATGGATTGAAATCAAGCATCCATGGAACATATTTTGAGGTCTCATTTTTCATTTATCTGCATTTAAAGACCACATTCATTGGAAGTCCACATGTATTGAAATTTTTTGTCAGTCCCCGAGAAACGATGGATAGAAAATCCACTGTAGTGTTAAATTTTTGTGAATTACAAAATCTCAAATACAACTCGGTTCAACTACTTAAGTATTGTGTTTAGAAAATGTGTACAAACGTGGGCACATGGTTCGTGACTGGAAAAGACTAAGATTGATATAGGTCACCCATGGTCCATTGCAAATAATAAGAGCTGTAGATGCCATTAAAGGCGGAGTAAGTACTTGGATAAAAGGAAGGTATGGTATGTCGTACACACCTCCATAATTTAAATAATAGGGGTTGGCACCCTTTGATTGCTTGCAACATTTATATTGTGAAGTAAAATTAATTGTGGATACCATCGAATGAAGCAGGACATCGTAATTAGCACAAAAGTCTCTCTAATTGCAACTCTCTAGGACACACTGTTCCTTGTATAATGAAAACAAAGGGTACAGTGGTAGCAAGGCCATGGCCTGATGAGTAGGCCACACGTTGATGCCTTATCAACCTTGAACATGGTGGCAATGAAAGTAAACAGGCACTAGTATCCCTTTAGAGACCAGGGAAACAGGGTTTCCGTAACAATCTCCTTTTGGGATACTGATGTCCAGGCTGGCAGTTCGATAACCTGTCAGGCTGAGGATGGTGGAGCCGGGCAGAGAGCTGTCCTGGAATAGGTCCTGACAGGCACATTATTTAAGGCAGTAAACCGAGTGGTGTTAAATGATAGTTGCCTGGCTACTGGTGTGCCCGTAGGCCGTGTAATTGTGGGTAGCACCCACTTCGGGGGCGTGGCAGGAAGCGGTGACATTGGTTTCGGGAGGTTGTACCAAGTGTCTTTTGATGTTGGTGCCACAGGTATGGAATTCTAGCGGTGTTCTGGGATGCATGTGACTTGTCTCTAGATGGTGGCTTCTTCGCACTCTACCGTGTACACTCTAGGGGTGGTAGGCTCTGGTTCACCACATCACGTAGTCTGGGCACATACTATCGTGGCATCCTTTTTCTGACCTACTTGGTGGCATGGCATTAGGAAACTAGCTGTGGGAACACAACTAGGCACTTTCAGTAATGTTACTTAGAATCTCATAGGATAAAACAAAAGAAGAAAATAGTGTATTACTATTTAAAGTAGTTAGTGGGTGCCCTGGAGGCAAAAGCACGACCGTAATTATTGTTCAAATTTACATAGCCGCACAGGGGAGGACAGATATGTGGCATGGTCCATCCAGGAAGAAAACTACTCTTCCTGGGGCCAGTGCCTTGGGGTCAACCACTGCCACAGTCTTATCGCTCAATCGGCGCAGGAGCGTGCACTTCATGAGGGATGGTACTTGGTCCTATAGCATTTTGTGGAGAGGGCCTTCTGATTCCCCTCTGTGAGAAGTTGAGTGAGCGGTGCTACCTGCTACTGACCTCAACTGCCCCTCTGGGTTCACAGCGTTCCCCACGTAATGACTCCACAGCTCTCAAGTAAGCGGTGTTACTAGCTTGTAGCCTGAGAGTCGTGATGTTTCAATGTGTTTGTTCTCCCTGAGCCTCAGGAGCCTCAGAGAAGGGATCTATTTCCTCCTACCATAGTGGTGCCAGGAGGGTGGCACTACCACCAGGAACCAGCTAACCAGACTTTCACAAGAGGTGGGAGTGCCCTTCAGTGGTGACTTTTGGTTTGATACTCTATCGCTGTGGTGGTGTGTGCACCTAGAAGTAGATCATTGGATATGCACACAGAAGCCAAGCGGGTAAGGGAGGTGAAAGTGAAAGAGAAAGATCGGACCTAAAAGAGGTTACTTGGTAGAGAGATGTTTTATTCCGTCAGTAGGAAGTTACAAATATATATGTCTCCAGTGTGTGCCTGCTAATGTCTGATGGACGAGGGACCAAGTTTGCCAAGCTGCTGCAGGGCGACAACGAGATAACGGTAGAAGAAAGGGCGATAGTGACCATGGTAAAACCAAGCTTGGTGCAGACGAGGTCCTTGGCCAAACTCGAAGCAAAAGGAGAAGTCTCTGCGACAAGAGCTTCTGCCTGATGTGTTGGAAACACAAGTCCTGACAATAGTAACGTACTATGGCTAAGCTATACTGTTATTGCTGAAGGCAAGCGATACAGTAAGTGTGACGAGATAGCGAGAGTTGCAGCTGATTCTGCTTTCAGAACAGCATGTGAACTGCCAGTGAACTGCCCTATCTGGAGTGCGTGCATAGGAATAAATACCTGCAAGAGATGTGGCGTGCGAAGGGGTATTGGAGCTGGCTGCATGGAGGGGGGAGCCTCCCCTGATGTGCGGCGAATCTGTACGTTCGTGTTTGCTGGTCAGGGTAAGGCAAGTGAGGGGGTAGGTCCACTGGAGCATGGCATAGTGCGGGTGGCAAGGTGGCAAGAAATTAACTCACTTGTGAATAGAAACGGTACAGAGGCGGAATGGGCGTTGGCAGTCGGCGCTACAGTACACCAGCGGAACACCAGAGGCTGAGGTATGCATGTATGCAAATTGCTTATGGTGCATCAACGTCTTGCACCCGGTAATAAACACATGTTGGTGGTATCATGCACGACGTAACATGTCACAACCAGTTCCCCTTTCTCCCTTCCTGAGTAGTGTAGTTTCCCGCCCCGTCTGCTCAAGCAGCCTGTTATTCTCAGCCTGTCACTGCTTCCATTCACTAGGTATTGCAGACATTAACATCGACAAGTACACAAATTCTGAAATACTGACATGTTGGTGGTGTATGGGAAGTGAGAGGCAATGGCAGGGCAGCTGCGTGTGCATACAGCCAAAGATACCCTGCACGACGTCAGCCGAACCACCAGACATTTGCACACCTTAGCACAGCGACTACAGGAAACAGGCATGTTTCAGCATCAATGTGGACCTGGTCAACCGAAAACCATCCACACTCCTCAGTTTGAAGAGGCAGTCTTGAAGACTGTAGTGGACAACGTTTCGACGAGCACCTGCGCGATCACGCAGAGAATGGATGCATTAAATGGCATAGTACAGTGTGTGCTCCATGAACAGCTGCTGTGACCATACCATGTGTGTAGGGTACAAGCACTTCTGCCAGCAAATTAATACCCTCTTCTAGAATTTTGCCTGTGATTCATGCAGCAGTGGGAAATTGTTCAGGTGATTGTAACGTTTATAGACGAAGCCACGTTCATGCAGGAATAGTCCGGTATAGTGGGGTACAATATTATTGGCCCATTCCTACTGCCGAACCATGTGTCAGGATTTCAATATTATGATTTCCTTCATTTCTGATTGCCACAGTTACTTGAGGATGTTCTGCTCACCATCAGAGAATGGATGTGGCTGCAATATGATGGTGCACCACCTCATTTCATCAGGAATGTGCGCATTACCACCTCAACATAGCTTATCTCGCTTTCTGGATAGGATGAGGTGGGCCTCGTGCTTAGCCACCATGCTCCCTGGACCTTATGCCGTTAAGCTTCTGGCTATGGGGCTTAAGGCATGGCTTATGGCATGTGTGTAAGAGACACCTGTGGTATCTGAATAGGACCTGTTAGCAAGGGTCATGGTAGCCTGCGATCAAGTGCGAGACACACCAGGAGTTTTTCAACGTGTTTACCAGTCTCTAATACGCCATATGAACTACTGTATTGACATTGGAGAGGCACATTTGTGAAGTTTGTTGTGGTACACCACATGCATAATCTCGAATGTTTGCACTGTCTGTTCTGTTATGCTGTCATGGCAAATTTCTACATCATAGAATTCACATGTGTTTACACACAGTACAGAGTCATGCTACTGGGCCCATTAAGTCATTATAACTACTCTCAACATATCACAACACTGACTGCATTGTACATTGCACATCATCACTGGATGCACCAAATGTGTGTTTATCGTGGATACAGTCACAGTTAGCCAGTGCAACCAACATAGTGTTTTCTTTGTTTCTACCCTATGTCACACAATCTGCCAAGTACACAGCTACACTTTGGTGTAGCACATTTCCTAATGCTAATCTGTTTACTGCGTGTTGGTTCCTTGCCATACACATTCAGTGGGGTATCCTCTCGCTGTATTCGTTCGGGTGCTGGTGTGGTTGCCTACTCACCAGACCATGGTATTACTACCACTGAACATGTAGTTTACTAATTCAACCAGAAACGGTGGTTCCTAGAGAGTTGTAGCTTGGGGGCCTTATTAGCTGATTACAATGTCCTGTTTCATCCAATGGTATCCACAATCAATTTAACCTCACGGTGTAAATGTTATCTGCAATCAAAGAGTGCCAACCCTTATTATTTACATGGTGGGGATGTGTGCGACATACCATACCTTCGTTTTATCTAAGATCCTGGTTTGATTGATTAGTATACCTGTTTGTGCTTCTGTAACGTAAGTATGATGCATTATATCCCATTTAATATGCTTGTCGCCTTCCACCTTTAAGGGCTTCTACAAACCTTATTATGTGAGATGGACATTGGGTGTCCTATATCATTCTTACTCTTTTCTGGTCATGAATTACATGCCCAAGTTTATACAGATGTTTCCCAAACACATTGTATAGATGCTCCAGGCCCCACAAGCATTTGTAAGATGGTTCTCATACGCAAATAGCAAATGTGGCTTCGCCTCTTCACCTCCACCAGATGTTATTTTCCCCTTTTGGCCTACTTTCCGAAGGATGCATGTGTGTGAATCTGTCTCTCTGTCTCCCGCTACCCCCTCCTCCTCCCCCATCTCTCTCACTCTTCAACCTTCACCACTTCTCAATTTTTGAAATCTCCACCGAATTAAAAAAAATTTGGTTCAGATAAAGTACTTAGTAAGGATACCTGACTTACAGTATTTGATCATGATGAGTACTTTTAAAATGGTGATCAATTTAATAGGTAGTTAGGTTGATGTGTCATATCTTGAAAACCAATCAACCAATTTCAACCATAATTTTTATGCTGGCAGAGCATTTTGCGAGCATTAAATTTTCATATTGATATGGTTGTTAGTCCGCTATTTTGAAATGTAGCACCAAAAGAAAAAATATATATTTTATGTTGTATCTCATTAAAAAACTATTAAACCAATTCTCACCCAATTTGAAACATATGTAATACTATTATAGGTCAGGTAATCTAAATACAAGTTATTAAACTTGATTATGTACTTATTTTCAAAATGGCAGCCAAACAAATTTTTTTATGAATTTCAACCATAGCCATTTTTGTCGGTCATTTTGTATGATAGTGCCACACAAAAGTTTTTATGTCTGTCATTTCTAGGGTAACAATTGGCCAATTTCTACAAAATTAGGCAAACAAGTAGTAACACCGCAAATTAAGTAAAATGGTATGTTTTAATTACATCAAACACTTATTTTCAAAATGGTGGTCATATAGACATTTTAGTTTCGAATGCTATATCATTAAAACCATGTAATCAATTCTGACTTAATTTTGAATCCTGGCAGTTGACGTTAGGGCAGGGTGGAGGATGGTAAAGACATTGTTGTTTGTGCAAAGTTCTGGCGGGAAAAACTCACCAGTCCAGAGGCGTCTCATTAGTTACTTGCCAGCTGCTCTACTGTGGTGGGTCGTGGCCGATCACCCAGGTAGCTCAGTTGTTCCCCCGGTCCTCCACGTCTTTGTTGAAGTTGAGTTATTGTGTTATGTTTGGCTACTGGCAGTGGGCAGTTTGCAGTTGGTCCAACACCGCCACTAGTGCCCGTTATGAGGTGGACAGTTATGGTGGTATTGTAATTCTGATTTATAAGGCCATTCCACACGCTAATTAAGACACCAATAAAAATACACTTTACACTGAAAACACATAAAATCCTGTAAATGCTGGTTGATAGGTCCAGTTCTTTAAGTGCGGTTAAGCAGCTAGACTTGAAATCAAAACTCTGAGCTGGGGTTTCAAGTCGTTTATTTTTATTAACATTTTGACACAGTCTACATACCAAGACTACGATGCTCATATATTTGAAAAGTGGGCCCGACGCACTAACCCCCTTGTGGGCTAACTGAGTAAAAATGAGTCTATGCTCTCCAAATTAAGGTGGCTTGATTAAATTCTTGGGAGTTACAAGACTGCAGAAGATAGAGAGGCGCTCCTTCCGGGTGGTGAAGTTAAGCGTTACATAAAGTTCCGGTGGTTAAAAGTCAAAATGCTATTGTTCGTGATGAAGTACAAAGAAAAGTTGATGAGGTGCCCGGGAGTTGCTCACTGCGTGGTCTGCTCCGATGAATGCCCTCTCTAGACTAAATGGCTGCCTGCATCTATGCGGCCACTTGCTGTGAAGATGCCGGAAGTCACAAAACGTGTGAGCGTTAAAAAACTGAAAATTCGGTTCATAGCCTTAATTAATACAATGAGCTGCAGGGAAAATTTGCTTAACTAAGTGTGATTTTACATTTGCCGTATTAAAAGTTACATACGCTTGAATACTACAGATAGTATTTAATTATGCATGACAACACAGTTTTGGGTTGTCAGGTTTATGTTGATGGTTGGTCGTTAAAATGTCTGTTTGAGTCCATAGACCGTGTTGATGCTGTAAAATAACATATGCTCTCCTATGTCTACTTTACGTGATTGAATTGAATAAAAAATAACTTATCCGTGGTCAGATGATGCCTGTGGGGGTCTAGAATTAGTTTGTCACGGGTGAAGCCCATGCCCCAAGTCGGAAGTTGTTGTGCTTCACTTTTGACGTAATTTTAATTGATTTCAAAACACTGTATATTTCAAAACACTGTATACTCGTGGTATTCACTCAGGGTTATAATTGGTAATAATTATGTATGCTCTTCTTTTTGATGCCACTAGCACTCGTAACATTTTGTGATACATAATGGCATCGGTTCTTTGTAAGGGTCCTGATCAGATGCTGCTGTTGACGGCCACACCCAATGTTAAGTCATCGGCTCGGTGCTCAGCCAGGGCTTCAGTTATGTGGTGCAGCAGATAGTTGCAGACACACATGAGGTTTGCTCACGTCAAACTCTTACCCCCTTGGTAGGCTGTTCATGTGACGTGCCGCCGTCTTCTGCTGGTTGTGTACGCTGTCAGGCGCAGCATGCTGGAGTCTATGGCTGGACCCTGCGAGGTTGCAGGATGTAGTGCCCCTGTTGAGGCTGTCCTATTGCTGTTGTGATGAGTGTTGCTGGTGGGTGCTAGTTACAGGCATCCCTGTGGCTGGTAGCGCTTTGGGATGTGCAGTCTCGGCAGGCTATGCATGAGGTCCGTGTGATGCGATGAGATGCTTGGAGCAGCGTGGAGGCATGTTACTTTCATGACCGCTCTCTTCACTGCTGTTGCTGGTGGTGCAGTGGCGCCAGTTTGGTTGGCGATGTTGGGGGGGGGGGGGAGAGTTGCAGGTTTCCCTGTTGTAGTGATCCTCTTCGGACCTCTGACTGGCCACTTGCAGTGGACCTGTTGTCTTGATCTCGTCGTGCTCCGCTGTCAAAGTAATGGTCATGGGGAAACCTGCCTGGCTGGTTGTGCTGCCCCCAGTTGTCTCCTCGTTCATGATAGACGTAGCAGGAGTCTCTCTAGTAGGTGTTTTGGCACTGGGCGCCTCGATGCATGCAGGTGATGGTGCTGCCTCATTGGCTGGTGTTGATTGTTCGGCCACTGAGTTGCTTTATGCAGGCTCTCGGCCCTGTTTCACTATCTCTGGGTGCATGTGATCACAGGGCGTCGTGGGGGAGTCAAGTTTCTCATGACTTGGCCCGTCTGATAGGTAGCGGCTGACGTCGTTGGGTCATCTGGTGCTGCTTGTTGCGGTTAGTCTGCCTCAGGGAAATCCGCTTGTGCTTCTTGCTGTGCAGCCTTCCGGAGGTCGTCCCGATGTACCTTGATGGTACATCGATGGTTGACCTTGACAAGGTATGGGATCTTCCCCATTGTGTCACCATGTATGGGCCACTCCACTTTGCCCCTAAACCAGCACAGAAATAATTCTGGGTCGAGGACAGTAGGTGTTCCTTAACAAACACTCTCTGTCCTGGTCGCAGCTGCTTTGGTGGTCGTATGGTTAGGGGTACCCACCTGGTGATGTATTCAGACTGCTGCGCATGAGCTGCCCCCAGCTCTTGCTCACTCTGCCATTGGTGAGCAGCTCTGCTTTGTGCTTGTTCAGTCCTCTCTATGGGCGGGCAGTTATATTCACCCGGAAGGGTTAGCTCGCACCACTGTAGGATATCCGCAGGTGACATACTGGTAGCTTTGTTGGTGAAGCGGCGGAGCATGAAGAGGACGCTGGGCAGTTGTTCGGCCCAGGACATCTGATCCATCCCCACACTGAGACGCAGCTGGGTCTTGAGATCTTAGTTTCTGCGCTCCATGGGGTTTGCACGAGGATGGTAAATGGCCGTCGTGTTTGGCGACACCCTCCACTTGGTGCAGAAGTCACACCATTTTTGACCAACGAATTGAGTCTTGTTGTTTGTCTCTAGGGTCCTGGAGTACCTTCATTGTGAGAAGAACTCATTCTTCAGGGTGTGGGCAATGTTTTTGTTGCATGCACTTGGCACCATGTACGTTTCTGTCCACCTGTAGTTGATGTCTGTCACTACCACCAGGAATCAATTCCCCGTTTCGGTTTTGGGCTGGGGCTGCATGAAGTCCAGGGCTACCATCTCAAACTTTTTCCTTGGTGTTCATTGTTGTTGTTGCTGGCCGTCAATACATTGAGCCTTGTAGTGATTGCAGGGCAAGCAATCCTGAACATATTGATGCACATCAGGGGATACGCTGGACCAGTGAAAGTTGCGTAACATGTGGCATGTTGTTTGTTTGGCACCTGGGAGGCTTGCTAACTGCATAACATGCGCTAAGCTGATTACAGTGTTTCTATCTGTTGTTTTCTCTGCGTGGCTTCGACTCGAGGCGGTTGTCAAACATTCACCATCTGTCCGTTGTCTGTTGTCCGCAGAGTGCCATTTTTGCTTCTGCATCTGGTGCAGTTCTTTGTGCTGCTGTTATTGTCTTGCACAGTTGGTTGAGGCAGACCTGGGATGAAGCATTGATGTTGGCGCAGGTTGGTGTGTTGCGTGTGTTACGGCCTGCAGTCTGAACAGAGGTGAGCGGAAGTACTCTGTCCCACTCCTCTTTGTAACGCGTGGTATTTACCTTGCCTGGTGACCGAGACTGGAGGTCAGCCAGCTGGTTTTCCGTACCTGGCACATGCTCTACTTTAAAATCGTAGGCTTGCAACAGCATTGACCAGCAGGTCAGTTTACTCCGCACTTCATGCATACTGTGCAACCATACTAAGCGGCAATTGCCAATACATAATGTTAAGTGTTGGTACTCTAGATATGGATGGTACTGTTTGAACGCCCATACTACTGCAGGCCACTCCCTCTTGTTGATGTCATAGCGCTTCTCGGTTGGTCCAAACTTGGCCCCCCTTTAATCTATGATGTGGCCTTCATCGTTGTCCCTAAGCTGGAATAAGAACGTGCCTAGTCCTTGTTTACTGGTGTCTGTTTCACGTATAAGTGCGTAAACTGGTGTCATGTGTGAGCGCGTTACATTCCATGAATCAGCTTTTGATGGCCAGGAAGCTGTCTTCGGCTTCGTTGTTCCAGTCGAACTTCCAGTTGGGTGACATGAGTGTGGTGAGAGGTGTAGTTATATTTGCAAACTCCGGTATGTACTCCCAAAACCAGTTAAGTTGGCTGAAAAATCTTCTGGACCTGTTTCCTGGTGCTGATTCTCATAGTCTTCAATCACACACAGTTGTTCTTGATTTGTCAGTTGCTGTCCTCTTCCATGATATGCCCTAAGAAGTCTAGCTATACCTTGCCGAGGTAGCACTTATGGTCGGCATATGTCAGTCCATTGATGGCGAGGCGTTTGAGTACCAATGAAAGATGGTACTTGTGGTCCTCCCACAACTCTGACAAGATAACGTCGTTGTCTAAGTAGGTGAGTGTGAAGTCGCTTACTAGACCATCCAGTACTCAAACTATCGTGGCGTGGGAGGTGGATGGTGCATATTTCAGTCCGAATGGCATAGTGCAGAACTGAAACTGCCTTTTGTCCGGTGCCGTGAATGTTATCTTGGGCCTGTACTCTTAACTTCACTAGGACCTGCCAGTAGCACTGCGCAGTTTGAGAGAGGACATGACCTTGACTTTGCCTTGAATGTTGAGTGCATCTTTGACACTGATGTAGAGAGGTGGTGCACTTGTGGTCACCTGGTTGATTGGGTGAAAGTCATCACAGAAGCACCAGGTGCCATCCTTTTTTTTGGTGCCAGTATGATGGCGGAATTGTAGCAAATTTCCGTTGGCTCAATCACCCCCTCCGCTAATATCTCGTGTAATAGCTCTTTAATGATTTTGCTATGATGGCTAAGATAGTTACATGGTGGTGTAAAAATTGGCCAGTTTTGATCTGTAGGTATGGCATGTTCGGCGACATTAGTACATCGTAATGAGTCAGCAGCCACAAACACGTCATGTCGTTCATCCAGCACCTGCTGTACCGCATCACAGTAAACTGGTGGTACCTCATAGTCCAAGTTGTCCAGCTTGATGCCAGACACAATAGTGCTAGAGCAGGGATCTAAGTTATACACTGGTTTTCTTTCTCGCATGCCAAAGTGAATTCTCGTAGCAGATGGTTCCATGATTGAGTTCTGGTCGGTTAACCAGGGGAGACAGAGAAATGCGTCCTCCCGTAGTTCGCTAACTTCTAGGGCTATGGTGGTTGACTCAGGTGCACGTATGTAGACAGTGATGTCTGCTTTTCCCATGCTTTCTCCTTCTGTTGTAGGTTGTGGCTAACTGTACTTTTGTTGCACGGCCGCAGAGCTATCGTGTCAGAAAACCCTGGCATTATGAAAATGTGTGACACTGCCATGTCAATAAGGGCAGAGTACTTCACATCATTGATGTATACTGGAATGTGTATGAACTTACTTGGTGTTGTGGGCTGATCTGCGAGAAGCTGCTGCAGTATTGTTTGCTGGGATGTCAACACCTTGTTAAGCTTGCCGGGGGGGAGGAGATGTCCGGTTGACCTACCCCTTTTGCCCTTTTCCCGACGGCAGTGGACTGTCATTAGCATCCGCGGCTTTCCCCTTGCTGTCACGTAGGCAGTCACTGTGCCAGTGGTATTGCTAGTCCAGGCAATTCTTGCACAGGTAGGGTTTTTTTTTTTTGTCCCAGGGGCATTTGACACCTGGTGCTATCATGGGTTCTGTTGGTGGCGGAGTCTACTTCTGTGCAATTGGTTCAGGGTCTCTTCGCATGTTGTCATGGGTACTAGTGTTCTTGGAGCTTGTCCATCTTCCCTTGAACCTGGTGATCTTCCACGGCATACTCTCTGTGCTGTCTGTATGCTCACGCTTGGTGTCGTCCATGATCATGAGTGAGTGCATGAATGCATCTATCTGACTGTGAATCAGTGGACTCAGGATGCTTCGATTTTCTGGTAGTGCTTTACTAACTACTACCTCAAGTACCTCCATTGGGGGCATGTGTGGGTGGTAGTGTTGTATTTAGCGATTTGCGCGTAACTAATACCACTAGCACATCTCTCGTGGCGACTGAGTATCTAGTACCGCACGACTGCGTGCTTGCAGGGATGAAAATGTGTTGGTGTACCGATACTTGAACACTACTAAGAATGTATTCCATTGTATGGCATAGTGGTTGATGAAGTGCATCCCTTGTCGACTGGCCCCCGGCGCAGTTGGGCCATTCATCTTTGCACACCTCATTTTGCTGTAAATGTTTGGTACAGTCATGGAGAATGGTTTGGGGATCCTTTGTTGGTGAATCCGCGAAGTTTGGCAAAGACTGAAATGGAGCGGGTGTACTGTTTGTTGTTTTTCTGCTGTTATACATGTTTTGCGCCGGTACCATATTCTGCTCCGTTTCCACTTGAAGTGGGTACAGTGTTTGCTGTGAAAATACAGTATGCATGTCGACAGGGTACAGGTTTTGACAGGACGTATCTAGGTCCACCACAGTTTGGCTGGTATAACTGCGAACGTCTGAAATTTGGCTGGTATAACTGTGAACGTCTGAAATACTTTGTCATATTTAGAAAGATTGTTACAGTTAAGTGCGACCTGTAGCCATCAATTACCATTTACCGTTGTACACTGTCAAGTTTTTGAGTTAATAGCAACCATGTCTACGGTGGTTGTGCTCGCGATCGGTCGCACACACTGGCGGCAAAGGACCACAGGTTTGCCTGTTGAAGTTTGCAGCACCATAGTTCCCTTTGTTTACGTGCACGGAGAGCGAGAGAGCGGCATAGAGGTTACCGTTAGCACAGCTAGTGGTGTCATGGACCTCTCCACCTGTGCGGCTGCCTGCCCTATCGACCCGCAGCAGGTTTTACCGGTCTGTGGAAGTGGGGTTATGAAAGGAGGGTTTGCAACCTGCATGCCCTCGCATTCCTCCGTCGCCACTCGACTCCCTTGTTCGCCAGTGACACGTGACGTCACTGGGGAGGTGTGATAGGACGGTCAGCAATGGCAGCCGCTGCTCCAAGAATGGGACTTCTTCACCAATGGCCATGGTTGGCTGCTTGCCCTTCCACCATTTTGTACACACGAGTTAGCTAAACTAATGTGAAAATGGAAAATTTGGGCTTGAAAAGCCAAAAAACTGTGATTGACATTTTGTTCCGCTATGTTGTGATAGTGTCTGAGGTATTCGTATGCCAAACACAGTTATTGGTGGCACAAATAATTGGATAGGAATTTAATGGATCTGAATATAGTACACAGCATTTATGAAAATAATTATAGTGTTGTTATTTGCATTGTTTGTCATATTCAGCAAAATTGAGTCATTTGAATTTTGCTTAAAGGAGCAAGACATTTTGTTTTTAAAGGTTAGGTTTTCATTTAATTAGATATTATCCACACTGTTAATGTGTTGTGGGTCAGTTGAGACGAGTAGTAACAAGTCAGTTGGAATAGCTAATGTAGTGGAATTAAAAATCCATGCTTGCTTATGCTGTGCATATTTTGATGAACAATCTTCACTGCATCAGCATACAAAGTTATAAGGCAAATACATTTATAGTAGCTGGAAATATGGTAACCAAATCCGCTTAAATTCAGTTTATTATGTCTTCTGTGACAATGTTAAGAGTTCCATTTGTGCTAATTTAATTAAGTTAAGAGTGCCATTTGTGCAAATTTAATTATGCAATTAATTACAGAATTGTGTGTGGTGTGTAGTGAATGTGAGGATCGGACATGGCAAACCAACTTATGTTCATTCCAGACGTCACTGCTGCATGCATTACTTGGAGAGCTGCCTCTGATGAGTGGTTGTGTGCGCATGGAAGGGCGTGTATCGTATGCAGCACAGGAGCCCTGGCTGTTCTCTGGCTCTGTACGTGCCAACATCCTGTTTGGAGAGCAGTTGGACAAACCGCGCTACCGGGCAGTTGTGCAGGCATGTGCCCTACAGCGTGACCTTGAGCTGTTGTCTGCAGGCGACATGACCTTGGTCGGTGAGAGAGGTGTCGCTCTCAGCGGGGGACAGCGTGCCCGCATAAGCCTTGCCAGGTATGTAGTATGTTCGCCAGGTATGCTTGCAGATATGTAACATAATGTTGTGTATTATTTAAGTTGGTCGCCTACCTTGAGCTGGATTTACACTTGTAGCAGAGAAGGTTGATAGGAGCAATAAGTTTACCATTGTCATACACATCAATGGCTCTATCACCATTGTTTACATTACTATCAACTGGTGTGCAATATTCTTGTTTTTCTGCCTGTATTTATGGGACTTTAAAGTTGCCACTAAGGACTACGTAAGGAGAAATAGTTTGAAAGGAAATTATATGAAGAAAAATATTTTAATGTATTACGTAGTTACGTCTTTTGTAATACAATTTTTTCTTTTAAAATTTCAAGAGGAAATTTGTTTAGTCCTGGCTACATAATTATGCAAGATTCTTAAACATTTCCAAAATATAAATTTGTTGTAAGCTACAATAAACTTGTAAAGTGTATATGAAGATAATTGAAGTCAAATATTTCAAAAGTTACGAGTGTTTAGTAGTATTTCCTGGGGATGTTTAAGGTTTTCACAATTAGGTAATTAGGTGTTATAATTTTCACAACAAAGTACTCAAAATCTTATTACACATGTTTTTTTCATACATATAAGCGTGGATACATGTTAAATACATAAAAATGTGGATTTGTTGTATGGCTAACATACAAAAAAACTTTTAACTAACTTTTTTTAATATCTTTCAAAGAATTACGAAGAAACTGTGTTTGAAGATGCAAAACCTACCTAATGGACAAAGTGTTTCAAATAACAGGGGTATCACCAAAATAAATTTACTACCACACCAAGCTTCATAACCCAAAAATAGCTTACCATTTTACTTTTTGATGAAAAATATTTGCACAAATAAAGAAAAATATGACTGATTTCATAATATTTTTTTACTTTGCACAAAATTCATTTTACTTTACAAATTATACAATTTTGTATGTGTCTTCAATATTGGTATATACGTAATCATGAAAGTTTAATAAGAACATGTAATCCCTATCTGGTGTCACCCCCTTGTAGTTACCCTGTCATTTTATTAGTGGAATATCTGTAGCAGAGTTTAATACAATCCCACAGCGTAGTTTCACTCATGCCCGTGTAGAATGTTCTAAGATATAGCAGTGTGAAAAGCCATTTCTTACTGTGTTAGACAGTTTCTGTGTAATATTTATGGCATGTATGATATCTTGAAAGTACCATTCCATTTTCATCTGTTACATTTTTTTTGTAGGTAAACAAACATATTTGGGACATGTTTAATAATTTCATTGAAAAGTCGACATACAGTCATCTCAGATGAAGTTTCCACTTTTGGTCAAATTGTATCGAAGTGGTAAATATTAAACAAACAGACCATGTATCATGTCACCACCATGTAGTTTCAACAAGTCTGTCAAAACATCACCAAGGTGATATTTAATAAGATGGTAATTGTGGTTATTATGTAATAGCAGTGATGCATGAAGCATTTTGCGCTTAGAGAAAGCTCAGAGATAAATGACCGACTTTGCGCCATCTCAGCTGGCACTCTCCAATGGGCAAGTCAAACCCAATTAAACACTGTAGTAAAGGCAGGACACATGAACCAACCTCAGTTGACAGAGACTCAACTCACCAAATAACCACATGTTTTTGCTTTTACTGTACACCTGAACTCTACCAGAAGTCGTCATGCCAAGAACCCTCCCTGAAGAAGCACTCTTTCTACTTGCCACTCCCGCCAGATGCTCAGTGCACAGTTAAAATTTTGTGCCACTGTAGATATGCGTGCCGCTCACCGGAAAGTCACGGCCCCCACAAGAGCATAAGGGTAAGATGTGTCAATGCTTTGCGAAGAACATCATAGCAGATAACGATCCATGGTTCATGCATATGTTGTCACAAGCTCCACCCCCGAGAGACGAGGCTAACTCCTCTGCACCGCTGTGAGTACCTTTGAAGTGAGAAATTGGGTTGGAAAAGAGTTCTCAGTCTGGGCATCAGGAGTGGTCGCTGCACCATCTAGCTGTGAGAACTGACAAATGCTAACACCAGGGTAGAGTACCTCGCCCACACCGAGCCCAGTGGACAATGACGACGTCTATTGCTCTGTAGGACCTTCATATTTCAGAAGGTCTGCAACCTCTTCGGCTACCTTCAGCAACCTCCCAGAGGGCTGACACCAACCAGAGGCTGTCAACCTCTTGAGCCATCTCCACCAGCAGCACCAGGGTTGTTGGTCGACACCAGATGCTCCAGCACATCATACTTAATCACTCTCTCAATACCTCTCCTCCTTCGTCCAGTCAGGTATTGCAGGTCACAACGACATGTTCATTCTGGACACCTCATTAAGGTCTTAGCCAGGGATGAGGAATACCTTTTTTAAATACATGTCTAGGTCCCTTCAGGACATCCCCACCTAATTAAGGTTAGAATTCAATTTGTGGCTATTTTAAAAATAATTTTGTTCTATTATTTAAAAGTGAATTTGACACCATTCACATGAAAAAACGCTTCATGTACTTTTTCCAGGTTGCCTTAACCTGGCTCTGCATAACTGCTTCTACAGTACTCAAATTAAAATATTTCACTTTTTATTTTGATTTATATTTTATGTAGGAGAGTGTAGCCCATATGTCTGTAACAATTTATTTTATTTAAATACGTATTGTAGTAAACGTATTAATGTTCCCATATTATTCAGATTTTAAAACCTTTGAACTCCCGTGAGTGTTTTCTATCTAGATTGGAATTCAGTTAAGTTTGTGTTGCCTGTAAGGTAAAGCCGGCCACGCGTATCTCACCAAAAGGCAGAAACGCATAACAACTTAGCGGTAGCCTGAGTTTCGCCAAGGTAATGCAAATTGTATTGTAAGGGCTAATCTTCGGATGCGCTCTTCACTAGGAACTCACAACACTTAAGAGTTTCGACTATCTACATGCAGTCCAAGTACTATCGTTCTATCCTGGCAGGAGAACTACCGGATTAGAATTATGTTGCAGATCACACTGGGTACTACCGTACTCTTAAAAGCGCACAATAGGACTGCTATCTTACCTAGCTTTGTGTTATGTGACCTTTATTACAGTTCTTTTGATTCGGCCTTATGCCGCGAACACATAGAGAAACTCAGTGTGAAGCAAGCATTAAGAAAACTAGAAAGTGAAATCAATAATTTAATTATTTGTGAATCACAGGAGAACAACCCTCTTTTCACACCACGTACTAGAATAGCGGGTAGGATATCACTGTAACATTTAATAATTATTCTTTTTAACATTCACGTATTGGGACTCAATTTCACTTCCCTCCCAGAATCATTCACCTCCATTCCTTCACACATATTACAAGGTCCTGCAAGCAATGAAAGCCCTATTTCACCACAACCAGAGTCGGCTGCTGTTCCACATCCGGCCACCCCAGCGAGCCAGCTGGAAAGGAAGATGAGGGGCCGCTGCCTCGTGAACAACAGGTAAAACGCCATCCCATAACATATCTGTGACTCCTGATTTCGTGCAAACACATAAGCCTACCCCACCAACACTGTACACCAGTGTCATGCCAGGATGAGAGTAGTGCCTTGGGGTATGATCTCCGCGATACTATCTTCACTATTTGAAGGCCATCACTATCTCTCGTACATGTAGTGTTTCTAGCAGAATTTTAAAAATTAAATTAAATCTAGGAGTTACAGTCCCCAAATGGTCTATCAAACAATAACGCCCACAGCCCTCACAATCTTTAACCAGACAACCCAACATGAAGGGAAGAACCCACCTATGAGCTAGCCAGGGGGCTTCTGGGCGACCCTCGATGACGTCAAGTATTGTAATTATGATTTTGGTTATTCCGAGTGACACCCCTACATAATCGGATACTGAGGTTACAGCCCTCATTCACCTCCCATATTGAGTTGGCCTTGTGACCAACCCTTTCAGCATATTTGATTCTGTGTTATTACACTTGGTGGCATAAAATGCTTAAAATAATATTGGCGCCCAACGTAGAGCGTAACTGCATGTAGCTCGGACTTGGCAGTTAGGACAAGCCAGTCACGCCCATACATAACCCTCACGTGGTTACCCTTTGAACCTTAGGTTTTAAATAACGTGCTAACAAAATTGAACCTTAGCGACAAATAGTTCAGCTGTGGTTGCTTCGAACTACGCCAGCCACGTCCTTTTGAACCCTCTAAGGTGTTTATGCCCACATCGGATGCTTCAAATAAAATTGGCTCCCAACGTGGATATTAAGTTCAATTAGTTGAACCTTGGCCGTTAGGACAGGCGATCTACGCCTTCCCCAAACAGCTTCATTGCTTACGAACACATCGGCACTTCATATAATTTTTTTTTTTTCCTGTTTCGAACGTGGGAGCGTTGGTAGCAATTAAATTTGTCTCAGTCATGTTGGACAGGCCAGACAGATATTCCTCCCCTTTCCCTTTTTTGAATTCGGGTACGTCCAGATTATTAGAGCTCAATTTGTGTGCCAGTCACAAACCCCTTACCGTTGGCAGTGTCCAACCGGATCACTAGTTGTTTGATCACCAGTTAGACTGATGTTTCATCGCAAGCAAGTGATCCTATACAAGACCATATGGTCATTCTCATCATAATCTACAAGGTTATAATGGAGTTGACTGCGATCAACCTCTGTAACTTTACTCACCCCGTATTATTAGTCCAGAGACTAAAATTCTGGGACCTACGACACCTTTTGCCATGTCCTTCCTTCTATTGCGCTGCAGCAAGTAATTGTAGCCACCTGTTTCCTATAGGGCTGAGTGTGACCCTTATGATCAACATCCCTAAACCGACCCAGCAGTTTTAGCGAGAGCTAAACGTGTCAGGTTTCCCTCCACCAGACTTTAGGTAGTCCGTGATTAGTAAACACCCTGTTGCGCCTAGCATTCCAGTGAGTAGCCATGTTGGCTTCCGAAGAGAGCAAACAAAAAGTATCCTTGGCGTTCGCTCCTGAACTACGAACCCAAGACCAACCGCAGTCAGGCTGATGAGCTCGACGCAGTCAGGCCTGACTATGTCAGCAGGACTGTTTGCCTCCTCCACGCCCCGCCCCAGAATCCAAGCTTTCCAAGCCCACGGAGCTCAGACCTCTGATGGGAAGCATAAAAGAGAATCATTCCCTTGCCCTTAAGGAGGATGCCCGACAACGATTGGTGTGGTGTGTTGGAGTAGCATATCCAGCTGGACAATGCTCTTGGCACCCCGTCCCAACCAGGTGTTTTTTGGGGTTCTTGATACTCCCAGATTGCCATGTAAAAGTCCTCAGGGCAGTGAGGTCTTGTCAGCGGCTCTCATGGCATAACCAATGGGCGAAAGAGTAGAGGTACAAGGTCCATCCGGACCTGACACCCTAACCCCATCTTCCCCGAGCAATAAGAGGATCTGCATGAACACTGAGGTGGTGGACCTTAGCCTGATGCCAAGATAGAGGGTGCGAAGGAACCTTTGTCCCAGACCTCCTATATTATAGTTAAGGACGACGAGCTGACATTGTCAGACAGTTCGGAGGTCTTGTGTGTTAATTAAATGTGTGCACATAATGGACAACTAGCCGCAGTCTGAACTGGCCAGCAGGACGAGAGGACAATGCTGTCGACATGTTGTCACCACTCTCACCAACCGTAGGAGGCCCACCATCCCGACATGCCGGGGCCACTTGCCTCTCCCTTGATTACCGCACCTCCACGCCGAGATACAACCACCGAGGCTGAAACACAGGAGGGAGGTGAGCGCGCCTTCACAGAGTTCCCTCCTCCAACCAAGTCTGCCTTGGTACATATTAGTACCGAGGTAACCACCAGGTCTCTCCCACCTCTCAATGGCAACAACCAGAGAGAGAGAGACCGCATCAGCAATGCCACTTAGATGTGTTACTTCAAGATCGCCTCCATTTCTGGGAGGCACCAAGAGAAGCACTCGGACACGACCTGACTGTGCTTCGGACCGCATCGATTCTACCGTATTCTAACCCGGCACCCCAAGGTAAGAGCTACCAGTGTGAGACAGATGAGTTCTCAGGTCGCCGTGTTTCAACCGCTAACACCCCTGGAGGCCCGCACCTACCTACTTGTGGCTTTCGCTGCAACACGAGCCACCAAGAAAGCGAGGGCGGCCTCAGAAGAAGGGGAATTTTAAGAGGCTCCATATCCAATGAAGAATGGTGAGTGAACATGCACAGACTTTCTACTTTACATTCACCAGGATAGCATAGTTGTTCCTATGCGGCATCATTAACAAACAAATTCTATTAAACTCTCACACTTCTGAAACAACGAGCTATGTTTCCGCATAGCAAAAATGTGTAAGACTGCATAAAAATTCACTCCCCTTAATAAATATACCTTTGTGCGGAAGTGAGCTCTTCTTCAGTGCACCGGAACTGGAAAGACTGCACCTAGAAGGGACACTCAAGATAGTGTGAAACCAGTGAGTGCAAGATGCCGCATCAATAATAGGAGACTGTACATGCTCCATCAAAACTTCATCAGTAGGCCCGAGCCTTAAAACATTTAAATTAATATCTTGAGTAATAATCACAAGGGTGAAACATTAGGTATATGAAATTGTTGGTTTAGATACTTCTGAGTAGAAATGTAGGGCTTGCATTTAATATGGATTTGCATATTTCTTATATCATCTTCTTTTAAGTGTGTACATAAATATGTCAACTATTAAAGTAAGAGTGTAATGTATTAACAGTGGAGTAAACAAATGATGCCCCAATGTTCACAGTGTCAAGTATGGGGGCTTGCAACGTGTGAATCAAAAGGCTCATCTTGGTACACTCACATAGGAAACAGGATTAATTTTGCATTTATTTGGGCATTTTGTAAAAGCAGCAGTAAAAGTATTTTGCATTATTTCTTTGTTTCTGGAAGTAGTTACTGTACTTGTTCATGTTGTAAATAGTATTAGATTTAAGATTGTGTTAAGTACTTCACACAGTTGATGACCTCTGGGTCAATCTTGAGACGATTATCAAGGTTAAGAGTGACGTGTGTAGCATAGACTTAGTCAATGTGGCTTTGGTGTGTGCTAGGTCAGGCGCCTTCTGGTCAACAAGTTATTTACTCTGAGTGGATTTTCTGCCAGAGGTTAACACTGGTTGGGTTGGTTTACGACTCGGTACAAAATCAGCTGTGGGTGGTACGGCAACATGTATGACTGTAACCTTAGCCCGTTGAGCTAGGACTGACTTACCAGGGTACTCCGGCACCTGTTTCTGGGGCTCTGGTGCAGAAGCAGGTCGACTGGGGTCAGCAGTCTCCTTGGTAGTGCTGGGCGACGAGTTTCCGTACAGAGAGGTACGGTACTTCTTACTCCACTCGGTGGCTGCACTGCTTCTGAAGTAGGTGTTGGAAATGCCCAACCTGGTGCCACTAACAGTGACCAGGGCACGAGCTGCTGGATGACACTCAATGCCAAGCCTAGTGTGTGTAGGGAAGAAAACAGAGATGTTGTCTGAAGAGGAAGGCCTCTCCAGGTGTCGGGCGGCTTGAGCTCGTTCTCGTGGGGTACCTCTGCCAAGTGCAGAGGTGTTATTTGTACACACTTGCTTAGCAGCAAGAAACTTCGCCTTTTGCTCACCCCTTCGAGCTCCTTGCCTTTCCCCAAACGGCATAGAGGTAGAAGTGACACTTAACTTACTCCTAGTTGGGTGCAAGCAGTTGACGGTACCCTGAGTAAGTATAAAGCCCAACAGCAATTGGTGGCGCGAACCCTGTGTCTCCAATCAGTTCTGCACTGTGGTACGTAAACCTGGAGCCATCTTCCTACTATTGTTGGGATATAGTCCAGAAACAGTCAGACCTCCAGTTCCAGGCAAATAACCCTGCCAGCACCGGCGGTGCTCTGGCAGCGATACAACCTGAGGTGACTGTCCTGCTCCTGTTGGTTGAGTACCTAGTGGTTGTGGCTCTACCTATCTATACTATCCTGTGGCCTTCTATGGTTGTGGTTCCTGGTTTAGTATTAACACGTTAGGATGAGTCACAGTTGTTAGATATAACTCATATAAGCGACACGCGTCAAGACTCATCCGTTGTCGGTAAAGGTGGAGTAGGGAACAGCAGAAATAGTCTCCCCTCTCTCCTGGGTTCAGCACATGGTGCTGACGCATCATCTTCAGTTGCAACTGTTGGGGAGGACTGATAGCATGCTAAGACGATGAGGCAGTGCGTGGTAGTGGCAAGGTAGAGCCCTCCACCTCGACTGCGAGAGTTCTATCAAGAAGAGCAGGGAGTTGCTGGACATTGAAGGTCTCCTTGTCCGGATTGGTGGCCAGAGGGTGGGGATGGCCCTTCGACCTTGGCGGCTCTCGTGTGAACGGGAATGATTTCCTCTCGGACAAAAGGAGGTTACAGGGCGTCGGGGTCTGTGTTGCTGAATGTCATGGGTTTGTCTGTAGTCACTTCAGCGGGAGGCACAACGGGCCTCTCATCTTCGACTGTATCAACGAGATCTTCCTTCTTGTTAGAAGATGGGGGTGGAGTGTCTGGGTCTCCGTTGCTTGACACTCCCTGTATTGTTGGTGGTATCTCATCGGGGACAAGAATTGGCTTCGTGGAAGCTGCAACGACCTTGATTCTTGGCTCGGGCATTTCCTCCAATACAGAAAAAATGATTGGAGGGTCGGTGTCTGTGCTACTGGATTGGCTTCCGCCTCCTTCACCTGTTGGGTTGGACGTCTGTGTGTCTGTTGCTCGATGGCCCAATATTGTTGGCAGTATCTCCTTAAGGAACCGAATTGGCTTCGTGGAAGCTGGAATGACCTTGATTCTTGGCCCTTAAGGAGTAGCTGACTGGGGAAGGGGGGAGGTGCTTGTGGTGTTCCCACCTCTGCCGCCTGCTGTGATACGAATTTTTCTGAAATCCGGCTTGGCCTGCAAAGTGTTTGGCTGCATCCCCTTACCTTAGGACGTCGCCAAGACACTTTGCTACAGCTTGGGGTGGCCTGATCATGTCTGGCTGCAATCTTGTGGGCACAGGTGGTAGGCATCAAGGACAGGGATCTGATGGAGACTGCTCCTGGGGCTTTGGTAAGTTTCCGACCATCAGATAATCAGCTTCGAAGTTTGATTTAATGTCAGGAAGATCAGGTACAGTAGCACAAAACAGATTCTGTTGCGTGGGATCGCTAATGACACGTTTTGCAAGATTGTGTGATCGTGTAAGTCGGATCTACGACAAACAGAGACGAGACGCAACAAGGCTGCCTTGATGTCTGCCATTTTAAGGCCACAAAATAATGGGAAGAAAGTTAGAAACTTTTCTGAACACAAAAGGTGGAAGTGCAGTTGCTGTTTGGCACCAAATACACAAAACACTCTATTGCAAAACCTACTCTCAACATAAACAATGATTCCCGATAGTATAAACAAGTGCTAAAGCTCATCAGTACACATGATGTTACAAGCTACCATAAAATATATATGACAAAGGGGGAAACTTCAAAACTTCCATCTTTGAACACACACGCTTCCAAATTACAGTTCTCTAACAGTCACGCGTAACGTAAGACAAAGCACTGGTTAATGAACAAAATGCAGATAAAACCAGCATCTATCCGGCCCGAAGTACCAATGTTTAGGTTTGATGTATTGTCATATTTAAAACCACACAAGTTAATCACCATACATGATAAACAATGCTCACCTCGGTACCATTAACTAAAACATACTGAACTCCCACGAGGCCTTCTTCAGTGGCCATCACCAGCAACAATTTGAAAGCAGGAGATTCAAATTTAGAAATGTCACCAATTACTCTAGGTATTTAGATATGTACAGTAATCCCAACATTAAAAGTTTTATTTTTAAACCTTTACAACATGGATTTTATGTAATTATGGCACAATTAGTTTTTCAGTAGATAAAATTAATATGTCATTACAAATAAATATTTAAAAAGTGAGGATAAAATGTTATTTTCTAAAACATGAAAGTGCACAAATTACAGTTTTTTTTGCAAATAGTACACACTGCTTCCGTATTGGTGAAGTTTCCTTGAAAAAATTATACCAATTACCCTTAACAAATAACACTAAAGGAAGTTTATTGAAAATACGTTTATCTTTTGAAATAAATCAATATTTAAAAAAAAATCCTGTATGTATCATGCAAGAAGCACTTCAAAATTGACACGGTACATGTTAAAATGTGCTTCTCAATATTTATAAACATTTTTTGCTAAAAGGGAGTGTAATTTTATTTATAAGATTTTGATGCATCACACATTTTCAACTATGGTAATTTGACGACCTCAGCTTATCAGCATAGCCCGCAGCGCATCTGATTTCTATGAAGTTTGCATTACCGTTGACCATATATGAGGTCGGAAGATTGTACTGTCTACCCTGCAATAACGGATGTTCCAGCCAGCAGAGATTGTTTTATTCATCGGCCCGGTGAAGCTATGAACCTCAAAGCAATGAGTACTACTAATCACCGCTAGATGGCAACACTAGTATGTTTCATCGTTCGTCTGTTTTATTCTTCCAGCCGGCCTGTGACGTCACGTCGGAGAGCTTTATTTTTTGCCACCTCCCGCTCTGCGACCACCTCTTGTCCTCAAGACGACAGCCAATAGTCAATGAGCCCCGAGGCAGCTGCCCGGCAGAGTATAAATACGGAGTCAAAATTCTACTCTAGCAGCAGTCTTCAGTCATCCACCGCACTAGCTGCCGAAACTGACCAGCCTGACTTGACAGTCTTCACCACGCTAGCCGCCGAAGTACTGGCCAGCTTCATTCCTTGCTATGCCTACCTTCCCTTCACCGCACCTTTGTGCCAGTAGGAAAACCTTTCCTTAGCTGCATTGTTGTACTTATCCTGTCACACCTTGCTTAGTTATCGTAGCATCATGTCTCTCGTCGTCTGTCCACCCTAGACATGGCGGCCCCTTCTGGGCAACAATGCGAAAGGGAGTCAATTTAGTTTTTCAGCACTATTCTGCCCCAACCCCCTCTAGTGTAGAAATGGGTCTCCTCTACCCGGACTTTGTTGCTTAGCTTCCTGTCTAGCTCTTGACAAATGGAGGAGAGAGTATGTCACGACGTGTTTACTTCCCATAACACGGAATAAACATTTTAATCAGAGTTGTTCTGATACCACTGCTGATACCCCGATACCAATGCCCTTCACACAGAAAAAATATTACTGTTAATAATACCTTAAAAACATTTCTCCTAGACTCATTTAAATAAAGAAAATAATGTCTTAAAATACTGTATATAATTTTTTGTAATCTTACACAAAAAGCAACTCTACCTTAAACTTTCAAACCCTCTGAAAATTCAAATAATATGACGCCAAATGCAAGTCAAATTTTAAATGTCCCGCGTGCACTATCAGTTAAGAGTGCATGGAGAAGTTATCGATCGTGCAGTGTCATGTCTGTTCGTAATTGAGGGGGGAGGGGGTGACGGCGGGAGGATGACCTCTCCACACCGCTACCTGTTGGCAACACCTTGCGTGCATGGTAAATGTCTGTCTTTTAAAGTAATTAATGAAATTTTACTGCGAAGAAACTTGTTATTTTGAGACCACATCCTCTGATTTTCCCTGTCATGAGTTACACTACACTCGGCTCGGTACTTACCTACTCATTATTACATGACAAAAGGTGTAAACTATACGCTTACATATTATCAGTTTATTCAAAGACACGTGTTTATTGAAGTAAATTAATATAAATCCTCTGAATTCCCTACAAGAAGTTACTAAAATGAACACTTATAATACAAGTTGCTCGATGTTAAAACAATTTTTTGCTGACAAGTGGTAGAGTGTATTCTTTTGGGCATATAATTTTATTTGCGAAGATGTTGCCCTTTGAGTTAATCAGTATTAAGTTTTAAAGTCATGTTAATTTTATGCCAGATACAATGAAATGCCAATCTTACCAGATAAAACAACCTTTAAACACAAAAGAAAACATCTTTACAAATAATAATTACATGTTAAAATGTTTTGCATAACATTTTCGGGTGAAACCATTTGCTTTGACATACAAGTGATGTTAGGTGCAACTATTTTGAGCAACATATACCGTATTTACTCATGTATAGCACGCACCATGATTTTTGCAACACGTTTCAGGGGAAACAATTTTTTAAATAAAATTGCACCAAAATTTGTGGCGCCCTGTTAGTAAGTATGGAACAAATTATTCATTTTTACGTTAATGTTTGGTGATAGTGATATGTTTGGAAAATACTTCAATTAAATAACTTGGGTGCAAAAAGCCAAAATTTAAAAAAAATCCAAAAAACTTATGCTCCTACTACTCAACATTCCCAGCTTGGTTTTTCTCCTTCTCCCTCACCCCCTCCTCCCTCCCCCCTCCACGACCGGCTCATTAGCCTCTCCATGGAAACAAAGAGGGCTTAGCGGAATTATTGACCAGCAACATCTGGGTGTTATTTGAAGGGGGGAGGGCGGGACATAAACATGTTGCAGATTTGGTTTGGTGTGACAGGATGTCGTTAGGGGTGGGAGGGGGAGGGAGGGAGTGGGGTTTTGATCTACATATAACTGAAGGGTCACAGAGATACAAATAGAGAAAAGGAAGAGGAGTGATGTAAGAGTGAGAGATGAGACAACAGATAGTCTGGCCACTTCCCTCAACATCCCGGGACAATTTATTACTATCACTCCCCCTTTTCCTCTTTTTTTCGTGTATAGCACGTACCCCAGAAATTTTTTCTTTTATTTTGGGAAAAAAAGTGTGCTCTATACACGAGTAAATACTGTATTTATTCTTATTTATCTTTTTGTTTTAATGTGCAGTGTATACAAACTGAAATACAGTAATTTTTGTGCCTAAAGAAAGTAATAACCTGACTTCATTGTCTACAACTGATACTAAAGTATCGGCCCGATACCATACCCAATACAGATACATCGGGAAAAGGTGAAGTATCAGACTATATCAATACTTAATATCAGTGTCGGAACAACTCTAATTTTAATCCTATCCTTGAGTTCCACATTCCTGTAGACATTGCACCTTTCCCAGTTGACCTCATCCTTGAGAGAAATGCAAGTGATCCCAGGAACTGTTACTTGAACGAACCAGTACACATCTTGCTTAACCACAAGCACTCGCTTGGCCAACCTTTCTACATACTTCGGTAGGTAGAACTGCGGAGCCTACACTGGTTTCTGGACTTGCTTGTCCATCTGGTGCTCATCCTTTCCATCACACCTTTGTGTAGGAGGGCGCCTTCTTAGATGAATCCAACGCTCACATGTGAAACTGCAGATAGCGAGGCCTAATTTTCTCTACTTACTGCGCCTTAGCAGAGAGCACTGAGATTGGGTATCCACTCGTCTGCAGCCGATCACATAGCTCTACACAGAGAGAACCACAGACCTTTCTTTTTACTTCACGGAGTGTGTGAATCCAGATGCAGGGGTCTAAAGGTGAAAGTTAAACAGGTGCTCATTTCCTCTGGGTGTTTGTAAGAGCTGACCCCCGCCCTTGTTGTCGCAATAGTGGAGCTCACTCGTAAGCATCAATCTCAAGCTCTCTGATGCCTGCTCATTCCAGTGACACCGGAAGTACCGCAATACTTATTCCAGCCACCAACATGCCTGAGTAATGAAGTTGACCCGTGGCTCGTGGAATTCATCAGTTAACCAGAAGAGCGGTCAACAGCACCCATAGCCTGTCTCATGCCTGTTGCTCTGTCCCCACCAACATGAACCACATCCAACATCCCACCAACTCACAGTTCAGAAACATCCACACGCACCGTCACTCCACTAAAACCACTCCCTAGCACAAGCAATCTTAGTCTCCCAGGTAATCTGCCCAATGCTCAGAGCTTGAAACAAAAAATTATTCTGGCAGAACCAGACTTTGTGGTCTGCTGTAAAGCTACCAGGCCAGTACTCTACACAGGGAAAGCACCAGCCCCGTGTAGAGATTAACTGATTACTGAAACCTCCAGATTAAATGTCTGCCTGACTTAGCACCCGACCAAAAATACTCTCCCACGTACACTTGACGTACGCTTAGTCGACAGGGTATCACCCATCAATGTCTACCTCAGGGATGCCACCAAGAATGGTTATAAAACCCTGTACTTGACATTTAAATATCCTGTAATATCCTGTAATAACAAAATTGTGTATTTTATATTCACATCCACAAAAGTTTTACAGGTAAGTAAATACAGAAAATTACTAAGTATGTTACTGTGAAAATATAGCTCTTTCGTCTACGTGCATCGACTTATGTTCAAATAATACATTGTTCAATAGTAAAAAATTTACATTTAATAATACTAATAACTTATGAACAGTCAAGTCTCATGCTCTCACAAAAACAATAATTTAAAATACTTAACAAACAGACTAAATATTTATATTTGCAGGCATTTTTTGTATGAACACTTCGTGCAACTGTTCACTCTCCCATTCTTTTCTTCAAGTTCTTAGCTATTTTTCTCAGCTCATCAGATGGCTTTAATTCTTACCCCAAATTATTTGTTGTGTTATAACAATGCAACAGCGCATTCAGCATTGGAGTTTCCAAATGTGACCTGTGTGCAGTTTTGACCATTTTTAAATTTCTGCAGTGATACTTTTTTTATAAACAGAGCTCTTTATTTATTGATAATAGATACATATTCAAAATTAATTCACTTGTGTGCTGGGGCTAGCAGTGAATACATTGCCGCGTGCATGTAGTTGAGCGAGCAACTAGATCCTCTGTATATGGCCAGGCAGGGCAGCTTGATGCCGTAGTTCGGCCTTAGATCCTCAGGCTGGGCAGGTGTCTGTCGGTCGTTACAAGATTACTCTGGCAGGTGGTGGCCAGCTGCCTGCCACCACTGCTGTCATTACATGGCTGATTCACTTTGTAACAGCTGCCCGGTATTGGGAAAACATGCTGATAGATGTGATTCACGTCAATGTGTTGAATTTCTACTAAATTTGGCGGCATGTTAGCCTCTGCACTGGCATGATGAGGCCTGGTAATGTTTACGGGACTACAAAAATTTAGTGCTGTCTACTTGAAATATTAATTATCCTAAATTTTCCATCAAAAACTTCTGACGGCCTATACACGCACACAGCCTTACTCGCCAAAACATGGTGATATAGGAAAATATTTTATTTGCAGTATGACTGTTATATTTACCTATTATGCATTCATATTAAACAAAAATTAATATAAATGTAAACTATTCCCTTCGCACTAAAAAAACTACTCACAAATCAACTCAGTGACTCATTTTGTTTACATGTTTGCAGTGCGAGCGCGGCAACCAGAAATTGATAAGGGAACCGGTGACCATGAAGTGTCAGCAACCTGGCACGTTCGAACAAAGTATGTGCTGCACGGGCCCATTAGCATTACATGCCTCGTTGAGAGAAACATGCTGTGTGAAATATGAAAGGAAAAGGTTTTTCCTTAATTCGGAACCATAAAATTTGGGTGAGTGAATTATGCCAGGACAAGAATTATGTCAGTAAATAAGGCATTTATGATTGAGTGTTTGGGTTTGAATTATCCACTGTTTCAAGTGTTCATCCATAGATCCGTTTTACATTTTTACTGGTGTAGCAATTTTGCAGTCTCTCTCGTAAAAGCGTTTAATATATGTTATGAGATTAAGTACCAAAACACGTATATACTTTCAGCTTCCCATTTATACATTCACGTTTTTATGTATTGAAGAATTTTAGTTGGTGCACGTCAACAACATTAAATAATCTAAGTCAAAACGTTAGGATTGATGGCATTGCAGGTCAACAGTGAAAATCTCTTGTTTGCAGCGTATTCATAAATGATATAATAAATGTAACTGCATTTTCATGGTTTTTTTTACAGGTTGTATGTGACAAATGAAACCAAATAATGTTGTCAGTAGTTACTAAATAAATACCTTTACGTAAAGCTTGCATATGGACATTATATTAATTCCATTTTGGAAGACATGAGGTAAAAAAAAATCTTCATTGTACTGAAAGTTAACTTAAATTTGGAATGGTAAAGTGAAATATATTTACATAGTTTATGTAGGGTATTTGGATGGGAATTGATAATCTTGCATTAAAGTGAAAGGTATGTTAATGTAAAGTATGTTATACAGTCAACTCTCGATTATCCGTGATAATGGAGGGGGCGATTGCCGCGGATAACTAAAAATTGTGGATAATCCACATACTAAGAGAAAAATACAGTTTCTCCAACACTAAGTTTTGTATGGTCGTAACTGAATACTGGGTGTTTCAGTGTGAAACCTAGCCTATCCTTGACATACTACTGTATTTACCCGCATATTTTATGGCCTCACATAATTTCCGTACCCTATTATTCATTAACAAACCAAGGAATTTAAAAAATGCGTAATTTATGCATCCCTGATTTCTAACTTACAAAACCGGAATATAAAGTGTGTAAAATTTGCGGGTAATCATGGTAGTTCTCTCACGAACATTACAAGAAATGCGCAGCTACAATTAATACAAACAATGCAGCGGGATGTGTGTGGTGTTCATCGCAGAGTGATACTGGAATCTGAAGTTGTGTAAGAGAGCAGGCAAGCTGACGTCACTCGGTTGCTAGGCAACAGGCCACCCTCCCCCCTGGAAAGGGGAAACAAAGACGTGCAAAGCGAACTGCATTTCGCCTGTATCACACACACACACAACCACACACACACAAACACACACGCACACACACACACACACACACACACTCACTCGCTCACTCACTCACTCACTCACTCACTCACTCACACTCACACTCACTCACTCTCACACTCACTCACTCTCACACTCACTCACTCTCACACTCACTCACTCTCACACTCACTCACTCTCACACTCACTCTCACACTCACTCACTCTCACACTCACTCACTCTCATACTCACTCTCACACTCACTCTCTGTCCAGTGCGTGCGGCATACAACCGGCTATTTCAGCGTGTGGAAAACAGTGTTTAATGTAGGAAACAAGTTTCGCCTTCCATTCCCAGTTCTTCAAAAAAATATTGGACTTGTTTCACACACACTAAGCCCGACACTGGCATTCCCGTGGCATGTATTTGTTTAAACCAATCTAGCATAGCCTTATCTAGTTCCGCGTACGTCGATAGTTTCATCGTTTTCCTATTCGCCAATCCACTTGTCTTGTCTGCACTGCTTGCAAACTCAATAAGTTTTGGATTTATTGTTTCGTATATCCCAAATTGTTGTTTCTCCCACTTCATACATAAATGATAGCTCTTTTATTACCCTTCATCCTTCAAGTTTATTAATAATTTCCAGCTTCTGCTATAAATTTAAAACCATGCGTTTACGTTTTGCAGACATTTTTCCGCTGAAAACGAGCAAAAACAAAACCGAACATAGCTACTACTGGCGAGGATAAAACTGACACTGACTGTGGGAATGCAACACGCGAGAGGAATGCGGCGGTCACGCCGGGTTCTGGCTATACCTGGCAAGTGGCAGCTAGGCTAGCGAGTTGTGCGGTGTTGTCAGCTCGCTGTCTTGCGACGTAACTAAGCTCATCGCACCATCGGGAACACATTTTGACGTACATTTGCATAGATAAACAAACATATTTCATCCCACAGTTATTTTCAGAGAGTACCTGTTCGAATTTCATTAGTTAAGATGGGCATTTTATTAAAAACTTCGTTCTGGCAGTTTTGAGTTAATTTCCAAAATTGATTTTTATCTTTCTGAATATGCCGTGGTTAAGCCGCAAAGCAGATAATCCGCTCGCGGATAATCGAGAGTCTACTGTAATAGTATTTTACTGTACATGTTGAAAGGCTGATTGGAGTACAGATTTACCATGATTGTTTTATAAACTTAAATCTAAAAGTTATCGGGGATTGATCCAGAATGAGGGCAGAGGAGTCACAGGGGTCCCAAAATTATCACATTAACATTAAGTTGTCCTGTGAATGTTTTAAAATGATGCCAGTTGGCAACATGGTGATGGTACACTGGGCCAGTAGGGGAAGAGATCTCAGTGGCATGCAGCTCCCTTTTCTGTCACAAGGTGCTGTCAAACTTCATTTCGAGCATATGCATTAACAAGATGTTGAATTCTGAACTGGCAAATACATGACCTTTAAGGCAGAGATGCTGTCAGTGACACTTGTCAAAAAAATGTCTTAAAGCAGTACGAGATTCTCTGCTATCGACTGACACCAGTAACATAGTCCAGATGTTGGAATGTCACAATATGTTTATTCTGATACCGCTTCACTAGAATCTCCCAAGCCTTTGCACAATACTCTTCTGTGAGGAAGCAAGGATGATTTTATATATGCAAAATGTTTTACATTTGTCAATTGAGACTTTACTTCTACACGGTTGCTAAATAAGTTTGAAAAGCGTTTCTAAACCTACATGTCACCAGTGAATGTAGGAAGTCTAATCTTAGGAAGTGAGATGCACGATGTGGCAGAACTTGGAAGGGCTAATTAAGTGGATTGTTTCTTATCATCCTTGCCTACTATTAGTTCAGCCGTCACATAGTAGTATTGTTTGGGGCTACTTGCTCCCTGTGATATATAGGATGATTCGTAGGGTAAGAGTTACCTCTCTGGAGCTAACTACGAGCACCTGGGGTGTCGAGGGTTGAAACCATGAGTAATACTTCATTTCCTTTTTCTCTGCGGCCGTAAGGGTGATGCATCATCGAGGGTAATTTTGGAGGCTGATAAAAATCTGTCGTACCAAGGTGGCTGTTGTCCTCTGTGGCGGTAGAGGGGTAGGAGGTATTACTGTCCTTACCAGAGGAGAAGTGGGTCTGCGACTGATGGTGGCTGCGATGTATGTAGTATCTATAGGCGGTGGTCGCTCCTGTTCCAGTCCCCCCCCCCCCCCCCCCCGAGAGGAGCGGCAGCTGTGAGCAATAAAGTGATCTACTAAACGGCATTTACAAAGAAGTACACCAGTCAAGTTGTGTGTTAGATAGCATTATTTTATTCTACGTATAACAGTCACACTGTTAGAGTCTATACCTTGCAAGTTACGGGTCTTAAAGGCAGGATTAAATACAGTTACTGGATGCATGAACTAGTGCTGAGCCGATACCGATACCCAATGTCAAATATCAGCAGATAATAGTAATATCGGCCTGTCCGAATCAATTTTATTTTTAGCCGATATTGAGACCTGATATTTTCTGTTAAACTAGAGGATTATAGAGTGGCAATGTTGAAGAAAGAGGGTCTCAACTGCTGCCGTTTTTAGTCAGCAGTTGCCATTCTGATTTCAATCATTACACCCACAGATTGTCACTCCAGGGGGACAGACAAAGGGCAGAAGGGACATACCTCCCTGCTGTGAGATAATCATCTACAGGAAGAGGAAAGAGTGAGGAAGAGAGAGTGAGAGGGGGGAGGGAGGGAGGGAGGGAGGGATGGATGGATGGATGGATGGGTGGGTGGGTGGATGGGTGGGTGGATGGATGGATGGATGGATGGATGGATGGACGGACGGACGGACGGACGGACGGACGGATAGACAGATAGATAGATAGATAGATATATGCCACTGCCACCCCCACTGTGGCTTCCTGCTTGTGACAGTCACTTTAGGAGATAATCATCTACAGCTTGTGTTGTGGGGCCACTGAATTACCAGCAAGAATTGGCAGTGATTCAGTTCTATTCTCAGCAAATTAAGGAAGTGCTGAATTTAAAAATTATACCTACATACTAATAATTTTCAATTTTCTGAATATGAACAAAATTGAATTATGTTGAGAACTGTGATACACGACTTTGTAGATTTAATATTTTAAATTTAATTTGTTTAGAACATGCTTAAACTGCCTTGACCTAAATCTAAAAATAAATTACTACAGTATATTTTGAGTGCTGCTTTTATTCTCTGATTTTTAAGAATTAATGTGAAATTTTCCTAATGTTTTGTAGGTTTACTTAAAGCATCTAATAGTACATTGTGTGACACTGACTTTAACACAGATTTTCATCAGCTGCCCAAAATACTTTTAGTGCTAGTAGAAATCTTTCAGTCCAATACTCTTTATGTCCATTGTATCGGTATCGTATATCAATTGTATCGGCAGGAAGTATCGGTTTGTACCGGTATCGGTGAAAATCTGTATCGGCTCAGCACTAGCATAAACCAACTAACAATCCATATAGTTAAGGATGTTAGGCGTTGGGCACACAATTACTCAAGACGGTCTTTGAGTGACGAACGCAGTCACATAGCTGTTTTTGTCTTCTGCAGGGGTTGTTCCGGCAGCAAGTTGAAGTCATGTCAGCTTGGTGGCCTTTCATGGGCACTCGGCTGGGTCTCGTAGGCATGGTGGTCTCAGCTGGCATCTTCCTTCGGGCCTGGATCTCTTTGGTGGTGTGGTGGTCTCAGCTGGTGGCTTCCTTCGGAGCTGAATCTCTTCGGCACCATGGTGGTCTGTGCTGATGGCTTCCTTCAGGGGAGTAAGGGCTCCAGCATGCGACATGCTTGATGCCGGGCCGGCCAGCCTCATGCCAATGCACCTTGTGGGGCTAATATGTTACTGTGGGTTGCATCGCCGTCCGCTCGGTCGCGGAATATATGGACCCTTGTGCTATTTTCTTGTGGCGTGTGCTGGTTTAAGATGGCGGGGGTATGACAGCGGTGCTTTAACATAAAAGCACTATGCGACTCGCATCAATTCCCCCGGGTCGGTGTGACGACACACCTGTCATTGTGTCAGCTTTTGTTTACGCTTTGGTCTTGCTCTTCTTCTGTGGTTTTCTCTGTGTGTTATGGCGTTTGCTTATAGCTCGATGTCCCTTTTGTGCGTGCCATATGGCCAGCTGGCACTAATCTCCTTTTCCCATTTGGTCTAACTGTGGTTGCTCGCCGCTCAAGGTCATGCACCCCAAAACCGGTTTATTCAGGCATGCTGGCCTTGTTATTAATGGGGGTTATTCCCCCTCGGCTCTGCGGGAACAAACACTTCGCCGAAAGGGTGGTTATTACAATGTGCATTTTTTTCACTCAAACAAAATCTTATGCCGTACAAACACGTGGGGATAGATGTTAAAACTTCAAAGTCTACTGGGCAATTAAAAGCTTCATTCTTTCAATCCATGGTATTTGGGGTTGGTACAAAAGCTAGACAGGCTGTTGTAAGGCCTAATTTTACCATGTACAGCACACTACTGGACAAGTTTAACCTCGTTTGGGACCTATATGTTGGTATGCTACACTAATATGCACATCATTTAAACTTGCTAAGTTGGGTAACAAAGTCGTCTTGGGCACACTTACATAATTATGTACACAGTTAAATCAGTAATTGGCGAGCTGCATGGCAGCAGTTACGTGTAGTGACGTGAGTTTCTTTTTACAGTTACGGGAGGCGCACAGGCTGTTCAAAGGAAAAACACTCCTATCTTACCGAACTGGAAACTCTGTTCCTGAGTTCATATCTAATTTCATGCCATTTTTGCCGCTTACACGAGTGGTCTTATGATGAGCTGAAAGAAAAAAACATAGTTACATCGGCAAGAAATATATCTACAATTCGTCTGATGTCCTAGAGTTTCCTAATCTTAACAGATAATAAAGACATGAGCCTTGTGCAAAGTTAGGTGAGGTCTCTTTCCTGGTCTGTGTTGCACACTCACGCTCTTCATTACACTGGTACTGGCATTGCATTGGGCCATTGAGCCACTGGGACGTCCGACTCTTTATACTAATGTGTGGGAGGCTCATTACTCTTATGGTCGGCGTCAGACCATGCTCTCCGGCATGGTTCTCCGAGCAGACGACATGAGGCCAGACATACTTAACCTCATTCCACACAGTCTCTCACTGGGTTGGCCGGCTGAGCCACTGGAACTGGCATGGTTTGTGCCAGGGACGTTCTCAGTAGAAGCCGGGCCGTTCTCTTTCTCAGCAGTTACGCCAAGGCTGGATTCGCCTGTCCTCATTTATCTCCATCGTCTACTTAGGAAATGCCTCACCCTGTACTGGCACCTGGACAGCGTGCGGGGTGAAGGGGCCCTTTGCCATCCTCTCATCCTGGTGTCCTGGGGCCATTTCCAGACTGCTGCAGGCTCTTGTCATCGGGTTGGCTGCTGTCCCCCGGTACTTCCTCACTTCTTCCATACTCATTTGGTTTTGGTCTCCGCCTGTGTTCAGTCGTAAGGGGCGGCTTAGTGTTGCCTCATGTACACTGCTCATTTCCTTCCCCACACACTCTCTCATGCTCCATTGCTTGTGATTTCCACTTCCTCTTTTACTCTTCCTTTCTTGTTCATTTCAACCTACTTTCTCTTCCTCATTCTATTTCGGTCTCTATTTGCATTCTTGCCCTCCCTTTCTCACTTAGTTCCATCTTGTTCCCTTGTACCCTCCTCCTTGTTCGCTCTCCCCTCCTAACTTGCGTCCACTCACTTTCTTGCTTTCTTCTTCTCATTCGCTCTCCCATTCTTGCTCACTACCACTCGTCCCCTGCGCTCTCCCATTCTCACTCGCTTGCACTTGTTCTCTCACTCTCTCCTTGCTCACTTCCACCTCCTCTCTTGTTCTCCTCTTCTCGTTCACTCACTCTTTCAGATTGTCATTAAGAGGGTCTTACTGTAGCCCTTTGTACCATTACCGGTCAGCATGGTTGCTCTGGTGTCCTAGGGACTCAAAATGAGATAGGGTGCCATTAGAGTAAGGGCACTGGTGGCTGTGCTGCTGTAACTCTTTTGCCATTTATCTATACCTTATCATTATTGTCCTCCATCCGGTGATCTAGTGGCATTCTGCAGGTTTCCTCTGGGTCGTCCCTTGGTGACAGTGCTGGGATCCCAGTGGTGTTAAGTATTTGTAATAGGGTCCTAAGCTGGTCAGCTCCTAATTGGTGGTTCACCTCCTCGTGGCTGATTTCTTGTTGTATCTTCAGGTTTGCTGGGCTTCCCAATTAATAGCCATTCTATCATGCTTGCCTAAATATAATCGCTGTTGTCCGCAGTCAGTTATACAGTTTTGGTTAGTTAACCATGGTTGTCCGAGGATAACCTCTTCTCCTAAATGTGGTGTGTAAAACAATTTTGTTTCTACTGTTTCTGTACTCGTGGACACTGGCAACAGGACAATTCCTTCTATGGCCAGTCGTGACTCCGACTGGGCCATTTAGATTATTCGGGAGCTTTCCTTTATCCGGGTTTTCTGTTCAGGTTATAGCAATTGGCTTTGAATTAAATTTCCGGTTGCTGCGGTGTCCAGAACAGCCTTAATATGATGGTTGGTTATTCGGACCCCGATCCGAGGGGTGTGTGCTCCAGACGTCAGACCACTCAAGTTTCAGAGTCTTTCCACCCTATCACTTATGACAGGGGGGAAGGGTGACTTGACGTCCCGGCAGTGGCATTTCCCGGCCGCCATCTTCTCATTCTTATGGCTACCCTTCCCTATCATAAGAGGGGCAACTATGGTGGCTTTCTCCCTAGTGGCTGCGATGCGGGATTTCACTGTGGGGCAGTCATGATTTAGGTGCCTCTTTGGGCAATACCAACACGTCTGCAAATATCTCCCCTCTTTGCTTCTTGCGGATTTGGCATTCTCTCTCATTTGCACTGGGTGAGCGTCTGGGTGGCATGCGACAGGTGTGTTGGAGAATCTGCCTTCTCCTGCTCTTGGGAATCAATATTGGCTTTGCTCGCTCTCTCTGCTGGCGCCTCTATCCTGGTTGCCCACAGGTGTCGAAGGGCACTTCGTATGGCTGGTATTAATAATTTTGTTATAATATGCACACCTTCTGCCTCGGTTCCTTAAGGGGTGATTCGCGAATACATCTGTACTTTTTTTTCCGAATAAATATTTCCACTCCCTCCTGTTTTAACTGTTTCTGTGTGTTAAACTCTGTGTGTAGGGTGGTGAATACAGCTTCCTCAGTGAACCTATTATTTAGGTTATCAGCAAATTGTTGCCAGGTCATGATGAATTTGCCATGCTGATTCCACCAAGTAAAGGTGCTGCCCTTTATGTGGTCACGTACCTTCAGCTCCCATATTTTGTTTGGAACCCCGCCAGCCTTTAACTTGTGCTCACAAGTAGTTATAAAAAACTTGGGGTCTTCGTGGGACCTTCCTGAAAATTCGGGCAGTACTATCGCTTCGGGTATTCTAGGGCTCGGTCCAAGTTCAAAGGGTGTTCCCATTACACTCATCTTTGGCATACCTCGCAGTAGTATACTATGCCTCTTGTGCTATTGGCATTGTTGGGCCATCCAAAACAAACATGGTGGAACGTCTGTGGACACATCACATATTGGGATTGTTGTGGGTTGTATCCTGCGCAATTAAGTAAGTCACAGCACATTTGCTGTTCCCAGCAACTAAGACAATGGTACTGTATCTCTTCCATTGGTTGGAATGTATCGAGCCAGCGGATACACTCGTAACAATAGCGCTGCAGGCAGTTGCTGCACATGATCATGTACAGTCCTGTTCCGCGACACTGGGGATCGCTGCATTGCTCCAGCTGGTAACTAATCATACAGGATCACTTCTCCTCATCCCTTGTTCCTTATCTGGAGGTTATTTCAGGTTATTTCGGCTCGTGTTCCCTCAGTCCACGCACTACTCCTCCCATGTCGTATGGTACACATCTCCTCCATACTGCTTACCCGCTTTCTATTGGAATTCCTCGTCTGCAGGCCTAGTACAACTAACTAGTCTCTGGCTTATAGGTTATTGGATGCCACTGGGTTTTGTTTGAAACTCCCCAAATTCTCCTTGTACATTCTGACTAGCTCGGCAAGGGCGAGACTCCTTCTCACGGGTATCCTGTATTCTGGTTCTGTTCTTCGGGCTTCACAGAATTAACTCAGGTTCCACATTGGGTACCAAAGAATACTTGATTCTTCTTGCTTACTGATATACAGGATGATTTGTAGAGTATGAGTTACCTCTCTGGCGCAGACTACAGCCACCTTGGGTGTCAAGGGTTGAAACCTCGAGTAATGCTTCATCTCCTTTTTCTCTGTGGCCGTAAGAGCGATGCGTCGTAATTTTAGAGGCTGATTATAATCTGGCTTACCAAGGTGGCTGTTGTCCTCTACGGCAGGGGAAAAGTAGGATGTGTTACTTTCCTTACCAGGGGAGAGGTGGGTCTGCGACTGATGGCGGCTGCAATGTGGGTGGTATCTAGAGGTGGTGGTCCCTCCTTCTGTTGCAGTCCCCCCCAAAAGGGGGGGGGGCTGTAAGCAATAAAGTCATCTACTAAACTGCATTTACAACGAAGTACACAGTTAAGTTGTGGGTTAGATAGCTTGGTTTTTGTTCCGCGTAAAACAGACACACTGTCCGAGTCTGTACCCAGCAAGTTATGGGCCTTAAGGGCGGGATCATATACCATCGTTACTATATGCGTAAACTCAGTGACAATCCTGATAGTTCAGGTTGTTAGGCGTTGGGCACACAATTACTCAAGACAGTCTTTGAGCAACGAACGCCAACCCTAAGCTGTTTGTGGCTCCTGCTGGGGTTGTTCTGGCAGTAGGTTGAAGTCAAGTCAGCTTGGTGGCACTTCACAGGCTCTCAACTGGGTCTCATTGGCATGGCTGTCTCAGCTGGTGGCTTCCTTCAGGGCTGGATGTCTTCACCGCCGTGGTGGTCTGTACTGATTGTTTCTTATGGGGCTGGAGTAACGGCTCCAGTAGGCAACCTCTTCCTTGAGGTTGCAGGCATCAACTGGCATTAGGACTGTGCATCATCACGTATATCTTTGCGTCAAGATTTGCATGCTGCCACCACAAGCGCAGAGTGCAACCCCTTCCTTACTTTGCCGCTGCATGGCAGTGTATGCTCGCTGCTGGGGCGGCCAGCCTTATGGCAATGCACCTTGTGGGTTTACTAGTTTGCGACGGGGTGGATCGCCGCCTGCTTGGCTGCGGAACATACAGACTCATGTGCCATTTTCTTGTTGGGAGTGCTGGTTTAATATGGTGGGGATATAACAGCGGCACTTTAGAATAAAAGCAGTATGTGGCACGCATAGTGTTTATAGAAGAGTGTCAGCCTTCCTCTGTGTTTGTAACAATCATATTCTTTCTTGCCTACATTTTTACGTTTAATAGTAGGTTATCTAGCTTGAAACCCTCGCCGAACTGCAGTAAAATGATGACACTTTGCTAAAAACAGGTTTTTTTTAAAGGCTCTGAATGAGCATTCACTCTGACTGCTAGTGCTACTGCGCTGGGTATTCTGTCTTCCGCACACTCCAAATGGCGGCTAAGCAGCAGCTTGTTTGTAGATATGATATTCATATGCCACAGTTGCTTCACAAACACCCTGTGGTATACTTCCGAAACACACTGTAATACCCTTCCAAAACAAAACATCCTGTGTTAGGCGGCACGTTGAATGCTGTCCTTGCTTAGGCGTGTCACGAAGACCACGGTAGGCTCAGAAAACGGCAAAGTAGGCAAGTTATGAAGCGAACGTGTGTAATATGTTGTTAACTTTATACATAGCATCATTGCTTGTTTACTCCACCTGCCGTTCACAATATTAAATAAGGTACAAGCAAGTGCACCTGATGGCGTACAACTGATTATTAAATTCTTGTAAATAGTCATCACAAGGTGAAGTCAAGTGAAATAAACAAAATAAACGTGCATGTCACTACGCAACAACACTAACCGTGCACAACATTCAGCATGTAGATGTTATACTGCGCACCGTAGGCAGGTACACCGAGTACAATACCCAGCCAAACAGGTTTTACCTCACACGATAGGCGTTCTATCGGAGACACGTTTTATTGTGCGAACAACGCAAAATCCATAACGATGGTTTTGAGAATCCTAAATTATCCTGTTCCGAGGACCAAATGTTATTTCTGTGGTTGCACACAATGCGTCTTACTGTGTATTCGCCATCTTGCCAACTGTTCTTCTCTACTCTGTTAATCATGCTGCCAACCCAGCAACACAAATTATTTCCCAATGCATTTGGCACCAAGTTTGAAATTATGTCATTCTCATCAAAACTAAACAGTTTCCTAAAATTATTATAAGACAATACCCCCTTCCAATGCCACAAATGCACCTGCACAATCGGAAAATTAACCCCCATAAACCTAAATTCTATGTCCTCTCCTGAAACTGACATATACACATCCATGGGTTAAGCCGGAATAGAACGTGGATTCTTGTAGTTGAAAATTTCCATGTAAGCCGCAGCCCAGTCCTGTGGTCTGGGCTGGGCTGGTTATTTGTAACTGTAAGCCCCAGTTTGTGATACTGCCCCACCTCATGTGTGTGCTTTTGTGTGCTGGGTGGCTAGCATCAGGGAAAACCTGGAAAAGTCTAGGAATTTTACATTTCTGGAATAGTTTGGGAAGTATCAAAGAAAATTGTGTAAAGTCTGGGAATTTATATAGTATATTTATAAATGTATTTAATAATAACACAAATATTTTATTCTCGCGATTCTGCTACATGCCATTTCATGAATCATACCGTTACTTTAGTTCATTCTACCTTCGTAGGAAGATTTATAAACTTGAGGAAAATTTTGTTGTTGTAATTATAATCATAATATTACTATACGTACTTTGTTAGAAATTTTTAATTTTTTAGAAAATAATGTAATAATATTAAAAAATTTTGCCACTTAATTTAGTCAGGATTGTAACATGGTACTTGAAAAAGTCAGAGGAATGTCAGGGAATTTCTTGTAATGATACTGCTGGTCTCTGTGGTGTGGTAATGTGGCTGTACCAGTTCGTGATTGGTCGAGTGCTGGAACTGTGCAGGGCTGTGTACAAGAATGCAGACGTCTACATCCTAGATGACCCATTGTCTGCAGTGGACTCCCATGTCGGCAGACACCTGTTTGAGCAGTGTGTGTGTGGGTTCCTGAAGAACAAGACGTGCGTACTGGTCACACATCAGCTGCAGTACCTCAGCCACGTCAACCACATCATTATACTGAATGCCGTGAGTACCTCATCATCCAGCAGGGGCTTATCTAGAGGCCAGGGTGTGGACTGACATTGGCAGGTTCACTAACATAAACTGGCATGTGAGTGAGTGCCGGTGTTGTAATTACCATATTTACCCATGTATCTGAAACACTTTTGTATTACTGCCATTTTTTTTGGGTTCAAAAGATAGAGTGTATAAGATATATGGGGTAATCTTTTAGTATATATTTGAAAGATCTGATTACATTGACACGTGATGACTCTGCAGAATGGACGTACACAACATCAAGAAGGGTTTGGTTTGGCGCTAGGTTAGGCACGTCGTTCTGACGGGGTTACTGGCCTGAGTTTAGTCTCTACGAGGTACGGGTGCTCGTGCCGTGTAGTGAACCGGCCTGGCAGCTTTGCGGCAGGGTACAAAGTAGGGTGCGGGCAAGGTAATTTTAAGGTTCAGGCTGGGAGCTCTTGGTTATACCTGGGCGATGCATACTCTCTGTGGTCAGCTTGGCTTTGGGAGCTTCGGTTGGGCATACGTGTGCAGCAGGTAAACTATGGTTCAGACTGCTGAAGTGTGTTTGTACTGGTGGAGGCAAAGCAACTGTCTCAATTTGGAGGTATGCTGTAGGGATTTTTGGAGGCTGATCGAGCTGGTTTAGGTATTCGGTGACCCAAGGGTGGATCTCCTGGTCTAGATAAGTTGGAGCCTGAAACAAATACTTTGGAATCTCCGGCATAACAGGTACAAGAAGGTAGCGCAGGGCTTGAACTTGTTGTTGGGTGCAAGCTGGTTTATGTAGGCGACAAGGGCAGGGATCAGCTCTTATAAACGCCCGGAGGCATTCAACGCAGGTTTTACCTTCTTACGAATACCACTATGGAGGGAGAAAGGCATTAGCAGTTCAGAACACTCCTCTCGTCCGTGAGAGAAATACAGGGAAGGTGTACTCTACTACGTGTTGAGCCACGTGAAGTTGCTTCTGAGGGAGTGGGCACTCACGTCACAGTGCTCGGCACTTAAATGCTATGAATAGTCTGCACGTGGATGTAGTTCTGAGCTCAAGTCTTCCCAACTCAGGGGACGAACCCTCTGGTGCCTAAATGCGGTGGAGAGGGTGAGCACCAAGCTGACAAGCTGAACTCAAGAAGAAGAGTACCTGAGCATGGGCTCAACCGTTCTGACTACCGGGGTAAGCAGAAAAGTTAACCATAGCTAATGTGTGTGTGAGTGGGTTTGCAAAATAGTGTTTTGGCTCGAGTGAGTACCTTTCTCGGTTCACTTGGGTATCTCTCATCAGTGTGAGGTCAACTGGGCAAGGTGCAAAGTCTACAGGGAAGGGAGTAAGAGAAAACATTATTTATTTCTTACTATGGGAAAAATAACATATGGTGTCACTTTACCTCCTACGTTTAGCAAGAGGTTAAGGAATCTTCAACCTACGTATAAACAGGTAGAGGCGACCTGCATCTAAGCTAACAATGGGTGGGGTAAATGAGGGCTGTGAAAATAATTATAACTGGTAGTAACTCCCTATGCAATTGTTGCCCAGAAGGGGTCGCAGTGTCTAAGAGTGTACATGATGAGGTGGTTCAAAATCTTCAAGAAAGACTAAGCAGGTTTAGAAGTTCAGTTTTGACTCTAAGAGTATGGTGGGAAGACCAAGGAATATGTTTGCCTTCAGCACTAAAAGTGTGATCAAGAGCTAGGAGCGTAGCTGAGCAGGCTGACCAGTTCCGGCCACGAGTGCTGTGAAAGACTGAAGACTGCCAATGCGGACTGTGAGGGCTCGATGAAGACTGGTGTTTGCAGACAAATCAGTTGTTTCGGTGGTTAGCACAGTGAAGGAATGATGACTGGTCCTGAGCAGCATCATGTCCCGCTATTTATACTCTGCTGCAGGCTTCCTTTGCTGTTATTGGGTGACGAGCTTGAGGGCAAGGCATGCAGGTTGAAGAGAGGGAGGTGGCGATAGCACAGCTTCATGTAGCTATGACATCACCAGCCAGCTTGGAGAATGAAGGTGGTGGTGAAGCATACTATGAGTTTTCCCTTTCTTGTTTAGTGTCAAAGGAAGTAACCATGTGTAGGTGTTGTTACTTGAGTTGGTATAAGAGAAGGTAAGGAGTGTTACGGAGGTGTGGTGTTGATTGCAGGGAAGCATGCAGGCTGAGGGGACGTTCAGTGAGCTGCAGAGCAGTGGCCTAGACTTTGCCCAGCTGCTGAGTAGTCAAGGCAGTGAGGATGAGCAGCCAGGGCCAGACACGTCCAGTGTGGAAGAGAGTCTCCCAGAGGATGCTCCCAGGAGGAGGTTCCACACGGGTAGCTCTGTTGGCGTGAGTCACTTACATTGCTTCTCCTGCTTCCTGTACATAAGCCATAGCTAGAGACTGGATTATGTGGTGAATAGTAGTAAAACCAAAATAACGTTGAAGTGCATGTTAATGATGCATGCAACTGTCAGGACACTGTGTGCTGGCTCGTGGCAGGTGGACTTTCTACAGGCTGTGGCAGCAAGCCAGCTACCCTTGTTTGTTGCATGCTTTCACAGTGGCGTGTACGGCAGAAGGCTGGAGAGATGGTAAATGTTGCGGAGGCCACTATGAAGTTAACTACATACCAGCGTTAACTTTACCGATGGTGTTTATAATTAGGGCTGGACAGATACAGATACCGATTCCAATACATTGGCCGATTTACCCAAAATCGGTATCTGTTACAATCGACCATGGTTCAATCAAATTGTTTCATCAACCGTAAGGATTTAATTATCATATTTTTTAATGTGTGAACTAAATTCTACTCAACTTGGTACACATATAGTACTATATAAGGACACTTAAATTTTATAGTTTTCTACCATGCCAGGTACTTATTTTCAAAATGGCGACCATTAAAAAATTCAGAGTGATACGTCACATCTGAGAAACCATTCAACCGATTCATACCAAATTTTGTATACTGACAGCATAAAGTATAGGCATTGAATTCAGTGGTGAATATTGTTATAGGTCCGCCAATTTGAAAAGTAGTGCCACAAGAAAAAATCAGGCTTTTACATTATATCTCTAAAACTATTCAAACAATTTTTTCCAAATTTGGCAGGTAAGTAATACTATGATATTCGAGGTAAATACAAGTAACTGAACTTTATTAGGCTCTTATTTTCAAAATGGTGACACTTGTAAATAGTTTAGGTTTCATTTGCATGACTACCATACCGTTTTACCAGTTTCAACCAAATTTAGTACGCTGACAATATCTAATACAAGCAACATATACTATGCCTAAAAACAACCTCTTGTGTCTTGCAATTTTTTAAGATAGCATTATGTAAATTAATAAAGTTTTTGTGTAATATCTCAGTAAAAAATTGACAGATTCCTACGAAATTTGGCAGACAGTAACACTGCAGCAATTGATACAGACAAATATGTTTCAAGTATGTCATAAACACTTATTTTGAAAATGGCGGCCATCTATCTATTTTTGACATAGTATGCTATGGGAACAATTTAATCAATTCCAACTTATCTTTTTATGCTAGCTCTATATATAAAGAACATAAAATATTTCTACGTGGAGCCTCTTTAATCTTCCATTTTGTAAGATAATGCCACACGAATAAATAAAGTTTTTATGTCGTATCTCAAAAAAGAATTGTCAAATTCCTACTAAATGTAGCAAAAAAATAGTACTGCAGCAGGTAATGTTAAGTTATATGTTCTACGTATGTCGGACACTTACTATCAAAATGGCAGCCATATAGCTATTCTAGTTTTGTATGTTATATAATGAACACAGTGTAACCATCAAATGTGTCCACACAAAATCTCTTTTGTCTGTCATTTCGTAAAATAGTATTACTGACAAATTTAAATTATGTAATATCCCTGAAAAAACAACCAATTTCTACCAAATTTGGCAATCCAGTAGCACTATGGCAGGACATGTAAACTTACAAACTTTGAGAGTGTCAGATGTATATTTTCAAAATTACATTTTATAAACATTTTAATAGGGCTCGGTGATACCAGTACTGATGCTGATACATCGGCCAATAAACCCAAAATGGGTATCAGTTACAATTGGCCGTGGTTCAACCAAATCATTTCATCAACCCAGATGATTTAATCATCATGGAAATTACCACACTTGGTTATCTTGCAGGGCATGTGTTCACAAACAAAGAATTTGATTTTTGCTTCAGAAAAACTATTTTCTTAATTTTACTTTTATCTTTTAGTAACAGGCGATTTGAAATTATACGGAAACTGATATGGCTGGCTTTGGTATTGCTACATATTTAACTCTATATAAGCCATACCTGGTGAAATTCGTAAAATAAAATGTCATTAAACTTATAATACTGGTATCTCCTTTTGATGTGGTTAAAATTCATTTGTAAAACATTGTCGTACATTTCCTATCACGTGAATGTCAACTGTATATTGATCTATTGCTCCCACATCATATATCAATATTTCGTTTGCAGCATGACATGATCCATAAATCAATTAGTAGCAATATTTATCGTTTTATGTACGAATCTGATTCAAATGAGCCAAATCACTATGATGATGGCGCTCATTCATGGGCAGAATCATAACATGTACAGTAAAAGCCCGATATAATGCGGCTGTTCGGGGACGTAACTCATACCCGCATTATAGCTTTCCGCGCTATTCCGGGAGTGGCCGAGTACAGTAGCAAAAAAAAGAGCCAGTGTTCTAATTGGGTGGGGCACCTGTGTGTCAAACGTGGGGCAAGTGTTGTTATTTACTGCCGTAACTTGTGAAACGTTTAGCACCTTGCTATCGAAACTTTATTCTTTATTTTTTTTATCTCCTTCACCGGACTTGACTGTACCCTAGGGAGGGAAACAGAAGAAGAGAAAAGCACTGCGATGAAGGGGATCACATGCATTCAAGCAAGAATAACTAAAAAAGACCATATTTCCCAGGCAAAGGATGTACTTATTCCACCAAGGACGGTGTTCGCTGCGAGTTGTTTGTCATGTGGGTTGGAGAATGGAGTTCACTACCCTCGTCAACTGCTGCACACTTGCTGGGCCTGGTTGGGAGGAAGTGAGAATGAGCACGCTTGCACTGTAGTTGGGATTTATCAGTGCCTCACGTGATGTGAAACATGTCGTTTGCTCGTCTGATTTGCATTTTCAAAAGGAAAACTAAAACAAAAAAATAAGCAAATGATTTGTGGCTTGCAACAAAAGGCAGCTTTTCTGCATTAAGCCTCGTCCACAATAGCTCGTTTGCTGTGAATTTTTTTATAAACTGACCAAAATGCTAAACTGCAATGTAAACATTGAGTGAGTGGGAAAAGACAAGTGCTTGAATACCTCCGTGTCGTATGCACAGTGATTTATAGGGTATATATTGTATAAGGAATTGTATGTAACTTTTTTGTATTTGTTGACATGTTTTTCCACATCCTGGAGACTTTGTGCTCATTTTAAAGTTACTCATACACAATATAAAAAATTACGTATGAAATTATTTTTATCGGCACTGTCTGCGGGATTGGCCACAAAGTGTCTGTATTGGTAATTTCGATGAAATGGGGCTTGGACCCACCTCTATTTATAGTGTTTGATGTATTGCACAAAGTAACACCAAAAACACCGGATTGAAAATCTCATCTTTATTTCACTTCAGCCATCTTGTTACACCACCACCACCAAACTTACAAAAATTTAAACAAACAAGAACAACACAGTTACCAGCAACCTGCTAAGGACAAAATATCCCAAACATACCACCCATCGGAAAATGGTACATTTTCCAACTGAGACCCACACTACAATAATTAACATACTAAGACATCAGACAAGAAACAACTACTTTATAATAGCAGAAGTAAATTTGACCAACACAAATTCTCAACAACAACAAGGCACCATGTCACAAACTCAACAAAAAAGGGAAATCACCAAAACAATAAATTTTTGCCAACAAGTCAGTTGCCATCGTGAGAAGGTAGAGGAGATATTTTTGTAACTGGTCTTACAAGTTCACCATTCAGAGTTCTCACAGTCCCCACTCTTACCACGCCATCTTTACCCGGATTAAGTTTCACAATTCTGGCCATCTTCCACCTCAACAATTGTAGATTACTATCTTTCAGTAGCACCAAAGCATCCGGTTTCAAGTTGGGTACTGCATCACTCCACTTAGTTCTATTTTGCAAAGTATGGAGATATTCCCAACTCCAATGTTTCCAAATGCTTTGCGCCAGCTTGGTGATCAGCTGCAAACAACCCAGATGGTTGTCTACAACATGGCTTAAGTATTGCTCAGGCAGACCAACGAGGGGTGCACCCACTAGAAAATGTCCTGCAGTAAGGACATCAAATTCAGATGGGTCTGATGACAAAGGACACAAAGGTCTAGAGTTCAGCACTGCAGAGATTTCAGCAAAAAGGATCATAGGTATTTGCTCTCCGATGACCCGCTTCATGTGGAGTTTGGCCGATTTCACAGCTGCCTCCCACAGGCCACCAAAATGAGGTGCAGCTGGCAAGTTGAAATGCCAAACAATGTTGAGCTCATTTAAGTGGTTCTGCAAACTCTGCCATGAGGGTTCAGTGAAAAGTGCTCAATGAACTTCCTTAAAGTTTCTACTTGCCCCAATGAAGTAGGGGCCTTCGTCTGACAGTACGTCTGATGGGGTTCTCCTCACCTACACAAATCGCTTAAGGGCAGCCAAGAATGTTTCGGTACACAGTGATGATACAGTTTCCAGATGGACAGCCTTCGTCGACATTCACACAAAAATACAGAGGTAACTTTTGTCGACTTGCGCCTTCCATGCCTTTGTCCGCTTTGTTGCGAATGGCCCTGCAAAACCGACGCCAACTGTCAAAAAGGGACGCATTTGTGAGAGTCTGACAGCAGGGAGATCGCCCATAACAGAGGTGGAGGTTTTCGCTGACAGTGTGAAACACCTAACGCATCGGTGCACACAATGTCGAATAATCTGGCTAGCATTCAATATCCAAAATTGCCTCTGGATAAGGGAATGTACTGCCTGGAGTTCCATATGGAGGTGCTCCTCATGGTAATGTTTCATAATTAACATGGATAGATGACATTTTCCTGGAAGTAGTATTGGATGTTTACTCTCTTCCGGCAACGCTGAGTACTGCAAGCAGCCTCACAGCATGGTTGTTTCAGAAATGCTGTTCGAGATCTAAGCGTCCACACTGTTACCCTCTTGAGTCTTTAGAGTGATGATAGCCCTTCTAACAATGTCCACAGGGTACCATCACCTTCTTGGACTGCTAGAGCTTGTGCTCTCTGAGGTTTACATTCAGGCATATCCTTCAGAGCGGGTATCTTGAACTTATTCACCGGCCACATGTCTTCAGAATCCATCAACCATTCAGCTCCATGGAACCACACAGGACTGTTCACCAGCCCGTCAGGAAACACACTGCTCGATGCAAGGTCTGCTGGGTTACAGCTTGACGGGACATAACGCCATGACCTAGATGGCACAATTTTCTGAATTTTAGCAACTCAATTAGCGACAAAGGTGTGGTGATGACCGGAGCCATGACACGACAGTGAAAGAATCTGACCACATGTACACACTGAAGGGATGAACCCTCCCGCTGAACATTTCCACATTGCCACAATCTAGAGAGAAGCAAGGCACCCGACAACTCAAGCCTCGTAATTGATAGTGTCTTCAATGGTGCAACCTTTAATTTTGCTGTGATCAGGCAAGTTGAAATGACTCCAATGTCGTTGACAATGCAAGCATAAATGACAGCAGCAGACTCCTTCTCAGAAACATCGCAGAACCCATGAATTTCAATACTGCAGGCACTAGTCCACTCAATGTGTTGTGGGATTCTCACTTTGGCCAGAGCACCCAGTGTCTTCTTGAAATGTAACTACTGCTGAGCAATATTTTTAGGAACAGGTTGATCCCACTCTAACCCCATCGTCCACAGTGTCTGCAACAAGATTTTTCCCCACACAACAACTGGGACTACCCACCCACATGGGTCGTAAATGTGGGCAATAGTTGACAAGATACCACTTTTGGTTATTGACAATTGGGGTACATAGATGTGGTATGTGAAATCATCAGTCTCTGGACACCAGTGTACACCAAGCACTTTGATAGCCGGACTGATCTCTTTATCAAGGCTCTTCAAAACTTCTCACTGTGATGTAGGCACATCCTTGAGTAGAGTGGTGCTGCTGGAGGACCACTTTCGAAGCTCAAATCCTCCTCGTTGAAGCAGTGACACAAGTTCAGATTTCAGTTTGATTGCTTCTTCAAACGAGTCAGCCCCTGTAACCACGTCATCAACAAACACGTCTCGTAGGAGTACCTGAGCTGCCTGCGGAAAGTTTCGAGCTTCATCAGTAGCTAACCTCCTTAATGGAGATGATGCCGGTCCATATGTATGTGTTGAGTCTATCTATATAGCTCCACATCTTCCTCGGCTGAAAGTCGCCACAGAATACACTGATATTTGCAGTCATCAGAATGTATCCATATTTGTCTATACATCTTGCAGATGTCAGCAGTAAAGACTACACGTAGTGTTCGGAAGTTCACGATAATCCTACAGATGTCCTTCTGCAATTTCTGCCCAGTGTGGAGCACATCATTTAATGAGACACCATTTGAAGTTGTTGATGAGCCATCGAAAATGATGCGCCCCTTAGTGGTTGAACTAGCCTCTTTAATTATACAATAGAACTTCTCTATTATGACCCCTCACAGCTCCCGAGAATAGGGTCGATAAAAAGGGGGGAGGGGGGTTCGTAATAAAAAATTTGGAAAATTTTAGGCCGATTTTGACCTACCCCTAACCCCTATGCCACCAAATTTGCCATTTTATTTATGAAGTTCATGTTCACTCGTCTCTAGCGCATAAAAAAAACACTTTTTTTAAATTAAATATAAATACGTATGTATATTTTAATAGCTGGACGTCTCCTGATTAATTTGGTACCCAAGAAAGGCATATTGGACCACCCCTTGTCGTAAAAAAAGAAGGCCTATACACAGTATGACATGGCCATTGAAAGTGTGTGAAAAGATTAGACTATGTATTATTAAAATATAAAGTTATTATTAAAGATCTATTAGGCAGGTCTCGTGAGTCATACATTACTGTGAGGCACGTAATAATCAAAAAGTTTAGATGGCATTGTGTAATACGTGTGCACGTGCCGTGCTCTCGCTTTGGTCTGGCCATTTCATTGCTAGAAAATTGGACATATTACGCACAAAGTATTAACTAAAACGCTGTTGGAGATGCCTTACGTTTGAAGTAAAACACTGCACTTTATTTATTGATAATATATATGAAGATATATTATTTATATTAAATCACTTGTGTGCTGCGGCTAGCAGCATATACATTGTTGTGTGTACGTAGCTGGGTGAGTGCCTAGATTCTCTGTGGCGCGGCTGGGCACGGCAGCTTACTGCTGTCGCTCATGCCTAGATCCTCGCTGGGCTGTGAAGTAGGCAGCCCTGGCACGAGCATAACGCTTGTGTCAGGCCGCCCGAATGCCGTTCAGCTGTTGCTCATACCGGGGCTGACTGCCTCGCGCAGCTGTTCATCGATTGCTACAAGATTACTTGTGGGTAGCGGCTAGCCAGCGCCAGTGTCGTCGTTACTGCTGGTGTTTGGAAGACATGCTGAAAGATGCTATTCACATCAGTGTGTTGAATTTCTATGAAATTTAGGCAGCGTGTGGGCCTCTGTACTCGTACAATGAGGCCCAGCAATGTTTACAGGAATACAAAGATTTAGTGCGGTCTACTTGAAATATTAATTAACACAAATTTTTCATGAAAAAATTCCGACATGTTATATACATGCACGCGGCCTAACTCGCCGAAATAAATTGCTCACCATAAAAAATGATCACCTTACCGTAGGTATGGGCGGAGGAGGGTTGACAGAAGTAAATAAGAAGTAGGAGGTGTAAGGCAGAGGTGGCGGTAAGGTACAGTACGTAATTAGACAAAGAATTATCAACCAGGCCTGAAACCCCCCCCCAAATACCACAGTCCCATTCTGACTTGTAATTTATTACTTCACACTGCTTGGAACAACAATCGTCAAAGTTTTGAGTAATGGGTGACCGCTAACATTAGTAAAGGCCAGTTTTCCATAGACTGAAAACCATGGATAATAGAAAATTTTACCATGGTTGAAGAATAGGTCTACAAAAACAAACCCCTGCATAACTGTAACTGCCTTTGGAAGACACCACAGTTGGTAAGGGATTACTGTATCTATTTTTAGACGTGCCTCAAATTTTCGACTTTTTCCACCCAAACGTTTCACAGTTCTTCGTTATTGGGTTGTAATGGAGAGGTGGTCATAATAAATGGGGTCGTAATAGAGGGATTTTACTGTAGCGTGGTGAGGAATAACATATGCTATCTCCGAGATCTCTGATGCACCGAAACAATTGTTACTTGGCTTGCCACCAGAGGACCGAGCAACTGAGATGTGTGTCATGTGGCATAATTCTTTATATTCCTTGAAAAACTGGTGGTACACAGTTACGAGCTTCTGTGATTTAGTGGATTTCTTCTTCAGATGTTCATACCTTAAACATGGCTGTTGTAGCGACTCTCCTAACTGAGGCAGATTTTGTTTGAACGGCAGTAGTAACACATATCTACCATCCTGTCTCATGTGTGTGTTTCATTGTAGTGCTTTTCACATATTTCCTCATCAGTTGACAACACCTTTGTTGTTGGCACCTCTTCGACCTTCCAGAATCGTTGTAGTTGTACATCCAGACTATTGTCTCGTATCAAGAATGCCACAGATGGACTCCTCGCTGATTCACATGCAACCCTGCCACTCACAATCCAGCCAAATACTACGTAAAAAGTATTGGGCTCACCTACAATATTCCTGCCAGTCATAGCATCACTCACTATGTCGGCTGTCAACAAGATGTCAATAGGTCCAGGAACATTTAAGCTTGGATCCGCTAGCTTCAAATCCTTCAAATGATTTACGATACTGTGAGCAACCCTTGATGCCGGCCTGGGATAAGTGATCTCCTTCAAGACTGTAGCTCTAACGTCAAAATATATGTCCTGAGAGTCAATATGTTTAACACAACAGTAAAGAACTCCTCTTGACCATGACACAAGAGTTTGCCCAACCCCAGCTTAGTCTACTTGTTCATGGTGGTGTTGTAGGCTTAACTGCTGGACACATGTATCAGTTATGAAAGAAACTTGTGTTGCACTATCCAGCAAGGCTCTTAATGTCTGAAAATGTCCACTACTATCTCTCACTTGTACCAGAGCTGTAGAGAGCAAAATTGTAGTTTGCATTTCAGTCTCATTAGACAAATGTAATGTTTGGACCTCGGTTATAACACTCTCGTGAGTAGAACCATCAGGTTTTTCATTTTCTTTATATACACTCTGACTACTTTGAGGCATGTCCAATTAGCTAAGGCTGGATCACGGTCGTGTGGCTTTGGTTGCACTTAGGCTGGTTGTACTTTCAGGGTTTAGTTACTGACGTCTTTATGATGAGTGGTGGTTGGCTGCAGACGGTTGATGCAGGTGTAGTCTCACTCTAATAATCTGAGCAAACCGGCACAATCTCATTTGGCTCGTCGGCTAGCTGTAAGGGGAACCGAACCAGCCGGCTGCTTGGCAGCAAGGCACGCAACTCTTTGCTCCTCTCTCCTTGCGCAGTGTCTCACCTTAAATGGTTTAGAATGGATTTGGCTGCTGAGAACTATGAATTGAGCATGACGGACACAATAAGCCCTAGAATAGTGTTGCACAGTAGTGGTTTGGTAGCGTAAGCCCATTGTTTCAAAAGGCCCCCCACCCCCATCTTAGCGGGTGAACCAGAAGCTTTTGAAGCCATGTGGGCTACCAAGTCTATTACTTGATGTGCGATCCCAACCAAGGCCAGACCGTAGCACCTAAGCAAATATCCCCTGCCAGCACCCAGGTGCTTCGGCAGGGATATAACTCAAGTGTACTGTCTCTTCCTGGGTGGAAAGTGTTGCTAGTGGTTGGGGATCCTCTATTATACTCCTCCAGTTCCTGTATACTTGGCAGAAATAAAATAGGTGGCCGTCTAATAGGTGTGTATTGCAACTGGAGCCGCCTGAGGAGTATCCAGTTGTAGCTAGTTCGTAGTAATAATTTCCCGTTCCCGGTCGGCGGTACTCGACTCGAGGTTCTCCCAGCAGTTGGTTACAAAATACTCTATGAATGAGGTTCAAAGTTAAAAGAAATAAAGCAGTGTTTATTAAGAGCTTAGGAAACATGGTGACGCATGCTCTCCTACCAAAAAGACAGGTGGCTGGAAGTAAACCTACGGTAGCCAGGTGTAGGTGACCTGGCCCTAGGCTAATGGGGAAAGTGAAATTAAACTGTCAAATATTACTTACTACAAATTTAACTCTAATCGGGGTGTCTGTAGGAGACAAAGAAGTTAAGCATGGTATGTTTATTAGCTACGGAAAGCTTCTGGTAGCTATTGGCGATTGGCATCGCTGGCACGTCTTGTCGCAGGTACTGCAGATCTGATGGCGACGTCAATGTAGGCAGCCTCGGGTGGCTGCTGAAGAGTGTTGAGCAGTTGTTGGCAGCCTCTGGGAGGGCTGCTGAAGATCTAACAGTGGTCGGAGGGCCCCAGCACTAGAAGTGGTGGAGCGAGTTTGAATACTCAAGAAGAGCAACTGGTGAGGTCCGCTGTGCACGGACTTATAAAGTGAGGGCAGTGCGTGTTGCGGCAGCCATGGGGGATGGTGTATGACATCCCTCTGCTGCGAAACTGGAGTGGGGGTAGAACTCTCTGGCCTTCACGAATTCTCGGTGGCGCTCGGGCATGCCCCTAGGTGGCTGATGGCTTGTCAGCTCTCAGCGGGATGGGAAGGGGGGGTGAAGCACTGCTGTCTTGCACATCGCCTTATATCAACGTGTCGCTGCTCTCCAGAATTGTGGCAGTCCGTGACTTCCATGTACAGGTTGGCGCTGGATTTGAATGTCACGTGTGTAGAAGTAGTATACTAGGTTGCAGAGTGAGATGAGTCGTAATCGTTGTACATAGTTGGAATAAGCGGCACACGTCAATGTGATATGCCATGAGAAAAGTACAGCAACGAGTGGTGCCTCTTTTGACATTGTCTATAAGTGAATTTAGACATCTATTTTTGTGCATTGTGATTGGGTGCTAAACAATTGAAACACATGGATTGTTCTTTCACAAACTTGACTCTATCCAGAATAGATTTTTGTCAAGAACTGTTCACATTTGCTCAATGGATGTTTCCCCTTACATACTGGACATCCCGTATCATTTTCTACTGCAACAAGTAAAGTGCTTCTATGATGACCTTGTTTTGAATTGCTCTTCATACTGGGTGCTGAAAACTTATTCCTTACAAATGTACTACTGTTCCCTGAGGCATTAAGGTTGGTCACCAATTGAACATTCTCATTTGCCACAGCATATCATTCTAGGAACATCAACAAATGGTCACAAGTTGGCAGGTCCTGGTCTACGGATAATTCAAACTCTTGGCAAAGAGAAGAATCTATCTTTTCAAGAAGAATGTTTAAGAGCAAAAAACTCCATTCTGAAACTGGAAAGTTTTCAACACGCAGAGCATTTAATTTTTTACGTACTACACTAATAAAGAGTGACAAGAATAATGGAGAATTGGTACAAACTTTCGGAAGGTGCAATATTTTTTGAACATGCAGTATAGCAGTAATGCGCAAGTTTTTGTACCGCTTCTCCAGTAATGACCAGACAACACTGTAGTTCTCATTAGTGATTGGTAGTTTACTTGCAGTTACTTTACATTCATCCTTTAGACATTGAATCAGATAATGTACTTTCTGAACATCAGAAAGCGATATATCGTGATGCACCATGGATTTGAAGAGCTCTGCGAATGCTGCCCACTCGCCGCGGTTGCCTGAATACATTGGAAGCGTGTAGCATTGCAGCTAGATATATATAATTGGTATATTCGGGAAGTATTTCAATTGTCTATATTTCAGTCAAGGATAGTAATTAATGTAATATGTGAAAGGTCATGGCAATGAAAACTTGTTTGTATTTCATATATTTTTCGTTTTTCCAAATTTGTTATTTTTATTTACTCATTTCATCTGTAGTAACAGACGTCAACAACAGACGTCGTCAACAACAGACGTCATAGGACGATAGTGCATCTTTTCCTTTTCACTGGGCTAGTAAACTAAAAACATCGCCACCTCAAGGCACAACATTGTAAAACTAGGAAAATTACAGAGGTCACCTTTAACTGACGTGACCAACTGCTTGAAACCAATATGTTTTCAATAAGAAAATTTTCAACCAATATATAGGGAAGCACGACCTGTCTTGGGTATCACAACAGTTCGTCGCAGCACGATCGTTTGTCAGCTGTCAGTCGGACAGCCTACAACGGGTGATCATGTTACTCGCACCGACCAGCGCCCGCGACTTTAACCTTCTTTTGTATTTTGAACATTTCAATTCAAATATGTATTCAATTTATTTTCCGTTGGTGCGAGGAGTCAATAGTGCACCGGGAGAAAAAATTAACGATTCTCTCTCGTCTTCGTAACTTCTGAAGTGAGAAGTTTTGATTTGTGAAGGCTGCCATTTTATCTTTTTTTTTTTGTTTGTTCGTCAGCTGCGAGGTCAATAATTTGTTTTAATACAAGGGGGGGGGGGGGGGGGTCCGTGATAAAATATTTGGAAAATTTTGGGCCGATTTTGACCCACCCCTAACCCCTATGCCCTAAAACTTGCCATTTTTTGCATGAAGTTCAGTCCCTTGTCGGTGTGGCAGTGAATACATTGCCGGTTACCGCGTGTACGTAGCTGGGCGAGCGCCTAGATCTTCTGCAGCGTGGCTGGGCCCAGGCATGGCAGTTTGCTGCTAAAGCTTGGCCCTAGATCCTCAAGCTGGGCAGTTGTCTGTCGGTCGCTACAAGACCGTAGTGATCATTCTCGTTTCTAAAGGCTGTTCACGATAAATTGAGCACTTGTGAAATTAACCTTAGAAAAAAATAACTGCTCCTACCTGCATATAATTTAACAGGCGCAATGAGTGACTTGTGTCCAGTAAAGTTGGTAAAGATGGATGGTAAAGTAGTTCCATATATTAACGTTGAATAAAAAGTGTTAGGTAACCATTTCTGATAAATTAAATTATTTATCTCGCTTTCTGTATTTTTGAATGCATTGAAGTGTAAAAAAGGGTAGATTTGTACAATATTTGCTTTTTTAATAATTCCACAGTTTCACTTGACCGACGCATAAATAGTGATGAGGCCCATGGCAATGTTAATTTTACATAAGGCAGAGGAACACACAACGTGTATACCAGTGGATCTTAAGCAGGGCTTCCAAAAGTGCTCAGGTTACAGTGAACAGCCTATACAAGATTATTCTGGCGCTGCCTGCCCACCGCCACTGCTGTCGTTACAGGGCTGGTTCACTTCGTAACAGCAGCCTGGCATTGGGAAAACATGCTGATAGATGCGATTCATGTCAGTGTGTTGAATTTATACGTAATGTAGGCGGCGTGTTGGCCTCTGCACTGGCACGATGAGGCCCGGCAATGTTTACAGGAATATAAATATTTAGTTTGGTCTTCTTGAAATATTAACTATCCCAAATTTTTCATCAAAAACTTTTGACGTTGTCTATACACGCACACGGCCTCATTCGCCGTAGTATGGTACCAGTAACATAAGAACACCACATTTTATTTGCACACACTTATCTTTATTCACTTTACACATAAAATTGACTTCACAAGAAAAAAATTGCCCACTGTAAAAAAATTAGCATATTACATAGGCGTGGGCACACATAAACTTAAAAATAATCATTAAAAAAAGAGAATGGAATTAAATTTGAAGTTATCATACATACACTGATTAAGAAACTAGCTTGTGTAACGTGCTGCTGTTTTTACAGCAAAAGAACAGGGATAATGGAAGCGAAAAAAGACAGGGAGGGTAAGGCAGAGGCGGTGGCATGTGACTAGGACAAAGAATCCTTGCTGACCCCCCCCCCGCTTTCACGGACAATACACCAGTGTCCCCTTTTAGCAAAAAGGAAAATTTATTGCTTCACACTGGGGACAACATTTCAAAGTCTATGATGGTAGCTTGAGAAATGCGCAACCACTAACATCAGTAAGGGCTAGTTTTCCATAGACTGGAAACCGTGGGTAATAGAAACTAATACTGTGGTTGGAGAAAAGGTCTGAAAAAACAAATCCACGCATAACTGAAACCGCTGTTTAAGATACCGCGGTTGGCGATGGATTACTGTATATATTTTTAGACATGCCTCAAATATTTTACTTTTTTACCCTAACTTTTCACGTTTCCTCGGGATTGGGTCATAATAGAAAGGTGGTCGTAATAAATGGGGCTGTAATAGAGGGGTTTTACTGTACTTTGTGAGGAAATGAATTTTTGGTTAAGATAAAATTGAATACATGAGTGTCGTCTAATATTGTAATTTAAAATGTGTGAACTTTTTTTTGCCAGCTCTCATGATGTGCTAATGCAATCATTTTAGTGTGTATGCCAATATGACGAGATTGTGAATAAAGTTTTCGTCCATGCTCTTTTGCTTATAGTTTTATTTTCGTCGTTTTGAGAGATAAACTTCTAGTAATGTCAGTCTTATGGTCCTCCGAAGGAATGTGTCATAGGCAATGCAACCGGGATTAATTTTTGAAGTTTTATTATATTCGTCTTAATGTAGTACAGTTACACCCATTTAAGAAATTCCTCACTGTTTAAAAGTTTTCTGTTTGGTAACTTAAAATACTTTTAAATGTGAACTAAAAACACCAAAGTAATTTGACCCTTTTAATAAGTATTCCTAGTTAATAAGCCCTTCAACAACTCTGAACATCCCCAAAATAAAATTGAGAAGCACTTCATAAAATCAGAGGATCATGTTAGCTTGTATGTAATAGTGAAGTGTAGACTGTTATCCACTGTATAGAACTGTTAATAATGTGTTTTTGCAGAGCCACTCTTCCACATTGGACGGCAACCAGAACTCAGTACCTATCCAGGCAGAGCAGGAAGTGAGAACGAGAGGTGATATCAGTACAAAAACATACAGTTCCTATATATTGGCCAGTGGAAGCTACGTGCTGCTAATCCTCCTGGTTATGTCGATGTCATCTGCACAGATCCTCTTCTGCGGCTCTGACTACTGGCTTTCCTATTGGTAAGTTGGCCTGCTGCTCTGATTAGCTTCTGCTGCTTATGCGCCGCCTTTTGTGCTTTATTATATGCCTACTTTTCTTTTCTGTTCAGTATGTATATTTACACCATATGTTACAATCCATGTTGTCAAGGACATGTATTCCTTTCACTCCCCATTGCAGTTAGTCATGTGTAACTTGTACATAGAGTGTGTGAACTCTCACAACAGTAGTTTCACGCATCGTGTAATGTGACAGCAGTCTGTTTCCAGTTCCATGATATGTGTACCATTACACGTAGGTGTTGTCAGAGTTTGTCACTGTTTTTTGACAGTTGGATTACTTTAAGGATTCAACACGTAAATTCAACTTGTAGTACGACTCAGGGCAGCATAGGAGTATCTGCATATTTCCCTTAGGATATAGCAGCCTATCATTCTATAGTACCAACAACAAAAAATACCTACTGTGATTCCCATATTGTTTATCTCTTTCTAGGTGTTACAAGCCACAAGGGAAAATGTTAATGACAGTTTGTTTTAAACTCTTTCTTAATGTGTGGTCCAGTGTAAGCACGCCTATGCCATGTCATGAAGCAGTTGATTCACCCCTGGCAATGGTTGAAAATTTGCACGTAGAGAATTTTCTAATGCTTTTATTTACATTTCTTAATACCATCCGGCATTGTTTTTGAAGAAAGTATGTGCATTTGCAACAAGTATTTTTAGTGGTGGAAGGAATCTCATGTTGACACAATTTTTAAGATTTGTGTAGTGATAGATTCTATCGATCCTTTTATGCTTCGATTCCACCAGTTCTTCTCACAATCAAAATTGTTGATTCCTGTCTTAAGATTTTAGGAATTGTACCTAATTTAATAAGTAAAATACATATTTTTATTTTCATAATAGCTGTGCTTGTGATCTTAAATGTATTTGCTATTAACAAAAAAAATGCATTGACGCATGACATTGGGTGGTTTATGGCGACATCACGGTCGGGCAAGGTTGACACGTTCTGCTTATGTGATTTATATTAAACATGACTACGACTTATCCTAATGTGTTACATTATACCAGGAACCACTACCATAGATGGCTACAGGATTGTTTCCCTTGTAGCAACAGTTACAGACACATGGTATTTCCTGATGTAACAAACCCAACTTCCTCTCACTACTCATGTAGTAGCTACATATCCAGAGGAAGGGTCAAACCCAGCATGTTATTCACATGTATGCACAGGATCGCTCCAACCTAGCGGGTAGTCCTAGCACGTGAAATAAACCTTTCCAAGTGGCAGCAGAACATGTCAGCCTCCCTGAAGCACCTGCTAGACAGTGTGTCGCCAAGCTTTTCAAAGATGGCCGAGTGTAGCTGGGCACCCAAGGCCATGTAGCCAAGCACAAGGGTATATTTCTCCCACCCCACTCGTTCCAGGCATACATCACACCTTCCACTCCAGCCCAGGCATGGGCCGGCTGAGCGTACAATATAAGGCAGTGCGCAGCCGAAGACGACTGTTAACTTCTCTAGTAGCTCACCTCAGAACTTCTGTGTTTCGGCTCTCTACTGAACCATGGGCCGTGACGGTCCTCTCCAATCCAAGAACACCAAGAGATCTTCAGCAGTTACCAGTGGCTGCCGCCACCAACGACCAGAGCTCCAAAGGCTTTAGCCAAGCCTACCAGCAGCTCCACAGGTTGCCACCACCAACAACCAAAAGCTCCATAGGCTGCTCTCAATAGCCACCAGGAGTTCCAGTGGCTCCTACCACCAGCCAGCAAGCAGCCCTAGAGACTGCAGTCAATGGCTACCACCAACTCCAAAGGTTCTGCAGCATCTACCTACAGCTCTTCAATAGTAAGCCTGCAGACCCCACTACCACACTCTCCGCTGTTGTTTCTCTTGGTTCGACAACCGCTACTACTTTCTGGTAGTAGCGGTTCGACAACCGCTACTACTTTCTGGTAGTAGCAACTACACCCACTGTTGTTAAAAGTAGTGACACCTGTTTTTCTTAAAGTCTCTTTGAGACATCCAGAGTTAGAGTAGCTGTGACTGAGTTGTTTTTATAGCCATCAAAGTCATTCTATACCAAGTTAGATTAGGAGCAGGTCTCCTCCACATGTTTTACTGTAGGTTACTTTCGACCACGTTTTGCTTCCTATAAGATAGTACGTATCGCCATGTTTATTACTATATAATAGATACATAATGTTCCCTACCCGTGTGTTTTTATTCAAGAGATGTATTTCCTACTCGCACCACACGTCAACAAGCAGCCAACCTGCCTTGCGCAGAACCCAGCATTCCAGTAGTCAACACCAGCAGTAAGACAACAGGGATTGGGGCTAGCATCAGTGGTACCCTACCATGCCTGCAGTTGGAGAAACAGGTTACAAGTCAAGTGGGCAAGGTAAGGAAGCCTGACTGAGTAAATAAGGTGTGCTCGCAGTTCCAGACTTTGTGTCAAGCCTGAGGCCAACTTGACCATCTACTTCACATGATCCAAGGTCCAGTATTTCGACAGTAACCTGTGATGTAACCTTGATCCACCACACCTGTCCTAGCACAACCAAAACCACATCAGGCTTTAGAAAGCAACATGTGTCAAGGTTTTGAGTTTTTGACGTGTTGGACAGTGACACGGGTAATGTGACTGGTTTGACTTGATGCTGCTCCCTCTCATGAAAATTAACAAAATTATTAATTCATTGGAGTGTATTGGCTGAATACACTCCTTGGAGTGTATTCAAGCGATTCAAGGCTCCCCTTATGAAGGAAAATTATGAGGAAGAGGTTTGCGTGGCTGGGTAGCAGATCCTCCACGTTGAAAGTCGGTATTTGTGCCTTTTTGGGCAGGGTAACCTTGATAGGAGAAGGGGATCCAAACCCTAGAGTGAGTTTAACCAAATACGTCTCCCATCCTGGAAGTTTTGTTATGTTCACTGTAAAGGTTGTCAAGAATATTTGTGATACCAGCTGTCACGGGATGAAGTGGGGGTGAATCTATGTGGAGTCGGAGAGCTCCGGCCGGTGGCTACCTCTATAGGGAACCGGTCTAGTGGGGATGCGTGAGTCATTGCCGATTGAAGAGTTCGAGCAGCACCACGTACTCCCAGAGATTTTACTCGTTTACTGCTGGCACGAGTGTCCTAGTGGTCAGGATCCTGGTGTTTTCCCTTTGAGTCTTGTATTCTGGCTAACTTCTCTCTTTCCTGGCTCTGAAGTGAACGTGTACCTTTACCCCAACTTAGTAAGCATCACCCTAGCAGGAACTAGCAGGGGACTGTGAATTGGTAACAACTTCCAATGCAGAGTAGGACTGTGGGTAGCCCTTAACAAGGTAACCAGGAATACTCGTATGTCGCACACACAAGTAAGGCGCTGGCCACTCATACTGTGGGCTAGGTACGTGAAGGTACATGTTGTGCATGCACAGTAAAGCCCCAACCACTAGAAAGACACTTGATGAAGAATCTGTGCTAACTAATTTTCAGTTAACCTATTCCTTCCAGAGCATATAGAATCACTGGAGGTGGAACCAGGTCTGACGAGGCTTGGCACAGGAACTTCTGGAGTATAGTCTAGCTAGTGGTTTTTTGCCTGCCGCATTCTGTAGGGTAAACATTAGCACCTTTCCTGTCCATGAACTCCTGGAGGACAGCTGTTATCATTTCATCTCGCCACCCCCGAAGTAAACAACCTACACCAACACTCAGTTGTATATCCCCCTGGGAGAGAGCATAAGCCACCCGACGCTTAATGGAGCCTCACTCCCATACCCTCCCGCCATCCTCTTTGGTCTCCCTATTAGGGTTCCCAGAACTGCCCATCCTGCCATCGAATTACTCTACCAGGGGTATACTCTCACCCTGATAGTGTTTCCATTCAACTAGCAAGCCACTAGTGGGACTCCAGCACCAGCCAACCACATTCTGACCAGCCAGGCGGCACCTCAACCTCCTACAAGTGACACCTGATGAGCCAACCTGCCCAGCCATTTACTCCAGCTGGAGCAGAAGACAGCAGGCCCAAGCCGGTGACTGCGAGGAAGCGACACCAGTGGTAAGCCAGTCCAACCACTTATGCCCAACACCTGGAGGCATCACCTCCCCCTCACAGACTTTGTGCACAGTATGTGCCCCACGCGCCCAACTCCATGTAAGAGACTTGTGTGAGGCCGACAAGTCATAATACAGATATCTCCACAGTAGAGTCTGTCCCCTACCTGTGCAACTGATTTGCGCAGAAACAAAAACATCCTACTTTCACACAATGTTTCATGCCCTAGGCTGTCACATGTCAAAGTAGTTAAAATAATTATAAGCTGGTGGCAAGTGAGGTCCAACTCATGTTGATCCATTCAAAACTATAATTGCTGCATTGTGTTTTTTATTCTTACCCTGGCCTGGTTAGACACGATTCTTAACATCATGCTAATGCAGTAATCAATCACAGTATTATATATATAATATATATCTCCCTCTCCCCCTCTCTCTCCCCATCCCCCTCTACCCCCTCTCCCCTCTCTCCACCTCCTCACTTCTCCCCATCTCCCCCTCTACCCCTTTCCCCTCTCTCTGTGGCACATGTTATTAAGAAACTTTGTATGTCTTCGTGCTGCTTCCCTTCATACCCTGGCAGTGGTAAGTGTTCCAGGTCTGATGGGCATACGGCTAGTAGAGGTTGTGTTCATGGCAGGCATTTTGTTGTTCTGGTACAGTAAGTCAAACAATGCAAAGACAGGCCCTCCAAGTCTTTGGCTTTATCGGCCCACCCAAGGCAAAAGTGGTTGATGGTTCTTGGACAATCAGCACATGCTATGCGGTAGCAGCCTAGCACTGGACAATTGGGATGATCATATTAATTTTAATGTCGTCTGCGGAATCCAGTACTTCCATGTGTTTATCTATGTCCCCCATCCCAAACAGGCACAATGTAAATTAGCTCCGCAGTGCGCACATGAGATCTCATAACAACTGGTAGCTGTATAGTCCTTGATGGACCATTTTTGACCATCTGGGGCCTGATCTATTTCGTCTTTCGATGCTGTACAGTAATTTTGAGGGCTCCATGGGATATTTAGTTGAACTTCCCAAAGTTGTAGGTTCACACACTGCTAGTTAAGGTTGGAGGCACTATTCTCAGGGATTTCACAAGTCCTGGGAAACGTAGCCTCTTTGGCCCCACGTTGGGTGCCAAGAAAGAAGCTTGATGTCCAATCAGTTCGGAGTGGTGCCTTCAGCAGGCAGGTGTAAAAGAAATTCCTTGCCTCTACCCTCCCCCTTTCCCCCCAGTGGTTTGTAGAGTGGAGCGATAGAGGCTAAATGAGGGACGGCGCTCGGCGCTATGGTGTATTAGGGGAGGGAGCAGTAGAGGCTAAGGCTTTGAATGTAACTGACAGCGCTTGTGGCATGTCACTGTTTTGCACCTCACTACTGTAATAGTTTTTCTATGTTTATGATAACTTCACGAACACTGAATGCAAACTGTGTAAAGTACATAACATAAGTCACCACACAATGTGACAATGGATTCAGCTTATCCCCCACCCACTCATCAACATTCTGTATGATGTCATTAGCACTTACTGCTTGGAATAGATTGAATCTTCTTGCAAGAATCCTGACCAGATGTGCAGAGCTCTGGAAGGTGTGGAAGAATGTGATACGGAACATTGGGTACAGTGTCAGATAACACAAGGCCACAAATATTTTTTTACACTCCTTCCAGTGCATGGCATGCATCAGACAGTGTGTGCTTTCATTTAGCATTGCTTTTCTGTTATCTCTTTTAGGTTCTGCTTTCTTGCTTTTGCTTGCACCACTTCACTTTTAAACTTGACTTTCCCCATCACATACACAGTACGGCTTAAACTTCATTTCAATGGTTTTGATTTTCCCATTATCTATAACCCAAGTGTCTACTGCACTTAAGTCTTTGGGAACAAATTCTGGCTTGTACACCTTTTTGTACTCCTGTGGTACTTCTTTATTTCATACAAGTTTGCTGGCACATCTGTGGAATGCATTTCAGTGCCGTCCTCTTCAAACTGTTTCCTCTTATTTAGTGCTCTATCTCATTTCACAATTCTTCACTTTTTTTTGTTATGCTTTGTGCTTCAAGGGAATAAACTTGTTTCATGTAGGCAGGTACTGGTACCGTGAATAAATAGTTACCATCCTGTGGATGACTGTACTGTAGGTTTTACAAACCATGTTATGTTCCAGGACCAATGTGGAGACAGGAATATCAGAACCCTTAGAAACAAACATGACCTATAGTAGAGACATGTACAACACGTCATCGCTAGATGGTTTTGATATAAGCACTGTAGAGGACAGAGACTTTTACATCTACGTGTTTGCGGGACTGACTGCAGGGGCTGTGTTCTTGGTTCTGTACGCTACGTTCCTGTTCTTCCACCTGTGCATGAAGTCGTCTGTACACTTGCACAACAAGATGTTCTCCAGCGTCATCCGGCTTCCTCTCGGCTTCTTCTCCACCACTCCGGCAGGTGAGACTTTCTCTACTCTTTCTTTCTTTCTTATCTCGGGGAAAACAAATGTTTATTAATATTTATTTTCTTCTTCTCCTCTTTTTAAAAAAAGTTTTAATGATATAAAAAATGGAAGGTCTTTCTCATTGTCTGTGTGTTTTAATCATTTTACTCTTCTCTGCTCAGTGGAGCTGGACATACAGTTACAGAGATAGATCTGAAGATCTAAACATATTTATGCTTGCATGTACATTGAAAGTGAGGGTGTGTTTTTGATTGCGAAAAGAATGGGTGATGGAGGGTACAGAGATTCAGTAAAAAAGTTTGTGCGTTGTGTGTGTGTGTGTGTGTGTGTGTGTGTGTGTGTGTGTGTGTGTTTTGTGTGTGTGTGTGTGTGTGTGTGTGTGTGTGTGTGTGTGTGTGTGTGTGTGTGTGTGTGTGTGTGTGTGTGTGTGTGTGTGTGTGTGTGTGTGTGTGTGTGTGTGTGTGTGTGTGTGTGTGTGTGTGTGTGTGTGTGTGTGTGTGTGTGTGTGTGTGTGTGTGTGTGTGTGTGTGTGTGTGTGTGTGTGTGTGTGTGTGTGTGTGTGTGTGTGTGTGTGTGTGTGTGTGTGTGTGTGTGTGTGTGTGTGTGTGTGTGTGTGTGTGTGTGTGTGTGTGTGTGTGTGTGTGTGTGGTGTGTGTGTGTGTGTGTGTGTGTGGTGTGTGTGTGTGTGTGTGTGTGTGTGTGTGTGTGTGTGTGTGTGTGTGTGTGTGTGTGTGTGTGTGTGTGTGTGTGTGTGTGTGTGTGTGTGTGTGTGTGTGTGTGTGTGTGTGTGTGTGTGTGTGTGTGTGTGTGTGTGTGTGTGTGTGTGTGTGTGTGTGTGTGTGTGTGTGTGTGTGTGTGTGTGTGTGTGTGTTTTTTTTTTTTTTATGTGTGCATGCATGCATGCGTACGTGCGTGCATACATACAGGCATTTGAGCGTATGAGAGATATTACCTTGATGCGTGCCACTCGTACTAATAATCAGCTAAGATTACGACTCATCGCTAAGGTTCCTACTTCCACTGCTGCAGTGCTTGGACCTCTGGTGAAACTTCTAAGATTTGAGTATGCCCCCAGCAGCTACTTCATCATCGACAATGTCAACCCGATAACCAGCGAACACGCTTACAAACACGTATTAAATTAATTTGTCTCCTCTAAACACCTTTACTAGAACAGTTTGGTAGTAATATATATTTTACCATCTAGATTTATCTCTCCCACTTACAACCTACAACCAGGTCGCCTACACCTGGCCAGCGTAGTCTCCTTGAGGACTCTGTTTGGTAGAACGTAGCACGCATCGCATGTTTATTGACTCCTCAATAAACATAGTTTGATTCCTATACTACTGCCTTTTCTTTCATAGAGATTCTTACTGTTTGCCCGCTAGAACAGTTTACGACGTGCGCCACTGACAGGAACTGGGAGTTTTTATATAACCGAATTAGCTTTTACTACGGACACCCTTCAGGAGCCCATCAGTTTTCTCATACACCCATTAGATGGCCATCTGTTGCTTTCCAACTGTCAGAGCACTAGTCTATTTCTGGCAGAGAGGAACAGAGGAGCCATAACTACAAGCAACACCTTCATTCAAGGAAGGGCGACAACCCAAGGTTACTTCTTTACATCAGAGCACTGTTAGTGCTGGGATAGTTGTAACTTGAGTCTTGCCGCTCATTCGGGTCTGAATGCATATCCAGTGGAGGCATTGGTGACCCTCACAGCTCCGCGTTTCTGATCAGTCCGCATACCATGGGGGATCAGTGGAAACTCTTACCGAGCCTGTGTCAGCAAGCTCAAAACCGGACATACACTGTAAGGTTGTTCTTTGTTCGAATGCACCCCGTATATTGTAAGCAGCGACTCTATGCCCTACCAGGTGAGGCACGGCAAAAAGTGTAGGGAACAAAATGCAGCGTTCCTTGCCACCATACAATTGAATGCACTACGTCGTCCTATGGAGGAAAGGCAGGCGGAACGGGACCACGCCGCCCAACTAAAGCACGAGTCAGTGACGACTATTCCGGTCACTGTTTTGTACGTATCTCCTTGTCTACGTATTCACTCCTCGTGTCACCCTGTGATAAAAGGGTTGTTGACCGGTACCAAAGTGAGATTCAGCTGGGACTACATCAACTTCTGGACCAACGAGGCCTACCAGTGGAATCGCCGCTCTAGCGTGGGCCAAGCTCGCCACGTCTGGGTGAAACCCGCCATGACCAAAATGCCCAAGAAGTAGGAGTAAGTAAGTGTTAACTCACACCCCTCATCTCTCGTCATCTATCTAAACTAAACCACCCCACTTTTGGTCTAATGGACAAAATTCTCGACCAAGTCAGTCTAACCGGGCACGCATCAAGAGATTTTCTGGCGTCCAACATGGGGCGTCAGATGAACATCTGTGCGCAGTTAATGGCGCAAACTAGACCAACCATACCCTGAGAACTAAGGGTCAAAAACGATCAATCCAACGGACTTCGGGGCGTCCACAAAACACCCCGTGGTGCCCTTAACGACTGCAATGTGTGATTTAAAGGTCAATGCCACCCAGGCAAAAACCACGACAACGAGCGCAACTTACCCGACGTACAGTGTAACCATGCAGACTGTCCAAGCAGTAGCTTACTAAGAATAAAATGCACCTACTGTACTGTACTAAACTATTTCATTATGCCTGTCTAGGCTGGCCTGAAGAGGCCCGGGGTACAGAAGGATTAGAGTACTGCTGTACCGCTTGCCGTCGACAACCCACAAATTTCTGCAATGAAATCACGGTTCCTGGCCGAGGCATGAACCACATCATATGCACGACACGCAGTGAACCCTACCATATGTTTAGGGTGGCATGACGAACGCGTCTCTATGCCCGGGATGGCCTACCAGTGCAAGAAATGCAGAAGAAAGCACATCTCTCACTCCCGCAGATCCAAGCCATCCCAGATTTATATACAGCACCTGGCCATCCAGCAACCGGTAGAGACAATGACATTCAGATTACCGACTTTGCAGGCCAACCACATGAACACCCGGTTGCATTTACGGAGGAATGTAAAAAAGAATTCAAAGAAACGGACCTACCACCGAAACAATGGGTCAACAGGGCCCAATTAAATTTTAAGAGCCTTGTCCTCGCATGGTGGGAAAGATACAGAGAATTCTTAACGGACTGGAAGAAGTTCAGTAACAAACTCGCTGTGGAATTCACTGGCGAGGAGGTGTTGGAAAAATTAGTTGTACAACCCTTCGGTCAAAACCAGGAACCTGACAATGAAGCAGAAATATTCATCCGTCGGAAATACCAATTGATCCGAAGAATATTTCCAGGAATTGAAGAAGCGATGGCCGTCCGATCAATTGGTCGAAAGTTATTACCCGGGCTGCGGAACATGTTGTTTGCGGCTAAACCCAAGACAATTGACGAATTGATAGAGTTGGCACGTGAGGCAGAACAGAACTGCACAGCACAGGCCGACAACGCTGAAACTGTGAAAACCCCGGAGTCACGAACTCCGTCGTCCGAGACACCTAGGGAAGTGCTTACCCCTACACTACACCTCTCCTCCGTACAGAAATGCAGGTTCTGTTCCGGTAGCCACAGGAACAGAGACTGTCTGACGAAGAAAGAGAGAGTGAACACAGAACCAAAACAAGGGGAAGAGTGGAATCTACAGTCACGCTCCAAAACTTGACAAGGGACCGTTGTTCCCCTGAAGAATCCCGTGTAGAGGTCCGTCTTAGTAACAGAATTGCCGTAGTGATCCTAGATCCGGCTACCACGGGGAATTTTATAAGAAGCGACCTTCTCACCACTGCCAACAAGCCCAAATGATCCCCACTACAAGGACAGTCAGGCTCGCAGAACCGAATTACTTTATTCAGGTCGAAGGAGGCATAAAACTAACAATTGGGGTACATGGCACGACTTCCCATGTTGACTTTCTAGTTAAACCCCATTTCGAGGAATCCATGGTTTTGGGGCAACCATGGCTACTTCAGCAGCAATGTTTCCTCGACCATGCACAACGCCGTGCACAACTAGGAAGTAATGGAGGAACCCTGATTAGTTGGGAATGTAGCCAGCCGAAGGCTGCCCCTCCCCGTACCCCGATCCGCCTCCAGCAGTTACAGGTGTACGCAGATCAGCTGGTTCTGAATCACCCGACGAAGACCAGGAGCCAGGCCCGAAGAGCCAGATGGCGTCATGAGCAGCCTCAGTCCGAAGAGGTGCCAGACCAAGAGCTTTCGTGGCCCCTGACCTTCAAACGAGGCCCTACACCATCAAGGGCAACTCCTGAGCTCGAGCAAAGTCCGGCGAAGAGACCAGAGGCATGGACCTCAACCCGATAGGGATCCAACCTGTTCTCCACCGGGGAGAATAGATATGTCACAGTGCCGAGGAGTAGTCGTCGTTAATTCCTTGCCCTCGAAGCTGACCAGCTATGGCCATAGAGTCAACATCAGACCTGACCGGGCCACCCTTACCTTTACTGAAGAGTCGTGGCGAAGTCTCCGAGACAGGGAAGACAGCCAGACATCCCGCAGGTTAAGTCAGATAAGAAAAAAATATCCGAACTGACAACGGGGAAGGAGGTGGAAGCAATCCTTGCGCCGTCCTTCTCACCTGGTACAATGCCCGAGCCAGAAATCTAGGACATGCCAACTTCTACGAAGTCGGTTTCTGTCACCAACAAGCTACCGTACCCTCCACTGGGCCGTCAACATTTGAGCATGCGGACCCAGAACAAGCACCTACTACTCCACCTGGTACAACTCCAAAGCCAGAGTTCAAGACCATTCCTACTTCGACGAAGTCGACATCTGGCTCAGAAGATAAAGTACAGTATGCCACTAGACTACTGGACACTGTGCTCAGCACGAGCACGAGTAATATGGAGGAGGAAGAATCACAAGGGACAGTGGCCAAGGACATGCCGGCATCTATAACGTGGACCACTGTACCCAACACTGAAGAACTCCCGCCACCCAGGATGTCGAACTTCGTCGAGAGTGCTCTGTACCCACAACCTGCTACGCAGGAACACCTGCCAACCAAGGCATCTGGCTGCAACAGAAGTGCTCCGTCCCAAGATTCTGTGATGCAGGGACACCCGCAGACTCGGACGTCAAGCTGCCCAGACAGGAGTGCTTCGCCTCAACAACCTGCCAAGCATGAACCTTCGCAACCCGGAACATCAAGCTGTCTAGATGAAAGTGCTCCGCTTCAACAACCTGCGATGTAGGATCCAGCAGATCTGGACGTCGAGCTCCGACGAGAGTGCTCCACACCACCAACCTGTCAACAAAGGAAACTCTGCCACCTAGGATGTTGAGCTCTGACGAGAGTGCTCCATACCGACAACCTACTATGCAGGAACAACTGTGTCTACAACATACTATGCAGGAACAACTGTGCCTACAACATACTACGTAGGAACAACTGCCACCCAGGGTGTCGAGCTGCAAGAGCTTCATCTCCAGGTCCTGCGACGCAGGACTACCTGCAGACCTGGACGTCGAGCTGCCAAATTGAAAGTGCTCCACCCCGCCATCTTGCTACGCGAGAAGCCGCTTTCATCGAGAAAGTCAATGCCACCCACTACCCCTCAACAGGCACATCACCCGCCATGGAGGTCGAGGTGAATCTCCCTTTCACTGCCTCACCGCAGGACCTTGCCACTGAGACCGTCGATGCCGCCCACAACCTGGTACCATGACGAGCTGTGCTACCCAGAGTTGGGGTTGAGATCTTTCTCCCTCACACTGCTCCGCCAGAGAAACATTCTGCCTTATGGGTAGGAACCTGTGCAGTCAGGGTGGAGGGCTTGTCACTTCCCCGCACTGCATCAACGTCCCTTGAACGAATGCCCTCCTAATTTGTTGTGGCAGAAGCAGGCAGCACGACGTCCCAGGCTGCATCACGACACTTGATGCCCCCACGTACCACCAAGGCCGCCCATACGCCTGGCCGGTACCGGGAACCGACATGGAGGCCCACAACCAGGTACATGTGGCCGTACCCTCTGCACGCTGCCCTTCATCCGAGGGGAAGACCTGCATAAGGTGAGACCGAAGATTGCCAGTAAGCATGTGAATATTAAAGATAGTGCAGTAGCTGTAAATCGCTACTACGTGCTCATAGTAAAAGGACTCGTTATAGACCGGTGAATTGCACCACATTAAATTTAGCAGCAAACCAAAGACAGTGTCATAAGCAGAACAATCACATTTAGGCTAAATTAAATTTATAGTATCCAGAACACATACAAGTATAAAGAACCGACGAGGTAAATGTACTCCGTAAATTAGCACTCGACTATGTGCTAACAAACTTTTTTTATACAGCCATTAAAAGCAGTAAGTCATACAGTAACTTTTTATCACGGTGAAATACAGACATTTTACACCACAAGGTTCAGTTTTTCAGTGGCCGACAGTCCACTTAAGTCAGTAGCATTACAAATAGATGCTCCCCACAATGTTAGTGATTAGGTTGAAGACCGAGACTTTGACGTAACAATGACATTTTAGCTTTATATATTTTTATAATATTCATCACTTAAATCTGACTTGATGTGTTGGTAAACCTATAAATGTCACCATATATTTTTACAGTGTACTTGTGAAGATCGCCTACATGAAGAATGCCTTGTGTAGAAGTGCATTTTCAGCACTTATGAATGTCTACATTCCTTAGGAACTTCCCTTGAACATTCCAACGAAGGTGCACAGAGTACAAATTAGCTGTTAGACTAACGATATAAGAGGGACTTCCCGCAAAGGATAGTAAGGTTAATTTTTGCTATGTTTTTCAGCATTAAATCTGATTTGGATGTTTATTTGATTGAAACTCTAATGATTTTTACATAGAAGTTAAATTTGCTTAGCATGTTTACAATGTGCATTTCGCACATCGGTATTAACAGTGATGTATTTATTACGTTTTGTTCTTGCGGGAGGTTTTCAAATATACGTGTCCTAAATAAGCAACCTTTTAGTGTAGTTCACTATATAAAAAATGCAATGATATTTATCTGTTGAGCATTTCTCGCATTGGTACGAACAGCGACACATTTATCGCATTTAGTTCTTTCGATGAAGTTAAAACTTTTGTGATATAGTAAAGTGATTGTTATTTCCATACAAACAAAATTTTTCAAAGCATCATTATAACAATGCAAGTTCCAAGCGCCACTCTCTTATAAGAAGAACTACAAAAAAATCACATCTCCCAAAAAAGTAAAACTATAGTTCCCCACCCCACAAATAAAAAAAACAGAACCCTAACTAGTATATTATGTGATAATAACAAAAATAAAACAGTTGGGAATGGCAACCAGCTATAGTAGCCTAATTACTGGACAGATGTCGTCAGTCTTTCAATGTTTGCCATTAGATTCGTAGTTTGTTTACAAAGATAGTTTTCTTCACCGACAGAATAGCTGTGGCGGAGGGATACATCGTGGCCGCACTTCTTTTCGAGAACTGTCATATTTTATTGAAGTTATATGAAACAGAGTATACAGCATGTGCATCCTAGGCGTGCAGGAGGGTTGGTTACCCCTAATATTTCGTTGTTGCATGTGCCCCTCCCTCGCCATAGCTCTCGGAGCATATATAGGCCACATACCGGCCATTCTTGAGGCAGTTCATTGGGACCGTGGTCCAAGCCTGAGCTTGGTGTCACTAGTCCAGTCGTCATCCTCTCATACGTCAGTAACCGCAATCTCGAGGGAGTTCATCAGTAATAAGTCCCCAGCCTGAACGCTCAGGGTTTCCACAGGTCTGGAAAACCTGGAAAACAAGGAAATGTCAGGAAATTAGAAAACTGTCAGGGAAATCAGGAAATTTCAAACAAGTTAGCTAAATGTAAGGGAATTCTGTGATATGTATGATATATTTCACAGTTCTGTCATCAGTCGTGCTCCTCTGCTAGAATCATATAAAATTGTTTTAATGATTGTGAACTAAATGCTTAGGCATTTTTCTTTGCAATCTATGTATTGAGCAACTTTGTAAGATCTGTAAATATTTTGGTGTAAATGTGTGTTAATAATGCAAAGGTGCCAATCCTTACAGAAAAAAGAATGTCAGGAAAAGGACAGGGAAAAAGTTATTTTTTGTCTGGAAATCGGGGAATTTTTCAATGTAAAAATGGTGGCAACCCTGACTGCGTTATTTGTTAGCCAGCTATCTCTATCGTAGTTCATTTCGTACAGTCGGCCAGAGTTTGCCACGTGCCCTGCACCATTAGACTGTATTGTGTACCTTATGTTACGTTTGGTTCTCGCCCTTCAGGCTTTTCTGGGCATAGGTCGGGATTCTGTGTATTTCAGTATTTTGTCATTAAAGACACTTGCTGTGAAGTCAGCCTTCTGCTTTTACAGCTACCCTACCTACCACTATACTACATTAGACTCACGCACAGCTTTGCTGCGATGCGGCGTGGAAGGAAGCTCCTTGTTCTTGTCAGAGTTGGGTGCTTGGCTGCCTGCAGATCATGTTGCTTTCCTGGGCACTTCTTTGGCAAGGGCATAGAGAGTCTTTCCCGTCTTTCCAGGCCTGAGGAGGGAAAGCTCCGGGGCTCCAGCTATGTGCCTGACTCAAGCGTCGGCGACCCCTCAGATGTCACTGGAGAGTCTGAGGAGGATTTTGTGTTCTTTTCAAGGGAAATCAGTACCATCTTCCCACATTGAGACTTGAGCGATCCTTTCACTCCCCTCAATGAAAGCTGGTGGTGGACTAGCCCCTCGAGAAGACCACGACCGCACTCCCCTCTGATCTAGCATGTAGTTACCAACCGTTGACCCAACAGTTAGATCCTTTCACTCTCCTTACTGTGTTTTTATGGGAAGGGACAAAACTCCTACAGCATTTGCACCAGGGGGCATTGCTGGCTTACTTGGAAGACCACGCCAGATTAGATTTCCCTTCGACATCCAAGTACTTTAAACATTACCCAGCCGTGCCTGAGACCTCAGACAGACCCATCTGCATTTGTACCTTCAGTACACATTGCTACCCCCCCCCCCCCCCCATGCCTGGTCACCGTGCTGGGAGGAAGAAGGCGGCTAAGGCCACACTTGCCCAAACAAAGCATTATGTCAGGGAGGGACCAGCCCTAATAAAATCCCCGTCAGAACTGATGAGTTTACCAAAGAAGCACAAAGTGGCATCAGCCGAATTTCCTGTGTAGCATCATTTCATTCAGTGTTATCATACACTCACTTCCTGAGCATCCTGTGTTTCCTGGATTCTGTTATGCACATGGAAGCTCACAAGTTGACCGTGAAATACAATGCAGCACATTTGACAGTGACATTTTCCACATGACAATAGTTAATGAAAATATTATTGAAATTAGAAGTGATAATCACTAATAATTGGGGAAAATAATTTGTAGCATTTCCTCCCCTATAAGCATACATAATAAGTGCTGAAAATAAACATATGTCACCACTGCCCCCAAACTTGATCTCCGTATGTAATCTTGGACAGCAGCCTTTATTTGTCAATGTTTGAAATACAATCACTGTTGATGGCTAAAGGCTCTATAAAGATAAAACCAACTGCTGAGTATTAAACAGGGTTGTCAAATGACCCTGTAACCAAGTAACTAATTTACAAATTAATTTTTTATGCGAGCATAAGGAACAGTTCTCATTCATTTTGCATTTGATTAAGAAAATATTTACTCCGCCATTGGAATTGTTTTTAGGAGTTAATGGGTAAGGAGGGTATTAAATAGTGATTTTCCATGGGATGATATTACTTTAAGTGACATGACCACTAATATACTGCTTAAAATTTGATTATTTAAATGGAAACAAGTACATAAAACACACAGACAGTAAGAACAAATATTTATATCATAAATCCTCTGAAAGTGTCTCAGGAAAACTTAGCCAATTTAAGTTTTTTCCCCCACCTTCAAATCTTCAATTTAATTAATGATCTTACCTCAACATTGCAGGTAAAAGGCATGCTCAAACAATTTTGTAATTATCATATGGATGGCAGCTGTGCCATGTTCATAGTGTATATTATCGTACACAACAAAGATGGCATACTTTACTATCATGTTATTCACCATTGAACTACAATGTCTTAAAAGTTATAAATAAAAACAAATACATTTTACGGTGACGCATGTCTCTCTCCAGCACATTTCACATGCACCCTCTACGCTTCGACTTCGCCCCATCATCGAGCAAATAATCTCATAGGGGCAAGTCACACACTGGCAGACAATGAATCCCGTGCCTACAGGGTTGATCCCAGCTCAGCGGACAATTACAGACATGTAGATAAATTATTAAAAATTGTAATGCCCACTCAAAAGCCGGCATGTGGTCGTCCACTCACGCCTGAGAAATTGTATTATCCACCGGGCCATCGACATGCTGGATCAAGAGAAGCTAGTTGGAAGGGATATCCCCGCACCCCTCGGGCAACCTACGAGCAGAAAATTTCTTTATATAAGGAAGTGCCAAAACACAGTTTGAGAGTTCAGTCAGCCCTCCGACCTGAGTAAGAACAAGGGTCTACAATCTTCATAAGACTCTCCTGTTGGGGCACAGCAAAGAACTAACAACAGGGAAGTGGCTGCCACCCAGTTCAAGGAGACTGTAGAAGCTCTCCCTCTCTCAACCAGGGTTGTGCACTCGCTAGACCTCTTGCGCCAAAGAAGCACACGGAAAACCCTGCTGGAAAACTGAAGGTCTCTCATGACACCAACGCCGTCCTCAGCCAAAAACGCCTTCAACAGTCAGCTGTATCATGAGTCCTCACCTGTACCACTTACCCACAAGTTCAATCCTTCAAACTCAGTGGTTGCAGATCATGCCATCATCCCTTCTGAACTGCCACCCCTCAAATAGCGAATCAAATTACAACTTAGAAATTTGAACTCAGTTTTGTTCACACCTGCAGGTTTGTGTTCACCTGCTGAAAAATTTATATTTTTATGAAATTTAAATTATTATATTTTTTTATATTCATGTACAGAGCTACAGATCCCCTTGTGTTTCAAATATATTCAATAAATACACTTGCGTTTAAAATTGAATCTCCTAGTTGTTCTATTTATTTTCCACAGCTCTTGCTTTATTAATTAATTGTAATTTTAAATGGTTATGAATTATTATATAATATGGGTCTTTATTAAAGCAACCCCTCCTTGTAAGACATGTGCAAGCCAAACTTGCTTAGGTATCCTGGCGCCTGAAGAAGACTATAGTCTGCATAAGACGTGGGATCACCAGAGTATAGTCCAGAGTGTCTGCGCCTCCCAAGAGATTCATTCTCAGCTATCCAGACTTCTAACACTCATTACCTCAGTTTGTCTCAGAAGACTGAACCCAGGAGGGCTTGAGTGACTTGGGGTAAATCAAGAGTGTACCATTTTGTTTGATTTTAAAATTTTCATAGTGAGCTACTTGTATCACATATTGTACACTAGTTGTAGTAATGCCACGTAAGAGTGGAGGACATAGTAGACAAATATGTTGTTTAGCTAGACAGGCAATACAGAAAAAATTTAATACACCAATTGATATAGTAAATTTAGGAACTTCTATTGAAATACCTTAGCTCTCCCATCATATTGAACATACTAGTGAGTTACGTAAAGAACCACACCTTATAAATGATGATTGCAGTTCCTACCTGGACAACCTGTTGGGGATATATTGGCCTTGGCACGACCAAGAGTATTTCAATAATCTAGGAACTCTCAAAGTTCATCCCGAGCTTAGCCCCACACCTCATCCATGCACAGTCCCAAGCGAACCAGCAATTACGGGTAAAGTTCGCACTGCCACCGGGAAACTAATAATTGTTCACGTTCCTCCAAAACCAGCGGTTTCACGTAGGGTAGTGACTATTACCCCCGACTTTGTCCCCGCGAGGAAGCCAACTAGGCCAGCTCCTTACAAACACTGGGGAAGCTCATGAGAAACTGAATCATTTTTAACCAGGATAATTCATTTCAGTATTATTTCATGGTGTTATTATTTTTATTATCCCCCTTATCTCGTGACAGCTGACATCACACATTTTGACAACCTTCACGGTAAGCCGGACCAAACTCCCTTGTAGGGAGATTTAGGTGGTCAAGCTCACCCTGGGGTTTGATTCCCCTACTCCGGTTAAAACTCCTTTGCCTAGACAGTGTCACCCCAGAGCTCCCAAACGTGGGAAGATCTGCAATCTTTGCAATCAGGCTACCCAAATAACAAGTCTGATGACACTTCCAGAGAAAACTCACTCAATTATTAGTGGAGGAAGGAATCAGCACTCATATGTACTTATCATCATCTTCCACAAAGCGGAACAAATTAGCTGCATTTAGGATTTTAAATTCAATTTAATTTTTTTTTATTCTCCCCCTCTCCTCTCCAGAGGAGGGAGTGAGCACGTCAACCATAAATTAAAGCACAGTAAAACCGAAATCTTATTTATTACAATTATTATAATCCTTAATTTGTTTCTAACTCAGCAATTATAGTAATTTGGTATGCATGGTAGAAATGTATTCTGTATAGAATTCATAAAACTTAAGAAATAACTTTGGATATTGCTTTCTAAAGTCACAGTCACAATCTTACACAAAGTATAAAATTAATTACTTATCTTAATTTTTTTTTTTTTTTGAGAACTATTTGTTTCACAATTCCATATTCCAACTACAGATTCGTAGCAGAAATATCAGACTCAAAGTTTTGAATTTTTGATTAATTAAAATTTTTTTGCAATACTCTAAAGTCACTCTTATCTTTCAGATTCAATTGTGAACGCCCCTAACAAACAACTGTTTTGGCATGCAGTGTGGCATGATGTGTTTACTCTGACTTGTACACTAGACCTTGGTACAGGTGGGGAAAGGACACATTCTAGATAGCGGTGGGCTACTTTGCCACATCGCTGACCGGCCACTCTGTTTTAACAAAGACATCTGTCTTCTGTTTTATTCCATTCAGAGTTTTCACTTGCATATATATATATATATATATATATATATATATATATATATATATATATATATATATATATATATATATATATATATATATATATATATATATATATATATATATATATATATAAACACACACAAAATAAACACAGCGGAATATTAAGTTTATCCTTAGAAAATTACATCCAATATTTATATATTTCCATGAGCTTCTATTGTTTGCTAGATGAAAGTTGCATTTTTTCTATCACATTTATACAGAATCATTAATTGATTTGCCTGTCTGAGTCACTCAAAATTGTGGATTAAGAAGTATGTGTTTACTGTATTATAAAAATAGTGTTAAGAACAATTGGTTATCCACATGTTGCTGATATGTTATTTATAGACTACATATTATATAATGTTAACTTCTCAAACAGACATCAACAACTTTAAGCTTTGTTTCAAAAGTTACTAACAAAATTGTTAATTGATTGTTATTATAGAGGTGTTAAGTATAATAAAATTTAGTACATCATTTTATATTTTCGCCAGACTTTCTTCAGCTTATAAACACTATTTATAATAGATGTCATTTTCATCCAGTAAATAAAAAAAATAATTTCCATAGTTTTTGGTTATTTGCATGTCAACATCACAATTTATAGTACGAGTGAACAGTGAAGTGTTACTGTTGTTTTCAGGTCAGATTCTAAACAGGTTCTCAAAGGACGTGGGTATAATTGATGAGCAGCTGCCTCTCGTAATGCTGGATTGTTTGGGAGTGAGTGCTTTTCTTTTTGAAATAATCTATCGCAGCTTTTTGAATATCACTGTGCATGGGACAACCAGAGACTAGTTGAATTGTAGAGCGAACAATAACAAATTAGTGTGCATTAAAAATAAATAGCTGTTTTACTATTGTAACTGGTGCAATCCCTTGCTCTCGGCTTTCCCACCGGGCACTGCGTGTCGCATCACTTTACGCCCCTTATAGGCATATGGCAGGGACAGATACATTTGCACCATTGTGGAAAGCCCTTTAATCTGGGTGTTGTTAGTGCCCTTCTGGAAGGACCAGTGTGGATGACCGGCCGGCGTTGAATGGAGCAGGCTATCGTACGTGAGGATAGGACCTGTTGCTCCAGACAGCCCAGAGAATGGATTAGGTGAGAGATGAGGTACTGCTGGGGCAATGAGAGAGCGTGGACAGTGAATTAACTGAGAGCACCCGAAGGAAACCCATATAACATGTTAGTGTTTGCTGTGCTCCTCGTGTGAACATCTCCATCCAAGGCATTCCTACCGTCTGGGACCTGCGATCAAACCAGGGTCAAACCAGTGATGGGGTCAAACGAGCAACTGCAGCTAGTCCATGTACAAAATGCTTTACAAATTATTTGTCTGGTAAAAGAGCCACATACTTTACAAATATGTTTATTCCTATTGGAAAAAGGTGATTGTGTTTCAATATTACAGTTTGCTTCATTTTAAAGTAAGTGATGACATTCTTCCAGCATATGTTCTTGTCAAACATACAACAAAGAGGAAGTTGAAAATAAATTAATTTTATCATCATAACATTTTGAAGCGTTAATTCACAAAGGCTGCCATAATTGTTTAACATGTTGTATTGAAATTGCAAAACTAGTAAAGATGCTAAAGCTATAATAAAGCAAATTTTTCTGAATGAAATTTCAGTATTGTTTTCTATGAAATTGTAGTAAGGCTGTGTGTGCGTACATTTTCAATTACATACAGTCATTTGCTTTCTGTCTGCACAATTTATGTCCCATTTTAAAAGTGAAATTTGCCTAAATAATTATAATACAGTTGGTTAATGTATGAATGTAGCTCAGCATGTAGTGATATCATTAATGCAAACACAGTGATATAAGTTACTTAATTCCATACTAACCATGTAGTTTGGGAAATGTTATTGAAGTCGGTATTGTTATTGGTGAAGAGTAACTCTGTATTGTTATTGGTGAAGAGTAACTCTGTATTGTTATTGGTGAAGAGGAACTCTGTACCAGTTTTTTTTCAAAAACACTAAAACTCTTTCACTTATTTTTTTATATGTCATTAAAGAATATTGTGTCATAATCTTAATGCTTTAAAAGTAAATCAACCTTGTAATTTTGTTATGCACATGTTACTGGCACAAAAATGGCTTTTCCAGAGAAAAACATTATATATAAAACAAATAGTAACTGCATTTTGTTACAGAATTGCTATATTGATGACACAGTTACCATTAAAAACTTTTCATGCTTTCCTAGATTGTAGGCGGCCTTTTGATTCCGGTTATTTTTCTCCTGAAGAAAATATTTAATTACAGGGGTTGTGTAAACATCAGAACTATTATTTTAATGTTTTAAAATATTCACATTTTTCCAAACTGTCAGCAATTTATCACTATTGCTTTAATGGATTCATGAATGAATGAAAAAATTAATGAATGAATTATTCAAGAATGAATCAATGAAGGGCTAGTGTACTTATGTTAGCAAGTTCTTTTATGTAGGTGGGTTTCCTGATTGTTGGAATAATGGCATTGGTGGCTGTGGTCAATTACTGGATCCTGCTGCCCACTGTTTTTGTCATTGTCTTCTTCTACATCCTGCGGCGTACATACGTGCCCACAGCCAGAGGTGTGAGACGTCTGGAAGGTGTCAGTAAGTACATATTTCCAATCACAACTTACCTATATCTGTATTATTATGCTGTTAACATGAAGTCATTCCAAGTATGTTAATTCACCATTTAGCTCTGTACAATGTTTACAAACTTGTTGATTTATGACAAATTAACTTCAAAGAAAAATAGAGAACTTGAAGCATGACGTCTTTTCATCACAATTAAAACGACTTCAATTCATCAGTGCGCATCACCCAGCCACATGTTTCTATGGAGTTGTTTGATTCTACACTCCACAAGATGCCGAGATTGTACTGTCTACCCAAGGCAAAAGATGGACGTTCCTCACCAGGCTTGTACTGTTCACCCGGCCGAGACACCGAGCCTATGCACAGAGATTCTCCAAGTACTTCTGTGTACTGCTGCATGGCACCACTAGTATGATCAGCACATGCAACTGAAGTCCAGGGCCAGCTGGCGACGTCATACGCCCTAGGATCAAGCGCCACTTCACAGCTGCCACAGCCTACCATGGGAGAGCCCAAGCAGAGTATAAATACCGGGGCCCATCACTTAAACACCAGTCTGTTCTGTTCCTTTACCATACTCCTTGTGCCGAAGATCATCTCCTACCTGCATTGTCTTGAAGCTTGTTCGGGGATGGGGATTTAATGGTGGACATGATTAAAAGGCATGATTAACGTGGGTGTTGATATCTAAGTAGCTAAAGGGGTGCGACCAACCTGGTCCCAATAACTAAGGTTCAACTATTTGTAATGATGTCCCACGTTAGGCGTCATTTTGAGGCTGAATTGAGAAAAGGTTAATGCGTTGTAGTGTAGTATACGTGATCAAAAAGGGTTAAATTAAAAGAATGTTACTAATTCCTTGTCCCCTATCTCCTTCTACCTCCTTGGCGGCTCGGCAAGAGTTAATTAATGTGAGTACGTGCCGGAGGCATGTGTGTTGTTGCCTGGCTAGGGTGTGGCTTTCCATGTTGGTAAAATCATCTCAGTTTCTTTATCTTTGACCAAAGGGGCAAGGGGAAACCCTAGAGTGAATTGGACCAGGTGTTCTTCCGAGCTGGAAGTTCTGGCTCTTTACTCTCTCAGATACTTCAACGCAAATTGGGTAGTCAGATTTGAGGGGTGCATAAGGAGCAGTTACATAATTGTATAGCTCATTGCTCAGTCCCACTTCGGGGGCTGGACATTGTACTTTACTGGCCATATGGGCCGTCTGACTAGGACAAAATTGTCAACTACACTTGCAAGGTGAAGTTTTGGCGGGCACTGTACCTTATTGGATGAGGAAGGAGGAGCGCTCTTTTTTGCTGGCTGGCTCACACAATGGGTTAGCTCTTGGACAGCGTCTGACGTCGGTTGCAGCGGTGCAGGGCAGCGGACCTGGGTGGTAGGGGTAAGGGGACCAGTATGGAGTCGGGGGCGATATATACCAAGGAGGGCGTTTCCTTCCTGCAGTATCAAAGCTATGGCCGGATGGACATTATCGGGTAACTTGATTAATGATCCAAATAGCGGGAGTGTCAGTTGAGGAAGATAATTTATTTGAGAATTACTGCTGTCAGGTTCTAATGACTTTAAATTGTTTAAATCTTTAATGGCTTCCCTGACAGATTTCCTGTGTTGTTTACTCTTACTTCCGTGCTTTGCATAAGGTTTAGACTGTACTAGAACTCTTTGAGGAGAAGCAAATAGGAACACGGCTCTACTGTGTACTTGAGGATACAGTGTTATCACTCTCAGTACTCACCAACCATCCTTTTCAAACTGGGACTGACTGAGAGAGATGCAGAAATGTCTGGTTCGTGGATGTGGCACCTACACTGAGTTGAGTCAGTGGCTGAGGTGTTCAGTTTTCTGGGCTTTGCAGACTGAGAAGGAGAAGTAGAATACCTGCTCTGACCAACTTCAGTTGGATTAGAGTTGCTAGTGTGTGGCGCAGCCGATGAGCTACCCAGGGGTTGGCCTCGGTTTGCAGTTACTAAGGTGTTGTGGAATGTACTTTAACGGTTAGCTTCTAATATGCTATTCCTCATTTAAATGGGGATTGTTCTGAAGTAACCTAAGCTGTATAAAATGTCATCGTGACCTGCTACTAAATGGGACAATGGTTAAATACCAGAGGGTGGGTTGTAGGAATGGACAACATATTTTAGTAGCTTCTGGCAGGTGAATGTTGCTCAACTGCGGCAGAGTCTGCGGTGTCACTGACAACAGTTGACTTCTTGTGACATCTTCTTGATCACGCACACAGAGTGGCCTAATGGTCAGCTTTGTCCTTTAAACAGTCTTCAGCCTGGAAGAAAGGTTATGCTGCCTCTTGCCTTTGTCCTAGTGGTCTTTGCACCCTTAAGATCATCCTTCAGCCTTCGCAGATTGGATGAGAGGGCGGGCGACCACTTACCCCTAGTTACCCTCGACCTTTCTCAAACTGCTCTGAGCCAGGGATGGCTCCTCCTATTTATACCAAAATGTTCATCTTTTATGCTTTCAGAGCAGTGTGGGGGTGGCTAGCCTCTCTCCGCAGCGGTTGTTTATTTGTGCTTTGTGGCAGCGCCACACTTCTCTTATCTCCTGTGTTGGAGGCATTGACATATCTTATCACCTTGGCACGAGGTGCTGGAGGCTGTGATGATATCTTGGACTGGTTGCTATGCTCCTGTAGCAAACTCTGGAACTCACTTATCTTCGGGAAGGGTGTCGAAGGTTTGCAGAACAGTAAAATTCCACTCTGGGATTAGGGTGATCCTGTGACGAATTTTGAGTAGACAGTACAATTCTCCCCAACGACATATCTGAGTTATTCATGATGTGAAGTGTTTGGACCATGTAGGCACATGATTTATTGTACTGATTGTGAGTATGACTTACCCAAGTGAGTGCTGGTGCTCAATGATGGGGCAAAATCGTGAGTAGAGTGTGAATGCTCAATGCGCAGAAATACGTAGAACCCTATCGAGCAAAACAAAATTTTCTTGTGTGAGACATCAGGGTCAGGCATCTTGACATTATATGGAGGGTTAGATCTAGTGGAGCACCAGTTTTGTGCATTCACTGCTTGCGGTTGGCACGCAGAGCGCTTTATCTCTCCTCACTAGGCGCGCTGCATCTGGCTTGTGTCTGCACAGGGTAATGGTCTCTCCCCTCTTTCTTCGTCTCTCTTTCACTCTTCCCCTCGTCTATAGTCTGTAGGAATGGATCAACCTTGTGTCCCTTGTGATGTTAAAGACAAGCCAAATTTTGCATTCTTAACTTTTCATGTGTACGTGAGGTAATGCCAATTACGCGAAAACAGCCAAATGGCAGACACAAGTAACACAGAGCGGTATTCCGAGTTTGGCCAAGGTAATGCTCAGGGTATTGCACTGGCCAGTCTTCGGGGGAGCCCTTCACTAGTAGCTCAGTACATCTTAATACTGCAGCTACTCATATGATCGGTTGTATAACCCTTCTGGCTAGTGAATGGCTAGGAGAGGTTAAGTGGCAAGACACGTTGGGTCTAGTCGCATACCCGGACGTACACCTTAAGACCATTAATGATACCAGGTTTCACATCACGTACACATCTTTATTAGGCATTTCTTAATATATCAGAGTTCATTTCTGTAGATCAACCTCATGCTGAAGAATTTCAAGAGTATTGCAAAGAACCGTCTTAAATGGAACCTGAAACTCCTTGAGGAGGAGATAAATCACAATTGTATTTCTAAACCACAAGATAATGATTAATTACGTTCTCTACCCACAAAAATTCCAGATTGCCGTTTGAGTATCTGCATTGTGGCACGGACATATTGGGCATAGAAACTTCTGCACTCACACAACATTGATTCCACAAGTGGACAAAACACGTGTGGAGAGATGTTGTCCTATGCTGTCGTGATGGATACCAACAGCTTCCTGCTATTTGTAGGTGCAGGATTTTGGGTGCAAATAAACATCCCCACCATGTCCCACAAATGCTCAATGAGATTCATATCAGGCGATATCCTCAAACCAGTTCTGGACAACTTACACCTATGACATAATGTATTATCCTGCTGGATTATCTTATTGTTTTGGGTACATGAATTCCATGAAGAGCTGCAATGCAATGCCATGACGCGCACACACTCTCTCATGTGCACAACTGGTATAGGTCTGGGCACTTCGAAGACATCATAGCACGGTGGCGCCACTGACTTATTACCTTTGTATACTGCTTTTAAGCATGTTATTGCACATTATACATGGTGTATTGTGACCAAATGGAATCAGAAAATATAATTTTGCTGCAGCTGTTTTGTTTCTCACAACAATCACGCAAATAGAGTAACAGAACAGCAATTAGTAGTGCGTTTGCAAGTTAGTGCATTTATGAAAGGAACAAGTAGAATGTAACATAAATCATTAACTGTGATATATTTCAAGTAGAGAACATCTATTATGCTGGACCTGTGTTGTGTGAGTAGATCCTGCATGTTGTTGTGTGTGTGCTACCATTTAGTAGTGCTGCATGTACCTGTAGATGATAGTTTTGTATTATGCATGCATGCATGCATGCATGCATGTAGACTGTTCAGATTGAGAAGTCATTTTCCTGACAGGTTAGTACACAGTAGTTTACATTCATCCCACTAACACAGTACTCCATGTGGTGGATACCCAACATCATGAGCATATATTTTGTATGGGAGAAACAATTAAAATTGCAGAATTAATGTAACTATGCTGACTCTGACATACTGTAATGAGAATTAGCATTAACGTGCATGTTGAGTGTTACAAAGGTAGTTTAAACTAGATACAAAAAATTAGCATTACAGCGATATATAAGGATGTATTTTACTGATTTATAAACTATTTCAGTCTATAGCTGAAGAATTCTGCAATAATATATCAACTTTGAAAAAATCCTGAATAGTACTTCGGGATATTTCAAATACTTACAGAAATCTGAAGATAAAATATTATATATAACACATTAAGATTAGAACATCATAATTAATTAATCTATAAAAGTAGTATTATGTTAGCCAAGCCAGATAGGTAACTTGTGTTATACAGCGTATCCACAGTTGACTGAGCACGTTCGAGAGCCTGGCGTAGGTGCTTCTTTATATCCACTGTGTATCATTTGACTAGGTTTTGCCACAGATCATGTGACATGTATCTATAGTACAATGATTTTTCTAATTTAATGGCTCTAATTTAAAGATTACACTTTTTAATAAGTTCATAACACATGGTACTGTTTTTCGTTAATTCATTACCAACTTCACCTCGCATACTTCAGGTAGTGCTTATTGTAAAATATAAACTGTTATTAGAGAGAAATTTCTTCAGAAAGTTTTTGCATACTAGCTTAGTGGTTCCTATGCATTTCTGCTCCTCTGACTTCTGTGTTAGTCTGTGACTTCTGAAATACTTATAGAAACTTTGGGTGACCATAAGTTAGCATGTCTTTAAGTCATGAATCACTGCTGTGAGGTTAGTGGAAAATACCCAAGATAGTGTGCCTCCTTGATCATGGTGGTAGAAGTTTCTCTGGTGAATACATATTTGGGAGTCTTCAGGTCACAGTATGGCTTGCTTGTTGGATCGACTAAACTCAGTACTGTTTTCCTACTACCCTTCTCCTGCCTGCCCTGGGAGGGAACTTGTCTTAAGCTCCATGTTGCGCTAGGACCTGTTGGCATCAGGCAGTGTGATGCAGCTCCTGGCATTGCTGGGGAAGACAGAATAGGTCACCACTTAGCACTTGTACTGTGGAAGTTCTCTGCTATGGGATGGTATTCCTGAAGAGTTAGCACAAGCTCAACTAAGCACATGTCATAGGGTATGGTCTGCTCGCAATTGGTGAGGCCTTGTGCTGTGTGCAGGAAAGTATAAATGACTACTCTCTCTGACATCCCATCATTGGTGCCTGTGTAGGCCATGTGATCATCTCTCCTCACTGTGCAGAACTCTTAGTGAGCCATTACAGAACATAGTCACCCCATGTGAATTCCGTTTCCCTATAGGTTCTACTCTCCCTTGCCATAGATGTTCAGTTTGTTTTGTGAATAATTGAGTGAACAGGACATATCTACAGCAGACTCTTGATTCTTAGACCTTCATGGTTCCTACGGAAAGTGTTGTTATTTCAAAGCGGTAGTTATTGAAATACTTTTTTCATTAAATTTATTTCATGCTTTCCCAAAAAAAAATGGTTGTTATTTTGAGAGGGTTGCTATTTCAGGGTCTTATAAATGAGAGTTAACTGTGGGTTGTTCTCACCACCAAGTGCGGTTGGAGTAGTGATTCCGCACAGATTTATCCCGTGTTTATTAAGGACAGCCTATTTATTCCTACCTCAACTGGAAGGGATATCTTCTCTGTAGAAGAAATCTTTGACCACAGCCAGGTTTGTTACTGGGATGCTCTGTCATGGAATACATACTTCAGTGCATCACTCAGTTGCATTGCTGATCACTCAGATAACCCTTAGAGCTTCCAGATAGTGTGTGCCTGTGTCTGCTCACACACACAAGCTCTCCACATACAAGATCACACTATAAATGCTACTGTAAACAGACATCTATGTTCAGTCCCTTCCAAATTTGGTGACGAACTGACTTCATTGTGGGACATGCAGCATAAAGGCAGTAGGACCACACTCCATTCCTAGAACCCCCTTAGGTGTGTTGCCTACTGGTTAATTCATCTTTCTTGAATATCATAGTGTGGGGAGTGATTCTGATTGATCTGAGCTCAGTTCCTGGGTTTGCAGTAGTGTCTTAAGGTACAACCTGAAATAATTCCCAGCTGATTTATAGACATGTCTTTCATTCACCATCTTATCCCTACCAACCTGATCCATTCTCTGGCTATGTTTTGCACGTATGACATGTCTAATCACAAAGGGATTAAAAATTACTTTGCTTAAGGAGGTGGTGACTGTGAATCACAGGCAATGAAAAATTTTTCTCAGTCCATCACGTCCATCACCTTCATATGCTGTATCTTTCTCTTTAGTGTTAGGTAGCTGTCTTCTCACAGTGTGATGCAGTGGCGGGGCGGGGTGTGCTGTGAAGCATACCCAGCAGGCACATGAAATATAAGCCAAGCCCATCTGCCAAGGGTCATTTAGGGACAGCAGTTAGTGTAGCAGATAGGGCACTCAAAACCCACCAAGGTGAAATGGGTTAGATTCTTGGTGGGGCTGCTCCTAGCCATGGGAATCATGCCAGACAATGCTACTGGCCGGTGGGTTTTCTCAGGGATCTCCCTTGCTTCACCATAGCCGGCTCTCCAAACCTCTCTGCTCAACTCCACAACATTGTTCAGTTCGGTGTGGTGCAGAAACAGAAGAGCAGAAATGTTATGTACGTGTGCCATCGAGAGAGTGGCTTCTCATGCTGAATGATGTGAAGTATCACAGTGCAGTGAACATGTTGTGGACAGCTTTCAGCCCAGTGTTCTCTCACTTGAGCACGTCGCTGCAAGGACTGACGACTATCAGGGCTCTGGGAGCGGAACGCATGCTGTATCAGGAGTTTGACTCTCACCAGGTGCGTCGTCTTTGATCACTGTGCGTGGTGGTGGGTCCTCTGCACGACCCTCTGAGATATTTACTGGGTTATCTGGTTTTCATTGCGCTTGATGCAACTTGTAAAACCTTCATCTCAAGTCTGTTTTCCCATTCATGCTTTCCAGTCTTCTGTGTATGTCTTCTTCTTGTGTTGCAATACCACAGACTCCTTTCACGTCACCCATATCCTACCGTTGTCTTTATTTTGTTCAGTGAGTAATGATGTGCATGATAAGATAACTTGTGCTTTAACTTTGCCTCAGATCATAAGCATTTTAGTTTTGTGTTTTCTCTGGCTTTGGGCATGTGTAAAATAATGTATATAACATTCACAGCGCCTCTGTTTTCTTTGAAAGCTAGAAATGTCGCTACAGTAGACAATGTTTGGAATACACAGGCCTATAGAAGCCATGCTCCTATAAAATCTCCAACTTTGTTAAATAACAATGCCGTATGCTGTTTCCTATAAACAGTTTTGCTGTCAAGTCTGATAAAGTAAAATTTGTATACAAAATATTTTACACAACATATAGCATGCACCTCGTACCAGACAACTTTCCTCACAACCTCTGTCCCAGTAGTAAGGAAATGGAGGTGTATGTGTCAGAAACTCCTTTTATAAAACTAGGTTGGCACAAGCCAAAGTAGCTTAGGACGCAGCAAGTTACACCCAAAGACTGGTAGGAATACCATTTCTCCACAGCTGTAATACAGTATTAGGTCAGATTTCATGAAGAAACCAAAGAAGGTGTCAGTCTTTGACAGTACTTCTCTATATGTTACAAGATTCATACTGAAAGTCAGACTTTTCAGAGAATGCTAAGGATTCTACAGTTACTTATTTTAAATCACTGTGCTTAGCTTCAAATCCAACTTACAATAAGAAAGAAAATTAAATATTAAATATATATATTTGGCATGTTATATTTCCAGCAGGATTTAATACTGTATGCACAGTAGTACTATTGCGAATTGTTGTCATACAACTGTATTTTAGTAATTTATAATTTTAAGACGTGTTTTGTGCCTGCAAAATCATGCCAATTGTTATTTTCCAAAGTCTGCAACTGTGGAAATGTGTGATGTAGATGTTTGTTTGCTAGCTGCAGTTATTGACTCAGTCAGCTTGCCAACCTCATGCCATGGCCACCCAGGTTCACTTTCTGGCAGGGTTGCTTCCAGATCATGTGCGAATCATACACAAAACATACTACGTATTGCAGGTGGGTTCCTCAGTTCAGCTGTACCCTGCTGGTGGAACAGCTGTCTGCCTTCCTCCGCAGCTGCGTATTGCTGGTGGGTTTCCTCAGTTCAGCTGTACCCTCCTGTTGGAACAGCTGTCTGCCTTCCTCCGCAGCTGCGTATTGCTGGTGGGTTCCTAGATTCAGTTGTACCCTGCTGGTGGAACAGCTCTCTGACTTCCTCCTCAGCTGCATATCGCTGGTGGGTTCCTCAGTTCAGCTGTACCCTGCTGTTGGAACAGCTGTCTGCCTTCCTCCACAGCTGCATATTGCTGGTGGGTTTCCCCTGTTCAGCTGTACCCTCCTGTTGGAACAGCTGTCTGCCTTCCTCCGCAGCTGCGTATTGCTGGTGGGTTTCCTCAGTTCAGCTGTACCCTGCTGGTGGAACAGCTCTCTGCCTTCTTCTTCAGCTGCATATTGCTGGTGGGTTCCTCATTTCAGTTGTACCCTGCTGGTGGAACAGCTCTCTGCCTTCCTACTCAGTTGCGTATTGCTGGTGGGTTCCTCAGTTCAGCTGTAACCTGCTGGTGGAACAGCTCTCTGCCTACCTTCACAGCTGTGTATTGCTGGTGGGTTCCTCAGTTCAGCTTTACCCTGCTGGTGGAACAGCTGTCTGCTTTCCTCCGCAGCTGCGTATTGCTGGTGGGTTCCTCAGTTCAGCTTTACCCTGCCGGTGGAAAAGCTGTCTGCTTTCCTCCGCAGCTGCGTATTGCTGGTGGGTTCCTCAGTTCAGCTGTACCCTGCCGGTGGAACAGCTGTCTGTCTTCCTCCACAGCTATGTATTGCTGGTGGTTTCCTCAGTTCAGTTGTACCCTGCTGGTGGAACAGCTCTCTGCCTTCTTCTTCAGCTGCATATTGCTGGTGGGTTCCTCATTTCAGCTGTACCCTGCTGGTGGAACATGTATTTGCCTTCCTCCTCAGCTGTATATTGCTGGTGGGTTTCCTCAGTTCAGCTGTACCCTGCTGGTGGAACAGCTCTCTGCCTACCTCCACAGCTGTGTATTGCTGGTGGGTTCCTCAGTTCAGCTGTACCCTGCTTTTGGAACAGCTCTCTGCCTACCTCCACAGCTGTGTATGGCTGGTGGGTTCCTCAGTTCAGCTGTACCCTGCTGGTGGAACAGCTCTCTGCCTTCTTCTTCAGCTGCATATTGCTGGTGGGTTCCTCAGTTCAGCTATATCCTGCTGGTGGAACAGCTGTCTGCCTTCCTCCACAGCTGCATATTGCTGGTGGGTTTCCCCTGTTCAGCTGTACCCTCCTGTTGGAACAGCTGTCTGCCTTCCTCCGCAGCTGCGTATTGCAGGTGGGTTCCTCAGTTCAGCTGTACCCTGCTGGTGGAACAGCTGTCTGCCTTCCTCCGCAGCTGCGTATTGCTGGTGGGTTTCCTCAGTTCAGCTGTACCCTCCTGTTGGAACAGCTGTCTGCCTTCCTCCGCAGCTGCGTATTGCTGGTGGGTTCCTAGATTCAGTTGTACCCTGCTGGTGGAACAGCTCTCTGACTTCCTCCTCAGCTGCATATCGCTGGTGGGTTCCTCAGTTCAGCTGTACCCTGCTGTTGGAACAGCTGTCTGCCTTCCTCCACAGCTGCATATTGCTGGTGGGTTTCCCCTGTTCAGCTGTACCCTCCTGTTGGAACAGCTGTCTGCCTTCCTCCGCAGCTGCGTATTGCTGGTGGGTTTCCTCAGTTCAGCTGTACCCTGCTGGTGGAACAGCTCTCTGCCTTCTTCTTCAGCTGCATATTGCTGGTGGGTTCCTCATTTCAGTTGTACCCTGCTGGTGGAACAGCTCTCTGCCTTCCTCCTCAGTTGCGTATTGCTGGTGGGTTCCTCATTTCAGCTGTAACCTGCTGGTGGAACAGCTCTCTGCCTACCTTCACAGCTGTGTATTGCTGGTGGGTTCCTCAGTTCAGCTGTACCCTGCCGGTGGAACAGCTGTCTGTCTTCCTCCACAGCTATGTATTGCTGGTGGTTTCCTCAGTTCAGTTGTACCCTGCTGGTGGAACAGCTCTCTGCCTTCTTCTTCAGCTGCATATTGCTGGTGGGTTCCTCATTTCAGTTGTACCCTGCTGGTGGAACAGCTCTCTGCCTACCTTCACAGCTGTGTATTACTGGTGGGTTCCTCAGTTCAGCTTTACCCTGCTGGTGGAACAGCTGTCTGCCTTCCTCTGCAGGCTGCGTATTGCTGGTGGGTTTCTTCAGTTCAGCTGTACCCTGCTGGTGGAACATGTGTTTGCATTCCTCCTCAACTGTGTATTGCTGGTGGGCTTCCTCAGTTCAGCTGTACCCTACTGGTGGAACATGTATTTGCCTTCCTCCGCAGCTGTATATTGCTGGTGGGTTCCTCAGTTCAGTTGTACCCTGCTGGTGGAACAGCTCTCTGTCTTCTTCTTCAGCTGCATATTGCTGGTGGGCTTCCTCAGTTCAGCTGTACCCTGCTGGTGGAACATGTATTTGCCTTCCTCCTCAGCTGTATATTGCTGGTGGGTTTCCTCAGTTCAGCTGTACCCTGCTGGTGGAACAGCTCTCTGCCTACCTCCACAGCTGTGTATTGCTGGTGGGTTCCTCAGTTCAGCTGTACCCTGCTTTTGGAACAGCTCTCTGCCTACCTCCACAGCTGTGTATGGCTGGTGGGTTCCTCAGTTCAGCTGTACCCTGCTGGTGGAACAGCTCTCTGCCTTCTTCTTCAGCTGCATATTGCTGGTGGGTTCCTCAGTTCATCTATATCCTGCTGGTGGAACAGCTGTCTGCCTTCCTCCGCAGCTGCGTATTACTGGTGTGTTCCTCAGTTCAGCTCTACCCTGCTGGCGGAATAGCTGGCTGCCTTCCTCTTTAGTCTTGGTCTCAACTCATTTGGTTCCGAGTGAGGTTGCACAGTGCTCAACATTCAGTTTCATTCGAGAGGACCTGGGTTCTTTTTCTTGTCAAGCTATCTTGATTTCAATTTTCCAGGGTTTCTCTTAATCATTCCAGGCAAATGCTGAGCTTGTTCCTTACTCCACCCATACTTCTGGATCTAAGAGCAACTTTCTCTGCCTGTATTGACCTCGCTGCCGACGAGACATTAAGCTCTTCCTACTTACCTTCCACATATTTCATGTCATCTGCAGTTTTACTTCTGTCAGGTTTATGTGGGTTTGGTAGGTTTGGTTTTAATGTGGTTGGGTTTGCTAGGCCATCCCGTGTTATTATAACATTACCTCATTATTTTCTTGACTTTAGGGAAGATAATGCTCACACTTAGTGGAGTGGACGGTTTTTGGCGGCTCTTAACATAGTGGTCTTGAGAGTAGATGTGGGTGAAATGAGAGAGTATGGAGCAGCATCGGAATGAAAGCGCGGAAGAAGCGACAAATCCCCAAGAAAGCCCGCCGGCCAATGGCATTGTCCTGCACAATTTCCATGTGCAAAAATCAGGTTCAGCTACACCAGCATAGCATCGCTCACACTTAGTGAAGTGTATAAGCAAACTATAGGTACAAACATGTGTTACAGGTTTGCCTTGTTACCAGTAGGCTTACCTGCCTCTAGTCTTTATAGCTGCTGTAGTTTGTGTCTGTATATTGAGGACTTCTGAAACGGTCTTTTGCAAAAAATATCTTCCATAACTTTTTATGTTATAATGTAAACCCTGAGTTGGGCTACAAATTTGCTAAATTGGCAACTAGTCTGATGAAGTAATTTCGTGTTGAAGCATCTTATTAAAAGTTTGTTGCTTAAGTAAAAGATAATTGAATTATTTTTATGCCTTATAGTAATAATGTTCCTTTTAATAATGCCTGAGAATACTTGTTGTAATGTGACATTTGTGGTGGGTGAACAACTGTCATGGACACTAGCCACTAGTGTTAGTTTTTTCACATGCGACTGAGGAAGATACAGACTGTCTCTGTATAGTGTAGTGGGTCACATTATTTTCCTTCCCCCAAGGGATTCACATTTTATTCCCGACACTGGCCTCTGTAATTTTTCATGTGGTTTGCGTGTCTGTGTATTCACTTACCAGTCTCCAGGCTGCGGAAAGATACATGCTGTGTTGAGAGGGAGAACTGAACAGGACTTTCAGAAGTGCTCAGTTGAATGTAAACTGCTGTATTTCCACTCAGATGGCAGTTGTATGGTAGAGTCACCTTGCTGCCCTTGTACCCAGGACCTGTACTCGGGGCGTACTACTTGTTCATGGTGGGCAGCAGAGCGTTTGGCTTGTGGCTGGACATTGTGTGCCTGCTCTACATAGCCTGCGTCGCCCTCAGCTTCCTCGTGTTCGGCCAAGGTAAGTGTTTGCCGAGTGGCGGTGGTGTGACATCCACAGTTTAGTTGTACTTGACTGTGTTGTCTACAAAATAGAACAAAAGGGAAGTACTGTACATCAGTGGAAGATATTTATGCCCTTTTAATCATGTAAACAGATATTATAATTATTGAAAAATTCTTGGACAAAAAAATATATCTGAATAATTTTGGTTTCATGTAAAATTATTCAAATAAAAAAAAACAATAAAAATTAATTTGATGAGATAATTAATTATATTTTTGCTTCTGTTGTTTGGCATTTTTCTAAGTTGTATGTAGTAGTCTCAGTAGGCAATTGACAGTTCAGTGAAGTTCCGACTATTACTGTATAGGTATGAGGTGATTCTTTCAATGAGTTCCCCAAGCATGAGCAGAAAGCAATGGTAATCTTGGCAGCTTATTTTGGGAGTACAGATGTTCAAGAAATATGCATTACAAATAGGCTAGACACTAGAATATTACTAGTATTACAATATTCCAGGTGTAGGTCAAACAGACAAAGTTAAAGAGAACAAACATAATATGAAGAATATAATTCTCCCTCATTATTAAAGGACGTGGGGGAGGAGTAGAACATGGTGTAACTATGTACTAATATTGAAGGGATTATATTCAGAACAGGTTAATTAGCAAAATCTATAACTTATTAGTTTAATAGTACTGTATTGTGAAATCACAAGGTAATAATTAATTACAGTAATATAGTAGTACTTTAAATCTTGACACCAATTCAATTTGAGGATGCAGTGATAGAGTGACCACCCAGCTAGGCAATCCAGGTTTTCCAAGAGAGTGACACATAATTTTTGCATGTGGAAAAAACAGCAAATGTTGCTGATGGCTAGAAGGTTTTTAAAGTACTCCTGACATCCCTACCCGTACACTTCATTACTGCTCACTCTCAACCTCACATCACCTTTATGGGGGCTGAGGATGTTAAGTAGTCTGTAGTCCATTCACGGTTTCTTCTGATGTTTTGAAAAGAACCTTTCAAATATTACCCTACGAGTAACATGTCAACCTGTTTTTTTCAATTGGCTTGTATACCAAAAATAATATAAAATTGTATTAACTTTAAAGTATTGTATTCTTGAAAAAACAAAATTTTTACTAGTATCTTCTATAACTTGTAAAATTTATTTTGTATTCAATATGAATTAAAAATGGTGAAGGTAGCTGTGTTATGGCAATGGTTGGTAAGAAATAGTTCTAGTTAAAATATTATTTTAACCAATTTTTGGTATATTTGTACACTAAACGTTGCCTATTGAAATATTTAAATATTTAGGTAGCTCTAATGAAAACATATTTCACTGTTACAGTAAAAAAAAAATCAGCTCAAAATAGAGTGCGTAGGCCGTAGTGACAAGGTTTAAATAGGCTGTCGGAGGAGTGGAACTTGTCTCTCTCTCTCTCTCTCTCTCACGCACGCACGCACGCACGCACGCACGCGCGCTCGCGCTGCTCTCTCTCTCCTCTCTCTCTCTCTCCTCTCTCTCCTCTCTCTCTCTCTCTCTCTCTCTCTCTCTCTCTCTCTCTCTCTCTCTCTCTCCTCTCTCTCTCTCTCTCTCTCTCTCTCTCTCTCTCCTCTCTCTCTCTCTCTCTCTCTCTCCTCTCTCTCTCTCTCTCTCTCTCTCTCTCTCTCCTCCTCTCTCTCTCTCTCTCTCTCTCTCTCTCTCTCTCTCTCCTCTCTCTCTCTCTCTCTCTCTCTCTCTCTCTCCTCTCTCTCTCTCTCTCTCTCTCTCTCTCTCTCTCTCTCCTCTCTCTCTCTCTCTCTCTCCTCTCTCTCTCCTCTCTCTCTCTCTCTCTCTCTCTCTCTCTCTCTCTCTCTCTCTCTCCTCTCTCTCTCTCTCTCTCTCTCTCTCTCTCTCTCTCTCTCTCTCTCTCTCTCCTCTCTCTCTCTCTCTCTCTCTCTCTCTCTCTCTCTCTCTCTCTCTCACCGTTAGTTGTAGCAGGAAAATTATACATGTTTTCAATTTCAGCTAATTGCATACTTATTACAGCAAAAATAATAATTTTTGAATTCGTAATTTACAACTGAAAAGAGAATTTATCATTTGAGTACTTATTATAATATAATTAGATGTGATGGTGGGAGGGTTACAAATCCAAAGTTATTAGAAGTGGCGTCTGGCGAGTGGCGACAAGGGATGGGGCATGTGACAAAATGTAGGAGGTTAATGAAATAAACAAATTTGCATTGTACTCTCAATAATTATTTTACAAAGTAAGTTGCTAAAATATTCACAAAATAGGTATTTTCTCGTGAGACAATTTTTGTTAAATAAGAGATAAACTTTATATTGTTTATTTTATATTTTAAATGTCGCTTTAATAACTTTCAGGAATAATTACTTCTATTTATTTTAAAACTTTGTCGATTTTAAATTTTGGAATAATGGTAACACTGAAATAATAGTAGTACGGCATGCTGGACAGTTGAATGTGGTGGTGTTCCAACTAAAACCTTACAAAATTCTAAGTACAAATTATGTAAAATTTAACCTCAAAACAAATTTGAACACTGCCTCTATTAGCGAATTGCAACCATTTTTGAACAAGTGGCTATCAACAGCATCTGAATTGAATGCTACTAAAATCCTAAAATATTTAATGGTTGATTCAAACACAGCCTTAGATACATCATCGTATACATAACTTAACTGTAGAATTTGTTAACCTGTGTAAAAATAGTATGATTCTAAATTACGTTATAGAAATAGTCTTACCAAATAATAAAATTAAACTTTGCCAAAATTATGTATTAAATATTATGACAAACATAAATATTAATTAGGGCAGAAAATCTCTCCTAATACAGAACTAATATTCAAATTTTTAAATTTTTGTATTAGTATTTGTGGAGCGTTAGTTATTCTGATGCTGAAGCCAAAATAATGTACTACTATACAAGTTAAAACCTCTTTCATGAAAAATTGTATGGCAGTCGTTTGTATGATTTTGTTTTTTGTGTGTATGCAACATTATATATAAATTATATGTGGTACAACAAGTTTCTCCTCGTCAAGAACAGTGCAAACGCAAGGCAAAGCTTTCCTGGTCAGCACAGGCGCAAGGCAAGCGCTCCTTGTCACTGTGAGGAACGACTGGCTCTGGTGCTAACCAAGCAGCTTCTTGTCACGGCGAGGAACGACCGGTGCTGCTGCTAGCCAAGCTCCTTCCTGTCACGGCGAGGAGTGAACTGCGCGTGCCATGTAGGCTCAAAGCTGTCGCTCCTTTTCACTGCGAGTAATGACTGGCACGAGTGCTGGTTAGTCGTTCCTTGTCATGAAGAGGAATCAAGTGCACCAGTGTGTATGGTACGCAGGCACTAGGCAGTTGCTCCTTATCACGTTGAGTAGTGAACAGGGGCGGAGCAAAATTATTTGTGGACGAGTTTACATAGATTAAATTAAAAGCTATATAATTGCATAATGCAACATTTTGCAATACAATTCACAAAACAGAGAGTTAAATACCTAAAATTGTTCTAAATGGTAAAAGTAATTTAAATGAAAGATGAGATTAGACCATAATCAATTTTCATCATTAAACTTTCGCAACTAAGTTCAGTACTAGCAATAGTAAATAATAAAATAAAATAAATAAAAACAAATAAATAAAAATATATAATTCCGTAACATATTATCAATCAAGAGTTCTATAATGTGTACTTCATTACATAAATAAAGTGCTTAATTTGGCACCGCTAGAGTTCTGCATGGCAACGGATGTGCCACGCATTCTAGCTGCAAAATTCATAACCAAATGACTTGGAACATTCTGTAGTACATTGCGCCAAGGTCAAAAGTGCTTGCACCCAGCGACTTACGTACCGTGAGAGTAGCTGTGAGCAGAAGCAGTAACTTCAAAGCATCCGTCACTGCATAGCACCATGACAATCCGGTAACCGTGACAAAGTCTCAGTGGCAGGAAATATTCCCTATCCCTAGTAGCAACTTGACATGGTGTATTGCTGTTCAAGGAAGCGCTAATTTTTCTTGCTCCTAAAAATACTTCAAATTACTGTATCCAGTTCGTACATGTTTGTAAAACCTACCTAGACAAGTTATGATGTATTAATAAATCAGTGTTTCTATAGCAGTAATAAATATACTGTAACCTGTGTCATGAGCACTGCATGTGAAAGGGTATGGCTGCATTGTGGTTGTTATGCTAGCCCGGTGTGTGATTGCAAATATCAGACATGCAAAATTTATACTTTTTAACCATGAACTATTTCTATGACAAAGTTAATTATTTAAATTCACATCTGTTTATTTATCACAACCTCGTAACATTGCCCTAGATGTTTGAAGCACAGTAATGTAAGGTGCTTACGTTTCTGTGATTTGAATGTTTTCCACAATCCCAACAAATTACTAAGCCCAGCCAGAAAACTTTTAATAAATAATTGAAAAAAAGCTAAGTACCTATGCAGAGAATATGATCTGAATAAATGTTACGGTAGGCCTATTTGTGTGCATGTTCACTAATATCTTTCACGTTTTTCGCTGCTATGTACAAAAAAGAAGTGACATGAGTTGCATATTTGAATTTACTTTGTTTTTTGTTGGTCTGGTTGCTCCTTCCATTTAATATTTGTTCCAATTGAGGCCATTATTTTAACGAAATACCCCAACACACATCAATAACAAGAGCTTAAACACTACAGTTCTTTCCCCCATAGTTGTAATGGTTTTAAAAAAGTCGTGGCAAAATATATATCATGTAGTATAACAAATATGTTGACAATGCAAAATAATAACTGTACGAACTATCGTCAATACATACATTGATAAAACTCATAAAGCTGACCTAAATATGGTTAAAGGCTTAAATTGTAAACATTCGTATGTAATGGTTTTTGAAATATGACAGAAATTTTTTAACAGCTGTAAACAGTAAACAAAGCATTTGACAGATAAAATATAGAAGTCACATATCAGTGTTTATGTTTACATGTAGCGGAAGGATATGTACTCTGTAACCAAAAGTAGAAATTTAACAGGGCATCGGAAAAGTGTGAAATAACCGTAAATGGTCTATAGTAGATGTCAGCAGGTACACACACAAAGGAGGACAACTCATTTCTCATGCGGTTGCACGATCGCAATGTTTCGCAGGCTAGGCTAGCTTCATTGGGCAACGAGTTGTAGGCAGTGTCCTACAACTTGCCGCTCAATGAAGCTGGCCCAGCTAGAGAAATGTCGCGATTGCGCAACCGCATGATAAATGTGTAGTCTTTGTATGGGTTGAGCATGTCTGTCTAGGGAGTGGTTCTATATGTTAGACTTTTTTATGTTAGATTTGAAGGAACGACTAAGGACGTTAAATACAATTCCTAACTTGGTAAAATAGGTTTTAATGAAAGTTGTTTTCGTCGTAGTTACAGTAGAGTTACAGCAACCTGAGAAACATGAGTGAGACAGGGACATTAATTTCTCGTGGGTGTTCTACCGGTATACAAGACTGGCCTGGTGGGCTGTCTTGTGGGAACAAATTCCACAGCTACTGTCACAACCCTTCTCATAGACCGACCTTTTACCTTTGGATAGCAGGGAAGAGGAAGATTCCTCCTCGGAGGCTGGCTCAGCAACTCGACGGGCGGCAGGCCTGCGACTATTTCTGGAAGACTTGTAGACTGTGGAGAACTTGGTACATAAGGGGAAAATCAGTTTCACGCAACTACAGATTAGCTATGCCTAGAGCTGGTTCCTCTCCTTGCTGGAAGGGCTCTAAGATAGGATGAGGTGGGCCTTCAGGTTTTTCTAATGGAGGAAACAATGGAGTTGGTATCTCGCGGGCTGCTCAAACTCTGCCCTGTGGATTAGTATGAGATGGCAGGAGCAGGTAGCCTTGTTCAATCTCCTCCATAACCCTCCTTTCCGGGAGTATGGCATAAGGTAAGCCGGTGACTCCTTCCCTACTGTGTACAGCCGAATATTCAGTCTTGCAACAAGTGGTATCCGGTTGTTACTTTCATCCGGCCCCAAAAGAAACGGTGGACAGAATGTGGATATACTTAAGTTGCTTCCTGACTGAATACCTACGTGAGGTCTCCACAGGTGTTTGATCAGTCTAAGCAATTCCAGCTCCTTTCCAGCCCCAAAAGAAGTGATGCTTTATGGAACGACTTAGCTTGCTCGCTTCATCTGGTGGATGTGTACAGAGTGTTTCGGGCTCTTTCGAACTATACCAGTATGGTAGAGCTCAAGTGGACTCTTAGAGAGTGGGTAATTAGCTTTGTGCTCTAGTCTTCTGGATTGATCCCTGCCTGGTTGGTTTATGTATGACTTTCATACTTTCAAGAAAATCAGATTCAAGAGAATAGATTGATTTCACGTGTTATTATTGTGTAAGTAATATTAACACGGTGACTCTGTACTACCTCCCAAGTTAATACGACTTGCAACAGAAGTTTTAAACCTAATGGAATAACCAGTTGAAGGCGACCTGGAAAAAAGCTGGTGTATATAAAGGCCATTATTGATTATTATTAGAAATGTTTTTGGTTAGTTACTGTATTTGACGACGTCTAACTAATGGGAGTGTTCTGAAGGAAGGCAAGGGGTGGACGTCTACCAGAAGGGTATTGATGTAAACAGCCAACACTATCAGATGTGGCGGAGAAGGTTCAGAAGGAACTAAATCGTGACCTTACCAGGATCTTTGGTAGGCGGGGGCGGGGGGGGGTGGTAAAGGATGAAGGAAAGTCTTCGGGAGCCTTTGGTGGTGGGTTGAGTCTCCCAGAAGCTGCTGGAAGGATCAGCGGCAGATGGTAGTTTCAGCAGCTGCTGAAGAAGTGTTGTGCTTCTGGTGGGGGAGAGTTTTTTTTTACTGGTTGAGATTCTGGCCCCAAAGGAGGTGGTGGAATATCCGGTGGTACTGCACCCCATTGGCTAACTCCGGCCATAAAGAGAGACATGGAGAAGCAGAGACTGAAGAGCGTTGGCCATGCCAGCCCTTTTATACTAATTTCAGATAAGAGCTCGGGGTTGTGTGGTGCAGGAAAATATATCTTTGGTCACAGGGGTTGTGAATTCCTGGATGCTGTAGCAGCGTTCCCATCCCTTATCTCTGATTTGTGTGCTGGTAAAATACTTGCTGTCTTCGAGTTGTGCACTCTGGTACTAGTGTGACCTTTGCTGGGGGGAGCCGGTAGCTCGGTCAACAGTACAATCTTGTGGCATGGCTGTGTTAGTATGATGTCTTCTTGGCTAGTGTGGGTGAACAGTACAAGTTAGGATCACATGTCTGTAGTATCTTTTGACGGCACCAATTTACCCTATAAGAATGAGTCCCCCCTCTTCAGTACTGTTTAGGGTTCAAGACCTGCTCAATTATGAACAGTATGCTCAAAGATGGGGCAAAGTTGTAAAGTAGAGTCCACATCCTAAATGTACTAAAAAGCATCATATGTCAATGTGTGTGTCTGTTAATAAGTACTAAACTGTGAGTACTTGAATTCTTTTCCTTTTATATATTTTTGTCGCCTAGCAGCCTACGTGTAATCTAACTCGAATGTTTACGTACATATATACAGTCTACTCTCGATCTATCGTTATTCAGAGGACTGCCAACAAATGTTCATACATGCGGGATTTCAGTACATGAAGTTTCTGACATGTACATCAACAAAATACAACTTCTAACCTTACAAAACTTTAGGTTGACTATAGTAAGAGCTGTACAGTATCTGTAAATAACGTGTAACTAATAAACACAATAAATATGTGAATTTTAGAAAAAGTATTATTGTAAATAATACATTTAAAACATTTGACCTAAACTCATTTAAATAAAGAAAATGTCCCAAAATACTGTATATAATTGATTGTAATCCGACACCAAATGCAAGCTGAAATAAAAAATCAAACTCTCTGAAAATGTAAATAATATGACACTGAATGCAAGTCACATTTTGAATGTCCCGTGCTCACTTTATCAGCTAAGAGTGCATGGAGACGTTATCAATTGGGCAATGTGTTCACAGTGGCTGGAGAAGGAGGGGTGGTTGCAGGAGGATTACCCCTCAACGCAGCTACATGTTGGTGACACCGTGCATCCGTGGCAAATTTCAGTCTTTTAAAGTAATTCTTTATATTTTACGTCAAAGAAAACTTGTGATTTTGAGACAGAAATGAATAAATAGGGTACTTTTATAATTGATTTTTTCACTGCCTTTAATAATTATTCATTCAAAACCATGTCCTCTGATTTTACCTGTCGTGAGTTACACTGCACTCAGCTCGGTGCTTACCTACCCATTATTTCACGGCAAAATGTGGCGAATAGGCCCTTACATTTTATCAATTTATTGAAAAGATCACGTCTATTGAAATAAATTAATATAAATCCTCTGATTTCCACGCATTGAACTTTACACTTATAATACAAATTGCTCTATGTTCAAACAATTTTTGGCGACAAGGGGAGGTCAAGTATATGCTTCTGGGCATATAATTTTATTCGCGAAGGTGCTGCCCCTGAGTTATATAAATATTATGTTTGAAAATCATGTTAATTTTATGCCATATACATTGAAACACCAACCTTACAGGGAAAAAACAATCTTTAATAACAAAAGAAAACATCTTTGCAAATAATAATAATTCGTCTTTATAATGTTTTGCGTAACATTTTCAGGGAAAACCATTTGCTTTGAAATACACTAGGGATGTCAAAGTCGATTCCTTGATACCCTCAATTATTACAGGTATCGAAGAATCGAGAATCAAACGGTTAATTGTTGAAAATCCTCGTCCTTTTTCACATAATTTTTTGAGGTAATGTTGCACAGCAACAGGTCTTTGGTTTTTTTCAAATTGGCGGAACATGTACCGAACTCGCATGCATTGACCGGAATTAACCATTCAATGATGGTTCAACTATGAAACAATTAAGATAATACAGTAGAACCTCAGTTATCCATGATAATGCCGGAGAAGAGACAATCGGAATATCTAAACTCGTGGTAAACGAGTCGTGTTTATTTTGATGGCTTCCGTGTGACAGACGGCTATTATGAGTATTTGGCTGCCTCACTTCACTCCAACGTCACTCTATATGCTGTGTGGCGCAGCTTTAATGGGAAAACTGCACTCGTTTTCTTTTTTGCGTACTTTCTGACATGATTCAGTTCTAATTGTATACTGTTGCAAGAATGCTACGCATGTGGAAATCTACCACACAATATCTAAACCTGTAAATGTCTGCGTAGACGAAACACTAAAACAAACTGGCAGTTACGGATGAAAGACCACCGCCGCACATGCGGATACTGTTGGAGATAACACTTTGTTACGCATAAGTGTTGCGATCAGCGTTAGTTGATAAGCTGCATGCTGAAGTCCGCAGTCTGCAACCAGATGTGGTTTGTAGATAAGAACCCTCGTTAGCAGCAAGCTCGTAGAGTTCGGGGTCGCTGACGCGGAACATGCATTGGCTTTTAGTTTGTTGCGCTACAGTTATTAGTAGTGGGAACAAAAGGATTCTGAATCAGGATCCTTAATAATACCAGGATTCTTGCCATTATTTTTTGGATTTTTGATTTTGTTTACCTATTATTTAACGGTATATTAGATAAAGAACAGGTAAATTTTTTGTACTATACATATTTCCTGTTTGTGACATTTTCATTTTTGATGTAGTCGAAATTGAAAGCAATTTTTTTTTCGTGTTTACCTTTACCAAAAATGTCCGTCTGTATTTTATAAAAGTTGGTAGTGTTAAAGTTTTCAATGTATTGAGGATTTTATTTACATAGACGTGAAGCAAATATCAATCAATGTGTGGAATTATTTTTCAGTTGACGTAAATGACGCAAATTACTCATTTTGCAGTTTGTGTTCTGCAAAAATTTTATAAGGTGGGGTTAGTCACAACTAGTAACATGAGAAAACACTTATGTAAATACAGCAAGTACAGGAAAATTGCCAATAATTATGATTCAGAAGATCTTTTGCGCAAATATGCATGTAGCAGCAAGTCATCCAGTGCCCCTGCAACTTAAAATGTCTTGTAGAAGCATTTTCATTCAACAGTGCTGAATGAAAGATTACTTGTATTTCAGTTTCATTACTGAATAGTATCAATATTTGTGTACATATTGGTTAACTTCATAAGTAGACCTATAGGTAATATTGCATTTAGAAGTTGAGAACTTTTAACTTTTTTTGTATAATACTGTGTCTATATTCATTTCAAATAAATCATATATTTATCAAAACTACTGATATGAACTTGTTAGGCCTAATTAGATAAGTCTGAATATTACATAAATATAGGAAATTAACTTCACTTAGCACACCAGAAAGTCTTACCTGTAATTGTCTTCATATTTGTGTCTGTCTAATTTGACCTATAAAACAAAATTTTACAAGGATACATTGACTGTAGGCACATGTTAATAATCACTATATCTTAATTTATGGTATCGGAATCGAGGTGGAATCGAGTGAAAGGTTTTGCAGTTGGAATCGAGAATCAGAATCAAGAAAAATTTATATTTTGACATCCCTAAAATGCACGTGACGATAGGTGCAACTATTTTGAGTGATACATAATCTTGCTCTAGGCTGATGTGTGAAGGCAAGTGTGCTCAGCCGAGAGACTTGTTTATTATTTTGCTTGATACCAGCTTCCCATCTGGAAGGCATGTGAGGAGAGGAAGGAAGGTGTATGGCTGAGAGAGACAGAAAGAAGGGCGAGAAAGAGGATGCTAGGTCACCATACTGGTTGCTTGGTAACCAATTCTCCTCTTGTAGGTGTGTAAGTGGAAGTAGCAAGCCAGTCTCTCACATTGCACCAAGCCGCAGTATCAGACAGATGTGTTGGAAAGGCAGACAGTGTGCCTCAGAACAGTGATAAACAATGATGCGTGTGATGTATTTCACATCCAGTTACTAGACATTTGCATAAACAACCAGCTTATGAAACATAGTTTTTGGGAAATATTATGTGAAGGGACCCAAAATATACTTAGATTGATGCACCATGCTGTAAACTATGCAAGCTGTTTATGATAACATTATCTACTTAGGAATTTCATCGGGACTGCAACTAATTGTTGGTGGATGCAGTTTATCAGTACATGCAATAACCATACATTTAGAGTCAATTGTATTTTGAGTTCTACACTTAGGGTCAGTTGGAGAACCATGACTCGTGCTGCATCGAAGACAGTTTTTGAACCTTGTTGTGTTGTGTGTTGTTACAGGAGTCCTGGGAGGGGACGTGGGGCTGGCCATCTCACAGTCGCTCAGTCTCACTGGCATGTTCCAGTGGGGCATGCGGCAATCCGCCGAGCTACAGAACGTCATGACTTCCGTCGAGCGAGTCCTCCAGTACACCAAATTGGAAAGTGAACCTGCACTGGAATCACAGTCCCGTATGTTTTGCAGTGCTAGTTTCTTACACTTTTGATGCACTAAAAAATTCTGTGGTGAATTTATCACTTACAACAGGTTATATGTATGAGGAATGTTTATGAATAGCTAAACATATCATTGACTGTTGCATTTTGTTTCTGTTGTATACATTTTTCATTAAACCACACAGAACTTGTTGGTTAAACAGACAAATGTTTGTTAATGATATGCTGTCTCATCTTCATATTCATCTTCAACAGTACCAATACTGCTTAATAATGTTTATAATTTTATTGTGTTTCAGCTATTTTTTATATCTGCTGGAACTTTTTGTCTTTGCTTTTACATATCTATTCATTGATGCACAAAATAAAATTTCAATGATTTATATTTATAATATGTAAAATATTTGCACTAAATTTAAAAATAAAAAAACATTCTTAATTCATGAATTTTATGTTTTGATAAACTTACAGGATCTTAATTTGTACTGTTGTAAAACAAATACTATGTCCATTAAAAAAATATTAACATTATTATGGGTGTCCCAATATTCAAAAATTTGAATAGTGATTTGCAAATTATTCAGATTCCAATTTCTAATAGTTTATGCAAAAATTGTGAAAAATTTACAGTCCTGTTTCGAGTGGTTGTTCGTCTCACTCATGGCACATTTCCATCCCTACATCCTCAAACTCCGCAGTATCACAGAACAACAAGAGAGAACCTGGCTACTCCTCGAAGTCATGGCGTCATTTGCGGCCCCCTAGCCCGTCAACTAGATCCGCAAAAACCACTGTCCCCTACTCTGTACTAGAGCGACTCCGAAACACATAACATAAATATTAATCACTATATGGGCAACAAAATCGTGAATATTTTCTAGTCACAACCAACTGATTGCAGCACATAGTTTTGCAATGTTAAACAGAATTTTTTTTCTACCCTCAGCAAAAACTGTAATTACTTTAATAAAATAATTGATTAATTGATATTACTGGCCACCTAGATACTTCAAACTTCCTTAAAATTTAATAAATTTACTTAAAAATAATTTGATTATTGCAATGAACAGCACCTGATTTTCTGTTAATTATATAGCCTTTTAAATGGCCAGAAACTAACATTTTAAGTTTTGCAGTACTAATTATATATTTAAAAATATTAAATAACATTAATTACAACTCTTTTAATATACCTTAATTTTTCCGTGTCAAATTAAAGCTGTTCACTGTAAAATAATGACAATGCTGCCATCTCTTGAGCAACTTCGTAAGCCCCGCCCCTTCAAGTTCTCTCGGCCAATCAGAGCCCTCTGGCCAATATTACAGCCTAACTTCACTCACGTGACGCGTTTTCCTGGCTCTGCTTTCGAATTTTACAAGTTTGAATAATAAACAACACAGAATATTGTTCAAAACGACTTTAAAAATATTAATTCTCGCCATCAGCGCAAATATACAGTCCGATTTCATCGAAATTAAGCCCCGAAACTGGCCAGAATTTTCCGATCGGTCCAGGACAAAAATAGCCCACTTTTAACAAAACTAGTTGGCGCCAGCATCGCGCTAGCCATATCGCTCTCAAATATACACGAGTTAACATGTTTTACATTACCCTTTTAGTCTCTAGTCACAGTACATTCAGTACACAGTACAATTCAACGTTTTTAACAATAACTCACTAAATATGAACTAAAATACTGAAACAACTACATTGAATTAAATTCTCGTGCAACTTAAATTCACCGCTACAATACATAAATAATTAATTTAATTATAATAATCCTTGCCACTCCAGTCATGGGAAAACTGCTTATTTTGATAATTTAACTTCATTTGGCTAATAACCTCCGCTTTTTATACCAAACTGTCGCTAGCTCTCTCACAGGGAACTCTTGACAGTACTTCACAAGTCCTGAACTTTAAAATTCTGCGCTGATAAATTCAATTTACTTCACCACTCTCTTTTATCCCGTACAGGCAGGGAAAAAGAGAGTAAAATACAGCTATGGAAACAGCTCCCAGGCGCTACCCTGAGAATCCTTTAAAACAATGTTTGCTCTGCAGCATTAAGTATTTTTGATGAGTGTGGAGGGGAGAGGGGTTTAGCTTCTCCTCGCCTCCACAAGCTAACTGAGAACTGTCTGGGTGGCCAAGGTCCCTCACAAGGGACCAATTCACCCCCACGCTGAGGGAGTAGCATCCCAGTGATGTAAAACTGGCGGTGTTCAGTCTCTCTTTCACGTCTCGCCCCACTCTGCCCCCTCACTCTCCTTCTCCCTCTCCCCCCTCTCTCTCTCTCTCCTCTATCTTCCCCATATCTTCCTCTCTCTTCTCCCTCACCCATGTCTTCCCCATATCTTCCCTTCTCTTCTCCTTCACCCCCTATCTTCCTCCATCTGTCCCCTATCTCACCCTCCTCTTTACCCTCTCACCTTTCTTCCTACCCCCACTCCCTCTCCCATCTCCCCCCACCCCCCTATTTTCTCCCCCTCTCCTCTTTCATGCTACCTCCCCCTATCTTTCCCCTCACCATCTCTTCCCCCTCACTTTTCTCCCCTCTATCTTCCTCTCTCTCCCTCTGTCTCTCACACATTCTATGTGAGCATATCTGATATCACAGCCTGTTAAACAGCAGGCTGTGGAAACCAGTGTCAAGCCAATCCTCATAGCTTGTGTTCTGGAGATCATAGACATGCACATCAGTGGAAAGGCTGCTTAATTGAAAGGTGACTGACCTTAAGATAACACAAATACAATGTGGATTTTCTGTTTAAAAAAATATTTGTTACTTTCCTTTGTAATTTTAACATGGCGATTTTGTACTTATTATGCTATTATTTTCTGTGACATTTTGCACTTACCCACACCAGCAAACCATTTGTTGAAGCAGTGGCGAGGCGTGAGATTTTAAGAAGGGGAAGCAATTTGTGCAAAACAGAAAAGGTACATTTTGTGAAAATTCTAAAAGTAACAATCATTAGTTAAATATAGACAAATTTAACTTGGTTTAATGATTCTCTCCCTAAGTCAGTATACTATAGGCTGTCCACGGTTAAATGAGCACTTTTGAAAGCCCTGCTTGAAATCTACTTGTATACACTTTTATGTATGTTTCTGCCTTATGTAAAATTAACGTTGTCATGGGCCTCATCACTTTATTCATGCGTTGGTCAGGTGAAACTGTGGAAAAGTAAATATGTTACAAATCTGGTCAATTTTACACTCCGATGCATTAAAAAAAAACAGGAAGCGAAAGAAATAATTTAATGGTTATCTCACAATTTTTATTCAACGTTATGATATGGAACTACTTTCCGTCCATCATTACCAACTTTACTGGGTGCATCACTAAGGCCAAGAAAATGTTCTTGAACTGCCCCTTCTGAATTAACGTATCACAAAAGAGTGGTTATCTGAGATTTTTTACTCACGTCTGTCATTTCATCCAATATTATTCCTACAAACAAGGTTTTCTCAATTTGCATCTTGATAATTTGTAACACTGCATTGAAAACAGACTGAATCAAATAATTTTTTATGTCACTTGACAGACCAGAAAAAATTGTGGAATTTTCTAAATGGCTTTTCAAATTACTGTCCATTTCTCCAAAAGCATAAACAAGTTCAACAAAATTTCCTTTATTTAAAGAATTTGAAGACTCGTCATGTGCCCTAAATGCTAATTCCTGCTTGGCTAAGAAATAGGTAACATCAATTAAACGCCCCAAAATATGTCTATTCTTTTTGACATTTTCGTTGTGTTTCTGAGTATTTAACCTGAACTGGTCACTTAAACAGAACTCAATTCTAGTTTTACCAAACTGTTTCAGTGACATGCACGACACTAAAGGCGATTTACTGAGTTCATGCCTTTTAACCGATTTATGAAAGTTGTTCAAATCACTAAACCCGGATTGCGTCCAAACACTTTTTTCAGGGAAAAATAATAAACATGGCCACCAGTATAACTTCTGAAATTTCTTGAACCCAGTAAGCCAAGCTGTCTCGTAAAAACTAGCATTAAAATGTCGCACACACTGTTTTGTTTTTGTATGTATGTTGAGATCAGGAGTTAGTTTCCCACTTCTGATTACATCTTTTTAATTTTGTACGGTAAAGAGCTAAATGAGTGTTGTAAAATTTCTTCTGCAGCGCACTTACAATCAGTTACTTCTGCAGAACTTGATGGAACATCTTCTGAACTGTTCATTTTGTTGAGTACACTATAAACTAAATAGAAAGAAAATATAACTTCACGTATCACGCACTTATGTTGGTCAATTTTCACAGCCACGCCAGTTTAACTCCATGACTTGCCGATAGAGGCGAACATGCAAACAAACCGCTCCTGTCATTGGCTACAGATGAAGGCTATTGACTATAGGTTTATGAAATCTTTCATTGTTAGAAATAAGTCAAAAGTATTAGACTATTTGTATTATTCTCAATTTAAAAAAAAGTCAGCTCATAGATGTGGACACTTTATACCTTACGTAATATTATAACTAGAGTACAATTAATTTAATGATCCATCAATTAAAAAACACCCCGCCTCATCCTGGCTGTATTTTTTTTGTTTTTTGACATCATAGATGACGTAATTACCAAAAACGAACTGTTTCAAAGAGTGTTTTACAATACAAACACGTTTAAGGTAAATGTCCTAACAAAATTCAAAACAATCGATTTTTACTATGTAATGGGTTTGAGGATTCAAATTTTGTTTTTATGTTTTATCCCAAGAATGTTACGTAATTTTGGAGTCGTGATTGTTTGAGACACTTTTTGCGAAACCAAGAGAGTGGTACAGTAGCAAACTGAAATTTAACTAACATACAAGCACATTCTGCACTTACCTTAAATATGTTCCAATTAAAATAAACCAAGGCATTATCTTAACTTCTTAATGAATAACAGCTGGTAGTTGAATGTTGTGGTCACGCATATTCCGTAAATAACCACTCACACGTTCAGTTGTAACACAGGTATTTTCAGTTCAAGGAAAGCAGAGAAGCTAGGTTTCAGATTAAGGAGGAACAAAATCAAAATACGAATTCACGAATCGTTCACTAGAGATGCCTTAATTAACACATTTTACGTATATGTATCCAATACGTGTGCGAAAACCTCATAGTTGGTTGTTGTACAAACTAGACAAAAACTGTCGATATTTTGACTGCTCTTAGAAGTTCGGTCGCCACTCGGCTAACATCATGCTGTACGCAGGTCGCCTCATTGCTTCCACTGCTCCCAAATTCTCGCGCCCCGCGACAGATGACACCAACAGAAGCAACCAAGAAGATAGCTTCCACGACACACAGAGAATGTCGCGAGACACGAACCGCCATTTACCGCACAACAATTAGAAAATATTTTGTGTTCAATGGTGGACCAGCCCAGTTCTGCAAAAAAAAAAAAAAAAAAGCTAAAGACATTCTGCTGCAAATTTTCAGAGTAAATATTATTTAACAGACTGAAATGCTTCCATTGCTTCCATGGACACTTCACCCCTGTGTTGAAGTCTGGGTGATCAAGTCTGCATGCATTGTTTGTCAATATTCATGATAATTTTTTTTATTTTGGTTCCTCTGAAAAACTATCCATATAGATTACAATGTATTCCAGTTTGACTTAGGTTCTAATTAAAATTATATAAAAGGACAGAAATTCAATTACTCATATTGTAGTACTTGAATTCCTGTCCTTTCATATAATTTTGGTAGCCTAGCAGTCTACTTACAATGTTAACTAACTAGATTTAAATTAGACATTTTTTTTAGTATTATACTTTTCGGTTATAAAATGCTTTCCCACTGGTTATTAAGATATACCATATAAAGTATATTTATAATATTTTATTGAAGATTTGTTATATAAAGTATTCTGCATATGTAAATTTCGTATATCAGTTTTGTATATTATTTCAGGACAAGTGTATATGTGAAGTTTCTACTATATAGTGAACATAGTAAATGCTCCCTTCAAATTTATTATAAAAAATGTTCTATTGTACAGTATTTACAAGTAAATTTGTAACATTTTAATGTTAAAAATTAATTGTGTGATATGCGTTCATTTTGAATCTTCCTGTTGATAAACTAATATTTTATACCAACCTAAATGTGTGGATCAAAGAACCAAGTTTAAATCATCAATTTATCCTATATTTTGTTTTTTGAAAGAACTAGGTTTTGGTGAAACGCCATTTTACATTATCACTCTTCATGTATTCCCATTATTTGCACCAATTAATTTTGGTCCCATCTTTTCTTCATTAGTGTCAATGTAATACATTCCTGTTAATTACAACACACCTATATTTAGCTTCCTGCAATTTACACTATTTGTTTACGTTTCGTTACGTTTATGTCGTGTACAAGTGTGTCACACTGAGACATCTGCAGTTACGACAGTTTTGTAATGCACCATCAATTTACATATGCAAATCAAGGTAATTATATCCTGTATTTACGTGTGGCATATCTACCCACACATTCGTAGATACAAGCGAGTTTTAGCATCGCCCTACTGTGCAAAAGCCGTAAAAAATTTACAGTAAACGCGCTTAACAGAAATGCATGTAATAAACTAATAATAATAATTTTAAAAATACGTTTGTGTACATCAAAATCATCGAATGCATTATCCCCGGCGTGGAAGATGTGGCAACGGTGGAATTGCTTTTGTATCTGGCAATACTGTCATGGCCTTGCTTGGACCTTAACGTGTGACGCTTCGCTCTCCTCCCACCCACCTCCCACATCCTAAACTTGACCCAGATTTCCCATCAGGTTATCGGTATCATGAACAACTGTTTTTTTTTTGTGGTCTCATAGCAGTCTTTCATCATAGTTTATCTATGCTAAATTGTTCGGTAATATGGAAGCAATCGGGGGCGTTTATAAATCTTAATGTTTTACTGTATACTATACTATAAAATATTCTCAGTCAATTTAAATCTAGGTTTTACTATGATGTCGGGAAGTACACAATGAAAAACTTTCACCATCGATGAAAAACAAAACATTTTAAAGTGTGTCGATGAGCACACTGGTACACGCATTTCACTCGCCGTGAAGTTAGGCATGTCTATTTCAAGGCTCAACACAATTGTAAAAAATCGTACAAGCATTGAAGAAAATGCAACAGTGTGGTATTTTTTCCAAGAAACAAAAATACACTCGTGCTTCGAAGTATGAGGAACTTGAAGTACTATGAAAAAATGGTTTGTGGGTGCAAGGGCTTCAAATGTCCCCATAAATGGTGTTTTGGTGAGAGAGAAGGCGTAATGTATAGCTACACGGCTGGGAATAGACGAGTTTGGTGCATGCAATGGTTGGATTAACCATTTCAAACAACGACATAACCTTGTATATAAGGCAGTATATGGAGAAAGTAGAAGTGTTGACTCTTCGACTGTAGAAATGTGGAAAGAAGAGCAGTTGCACACTTACATACAAGGCTATGACCCAAAGGACATTTTTAATGCAGATGAAACATGCCTGTTTTATTCTCTCCGTCCAGACAATCAATGTGTTTTAAGGGGAGCAATGTCATGGGGGTAAACGAAGTAAGCAAAGTCTTACAGTGTTGTTAATGGCCAATTCAGATGGCAGTGAGAAACTTCAGTCATTGTTGATAGGGAAGTCACAGACTCCAAGGTGTTTGAAAAACATCAAAACTTTACCAACAAAATACTTACCAAACCACAAAGCCTGGATGACCTCCAAAATGTTTGGACAGCATTTGCTTGCTGTGGATGCAGCAATGGGTGTTGCCAACAGAAAAATTGTTTTCTTTCTGGACCAGGGACCCGCTCACCCACAGGATTTGAATTTAAGGAATATAAAGCTGGTTTTTTTCCCTGCCAACTGCACAAGTGAGCTGCAGCCTTTGGATTTAATCATCATCCATGCTTTTAAGTTGAAGTACGAAAAAAGAATTGTCCAGATAGTCTTGAACCTCTTGGATGTTGGCAAAAATCCACAAGAAAAGAAAATTACTGTTCTGGATGCAGTGCATGAAATTGCCTATGCATGGAAACAAGTTACAGCAAGTACAATTTTCAATTGCTTCAGAAAGGCAGGTTTTCAGATTTCAGGAACACAGTGTGCAAATGAGGACAGTGAAACCAACAGCATATATTATAAAGAATGTGAGACTTAAATACTATTAATCCTTCCATTGAAATATGTTCAGACTGTTTTTAGTGAACAATTGTGTGTACTACACAATGTCATGCTATGTTTGGATTTTATTATATCACAATTCACTGTCCATTAAGATGTTTTAATACATTTCCCCCAATCCACACTTTCCCGCATTTTGCATCATTTTCAGTCACCCCCATGAAAAGTGTAAAAAAAAAGGGGGGTTTCTACTGTATATATTTGGCAAATAACATTAATCTTGTTTATTGCAGAACCACTGCATGTACAAAACCAATCTACCATTTTTGTTTCAACCCTATCACTTGAATGTTAACAACAACGAAACATGTAAACAACCTTACGCATGCTTACTATTTTATGAGTTCAGAATTATGTATTTATATAAATAGAGGCCAGCAATTTGATTTTTCATCACTTGAACATGTATTAGTTGTATTAGACTACAGTGAAAGTCCGTTGTAACGATAGTTTACATCGACACAAAAAATTGTCGCCATAGCGGACTTTCGTTATAAAAAAATATATAAAAAATCCCACATTTACAAATTTTTTATTTGTGCTGTATATTAACTTTAATGGCACAACCCCAAAAAGTAATAATACTGATTATATAACTCATTAAATTTTAATTTATATGGCATAAAATCCAATCACTAGCGGAGAACAGATATGACGCATGCACGGTTTTGGAGCGGGGAGGGTGGCAAGGCAACGCACAATGCGCACAGCTGTCTCCACGCACAAGGTTGGCCAAGGTCATGGCACTTTCTGTCACCATGGCAGCGGCTGTGGGCGGGAACACGGAGACAGACGGCGACGTCTACATGCAAAGTTATTGTGTACAACTGTCACTTGGCACTTTTTTTGCTAAAATTGAGCGAAGAGATTTTATTACACTATTAACAGTTAACAAAAAATCTGTCTTGTTAGTGACTATAAAAATGCAGATTGATTCATGAGATAAACATTAATTAGCAAAATGTGTGATAGTTTAGCACAAAAAAAAAAAAAAAAAAAAAAAAACTACTCTCTCACATTCACTTTTTCTTGAAATAAGAATCAATGTTTGTTCCCTTTAACAGCTTGCCCTTCTGACAAATGACAGGACATCTTGGAAAGCTAGCAACTCTCCAAATGTATATGCAGTATTTGCAGGTGTGCAAGGCAGTTATGAAATTTAGGCCCTTAAAATTTCTATACATACTCGTCTTATACTGTATGATAATATAAAAATATTTGGCAATCTTAAAATTGCCCGACAGGTTGCTACTCTAGTTTACATTATGTTAGTATTGGTATAAAAACGATAACATATTTTCTGAGTATCACAACAACAAAAAGTCCACAAATGCATATTCCATACTATGAAATGGTAACTTTCATAAATAATGTCATCCAAACAATTGTGTGTAGTACCACATACAATGGATACAGTATTTTAGCATGTACAGGATGCATGGAACTGTTTTTAAAGCCTGAAGTTTGTTCACGTATGGGAACAACTGACATTTGTCAACTGCACGCTCCCGTGAAGCTATTGCACTTGCAGGCATCTTTCATCAACAGCACAATTGTGAATTGTGATGCGCGTGACTAACATGACCCTACGCCTTGTTTTTCCAGCAGGCGACATTTGGGCTCCAGCCCCCGTGGCGGACGGTCGTGTGCGTCTGTAACCTGGATGACTCAGTTGAAGATGGTTTCACGTATCTGCTGGGGGCGGCCCAATGATCAAGGCGGAGGATGTAGGAGGTATGCCAAAGTGCTAAAACATGCGAAGTGTGGCGAACCTATCCACTGCTGGATTCTGCGAGCTGTTAACTGTAGATGCACGTGGAATGGAATGTAACAACATCAGAACTTGGAAGCAATGGTGTCAGCCTTCACTCGTGGGCCAGCGGATTCGCCTCCACAACTGGTAGCTCCTGGATATCCCGCCGAGTGCTGCTCACCTACGACTGAGGGAGATTTTGGGGGAGGGGGTGGTGGATCCCCGGTCAATTACTCCCCGCCTTCACCCACAATGTGGGGATCCTGTTGTCGGCGCAGAAGAGCAAAGTTGGAGTAGGTGCCATTACTGAGCTGCCCGGACTTCTTGCGCCCTCGGCTGGAAGCTTAAGGACCCTGCCTGAAGTCACTACTGTCGATATTGCTGTGCCGGCAGTCAGGCGGCCTGCGCAGGAATATGGATGGCAGTCACACCTCAAGGGTGCATGTGTCTCTAACATGCTGGCCTACAAGCCCCGTCACCTATCTACTAGTTCGTAGTCACCTATTAAATCAGCATGGATTCCATACCTGCTATCTCCTGTATCATTTCTTAATGCTTTCACAAGTTTTGAACTCTTTCCTGTCGGGAGGGGTTTTACAGTATATCTGTTGGATTTACCCTGCCCCTTCTTATCTATAGTACAGCTGTTGGTACACCTAGGGAGGTAGTAATGGCCCCAAATGCTGGCCATGGCTACCTAATCCCTCACTGCAGTGATGCCCACCTCCTTAGCATGCAATTCTCTCTCCTTTATGCGTAAGGGGTTCACCCTGAGACGCAATTAGAACCCGACCCTACCTTCGGTCATACATTTAATACTTAGCAATAGGATAGATTAGAAAAAAAAGAACCAGTAGGTGAGGCGGTTTACAGCTGTGCCGCCCGCTTCCCGCTTCACAGATAAACAAATGTGAGGACTGTTTTTCAATTTGTTTCTAGTTTCATTTTTCTTAACTTGTGTCTGGCATTTTGTAAGGTTTAGTCGAAACAATACGACGTTTAACTGCGTAGTATGCAACGCTGTATTATTTCGGTGTTGTTGTTATTTCAAAAATGAAATCTGATATGGCAGCGATGTGGTAATTTGTCAACTTCGAAGTTTTCAAAACGCAAATTACAAAAATGTGTCATAAATTTTGTAGACAAACAGGTCACATGAGCATTTTGTTAACAAAAAGTGCCATTTGGAACATGGTCTCGTGATAATGGAAAAGGAACAATCGAGTTATTATACAAAATTTAAATTGATTGTTGTGGAATATGCACGTGAACATGGAAAAAGTGCAGTTGGTCGATGATAAAAATGTATGGTGCTGGTGTGGGGGAAAATATACGCTGTAAAAATTGCCCAAAAAAAGTGCTTTGCGAGGCAAAATGTGTAAATACCCAGAACTTGAATAATAGCTGTTTCATCACGTGCGCACTACTAGGAATAATGGATTTTCTGTCACCACAAAAATGCTTCCGTTTGAAGTCAGGGAAACTGCAATTAACAAAAACATTCCTGTAACAGAATTTAATCCGGACTTTTGCTGGCGACTTAATTGCACAATATGCCGGTGATCAGATTACCCAATTCTTAGCAGCTGTTCAGTGCAATAGTAGCACATATAAATAATTTACTTGTACTCTCAGGTCTATTCCTTGATGATGCAGTGCAGGACCTTAGATGTCATTTTATTATGGCCAGAAACGTTTTTACAATTTACCCATTTTTTCCCCAAAAAAGTCTCGTGTATAGGCAGCATTCTATATTGTTGCTAAATACCAAAATAAATGTTTTAAGTTGAGTAGCCATTAAAACACGTAGATGTTTGTTATAATGTTTCCAGGGGGTATTCTCCATGAATGCAATGCATGCAGTGCATGCTTAATTAGAATTCAAAAACGAACATGTTTCTTAACCATATAATTTCAATTTTTCTTTGAAATAAAAATAAATTTTCTGTTCTTCGCTACACATGGGACTGAAATGCACGCGTCTTGGCAGTGTGGTACATATTTCGATAATCGATCATAATAGTTCCCTGAAACGTCGAGGCATAGCACTGTGGTATACTCATCACTCATTCAGCTGGTGTGACGTCACAGTAAGCTCATGTGAAATTTGGGTGAATGCATTCACAAGGTAACATTGCATTCAGCATGCTAGCGAGCGAGTTTATATACCTTTTTCAATTTTTAGTGACTGATGGATTGTGTATTCTACTGTTACGTTTGAATTAGTAATTTAAACAGTAGTTTCGCAAGATAAATGATGACTCTGAAAGCAGCCTTTTTACAAGTGTATTTAATAAATTGCTTCAGTTATGCTTGCTTAGTGAGAAATAGTTTTTTTTTTTTAATTAGAGACCTATGCTCGCTCTCAACAATTTAAAGACAGGGAACAAATTGAAACTTTGTACAAATATTTAATCCTGACCTTTACAAAAATTATAAATGATTACTTATAAACATATGGTAAATGTTGCAATGGAAATGATTCTTCAAAACTTAAAACTTAAACATAAATTATGTTTTGTGAACTTTCAGATGTCATTTTACTTTTTAATTGATTTTTTTGACAGGCAAATATTAACGCTTTAACAAATTTTTAATTATTCTTGTTAACAAGCATAAATGTAAATTTGCCATAGCCCTAATTCAAGCAATTTACTACAAGCAAATTTAAGTGTTTTGTGAATTTTGGGGGTTTAAACGAATTTTAAACTTTTCAAATTAAAATGCAAAATTATTTGATTTGACCAGTGAATCTCGCTATTTGTCACCTGGATTTATGTTTATCCTTTCTCTCATTTGGAACATGAAAATGGTTTTCTTGAAAAATCGGTGACAATATTTTTTTTTTAATTGGTGCCTGCACTCACACTACATATTACCCTACGGATCAGGTTTTTTTCTTTTCTTCATCTTTCATGCTGAAGTGTGTCTATGATTTGTCTTAATTTAAAGTGTCACTATTGATTTTATTTAGGGTTTAATTATGTTCAGTAACATGTGTCGAAGAGTTTGAGTGTTGTGATTTAGATATTTTTATATTACTTCAATACTTCAATTTTCTTCAGGATTGAAAGTTTACAGATTTCTTACACTTCACATACACCTATGTGAGGGTATAATCTAAAGCTGGAGGAGCTTTTGTGCTTTATATGGGCATATTTTAAGGTTAGTGATTCTTTCATGTTTCAAAGCAATCCAAATGAAGGTAAGAGAGAAAGGAAAAAAGGACTAAAAATCTTAAAGATATTTCCAGCAACCTTTTATTTTCATATTGTTATTATTAATATTTAATTCCTCTGTGCAAAGTGAATTGCCAAAGTAAGTTTCGTGTAGCATGCCTTGCCAAAAATTTTAAGGATACGCCACTGAATATTTCTTTAAATACTAGCACTAGTTGTTGTGAATGTATTTTGTATTCACTTGTATCATATTTTTCATAATAATTCATTTTTTCCTTCATAATATTTACAGAAGCAATTAATTTCTATAGTGAAAGTTATATTCTTATTTTCCAGATAGAAAACCACCCAGAGAGTGGCCCTTGGAAGGGAAAGTAGTTTTCGACAAAGTTTGTCTCTATTATTCCACTGCAGGGCCACCGACCTTGAAGAATCTCAGTCTCACTATCAAGCCAGCTGAAAAGGTAAATATTATATATAATGTTTTATATATACATAGTATATATTGAGGCGTGTCCGATTAGACTGACTGGACACGTTAGTCGAGGATTTTATCTGCTAGACCAAAAGCGGCTTAGGTAACTGGGATGGGACGAGGGGTGTTGGCTAGTTCTGTTACACTCTTATAATACTTCTAGTTGTGTATTCTAGGTAGATATGCCCTTAGGCGGGATGAATTATGTTGATGCCGGAACGGATGTTCCACAGACAAACTACTTTAGACCAGAAGATGTGGTTGTCCCAGCCTAGGTGCACTTCAGTACCGATCAGAAGCCCGGTGACAATCGGGTGACACTTGGTGTGGATGTGGACACATGGTGGAAAGTTAATGAACACAACCGGAGCAGGCGCGACTGCTCGTCGTCTGAGTTTGGCGGCACGGTCCTGTTCCACCTGTCTATTCTGCGTAGGATGGAGTGATGCTATCCTCATCCTGAGAGTAGAGTGAGCCAGGTGATGCTCCCTGGGTTTTCTGCAACTCTATAGGTCACGCAGTGCACTGAGACAAATACTAACAGTGTAACCCAATAGTGACTTGCCGGCTGGAGCTCGATAAGAGTCCCCACTGATCCCCCACCATAGGCGGGCTGATCAGGGACGTGGAGCCGTGTGGACCGCCAAGCTTCTACTGATTGTGCATTCGCACTAGGATGCTTGGCAACACTGCAGGCCACAGTCACCATGTACTGTTCAGTGCAGATGGTGAGAAGCAACCTGAGTCTGTCACGCCTCCTGGTGTGAAGGTGTTGCTAGTGGTTGTGGCATCACTGTTTCTCCCCCACGAGCACTGACAGTGCTGATGTATAGCTGGGAAGATACAGGTAGCTGTCTAACATGTATGTCTTATTCTGTTTAATAAAATTTCCGGTTTCCATCGACAGTGCACAGCGTAATCTACCTTCAACTGTGGATACAAAGAAATACCCTGGAAATAAAAACAGAAAGGTATAGAGCAACGTATGTTTTTTGAGCGCTCAATAAACGCGTGACCTGTGCTACCCCCTACCAAGTCGAGGATAGATGAAGGTAACTGCGTGATTCCAGGTGTAGGTGACCTGGTTCTAAGTAAAAGGGAAATACTGGTTCTAGACGAAAGTAAATAGTTAAAGTTAAACTGCTAAATAATGGTGTCTAGAGGAGACATAGTAAAATTAAAAGAAAATGTTTGTGTTCATATGTCGTCGGATTGACTGGTCGTCGACATACGTAGTAAGTAGCCGTGAGGGCATTACTCGAAGGTTGGTAACTTCTCCGAAGATACCAAGAACTGGCAGTGCTGTGGGAGGGCAAAAGAATGACTCCCGAGCTTTTTTTTTCTGGCGAGCCCCCAAATCCAGCTACGCCAGCGTAAGCACCTTCACAGTTCTGTGTGCCCTCCGGCATGCACGTTAGTAGCTAAGTCGATTGGAGAATAGGATGCATCGCAGTCTAGATGGAAGAGCATAGCAAACCAGGCAAAGCGGAAGAGGGCCATGGAAAATTTATGTGACAGTCGCGGAGGATAAAATAATTCCTTTTAACTGGATTAGAGCTTGATAAAGTAGGGTATTTGTTAGTTCGGGGAGAAAGACTTATGTTGGTTTGATGCGGAGCGAAATGAAATGAGATCACAGTTGGTGTGTATTGTGGGGTACAGAACAGCGCCCATGCCAATGCCAGTCATTGTGTGGGTGCAGGCGCCCTTAAAGTTGAGCTACTGTCAATACTGTCGTGTAGGTGAACCAGCACTGCAGTACCAACAGCAACTGAGGATGCAGGGTCCCCCTGCTTCTTGTTAAGTGCTTCGGAAAACCGGACAGCTCAGTCATTACACCGACTCCATCTTTGCCCTTCCGCGCCGATGCCAGGATCTCCAATCCTTAGGTGAAGTTGGGGAGAGTTCTTTCGGGTAGCCACCCCCTCCCCTTCTTCCAAAATAGCCTGTCGGTCTGGGAAATGTGAGACATCTGGGGCCTACCAGTGGTGATGGCAAATCCGCTGGCCCAGGAGTGAAGGCTGACATCGGGGTGCTTCCAAGGTCCGATGCATTCCAGTCCTTTCATCACGCATCCGCAGTCGGCAGCCCACAGAATCCAGCAGTGAGGATTGCTACACTTCACATTTTTCAGCACCTCGAGATCCCCCTTTCTACCTTGATCATTGGGCCACCTCCAGCAGACGCGCTTCGCCATCTCGTACCGAGCTGCCTATGTTCCCAATGTCCACGACGGCGGTGCTCTCACACCGGCCAGTTGGTTCAAAGCCTGGTATTTATTTCCAGCCACCCCAGAGCTTGGGGATCCCCTATCCACCACCTGGGGACGCAACGAGTTGCAGATAGTCGCCGCACCCAAGTTACCATGGTACCATCACACTCGCAGATGCACCACGCTTTCGCTGGTCCTCAAGTCGCAGGCAGTTTCCAGCGAGCAAGCAGCCACGAGCGCGATGTTCATCCCACAACAGCTTAGCTCGGCTGTGGCCGGACTTATATAGTGGTAGCTTGTAGGCTGCCGGCTCGGGGGAGGCTTGATGTCCTCTGGCCTTTGGTGGTGTGAGAGTCCTCTCGTCAGCGATTCTGGCTTCGTGCCTCGTCGGGTGTGCTCAGCTCTGCCCGAAGTATGGGCAGATTGTAGGCGTCGAGCGCGGGGTAGGGGTTGCGGCATGACTGCTGGGTTGCGTATCCTCCAGGTGAGAAGGAAAAACACAGAAGTTCCCGTCGACTGTATAGGGTAGGCTACATGTTGTTTATGCCTGTAGAGATGGAAGAGATGCTCTAGGCGATGAGTCGTAATAGTATTTAAATAATGTAGAAGTGGCATGTGTTAATTTTTTGAATGTGTGTGTGTGTGCATGCGTGTGTGCATGCGCGCGCATGCGCAAAAAATCCTATTAGACAAATTATTTTACTGTTAAGTAACCTGGACCTTCTGGATGAACATAGGCTATATATCATGACGTTATGATACCAGGGGAAATTATAAATTCAAAAATTTTAATAAACATAAAACCATTAAATTATTATTTTTGAATGTTTATTTATACTCAAAACTATAGAGGATACAAAAAAAATGTTCAAATCATTTCATTAAACGTAATGTTAAAATTATTTTTCTTACTTTAACTTACAATTACGGCTAGATAATTATATGTACGTAAAATATTTTGGCAGAGAATTTAATTAGCTACTAAATAATATTTTCGCCAAACGTGTATTAGTTTAGCGAGAATTGTTAATTTTTTAGACTTAATTTTAAATGTAAATTTAAAAGTTGGTAATCAAAAAATATTTTTAAAATATTAAATTGATGCCCAGCGAATGGTTTTGTTAATGATTTTGTTATTATGTAGCATTTATTTTGTAAACAAGAGATTATATATTGTTTGTTTGAGCAATAGCTTAACCATTAACTGTTATTAAGACATACTAGATAATATTATATATATTGTTTTTTTATGCTAACTCAAAAAGGTAATTAAATTTTCAAATAATTTTTTTTTATTTTTCGGGATTACAAATTAGTTATTTTACTTTTTAATTGATTGTTTACCAAAGATAATACCAATGTTGTTTTAGTTAAATAGCCAATTAAAAAAGATAGTTACCACTAACAGCTACCACTAACAGTATCTTTGGAGCAAAAATCTGTATGTTCCATACGTAAAAATGGACCCCTGGGCAAATTTTTACAAGAGGCATCATTAATACGTGGAGCATATGTACTTTGACTGAGCCATAGAGCTCATGTTGAAGCAGTAAACTGAATGCTCCTAAATTTCAGAAACTCAAAGTACTCGTGGGTTCTGTCGCTTTTGTTTTTGCTGGTGATTTTTGCCAAACACTATGTGTCTTATCATAAGGAACACGCGCAGACATTGTAAAAGCATGTCTAAATCATCTCCATTATGTTATTAATTTCAAACTATTACACAACGGTTACTATTGAAATATTATATTTATTTACAATATATAGTATTTACACATAAGACAAGCAATCTTCTGCATTACTATCAGAATTATTATTATTTATTTATTTAATGTTTTTCCGTGTTTGTCTTTCTGTGTTGTGTTTGTCTTCACTGTTTGTGGTCGCCCTGTGCTTAATGTCTGTTATTGTCGTATGTGTTCTGTCTACTTTTTTGTTATTTTGAAGTTTTGGTGTCATCGTGATATAGGTTATTTCTGTACTGTTGGATGACGCATAAAGCCTGTTAATAAATAAATACAAATAAATAAACTGCTATTATTATCTTGTTGGCGCTCGTGGAGTAAGGATGTGTCATGAATCTGCTCCTGCGAGAGTAGTGTTTTTTCGGAGATTAGTGTGAGTAAAGTGTCGGAAACAGCTGTTTATTTGGACTTTAGGGGTTTTTACATGCCCCTCAGCTCAGACTCATGTTCAATCTGCGGTGACCTTTTTATTTGACAAGCAAAAGTTCAACAAGTGCGCGGGCCAGTGTGGGACTAGGCTACACTGCCGTTGTACTGGCGTAGGTAACAATGAAGAATACATATGTGCAAAATGTGTGAAGTGTAAGGACGATATAAACATGTTTAATTTATCGCTGAAAATAAAATCATATAGTGGTGACAGTAAATCATCAACAGTGAATACAAAAGACTTGGCATTGGTAGTATCGTTAGGTGATAACGACTCTGCTATGTCATCTGAGCAAGAAACGTCCATTAAAATAGCATAAATGATGGACACTAATGTACAAACCATGTTTGAAAAACTTTGCAATAAGATAGACAATTTGGTAAAAGAGATTAAGGACCTTAAAGTAGATAATTCCTTACTAAGAGCTATGTTCAAAATTTTTAAAACATCTAATAATAAAATCAGTGTACATCTTTTGGGGCATCCTTTGAGAAAAATAGGGCATCAAACCCTACTCAAAATAATTTGCAGATAAAGTAATGTAGTGAAGTGGCAGGTAAGAAAACTGAATCCACGTCTACAGCCAATAACAATAAAAATAACAGGCTTCTTAAGGTAAAGCTGAGTTGGGAACACGAGTGAACAGCAAAGGCGCAGATCAATAAGAATGACAAACACAGCTAACTGCTGACGAAGATGTTTTCGTGCTAGTCAGCTGACGTGGCACAAAGGCTTCCACTGCATGTGGCTGTACAGGTACAAGGCCTGCAGCTCCCAGGAAACAGATACAGCTGGGTGTGCGTAGCAATGTCAGCCGGAGCCCCCACATGAAGGCTCTCGTTTGTCTGTAGTTTTGTTCCTGAAGTGCAGTATAATGACATAGTTTCTTATATTAATCAAGAAATTAAAGTATCACACTTAATGGTGGCAAAGTTAAAAACAAGATTCAACTCATATTCCCCCTTTTATTTAGCAGTGGGAGAAGCAGATTTTGAGCATGTTTTTAATACAGTTTTCTTGCCGGCAGGCTGATATGTCCTTTTTATGGGAGACTACAGAATGATCAACTTTTTAGTCTGGATAGTGATCCTACACCTGTAAATGATGAGCAATCTATTGAAGCGGCAGGAGGAGCTGAGATGAAAACTTCTTAATTTATGTACCGGCAATCGTAGGTGCTAATATCACAGGTAGGTGCCAATTAGGGATTTTGACTTATATTATCAAAACGTGAGGGGCTTTGGGACTAAATCCCGTAATTTTTCGTAAAATATAAATAGTACTAATTATTCAATAATCTGTTTAACTGAAATAGTTATAGCATAGTTCAATAATGATAGCATAAGTTCCCACTGAACACTTCACCATTTTTCGTTAGGACAGCGACGCCATTTTAACAAACATCAATAGAGGTGGTGGCATATTAATAGTGATTAATCAATTACATTTTCCATATTTTGAACAAAAATTGACCTTCATTATGATAATATGGTATGTATTTGGGTCAAAATTATTATTAATAATGTTAATAAATTGTTAATTGGAAATATTTATCTTCCTCCTCAATTATCAGTAGAGGAATTTAAAAAATTGTTTATATTTGTAGAATCTAAATTAAACAATTATCGTCATCAAATAATAATTGTAGGTGACTTCAATATTCCTGGTATTGATTGGAATACCTTTCATACTCAAAATATCTCCCATTTTCATATAAAATTAAAAGGACAATCTTTGTTACAGTCTATTAGTTCACTCAACCGAGAACAATTTAACATTTCAAAACCTTTTGCGGAATTACTAGATTTAATATTATGGAGGAAGATAAGTATCACCCTGCTTTATGATGTCAGATTTCTGTGGATTTCGAAAAATATAAAATAAATAATCTAGTTTATTATAGAAATTACCAAAAGGGTGATTGTTTGTCCTTATATTTAACTATTGATAGTTTTGACTGGAGCTGTGTTTTTAGATAGAAGTCGTCAAAAAAATGGTTAACTTTTTAACTAACAATCTCCAATTATTTATAAATAAGTTTATACCAAAAGCTAAAGCGAGAGAAAACAATTACGCTTTTCAGAACTAAGAAAAAATCTTATCTGCAAGGAAAACCTCTCAAAGTAAAACAAACAATAATTTGAAAAGTGAACCAAATAGATTCTGAAACTATGTTAAATTAATGAAAAAGGTTATTAAAAAAACCCTTATTTTACACTAGATGCAGAATAACTCCGATCTTGAGCTACATCATACATATGGAGGGGAGTTCAGCGCACGTGCGGAGGGGCAGGAGAAAGAGGAGAAGAGAAAAGGAATAAAACAAATCCTTCACAGCAGGTAGAGAAAAGTAGAAAACATTGACTACTTACCACTGAGGTATGAAGTACTATGGCAGTTCTTCAATGCCACTCATTGCTCCATCCGATGAGTCTGACGTGTATACGTCGCTGCTGCCACTACTGTCTCTGTCCGCAACACCTAAATTTATAATCACTTTATCAATTTCAGTGTCAAATGGCACATTCTTGTCATAATAGTCTTTCTTGAGTGTTTGGACGTGATTGCAAAATGGTATCCAGTCTTCTGGCCCCATTCGGTTATGTCCTCGCAGATTTTTTTCACATTTGTCAAATTGCAAGTATCATTTTTTGAAGCGACTTCTCCTTTAACTTAAGCCATGATGCTTTCTATCGGATTCAAATCCGGATGATAGGGTGGCAGACAAAGTACTGTGTGGCCATGATTTTCCAGTAGTCTACCGAGTACTGCACTTCCCGAGGTTTGTGTTGCTTTATGAGGTCATACAAAGTTGGTTTTAGCATGTCGCTAGTAAACGAAATATTCTCCTTACCTAACCACTGCTGCATTTCCATCTTAGTTGAGCTGCAAGTAGGTGTTTTGTTCATATTTATATTGTGATACGGAGCATTATTTATCACAACAATACTGTCAGGTGGAAGATTTGGTATTAATTGCTCGTTAATCCATTTTTCATAAATTTATTTATTCATATTTTTGTGATAATCCCCTGTTGCCTGATGTGACTTCCATATTGCAAAAGCATTAGGGACAAAACCATTTTTGCCTCCTGCGTGAATCATTATTAACAGCTTATCTTTTGCCACAGGTGCTAGCATATCATTGGAAGACATGTCATTCTACATTTTATTTTTCACATGCAATGGCAAAATGTACAACTCATCCATGTAAATAATTGTACGGTTCTCATTTCTATATCGACGCTTACGCTTGAGATATTCTATATATTTTTGCCGAATATCTGATTTTTCTATTAAAACCGGGCACTGAGATTTTGTTTTTTGCCACCTAAATGCTAGCTTCTTCAAAGTCGTTCATAAAGTTGAATTACTTCTTTGGTAATTTATGTCATACCACAGCTTCGTCAAAGGTATCAAGGTCATATTTTGAGGTTTTTCTTCTGTTTGTTGTGTGTTGAGAAGGGTGTTCCTTCACCTGCTTCTTCCTGATTAGCTTCCCTCTTAATTTTTTTCACTGTGGTACGAGACACACCTGTTGCACACACCATTTATTGCACCTGTGAGTGCAGTTTCTTACCTTTCGCTTTTGACAAAACTGTAGGCATTTTAATGTATAATGTTGTACTGTACGTACTTCACTGTGTTGTCTCCTACAGATTACAGAACATTGACTGCAGAAATGACTAACTTTGCACCCACCAACCTCTGATACAAACTGTAAAGGAAAGTGTGTCTAAGTAATGTGGATGTGCTGGCAATACGTACGTCTGCTTCATACTCGACAAAGAGACTAAATTTCCACTCTGTATAGTAGCTGCAGCCATGCTGGTATCAACTACACGTTATTGCTCTGCGTTTTCGCCTCCTCCTCCATGACCGATACTGTTACATCCCATTTGTAATGGTCGGCCAGGCTCGGAGTTATTCTGCGTCTAGTGTAACTGTTGACAATAATATGAGTCGAGATCCTGGTCTATTGGCAAATACCTTTGCTATGTACTTAGCTAAAAATTATGTACAAACTCATTTTAACCATCATGCTCAATCAAATAATTACACAAATAATCTAAACGTAGGTACTCCTATCATATATCAGGGCCTAGTCCTTTGGGCCATAAAAAAGGTCAAAAGCAGTAAGGCCACTGGCTTGGACAACATCCAAAATTTCATAATTAAGGGTTGTGCAAATATCCTTACCCCAATTTTAAGTTATATTTTCAACCATAGTCTGTCTACTGGCCTATATCCAAATATTTGGAAACGTATTGTTATCGTGCTCATATATAAATAAAGTGAACAAGTACTACGTAAATAACTACAGACCAATATAATTATTATGTAGTCTTTCCAAAGTCTTTGAAAACGTGATTCCTAAACACTAAGCCTTTGCTACCAAAAATTTACTAACAGAATGTTAACATAGCTTCCAAATGAGAAAAACAACAGCTACTAATTTATTTAATTTTGTCGACGATCTTTATTCGAACATCACAACAAGAATGCAAGTTGACATAATATATTTTGATCTTCAAAAAGCATTGACTCTTGCCAACACCAAATTATTATACATACAAAAATTACAAAGGATTGGTTTAAACATTTCATATTTAAAATGGTTCTTAAATTATTTTGATGAATGGACATTTGTAGTCAAAATAGAAAATTCCTATTCAACTTCTTACGCTCTCTCTCCTGGTGTTCATCAAGGAAGCATTCTAGCACCGGTATTCTTTAATATATTTATAAACTATATTATTGATGTAATGAGTCACTCTAATGCACTTCTTTGTGCCAATGATTTAAAGATTTATAAATGAATTAAGAATAACAATGACTGTGTAATGTTACAAAATGATATTTTAGCTATAACTAATTGGTGTAATGAAAATGTAATGCAACTCAATATTAATATGACCCTCTGTATTTCTTTTACACAAAAAACAAATTCTTTATTCTATAAATATTATGTAAATAAGATATTAATTAATAGATTAGAACATGTACGAGACCTTGGTGTGAATTTAGATGCTAAATTTTATTTTCATGTAAATATAGATAATTTAATAAGCAATATTAACCATACATTAGGTTTAATCAAATTTATTACTTTCTCTGCCACATCTCCAATTTCGTTTTTATGTCTACATAATTCACTATTAAGATCTTGATTAGAATATTGCTCTATGATTTGGAATTACATCACAGTAACAGATTCTAATAAATTAGAAAATATACCAAAGAAAGCATTTAAATTAAAACATAACAGATTCCCAGCACATGTAAATTTCAATTACAAAAATGAGTTAATCAGATTTAAAACTATGTCTTTATCAGACCATTGAGCTATCATAGGTGTACTATTTTAATCAATTCATTTCTAAATTATTATTCTTGTTTGGCAATCAAAAATAAAGTAGGTTTAAAAATTCCTTCACACACACAGAACACCACATACTTTTTCTTCTCTAAATTATAAAATGGATTTAGTTAATATATGTATGAATAATTTTAATAAATATTTTTCTAATTGAGACCCCTTTGTAGGGAAAATTGTACATTTAGAGAATTTTATAAACATTATTGTAGCTTCTAAGTTTTTTATTTTATATACTACCGTTGTTAATCAACATGATGTTACATTAATTTTTATCTTTAAGCATTTCTTGGTTTGTTTAATGTCATGTTTAAGTTTATGTTTTTATTTATAATTTATTTTTATGTATGTTTTGTTTTGTGAAGGTCTCATTATATATTTTGTGATTATTTTGTTTAATCTGTCTTGTCTGTCAGTGTCTTGAGTGTTATTAGTTTGCATTTTTCATTGCTGATTTGAGTTTATTTATTATTTAAATATAATTAAAAACCTAACATTTGCTTTGAAATTGAGTTTTCCTGATTCTGTAACTGTAGGCCTAAGAGAACCCTAACTTACATGGCCCAACGTGGTCTAGTGATGATCCATAATGACAAATTGATGATTGCAGGTAGGAATTGTTGGTAGAACAGGCGCAGGTAAGTCGTCCCTGATAGTCGCACTGTTCGCCTGACGCACATAGAGGGCTCCATCTTCATCGATGGCGTGGACACTCAGTCCATCGGCCTGCATGATCTGCGCAGAAGCATCTCCATAATCCCTCAAGAGCCAGTGCTCTTTTCTGGACCTCTGCGCAGGAACCTTGACCCTTTCGATGAGCACCCGGATGAAGTGCTGTGGAATGCCCTGGAAGAGGTGTGCTCCCGCTATTATTGATACAGTTTCTGTGTGCAGTACACAACCTAGTGTCACAGATATACACAGTGTATCAAACTTGCTAGATATTCTATTTAAAATGTTTTCACAATTCATTTAAATTTACAAGTATACTTTAATTTGGAACAACAGGAAGGTCTTATTATTCAAAGTATTATAAAATAAACCCTGTCATTTTACACAAGCACTGCTAACCTGTGTAATTAATTCATTGTTTAAATCAGCCATCATAAAAACTGTGCCCATTATAATATAAACATTAATTTAAATTGCTAGAGATGGGCTAGCCTCAATTTCATGTTCACAAGAAAACAGAAGATAAACTTGAAAATTTAAGCTAATTTTATCTAAACTTTAAAATAATATCAAGCCAAGCCAAACCCAGGAACTTCAGCTTTAGGTTATAAAGCCTCATTTCAATAATAAAAAAAGTGTGTGGTCTTGAAACATTAAGTATGTACAAGCAACGAAGTGTAGATAAACAAATTAACATACACTTTAGTATTATTACAGACATAAATCACCATATTTGTACTTGCAAATAACGTATCACAAATTTGAAACAGAAGGGTGCTTCCAATTCATAACTCAGAAGTCAATTTTTGTACTGATCATCATAATGGCATTGAAGTTTTACTTGCAAGAATAAACATTGACACATCACTTGTAAAATTTTTCATCCTTTTAAGCATCTGCCTCACCTGTGCCACCCTCATACTAAGCCACACTGCTGCCAGTTCCACAACGCCATGTCTGTCTCCCACATGCAGGCATGCATACTGGCATGTAAGCTGCCGCTGCCTGATTCCCAGCAACCCACAATGCAAATGTGTCTGTGTTGCGTTGTTGGTTGCATCCTGCCCCTGTGAAGGACACAAAGCAGAGGGACCAAACATGCATCCCAGCCATGCAACAGGAATGGCAAGCTCTCGCTCCTACACTGCTCTCCCAAGTACAGTAAAACTTTCCTCAATGGACACGTGTAAAAAAAACTGACGTTTTTCAAATCACTGACAGAAAAACCATAGAATCTTATCGGGAGGGGAGGGGTTGGGTATTTTTGTAATAATGGACATTCTAAATAGCGGATGCTGATACTTCATTTAAGCTTAGTAACTGACAATTACTAGAAAACCATGCTAAAACTGCACAAACGAGAGCTAAAACAGCGAGTCTCATGCAGACTGAGGAGGTTGTACGCCCCTCACTGGCAACAATAACACTGTACTGTATACCCCTCCTCAAATGTGTGACATGGCAGAATCTCCTCTCCCCTCTTCTCCCCGTCTGCAGCTGGTTGTAGCCGGCACTTGGTTGTGTATAGTGAGTAGCGGGAATGACAGTCAGTGTTTACAGTCTTTGGGTGTATTGGTGAGAGAACATATCTCAGAAATGAAAACAGTTAACTTTACAAGACAAAGTGGATGGGATTCGAGCGCAAGAAAAAGAAAAATCAAGTGTCCATGATGTAGGGAAAAATTTCCAGTTCTTGTTTATTTTAGTTTTATAGCAGTAAAGATATGCAGATGAGAGAAAGATGATGTTATGTTTTACTTGCCTCGCATCTCTAAACATGTATCCCATTAATTCCATTATGATAAGGTAGTTCTGGAGATTGGTTAGGGGAAGGGAAGAAGTCATGGCACCACTACTTTACAAAAACTGGCTTTGACAAGCGTTGACAGGTGAACAGTGACTTCCTATGCTTGTGTGATATGTGTGTACCTACTTTACAGTTCTGACAGTCTTTCCAATGATAAATGGACTACGTGTAACACTGCCATTCAGCAGCATTCGTAGTTTCAGCAGCGAAAACGTAGACCATTATTTTGGACCAATTATTTTTTACTTATTCAAAACATTTTATTTTAATTTCACAGGACGTGCATTTCCTAATAACAGACAATTCTCAAAAACTGACAAATTTTTTGATTGACCACAGGTGTCCATTATTGGTAAGTTTTCCTGTACTCTCTCTGGTTGGACAGGTATAATTCATAACCACGCAGCCCCCGCTGAACAGCTCTTTTCTACTCTTTTTCCATGCTGTCCTGCTGACTGCCATCTGGTTTATGCTGCATCTTCGAGACCTGCCATAAGTCATGCTCTAGTCGTCGCGTGCAGCCAACAGCATTGTAACTGTTGGGGAGTCTTAACTCACTGTGCTGGCACGCCTGCACCAGTTGTTTAGCTGCTTGGCTGCAGGGCCACCCTCACCCCACTGTGCCCTATGCACACGTGCTGTACACACTTGGCAGTTGGTTAACCTTGCCGTTCAGGTGCCCTGGTCACAGGTGCATGTACGTTTATTCTTAATAAACTTATATATAGTCAACTTTGCTGACTTTTATCTCAAAGCTCACCTTTGATCCTCTCAATATCCCACCACACTTTCAAACTTGGGCATGATCGTAACTATGCAGTCCTTCAGATTCATGTTTAATTTGTGTAGGGAAGCACAGTTTGCCTCAGTTTGTGTGTGTGTCTGGCTACTAGCGACAGAGCTGCCTCAGCTGGATAGTGATAGTGCTCACTAGTGATAGTGCCACTTCTCTAGGCACCGCTGAGAGGGCTGGTGGGGTTCGCCACCGCTAGGTGGAGTGATACTCTCCTCTGGGAAGCGATCACATTCCTGGACACAGGTACCAGAGAGAAGCTCAGACTCTCTGGAAGGCCCACTAACTCCTCCAATACACCTTTACGCCACTTTTCGTCAGCTCACATCCATGCCCAGATCTGGGTCTATACCTTGCTCCATGCCACATCACCAAACTGGGAGAACAAAAACAGAGAAATTATCTATTGCTCAGGCTTGGCGAGCTGGCTGTCGTATGGTGTACTGTATAAACAGTTGCAAGAGGAGACTGCCCAGCGGTGAGCAAGCTACACTGTTACTTCCTAGTTAGTGACAACAGTATCAAAGGACTGCCTGTTCCAATTCCATACCAGCGTATCATCCAGGCTGTTTCACCATTCCTAGTACCATCTCTCCTTTGCCACCTACTTTGTCTGTCTAAATGCCAGCCTGCTGCCACAAAACTCACATCCATCACTTTTGTAAATGCTAGATCACTTTCCCCTTATGTGTGCCAGCCCTGAGACCATCCTCCTTCACCCAACAGGATTTGCTCCAACTCGGGCCACAACTTGTCCCACATCCATATCTGCACCACCCAGGTCCGTATGTCACATCTTCGAGCTCCTGCTGTTCATCCCACACAGTTAAATACCAGTTAAAGAAGGTGCATGCTTCCAGACTCCTGGGTGGGAGTAGCGATCAACCAGTATCAGGTACCAGGTTGCACATAAACATGATATAGGCTCCATAAGTACACAATTCACTGTGAAACACGTAACGAGGCGTATGTTAGTAACAAACATTCCTGCCAGAAAACCCGAGTAGGTTTTGTAAAGGAAATAAAATTATTTCAATCATTCATTGAAGTGCAATGCAACCTAGTGATACGTGGCTGCCAAAACAACTACCCTCTTGGAGCTAGGAAGCTCGTGTGTCCTTAAACGAGGATTATGTATTCATACTGATTTCTGAGTTCACAATTAAGTACATATTTATATAAATATAGACCAACATATGTATTTCTTTTTTATTTTTGTCTTCACTTGAACTTAAGTACATTGTTGTATTACTGTGTTTACTTTTTAGACACTGTAAACAGAAATAAGTTAAAAATTGATTTCTTTTGTGTTGCACTTACCTTTGTTTGAGTATTATAGTGACATAAATCTGCATTATTTTGTTAATTGACAAAGCTCTAGGTTCTACTGTATACAATGTTGATATAGTCATTTAAAACAACTTTTTTTTTGTGTTCTCATGTGCTGTAATGGTTGTATCACTCTTTCCGTTAGCTGAAATAGGTGTAAATATTTTTATTAATAGATGGTAAACACATTGCATAGAGAGGGCAAAAGCATGTCCACTACTTCTCCCCTCGCAGATGCAAAAGGAAACCTGTACAGGGCCAGTCAGACAGAAGAAGAGACAGAGGGAGCTCACGTGAGACGTGTGTTTCAGGTGGAGTTGAAGGATGCAGTGAAAGACCTGCCGACAGGGCTTAACCACAAGATGGCAGAGGGAGGCTCCAACTTCAGTGTCGGCCAGAGGCAGCTAGTGTGCCTCGCCCGCGCCATCCTCCGCAGGAACAAGATCCTGGTCATGGACGAAGCCACTGCCAATGTTGATCCGCAGTGAGTCTAGTCTTTGTGTCACTACGTAATATAGTTACGGGCATGTTTAGGAGTGAAGGTTGATGTAGGGATGATCTGTCCCCACCATCTTGAGCTTGTAACATTTTCACAACAACCTGAGTTATACATTTTGTATTAAGTTTTACAGATTGACAAGACACAGGACATTGATTGTTAATTTTCTGAAATTGGTATTGTTAGACGTGTGGCTAGTTTTACAGCTGTAAGCTGTAATCGCTCACCATGAAAAATTACTTAACTTTTTCCCAGCAGTTACTAGTTAAACATTTATGAAGGCAGGAAAGCTGTGACAATTTGATTAAGCTGGAGGAACTATTATGTATTTATGATGTATCATGTAAAAAATGTTCTTAAACCAACTTTAATAAAGCTTAATAGAGAAAAATGGATAAATCAAAGATTGGTGGGAACAGGTCTACCGAAAGGAGACTGTAATTCCCATGTAGTTCCTTCCTTCATGCAGGGTCAACAATATTGGTTAGAGGAGTTGATATGATGTTTAGTACGACTTGAAGTGTTCTAAGCACCCTCGTACAATGATAAGCATTGAATGTACCTGCAGAGTTAGTTACACAGAAAACTCTAAAGTGGGTAATGTTAGAGGGCGTAAACCTTGGTACCCTAATTATTCGAAGGTGTCAAAAGGTAATGGTTATCGTAGTGGCAACCCCTGATGTTGGCAGGGATTGAACCAAGTTCTTCAGCTAGCTCGTTGTGGGTGGGTTCCACACGTTAGGAAACCTAAAGTTACTGGTCAGGAGACTTTAGAGGAATTTGCTTGGCCTGCGTCTTGGGGGACTGTAACTCCTATAATAAATTTCACCTTTAAAGTTTTGCACTATGCAGATCGTGCTTTAGAGATGGAGGTGGCCTTCAAATAATACGGAAGTCATACCTTGAGAGATCTACTCTCGCTTAGGCAGAATGCCTGTATGCAGAGTGATTCTGGTTGTCTTCCGTGCTGGCATGAAGTCAGGGAACATGGGAAGCACTACTCGGCATCGCGTTACCTGCGTGTTGCGAGGCAGCGGCACCCACCTCCTCTCTGGCTGGCTCGCTGGGGTGGCCGGCCAGCAGCTGACTCTGATTGCAGCGTAGGCTACTCAAAACTGCTCGTAGATGCCTTGGGTATGTGTAAAAGTATGGAGGTGTGAGATTCAGGTAGAAGTGTGGGATCAAGTCCCAGGACAGCGAGGTTAAAATGTATCACCAGTAGGTGTTCTGTACGTATATCTGGTCTAGTAGGAGGCGTAAACAGTGGGTTAGCTTCTAATACTTCCCAAAGTGGGTGTGTGTAGTATTTCTGCCTCTAACTGTTTGAGGGTTTGTTTCAGCTTATGTTTTTGCTTACCTTTATGCATGTTGGACGTAAGACCAAGTTAAACAAAATAGAATTAATAAAAGAAGCCCTAAGGCAAAGCTGGATAAAGATAGTAGCCCTATGGTGTACTTTTAATAGTACTGGTTTTGTCACGTAAAATCCACCCCCGTAGCTCCTCGTCCGGCTGTTCTCCAGTTATAGATGGAACTACAGAATGTAGAATTTATTACGTTGACCGCTACAACTCCTAGGTGAGTTCTTCCACCGAGGGTCAAGTTGATCAAACAGTTCTTTCCCTCTGACCAGGCCGTTCTCCAGTAGGCTGAGTAGGAAGCTCTCCGAAATACTCAATTCCACGTACGGAAGAGGAATAGCTAGTTCATTTAGGCCCTCCCTAAGATCTACTAAGAGATACCATAGTTTGTCACCAGCAGAGCTTGGTTTCCATCTTAGTGGTGTGTGTATTTGCCATATGGCGATTTTTGTGCGTAGCTGGCTTTACCTTAAAGTGAGCAATTCAAACTGCAATAATCATAAATCCTTAAGGTAGAACAAGGGATATAATAAAAGCTATGAATGGAAACATTAAGTACAAATAAATATGTTTATTCAATTATGTATTTTAAATAAATGTCATAATTGGTGCCACTCTCTGCTACTTGAAAACAATTAAACTTACCATATTTTGGCGTGTATAGGCTGCATGCGTGTATAGACCGCACCTGAAGTTTTTGATGAAAAATTGGGAATAATTAAGATGTCATGTATAGGCCGTATGGAATTTTTGTATTCCTGTAAATATTGTTAAGTCACTATTACCATACAAAATATAATAAATTCTGACTTAAGTTTCCCCTACAAAACATTTGTGACAGAAAATTTGTATTAATAATTGCATCCCCCCCCTTCCCCCATCTCAATCCCTTTATTCCTTCCAACTTCCTTCAAAACAAGTTAAAACATTCAAATGTAGTATGTTGACAAATTTCTAAACATGTTTTGAGGATAAAAAGATTTTTCCTAATATCTCGTATATAATTTAATTAAGGAGGAATTTCCTGAAGGGACCTAGCCCTTAATTCAAAAGGGAGTTCTTCACCCAAGTGGTGAAGAGGTGGTTTGGCTAGAACAGTACAGAGTGTCCAGAGGGGACATCGTCGCAGTGACCTACAATATCTGGGTGGTAGTGAGGCAAGAAGAGGTTGAGCAAGGGGTAGGACAATGTCAGCAGGACCCTCTGGTAGCTGTTGATGTCCTTGGGGATCTACTGGCGAAGGCCGAAGAAGTGGAAGATCTACCAAAAGTGCTCGTCCTCCGGAGCTGCTGCTGCCGTCGACTGCCACTGGTTCTTCCATGGTCTCCAGCGCTGGTGTGGGACTCTGCTCTTAGCTAACATCCTCACGCCTTCACAGCTATTGAGAGGTGTTGCAGACTGCCTTGAGGCCTGGGCTGGATTCCTTTTATACTAATTCCTCCAGCTTAGTGGCTCTCAGAAGGGCACGGTGGGTTTAACCCTGCCTCTAGGGGGTGGAGCTTCTGACATCACACATAGGTTCCTTGATCCTATCTACTGCGGTGCTCGGCACAAGGCGACGACACATTTTGCCCTCGTGCTTGTGGAGGCCTTGATTCTCTTCTGATTGGCCCGCTACCCCACAGCAGCACAGAGTTTGAATTGTGCACTGTCTCTTTAGAGGAAGCAGCAATGGGAAAACAGTTGTTTCTTCGGGGATGTGCGTTGACATGATGGCTTCTTGTAGAGACGTGGCGAACAGTAAAAGCGAGGATCATGTGGTAGGAGGTTCTGTTTAGGCTCTGTCAACTCTGGTGGACCACGTGTCCCTCCTCCATTTCTGTGTTGAATAGGAAGTGACTTTCCCATTGGATGATTCTGATTGAAGATTGGGTGAAGTCATCCATGTAATGTGCACATTTTAGCAGCGTGGAATGTGTCAATGCGTTCTTCCAGACGAAGACCCATCTTGGCGCGAAGAAGTCAAAAGTTTGTTGGTGGGATATGATCGAGGCCCTGTGTGACTCTAAGCCATTTTGCTTCTGTGATTTTATCTGCTCTGTGCACAAGCAGGTTCGGAGCGCTGTGTGGCATCGTTAGCTCTCATCCTGCCCACCTGGCAAAGGAGGCATCTGTTTTCTGTTGCTTGGCAGGTCGTTTTCTCTCTCTTTCTTTGCTTGATCTCCTTCTCCAGTTCGTTTCCCCCCACACTTCCCCTAGTCGGCAACCTCTAGCAGCGACGGTGTCTCGATATCAGCTGTTGGTTTCGGTTCCGTATTACTCTTGCTGCTGGGAGGCTTCTTTTTCCAACAAAGGGTGCTGCGGTGCCATGAGGTCGGTGATGTTCAGCATGAAGTCTCGGAGCCAGGATGTCGTCTGGCGTGTCCGAAATCACCGATGTTACTGACTGTTGGACAGGTTCTGAGGTGTCTCTGGGGTAATGCTGCATCCGCCCTCGTACACGACCTCGGTTGTCTTCTGTCCAATACACATTGTCCTGGCCGCCGATTACCATGCAGTCACCCGCTAAGTTGAGGTGTAAACCAATTCAGTGCGGGACTTGTTGCAACGTACGTAATGGGATGGGGCAGAGCAACCAACAAGAGGATCATTGTATTCTATACCCGTCAGAATCAAGTTTCCCAATGCCAAGTCAAAGAATTCAGAACGGATGCTGCAGACGACACCATCAGAATTCCACAAGAAGTTTGCCAACCGACCTAGGAGGTCTCGTGACAGAGTCCACTGGATCAAGACCCAGGACGACTGTGGTCTTAACAGAACGCAGACACCCAGAGAACTTCTCACTCCACTATCATTGGAATGCCAGTGCGACCAGCACTGGAGATCCAGCTCAGCGAATGGGTTCCTTCCACGTAGTAGCTGTAATTCCGCATTGCCCAAATTACAGCAAGACATTCCTGCTGAATGTTGCCCAAGTACTCAAAGTTTTCCTGAAGTTGCTCTTCAAAAGCTTGTTGAGTCCATGGCGTTCCAGCCCTTCCCGCAGTAGTTAATGGCAACAGTATCAGAGAACTAGCTGTTCCAATTCCCTACATGTCAAGATACTTTGACAAAAGCTCATCCTTGAGGGGAAAGAAGGGCAAGGTCACAATGCGTGAAAGCAAAGCACTTTTTTTTAGTGTAGCTTGCTCGCCACCAGGCAGCCTCCTCTTATAACTGTGTATACAGTACACCCTATGACAACCAGCTCATCAAGTCTTCCAGTTTGGTGATGTGGCATGTAGTAAGATATAGACCCAGACCTAGGCATGGATGTGAGCAAAAGAAAAGTGGCCTAAGGGTGTATGGGAGGAGTTAATGGGCCGTCCAGAGAGCTGGAGCCTCTCCTATGGGATCGCAGCTGGTGGTACCAGCTGACAGGAGGGCTGGAGAGCAGCCTCAACTGGACTGGTGGGCAGCAGCTTCTGTGCAGTTTCGGCGACGTCGTCCGATGTGGTGTGCTCTTCTTGAGTTACTGACTCTGCACCACACAGAGAAGGTAACGTGTAACCCAACAGTTGCTGTCACGACTACACCTCTAACTGATAACTTGGCCCCCAGTGATGCCCAATGCCACAGTTGCCACGCGAACCACTCTTCCTGGACGGGGAGAAGATCTCGCGGAGACACCAGTCTCCCCTGCTGTGACAGTCGCTCACTCGGTGGAGCCTTGCTAAGGAGAGGTAATAAAGTGTACTGCTGATGTACTAATTCAAGATGTTAACAGATCTTCCATATGGCCTGATGTTGTGACCTGTTCCCGAGGCATCTAGAGTGCACAATAGGTTGCCACTACCAAGACGCTGATCGTAGACGCAGTCCTGTGGGTACCCTATGCACCTTCTCCTGGATGAGAGGAAGTCGTGGCTGAGGTATCGAACCAGCCAACAGCATAGATCCAGTCCGCAGCCACCCTGGAGCCTTGCCAAGGGAACAAGTGGGGCGAGTCCCCGCCATGTAGACAGAAGAGTAACCACAACCAACAACGAAGTCGTCCTAGAACCAGAGGCCCAGTCTGTGACTCACGTTCTGATGCCGGTGTCTCGAGAGGTGGGAGCACCAAAATGACTGCCACCTCTGCTGAGATTGCTGTTGGAGGTTAGAGAACCAGACCCCTATCGTTTAGATCGCCAAAGAGCTCAACGGATTTCCATGATGGATCCAGCCGTCTCGCGCCTGCCATACTCACTTGGTCATAGGCCATTACAAAGAGACTCCATGGCAGCCTCCAGCCCACTTTACCTGGCCAAATCCTCCCCCCTCCCCCCTCCTCATCGCACATTCGAGGAAGCTAGGACGACCAGCCAAAATATCACAAACGCCGCAAAAGTGAGTGTTGTGTTAAGTCAAGTGAACTTAAATAGCCGCCAGACACTATCCAGCCATTGACCATACTCCTTATACGACATCAACATCAGTGCAGTTACGTAATTTCAGACGTTTTCTGGACGGTTTTGAGTGCTATTTTCCTATCAAGATAGTGTTAAGGCACTTGCCTTTGTTTGCAGCTATCTGAGCTGCTCCTGCATTCTCTAAATTGCATAACTGAGTTCCCGTGAAGATAAAAAAATAGGCTAGTAAAATTTCCATAGTAAATCTGTAAATAATGCGTGGACACTCGGACATGTTAATTTATCCCACATGCTACGAACCAGTGATAAGAAGACGTCAGGTCAGTGATATCGTCAAGACGCCAGTGTACATATTGTTGTAAATATGGACAGAGACAGAAAGAAAACATAAGTTCAGTATGTTGTTTGTTTAAAGACTTAAAAAATTTTCAACATACTTTGGTTTATATTGAATCAGATCAACAACCAAATAAAACTTTGCATTATGTAGCATCAAGTTCAAACTTTGCTAAATAAAGAATCTTAAAGTCATTTCTAAAGCGTTAAAGCAATTTTTCGTAAAGTATTACTGTGTAAAATCAGTTTTGCTCCATACAAAGTATTGTTAAAAATAACATAAATACTAAAAATTCATCTTGAATTGTGTTGAAGCAATTGTAAACATTATTCATGTAGCATTAATTTTCACCTAGCATCCACAGAGAAGAAAAAGATAATTGTATAGTCCATTCCCCATTGTAAGCAACTTTCTCGGAGCCCTGCTAAATTTCTACTTTCAGGCCCGTTTCGTATCCTTCCGCCAAATGTAAAAAACATTGCCATGTGACTTCCATGTAGCATCTGTCAAAATCAATGTTTACATTCCATTGTGTGTGTACATATGTTCGTATACTTTTGCTACACCTAAAAATAAACATTGAAATGTGACTTCTACTTTTATATCTCTCAAATGTATTGTTTACTGTTTACAACTTTTCAAAGAATTCTTGTAATATTCCAAAAACCATTCCTTATGAATATTCACAGTTTAGGCCTCTAACATTATTTAGGTCAGCTTTATGACGTTTTAAAAATGCCTGAATTGAAGACAGTTCTTGTAGTTATTTTACATTAACATATTTGTTTTCCACGACATAGCTCAATACATGTAATATATGTTAGTATTTTGTCATGACTGTGTTTAACACTGTTACAAATGCGAGGTAAAGGGCTGTACTAATTGTAATTATCCTTTTGTTATTGATGTGTGTTGGGTCATTTCTTTAAAAGGACGACCTCAGTTGGAATAAATATTAAAATGAAGGAACAACCAGTGAAAAAGGCACATTAAATTCAAGCACACAACTCATGTTGCTCATTTTTGTCATACAAACTTTAAAAGATAGCTTTGAACATGCACACAAATAAGCTTACGATAACTATTATTCCGTTCATATCTCTATGTATTGCTACTTACTGTTTATTAGGTTTATTGAAATTTATCGGGATGGGCTTAGTATTTTTCTTCTGGGATTGTGGCAAATTAAATTACACGACTGTGTTTCAAAACCCCTTAGGGCAAAGGTACAATGTTGTGATAAATAAACAGACGTGGATGTAAATAAATAACCTCATCATAAAAACAGTTCACATTTAAAAAGCATAAATAGTGCTAAGCAAATATTTGAAATCACGTACACACAGGGCCAGCATATTGACAACGATGCACAAAGGCATGCTATTTCAAAGACGCAATGATTAACAAAACACACGTCACAGTATATTTATTACTGCCGTAGAAACACAGATTTATCACAACATCGTAACTTGCCTAGGTAGGTTTAAAAAAAACAACGTCTACAAATGTGATGTATTAATTTGATGTATTTTTCGGAGTAAGAATAATTTACGTTTCGTCTGTAAAAAAAAGCAACACGCCATGTTATGGCTCGCCACGTCTGCCCATTTCAATAGGTAACTGCACCGCCATCATATCTAAATATATTAAAATACGTATTCAAACATTAAAATCTCTTTTTAGTTGTAAATAACAAATTCAGAAATCATTATTTTGCTGTGATAAGTATGACATATGCTACAATTGAAAACATGTATAATATAGTTGCTTACTAGCGAAGTGAAATTTCCAGTGTGTGTAAGAGACGAAGAAAGAGAAAGAGTGCGACAACCCTCGCCAGCAGACAGTTTTTCAATTGCTTTCTCGCTCGATAATACAATACCGTACCATTACGGCCTACTCACAATATTTTCCGCTGTTATTTTAAACTGTAAAAATGAGGTATGTTGCCATTGTATACTTAAATATTTAAATATTTTGATAGGCACCATTTAATTTATAAATAGTATACTAAAAAACGAGCTTAAAATAATATTTTAACTGTGAACTATTTCTTACCAGTCGTTGCCAAAAAGTCGCTGCACTCGCTGTTGTTAATTAATATTTTTAAAAGAAAGAAATATTTCAAGTTATAGAAGATATTAAGGAAAACGTTAATTTATTCAATAATACAGTACTCTAGTAAAGTTAACCACAGTGTTATATATTTGTGGAATACAGGTTATTGAAAAAACAGGTGACATGTTATACCTAGAGTGTTTTTTCAAAGGTTGATTTTCATACTTCCAATCGGGAATGGACTATAAATAAATGATTCTTGAAAGTGTGAAATGCTTGTTGTGTACTATCTCTCTCTACATCAATTTGTGAATAGTTAAATTCTCGGCCACTATACTCGTTGCAAACACATAGCAGTTTGCTGTGTTTGGGAAGCGTTCAGTTGACTTATTCCCTTTGCTTGTTTTATAATACGCAAGCCTGCTGTCAACACGTAGTAGGCTAGGGTAGAAGTCAAGTTTATATTTCTGCAAAAGCGGCCACAACAGAGCACAGCTGACACGACCGAACGAGTGTGGTCTTTTTGTGGCAATTTTTATTATTTATTTAATACCTAATTGCTTTTAATAATCATAATTTATGATTCCCCAAGTGTACTTGCTATTCCGCATGCAACCCACTACGTAATTTGCGCATTCTCTTTTTCCACAGCCCGACTGTGATAACTAAAAACATTTTATGTACTCACACATGAAAACGAAATCTGTAGGATTGCATGCAATAATGAAAAGAGGCTCGTGGCATACCGTTCGGTTCCCTTAATGCAACACGACCTACCACAAAAAGTGAAACTCTATCACATGACGAGTTCACAAATAAAATAATCTTTCTTAAATTTGTTTTCAGTATGTATACCTCCGTTATAAGTTTATTTTATTAGATTTAATTTACTTTTATTTTTATTAAAATTTATTTCAGGTCAAGGTGCAGTTTATATTTAAGTGGAGGTGGGTTACAATATTATTTGAATATATGGATTTAATTGTGAATTTTTTAATGAAGGTGGATTTGTTAGTAATATTATTAATAGAGGTTTTTTGAATTTGGCTCTAATATAAATACATATCGCCCGTCACTCTCAATATATTTGAGATAAGTCGTAACAAAGAATCTGCGCAGCGCGGCACAGCTGCAATTCTCTCCTTTCAAGCAAGAAGAGAGACTGACTACGCTCCACATGCAACAGAGAGAGAAAGAGACGTTTGTTGCCGACTGCTAAGAAACAACAAATAAACTAGTCTCTCCACACTGCACTGCCCGGCCTTCTCCAGCCAGCTGATTCTTCGTACTGCAAGGTCAAGTTCATCAGCGGGGTTTGCCGAGCGCACAGAGTATCGGATTGTACAGAAGCAAAATCAGGAGAGATAAAAATTGGTGTTGAGAGAACAGCACTACATTCTCTCAAAGGAATTTCTTTCTTGACCCAAGCCATCACTTTGAGATGAACCCCTACCAAGAGGAAGACAGATTGTTCTTGCAAGGACATTTCCACGTCCTTTCAAGGGGAATTTGGTTTTCAACTACTCTCAAGGATGAACTTTTGTTGCAGCATTGGCAACAATGGTAACTAAACGACTTCAGCTCATCAGCATAGCATGCATTGCATACGGAGTTTGTCATTGTTGGCCGCCAGGTGACTCAAACTCGTACTGTTCACCACGGCAAGAATGGACGTTGCAGCCTGCAACCTGTATTATTCATCGGCCCCACCAAAGTTATGCAGCCAAAGGCACTGAGTACTACTGCCCACCGCTAGATGGCTCCTACGCTATGTTTCATCGCGGTCTTCCATCCTTCTCCAAGCCAGCCAGTAACGTAACGCCAGAGAAGCTATGCTTTCGCCACCCCCATCTCAGTGGCAAACCCTCGCCCTCAAGATGCCAGCCAATGAATACAGAGGCAGCCGCCCAGCAGAGTATAAAAGGAGAGTCAGAATTTGACTCATGGCCAGTCTTCAGTCTTCCACCACACTCGCTGCCGGAACTGACCAGCCTGCACTTTAAGCCTTCCCTTACCAAGCTCCCCAGCTTACCTTCCCCCTTCACTGCACTTCCAGTACAGACGGGACGTCTAATCCTCAGTCTCCTTGCAAAGATCATTCCACTCATGCCCTGCTTAGTAATTCAAGCACAGTGCGGAAGAAACCTAACCCCAAGTCGTCTACACTCTTAGACACTGCAGCCCCTTCTGGGCAACAATAGGAATAGGGAGTTGGGCCAGTTTTAGTTATTTTCACGATAGTCTACCCTGTCCTGTATAGTTCAGGACCAGGTAGCCTCTACCTGGATTGTGTAGACATTAGCTCCCCCTAAGCTCTTGTGCACATAAGAGGTAGTGTGACACCAAGTGTTTAGTTCTTTCGCTCTGAATAAGCATTGTGTTTAGCCTGATTCATGAATACCACATTCCTGTATGTAGATTTTGTACCTATCATAGTTGACCTCCCCATTGAAAGAAATGCATGTGATCCCGGGAATTCTACTCAATCGAGCCAGCATATGTATTATCCAACCCACACGCACTCGCAATATGCCAGCCTTTCTGCATATCCTGGTAGGCAGAATGGTCGAGCCCGCTCATAGGTACTCTGCCTTCATACCAGCTTGTCAGTTCGGTGCTCGCTTTCTCCACCGCACTTTCAGTGCGGGAAGAGACGTTTCCTGGATTGGGTAGACTCGGCGGAGAAATCCACACTACATAGGAAACACATTCCCTGCGTTTTGCCTCACGGACATGAGCGTATCTTGTGTGAATTCAGATGCCTTTTTTCCAAACGTAGTGGTATAAGTGAGAATGGTGAAACAAATGCTCATTCCCTCTGGGCATTTACAAGAGCTGACACCCTCCCTTGTAGCTTTCATAGACCAGCTTGCACCACGAGAACAGGCACAGGCCCGCCGCCATTTCCTCGTACCTGTCACTCCTGTAATCCCGAAGGAACTGTTCAATGCCCCGACTCATCTCAACGGAGAGGTACACCCGTGTCTCATCAAATACCTTAACCAGCCGGAGCAACCACCAACAGTCCCCATTGCCTACCTACAACTCGACTTTGTTGCTCTGCTCCCACCGGCACATATCAATGTCCACAGTCAAAGCACACACATACCTGCAATGCCTGCACATGCCACTGTCTCGCCTGCGGCCCGGCCTAGCTCAGTAAAGACACATCGCCTAGGTATACCACCAACACCACATAACTTAAAACGTAAGATCTCACTGCCAGAACCCAACTTTGTGCCCTGCTGCAAAGCTACCAGGATAGTCCTGTACACTGCATGCGCTCCAGTGCCTTACAAGGACAAGTAACTCAGAACCCCACCAGAATAGGACGCACCTTGCCTAGCATCCGACAAAACCGATACTGATTGATGTGTTCTCCCAGACAGCTGGGGCATCACGCATCAATGCATAGATCCATGCCAGTGTTAATTGTTGTATGTATATTAATATACAGCAGAAGGCTGCCGAATGTGCAGGGAAAAAGAAACCTACCGTGGTTGTAAAAGTGGTCATATAACTGCTTATCCTCTCCACCATGCAGGTATTCCCATATCTAAACTGTCTCTCAAGTGGGAGATCCTGAGCTAATGTGTTAAGAGACAAACACGATGGCACAATCGTAACATGACTCATGTAGACTCATGTTCATAAGGACTTGTTAAGTTTTGATGTTTGATGTGGCCTTCTTGTATGTGTGGCTTCCTTTAGATATATGTTGAGATGATTTCTTCATACGGGCCTTTGCTGATACTTTCCTTAGTCCTGCTTGTTTGAACCACTTGTTCCATGTCAGCAAGAGGTTAATCGCTACCAACATAATGTACTAAGGGATGACCACTTTGTTTGCAGGACTGATGGGTTGATCCAGGCAACGGTGCGGCGCAAATTCCGGGATTGCACCGTGCTGACGATCGCCCACAGACTGGCGACCGTAATGGACAGCGACAGGATCCTCGTGATGGACTCAGGATCTGCTGTGGTGAGGATCATGTATCATCTCTTACCTGAGAAAGATGCACACCACCAGCTTATTTTTTGTTACACAAACTTAAAAGATAGCGGTGAACGTGCACACAAATAAGTCTATGGTAACTTTTATTCTGCTCGTATCTCTATGTATTGCTACTTACTGATTATTAGGTTTATTGCAATTTATCAGGCTGGGCTTAGTATTTTGTTGGAATTGTGGCAAATCACGTTACACGATTGTGTTTCAAACTCCTAGGGAAAAGGTACAATGTTGTGATAAATAAACAGACGTGGAAGTAAATAATTTACTTAGTCATAAAAACAGTTCGCAGTTAAAACGTATAAATTGTGCTCGTCAAATATGTGAAATCACGCACATACACAGGACCAGCCAAACGACCACCACGCAGCAACGCCACACCATTTCACACTCAGCAGTTAACAAAACACACGTAACAGTATAACATTTATTACTATAGTGGAAACAGATTTATCACAACATCATAACTTGCCAATGTAGGTTTAAAAAACACAATGTCTACAAACGTGATGTGTTAATTTGAAGTATATTTTGGAGGAAGAATAATTTCAGCTTCGTTTGGCAAAAAGCAACACACCATTTCATGGCTCGCCACTTCTGCCAACTTCCAATGGTATGTATCTGTCCGGCCATCATATCTAAATATGTTAAAATAAGTATTCAAATATTAAAATCTCTTTTCAGCTGTAAATTACAAATTAAAAAATCATTATTTTGCTGTAATAAGTATGAAATATGCTACAATTGAGAACATATATAATATTGCTTACTAGTGGCGCAAAACTTCCACAGTGTGAGAGAGACAAAGAAAGAGAGAGAGCGACAAGCCTCGCCCAGTGGACAGTTGCTTCCTCGCTCGACTGCTTTATATTATTCACAGTTTAACCCAGAAGACGAATGCTCTTCAAATTGCATTATGCTTTCACCTCACACTGTTTCACAGCCAGCTACAATCGGGATCCCACATTGATGGTATAGCGCTGTCGGTTGGACATCCTGAACCTTACCATACCCATCTAGTGGAGACAGTACGCCAGGTCATTCTGTGTGTTGAAATTGACAAAGATCAACAACAGTTGGCGAAAATGATTACACAACTTAATCTCTTCTCCCCACTGAGGGGTGAAATGTTTTCATACCTGAGCCTTAATGTATATTCTACAGTGGAATTGTCGTTCCCTTCCATGTCAACGTGAACAGCTTCTACATATCTTGCAGTTTTGTCCAGCTGAGGTAGTTTTATTACAAGAAACTCAATTGTGCACAACAGATGCTACCGCTGTTTTTTCAGGTTACTATTACTATGGCAATACATACCCCTTCCATCGTGGTGTCGCAGTCATGGTCAACAATGCTTTAACCTCAATACCACTTGTTCTTAATGAAGTACATCCTCACGTCGAAATAGATGCATGTAGCATTGCCTATCGAGGGAAGTTGATAGATTTCTATTCTGTATGTGCAAAACCCAGGCACTTTGTTACCGCAGATGAGTGGAACGCTTTCCTTAGCAGTTCAACGAGCAACGTTATTACTGGCAGAGATTTTAATGCTCACCACACAACTTGGGGTGATCCTACAATAGATTCTGCAGGCACCCACTCTTACAATTTCTAACGAACTCCTCGCACATACTCCTAAACACAGGTTTACGCACATACGTGGGTACATTTGATCATCGCAGTTCTGCTATTGACCTTACTTTCTGTTCACCAAAATTGGCCTCACGGCTACAGTGGAGTGTTAAGGATGATCCTTTGGACAGTGATCATTATCCAATTGTATTGACAAGTGATCATATCATGACTGAGGATTATTCCTTATATGATGGTCTTACTCCTCTCTGGTACAAGATTTATTCCTATCATCGTACAGACTGGGATGTATATCAATTGCACATTGCTGGCATGCTGCCCAAGTACCTGCATAGTGACCTTGATGTTCAACACAAATACGATATCCTTCAGTCTACCATTCAAGATGCAGTCAAGCTTAGCACCCCTATCAAACATGTACGGTAATCTTTGCGCAGGCCCTATTGTGAGTGGTGGACCGATGAATGTGCACTTCATCATACTCTTAGACAGCTAGCCTCTCATGTGTATAAAAGGGCACGGAGTAAGCCCAATTTTCTTAAATACCGAGTGGCTCATGCAAAGTTTCACCTTACAGTTCAACAAGCGAAGAAAGCACACTGGAGGCAATTTTGTTCTTCCCTTCGTAAGGATAGTTCATCTACAGAAGTATGGCAGAAGATACGCTCTCGCCAACATCGCATGGACGTATTCTCTGAATCTCCTATTGGGTCTGATCTGCTTATTGCTTTATATAAATATTTAGCGCCAGACTATGTGCCTCATATAATGGAAAGTGAGTGTGTTTTGCATAATTCATCATTTTTGTCTCGCAGACATGTTGGTACACATCACCTTTTCCAACCTATCACAGCATCATAATATGCTGCTGCACTGCGAAATACTACGTCAGCCTCGGGATTTGATGGCATAAGATATTGTCACTTAAAACAACTGCTTCACCAGGGACACACTATGCTTTTGGGCATCTATAATGATATACTCAGCACAAGCCTTCTTCCACGTCAATGGAGTGTTCTTCTCCTGGCACCTATTCGACAACCGAACAAAGAGTGCACCACTTCCACGTCATATCGCCCTATTATTCTAGTAGCCTCGTGTGTGGCAAAAACTTTTGAGCGCATCGTTAAAGCCAGGTTGGAGTGGTGGCTTGAACGGAACATCTTGTTACAAGGGGAACAGTTTGGTTTTCGCCGAGGTCGGTCAACCATGGATGTGATAGCAACCCTTCTGTATCGAGCAAAAAATTACACATGATCACGGAAAAATCCATAAAAAATACGTAACACATAATCACGGATTGAAAAACAATTCCACATGACCAAGAATACGCATGTCGCCAGTAGTACCAACTAATTTCCAATACAACCAAATCTGATCACCAAGTTCCATCTTCATCTTCTTATGTGAATACATGGACGCATTACCAAAAACACGAATTACAACAGTATTGTCTGCCGTGCCATCATGAACTGGAAAAGTCTTCCAACAAATTATCCTGCTTGGATCAATCTCACTAATATCCTTTGGTGCAGGTTCCTTCTTGGCATGAGATCTTCTGAAGAAATACATTTCCAACAAACCACTGCCAGCTTTAGCAGTTATTCCTTGAAGACCAATGATCTTAACTGTCCAAAACCTGTCTTCTTTATTGACATCCTTAGTAAAAGATGTAATATTATGATAAACCTTCCTCGGATACTTACCAAAAGAACAAATTGGCCTTTGATTCATTTCAGGATGAAATGTGCAGAAACGCATAATCAATACTGTTAATAATCATAGAAATTAATATAGTATGCAAAAAGGAATTAAACTGTTAATACAGTACAGATACATACCTCAAAACAAGGTAAGAACACAAAGAAACTGAAAACAGAAAAGTCCAGGATCAGCCTGCACCTACTACTTTATAAACTACTCGCTCGGCATTTAACATGCAAATGGGAACTCCACGGCAACACTCCATATCTCATGCCTCATCTGCAAACTGGAGGCACTTGGGCTACCGGTGCAATTTATTGTGCTTCTCCAGTCATTACTTGCGTCGTGTGTCAGTCATATTAAGTTGGGTGATTACATTTCTAGCAGCAGAGTACATTTTTATGGTACACCCCAAGGAGGCATACTTAGCCTGCTTCTTTTTCTTTACTCGCAGGATATGATATCCCACATTGGAAAATATATCCGGACTCTGGCTTATGCGGACGACATGGTGATGTATTACTTGGTGCCTACCTTGCCACAAGCACTTGTGAAGATAAACACTTCAATGGTTTTGCTTTCTGCATGGCTCCACGCTCACAATTTTCATCTGTCTGCGGAGAAGACGAAAGTAATGTCTTTCACTCATCATCGTTTTTCATTGGATACCGTCACAGTTTCTATTGATGGTCATCCCATTCCAGTGGTTACTGTGCATCGATATTTAGGGGTGATGTTGGATTCAAAATTGACTTGGTCCCAGCAAACGAATGCTATCATCATGCAGTCCAATCAGCGATCAATATCCTTAGAGTTGTGAGTCATACTACTTGGGGTGGTGACCCACTGACATTGTTGTTACTATATAAGTCCTCTATACGGCCTAAGATGGATTATGGCAGTCTTTTAATGCGGCCATGCAACATCCATATTCAAACTTCCTTGCAGCGACTTCAAAATGAGTGTTTATGGCGATGTCTTGGGGCGCTGCGTTCTATTTCTGCCCTCCATGTTGAGTCTGGCATTCCTCTGTATGCCTTGCATCAAGACTACCTGGCAACTTCGTTTTGGATCAAGGCTCGGTATTTTCGGAGGCATCCCGCACATTTGCTGCTGTCGTCTTTTGATTTGAACGTTCTACCGGATATACAAAGATTCGCAGCGAACTTTCCAATTCACGAGGCTTTTACATACTATTCCGTGGACTATGCAGCCATCTACCATGATTCTCTCCTGCTACAGATTTTTACTGGTACTAAATGTGATTTGACCCATCCAGAAGTCCAAGTGCTTTTTAAACTCCATTTCGCGCAGCATCCACACTCTCTACATATTTATACTGATAGATCGAAGACCCCTACTGCTATGGGTGCTGCTTATTTTATTCCAGCTCTTAAGGTTTCAGGGATTTATAAATTGCTGGCTACCTCTTCTATTTCTTACACCGAGGCTTTTGCCATTTCTAAGGCTTTGGAATATTGTCTCACTCAAACCTTTCACGACATCTTAATTGTAACTCTCTCAGAACACTCATTGCGCTGACGGCTGTAACTACTCGACCACGACTTGACATTGTTTTGAGTATTAAATCTCAGCTCCAGTTGCTTTGTTTTAAATGTGTGCAGATTCACTTTACATGGCTCCCCAGTCATGTGGGGATTACGGCTAACAAGATGGTGGGCAAGATGGCTAAATTGGGAGGGTTGCAGGACGATCCTGCTTCCTATGACCTGGATGGGCTGAAACATGCTATTACGAGTTCTGTTCGTGAGCGATAGTCCTGCCAATTGCTACATGGTAAAGGTGATGGATTGTATAGTTTGGTGCAACGTTCTTTACAGATTCACCCATGGTTTAGCTGACACAGAGGTTCACGTCGTTATTTTACCACTTTAATCAGAATGTGCTTCAATCATGGACTGTTTACGGCCCACATGTACAAGATCAATGTCTCCTCCATGTCTATGTGTGACTGCAATGAGAGTGTGCAAGATGTCAATCATATCCTCTTTCAATGAGGACTCCTGAGGGGGAGAGAAGAACTGTTCCGCCATCTGGACATCTGGCTATCTACACTGCATTGTACGACTTTCTACACCTCAACGAGATCCGTCTTTAGTTTGGGATGCCTATCTTCTGCTCGCTTTTATGTTCTACACATTGGGCTACTGGGCAATGAAATCCATTTAGGTTTCTATACGTAATTCAACATTTTCATTTTGCTGGCTGTAAGGGTAAACTCAAGACCATGTGCAGTCGCATGTTTGAGGTGAAGAAGAAGAAGCTTCCTCGCTCGATAAAACAAGCACAGTTTGTTATTTCAAACTGTAAAAATGAAATATTTTGCCATTGGGGCTACCTGAATATTTAAATATTTCAATAAGCACCATTTAATTTACAAATAACATACTAAAAAACCAGGTTAAAATAATATTTTAACGGTGAACTATTTCTTACCAGCCATTGCCAACATGTTGCTGCTCTCACTGTTGTCAATTCATATTTAATACGAAATATATATTACAAGTTATAGCAGATATTAAGGTAAAGTTTCATTTATTCAATAAGACAGTACTCTAAAGCTAACCACAGTGTTATATGTTTGTGGAATACAGGTTATTGAAAAAACAGGTTGACATGTTATGCCTAGAGTGATTTTTCAAAGGTTGATTTTCATACGTCTCTTCCAGTCGGGAATGGACTGTATACATGCTATTTTGTCGATGTTTCACAAATATGGGAATTATGACATAATTTTGCAAGTAAACATAATTTTCAGTATTTCACATTATTTTGCATCATTTTGTGGTTCGCAAAAATTTCTAGGCTCTACTTATAGTGAAAGATGGTAGCATATTAACAACAGGTTTACAGTAAAACATCTTGATAACAGGAGATTGCTGTTCTGCTAAGGACATCAAAACATAGGTTCATCAATGAAGCACATCCAAGTAGTATGCAACTAAAATAGGGATGGGCCGATTCCGATTCTTGATACCATGATAACCTGGATACCACTGGTATCAAACTGTATTGAGAATACTGATTTTTCACACTGAAAAAATTTGGTTCGTTGCTGGAAAAAGAAACTTGTCGGAAAAAATAAAACAGGTCCAGCACTTGAGTTGTGATGTGAATGTTATTTACTGTGTTTTATTACCATGTTTACTCAATTCTAATCACACTTTTTCTTCAAATTTTTTTTAAAAACAAGACTAATTTTTTTGGCCTGGAAAAAATTTCTAGTGCAATGGTAATGTTTATTTGAATAACTATTTTTAGTAGTTGTGGCCATGTCATTCATTGTAATTTATGTTAATAAATTAAAACATTAATTTTACAATTTTTAAAATAAAATATGTTTTTAAAAAACGATTGTGAATATACATAGTAAAATGCTTTAAAATTTACGTTGACGCGCCATGAGCGCAGTCAAATACATATCCAAGCCTGTGCCTCCGTTGCTCCCCCTAGTGTAATGTAGCGCTGAATGCCACTGTTCATTTCGTTTCTGTATTGTTTCTATCTACACGCAAGTCAACCTCTTGCAGACTGAGAGGCAGGCAATCCACATGACGCAACGTTCCAGTCTGAATGGGTGGACCCACACCTCACCGTGCATCAGGAGGTGTTTTTCCAGCCATGCAGCGTGCACCAGCAACCCCTTGCTTGCCACATCTGTTGAGGTTTTTTATTTCTTTACACTCCCTCCAGACATGGCAGTTTGCGGGCAGTTCGCATACGCTCTATAGCTGCAACTCTCACTACCTCCCATGCTTGCCATACCACTTGCCTTCTGCAGTATCAGTGAAACTTAGCCATGTTACGTTACTATTTCAAAACTTGTGTTTCTCAATACAGCAGGCAGAAGCTCTTGCCACGGGGCCTTCTAGCCACGAGTGTTGGCCAAGTGCCTTGTCCGCACCGGGCATCATTGTACCAGGGGTCGCTGTCACCCTGAACTTAAATTCATATCTCATTGCCATCCTGTGGTAAAACAGCTTGGCAAACTTGGTTCGTGGTTCATCAGATGTTAGCAGGTGCAGGTCGGAGATATATGTCTTGTAAACTCCATTAGGCAAAATAAAACATACATCTACCAGTTAACATCTTTTTGGTCTGATCATTCTCTTTTACTTTCACCTTCTGTGTGCATATCCACTTCACTACTTCTATATGAACGCCGTAATATAGATTCGAACCACGTCTCCACTGAAGGGCATTCCCACCTCTTGTCAGTGATTGGTAACTAGTGCAGGCTGGTCATGTGTAGTTTGGTAAATTTTTTTATCTGCTTCAGTATACCAGATACTTGCTTAACTTACATTTCTTAGTAAATCACTGTTTAGACGTAGCATTATTTTCCTTTATAGTTTAAAAATTGTTGAAAAATTATTTTTTTCCAGGAATTTGATCATCCATACATACTGCTGCAGAACAGAGGAGGATTTCTGTGGAGCATGGTCGAGCAGACGGGAGACTCACTAGCAGAGTCATTGTTCACAGTTGCGGAGAAGGTGCGTCTCTTGTACGAGCACATGTGTGTGAATTTCATTTTCTTTGCATTTATTTTTGCATGTGGGAATCATGCTAGACGATGTCACTGGTCGCAATGTTTTCTCGGGGATCTCCCGTTTTCCTGCCCTTGCATTCTAGCGTTGCTCCATACTCACTTCACTTCACCCTCATTAGCTCTCAAGACCTCAATGTTACTAGCCACCCAAATCTCTCCACTAAATTCTGACATGTACATCTTGTTTAAATCATTATAATCTACTTGTTGCTAGTTCTAATATTGTCACATTAATTACTTGTCATGTCTTAGAGCCATTCATTTCAGATAGCTAAGATAATATTTTGTCTATTTGTAAATTATTGCACATTAAAAAATAATATGTCTAAGTTCAAAAAAGTTTACAGTGCAGTGGCAAAGTTTTAGTGTTTTACATTCCAGTTCAACAGTAGACACGTAAATAGGCAGAAACAATTGCACAAAGAATACAATTAACCCATTGAGTCCTGCCCTCAAAAACCAAGCAAAGCATTCTGACATTAGGAGCAAATACATCGTCGACCACCCAAACTTGGATGACGCAGTTAGGGTCCTAACAATAACACTCAGTACTAGAGGGTATCCAGAATTCATGCAACTTTGATTCACATGCTGAAGTGTTGGAATATTGGTACATGGTGCATGCGCACGTGCACTCACACACACGCTTGCTTGCCCACTCCCTCTCTCCCTCCCCCTCCTTTTTTTTTTCTCTCACGTGCTGTTTCTTTTCTCGTTATTAATTTATCAATATTAGTCTACACTTTAAAGAAGATCAGGCGGTGATTATGTTACCATATAATTTGTTTCTGGCTAATTTTTTTTCAATACTTAAAAATCATGATGTTGGACTACGAAACTTGTGAAGGGGCACGTAAAATGTGGTGCACGAACAGGAGTAGAAACTAAAGATACTGTTAGAAGAGAGGTTGTATGTAACAAGTATGAAGATCATAGTTTAAACAGTTCAGAAGTACATAGCTAAAGTGACATGTAAAAGTTGGTGGGGACAAAGGTGGAATGGGTTGTGTGAAAGGGGAGGACATTTAGCCGGCTGTAACTGGAACAGTGTATGAACTCCGAAGTATTAACTTAATAGTGCAATGATGGCATAAGAGGGAGAGGTCAAAAGTAGGGAGGTCATTTGTTAGAATCACCTGTTGCCTGAACCATTGCGACTGTGTGATGGTGTTAGCAGCACTGGGAACATGGGTGAACACACATGAGCCAAGAAGGCTTTGGACAACCTAGAACGACCTCCATAACAGAGGAACATTTTATTACTTGTCAGATGCAGACTTGACCAACACTGCCCTCCACCATCCAGAGACATGCAGTGGAATTATTTGTGATATTCCTTTTGCCAATTTCCATTGACATCTTGCTAGTGCCAATTTTGTGTGCGGTTTTGTCATGATTGAGTGACTTGGATAGTTGAAAAATGGCAGTTCATCGACTTTTATAGAGAATACATATTTTTTGTGTATGTATAATAACCATTCTCAAGTAGTGTGTTTAGTATAATTAGAGTTGCCGTTTGTATTGTGCAAATATTTTTTTTGTACAATATTATTGTGTATTTTATTGTATATATTTGTGTTGTAAACTGACATGACTTGTTCCATATCTCAATTTTGAGATCTGAGGAATGCAAATGAAATGAAATTAAGTTAAATCATATCATTGTAAGCTGTGCGTATCCACACTAGACGTTGTAACACAATGTACTGACTGTATTGTTCAACTCTTTATTTATTTAGGCCAATACATTAACTTTTTATTTGCCATTTACGAATACTATATAGAACCACATGAGAAAATGTTGCTTTTATGCTATATCATCTGATTCCCACAAAATCTTGCACACACGTAGTACCATAGTAGGCAGTGTTAACTTACATAATTTAAGTGACTTACATAGTAATTTTCAGAATGATGGACCTGTAAATAATTTTCTGGTGAGTAAAACCTGTCTATCAAATTATTAAACTGATTACAACCAAAGTTGATGCTCCTAATACTACCTCCATAATGTAGTTGATTTGAGTCCCGGGTAAACCATGTGTGTAATAGTCTCTAGTATTTCTTATGTTTCAGGTTCTATATGTAATGATAGCTATGCCAGAAGGCATATAGTCCTACTTACAATCTAAGCTTTTAAAAACAACATTAAAAATTATTTTGATCTATGTTGAACGTAGGCTCATTATTAGTAATATTGCTAACATCTTTTTATTATTATTATGATCATTGCTATTGTATCATCACTGTCGAGTTTATTGTTCTTATCAGCACTCGCCTCACCATCATCATCTTGTTAATTTTTATTTCCGTTATCATCTTTTTTTCGTCATTTTTTTTCTTCCTTGGTTATGAAAGTGATGAATATTATAATATCGTTAATGTGATTAGCAGACAGAGAAATACGTACATAACACACTTATTGTTTTTCTGCAAAAGTTGTGTTCTTTATCATAAAATGTTATTTTTGTGTGTTTCAGAATTACTGCAACAGCAGGCATCATGAAGTTTCATAAAACGGCAGCCTGTTATTATTTAGAAAGTGGCTTCACCAAAGAAAAACATTCTGCAATCTGCAGACACCATATTACAACAACAGTATTATTGACTCCCACAAGGCATCCAGTGTTATATGCAATACAGAGTTAACTAAACTTTTTTGAAAGCAGTTAACGTAGTTTCTTCTGACGTGCCACATGTCATAATAAACACTGTTATTAGCCTAGTGACGGGTTGTCTGTGTATTCATCGAGTGGCACTGTGGGATTGTTACAGACATTTAACATATTTCTTCTTTACTTTACACGATAGTACTGAGAAACTAGTTTCGAGTGCCTCTTGTCATTTTCAACACTACTTGTTTAACACTATGATAACAACATAATTTTTTCCTCCATAATTTGCTCTGGACATTACAGTATTTGTTCATACAATCATATTTACTCGAGTATCTTCCCCACACATCTCGGAAATCGTATGGGTACAGCAATCTGACCAGAGTGGTCATATCCAACATGCTCACTGCATCTGGGACTTTAATAGTTCTTCGCAGGCTGTACATGACTATTTCCTACTTCCATGCACATGCCATACAAATTACTAACTGTGAGCAGAAGTTGTGCAGGTCAACTGGTACCGCCTGTACGCAAATACGAATACACTTAACCTCACGAGATGCCCAAAACTCAGAAACCTCCTGTCTTTCAGCAAGTAACACATATTTGATAACTTGTAGTGTATGAGTCAGATTTCTTTCCTCGTGCCATCATGAACTGGTTTGATTCCCGACCGTGTCACATGGACATGCATGTGGGAAATGTGGTGCACGTTGCTGTTGGTGGCCGGCGAGTTCTTTCACGACACTCCTGTCCCCCCACCCTTGCTCCATCCTCACCTCATTTCACCCCCCAGCAGTGCTCAGGACATCGCTAAGTGACATGCCAGAGCAGGGAGAAAAATAGGTGTGTTGGTACTGCTTAGTAAGAAATAGTTCTCAAGCAAAATAATATTGAACTGAGTTCGCATGAAGCGAAGGAATAGCTTGGAAGTGTAACTGTGAAAGGACTATAGCTAGGATTCTGCATGAAAATTACCCCTTGCCCGGACAGTAATCTACAGTTAAGCATTTTTTTTTAAGTGAATGAAAAAAGTCATCCTTATTAATTAGGAAAACATAACGGTAAAATTATGCATGTGTATATAGACAAGGTGTAAAATCAATGAAATTATTAAGCAGAAAACCTCCTAAAGATGGTTTCACTGTACTGTGTCGCATTACAATAACACATTGTTGTGCAAACTCACATACCTTTGCTGTGCATGCTGTACTGGAAGAGATCCATTCAAGCTCACATCAGAGACACCGTCATCCCATCCATAGCCAACTGCTCATAAACAGGAATTAAAAGGAAACACCATCAACATTTTACTGCATGTAGCAAAAAGACTGTTTTTCAAAACAGCTCCAAAATAGAAAATAATGATGGTATACACAGTCAAGAGACTATACTCGGATAAATATGGCATCTGCAGTTGAAGACATGGAGTTTTTTTCTAAGATTGATTATGAAAGTGCTCGGTCAGGCCTACCCAACTACATATTTTGTATTTCTCATACTCCACGGTGCTTGATAAAATCCCTCACCAGTAAAAATAGCATTTTAAACATAGTTTGTATTGGAGGTTCCTGCATTTCCAAAAACTGCAGCATTATTACAGTGATTTCAATGCTTGAAAGGTGATGTGTGTGAAATTTTCTGATGATTTTGTTTTGTATTTCCGATGTTGTGCTGTATTTTTCTTGTTTATGTGTGCATTTGCTGTACTGCAATCACAATGAAATCCCCTTACGTTATTTGCAAAGAAATGTAAAAATTGTGTTGTACAGTACTTATGAGGGAAACTCAAATACTGAATATAAAGAGTACAAATATTGTTGCGTTTCAGGCAGGGGAATTCACTAAAAGGCAGAATTCTGACACGAGTTGTGCTGTAGATTGTCTGATAATCACTAATTATAATGGTTCACAGTGTGGCTGTGCGTACTTAGTGTAACTATTGTATATTTAATAAAATGGAAGAAAACGTTAATTTATAATATTTGGAAATTATTACCATTCCCACTGATATTAAACCTTTGTTCTATTATTTTCTCATCAAATTACTGTACAAACTCAAACTTCTTTTTCCCCAAGTATACTCACCTGAATTAGGCAATGTTGTAGGTACAAATTCATTCTGAGATGCACTTACCAAAATCTGTTTTAGTACGTTTAAGGATAGAGACAAATCAAAAAAATACTCAGAATACGTACATGCACAGAGGGGTGGGAGGGGGGTTGTGTGTGTTGATGTGTGCCCGGTTAAGTCTGAGTGGTATGTTTTTCTAGGATTTTAACACTAGACCAATAGCGTGGTTTTAATTAGGCTTAATGGTGTTTGGCGAGGGATGTTGGTTACTGACTTACACCGTCGTCCAGGGTGGTGCTGTGTTGGTCTCACTCAGTGGCAGCTGGTTCGCCCCACTCTGAAGCGGCGATTCCAGGCGGACGACTCTCTGCTCCAGAAGTGTGGATTGGATCAGCCGTGCCTAGCCTTGGTCTGATAAAACTAATCCTCTCAACACCGGGTGGTACTCCTGGCTGGTATCGAAGGACAGTGAAAAGTATACAATTATGACCGGTGCAGTCGTGACTGCTTGACGTCTGAGTTCCCGTTCCACCTGCCTTCCCTCCGTAGGAGGTGGTAGTGCAGACCACTGTTTGGCAGCAATGTAAGCTTGGTATTGCTCCCTACGCTTGAAGCCACACCTTACCTTGTAAGGCATAGAGTAATGCGGCTTAACAATTTACGTAGTGCACCTTGACAAGAACAGTATCTACAGTGTTCACCAAATAGCTGCTTGCTGGCCAAGCTTGGTAAGTGTCTCCACTGATCCCCCATGCTTTGCGGGCTGATCAGAGGTGGGGAGCCAAGCCCCTCCTTGGATGAAGGTGTTACTAGTGGTTGGGGCCCCACTGTTTCGCCCCTCCAGCACTAAAATAGTGCTCAGGTTACTGGAAAGAAACGGGGGGTCCGTAGTCAGACAATTTGTTTAACAAACAAACTCCCAGTTTCTGTCGGAAATGTACGTCGTATCTTGTTTCTAGCCAGTGAAATAGGAAAATACTCTAAAAAAGAATAAGCTTAAGGATAGAGAACAGTAGAAGACGAATACAAAGTGAATTACTGTTTAACTGTACTAAGTAAACAGGTGTCTAGAAGAGACAAAGTGAATTTAATAAGTATTAGCATGTTCGCTGGTTGACTGGTCGTCGAGAAGGGAAGTAGCCGCTGGGGGCGTACTTAAAGCTTCTAAGATCTCCGGAGGTCCCAGCACTTATCAGTGCTCTGGTACGTTGTGAGAGAGGATGAAGAATGAACTGCTGGAGCCCCACTGTGCATGGACTTGGACTTATATAGCGCTCAAGTCTAGGCTGCCGCAGTGGGGTGCGGGAAGGTGCATGACGTCCTGCTGCCATGGCATGGAAGTTGAAAATCTCTGGTTAGCAGTAGTCACCAATACTACTTCGTTCATCTTCAGTAGCGCTCGGCATTGCCCAATGGCAGGTGGCATGTACACTCTCAGCGCGAGGGGGGAGGGGTGTGCCTGCTGTGGTTGTGTAACCTTGTGGCCACGTGCTCTGCCACCCGGGAGATTTAAGCAGTCAAGAACTTATGTGCAAAGTGTGGCATGCACAACTCTCTTGTGGGTGGTGGTTGATGTTGACAACTCTTACGTAGGTTGAAGTAAGGGTATACTTCACATACAGAGCGATGAGTCGTAATCTTAGTTGATTAGTAGTAGGTGTGGCCCAAGTTACTGGGTCTATGTTGTGTACGTGTTTTTTTGTCCGTGCGAGCGCGGTGCACTCACGGTCATTAATCAGTTACCACCTTTTGGGGTGCCAGCGGGTAGCACCTTACATGCATCATGTAGTGGCACACATCTATGCTGGATAGCATCCCTTCTCTCATTGCACCACAGCTAGCTCTTGTAATATCTTGGTGTGGGTCTCATCCTATACATAGTCATACTGGGTTCTGTCGATGCTTTGAGGGGAGACTGTGACAAAAAACCAGACTACGTTTGCCTGACAAATAATTTTTGTGATTAGTAATTATTTTAGGTTGCCCTGATACATTTGACACATGACATCTTTCTACATATAATTTAAAAGACTTCTACTTATGAGTGGAAACAAACTGACAACACCTTCAACGAACGAGACGTTGGCAATTGTTTTATCTACCCCAGGCAACAGACGGACGGTCCATCCCAGATATAATTATTTGCTGGCCGAGCCACTAACACCAGGCATCAAGATCGACCAATTACAGCAGCACGCTGCAAGATACCACCACCAGTATATCCACCAAGGATCTATGGCACACATTTCGCAGCTGCTTATCTCTCTCCAATTCAACCCTCTATGCCAGGTAAGCAAGGGACATGCCGCCGAGGAGTATAAATAGAGGGCCGCACGTGAGCTTGAGACCAGTATTCAAGCAATTGACATCTGTCTTGTTCCTTCATCACACCTCTCGGTGCCGCAGGAACCATCAGCTCCTACCTTGGTCTTCATCGAGCACTAGTGGTGCAGATGACACATTTGCTCCTTAATAATAATAGTGTAAAGTCGGAGTTGTTTTGATAGCCACATTACTACCTGCCCTGTTAGTCTAGGACCAGGTAGCCTTCACCTGTATTCACCTAGGGTATTCACCTTCCGTAAACTCACATGGACATGGTAGTTACATATTTTACTTGCTAGACCAAAAGCGACTTAGTTAGCGGGGATGAGGTGAGGAGTGTTGGCTAGTTCTGATACTCTCTCACCTTTAGTTAGGTAGTGGAGGTAAGTTTAGTCTTAAGCGGAGTGAATGCCTGCACGAATGTTCCAAAGTCGTGCTTCTTTCATCCAGAAGACTAAGTTGTCCCAACCTAGGCGAACTTCCACTCTGGTCAAGAAGCCGTAGACAACAGGGTGATACTTGTAGCTGGTACGGACACACGGTGGAAACTCAATTAATACTACCGGTGCAGGCGTGACTGCTTGACGTCTGCCTGACTATCCTGCGTAGGATAGGGTGATACTATCCTCGGTCAGGCAGCATGGTGAGCCAAGTGTTGCTCTACGTCTCCTACCTCTCCTCTCATGAGGCATAGGGTAACAGTTCTATAAATCACGCAGTGCACTCCAATAGTGACTTGTCGGTCGGCTCGATAAGAGTTCCCACTAATCCCCCACCATAGGCAGACTGACCAGGGAAGTTGAGCAGGAGTCGCACCAAGCCTCTACTGGTTGTGCGTCCACCCAGAATACCCGGCAGCACTACAGGTCACCGTGCACTAATAGCGTGAATGGTGCGAAGCAACCCAAGTTTGTCGTGCCTCCTGGTGTCAAGGTGGTTGGGGCATTACTGTTTCTTCCCCACGAGCACTAATAGTGCTGTGTGTTTGATGGGAAGAAACAGGTAGCCGTTTAATGTGTATGTCTTAGTTCGGTTCAATAACTTCCCCGGATTCCGTTGGCAGTGCACAACGTAATCTTCCTCCAACTGTGAATACAGATATATACCGTGGAAATAAAAGTAGCAAAGTAGAAAGCAACGTGTGTTTATTGAAAGTTCAATAGACACTGGACTTGTGCTACCTCCTACCAAGTCGAGGATAGCTGAAGGTAACTGTGTGGTTCCAGGTGTAGGTGACCTGGTTCTAAAATAAATGGGAAAAGCCAATGCTATACGAAAATAAGAGTTACAGATAAACTACTAATTAAAGGTGTCTAGAGGAGACAACTGAAGCTAAAAGAAGAAAGTTCGTATGTACGTTGTCGACGTACGCAGTTGGTTGCCACGAAGGCGTACTTGTAGGCTTCGAACTTTTCTAGAGTTCCCAAGCACCAAGAGTACTGTGGGTGGTGCAAGGGATGCGAAAGAATGACTCCAGAGCTCGGCTGCGGCCGGACTCATATAGTGGTAGCTTGTAGGCTGCCGGCGCTGGAGCAGGGGAGGTGTGACGTCCTCTGGCCCTGGGTGGTGTGAGAATTATCTCGTCAGCAGTTCTGGCTTCATGCCTCGTCGGGTCTGCTTGGCTGTGCCCCAAGTCTGGGCAGCTTGTAGGCCTCGAGCACGGGGGGGGGGGGGGGGGGGGGCTGCGGGAATGTGTGCTTTCCAGATGAGAAGTTAAAACACAAATGCCTGTTGGGGTAGGCAACGTGTTGCTCATGTCTGTAGAGATGGAAGCAGTACTCCTAGGCGATGAGCCAGTGTCATTATAATAGGTGTACAAGCGGCACGCATCAGTTTATTTCTTTAAAAAGAAATAAACACTGTTTTACCAACTTACAAATATCGCTCCCATAGTCCCAGTACGTCTCTTCGTAAATATTGGGCCTGTACAAGGGACAGCAGGTGACCGGGACTTTATTCTCTCTGTTCAAACATATAACACCAAACCACAGTACAATCTTGGAAGGCCACCCATTCACTGCACTCGTGTGGTGAACAATACACACACAACACTAGGATACCGCTCCCTTAGGCATTGGACTGCCAGTCTAGGGTTTGCTCCTGTCATTGCGCACTAACGGTGCCATGAGGAGTACTTCCTCAGGGACACTCACCACACCAAAGGAAGGCCACCCGTTCTCTGCACCTAGTGTAGTGAACGGTAGAGCCACGACAAGATACACACTGTCTTAGTGTCTGCTTGTCAACTTGGAGGTTGCCCTTCTCATCGTGCACTAGCGGTGCAGAGAGGGTTACTTCTCTGGGTCTGGGCAGACCAACTCTAGCAGGAAGTCACCTGTGTTATGGGTTAGTCCCTAGAGCGATGCTGCTCACCCAACCCCATACTTTTGGTACTGGACTTGGAGGGGGAGGCAGGTGTTACGGCAATGGCTGGCCACCGCTATGTGCATACATATTACACATCTCCACGTCAACTGCTCCACTTCTACGAATGCAAAGTCTGATTGTAGGCTTCTTTTTTCTCATGCCATTTAATCATAGTGGTGGTGTTCATAAGAGGGCAAAACAATTGAAGGCTGTCTTTAATTATCCACGGGACCTTTACTGCCTCCCGGCCAGGTTCACGTATCTCAGTCTGTGAGAACATGCAGCCAAAATCAGCAAGCTCTCTATACCAGTTCTGCCAGTCTACAAACCACCTACGTTTGAACCGCCAACCAGAATCACTTAAGGTTACCATCCAGTCATACAGGTCTACCTGTGGCCAGGACATAGCACTAGGACTATCACCTGCCAGATGCTGGAAGAACCAGAAACCTCAGTAGCTACCGAAACATGCACCGCCAGGTCAACCAGCACACCCATATCAGGAGCAGCCCCTAGTGTGTCACCAGTCACGCCACAGCTGGCACAACCGCAACTGCCAAGCATAAGTCGCCTAGTTATACCAGAAAGAGTGATCCCGCTGAGACGGAAAGTAATGCTCGCAGAGCCCGACTCTGTCCCTTGCAGACAGCTGACCCGTCCAGTACCGTACACTGGCCAAGCTCCTATCCCACGCAGGGATTAAGGGTAACCACTGCTCAGGTGCTCATAGCCTGACACCAACCAAAATCAAATTGGCCTTGTGACGAGACAACTGCCAAATTCGGTCACGCATCACATTGCACAATAGAAAATATAGCAACAATGCCATGGCTACATGGTTATCGATAATTCAACATCTTCTGAAACCAAAATTCTTGCCTCAAGCCCAACTGGAGGAATAACCAAATAAGCAGATACCATTAATTACACATCTTTGAAAACTACATCAAAGGAAATGAGAGGCAAGGAAACTATTAAACTAGAAAATTTACAAACAGGAGCCTGTAGGGCCCCACCTCCAACACTACAACATCCTCATCTTCGCTACATCGGCACAAAAAAAATTTTTTTTTTTTCGCTGCCAGTATACTGTATCAACACATTCTTCTTTAATCAGCTATTTGCAAGAACTTCCCATGCTGCTTCACTGCGCTCTTAAAGTCTCAGAACACACTTACACTTTATATTTAAAAAATTGTTATCCTTTTAACAAACTTAATCTCTCACACAAACAGGGACTCAATACCTACAAGTATTGTTTGCAAAATAAATAATATAAGTTTTATTTTGCCCTCTTCACCCCACATGCCTATAAAATTAAAACATCTTTCCATGTCTCATAAAATTTACTCATGATCAGCGACCGAGACTACCAATGACTTTTACTTCAAATTTGTTAATACACATTTGCTTCGTTGTATCAGACTACCATATGTGGACATCTATTACTGCTGCCTTTAAAACATACAAGAAAATAAGCAATGAAAGTGAATGCCACAGTACATTCAATAATATTATAAAATGTTTCCAATTAAGTTAATTTCTGGAAATTGTTGTAACACACATTGACCTTGATAAAAATACCACACACAATTATGGTGGTTCAGCTGAAAAATTTGGACATTACAGCGTAACTGCCTATCAAACACGCTGCATTACGGAAATCTAATTGAATAGATCACTGTTCATACATATGAACATAACTAAGGTAAGCAGGAATGGAGAGGATCACTTCACAACCTCCAGTAGTACTCACTAGGTGACAAATCCAGTGCACTCCAAAGAACAGAGAATGTATTTGCAGAAAGTAACCAGCCAGTATTGTGTTTATTTTCACAATGGAACTTTTAACATAGGTCGAAAACCAACTGAGTTTGGACCATGAAACCAGGTACAACGGGATACTAAAACATGGTGTGGGAAGAGGAGGTACTAAAACAATGCTCGCCAATTCACATTCAGCGACATTTAAAGAGAGAGCAGTTGATACGCAATAACTGACTCTCTAAAATCATAAAGTGGTTCACCAGGTTTCTGAAACATAGATACAGTCAACTCCCTATCTATCGTTTTTCAGGGGACTGTCAAAAAATTTCCATGCATGCAGGATTTAAGTAGATGAGGTTTCTGATATGTATATCAATAACATACAACATGTGACCTTATTAGACATAATTTTCAGTATAATGAGAGCTGTACATTATCTGCGAAAAAGTTTAGCTAATAAACACAATAAATATTGAATTTAAAAAAATTGTATTATTGTAAATAATACATTAGAAACCATTTCACCTCAACTCATTTAAATAAAGAATATATCATCTCAAAATACTGTATATAATTGATTGTAATCAGACACTGAATGCAAGTAAAATTTTGAATGTCCCGCACGAGAAGCAGCGGGTTGGGTGAAACAATGTACCCCTCCCCTCTATTCATGTTGGCGACACTTTGTGCACATGGCAAATGTCTGTCTTTTAAAGTAATTAATTACATTTCACTGCAGAAAACCTGTAATTTTGAGACAGGAATGAATAAGGTGATAAAAATGTATTTCTTCGCTGTTTTTAATAATGAATCATTCAAAACCACGTCCTCTGATTTTCCCTGTCGCAAGTCACGCTATACTCGGGCTCTGTGATTAACCATTATTAGCCAACAGAAGGTGTTGATTAGTCCCTTACAGGATATCAGTTTATTCAAAAAATATGTGTATAATTTTTGGCGACAAGGGGTCAAGTATATGCTTCTAGGCATATAGTTTTATTCACGTAGATGCTGCCATTGAGTTAAATTAATATTATGTTTTAAAATCATTTTTATTTTACATCAAATAGAATTAAACACCAGACTTTACGGAAAAAAATGACCTTTAATCACAAAAGAAAACCTCTTTGCAAATAATCATTCCTTGTTAAAATGTATTGCGTAACATTTTCAGACGAGCCCATTTGTTTTGAAATACAAGTGACGATAGGTGCAACTATTTTGAGCAATGAATAATCTTGATAAAATTTCCATGTTCACAAGTAGCACTTTGTTCTGCGGCCAGCATGGGAAGGCAAGCACGTGCGGCTGAGACAGAGACAGACAGAGAGAGAGAGAGAGAGAGAGAGAGAGAGAATGCTAGGTCACAACACTCATTACTAGGTAACCACTTCCCCTCTTATCAGGCATGTAAGGGGAGGTAGCAAGCCAGACTCACGTCACACCACGCCGCAGATGTGTAGGGAAGGCAGACAACGTACCACAAATCTGTGATAAACAGTTGCGTGCATGATATTTTACATCCAGTTACTAAAAATTTACACAAACAACCAGCTTAAAAATGATCATTGTGGGAAATCTTCGGTGACGGGAACAGAAATATACTTTGATCGATGCAACATCCATAAACTATACAAGCAGTTAGTTTTATCTTAAGTAGGAGTATTCATGTTGGTGACAATGAGAAAGCAACCTGTATTCTTATTTGTCTTATGTGTTTACTACAATCGTATGTTAGCGGCAATGAAAACGAATCACACATTCTATGACACTGTCGTTATTGAAAATGGGAAGTGAAAACATATACATTAGATTTTGACAGGTGTAGTTCTGATTTGAAACTATCGGCTGTCCTGTTTTGGTTAGAATGTTAAATGTCTGAATAAGACTCTGCAAGTAATAATTGGCAAAAAAATTTTGCAAATATGTCAGTAGTCATTTTAACCTTTTAACCAAGGGATCGAGTATGGCTCGGCCGACGAAGGAATACTAAACTAAAATATTACTATAAATAGAAACATTTTACTCAATTTCAGGTGAATATTTAATATTAAATTAATTTCAATAAGTTCTTTTTAATGACATCTTTAGGCTGTATTTTGATATTATGTATGGTGTTTCTCAGATCTAACTAAATCTAAAACCCAAGTTCGCATCAGATTGCCTGAAGTGTTGAAGGTTGTCTTTAATGAACTCAGTTTGTAATAAATGCTGTATTGTCTGGTAACAGTTTTTCCTCAACTGTTAAATTGTGTTGTATTTCATTTCTATGCTGTAGACGCCTAATACAAAGTGCTTAAAGTGTTCTCAAAACTGAATACTAAAATTTAAGTAATAAAAAGTATTTCCAAAAATTGGAATTGGGAATTGTGATTGCGCTCACTAAAACTGGTATTGGCATCGGCAGTTGAAAATCGGTGTTGTTGGTATCTGCAAAATGTGTTAATGGCCCATCCCTATTATTTAATTTAACACAGAAGCTTAACATGTTTAGGTTTTAGTCACCCAAAACTATGAAATACTGCATGTCACAATTACATAAATGTATGGCATTGTACAAAGAGGTGGCATACTATAGTATATACAAGCCCATGTCCAATTTGAACTCTTATGCCCTGCCTGACCTGCTAAAATTGATATCCTAAAATACTACTCATATTAAAACCATATTAAATCTCTACATAAAATATCCTACAAAGCATAACAGGTACATTTCAAGACAAACATGCTCTCGTTAAAAATTTCCTTCAGATTTGGTTATTACCAACTCCATGCTATAATGAGCTTAAACAAAAATGCCAAAATTATACATGGCACATAACTTCTTGGCCGCTCAGCTTAAGGTCAGTCAAACAGTGGCGTTTCTCCTAGTAGCTGCTGCCACTAGCCTATCATGGCTTGGCACTGTTGCCTATTTTGCAGTTTTATAGTGGCCAAAGCGAGTAAAGCAAAATATTTCACAGGTGAATTCAATTACAAATTGTGAATGATTTCATTAAAATCAAGTCACTTTTTGCAAGAGGCTTAGTTTGCTGAACAAGTAGCTGAAAATCCTAAGTCCGTATATTTATTTATTCATGCTTTACATTATCAAGGGGTATGCATGACAGCTGGCTTCAACTCACAGCTATTTTCCAGAAAAGAGGAAATTATTTGTTCTTCTTCAGAGAGGAAACCATATTTTGCAGGTAAATCTAAATGTTTGTGCATCGCTTTATAAGCAGACAATAACAATTTACTGACTCATGCTTAGTCAACGCAGTTTAAAGCATAGCAAAACAGATTCCTCACTCCACACACAGTGCTGGTGCTTGCCCTAGCCAGTACCACGACAGGCTTTGAACAATCCTCACAGTTTCTCATGTGCGTGCATATTAAGTTTTCATTGAAATTACGGTGCTAAGTAAACCTTGTGCTAACTCCACCAGTTGCAAAGGTAAGTGGTTCATGAACTAGGTCAATGAGTAATCTTTAGAGTGCAGTCTTTATTTTTTACTAGATTATCAAACAAATAATTTTGCGAAAGCATACATTTTAAACAGCAGTTTGACAGCAAGAGCATGTCGACGTCTGTGAATGTACAGTATGTCAGATATGCAAGGAAGACGAGCACAGCATTGCTTCTATGATAAAAGCAGTATTTATGTCGCCTAGAAAAAAAAATTATTTGATGATTTTAACAAAAACTGTCTTTGGAGAATGCTGTAACAACTTTACGATAAGGAGGGAAATTCCGGGGAAAAAAATACGGCAACTATGCACGAGAAAATAAGTTACATGGTTTCAATAAGATCCATGGCAATATTTTTGGAAGTGTAAGATTTTTTTTATAAGAAATCAAATTTTGGGCAGAATTTTGCTATGAAAAGGAACGATATTACAACTGCATGGACAGGGAAGAGAAGCTTGTGCTGTTATTACAAGCTACACCTCAAAGATGAATTATTTTTGCTATGCTACAAGCAACTGTAAGTAAATGAAAATTATTACACCAACGTCTAACAGACACTAGTCATACATAAATCTAAGTGTCATCAATTTGTCTTCTCACACAGTTACCAAACACCGTACTTTATAGTGTATAGGCCGCACATCGTTACAAAAAAATGACTACAAAAAAATAGGGTGCAGCTTATTTATGAGATATCGGCATTTAAAACATTTTTTCCCCCAAAACATGTTCAGAAATTTGTCAACATACAGTACATTTTAATGTTTTAACTTAGTTTCTCAGGAAGTAAAATAAGACCAAATTAACAACTTATCACTGTATTTAAAAGCTTATGGGCTGCCCTGTTAAGGCAGAGCTGGGGTCGTATATTTTCCCCTTCTTCTTCCTGGTAGGTCGTTTTTTGTTATTTATTCTACCTCTCGCTCTGTCTGCACCCCTTCCACTACTCACCCCCTCTGTCATGACCGGTTTCTTTGTCACTCCCTTACGCTCCCCTTTCAACGTCATGGTGTCTCTTTCCCTCTGCCCACTCCCTGTTGCCACACAGCTGCTTAGCTATTTTTAGAATGCCCACTTCACCATCTCTCTTAATTCTCTCGCTGTCTATCTGGCCGGATGAGAAAGCCTGCACGAGCTCTGTGTGTGTACGTTTTTTCTGCCGGTGCAACAAGGACACACAAGATGGCAAACTAATTAGTTTGATTTCGCTGTAGTTTTTCTGTTGCTGAGAAAAATTCAGTAAGGCCTATACACGCCAAAATACTGTATATATCTTGATGCATGATGTCTTTTTCAAACTACTAAATATGACTTCGCCTTGTCAGTATGAACCTCCCAATTGCACCCAGAGAGGTTAGATTAACACCATAGGTCTTCCAGTAATGCCTACAGGATAAACCTCTATTTGCGCGGCCTATTACGGACGCTAATAAATTGTACTGTTCATCCCATGGTAAAATACCTCACTCATAACCACCAGTATGAATGAGCCATCGAGATGACATTTCAAGGCCACATAGTACTACAGTGCGTCCAGGGATGGCACCTCAAGAATAAACGCGGACTAGTATCGCCTCAGCAGAAACGTTGGCCGGCCAACGACGTCACACGCCCAGAAGACGTCATTCCTCCCACCACCAAGGACAAGGGCTATCCAGCAGGCATAAATACCAGTGCATCGCCTTTACGTGCCAGGTTGTTCCTTCACTGCACTCTTGCTGCTAAAGGAACCATCAACAGCAGCTTGCTCCACCACATCTGCTGGGATCCTTTACTGCCATCCAGATCTACCAGAAGCTCTCCAATGCCAATGCAGACGACTTCAATACCTTCCAGAGAATCTCTGGAGCCAACCCCAGAAGAAGCCGTCAAACACACAAATACCATCGTCCCTTCAGGAACCCCACTACTTACCACTGCCCTTCTGACTAGTGGCAAAACTACAAGTCCCTTCTGGACATCAAATCTACGATAGTTAAGTCGAGTTGTTCTAATAGCCACTTAGCATGCAGAAGTCCAGTTATTCGGGCTAATTCAACAAGGGTCCATTTGTATTAGATTTATAAGTGTGTGTATGTAATCACTCATCCCTAACAGTCTGTAAATGTCTTATTTCATTTAATATCACTTTTGAAGTGTGATAACACACCTGTGATGCCACATTAAGGGCTCAGGTGCTCACAGGTATGTCATCAATGTGTACATATTTAGCGAGTAGTCATAATTTTCCATGGTCATCATTTGTTGAATAATAATCATTTTAAGAGCGCAATTTTTTTTTTCATTTTCGTTTTGGCACCGGCTTCAGCGAGCTTTGCTGAAGCCGCAGCCATGATAGAAAGTCTGACTTGGCATTCGGCCTTCCGGCAGCATGGAAGTTTCACTCCGCGGCGGACCCCATCATCACCAGCAATTTAAGCTTTATTCATCGTAACTACAATAGCAACTAAAACAGGAACGTACCAGGTCTTAAGGCGCTTCCCAATATAAGCTCTCCGCATAAGGCCCGCGCCTTATTTTACAGTATCGGTCATCGGCAAGCTGCAAGTACTAATGTGACGGCATAAGTGTTATGTATTATTCAGACAGTCAATAAATAGTCATAAACACAATCACAGATTTTTTATTAACTACTTTACTCTCCTGAGTATCATCGGGAATTGTGCCCTAACACAGTGTAAAAGTCTTATTTTAAGGAGCCTGCCTCCCTAAAGCAGAGTCAATTCAGTGTTCTTAATGGCATGCAAAGTGTTCTACAGCTTCGTCCTTTAGCAAAAACCACTCATAAAATTGACAGCGGAACCAGAGATCCCTTTAGGCCGTCAGCCTACTACCATCAACTTCGTTAACGTGGCGTGGGGTTCTTTTTATCAGTTCCTGCCCCCTGCCTGACATATCAGGCAGGACACGAACCCATCACACCATCTCTGGGACCTGCAGCACATCACACTAATTATTTTTTATTTAAAAAAATTAAAAATCACTTAACCAAAATAACACTCGAGTATAAAGAAAACCAAAACAATTACGAAATAAACTTAAATTTTATACATGGAGTTCTGTGATCTTCCAAAGAGTGACACTTAGTTCCCAGACATGATCTGCATTATTTACAAAAAAAAAAAAAAAACCACAAAAGAAAAGAAACCTAGGTGTCACGTGGAAGTTGGTTAGCTTTCAAAACAATAATAAATAAAGCAAATCAAATAAAAAATTACAGTAAACTAATTAAATTTATACAAAACTTGCATGTAAGAAAGATTTGAGTGTAAGTATAAAAAAAACAGAAACTGAGAAAGTTATACTTAACACCAAAGTAACACTATGCGCATGATTAAACATGAGTAAAGAAGACTTAAATAAATACCTCGCCTGTGAAAAAAGAGAATGATAGCACAAAACTAATTTAAAATAAAATGACTCAATGCACTTAAACTGATTCCATAAATAAACACAAGCAAAGAATGAGTACAAGTAAGCTCGGAAATGAAATGTATATATTCAAGAAAACACCAAAATTATAACAAAGTGCATACCTGTTTCAACAAACAGAATCCAGAATTGAATTAAAGAATATATTGCATCAGGGCAAAATACTATTTATAAAGGAACACCTAGAATTAAAATATAAAATTCTTGATAAAAGGCAGTACTTAAAAAAAAACTTACGTCACAAATTAAACACACGTTATCAACAGGGAATGACAGCAGAAGACCCCTTACAAGGAGGGCTTCATAGTCAGTCATATAAACAAGTGGCCTGCAGTCACACCACATGACTACAAGGTCACACCACATGACTACAAGGTCATGGGATGAAGACAACAGTAAACAAAAGAATGTCAAAACAAAACACTGTGATCTAACAGAAAAGTAAATAAATGTAATAATTAGGATTTAAAATACAAAAAAAAATATTTAAAAAATCACGCACAAATAATTTTTTAATAAATGAGCCGTGTGTACACAAGTAAAATTATACTCACAAAACTTACCAAACAAAGCTCTTAGAATTTGGCTTTCATAATTAAAACTCACATATAAATATATTGATAAAGAAGCTTTACATGCATTTAAATAAAGAGCATGACCACAAATCACTGTGAAAATAAACCATGGGAATGCTAACACTAGTAAAGAGGCAGCATTTTGCAGAAAGAAACTCTGCTACCACTTGTAATGTAACGATGTACGATCATGAGACAAAAAAGTTAAATATCCTCTTCAACGTAGGTAAACAACAAGTCTTGGTACAGTAAAATATAAAGAACCACAAACATCTTAAACAAGGCAGTTAATAACATATATGCATCAACATAAAATTAACTTAAGGACTCTTCAAGAAATAAAAGGTACTGAATTGGCAAGGAAGCAATAAAACAACACGCTAATCAAATCAAATCAAATCAATTGCTGGATGATCGTACATGGTCACAATAATGAAAGGAGGTTAAATACCCCATGATTAAAGATATATATATAAAGAAAAGACCCAGAGGATAAAATGTAAAATACACGTTAAATAACAAGACAGATTTGTGGTGTTGCATTGAATATCTTTTGTTAAATTTATTATAGTTGTTTTCTGTATCATAAAGTTATAAACGCATAGACAAATAACCAACTCAAATCCATAAATAAACAAGTAGTAACCTAATAACTTAATGAAATTAATTTAACATTTTTTTTAAATCTAAACAAAAGTTATAAGTGAATGTGTACCAGAACTCAACACAATAATAGTGAAAACGATTACCTGCTAGCAATTTAAGAAAAAATTATCAAAAAGGGAAACGGGTACCTGAACATAAGTTTATTACATAATATAAATTTAAAAAAAAAAAGTACTATCGGGGATATAAATAACCATTAAGTTATGTTATTTATGTGAGTGACAAAAATGACAGAACATTACAGTTATAAACTTTGAGTAATTCAATCAATAATTCAACACTGACATAACAAATAATAAACCATGCGGAAAATTGCAACTAAATGTGCGTAAGTTCAATTCATAATCACATAGTTCATTTATTTATATATATATATATATATATTTACTTAAAAGTACATGGATAAAACTGCAATGCTTTCGAAACTTAGCTGTGGGATAAGACAAAATGCAGGAAGCCCCACAGCCAACAGACGATAACTCATACTGGAAGTATGAGTTACAGCCTTCGTCGTAGCACGAAAGGTAGAAAATATCAAAAGTTATGCTATCATGAGCAGGTCAAGTGCCAGTACCAGGACTAGAGAATGGGACCCTCACTATAAGAAAGGAACCTAAAATAGTGAGTGGCAAAATTAATAGGAGAGGGGATGGGCCAAAAGGAAATTGGAAAAGTACTTGCCAAATGAGAGTAGTCCAAAATATTCACATGTTGACTGAAGAAAATGTGCAACACATGAATGAATGAATAAATAAATAAATAAAGAGAAAGTTAGCACATGACAAAAATTACTACATCCTCAGGTTCCACTATGTGATGCAATGTGTGTTGGTGTAACACACCAAATGGGCTTTAAGTGCCTGAAACACGGCTACCACATGTCAGCCAGCAGCGAACCTGGAAATAAAGTGTGTGCAAACAAGATGGAAAGGCATGCTGTGGTGGCAAACAACATCGCAACAAAAAGGAAAAATGGCCGACCAGATAGTTCTAAAGTCGCAGCTAGGTGTCGCAAATGATCCATCAGGGATGTGAACGATAAATGTGTTGGCAAGAAAGGTAAAATTACATGTTATCGAAAGACTTTTTTATGTGAAGTCACGCACTAGACTCGTGGCTACAAGAAGACATTGTCACTACAGCAACGCCAGAAGGTGAAGTGTGGAAGAGGGATAACACCGGACACCATGAAAAAGAATCTGCAAACATAGCGGCTTACATCCGGTTGTACTAAGAGACGACAGCGGAGTAACACAGCCAGGGAAGGCTTCTCAAGATGTAAAATGTAGCTTTGGAAGTTAAAGTACTCCACTGAATTGAAATGAAACTTAGAAAGAAAATATTAAAATGATAGGATATTAGTACACAATACCTAATTAGTGCAAAATATTTCAATAAAAATCAGTTATTCTGCCAAATAAACCAAAAATATCAAAATATAAAATTTACCAAAATTAAAACTTGACAAAAATAATTAATGATCTGACCACTAGAGTTCCATTACGAATTACATGAGAGTGAAATACTTCAGAAGGTTAATAATCACTACAATAATTAATATAATAAAACTCATGACAATTAATAATAAAAATTCTCGCAATCGTGCTGATGACTGAAAATGTAATAATATTATTGAAACAGGTAAAAATGAAGTTATCTATCAAGGACATAAATATATATAAAATTCACATAGCAGCAACTAACCAAAATATTGAAAATAAAGTTTTCAAAGTAGATTAAAAATAATAGCTCATATCAGTGACACCATAATAAATTTAATAGTAGCATATATCAAAACTAGTGATTTAGTTTAATAAAATAGTGTTGCATATAAAATTACAGAGTCATGCCTTAAAACGGCACACCACTGGGGCAATGTGGCCCCACTGGGGAGTGTTCTAGCCACTGAGCCACTATGGTTCCCCTTTACAGTACTCTAGGCAAGTTACCATTGTGGTCCCACTTGTGTGTGCTCTAGCCACTTAGAACCTGCGGCTCCAATTTTGACTGCTCTCGTCACTGGGCTTCTGCAGTCCCACTGAAGGTAATTCTATCCGCTGAGCCTCTGTGGCACCTTTTAGAATCACTCCACCCATTCAGCCACTGCAGCCTAATTTGTGGGTGATTTAGTGGCAAAACAGAGGTTTAAGGGTAAATGGAAGAAGTCTTAATAATCTACGTTTTGCTGATGATATAGTTTTACTCTCAATCAGTTTGGATGAGCTTAAACAACTGTTAAATGAGCTAGAGATAGTATGCAGGGAAGTAGGCCTTAAAATAAACCTCTCTAAAACTAAAATCATGCAAAATAAATTGGTAGCAAAAGACAAGATGGTCACCAACTACATTGATATCAAGACTGTACAACACTACATCTATCTTGGTCAGCTAATCAACATGAATGGCGACTCGATGCCTAAAATCTATCAATGTATAAAATTAGACGGGAGCATATGGAAGACATTCCACAGTTTTTAAATCAAACATGCAGGTATACCTTAAAAAAGCAAGTATTTGATCAATGTGTACTACCTGTCCTCTCATATTCTTGTCAGACTTAGACTCTGAACTGTCAAGCAAAGCAAAAACTGAGAACTGCCCAGAGAGGTATGGAAAGAGCAATGCTTGGGTTTACAAGAAGAGACAGGAAGAAAGCTGACTACATTCAATCCATAACTAAAGTCAGAGACATCCTAGAAAGAGTGAATGAAGACTCTAAAGTGGCAGTGTGCTAGACATATTCCTTGAAGACATGATGACAGATGGACAACGGCTGTGATGGATTGGATACCAAGAGACCTGAAAAGATCCAGAGGAAGACCTCCAGATCGCTTGGAAAGAGACTTTCGAAGAGTAGTATGTGTGAACTGGAAGAACATTTCACAAGATTGATTAGCCTGGAAGGAATTAGAAACAACCTATGTGATGCTAAATTGTAAAATGTAGCTCATCTGGCATAAAGAGGCTGCATCCTGAAAAAGGGATTGATATAGCTGCTTAATAATAATAATAATAATAATAGCCACTAGAAACTGTGGCCCCAATTTTAACGCTCTAGCCACTTAACCTCTGCGGCCCCACTTCAGATCTTTCTATCCACACAGTCCCTGCAACCCCACTTAAGAGTGCTCTAGCCAAAAAAAACACAGCGACCCCTGTTTCGATCGCTCTAGCCACTGGGACTCTTAGGCCCAACTTTAGATATTTCTATCCACTGAGTAACTGCAGCCCCACTTTGGATTCCTCTAGCCACTGGGGCACTATGATCCCACTAGGGAGTTCTCTAGACACTTGAGCACTGTGGCCCCACTTGGGAGTGCTCTAGTCACTGAGCAACTGTGACACCAATATGGATCACTGTACCAACTGGGCCTCTACAGACCCACTGATCTTTGTATCCACTGAGCCACAGACACCCCACCTGGGATTGCTCTAGCGAATGGGGGCACTACAGCCCCACTAGGGAGTGCTCTTACCGTGGGGCTGCAGAGGATAAGTGATTAGAGCAATACGAATTGGGGCAGTAGTTGCTTAGCAGCTAGAGCACCCCCAAGTAGGGCCACAGTACCACAGTGACTAGAGCACCCCTAAGTGGGGCCGCAGTGCTCCAGTGTCTTAGAGGACTCACTAGTGCCTCAGTGGCTAGATTACCCCAAATTGGGATCGCAGTGGCTGAAAGGCTAGATCAATTCCAAGTGGTGGTGCAGTTGCTCTGTGGCTAGAACACTGCCTATTGGGGCCACAATGCCACAGTAGCTTGAGTAATCACAAGTGGGGCTGCAGTGGCTCTTTGAGTAGAACACTCATAAATAGGGCTGCAGTGGTTCAGTGACTAAAGCACCCCCCAAGTGGGGCCGCAGTGGCCCTGTGGTTATAATTTTCCGAAGTGGTGCCACAGCGGCTCGGTATCTAGATCACTGCCAAGCGGAGCCACATTGGCTCAGTGGCTATGGCAATCTCAAGCGGGGACACAGTGGCTCGATGGCTAGAATACTCCTAGTAATACCACAGTGGTCCAGTTACTAGAGCGATCCAAATTGGGCAGCAGTTGCTCAGTGGCTAAAGCATTTCCTAGAGGGGCCACAGTGCAACAGTCGCTGGAGCACTGCCTAGTGTGGCCGCAGTTGCTCAGTGACTTGAGCACTTTCTAGTGGGGCCGCAGTGTCTCCATTGCTAGTGCCCTTCCTAGCGAGGCTGCAGTGCCTCACTGGGCAGAACACTTCCAGGTGGAGCTGCAGTGGCTCAGTGGCTAGAGCAATTCCTGGTTTGGTCGCATTGGCTCAGTGGCTAAAGCACATCTTATTGGGGGCTGCAGTGGCTAAAGCATTTGTTAGTGGGGCCACAGTTCGCCAATAGCTAGAGCAATCCAAATATAGGGTCACAGTTGCTCAGTGGATAGAGCACTGTCTAGTGAGGTCACAGCGCCCCTGTGGCTAGAGCGATCACAAGTGGGGCTGCAGGGGCCCCAGTGGCTAGAGCCATCCAAATGGGCGCCGCAGTTACTCAGTGGCTAGAGCACTATCTAGTGGTGCCACTGTGACTCAGGAACTACAGCATTTCTTATTAGGGCCGCAGTGGCTCATTGGCTAGAGCACTTCCTAATAGGGCCTCAGTGCTCAGAGGCAATAGCATTTACGAGGGGGGCCGCAGTGGCTCAATGGCTAGAGCGCTTACTATTGGGGTTGTTGTGGCTCAGTAACTACAGCACTTCTTATTAGGGCTACAATTGCTCAGAGGCTAGAAGCTTGCACACTTCCTAATGGGACCACAAGGGGCTGTGGCGAGAGAACTTTCTAGTGGAGCAGCAGTGTCTCAGTGGCTAGAGCACTTCCTAGCAGGGCCGCAGTGGTTCAGTGGCTAGAGCACATCCTAGTAGAGGCCCATTGGCACCATGACTAGAGCACTTCCTAGTGGGGCCGCAGTGCCTCCATGGCTATAGCACTTTCTAGCGGAGCCTTAGTGGCTCAGTGGCAAGAACTATCCCAAGTGAGGCTGCATTGACTGTTTGGCTGGAGACTCTCAAGTTGGGCCGCAGTGGCTCTGTGGATAGTAAACTCCGAAGTGGGGTCACAGATGCCAAGTGGCTAGAGCACTCTAAAGTGGAGCCACAGTGGTCCATAGACTAATGCAACCCAAAGTGTGGCCGCAGTGACTTCATAGTTAAGAGTACTCTCATTTGGGGATGCAGTGGTGCAGTAGATAGAGCACTCTCATGTTGGGTTGCAGTGGCCCAGTGACCAATGGTAGCATTGCAGCTATGATGAGGTGGATGACCAATTGAGAATCGATGGACATCACTGTGATCCACAGACTTGTGTGACGCTTTGCAAGAAGCTGGTACTTGCCATCATTCGAGAACTGCTTAGTCATGCATGTAATTCTAAAGTACAGAACTATATGAACTCTATTTTAAAATTATAAATGTGTTGTGTATTGACTGTGTGCTAAATAAATCGTTTTTGAAAATATTTTGTAATTTATATAAAAACCCTCTGATTTATATAAAATTATTTTTAAATAAAACTACCTGTATTTTAGAATAAAATAAAACTTAAAATATGACATTTTATGTACTTTTTGGGAACTGCTATTGTCACCATTTAGTACAGGCCGATAGAAGACGGTATAATCTAGACTACCTACGTGTGTCGAAAGTAGAATCCAATATGGAGGGTGCCGACAGCACAACCTATACTTTAAAAACCATTTAAAAATTATGACTGCTACCTGGTGGGTGATGAAAACATGAAACTCCAGCAACGTATAAACAAATGACAAACAAAAAACAATATCACTGCATACGATAGATTGATTATTGGTGGGGGGGCACCTCCAAAAATTTAAATATTTTAAAAATAAATATATATATATATATATATATATATATGTGTGTGTGTGTGTGCGCGCACGTGCGTGCATGTGTGTCTGTATATATATATATATATATATATATATATATATATATATATATATATATATATATATATATATATATATATATATATATATATATATATATATAAAGCTAGAGCACTTCATACCTAATACTTCAGTGTTCAGAGGCAATAGCATTTACGAGGGGGGGCCGCACAACTTATATATATATATATATATATATATATATATATATATATATATATATATATATATATATATATATATATATATATAGGGAAATTTTTCGGGAAAAGGCTGATTTCAAGGTGAAAATGACTGATTTTGTACCAAAAAAATGGGAAATTCAAGATGGTAGCCAGAGCACCTTGAAGGCAATTTCTGAGGGAGTCCCTTTTTTCAGCTGAGCAAAATGGGAAATATTTTAGGGAAAATGACTTTTGGGTAAAATAATTGATTTCTGAAGTGATGTTTGGGTAAACACAGGTGATTTTTGAGTAAAAATAAGTGATTTTGAGAGACAAAATGGCCAGCACCTAATCCGGATCTGGACCCTGGACCTGCGCATGAAGGAACTAATCCCTACTACTGACTGTAACAATGCATGGGTTATGTAATGTAGAACATCTTGTTTAGGATGTTAGAAACTGTATTTTAAAAAGTCACTGCCGCTGTGCAGTCGAGTTATGTTCATGGAAAATGCAACTTCATCTTATGTAAAAATTACTTTGTACAAGTTGCAACAATGTTACCATACATAACTCGACTGCACAGCGGCAGTGACTTTTTTTAATTACAGTTTCTAACAATGCTGTGTACGGGTAGCCCATACTCATTACGGTGTATTCTATCCTAGTTGCTGCAGTCAAGGTACGCAAGTCAGTCTCCATCGCTATCAGAGTAGGCACCCAGCAGTGACAGGGCAGTTGGTGCCGGCTTGCTGGCTTCACACACCGACTTTGCCTGCTTCGGGCGAACCAGCCCGACCAAGCTGGCCTTCCCAGGAGCCCTTGTTGTCACTGTAGCCACCTGCACAAGTAACATACACAGCTACCAACATGACAGCTTGCACTGCACACTTCAGGCTATGTGACATTTCCTCTCCCTGTATACTCCATCAGCCTTATGAGTAACAACTACAAGGATCTACACGCAGGGTCTTCCAGCCTCACAGTTCATTGTGCGTACACATCAACCTATTTCTACTCAGTACACACACAACTACCAACACATGTTTATTACTAATCCGTAGTAATCCAGTTATGAGACTGCAAGAAGTATAGTAAAGTGGAGGTTTGGGCAACTCAGGCGAGTATGGAGGAAACACGCAACACGAGGTAGAAACACATCTGCAACAGGCTGCCCTCTCACACTCTTTATTTTCACATATTCTCCCTCTAGCCACTGAATGCCAGAGCTGAGGCAGCCAGCAGCAAACAACAGTTAACTACTACTGGCTGGCATGTACTAGTTACAATCAGTATGCAATTCACATGTCGTGCTGGCATTTTAAATTAAAAATTTTCAAATAGCTGACTAAGGTTTCTTTAGAGGATGACCACTGCAATTTCATTTTGAAATTTCCTGACTCTTCCCTGTTTTCCAGGCTAAATCTCACCATTTTCCGCACACCTATTTTCAGAACTGAAATCTCCTTTACCTCCGGCCACTATCCCGTCAGCTGCATCGGTCGAGGATGAGCCGGCCGACTCACAGAAGCTGGATAGTGCCTAGGTCCCTGATTCTTATCCTTCCGCATGGGAAGAAGTGGGTCACCTCGCCATAGAAGTGGACGTCTACTAGACACCACTATCTCCAGACTTCACTCCATCCAGCCGCCCCAGGAAGGCATGGATATTCTCCAAGTTGAAGAGGAAAGCGCTCCCATAGCACCACTCCCTCTGATGACTCCAGAAGTCTCACCTCCAAATGGCGTTGAGATCTCCGCATTACTGACTCATCCTCCAGCCTGGAGGATGAGCCCAGCAGCCATGCAGTCGAGGTAGAGGTCCCGCCAGTCCAGGGGGACCCGGCCGAACTCCCGACTCCGACGCCGGATGGTGCCAAAGTCACCGGAGAAACCCTTCCTGTTCGGGAGGATGTACCTCACCTGGCCGTCGAGGTAGGGGAATCCGAAGAACCCCGACCTCCGATGGCCACCTTAAGAACACCAACACGCTCCCTTGTGACAGGCGGCTCCGAGCAGGCCCCCACTGAGTACACAAACTCCAAACCCAGCAGCTAGACATGAGAGATGCCTGCACGTGCCTGCAGCATCTCCTCCCAGACTGACTGCTACAGAGTGTTTCCCTAGCAGCCCACTTCAAGGTTCACGTGGCCTTATCCAAAGGATGCGGCTCTGAGAAAGAGGGGTCGACCACAGAAGCAAGAGACTCCAAAACATCACAGCCAGTAAGCTGCAACACCATGAGTTTACAAAAACATTTATAAACAGCCGTTAATACTGTGCATGTGTTTTAAGTACCAGTAATAAACAGATACTCCACAGCAGCCACTTGCTAGAAACCAATTAACTGGGTACTTAAAAGTGTAAGTGAATATAAAACTGTGTAAATATCAGAGTCTCCAGTAAAGTAGCACATGTAAATATAGTGGTATAAATATTTCAGACGCTCCCAAGTTAAGTGCCGAGATACCGCAAGAGAATAGTGATGTGTTGTACAGATGCGTAAAGACGTCTTGAGTTTAGCCCATGAACTAAGGACTTCTTCAAGAAAGAAGCAAGTACAGGCCCGTGCCTGAAGCAAAATGACTTTCATATACAAAGAAAGAAAATTGTAAATTATTTCCAGGGTCTTGTTGTGTTTAACTATTTTCCAATTTTTTTACTGTGTTTAAAATATTGTAAATAATATTTCACAGAGCTTTAAATATTTTTATGTGTCTGTTTAAAGTCACATGTTTACAAATGCTTGTTATCAACGTTTAATATTTTGTAAATATTTTCAAATTATTGCTAAGGGTTTAAATAGGTTAGAATTAGGAATTGAAGGATTGTGCCTTTTAAATTTTTGTAGGTGGCCCTGTACGCATCGTTAGAATTAGTTAAATTAAGATGAAGAGATGGACGCCATACTTGGCCGACTTCGGCATTGGGTACCATATAACACGTGTTAGTATACGCAATTCTCTGAATTGCTGTTAATAGTTCACCATTATGCCAAAGTGCTGCATTAAAGTCATTCACGTACAGCAGTAAAAGTTTTCCAGGAAATGTGCCTATCCATAGAATAAGGAAAGATAAATGTTAGAGAGACACAGAAAGCTTCCCTGCAAATTGTTTCTTTTGCATTTCCTGCTCTTTCTGAAGAAAAGTGCACAAAAGCATTATAATAGAAGAAATATTTTTGTCCTGTCGGGTCTAGATACATCTTAAAAGAATTCTTGTGTATTCAAACGATGGGGAAGTGGCGAAAAGGTGTTACAGGTGGACAGAAACGTACTGATAGGTCATGGGTGATGCGTAAACTTGAAACAATGAATAGAAGTATTTGTAGTTCTGCTTCGGAAAATGATCAAATTCCTGAACCAGCAGAAGTTACCCAAGGGTAAGTTGATGTAGCCTACACTTTCAGAAATTATTCGGAAATGTGAGAAAGCAGGAATGATAATATTTCCCCGATATATTCATTGTAGCATTCCTGCATTTGCTCAGGAAACAGTCAAATACGTAGAGAAGTTTTCAACTTTGTATAGTAGCGACACTAATCATTCCTATATCTGCAGCTCGATGTGTGGTATTATTACCATACAGTGCATACATTAAAAATCTCCATTACAGTTTAGGAAGTTTACCAGAAAATTTTTTTACATTGTATTATGATTTAATTCTGCCTACTAAATTCTGTTCGCGATTCATGTCCTTCAAATTTACCTTTCAAATTCGCAACAGTTGTTCGAAGTTGTTCCAGCTACAAATAAAAACTAATTTTATAAATTTTTTCTCCTTAACGTTTCCAATTTTATGGCACACAAATAGATCCAATAAAATATTTCTAAATCCATTGCTTCTACTTTTTGCATGTAATTAAGTAATAACACATTATTAATTAAAAATTTATTTTATGTCATATAATAATGTAAACTTATTAATGTATGTCTTATATTATCTTCTAGTGGATAAGCAGCACGGTACCCGATGTTGGCTCAGTGGTTAGTAACTAGCCTCCTGCCTCTAAGATCCCTGGTCCATTGCCAGGCCCCAGTAGGCAGGACACTTTGTGACATACATGTGCTAAACAACACTGCCACAGTGTGGTGATTTTTTTCGGAGCAGTTTAGTTTCTTGTTTAGGTCACGTTTCGTTACTACTGGCGAGTACTGACATCACTGATGTGTTACAGAAGTTAGTCAGCCGTAAGGGAACACTTGTCAGCAATAGTAATTATTTCTACCTGCTAGTCAATTGATAGTTTCGAAACACTACGCAGTGATTCACATTTAACTTAAAGAAAAAGATTAGATTATAAATTACACCATTAAATTTACATCAGCAAATTTAAAAGCTTACTTTCATCCTCAGTGGTTCGGCACAAAAATATATAGACGGCTTTAGTTAGCTATTCATAGCAAAGAAATTCATAGGTCTTTTTGTTTAAATAATGCAAGTTTTGATTTCCGTTCCCAAGCACAAGAAAAAATCACGATCATTTGAAAATAACCTTACAAAACAAGATGTCCGTATATTTCCTTCTTATTCCCCCAACATATGAGTTGGTTTGAAATTGTTTCCGATTAATGAGGATTGTGTAATACACCAGTACAATTAACCGGTAATGAAATGTATGTGCCACAGTATTGTACAAAAATTCTAAGTGTACATTCTATTTCACGATACGTGGCATAGCATGTTAGTGATATAGTTTTATTTGCAGGCATATGCATACTTTAAGAAAATTATGGAAGTTAGGCATCTTTCTTACTTGCAAAGTACATATATAGGAAATATTGTTATCAATGAACGTGAAGTACTGTGCGTTTAAAACCATGTTTAAGAATCCATAACTCGTAAAAAGGTGGATGCCTTTTTTTTTTATACTATACCTAAAGTGGCCTAATGTGTTATTTTGTTTACGTTGCATTGGAGACAGTATAAAGTTTTTCATTTTCATAATATAACTGTCAACCATCACATTACCAGAGTGATGAAAGTAATCACAAGGAATTTGTGAAGAGGTTGGGTGGCTCTAAACAGCGAGGTCTTGAGAGCAGAGAGGGTGAAACGTGGTGGAGATGAAGCAGTGCCGAAATGCAAGGGTAAAGTTTTTAATATTTGAACTTTATAATATTTTTGCATGTAAACCAGGGTGTTAAATTTAATAAATACTAAGAATTTCACATTTTGATGTCAAAAAACTGAATCGTTGTACTTGTTATAACTATACTCTAGGAAAAGTTACTAATAGCACTAATTGGATAACCTATCAATTCTAAATAGGTTTACGAGTTTTATAGCATAGCAGCTCTGTAGCTACAACTAACTGATGTAACCAGAATCTGACATGATTTAATTCTTCTCTCTCTCTCTCTCTCTCATACAACCATTGACCATGATCAAATTTTCCTTCTTCCCATACTTCATGCAATTGCTTCACTGCAGATATTTGTTGATGGACCACAAACAATTGATAATTCTTACATTTCACTATTAGCAATAAACAGAAAAGTCTCTCTGTCACATTTTAGATAAGATAATATATGTACTATTGAATGTGCTGCTTGCACATCTTTCTTTAATGTACTAGTGCCTACTTCTGGAATGTGAATTACATACGATCCCTGGCAGCTGCACAAAGGGTGGTGTTTGCCCACTTTGTTTTCAGTATTCATGAAAATAAACGCAAGTGCATTTCATGCAAAAAAGTCTGGGTCCTAAACCCCATCATAATAAGGCTGTGATTAAGTTTGTACAAAAAGGAATGAGGGTTAGTACTGCTAAGTGGGGAGTTCCATGTATTTTGAGAGTTGCCGATTTCTGAGGCATAATACATATTTTAGTAATGTGTATTGAAATGTTTTCTCAGTCAAGACTTAAATATTGTATTAATAGCTTGCTGTCATTTTTTTGCATTTTAGATTCAATGGGTGTCATTTATATTTTACTTTTTACGAATGACCACAGATATTTAACAGTAAACAGTCAAACAAATGTTGTCTCTAAACACTAACACAATTCAGCTCTACACTTTAACACTGTTACATTTTCACAACTCTTCTCTTTCCTCTCACAGTGACTCTTCAGTTATGTGCAGACCGAAACTCGCCCCCACACCGCAAACCAGGACACGTGTTTACGTCCCCCCCCCCCCAGCAAATAAAACCCAGATGTTGCTGGTCGATAATTCCGCCAAGCCCTCTTTGTTACTGTGGCAGAAACTAGCAAACTATGGTCAGGGGGCGGAGAAGGGACGAGGTGAGGAGATGGGTCGTGATGAGGAGAAGGGACAAGGCGACACTTTTTTTTGAGAGAAGGGCAGTGTGACATTCTAGCACAGTAAAAAAAAAAAGACATCTTGTCACTGCTAAAAGGAGAAAAGTGAAAAACGAAGCTGGAAGTGTTGATTAGTAGGAGTGTGAGGTTTTCAGAAGTTTTTTATTTTGGCTTTTTGCACCCAAGTTATTTTATTAAAGTATTTTCCAAACATATCACAATCACCACACATTAATGTAAAAAATAAGAATTTGTTCCATACTTACTAACAGGGCACCACAAATTTTTGGTTCAATTTTATTTTTAAAAATTTTTCCCCGAGACTTGTCGCAAAAATTATGGTGCACACTATACACAAGTAAATACGGTAAATCTAAAACAGACATTATAGCTAAAGAGGTAAATTTATTATGGCATCCATCTCCCCCCCATAATATGGTTACCAATAGATCATTACTATATTATATACAGTTACAGAGGTGAAAGTTTTCAGGCTTCTTACTTGGCTACTATAAAAACTTGATTAATCTCCTTTGCGCTTACCCTGCATAAACGTAATGTATCCGATACTAATGGCCGTGCTTTCATGCTTATTTGCAACATAAATTGTTGTTTTCAGAGAACAGTGGAGTGGGAAGTGAATAAAAGTTTAAAGCATATTGTTCACAAACATTTATGGTGAGTATGAAATTAATATTAATTAAATCAAACTTGTTAAATTGAGTTTCTCTGGATTTGTAAATTTCAGTCTGTGATGTAATCAAATTTGTTCTACAGGCTTGCATTACAGGAAAAGAAACTAAGAAAATTCTTTACCTAGGAGTAAAAAACAAGTTTTGTTTCAAGTGCTCATCGGCAACAAAAGAAATTACCCCTCCAGCACACAACTGCAACAGAAACTACAGTGGTTCGTCCTCAGGAATGGAACAGACTACTATAGTTGAAGGGATAAATTATGTATTTAAAGAACATGGCATATGGGTGAAGCATTTTACAAGAGACAGCGACAGTAGTGTTTATGCTCCAGTTAGAGGAAGAGCTCAATTTGGATGAAAAGTTGTCAAACTGGAATGTAGTAAGGTGTTACACTTTTCAACTGCATCAGGTGGCACGTACCACCCAATTTATTCCAGAACCACGTAAATTGTTGAGATTGAATATTCCTCGACTCACTGCAGCTGCACGAGGAGACATTCGTGAGAGTGGAGGTAATGTGACACAACTGTGCATGGATCTTCAAAATGGTCCACTTCACGTATTCGGTGAGCACAAGGATTGCCACACCATGTACTGTGTTCGTAAGGACTATCTTGAAGTGAATTATGTTCCACTGTTAAGTAATGCAAAGATTTTCCCAGAAATTGTGCAGTGTTCGGACATACTCCTCAGGAGAGCAGGCAGGTTGACTGAACATGTGACAACGAATGTGGCCGAAAATTATATGTCACTTGTGAGTAAATATGGGGGCGGTAAAAGAATTGACTTTTCAAAGAGTGGTGCATACCAATGCCGTTGCCTAGTAGTGGCTCTGTACCATTACACCGGACCATCTTACATCGATATCCCGTGGAAAATGCAGACTGACCAAAGTCCTGGTGTTACAACAATAAACATTATTAAGAGAAGGGAAAATCGACGGGCAGCTAGAAGGCTTTCTTCTGACAATGACACGCCACAAACAAAGAGAAGAAAAATAGAAGTAAGCACTAATGCAGAATATGAACCAGATGCAGCAGAAATTTATATAGATGTAGAAGAAGAAATGGAACGACGGAAAAAGTATGTTCTAGATTTATTTGCAGAGGAGGTTGACTGCAAAGAAAAGTGTTTGCTTCTGTAAAGAAAAACATTAGGACAACATGACAATCCACTTTGGTTGGAGGCCCGCTGCAAACGCTTAACAGCATCATATTTTGGCATTGTGTATAACATGCGGCAAACAACATCATGCCATAAAATTGTAATTTCTGTCCTCATTCATTAAGAGATATTTTCTAAAGCCATACAATATGGACGAATGAATGAGAAAACAGCTATATCGTGGTATGAGGGAACAAAGGGAGTCACAGTAGGCCCTTGTGGTTTATTTGTAAGTCCTGACTTGCCTTATCTAGGTGCCAGCCCTGATGGAATAGTAGGAGACAAAGGATTAGTTAAGGTTAAGGAAGCAGCAAAAGCTGGGAAGATACCTTGTGTTCGTTACATAGGAGAAGAACTTTGTCTGAAAAACAATCTTAGGTAATGGTATCAAATACCAGGGCAGCTGATGATACCTAAGAGGAGATATTGTGATTTAATTCTTTGCTCCGAACTTGGAATCAAAGTTCTGCGTCAAGAAAGGAACAATGAGTTCTGGGGAACAAAACTTATCCCAAAATGAAACTTTTTTTATATGCAGTACATTATACCAGAAATTGCAGACAGCCGCATATGAGGAATGAGAGTACGTGACGTAAAAAACATTGCAAATGCACAAAAGGAAGCATTGTTCAGGATAAAAAAGTTATTTGTGCATTTATTGAGTGAAATATGTGCATAACCAGAGATGTCAAAATATCATTTATTCTGATTCTCGATTCCAACTGCAAAACCTTTTACTCAATTCCACCTCGATTCCAATACAACAAATTAGGATATAGTGATCATTAAACATGTGCCTACAGTCAATGTATCATTTTGAAATTTTGTTTTATAGGTCAAATTAGACAGACACAAATATGAAGACAATTACAGGTAAGACATTCTGGTCTGCTAAGTGAAGTTAATTTCCTATATTTATGTAATATTCAGACTTATCTAATTAGGCCTAACAAGTTCATATCAGTAGTTTTGATAAATATATGATTTATTTGAAATGAATATAGACAAAGTAGTATACAAAAAAGTGTTATATACGCAACATGGCGAAGATGAACGGAAGTAGTTGTAAAATGGTGGGTGTACACATGGTTGTATATGTAACAGTGTGTGGTTTATAATAAATAAGTAATATGTAGTAATCACAATGTTTGGTGTTTTATTTAAATAAATAGACATCAACATGACAAAAAGTTCTCAACTTCTCAAGGCAATACTTATGAAGCTAACCAATATGTACACAAATATTGATGCTATTCAGTAATGAAACTATGATAAAATTAAGACAATGAAAATAACATAATCTTGAAGAATTTGATTTAAATATAATAAATTTTCTTTACAACAACAAACCTCTTTTGTTTTCACAATCCATTACATAATTATTAGAGTTATCATATTTGACATTTTTCATAATTATTTAACAAACTGAAATACAAGTAACCTTTCATTTAGCAGTGCTAGATGAAAATCCTTCTACCGGACATTTTAAGTTGCAGGGACACTAGATGACTTGCTACTACACGCATCTTTGCCCAAAAGATGTTCTGAAACATCATTACTGGCAATTTTCATGTACTTGTCGTATTTACCTCAGTATTTTCTCATGTTACTATTTGTGCGACTAACCCCATCTCGTGAAATTTTTGCTGAGCACAAACTGCAAAATGCGTAATTCACATCAACTGAAATATAATTCCACACATTGCTGGACATTTTCTTCATGTCTAAGTAAATACAATCCTCAGTAGATTGAAAACTTTAACACTACCCACTTTCAGAAAAATAGATGGAAATTTTTGGTGAAGGCAAATACGAAAAACAAATTGCTTTTAATCTCGACTACCTCAAAAACGAAAATGTCACAAACAGGAAATATGTATGGTACGAAAAATGTACCTGTTCTTTAACTAATATACCATTAAATAATAGGTAAACAAAATCAAAAAATCCAAAAAATAATACCAGGATTATGCTCCCACTACTAATAACTATCGCACAACAGACTAAAAGTCAATATATGTTTCACGTCAGCGACCTGGAACTCTAGAAGCCTGCGGCTAACAAGGATTCTTATCTACAAACCACATCTGGTTGGAGACTGCCGCCGCCGACTTCTGCTAGCGTGGGGCTTATCAACTAACCCTGATTGCAACACTTACAAGCAACAAAATGATATCTCCAACAGTACCCACGTGTACGGTGGTGGTCTTTCATCCGTGACTGCCAGTGTGTTTTAGTGTTTTGTCTGCGCAGACATTTACAGGTTTAAATATTGTGCGGTACATTTCCACATGCATTTGTAGCTTTCTTGCAACAGTACACAATTAGTACTGAATTATGTCAGAAAGTGCGCAAAAAAGAAAATTAGTGCAGATTTTCCATTAAAGCGGCGCCACACAGCACATAGAGTGACGTTGGAGTGAAGTGAGACAGCCAAATACTGATAATAGCAGTCTGCCACATGGCAGCCATCAAGATAAAAACTACTCCTTTAACCGAAGTTTTGATTATCCGACTATCTCTTCCCCTGCATTACCGTGGATAATCAGGGTTCTACTGTATTATCGGAATTCTTTCATAGTAGAACCATCATTGAATGCAATTTGTAGTGACGGGAATGAATAATTTTTATGATGAATAGTAAAAATAATATTCAAAAATTGATAGTAGCGGACATTATCAGCTTTAATAAATAGGAATTTTGCTGGGGCTGGGAAAAGTATACGTTAATTCTGGTCAACGCATTTGAGTTTGGCACAGGTTCAGCATGTTTGGAAAAGCAAAGACCTATTGCTGTGCAACATAACCTCCAAAAATCACATGATGGTGTATCAGGATTTACAACAATTAACCATTCAATTCTCGATTCTTCGATGCCTGTAATAACAGAGGATATCGAGGTATCGACTTTGACATCCCTAGTATCAACTGAATTTTCGCATGACAATCAAGGTTGCTACAATATACAATGAACAAGTTACCATAACTTTTATAGGTTTGTGACAGTTTGATCTGTCGCAGATTTAACAAACACATTTTGCTGGCTGTGCTGCGAGCTCCTCGACCAACTCGTTCCCATTCCTTCTCCTTCCTTTTATTGCCACTCCTGATCCCCTCCTTTTTTCTTCCCTATCCATGTCTATATAACCCTCTTTAGCGGGCTCCAGGGGGCCCGCACACGACGAGCTAAACTTGGATGGGATATAGATTCCTGAGCAAGCCCCCTGTTTAATCAAAGCCTGGCCAACCTACTGAGGCCAGGCTATTTAAGCGAGGTGCACATACCCCCTTACCCCAGACTGTCTGCAGATAGTGAAGTGTCAACATCAGTGTTGGAGCAACACAGAAGAACACAAGGGTCCGGGGAGCTCCGACCCATCTGCAAACTATTCAACGTCTTCATTGGTAAGCATAATTCCGGCCAGGCGGTAGGACGGCATTCCCGATATTGAGGTCCCATAAAGATTTATTATACGTGGCAAGGTTAGGCATCTCAACTTATTGTAATTTGGATGCAGAGAGAAAGTAATGTAAGGTAACCTTCTTAAGTTAATACTGTGTCTCTTCCCATCTAAGTGTAACGTTACATGTATAATTTATGTTGTCTTGCTATATTGTAATTGTTCTGTATTTTAAATGTAAAATCAGAAGAGTTAGAAGTATTATAATAAATGTGTTTTGTAATAATCCCTCTATTATTGCTCTGCCATCTGCTAACAGCGAAACCCCCTTGAGTAGACCCTCAACCTGACTAGAGCCTTAAGAGTATAAGTAGACTTGACAGTTGGAGACATAGGTGTTAGGGAAAGGACCAGTGCACTTGCATTCCCCCTCTCTGCCTTCATCAGCTCCATCTCTCCGCCTGATTATGTGGTAGTGCTGTTATTTTGATTGTAACAGTGTCGACGCAACGCACAAGGAGTTTTCTGATGGCAGGCCCACTGAGCTGACATTGACACTTCGATGGCTTACTCCGACATGTTACGTGACTTTGAGTTTTATGTGGTAGTGCTGTTATTTTGATTGTAACAGTGTCGACGCAACGCACAAGGAGTTTTCTGATGGCAGGCCCACTGAGCTGACATTGACACTTCGATGGCTTACTCCGACATGTTACGTGACTTTGAGTTTTATGTGGTAGTGCTGTTATTTTGATTGTAACAGTGTCGACGCAACGCACAAGGAGTTTTCTGATGGCAGGCCCACTGAGCTGACATTGACACTTCGATGGCTTACTCCGACATGTTACGTGACTTTGAGTTTTATGTGGTAGTGCTGTTATTTTGATTGTAACAGTGTCGACGCAACGCACAAGGAGTTTTCTGATGGCAGGCCCACTGAGCTGACATTGACACTTCGATGGCTTACTCCGACATGTTACGTGACTTTGAGTTTTATGTGGTAGTGCTGTTATTTTGATTGTAACAGTGTCGACGCAACGCACAAGGAGTTTTCTGATGGCAGGCCCACTGAGCTGACATTGACACTTCGATGGCTTACTCCGACATGTTACGTGACTTTGAGTTTTATGCATAATGGCCTGGGATTCTGCAAGTTTAAATTTCTGATGAATCATGGCAGATGGATGGGTGCAGCAATTTACAGACTTTTCGCTAGGGAATTAATTGTAAAAGGTGTTGTGTGATTGCAGCGGCTGGGTTCCACTTAACTGTTCCTTGATTTAAAGCTTTTGATTTGTTTGATTTCCCAAGTGTCCATCATTCATAGTTTTTGTAATGTAAAGTAGATATGCGTGCTTGACAAATGGGGTCCTGTTCAACTGCCAGAGTCACCGAGCAATGAGCGGTCACAGATGAACAATTGTGATTTCCTATTTCAAGTACATATTTTTTAATAATTCAAATAAGACTTTTTCTTTGTTTAACATGCATGCGTTTGTAGTACGAAAAATTCCAGGTCAGAATGTCCGCGGCTATGAAAGGGCATTTAATGTCGCCCCCTGCTACTGATTTGCAGTTTTGGGGTACTGGTCCCTCGTTTTGGGAGAAGTTAGAGCATTTATCTTGTAATTTTGTGGTCAATAAGTTTTTAACACATTTTCACATGATGTAATTGAGGCTTATGAAGCTCACGCAATATTGTTTGTCTGCCACTTAATAATGTTCTTAGTGGGTTCATCATGCGGTCGCAACAGCACTTTGCAAAATTTCATTCAGGCACAGAAATAGTAATTTTTTAATTACCAAGTTGAGGAAATTACCCCTTGTGCCATAACATACCACACAAAAGGAGGTAATTGACAGTTGTACATAATAATTTCAGTAATACAATTTTATTCACAGTTGGATTAATACTCAATAGTTCGCAAAACATTAATTTTGTTGAAAGTACACTTCACATCTACTATCCTTTGATTGAGAGCCAGACAATATCATAGCATTTATTAAAAAACATTCACAAAATGCAAATTTAAAGAACCTTGCCACTAAATTCACAGCAAAACCATGGCTTACTTTCTTTTCCAAAATTACTAAAGTAAAAGCTTCCTCTTAGTGAATATTCACAAAAGGCTAAACAGGTTGACTAGATTAGTGATCGCATTTATACACAAATGGCTTGATTATAATGAACTACAGCAATATTATTTTAATAAAACCTTTCACATAAAAATGGTTCTTTATACTGTCAATATTTCTCTCTCAACCTATAATCAAGGCATAACATTTACTTTGCACACTTTCATAAAAAATATCCCCCATAAAATATATTTACAAATATTTCGCTTATCAGCAAATAATTCTTCAAACTGTTCCAACTTTGTACGACTCAACAATATTCATAACAAAGGTACCCAAAAATTTGTATTACTTCAAAAATCAATATTCAAACAGCTAGATAAACAGTTGTGCTTGCTTACAAATTTAATTTTGCTGTGTATTATTCAAAACCTCTCTCCAATGAATGGTTTCACCAAGAAAGAGAAAATTTACGCTGCCTGATCCTTTGTGAAACCCACAACTCAAGTTGCCTGGGTATATACTTTTAATCTTGGCTTTCTCATTAAAATATTTCCCAACAAGGGAGGGTGACCAACAATCTTACAAACTAAAATTAACCTTGGAAGTTATAAAGCTGCCGTCATCGAGGAGCAGGTCCCACTTGTCCTTCATACCCGCCCGTGGCACCGCAGTATGTTGAAGTTTGCGGTAACTCAACTTGACAATTAAAAATTACTATTTCTGTGCCAAAATGAAATTTCACATAGTGCTGTTGCGACCGCATGGTGAACCCACTAAGAACATTATTAAGTGGCAGACAAACAATATTATGTAAGCTTCATAAGCCTCAATTACATCACGTGAAAATGTGTTAAAAACTTATTGACCACAAAATTACAAGATAAATACTCTAACTTCTCCCAAAACAAGGGACCAGTACCACAAAACTCCAAATCAGTTGCAGCGGGCGACATTAAATGCCCTTCCATAGCCGCGGACATTCTGACCTGGAATTTTCCGTGCCACAAACACATTCATGTTAAACAAAGAAAAAATCTAACTTGAATTATTAAAGAACATGTCGCAGCCTTCACAACCGAAACCTCTCCAACTACATTGCAAATTCCTGCTAACACCGCTACAGTACGAATTTTGCGTGACAATAGTGCCCTATCTGCGAACCATGATAGGCCTAAATAAATACAATACCTGGAAAATAGTTCTTTATGAATGATGCAAGTTGACAAGATTACATATTTATTAATAATTAAAATAGCTAAATAATATATACTGTATGTGTAACTATCCACAGGATGAGTTCATTCAAAAATGTATAGGTAAATACCACTACATAGTGCACTCAACATAAAATGAATTAATTTAACGAACCTCAGATGGTAATACTACAGCAGTTATACATAGCTGAGAAAACCACACAAACCTGAGCTGTTTTCACCACAGACGAAGTGCTGGGGACGGACTGTGGAGACATCTTGGCCACTTTTGACAGAGGCTCTCCGTCACTTTGCACGCTTGTGTACGCAGGTGTCTTTTTGCTCTCTTCATTCTCTTCTATTACCTCTTCTTCTACAACCTTGTTCTTGCCATCTTTCGACCCAAATACAGATCTGCCGGCAAAGCATTTTCATGAATACCTGCACTGAGGCAGCCCTGTCTGTACTAAGTATCTGCATGCCGAGTAGTGAAATATTAAAAATAAATGTACATTTAACAGGACATTACATTGCTGCTACAATTTCTTTATATAATTTTACAGAGAGTCAATCCCAATTAGCTATGAGGTAGATCATTTTCATTTTTAAAGGTTGATTACAAACCCCATACATGTTTGAAGTTTTGGCATCTATGTAAAATGAAAATAGTTAATATCAGCCTTTTTACAATAAGTCAAATACACTGGATGAATCAACCACTCATACTATGTTGTATGTGTGTATACACACCACAGATTCCTAAAATGAATGTATGAATATACAGTGGAACCCTTGTATTACAACCTTTCTTTACACTTTCCTGCATTTTACACACACTTTTTTTAGTCCCAATATATGTTTTTACAGCATAAGTTTCCCTCTTTTTACACTTTCCTGCATTTTGCAACAATTTTTCCCAGTCCCTTGAAAAGTGTAAGAGACAGATTTCACTGTATATGATTTTGTCACTGTACCCACAAGTTACGCAGATCCTTTATAGAGTATTTCCAAGAGGGGTATTACGTGTATAGGCGAGAAACATTTTATAAAAGCAGTTATAACATGAGATTGTGCAGGAGATGAGAAGGTTGTAAATCCAGAAACCCACCTGAAGAGACATACAACTGAGACACATCCAGGGCCGTGTTACTGGGGTGCAAACCTGGATACACCAGCAGCGGCTCGACACATTTCATATCACCATTAATTAACCTCACTAAGTCTATCTTTGCGAACTAACAAACACCCTACTTTCTTCAGACCTAATCCAATAACAGGAATTACATTTATCATTCGTGACTGTCGCACGGATTATAAATGTAATTCCTTCACTTAGCCTTGGCCAAATATTTTCTCTCCTACATGCACAAATAGTTTACTGAACACCCGGGCCACATCCGTAACACGTAAACATCTATATCTCACGAAGGAGGAAAAAAATACTTTTCAACATGGCCACCAACCACAGTTTCTCAAACTCCTCACAATATCAGCAAAAACTGTACACTATTATTTTCTTATAAAACACATATTTGTAATCATATACTATTGGTTATGAGCTAAAAAATATAAAGAATACTATTCGTGCCTTTAAGTAATGTTTTTTCAACAGATTTTTTAAATTTTAAAAGAAGTAATTCTAGTAATATTTTGTTGGTACATTGTCGACTGCACTTTTCAAGGGACTGGGAAAAATTGTTGCGAAATGCAGGAAAGTGTAAAAAGAGGGAAGCTTATGCTGAAAAAACAGATATTGGAACCAAAAACCACGAACAACACGAATAATAACAGAATTACACACCAACACCTCTTAAGCAGCTGTCGCTTACAAACATTGTGTGTAGAAAAAAATCATCGTGTTTGGGCGTGCGTTGTTGGAACCCACCACATCTTATGGAGATTATCATTAGGCCAAAATTAATTTTAAACAATTTATAATTAAAAAAAAAAACAACTCCGTAATATGTAGTCCTCAGTCCCAACGTCAGAAGAACCGCTCACATGGACTAATTACAGCCATATGGGCGGTAAGCAGGAGGGAAATGACGCATGCCCACGAGCTATGTAAGTATAAGGAGATATGTGGGGGGCATGTATTTTTATGTAGTGATATTTATTTCTCGATTGCCATACAGAAAAGTACATTATTTTGGAATAAAATTATAAGATACCGCGATATTAAAACAAAAATACATTTCACGTTTGTAAGTAATGCATGTAGGTAAATCTGTTGATTGGAAAAAAAAAACTATTATTTTTAAAAACAAATAGGAATAACCACATTATTACACAACTACTTTTTTTAAGTCTATAAATATGAGTGTCGCCCTAATGTGATGGAGGCTTGCTGACTAATTAGTAAACATCCAATGAGAATCTTTGATGTACCAATTGGTCGTGATGAAAATAAGATTTAAAAAAAAAAGAATTTTTATACAATTTTTAATAAGAAAATTATTAATAAATTTTTTTAATAAAGAGAGCATACTACTCGGTGAAGTCACTTATCAAGATGGCGGATACACTAATACAATAGCGCTAACTAGGTGATGTAAACACACAATGCTTACAACATGGCGGCCTTCGAAACAAATGACGAATGAAAACAATCAAGATTGCGGAATGAGTACAGGTGAGGGGAGTGGAGGCCAGGGAGTCAGTCGTTTGTTGGGAATGGTGTGGGGAGACCTCCGGTAATGTATATTTTTATACTAAAATTTTAAAACAATTTTTTTAATAAATTTTTTTATGGAAAAAGGGAAATTTTATGGGAAAAGAGGGGTATTGTTAGGGAAAATGGCCACCGGGGGAAAAGACTTTTTAATAATGAATTTTTAACAAGTTTGGTAAATTAATCCTTTAAATAAAAATTTGAAAAAAAAAAAAATAGTTTTAAACAATTTCTCAAATGAGTTTTTTTAATAATAAATTTTTGAGCTATTTTCTAATTTTTTAATTAAATTTTTTGTAATTTTTTTAACATTTTTTTAAATATCTTAAATATTTTTTTAGTAAAATTTTTTCATAAGAAATTTTGTATTGCAATTTTTTGGAATTTTGGGGTCAGAGGTCACAGGGGTCAAGATCACAGGTAAAAGGTCATGATCAAGGTCAATGACATCCAAGATGGCTGATGGTGACATAATAACATGGTGATCGGCCTGCTCCTATAGTCCATTTCGTATAAGTGGTCTCAAATTTGACAGACAATGTGACCAACCTCCACACTATGTAAACAGTAAATGCTCTCGCTCCTACAGTATTGTATCAGCTGATGAACTGCTGTGGGATCCATGTTGTTAGGTTGGCTATTTTGATGATGCCTTTGAAAGAAAATAGTACTCGGAACTAAAAGTTGTAATTTAAAATTTTAATTATGCTTACAACATTTATGGTTTAAATTATGTTTCTAAAGCAATATTAAATTTTCTTGACTATTAGTAACTGGACTTTCAAAACATATTCAGCATTTATGACAGAGTATGTCGACACGTACGAACAGTAAACGTATCCAGCCAATGGCTAGCCATGTTTGTGTTTCCAGCCCGGGGAAGGAAGTTGTGTGAGCGTGTTTTTTCTCATCGTTTTTATTATACGAATATCTTATTGGTGTTGTCGGAATATTTAATTGATAGTTAATTATTTTTTTATTTGCTTTCTCCAAACATAGTTGGTTGTAGGTACCATTGTAGTGTGTTTTGTTGAGTGAAATGTAATATTAATTATTTTCCTAACCGTCTTCCACAACGAAGTGACACAAATATAATTTCCGTATATAAGTTTTTAAGTTTGTTTGTATCAGGAAACGTGCACAGTGTTGATCTTACTGAATGATTTTTTAAATAAAATTTAATGCTAGTGACGAACAAAAGTTATCTTAGTGAAGTAAACTCGCAAGGATTGCCATAGAAAAACACGTGTTCAAGAGGTTACAACAGTAAGTTTACGTGCTTTGTAAAAGTATTTGTAAACCGTTAATATAATTATTGAAATTCACGTGGCCTGAAAAATGCCACACTTTCCACACTTTGGTAGTGAGTGAATAATATTTGTTTGTCTACATCGTAAATTCAATTGTACAAGGTTAACTTCGGTCAAAGTGTGTGCGTGTATATATTGCTGCATCTGTACGAATATGAACAGCGACGTATGTATTGCGTTTTGTATTTTCATTAAAGTTATAATTTTCGAAATTAAATAATTTAAACGTTATTTCCATACGAGTAAAGTTTTCCACTGCTCCATCAAAACAATATGCAACTCAAAATGCCACACACTCATGCCGGAATCACAAAGACCCGACCAACATAGCACGACACGACCAAAAACGCAATCACGACACATTTCACTGTGACTACTTGAATTTACAGCACGACTAACACCACACTCTCAGCATTTAACCTAACTATTTAGAAGGCACTGATAGGCTATGTTAGTCTCAAAGGCAGTGAACAAGAGGAAAATTGTAATACATAATGATGATAAATTCGTATCGCTAATGCATACAAAAGTAAAATTATTTTTAAGAGTTAGATACAGTAGTTTTCAATTAATTTCTCTTTTAAGCTGCATATTTACCATTGTAGGGAAAGCTTGTAATACAATTTCATTTTGCAATGTAGTACATTCTGTGTGTCGTGTCACACGACACGACGAAGAATAAAAATAATTTCTAATCCAAAATTGCTGGTCGGACGACAGAATCTTGTTTTTCATTGGCTGTTGACCATCGTGTCATGCGCGTTGGGGCTATGTGATTCCAGCATCGTAAGAACATCAGAATAATCCCATCTCACAGAAGACGATAAACTTAAGTCCCCTCACTCCCCTCTGCTCACTCTTTCCTTTTTCCCTCGAAATTAAATAAAGATGATACCCTCATTGGGCCCACATTTCTTTGCTACGAACATTGCTCTGTGTTATTGATTGAAACTCTAACACACTGATTCTGGAGGGTTTCAAAATATAAAGCTTAGTGGCCATACAAACCTGTAAGTTGTATCACTTCATTTTTTAGATCATATATGAAATTTGTCAAGCTTGTTACACAGGGATACTTGTAAGCAAATTAATTTAAAAGTTTTTCCTGTTTTTAAAGGCTGTATTTGAAAATAACATAATGGCATGTGGGTTTCAACATTGAAGTCTTTCATAAATGTTTTGAGCAGTTTTGTTTTGCAAATTAAAAGCGCTCATATGCTTTTAACATACTTTGTGAAGAATATTGTAAAAGTGAGAAGAATAATTCACATAAATAGGATTTGCAATGGAAAGACAACTTTTCGATATCAAGTATATTAACAACATGCATAATCAAACAAAATTCTTTCAATTTAAGCACCCAACGAAGGTGCTCCAATATCATAAAGATGTGTCTCATGCATCAGCAGGAACAGCGAAATTTCAAAATTGATCGCTACGGAAAATTAACTTTATGTCGTCTTCAATCTTGGGTAGGTGGAGCATATTTTTAGTGTGTAAGTAACATGTTTGTTTGATATATTGTTACTGTAGATCACATCTGCTTCTCTAGAGCGCTTTGTAATATCTCTGAACTGAAATACAGTTTTTCATTAGGTACCCGAGAACAAGCCTAGGGCTGTATTCACAATTTTGAGGAGGGAGGTTGTGCGACTGAACTTCAATGTAAATATCAACACTGAGTTAGTCAGAAATAAGTTCTTATTCACAGCATGACAATCTGAACATGTAGGTATTTGAGAAAAATTATTAAAGTATTTTGTATGTAGACCTGCAATACTTAACATTTGAGTTACTAAATGAGAATTATTAAAATACTGAAACTAAGTAACATTTGCTTAAGTATTATTTTGGCTAATTACATACTTTAACATTCTTAGAATTATAACCATCATAAAAGTATCAGGCTGTACAGAGTTTGTTGTCATATCATACCACAAAGCTGAATGATGTACTTTTAATGCAACAGTAGGTATAGCCTGTATGTAAGCATATATACTGTCTTTGAAAAGAAGAAGAGAGAGGGGGGGGGGGCAGTATTTGGGTATTTGTACACTCCTTGGAAAAGGGGGGGGGGGGGGGGATTTTGGTATTTGGTGTTCATGGAAACCATGCTAAATTTTTATGTTTACAAGAACTTTCCTCAGGTAAGTGTGACAAGATTAGTTGTCATTAATATTATCGAGTACCATATGTTAAAAAACAGTAAAATATCTTATTCATTCGACAGTCAAAATACAATTTCATTTTCGTGCATCCTTGTTACAAATATCTTACAAGGTAAAAAATTATCAATTTATAGACTTATTACATGGGCTATTAAGTCATTTACATAAAATATTTATAAACTAAAAAAAAAATGGGATTGTAGCAAATATGCAACTGTTTGAACAGCCCTTCACAGCTTCTAAAAGTCATTTAGAAGGAGGCACATGCAGTTTGTTTGCAAAAATAGGCAGTCATATGTTCGTTTGTTTACAAATACTGGCAGTCACATGGTGTTTGTTTGCGAACAGTCACCTTCAATGACAGTTCAGCTGTGGCGGAAGGATACATAGCCACCCAGATGCCAGTGGCACTACTTTCCTAGAACTGCCAAATTTGAGACCACTTATATGAAACAGACTATATCCCCAATCCCATTGTGCAAAAACATACTAAATCCTACTAATAGTTACTTTTTGTAAGAGAAAATTTGGGATAAAACACTGATTTTTCTTCACCTAAACTGAGTATTAATCCACTTTATCTGGCACATTCTCAGTTCCCCGTCATGTTCAGGATTTACAAAAGATTGTGCATAATCAAGGAACTCTCATGGCATTCCAAGTCAAGTAATGGTAATTCGAGGGCATGGCGGAAGTAGCTGGTCCTGGTTGGTATCAAAATCTAAGGATTACTAACACACTGCCTCATATCACTTGCAGCATGACCTAGTCTAATGCTTTGAGCTTCACTTCAAAATTTATACCAAATTTACTTTCAGAAAGGAGACATCAATAAACTATGACATGTGATGCATTCCTGCACATTTAGGATGCACACTCTACTTTACAACTTCGCCCCATCTTTCAGCACGCCGCTCATAATGGAACAGGCCATGAACTCTTTTAACAGTACTGAAGAGGTGGAACATGTGGCTACAGGGTATGTTGGTGCCATCAAGAGTTACTATAGACACGTGATCCAAGATTGTACTGTTCACCCAGACTCACCCAGAAGATGTCATGCCAGCACCCCCTGCCGCAAGATTGTATTGTTGACTAAGCCTCCGGCTCCCTCCAGTGAAGGTCATGCTAGTGCCACAGCGCATCACTGGTGGGCAGCACCTATTTTACCAGTATCCGCAGGAGATAAGTGATGAAAGTGTTGCTCCAGCATCCTGTAATTCTCAACCCCTGCAAATGAGGCTAACACCCATGCACCCCTGAGACGGAGGGTAGTAGGTTCTTTGTTGACCCAGGTTTTTATTTTGGTAAGACCTCGGAGGATGTGACGGAATATGTGAGAAATTTTAAAAGAACAGCCGTGGTCAATAACTGGGATAACAAAATAAGTTTGCTGTATTTACCAAATTTCTTAAAAGGGGCCGCTGCTAGGTGGTATAATAGTTTGGGATATAGGGCAGAGGCTATGACAACATTTGGGGATTTGATAAAAGCATTAAAAGCCGCTTTTGAAAGCGTAGGTGAGGCGAAAGATATAGAGATGAGATTGCAGATAATTTCAGGGAAGGGACGAGTCCATTGAGGAGTTTGTTTATGATGTGATTAGTATCTGCAACAAGTTTGATGCTAAAATGGCAGAGGAAAACAAAATTACATATATTTTAAAAGGACTCCGACCTGCCATTGTAAAAAAAATAACAATGCTAGAAAACAAAACAGTACAACAACTTATTCAGAATTTACGTAATATTGAAGCTGGTAGCTACTATGCTAAAAACAGACAAGCGGCAGCTCCAGACCGGTCTGAGGAAAGAAACCAGAGCAGTCGAAAGGTAGCACCTTTTTCAGGCTCACAAAGGGTGGGTAGCGAAAGTGAGGTAGCGCAGTTACAGAAGACTGTTGAGTTACTGGGAAAACAGATGTGAAAGATGGTGGGGCAAATAAAGCAGTTGAGAAAGGAGGGCAATGAGGGTCCTTCAGGAAGTACAGGTAATACGTCAAATCAGGGGCATTTCTCTAAGTCAACTGGGGGGCAGAATAACTCAGCAAATGGAAGACAAGGAAAAATGGGAATAGCCAGACCGAGACGAACGGCCGATGGAAAACCTATTTGTTTTAGCTGTGAGAAGGCCGGTCATTTGAGGCAGTCTTGTAGAACAAATCCTTGGCCTACTAAGAACAATAGTACTATGACGGAAAACAAATGACGAATAATGTTGCGGGGAATGGTTCGTCTGGCAGTCATCGTCCACAGATTAAGGTACCCCTCTCTATTAAGTCAGGTGTATTGGGTCTTAAAATTACAGTGATTGGGCAGTCTACAGCAGTGTATATTGATAGTGGAGCAGCCATTTCATTGATAGATAGGAAACTAGTTCCTAAGTAGTATTGGCAAGAAGCAGAATCTAGAATATTCTCAGGTGTATCTGGACAACAACAATCAATTTCTCACATGCTTCATCTTAAATTTAGTCTTGGGAAAGCTAGGTATCTTCACCCATTAGAGATTATGTCCTCCCCTATAAATGGTATTATTCTGGGGAGTGACTTTTTGCTCATGTACGAAGCTCAAGTACTGTGTAATGAAAAGGGGTGTGTTACTGAATTATCCTAGTCAAGGTATACTATTAGTTTCTATGCCTATACAGGAAGCTAAGCAGTGTAAGTGCTCGTAAGTGCCAGGAAATGCAGGAAACCACTCCTATGGACATTAATGTAAGTGATGAGGGTGAACATGACCTCACTTTATGGTTAGGATGTGTCATTGTTAGGGACCATGTCATATCGGAACAACGTATACATCAGTTGATAGAACGTGAGTTAACTTCTCCTGGCTTGCCTGAGGAAATTCTTCTTGAACCTTTGGATTATGTATATGAAAAACAATCTGTTCTAGTACCCTATAGTGTTTCGAAAAAGCAAAATGCGACAAAATTTTGGGTAGGAAATACTTCTAGTAGTGAGATCACACTGCCTACGGAAATGAAGTTAGGTACTTTAAGTAATTTTGAGGAGGTGAAAAAGAACCCAGTTAATATAGTTTCAGTAGATAAAAGGGTTGGTGCCGACGATTTTGATGAAAACCAATTAAACATTAACCTTAATTTGTTACCAGAACAGAGACAGGAGTTGCGTAATTTGTTGTATAAGTATAATCAATGTTTCAGCTGGAAGCCAGGTCAGATTGCTAGAAATAAGGAGGAAGTAATGACCTTGGACACTGGGAAGATACAAGTTGGTGTTCTTCGGTTGTCTTGGTAAGAAAAAAAGATGGAGGATTCTGAATGTGTGTAGACTATAATCTCGTAAATGCTGTTCTAGAGGACAACAAGTATCCTTTACCTAGAATAAATGATTTCTTAAGTTATCTCACGGGAGTGAGATATTTCAGCCATTTAGATATTAATGCGGGATACCATCAGCTGCGAGTGGCAGAAGACCAAGAAAAGACTTTTGTAACCCCAGAAGGGTCCTTTTGTTTCCAAACCTTTCCTTTTGGTTTAAAAACCGCATCTTCCACATTCCACAGATATATGGCTAAAGTATTAGCAGGACTGAAATGGGGATCATGTTTGGTACACCTGGATAATATGCTCGTAGCAGGACATAGCTTTGAACAACACTTAGCTAGGCTGGAACAGGTGTTGCAAAGGTTTAAAGAAACTAATTTAACCCTAAAACCAGCAAAATGCTCCTCTGGTCAAGAAGAAACAGAAGTGTTAGGCCACATAGTTAGCCACAAGGGTATTAGTCCACATCCTAATAAATTGAGGGTAGTCAAGGAGTTTCCGAGACCAGTGGACCCTATAAGTAGATGGGGTTAGTTTCTTTTTATCAAAAATTTGTCAAGAATTTTTTTTTCATTGCTAAGCCACTCTCTAGAGTTTACTAAAGAAGGCTCAGAAGTTTGAGTGGGGTGAACCACAGGAGAAAGCTTTTCGAGAGTTAAAATTGAAATTGGTTTCATCCCCTGTCCTAGTTCATTTCCAAGAGGGTGATCCCATTGAAATACATACAGATGCATGTTCAATGGACATTGGGGCTATCCTAATGCAGAAACAGGAAGGAAAACTTCATCCAGTAGTCTACGCAAGTCGTATACTGATGCCTGCAGAGTCGAGGTACCCTATTACTCATTTGGAGTGTTTAGCTTTGATCTACGCGTTAGACCAGTTTAGGCCTTACATTTATCTAAAGCCATTTTCTGTTGTAACTGACCATCATAGCCTGTGATATTTAGATAAGTTGAAAATGAATGCTCACAGTTCAGGAAGGATAACAAGGTGGGCATTGAAAATGCTAGAATACACTTTTTATCAAGTATTCCAGCAGAAAAAAACATGCCCATCTAGACAGCCTGAGCAGGAATCCAGTGGATATAGGTGACCACACAGATGAAGATCGGGCTTTAGAATTACCCGTGTTATCATTACCAGGATTAGATCTTGCAAAAGCTCAATGAGGTGACCCCTCGTTAGTTCCATTGATACAGGCAATAGAAACACCCTCCCAAATTGAGACAAAGCTGAGTAGGTTGGCTAAGAATTCTTGTCTAAAAGAGGGTGTATTATATAAAATTAACACTAGACCAGAGGGTAGAGTAAAATTATTGCTGATCCCTCAAAAATTTAAACCTGAAATTTTGAGTGGATGTCACGATAACCCACTCGTAGGTGGACATTCAGGAGTGTCACGAACATTAGATAAAATAAGAAGAAGGTATTATTGGTCTGAACTAAATAAAGATGTGAAGGCTTACGTAAGGACATGTGAAGACTCAGATGAAGAAAGGACCTCACACTAAACCCGCTGGCTTATTGCAGCATATACCAGTGGATGAACCTTTCGACCAGGTAGGAATTGAACTCTTGGGACCATTTCCCAAGACCCTAAAGGGAACAAGTACGTGATAACGTGCATAGACTATGGCCCAAGGTGGGCAGAGACTAGAGCTGTACCTGCTGGAACAGCTCAGGAAGTAGTTCAATTTCTGCTAGAGGATGTAATCTGTAGGTATTCCTCCCCTGGTTCTATTTTAAATGACAGAGGCCATGTTTTTAGTTCAACTGTAGTGCGAGAGTTGTTAAGAATGATGGACGTGTAAGGATGACTTCAGGTTATCGTCCACAACGCAATGGGGCAGCAGAAAGACTCCATGCCACTTTGACCACCATGATGTCACATTGTGTGTTTTGATTGTTCTCTTAACCATAATGTTTGTACTATGTATTTTGTGGAAACTGTATAGACACAGAAGCCTAAAAAGAAATGAGACTCCTGCAGTTGACGGACGAAGTGGCACCACTGAGGGGTCCGTTTTGGAACTTGAGAGGAGCAGTGGCAGAGTCCAGGCTACTATTAAAGATGGTGAAGGTCGTACGCACATCTTGGAATAGCGAATAAGAAAAAAAAGACAACGGTTAAACAGATGTTTAGTGTTGAAAGGACCTTTTTTTTTGTAAGTACTTAATGTAAGCCAGTATAGGGATTCTAGGCTAACTTTTGAGTTTTATATTAGGGAACTAAAAGAGCATAACCAGTTTTAAGTAGAGATGAGAGAAGACTGTGTAGAGATGATGTCAGAGAAAGGTAAGTGAAGAGGGAGCTAGCTCAGTTAAAAATAAATGTATGGATCCCAGGGAGTAGACTTCAGAAATGAAGGGCGAGAAATAAGCAACAAACCTAAGGAGGTTATGATAAAAGTTTTTTTTGTGTGTTGTTTGATACATTGGCATTAATATGTATATAGTTGGACTAAATGATTTAGGCACCTTAAATGTTTGTGTATTTTTTTGTTACATGGGATGTATCATACTAGCATAGCTAATATCTTGATTTCTATGATAACTTCTAATTAAAAAGAAAACTAAAATTGAAGATTTGTAATAACAAAATGCTTAATTGAGACCAAAAGACAAATGGGTGTGCCTTCTCAAGACTGTCGCCATCACTGTGTTTCTATGACAGAACTATAAACTGTGTTACCCTCCAAAAGAATTAAAACAGGTGCCTGTGTTGCAACACACAACAAGAATGGAATTTCTTTTTGTGTGAAACCTATTGGGACACTCCTGTACAGAGACTGTTGTTGGGAGTTAGGGTGTGTGAATGCATTAGAGATAACCTGGTGCATGAACTAAGTGGACTATGAACTTTGCAGCAAACCTAGAAGAAATCTCCAACACTCCATCCTGGTGGCAGAACTTCCTCCCCTCCCCGCCCAGTTTTTTTGTGTTTCTTTTATCTCAGCCCCTTATGCAAGGACAGTGACAATGCAATAGACTTCAGTGGCAAATGTAGGGCTCAGTGTTGGCGTTTTGAGGTTGGAACTTGTGACACTGAGGATTTGATGACCCTTGGGCCCCCATTTGTAGAAGCCTACTCCGTTCAAGAAGAGGTGAGCCTTAGCAACTGAGCAACAAAAGAAAATGGTCTCATATTTCTTTACCCTCAACAAGCAGCAAGATGGTGTTGTGCAATACTGAACTGTGGTCATTATGGGCTATCCAGATGCCGGCTAATGGACTATTTATGACCCTGTTGAAGATGTCTTTTTGTGTGCGCATGTGTCACCTGAACTATCAACTGTGAAACTGTTAGTTTAGAGTTGTTTTAACTAGGGTGGGTTCAACTTAACCTATTTGATTCTGGCTCTGAAAGCACCTTATTTCTCTTTTGGACTAGGAATTGTATACGTAATATTTCTTGTTTCTGAATGGCAAAGAGGAGAAATATGAAAATGCTTACTTTGTGAGGATTAGGAGGATGAAACAAATCCTCTTTAAAATGTGTGATAACATGTGTATAGATTTGCAGTTGATGGTGTGCCTGATGCCTGGCCCCTATATTTCCAGTGTTATGGGAGTTGCGGGATGAGATGTCTGACGTGCCGCAGCTAGGAAGGCATTGCAGATCTGGAGGCTCCAGGACCAGTGAGGGAATTATTATTCTGGAAGAGTGTTGAAACTCCAGCTGCCATACCCTTCAAGTTTGCCTGCACCCCAATAAGCATGTAGAAAAAAATTACCTTATGTCTTATATAGTATAGCATAAAACTAAGTGACCCTTGATTAAGTTGTTAACCCCAAAGGTTATCTGAACTACTAGACAAAAGAACAGTTACTGTAGTTTCTCATTTTTATCATTGTAATGGAATAGCTATTTAAGTATAAACGAGGTATACTGTAATTACTGAGAATAGGAAAACTATGGGATCTCGAATTTAAAAACGAAACCATTAGAGATGAGTGATACAAAATATACTTTTGGAGAATATCTAAATTTGTAGACTCTCACAGGGCAATATTGTCTTAAAGAGATAGCTTTCAATGCGTAAGTTTTACTGTCCATTTTTTTTATATAAGTGGTAGTTTAAGGGATAAATAATGAAATGATTTTATGATGGTAACCCAAGAGATAGGCAAGGATGGGCATTTGTAGGTTGGCTATACTGAGGCATTTAGCACATTGGCCCATTTATGCAGCCAATTTGTAAATATTTTGATTTCATCCTTTTTATTTTAAACAACATATTCTGGTATAAGTCCCATTCTAGCACCAACTAATGTTATTTTTATTGTTTCATAAGATATGCCATTTCTATAATTGGTTGGCTTAAAAACTATTTCACCCTGTTGAATAAAGGTGCTGTATTTTGTTTAAGCAGCTCGTTGTCCTATGTACAGTGTAGCCTACGACACGTAGATTTCGGGAGAAAGAGATCCCATGGTTTTTCATACAAGCTCACTAAGTACAGAACAATTAAAACTATGAAGCTGTACATTCAGTTGTTTTAACAGAAATTACAGGTGAATCCTTATTAGTACGCAATTTTGATTTAGGTTTGATTGTTACGCTACATTCATTTAAATTTAATATTTCTTATTATTGTTCTTGTTTTAATGAGAACCTGTGAAACTCGGAAGGCTCTTTATTAATTTTGATAACATCTACCCTTAACTAATATTTATTTTTATTGCTGTTTTATTATTAGTTCAGTTACAGTTGTTTATTATTGTTTCCTGGAGAATACTCCTCCTCGTAGCTCTAAGAGGTTAATTAAATGAACCTGGCACAGATAATTGGAATTTATATTCACCAAACACTCAAACCTCTTAGATTCTGTTCAAATATTTAATATTGTTAAGTTATGCCTACTTTATGTTAGCAAGACCAGTAAAGATTGTAATATTCAGAAAGCTAAATTAAATTCCTTTCTTTATATAGTTCCTTATAACTGGCATTGACCTATTTTACATTTATATTACTTTTCTTTTCTCCATATTGTAAACTCTTTACTTAATTTTTGTGCTACTTCGTACAAAAGTATTCAAATTTTGTTGACCCTCACATCTTTTCTTTATGTTGTGTTTGTTATGAACTCTGTTTTAATTCTGAATAAATATTAAGTGTTAATTTAAACTCCTTGTATTTCAATTATTTAACATTGATAAATTATTCTTACGTTTGCACCATACTGAAGCACAATTTAGTAGGAACGTCTACCCTCTCTGTAATAGATTAGCACATATCAAGTGGATTAGTTTTAAGTATATGGTTTTATTGATCATTCACTCGGTGATAAGGGCTACAACTGTATACCCCATGGTAAGAATAATTCACAGAGTAGTCTCCCACACTCTGAACACACCTCACCACTGACTTAACTGAAATGAAGTGTTTCCAGTATACACCTCTTGATTTGGCTAAGATAATAGTGCTCTACCCCGCAGTGTCCTTCAGTGAATTAATGGATTATTTTATTGAGTCAATTTAGGGTTATTTTTGGAATCTGAGCTACAAGTCAATTAGTTTTGTTTTACTTTTCAGGGGATTCCAGATAGCCCCAGCTTTTCTTGAATAATCCGGTGGTGGATCGCCCCCTTTATACTTTCATTTTTTTTTTTTTTTTTTTTTAACCAGGTAATTTTTTATTCAGGTTTTTAGTTGTGGACTTTGATTGGTTAAGTTTCACCCCCCCCCCCCCCCCCTCTTTGTAACCATATTGTGCATAATGTTTAAGGACGAACGTGTGTGATCCAAGTTTGTAATGCTGTAGTTATAACCAATATTTTCATGCATATTCGTATTGTAAATGTATGTTAGGAAAATTATAACTCCATGCAAAACAAACACATGCTGCACTGACTGTACACTACACAATATTAATTTCAGTATCATTGAAATACACAGCCACATTTAATACGGATGCCCACCATATTGGTTTAACTACAAAATTCTAGCCTGCCAACTACTTGTGAGCAGTTGAGGCATTCCGACTCCACTCATGACGTCACTCGACCTTCGTTTCAAGCTTAGAATACCGAACGGTGGTCTGAGCTGACAGTTGTAAAGAATCTATTGTACTTTGTCGGAAGGAGACACTTAGAATAACCCCCCTGGCAATAGGGAGGGAGCACCATGTTACGGCATGCAGGGGGTGTGGAAGGCGGCCAGATAGAGGAAAGTAGCAAGGAGGTGTGGGCATGGCCTGTGGAGGGAGAGCAGCCAGTCGGACGGAAGGGGGTGAGGTGAAAGTACAGGAGCGGCCTCATTATAATTATGATGCACACACTTCAATTATAATGTGTATATAGCAGCTATTCTGTATGTCTTCTCATTTTCGAAAAGAAAAAAAAAATTCAAAACTTTGAGGCTGGCCTTGAAATTCGTACTTCTAAGTCATTTAAAGGCCTATAATTAATTTCCTACAGGGTATAGCTCTACGCAATAATTATAATTATGATGTAGACACTCTGATTATAATGTGTATATATCTGCTATTTGGTATGTCTTCCCGTTTCGAAAAAACTAATTCGGAAATTTAAGGCGCACAGTTTTATTGTCCCGAAGACACGCTTGTTAGGAAATGCATAGTGGACTGCACACGAGCTATTGTGGACAAGGCTTAATGCAGAAAAGTGGCCTTTCGTTGCATGCCACAAATAATTCGCTTTTGTTTGTTTTAGTTTTCCTTTGTAAAATGCAAATCAGACGAACAAGTGACATGTTTCACAACATACGAGGCACTGAAAGAACTCATCTGCAGTGCAAGCGTGCTTCGACCCATGATTAGTTTTATTTGGATGTGAGCTTGGTTTCTCATTCTCATTTCCTCGCGAACCAGGCCCAGCAGGTGGCGGGGGTGAACCCCCTTTACCAAGCTGCGCGACAAACAACTCGCAGCGAACACCGCCCTTGGTGGAATCAGTACATCCTTTGCCTGGGAAATATGGTCTTTTTTTTAGTTATTCTTGCTTGAATGCACGTGACCCCCTTCATCACAGCGCGTCTCTCTTCTTCTGTTTCCCTCCCTTGCGTGCTGTCAAGTCCAGTGATGTAGATTAAAAAAATAAAATTCTGATAGCAAGGGGCTACACATTTGACGAGTTACTGCGGTAAATAACAACACTTGTGCCATGTTTGACAGATACGTGCCACACCACATTAGAACACAGGCTTTTCTTTTTTGCGCACACACTTGGCCACTCCCTGAATAGCGCGGAAAGCTATAATGCGAGTCCGGGTTATGTCCCCCAACAGCAGCGTTATATCGGGCTTTTACTGTACTAACGTTTGTTTTTCCTTGGTGGGGTATATACTTCTGACCTGTGAGTGGCATTTGCTTCTTTATTTATTTATATCGTTCGTAGTTGGTTCTACAATTTTGCGTCACGGGGGTACTCACTTCTGAATCTTCTGACTTTTTTTCATCAGTCCCTGTACGGTTCTGCATGGACATGTTTTTCCCTGTATTCTGTATTTTTTCATCGCACACAGTAGCTTGCCCATGAAATTATAGCATGCATCACCACTGAGTGTTATTTATTTCTCGTTTGCCATACAGAAAAGTACATTATTTTGGAATAAAATTATAAGATACCGCAATATTAAAACAAAAATACATTTCACGTTTGGTAAGTAATGCATGTAGGTAAATCTGTGGATTGGGAAAAAACAATTATTTTTAAAAACAAATAGGAATAACCACATTTCATAAAAAAAATTTTAAGTCAATAAATATGAGTGTCGCCCTGCCAACGGTTGCAGGACATGTTTTCACAAACAAAGAATTTTATTTTTGCAACCGAAAAACTATTTCTTAACTTTATTATTATCTTTTAGTAACACGTGATTCCAAATTAAACAGAAACTCATATGGCTGGCTTTGGTGTTGCTACATAGTTAACTCTGTATAAGCCATACCTGGTGAAATTCATAAAATAAAAAAAGTATTTAATACTGGTATCTGCTTTTCAGGTACTTGATACTCATTTGAAAGGAAAAACTTTTTACTGCTATTATATTCATTATTGTTCATTTTCATTAACGTAAACCTCAACTGTATATTGAGCTATCATTCCCACATTGTATATCAATATTTTGTTCGCAGCACGACACAATTCATAAATTGATTAGTAGGAAGGTCGAATGTTGATATGAGCTAAATCGCTATGGCTGTGGTGCATGTTCAATGGCAGAATTATAACTACGTGTATTTTATTTATAAACAAACATATCTAACCGAAAATATTGGTGATATGACAAAAGTAAATAGTATGTATGTATAAAGTAGATAAGTGTAGTTTACGCACTGAACATGTGCTGTATTTATAAACACTGGCGTCTTTACTCATCTCCTGTGTTTTGTGGTTATGTTCTTGAAAAAAATGGCATTTGCAACTATTGAGCGAGGTTGGTGATTGTAGAGAGTTGCTTATGTCACAAAACCGGTTAAGAACACCAAAAATAGTATTCATATTCTGTGTTTTGTGGTTATATTCTTGACACATACTGCAACTATTGGGTGGGGTTGGTGATTGTAGCCGGCTGTTTACCGTTGCAAAACCAGTTGAAAATAATTACTGTTTTACATTGTGCCATGGAGTTTGATAAAGAGAAGTTATTTTTTATAAACTTACCAAAGTGCTAAACTGCAATGTAAATACTAAGAGTTACGTTTCGGGGTATTTTAAAGTTACTCAGACGCAATATAAAAAATTACAAATGAAATGATTTGTATCCGCACAATCGGCAGGATCTGCCACAAAGTATCGGTATCAGTAATATTGGGAAAATGGGTTTTGGACCCACGTGTAGAAATTAGTATAAAAGGACTGGCATGGCCAACGTTCTTCATTCTCAGCTCCTCCATCGCCCCCCTCGGGGCCAGAGGCAGTCTCCACCGGGACTCACTCGCTACAAATCTCTGCTCCTCCACCACCTTCTTCAGGACAAGTGGTAGCCATCGGGGTGCACAACCACTGGTCCTGAAGAAGATTCCGCCACCTCTCTTGGGGCCGGAGTCTTTGGCCAGTAGGAAGACTCTCCGACCAGAAGCTCAACAACTCTTCGGCAGCCGCCAAAGACACCTGGTACCCCTCCAGTTCCCGATAAGGTCACGACGAAGTCCCTTCCGGACCTCCCCCGTCGCACCAGACGATGTTAACAATTGACGCCAAAACCCTTCTGGTACACGTTCATGCCTTAAGTCCCTTCAGAACACCCCCAATAGCGTTAGATAGACATAATCAATTACGTAATTAACTACTATTAACTTTTAATTCACTCGCCGTACGTTCACTAGCACTTGCCCAGGTCGCCTTCACCTGGTTAATTATGTCCGGTTCATAACTTTCATTGCAAGTCATATTATCATAGGAAGTAGTACGAAGTCACAGTGTTTATTATTACTTCAATAATAAAAACACGTATATTCAATCTATTCTCTTTAGTCTAATTTTCTGGAAGTATTGGAAGTCCTTCATAACCTAACCAAGCAGGGTCGACAGCAGACAAAAACGCAAAGTTAACTACCCAGACAGTAAGAGGCCATTTGAGTTCTGCCAAACTGGTAGTCTATCAAAGGAGCCTGAAAACCTTATGTATACACCCACCAGGTAAATTGACCAGACTAAGTCGTTCCATACTGCACCACTGCTTCTTTTGGGGCCGAAATGGAGCTAGAATTACCTAGTCTGATCAGCCTCCTGTGAAGACTTCACCCAGGTATTCAGTCACATAGCAGCTTGAGCATATCAACATTCTGTCCACCGCCTCCTCTGGGGCCGGAAGAAAGAAACAACTTGGGTGCCGCTGGCTGCAAGTCTGAATATTCGGCCGAACACAGTAGGGAAGGAGTCATCAGCTTGTTCTCTGTGAAACACTTTAGATCCTTTCCTTGTGCCATACTCCCAGAAAGGAGGAGAATGGAGAAGATTGAAAAAGGCAAAACATGCCTCCAAGAGTAATACCATTTGCTTATGTTGTACTTATTCACAGGGCAGAAATCATATCACCTGTGAGATATCTAGTCCATTGTTTCCCCCACTAGATAAACTTAATAGTCCTCCTAATCCTATTCTAGAGCCCTTCAGGCAAACAGAGGAGCCACATCTTGGCATAGCCAAGCTTTGGTTATGCAAACCTAATTTCCCCATCACAACAACCAACAGGTACCAAGTTCTCCACAGCCGACAAGTCTGCCAGAACCAGCCACTGTCCCGCCGCCTGCCGAGCCACTGAGCCAGCCACAGAGGAGGAATCCACTTCCTCCCAGTCATCTCAAGGTAAAGGGTCGGGTTGTGAGAAGGGTTGAGGCAGTGGCTGTGTATTTTGTCCCCACTCACCCTACCAGACCAGTCTTATACGCAGGCAAGGCACCTACCAGACACTAAGGTCCCTGCCTTACCCATGTTCCTTGCGATACTGGCATCACAACATAAAACCTCTACCATAGCTACTTCGACAACCACTTGTGTTAAAACCTATTTTACTAAATTAGGAATCATAGTTAACCTCCACAGTTGTTGCTTCAAACACAACAATAAAAACCCCAATATGTAGAACACCGTCCCAGCTGGTCATGTGCCAACTATGAAATTCCACCAAAACTATTAACGTTTCAATTTCAGCACAAATGAAAAATGTTGCATGTTCAGTAGAGCCAAAATTATACTGTGAATAGCGATAAAACAAAAATAACCCTGAAATGCAAGTTAATGCATCACATAACACCAAAATTTATGTAAAAACACAAAATAATATGAAATTTAATTAAAATACACTATTTTATCTGCAAAACCATTAAATTAAGGAATCAACCCATCACTATTTAAATATAAATGTTTCCATTTTAAAAAATTGTTTTTATTGTTGCATAAACAAAATATCATATTTAATCTTTAGTAACTTTGAAAAAACTTAAAATTTTACAGTAAAATTGAGGGTCAAACTAAGAATTAATAAGCAATTTTTTGACCGAATCGGGTTTGGAACTATGTAGTGTCAATAAAATACAGGAACTCACCCACCAATAATAAGAACAGTGAGTAACACAAGAGATGTGTAGAAAGAAGAAGAGGGTAGGTAGAGAGCTCACCTGATATACTTCTCGTCCTCCTCCTCCTGAGCAAGCTCAGCACGACGGCGGGCCTCCTGCTCGTCATACTGGGACAGCATGGAGTCATAGTCGATGAGGCGCTGGCGGCGGTTCAGATCGCGCAGCTCCTCCAGGGACTCCAGCAACTCCAGCTCCTGCTTCGACTGCTTCGTGCGGTTCTCCAGCAGCTACATACACAAACACACACCGTTAACTGTAGCAACCTTGACTATGCTTCTACTGCTCACTTCCAAGAAACCATGTACGTTATAACAGACATACAGCTTTTGATAAAAATTGTTCATATTAATACAATAAACAGCAGCATTTATAACAAAATACAGTAACAACATGCATAAAACCAAACAGTTATCCATTAATAAATATATACAATATTACAATAAGAATAACATCACTGAACTGCTTATTAAGAAAAACCTAAACCATAAATTCAATACCTGGTATTTTGACATATAATTAAAATTTCTCAGGTAAAAACCTGTTAATCCCACAAGGTCTTATTAGGCAATATTAGTTATAATTAGGAAATAACCATCTTGATGTATATCTACTAAAATCAGAGACTACAGTATGATTTTCGTCCTTCGGATAACTAATTTTTCATTCATTATGGAGTAAAAACAAGAAGTTATCAATGTTTATGGTACAGTGAGCTCTTTCAAAAGGTCTACTTCATTATGTTTTAGCTGATTAATATCTTTCCACCAGGTGTGAACATAAATATTGCCATGAGCTACTGTACTTGCCCAATGAAATCATAAGTGAAAAACATGATTACAAGTACATACTATAAATACCAGAAAATAAGTGTATTTTTAATATTGGTTTATGTATATTGGTTGTTTATTTTTATACAATACAGTTCCTCTATATTCAACTATGCCAGACACCAAAAAGTAGAATATTTTTGCTGATTATAAAATAAGCTTAAACAGTAATGGCATTGTAATACAATTCTCTCTCTTGTAGTAAACACATGTCACTGGAAAGTTAAAGTGTGAACTGCATTATAGGTACAAGACACTCTTAGATTACTTATTTATTTTTTCATTAATTACCTCATTCAAACGCAGGCATGAGGTGAAAAATAATGTAAAATGTATTCAAAACCATTTATAAATAACACACATGCAAATTCTTTGAAAATGCCATGAACTAGTACCTAAATTGTGTATAGATACACTTTTTTGCACATGTCCACTCAAATACAATAAACAACTATGCAGGATGCTAGTATGACCAGTCGCCTGAGCAAATTCCGATCCACGACCGTCGATAGCCGATAGTGAGCGAGTACAAAAACACAGTAGGACCAGAACCTCTGGCAGAAACCTAACCCCTGACAACTACGAGGCGGAGAAAGCGTCCCCCTCTACCTCGACGCAGTAGGTCGTCTTCCTCACTGTACCAACCCCCCCCCCACGGGTGCGTTTCTTATGGGAACAACACCCCACAGCTGATAATTTTTTATCCCCCATTAGCCCCCACCCTCGAGTTGAACCTTGTCGGACGCCCCCTCGAGAGATAAACTGGCGGGATTCTGTGGACCACCTCATCCCCAACCGTTCTTACCCGAGCATAAATATAATGAAGGGAAGTCCCCCTTCCACCCCTCCATGAGCGTTAAACCAAGGTCGTGAACCTCTCCTGCCCCCCTGCTTGTTCCACAGGCTGCAGAGTGTCAGCCCCCTCACGAGAACTTGTTAGCATGCATTACACCAACCTTGTCGGCCTCCTTCCCCAGGAACCAAACTGGACGAAGTGGCATACCCCCTCCCTCCAGGCTCGGTCCCATCTACCACCCCCCCCCCTAAAGTCACCGGAGCATAATCAGGATAGCGAATCCGGGACGTACGGCACATTACCCTACCCATCCTTCCCAATCCTGGACAAGCATGGAGAAAGCGGACAGACAAGAGAATGAAAACCTTGGTTCAATAATGCCAACATCTGAGGAACCATTGGTCAACTTGGCGACTGCCCCCACCGGCTCTGAAGAAAGGTCAGAGGGAGAGAGAGATACTACGATCACCGCGTTGAGCGAATGTAAAATCGCCATGCCCGGCCAGTTAGTAAACGTGAGTGAGCGCGAAGCCTCTCCCATGACGGGATTGGTCAGTAGTCGGTACCGCGCGCCAGTCACCCGCACTGCTACCGCCCAAGAACTCCAGTCAATCACCCAGACAAAGCATTCAGCTGAAGATGTCACCCACAGTATGTCAAACATGGGTGACAAAGATGAGCCCAGCAGTACCACCACCAGCACTTATGCAGATGCAAATAATGTCTGGGACGCTGGCCCCAAGCTGTCTGCCGCCGCCAGAGAAGCCCCGCTGCACGCCAGGCGCACATGTCACATGCCTGGGCAGTATCAAGAGACAATCTGGCAGGCCCCCGCCTTTTTCTGCTGGCCAGCCTCCTCCACTGCGGCACCTCGGAAGCGAGGGTGCCCCCTGAGACGACGAGCGATGAAACATCCTCGCCCGCCTCCAGCGTCAGCTTCCAGTACTGAGTGAGTACCCGGTAGAAGCCAGACATTTGGACTTGCGCTCCAGCCCGTTATAACCCCCGTATCTATATTAGTAGGGTTGTGCTTGCATTAGGGAAGACAGCATCCTGAAGACAATGCGAGAGTGTGATAGCTCGTTTAGTAGGGATGGCTAGTTGTCAATTTAAAGCACTTACAAAATCCTAGCCTGTTAGGAAGTGCATCACAAGTGCCTACACCCACCTCAAGAAGTCAATTTTGCTAGCACGTAATTTTTTGTAACCTCAACTTTACTTTCAAGGTAGAAAATTTACAAAAAAACCTGCATTGTAATGAAATGAGGCCCCACATAAAAAGAGAACGTGTCCAAGTAAAGTAAATATTGCCTCATGAAAACGGACACAGTAAAGTAATCTAGAATTAAATTTATGATTTGTATTCTAAATTTGGCATTGCTCCCTAGTTTTCTAGTCAGAAATTTTGTTTGGCGAGGCCTAATTAAAGTAACTTCAAACCTGTAAGCAAGCTGGAAAATTTATGTTTGCATTTTCCCCGCAAACCCCATTTGTGCTCATGTAAACTAAGAATTAGACCAGAACTTAATAATAAAAATTGTTGTTTGTATTTGAGAAAATTAAAACGACTCGTTTAGCGCAGAATCCGAGAATTCCGTGAGCACTGTCAGGAAGTGAGCACGCGAAACCAAAGCCCATAATCAGCGGGTCCGTAAACACAACCTTGATAAAACCCTCTCCCTTCCTCACAATCTGACTGGGTGACATTGCATTAAGGAACCCTGTAAACCTCCTTAACAGCATGAGACGAGAACTCGCTGTAACCTGCCACCCAGAAATTCGAAGCCTTCATAAAAATTTCTGAGTGTAAAACTTGTAACTTTGAAAGCTGTTTCAAAAGAATTTTGTTTGTACCAAGGTCATAACCTCAAATGTGTTGTGTACTTCTTGTTACGCAAATTAACAATAAATATTTCTTTCACTTGTGAAACCCAGAACGTAACTTCGTTACACACACCGTCAAAAACGCAAGGCTAGGAGTTTGATATAAATAAATCACATTGTGAGTAAGCCTAGTATTTTCCTTAGAAGGAAACCCAGATAATCCAATAGAGGTAATGTGAGTTGACAGTATTATTTTTGTGTATCACTTGTCATAGTGTAGAAGAGTGTAACTGAAGAATTATGCGTAATCTCGTATTATGGCAACGTCCCGCCATCAGTACAGCCAGCATAACCTCTCTACTCAGTGCGAGATAGAAGCCCCATACGCTAAAATCACGAGAAATGCAATCTCATCCCCAGCCATTCAGTCTGTACCTTTACACATAATTTTAACAAGTAAACATAACCTTGTAAGTAGCAGTCAATTCACACCCCTGTACAAAAGTCGGTTAAGAGTGTTTTTACCCTGCTTGTAACCTCACTAAGAGGAACAAACGGACAATTATGACTTACTTAAGTTGCATTAACCTCCTTAATAAGGTACACCAGTGTAGAGTGTCTAGCCAGAATTTTTGTATATAACCCCCCTTATGATGTACGCCACTGTAAGGCCCTTAGAAGTAAACATTAATTTTGTTATCCTGCTATAACCACCCAAAAAGGGATAAATATTTTCTTATAGGTTAGAATTATCATTGTATAATTTCTCACGTATGACACATGGTTAAGTGTATCCATGTTTAGTCTGTAAGAGTGTAAAATGTGTTGAGAAAATATCTCACCCCCCAGTGTGCGCAAATAAATTGTTTTCACGTCTGTGTGAAAGCCCCAAACTGAGTTGTGACAGTTTTCCACGCTCTCATTATACTGACGTGCCTGACACCCTTCATGTAACGTTAAACGAAGGCCCACGCCTATCTAAGTTCATGAACCCTATGCCCCAGTGCACACCCCTAATGTTTTGTGCGCACTAACCAGATGAAAACTTTGCTCAGAGTAAAGTACTTAAGCAAGTACCTGTACATATTAATCACTTGTAACAATCCCATTATGTAAGGGAAACCTTATCTTGCCTATTAGTACTTCAGAGTGCTTAAACTTGTAATTATTGTCAATACAAACGGTGTAACCTAGTTTGTAAGAAATTGCATTTAGTGATCATGTCTTACAAGAATGTTTACAGAAAAGTATACTATGTTTACGCACAAATCGTGCTACACCAATTAACCTCAAGACTACCAAGATAAAAGTTTTTTTCTTCTTTGCTTGAGAAATTTCAGTGTCTTGCTCCAATGATGAAATGCCTACTTAGCTTGTAGGAGAGTAACCATTAACATCACATGTGTAATTAATAATTTTTAAATTAAAACTTGTAATTTTTGCTGCATGTCGGATACTGTGTGACCACCCCAGTCTAATTAATTTATTACCCCAGAGGCCACAGTATACCAATCCTGCATGAGAACTTGCTTGTTAAGATCCCAAATTTATTTTTTGAGAATAGAAAACTAAATCAATTAACGTAAAAATAAATTTTTTTTAAACCATATTTGTACACATACTGTATAAATTATCTTTTCACTTTATCGCGCCAGTGTAATTCTGCTCTCGAACTAGGAAGGCCTAGTATTAACGGCTCGTTCCCCAACCTCCTTCCAAATGTCTTCCTCCCTTGGTAAGCAAGAGAAAAGAAAACGAAAATTGTTCAGGTTCGACTCCCGGCCCATTCAGACAACCAGCCCAGTGCAACACCTCCAGCTGCAGATTTAGCCCCATCACGCCGACCTACTCGTCCAACTAAGATCTCCTCTGCCAGACCCCGCACCCCTACCATCCTATCAGATTAAACCCCATTTTATATCATCCATTTGGGATTGCTGGCATCCCGTATATTGGCGACCCTGAGAGTGAGGAGGATCGAGCTCCCTGAACGAACAGCCACTTCCTTCCGCTCCACTCTGGGGTTTGACTCCCCTCCAGCCCATAGTAAACCTGCCCCTAAGCGGCCTAATACTACACCTAACCCCCTTACACCTCACTGGCCTAATAGAACAGTTAGTATTCGCCATGGCAGGCCGAGCTAGGCTTGGTAGGATAGTCAATGTCACCGCACTACCATCTAAGGTAGTCATACCCCATAGAGCATGTGTCAAAACATAACCCACGTGGCTTTGCACTCGTAGGCTGTTTATGCTTTACTTAAGGGGAGCAAAAGGGAGATAAGACTTCCCCTTGTGAATTTTAGACTCTGCTCTCAGGTGCTCAGATTATAATTCCACTATACACACACTGAGCTGAGTTTACTCTTGGAACAAGGGGTCTGGCAGGTTGTGACCCAGTTCTAGGACCCGTATGAACGATGATGGTGACCTGTACATGAGATGCACGGCCATGCACGCATGGTGCAAAGGCAGAGCAGCAGTGGGCCGCCTCCAGAGTGGGACAGTGAAGGCAACGTCAAATTCCCCCCCCCCCCCAACTCCCCACCCACCGGGAGACCACTGGTGTGATGCGGCAACCTCTCTCGTAGCTCTGGCTACGCTGAAGTGCAGCAGGAGTTGGGGTAGTGCAAGGGATGCTGCCTCAGCCTGTAAGTAAGGAATGGCCTGTTCCTTACCTCGTAGGACATCTCGGGCTGTTGCCGACATCATCGAGGACATGGGACGTCCGGGATGACTGCAGGTGCCCCTGTTGCAGGGCCTGCAGGAGGGCGCATGCTGGTAGCATAAGTTGGCATGCCTGAGCTCTGGCTAGTGGGAGCTTGGTGTCTGAAGTGGAGCAGTCGCCCACAGTGTTGTAGTGAGCGGGTTGGGTTGTGGTACGCTGACGAACAGTAGGAGGCGGCAGAAGAGCTGCTCCCACCTCTCCTCGGTGTCTGTTGCTGCTCGTTGTTGCTGGGTGCAGGGGGTGACATCTCCCTCCACACATCATTGACGTCCCTGGCACTGACCACTGAACTGCAGAGGAGTCGAGCAAGGCAGTGCGCTATGTAGTGGCTGGAAAGCCACGGAAATTGAGGGGTGACATTTCTCCCCATACTTCACTGATGTCCTCTGCTGCCAACCATTGTGTTGTTACTGTGGTGGGCACGGCAGCAGGCAGCTGGGAAGGAACAACAATCAGTGGGTGACTGCCCTTGTGATGACGTCGGATATTTACCTCAGGTGCTGCTTCAGTTTAAATTAGACAGCAAAATGTCAATAATTTCCGCCTCAGCGGCACTCACAAAGTTTCAGTCGAAAATTGTCCTGTCACTCTGTGCACACTGAGTGATTCCCCGGTCGCAGTATTCACTGTCAGACATCCAGGATTGAAAGTAGCGTGAATATCATCCCTGTGGACCTTACACATCTTCCTAGGCTCGATCTGCACTAGGTATGATGTTGGGCTCTTTTTTTCCAGTATCCTGTGCAGCCCTGTCCATTTGGGGGCAAGTTCCGCACAAAAATTCTGTTTGGCTGTTGACAGATGGTGCATATGCACATAAACAGTCACCTGGTATCAAGGGCTTGGGTGGCCTTTTGGTTTCTGATAGCCATTTTTGGGCATAGCGTTTTTGGTTTTCGCACGCTTCTTGATGATGGTGCCTTCTTTCCCCTTCTCACCCCAGAGTCTGCAGCATCTGTGTTTAAGTCCGTTGCACGGCACACAAGCTCCCCTGGGCATGCTAGGCCTGCACCATTCAGTATCTTGGTAAGAGATTTTCCCATAGTCTCGTTAGTGCGGTTATGAAAACAAAAAGCTATGTCTGGAATGTCTTTTGCCCATGTTGTGTGATCTTCGCCAACTCTTAGGTGCCATTCTGTGCACAAACGTCACCAATGTGGTTTGAAGAACTGGGTGACATTGTCACTTAGGAGCATTTTAAGGGCAGCCCCAGAGAGGGAAAAACTCCTTTTTCAAAGTGGCGGCAATGTGTTGTACGTGTGCACTCTGCAAGGCAAACAGTTTGCACCAATGTGTAAATAAGTCTGTCACTACAACTAAGAAACATTTGCCATTCCATGAGCGTGAATATGGACCAATGAGATCTAGGGCAATGGCTTCAAATGTACGTTGTGCAGCCTCGGCTATTGTTGGGCGTTCCTGTCTGATCGTGTTTTTTAAACATTGCGTGCATGACACTTGCACACGTATTCCCTCACGTGTATCATGAGGCCAGGCCACAAATATGACTATGTAATGTTTCATGCTGTTTCCACTGCACCTGTGTGTCCAGACAGGCCGTTGCTTTGGGCGAAGAGAACAACAGTGGCGCGCACCACTGGTGGCACGTAAAGGCACCACGAAACTACTGACTGGCTGTTGTTATGCATCTCGAGACAGGTTGTCAATCACCAGCCACCCTTCTATCGCTTCTAGCTCGCACTGGGCCTTTATCTGCCTCACCTATGCGGACATTTGCTGTTGACTCAACACACAAACACGTAAAGTTTGTCTGCGCAGGTTTCTACAAGCAGGCTTTGTTGTGGTTTCTTTGCCGCAATTTGTCGTAGCACTACTGGAGTAGGAGCGATGTTTTCCGGAGGTAGGACGGTCTCCCACTGCTCTTTGTCCACAACTATTTCCTGTTCATTAGGAGAACGTGACAAGGCGTCAGCTAACTGGTTGTCTTTTCCAGGAACGTGATCGACAACAAAGCAAAAATTTCGTAGCAGCATTAACTAGTGAGTGAGTTTGCTACGGACCTTGCACATTTAGTGCAGCCACAACAAGCAACGGTTATTGGTCGTTAGCATGAAATGCCTATATTCAAGATGAACGCAATACCATTGGATGACCCAAATGATCACCACGCATTCCCATTCGTTCATGTTTTAACGTTTTCAGTGTTGCCAAGTTTGGCGCTGGATTTGTCAATGACACAACGTTCCTGACTGTCACTATACTGAAACAACACAGCACTGATGCCTTCTTGACTGGCGTTAGTCTGCAAATACACGTGACATGTAGTATCAATACATGCGAGTGCATGGCACTGTGAAAAACGGTAGCTGACTTCCTCGAATGTGTTTTGTATGTTTATGACCCATTTGTATTTCTTGATGGGCGACAGTATTTCAGTGAGTGGCGTGGTAATCACTGTGAAATCCTGCATATTCTGTCTGAGCCAGTTTATTAAGCCACAGAATTTTGCACGTGTTTTCATGTGGTAGGAACTGGATAATCCTGAAAGACATTCAATTACTCTGGTATGGGGTGATTCCCATCCCCATCGACAAGGTGGCTAAGGTATCTAATGCTCGTCTTCCCTATGCTGCACTTGTGATTTGCGCAGGTTAGGCTATTGATTGCTAGTCGATCTAAAACTACTGCCAGGTGTCAGAGGCAGTCTTCCCAGGTTTCAGACAACATGACCACATCATCTACCTCAGTCATGGCGAAATCCTTAAGATGCAGTCAGAAATTTTACCAACATGCTCTGAAAAGTTGATGGGGTGCACTTAAGCCTAAAGGGCATGGTGCAGAACTGGTATCAACTGCCGTCTGATGCCGTAAAAGCTGTTTTGTGTCTGTCTTCAGGTTTTACAGGTATTTGCCAAAATTTACTTTTCAGGTCAAAAGATGACTGAATTTTCGCCTTACCAAGGATGTTAAGTGAAGTGTCTACACTGATAAATGGGGGCGGGGCACTCTCTGCAATTTGGTTTAGCAGTCTGAAATCAATACAAAATCGCCACCTTTCATCTTTTTTCCTTGCTAAGGTAATAGTTAAATTGTACCTGCTTTCTGAAGGCTCAATCACTCTGTCACATATCATATCTGCAATTTGGTGGTTTAAGACGTTCAGGTGGTGTATATCGTAATCAGTTGGAGACGTCCAGAGTGGATTGTTTTGATCTTGTGTTAGGCGACAGTGGTTCACTTAAGTGGGTCAGATGGTGCAAAATCGTCTTTTCTCTCGTTCAAGGTATTCTCAAAGACTCCATTATATTCAGCCACATACAACCTTTCTGGCCACATATACTTATAACAAGAGAAAATGCTCACCCTGATAGCATATGGCTATTTCAGAGTATAATCAGCAAGTAATTATACTTTTGTTAAGCCTCAGGAGAGTAAAATAAAGACAAACTGCATTGCATAAAAATAAACAACCAGTGTACATTAACAAATAATATCATAAAAACATTATAATTCTCGGATATTTTTCAGCACATCTGTTGAAATGGAGTACAAATACTTGGAATATGTATAATGTTTTAATATTCAGAATATTGGTATGTTTAACTGAACCGTTCTAAAAACACATTTTACTTTCTTCTCTCTATTCACTATGTATTCCTCCACAGCAACGTGTATACATTAATACTGTCATGAAAGAAGTTAGAGTGACATACAGACATGTAGGTACTGTATGTGTCAAGTGACACAGTGAAAATGTTATAAAAATTAATGTTACAATAATGCCAATTCTTAATCTAACGAAATAAACAGAAACCAAAAAATTGCCACTAATTTCAATATTAAACCTTTAATCAGATCTTGTCACTCATTCATATGCTACTAGGAGAAAGTCAAGATACCCATGTATTTATAAGTTAAATGTGATGATACAAATTTATGTTTTCTGCCACAGGTAACTGCAGAAGTGGCCAGTGGCCAGCATACTAGCAGTAGACAAAGCAGCAGGAATACAAACAAGCGAGCATCACCTTCATGGGGTTGGTGGCTTCGTCCTCCTTTCTCTCGTCCTCTTCTCGCTGCGCCTGCTCCTCAGCCAGCTTCAGTGCCATGAAGTTGCGTGTCGCACCTGCCTCTATCTCGTAGTCTGTGTTGCGAGGGTCTGTCTTGAAAGATATCTCTTGCAGGCATCTTGTGCACTGAATTAAAACTATATTTTTTTTAATTTTTTGTACGAAATACACCAAAGATTTTGAACAAAAACTTTTAAAAAAAATTTATGCAGATAAGATATACTAAGTTTTACCTTAATGTAAAATCTATAAATTCGAATGCCCAAATAATCTTCTCCTTCTACATCTTCTTTACGAGCATTGAATTTTTTTCCTTTGTAAATATATTCACCGCACGTCACACACCTGGGAAAAAGAACTTAGCCTGAAACTCGACACAAAATACAAACATTTTCAAAACAATTTGCTGACCTATAAAATCATTAACTGGAACAGTACAAGTGACCTACCATTGGTCTTACTGTGACATATATTAAAAGCCCTAAGAAACAGCACACATGATTTAATATGCACAATATCAGTTAGGCATGATTAAACACAAGACCAACATGTATAGAAAAGATAAAAGACTGCTGTACAAATCACTGGGAACACCTGATTTTTACGGTACAAAATATAGTTTTCTTTTAAATTATTTAAGAGAGTAATCTATGATATCATTTATAAGTATAGTACGTTTTCTTGTATTGTAAGTGACCTAATTGTTTAGCTGTATTTCAAAACATTTAAGCTCACATCAATTTTTGTTATTGGAAGGTTATAATATGTAATGTAACTTAGATGCCTGCTTGTGAATAAAAGATGCTTTGTACCAAATTATTGTAAATTCTTATCGGCCCAGTCCAGCAACAAAACATCTACTTACAAACACACACAGTCCGTAACCATAAGAAAACTACAGGTGCACACACCTACATGAGGTATTTTTATGGAAATCAGTTGTCCCTACAAATAACCAGCAGTGTTTAAAAAACTCTAGATAATTGAGCTGTGAGAGGCAAACTGGAAAATGCACAAAGCTGCATATTGTTTAAGACTGTAAAAGTCAGAATTAGCAAAAATGTAAACTTGAACGCCACCACTCAGCTTAGATCAGACAAAATGCACAAGTGAAGGGCACCTTAGTAAATTAAAAAGAAAAAAGAATTTCAGTTTTAGATTAATTCTTCTATTTTAATTTTTTTAATCTTCATATGACACGTTCACAATCTTTCAAAAATGTTGATACACGCACTGTCAGTTCAGCGTTGCAGTAATTCAGGACTAATACTGTTTCTTTAAAGCTTGCCTTGCGAGAAAAACTTAAAACTTATGAAAGCAGGAGGTAACAGCTTTACCTCCTGACGCCCTGTCAACCTCCTACGCCAGTGGAAGAAATTTCGTAGTATGAATATTCTTGGCCGAAAATCCTCGAAGTTTATATATTTAAAAAAAAGTTTGGTCATGGGTGCGTACTGGCGTGGGCTAAATCAATCCACTCCAATGTGTTCACTTCAACCTCTCATTATTTCCAGCCCGTCCCAGAGCTCTCTGCAATGGCTCTCCGTTTGTAGCTGCCTCACGTGCTAGCCCCACTCTAGCTGAGTTACTATAAATAGAACTGGCCAGGTCTCAGCTTTACGTCCAAATACAGGTATCCTATATAAAAACTCCTCTTATTGGCCAGAACACAGCTAACTTTGTCGCCCTCAAAACCAAAACTGCTTACAATTTAAGAACTACACAAGAAGTTGGGGAAAAAAAACTCTTATCTCAAACTGACGAAACCTCACTGCGACTGCAGAAACTCTAAACGGCAGCGTATTATAGATAACTACTCAAAATATAGCCACAAATTAAAACTGATAAAACAGTTCCACTGCACGAAGCACAAAAGAAAAATTTAGATTATATTACACTCACTGGCCAAATAAAAATTAATTTAACCATAAGTCTTGATTGAAAAAAGTATTATAAAAACCATTAAAATATAAATATATCGCAACTTTACAAGACATTCAAAATTCACAGTTAAACTGTGTTGAGAGCAATGGACAAGTGAAGGCATCCATCAGTGGATCAGCTCAGCAAAATCCAGCAGCCTGTACAAGAGATAGAGCTGTGATCATCCGAAAAGTAAAAAGAGAACAAATGGTTACTGTGTTCATCCAATAACGTAAGAAATGGCAGCTTTATTAAAGCACCATATCCATTTACAAACTGCTTATGGTATGCATAACTGTGATCCTGGTAACCTTTTGCAGTGTGCCATTAACAGTTCTACAGTAACACTTTCGTTTGGTGGTGTCAACAGACAGCCAGCAATGTGGAATACTAGGGACTGGTAACACATCAAACTTTCTCTGGGAACAGACAACCAAACCATTGTGGAGTACATAAAGCAACTGAGTGCCACAATACCTAGCTCACTTCACAGCAGCAAACATCACATAGGCTACTTACTACTGGCAGTGCAGTCTGGGCTGTGTTTCATAAAGACACTCACGACGTAAGCTGTGAATTAGGAGTGAAACAAACACTAGCCAGTAGTGTAGAAAATTCTATTTTACAAACAAAATAAATACTCTGTTGGAATAGTACACTATTTTATTTATTTATTACAGTAGTTAGCTGATATTGATGTAATATCATTTTGGTTTTGTTTATGTACTTAAACGCTGGTAAAAACTATAAAAAAAAAGACCTAAGTAAACAAAATAAAGTACTAAAATTTTCTGAATAAAATATTAAGAGGGTTGGAGGAGCCTTATTTGGTACATTTTCTAATACTTTAACAAAGCACATCAATTTAGATTAGATGCAAATACGTAACCATGCTGTACGAATTGGTTTGGTGAAAAATGATGGAGACTATGGATATGTGCAAGACAGCAATTGACCAAATGTGAGAAACATCATAGCTGTTAATTTTATGAATATAAAATTTTAAAAAATAGTAACAAGGTGGTTAAGGTGTGTGCGTGTATGTATGTGTGTGTGTGTGTGTCTATATCAATACAGATTGGTTCAGACCAAATATACATACATAGTGAGGACAACATATGCAACACAGGCTGCAAAGCTGCGTGGTGAATAGTAAATGCTGTCATTTGACACTTGTCACTCGTGCATGTATGACTGAGATGATATACAGGGCCTAAATACCAACTCAACAGCAGTGCACTGAATTAGTTAACCTTGCACTGCCCCTACACTGTAGATAAACCACTTGGCTCAAGATCGACAGGTTGCATATCTGCAAGGCGTTATAACTCAACATTTAACAAAAGAGGGAATTTCAAAGAGACCTGATGGCCTGAGAGTGTTACACCACTGCAACCTTTTTTGTTAATCTGAACATGATAGCTATTTAATCTCTTGAAAATGTATATATTAAAATGCCTGGTTACAAATATTTTAGCAACACAATGATGCAACCACCTATTATTTGACTAATTTTTGAAGGGATAATACTACCAAACAAAGAAGCAACATTTAACAGCTACACTTACATAAACACCATACTGAAATTTGTTTAATATCACGTTGTTTCCTATTTATGTTCATAAAAGTACTCCCAACCCTCTTGCATCAAGGGTGTGTATCTCCCTCAATTAAATAAAGATGACCAGTAGGCTGCTAGGCTACCAATTTTTATATATATATATATATATATATATATATATATATATATATATATATATATATATATATATATATAAGGACAGGAAGTCAAGCACTCACAATCTATACTCTGTTACAGCCCATGGCTACAGAGGCTTGCCTGCTACAAGGTAGCACAGCAATAAACACACACACGTCCCTGTGGAATTAGATTTAATTTTACGTGCTATTTAGGCTATTAGTTAATTACCTTTTTCTTTCTCGGTAGTATTCTTCCTTTTTAGAACTAGTAAAAGCTGGTTAACATTGGCACTGCTGACACTAACTCACACTTATTCTTTTCCTCTTTAAGTTTTCAGGATCTACTGGGGATTGGTGGTGAGGGGAGGCTCAGTCACGCCACTCCCCTCACCAAAGTGATGTGCAAGCATCACTCTCGTTAAATCAGCTATAAAATCAAACAAAAAGATGTCCCACCCCCTCTCTACTAGTATTTTCTCTACTCACTAACAAAGGGCATGGTTCCTAGCTATCTGTCTCCTGTAGCATTTTCTATTCATGCAGGTGACAATTTTGAATTCTTTCCTGTCAAAAGGGTTTTTTACGAAGTCTATGCCAGTTTCCCCCTTTTTCTTCTTAGTTATAGTAAATTAGCTATAAGTACATTCAGGGAGGTTGTCAAAGCCAAAATCGTGGCCATGGCTGCCCAATCCCCCGCTGCCGCGATGCATGTCTCCTTGCATAAGTTCCCTCCCTAGTAGGTGTAAGGGGCTCAGCCCAGGCTCAAACTTAGACCTTAGAAATAGGGTAGATTTAAAAAAAAATTCATAATATAGTATGTACTTGTCCACAGGTGCACACACAAAGAAGCAAAACACGTTTTCCATGCGGTTGCATGGTCATGACGTTTTGCCGGCTAGGCTAGCTTTATTGGGTGGTGAGTTGTAGGCCACTACAATATGGTGGAAGGGTGCTGTTAGTGAACCTGTAGCCAGGTGGCAAACAATGATGCAGCGAGAAAATTTAAGTTTTGCAGTATAGCTGTTGAGCATGGGTTTGGAGCTGTGATTATCTTATACCTATTGAGCTTCAAAGGATGCCGGGATTTATTTATAATTTGATAGCTAATTCCCAGCGTCTTAATTCTGAGCTATTGCATGAAGGTATTAGGGCTCTTAACAACTCTTGTACAGTAGTAGGAAATTCTTTGTTGTGTGCTGCAAGTGGTTTGTCCTCTAGGTTATTGATGTGACCACCAGCTATGGATTGTTTAGTGTCTGCTCTGTAGCTATTCATTCTCTGCCTGAGTGTGTGTGCACCTGTTTGCCTGTTCACAAGTACTAGACTCTGAGTACTCGTACTTCTGTACTTTTATATATAATCTCTCAAAAATTACTTTTGGCTATAAACACTACAATGTTTTTGTCCCATTTTGCAAAAACAATCATCTTACAAAATTTGTAACATTTGGTACATCCCCGTACAACTTTTACCCTCATCCTCGCACTCTCTCTTTCTATAAATAAATAATAAAAAAAATATATCACACACACACACACACACTATGTGATCAAACGTATCCAGACAACCCACGAAACATGTGTTTTACATAGAGAGCAAAACAGTACTGCCATCTACCACGTGGAACACATGTGGTCAGCGATCGTAGAGCAAGAGATAGCAAAATGGGATGGTCTGAGGAACTCGCAGAATTTCAACATAGTCAAGTGGTCGGGTGCTTCTTGTGTGTGGGAGGTTTCCACTCTCCTGAATATTCCTAGGCTCACTGTTTCTGATGTTATAGTGAAGAGGAAACATGAAGGAACATGTATAACTAATAAGTGTGTCGGCTGACCACCTTTGTTGACCGCCAGAGACAGTGGAGCGTTGAAGAGGGTTGTACACCATAATTGTCGATCATCCATTGCCACCATCAAACACGAATTCCAATCTGCTTTAGGATCTACTCCAAGGACCATAACTGTAAGACTCAAGGTACGGAAACTTGGTTCCCATGGCCGAGCAACTGCCCACAAGCAGCATATCACACAGGCAAATGCCAAACATCACTGGCAACATCTACCAGCCTGTATAGTGCCTACTGTGAAATTTAATATTGATAGGATTACATTATGGTCAAGTTTCTCCTGGAGGGGGCATGACCCCCTTGTTACTTTACATGACACTGTCAAGGCACAAGTTTATGTTGACATTTTAATGGCTTCATACTTCAAATGGCTGCAGTGCCTTGGCATACTATGGCCAACCTTCCAAGGTGGAATTCCCGCCTCTAGCAAACCTGTATCGCCCAACCTAATGGCATTCCCACAATTCCCCTCACACAAATAAGGGGAAAAAGAATAACAATTCATGCAATAAGACTTTACAGCCTTCAGAACTGCAGCAGTCGCACCAGGCCCCCTCCTACCTCCCTCGTGCAGTCGCAACAGGTACTTCTACCTGCGCTGCCAATCAGAGCCCAGCTCCTCACTCATTGGGCGAGCAGGTTACCTCACCACCGCCACAAAAAGGCTTCAAAAAGAAAATTGCGGCCAGCCATGTCACTAATGTCATGGAGACAACAGATAGCTACAGTCTTCTTCCCCAAACAATGAGAGACTGTTTTCCCTCATGAAAGCAAGCCCCATTGCGCAGAAAAATCCAGCACTAGTGGAACTCCTGGAGTCCCTCTGTACTGCATTAACCATTTGGAATAATCCAACCCAAGGTGACAAAGACAAAGTCACTGCCCTCATTGGCTTTGGCTTAGCATTCTTACCCAAGCCAACCAATGGCCGCTAGAGGGCATGACAAAAGTCTGCCCTCTTAGGTTTAATGTAGTAAATAATATTACTTACAGGAATGCTAACGGCATTCACAGTAAGAAACAAGAGCTGATAGATTTTATCTCTCACCTCCAGATTCCTATTATCGAAGTTAATGAAACACATCTGAAACCACAGCATAGATTCTCAATTACTGGATTTAAGTTTTACAGAAAGATTGCGACAATTGAGGCGGCTGTGTTTTAATATTAATTCATTACTCAATTGTATGTAATCCTGTAAAAATATTACAACTTCAGACACTTTAAGCTGTGGGTGTTACCCTTAAACTAGGGAATCAACATATCGCGATTTATTCAGTTTATTGCCCGCCAGGCCGCACACTTTTGTGCACAGATAATGATGAATTAATTAATGCTTATCCTGCTTTACTCGCTGTTGGTGATTTAAAGCTAAACATCCAAAATGGGACTGTCTCATGTGCACAGCCAATGGGAATACTCTTCTTAGACACCAGGAGCAACATAATTATGTTGTTTATGAACCCAGCGAACCAACTTTTGATCCACATCAAGCGAATCATAGGCCCGATATATTAGATATCATGCTTAATAAAGGCCTTAATATGGCATTTGAGTTTGAAGCGCTCCACGGATTGGGCTTGGACCATTACCCCATCCGCTTGTCTTTTGATGAAATTGACACAGACAATACACCTATTTGTAAAATAAAAAATTATATGCATGCGAACTGGCCTGGTTTTAGGGATTATCTGGAAGAGGAAATTAACATCCCAGCTGCCATTAGTACTCCCGATGAATTAGACTCTGTTGTTGAGCACATCACAGAGCTAATTCAGACGGGAATTAATAAGTTTGTCCCGGAGAAAACACTGCCGACTAGCGCAGATAAGCTTCCTGAACATATCAGGGAGCTTATCTCACACAAAAATAGGCTGCATAGGCTCTATTCCCGCACTAGATCTCAGCAATTAAAAGCCCAGATAAATAATCTTAAGAGAGTGTATTGATATTGAAATCACTGCTTCGCAAGACTGAAATTTGAAATGATAAATTATCCCGTTCATGTACCCAGTATAATAGTCTGTGGCACATGACAAAAGCGTTTACAAAGAAGCGTGTTCCAATCTCGCCTCTTCAAGGCAATACAGCAGTGGCTTATACACCCCAGCAGAAAGCTGAGGCTACATGGCCAATCAATTAGAACAGGTTTTCCACCCAATAACAATCCAGCTGATCCAGCATTTGTGGCCCGTATTTATAGGGACTTCCGTGTGCGACTGAGACAGCCCACTGTGACTGAACCAGAACTCACGCATACGAAGGAAGTCAAGCGTATTATTAAATATATGAAGCCCCGAAACGCACCTGGGTTCGACTCCCTGCAGGCTATAGTCCTCAAGCAGCTGCCCGACAGCATGTTCGAGGCTATAGCAGAGTGCATTTGTGCAAGTTTTAATCTTGCCCATTTCTCTACTCCCTGGAAATGTGCCTCTGTAATTGTTTTTCCCAAACCGGGCAAAGACCAGACTCAGTTACAAAACTACCGTTCAATCAGTCTGCTTAGCTCGCTCTCTAAGATCCATGAACGAGTTTTATTGTGCCGCCTAAACATTCATATACATGATATTAATTTGTTTCCTAATGAACAATTTGGCTCTAGGAAAAGTCATTCCCCTGTGCGACAGTTAGTCCACTTGTCTGAACATGTAACAAATACCTTCCTTCAATTGGCGCCAATATACGGTTGCAGTATTCCTAGACGTGGGAAAGGCTTTTGACAGAGTTTTCCACGTGGGGCTTCTTTATAAATTATAACAAAATAACTTCCCAGACTGCTATATCAAGCTTCTGGCATCATATCTTGACAAACGCTCCTTCTCTGTTTCTATGGAAGGAGCAATATTCAAAAATAAAAATACTAAGGCAGGAGTCCCTCAGGGCAATATCCTAGGGCCAGTCCTATATAACATATATACCCACGATATTCTGCGCCCCCCTGATTGGCATATCAATTTGGGAATTTACGCAGATGACACGGTCTATCCACACCCTGTCCTGCCGAGCTGAACTTGCACGCCCAGGCACAGCTCAATGAGCTGGAAACTTATTTTCGCCTGCGACGAATTAAAATTAATGTGGGTAAATGTGAAGCGCTAGTCTTCGTGTGCCGCCACATCCCCTCAAACCTACAACTTACTCTCTTTGGGGGGAATATTCAATTTAAAGATGAGGTAAAATACCTTGGCCTCACTTTGGATAGAAGGCTGACATGGCGACAACATGTGGAGGCTAAGCAAAATGTTGCTTATGCCCGCATGAAAACCTTATAACAATTCTGGTTTGTCGTGTAAAAATGGAATTTGATTATATTAGACTGTGATTCGACCCATTATTACTTATGCAGCCCCATCTTGGGCCTACTGCGCACAAACCCATCTAAATTCATCGCAAGTGGCGCAGAATAAATGCCTTACGATGGCAGCACATGCATCATGCTATGTCCCTTACAGATGCTTGCATGCAGAACTAAAACAGGAACTGCTGCAAGATGTCATTCGAGAACATGCCCAAACCTTTCATTCAAAACAGGACCACACAAATCCTTTAATTTCTGCCCTAGGGAGTACGACATAGATGAGACTCAGCGCTATAAGAATCTCTTCCTTATCCACGTATTTTCTGCTTATCTAATGTAAGTCAGCAGTGCAGCGAGAAAAGCCAACGTAATATAAATTTTCATTCGTTCATGCATCACCTGATAGAGGATTTTGTAAATGACACATTATTTGTTTTGTATACGTCAATTTGCCACTAGTCATTATTTTGCCAAGTTATATGAGACAGACTGTAGCTACTTCTTTAGACTAGGCCTACTTGTTTCATAAAACAGAACTTACAAATAGTAACTTACTAATCTTATTAGAACTCAGCCGACCTCCCGTGGCGCAGTCGGTTGGTGCGCCCACCGATCTGGGGTGCGGGAGGCTCTGGGTTAGAATCCCAGGTAAGGCACAGGTGTTAATTTAAGTTAGGTTATAAGTTAGTCGGTAAGCCGTCCGCTGTTAAGCTTTCAAGCATAAAATCGGGGGACGTTAAAAAGCCGTTTTACATTATAATTCAATTATTGGAACTCACTCCAAATTATTATGAAATAGGGCCCTGGTGTGCCATTGCATATGATTATCATTTATTAAATATTTTTTAGTTTATTATATTTGTAAGGTAGTTTTTTTTAATGTTTTCCATGGTTATGGTACCATGGACATCCACTGCAACTTGCTAAGTGTTTGAGGAGCACACTCTTCCATACATTATTGCCATATGGCAGAATTTTGTCACTGAGCTGTTCATCTCCACTTTCACCGTTTACACAAATTTTATAACATTCTATATACACCCAACAGTATTATTCAAAGGACTTTTGGCATAACTACCAAAATGTCAATTTCTTGTTCAACATGCTGCTGCAATTTTAAACATTGGTGAGAACATTTCAAGGTTTTTACAACTATAACATTCCATGACTAGATGGAGATTTTTGGACATTCTCCATCGCGATGCTGATGTCAGTCATGGAAAAACATCTTCATCGCAATGGTGAATGTCCAAAAACATCCATCTAGTCAATCACCCCCATTGCACTGTTTAAAGATCACATTTATAATTTCCTCTTCTATGACGAAAATAAATTCATCCCACACATACCTCATGTTGAACGGTGCCATCAGTCGAACTGTATATTGTCGATTTCTGGGCAATTTCATGCGAGGTATTTTAGATGGATCAAAATCCGGTGGATAGTATTTCTGAAATAAATTTACAAATGTAGTTAGTTGTAACAGTACTACATGACTGGATGAGACTAACTACTAGCTCTTGCAAGTATAACTTTTACACAGCTTCAAAGTTCTTATGTCACATGCTTAAACACCACAACACCAGACATGATTGTATGAATATTGTCAATATATTAATGGATATTAGATATTATGAGATGAGATGTTGCCATTTGAACCTTTATGTCAGAAACAACAAATCTTAATGACCATTCCATACATGAATAAAATGTGTGAACTTGGTTTGTGAGGGGAATAAAGGTGTTGAGAGATTGAGAAAAAAAGAAAACTGAGCAGTTTAAATGAAATTATTGCCTGATGTGAAAAAAGTGAATATGAACATGATGTGACTAGTTCAGTGGCGTATATGTTCAGTAAACACATGTCTATAGGCTGTTTCATGGTACACTGAGCACTTTTCAAACCCCTGTTTAATATCTACGTGCATGAATAATGTGTACCAGGGGTCGGGCCCGCGATCTCCGTGGGCGAGGGCACTATCGGTGAAGCAGCTACGTGTACAATAACTACTTGAGTTGCTCGCTCACACTTATTGGCGCTCGCTTGTAACTCTCGACCCACTTTAATTGCACCTCAATTACGTACCATAAAAGTAAATGCAATCAAAAATATTTATTTGCAGTACATTTAAGCTGCCTAAATTCACTTGTAGGTGCTCGCTTGCGTTCAGGCAGCACATATCACTATCCAGAGTTCAACTTAATAAAGTTACTTACCAAGTGCCATCACTGTGAGTTTGACAGTTTTCTCACGCCCACATAACTGAGAGGAATTCCGCAGCGCACGGCGTAACTATTACCTCCCGTACTTCCCCTCCACATCATGTCTGATAATTTGCAGAGATCTCACAAGCCTAGATGTCCTCAGGCTGAATGTTTGTGAGGTCACTACTTTCTGTCCTTTACTTAGTTCATTTGTTAAACTACCCGTTTTCATCACTGTTTATTTTAATTAATAATGTTGACTGTTGTATTGGAAATGTCACTGTAATACATGTTAATTTTTGATGTCTTGCTTTTTCTGTACATATAAGTAATTTTTTTGTATGGTATTTATTGTATGGTATTTATTAAAAGTGTAATGCCACAATTAATAGATTTTGTTTGGCATTTTCATGTTTCGAATTGATATGGTTCGCAAGATAAGTAATTCATGTTGATGAACAAGGAGGGAATGAAGATTCATCCCTCAATCCAGCATTTAATTTGGAATGTTATATCCCCAATTTGGGGAATCCCGCTGATCTACCAAGGACTACTAAAAAGGTAAACTTCAACTAGTTATTTTATTTGTGCTGAAGTATTCATTTAAAATGTTCAGTGACATACAAAATTAAAGATGAAAACTGTTGGCTTTGGATAAATAAACTATACCTAATTTTACAAACTCTATCATCCTGTTAAAATTTGCACCTACCTCCCAGAAGCCCATATTTACTCCAATTCTATCACCGCTAGCCGGGAACAAATTTGATTAATACTTGTACGTTAATGCACGTGGTATGTCACAAAATTGTAATACCTACATCAATTAATAATTATGATTTTCACTAAAGTTTGATATTTAGCAGGACAACCATATAGAATATAATCCCAATGACAAATATTTGGCGACAATACTTTATGGTTATCCCAAATCTTATAAGGGAGAGGTATGATAGCAAACTTTGTTACAACATATGTTTCTTTTCTCCATTATGCATAACTTCACAAACACGACATGGGGGCCTTATGTCATTGAACTCCTATAATAATACATGTTCCTATACACCTATAACAAAACATGTCCTACACTAGATGCTGATGCAGACGTAGGTATTGCGAGCACGTCCACATTACTTAGACACACTTTCCTTTACAGTTTGTATCAGAGGTTGGTGGGTGCAAAGTTAGTCATTTCTGCAGTCAATGTTCTGTAATCTGTAGGAGACAACATAGTGAAGTACGTACAGTACAACATTATACATTAAAATTCCTACAGTTTTTTCAAAAGCGAAAGGTAAGAAACTGCACTCACAGGTGCAATAAATGGTGTGTGCAACAGGTGTGTCTCGTACCACAGTGAAAAAAATTAAGAGGGAAGCTAATCAGGAAGAAGCAGGTGAAGGAACACCCTTCTCAACACACAACAAACGGAAGAAAAACCTCAAAATATGACCTTGATACCTTTGACGAAGCTGTGGTATGACATAAATTACCAAAGAAGTAATTCAACTTTATGAACGACTTTGAAGAAGCTAGCATTTAGGTGGCAAAAAACAAAATCTCAGTGCCCGGTTTTAATAGAAAAATCAGATATTCTGCAAAAATATATAGAATATCTCAAGCGTAAGCGTCGATATAGAAATGAGAACCGTACAATTATTTACATGGATGAGTCGTACATTTTGCCATTGCATGTGAAAAATAAAATGTGGAATGACATGTCTTCCAATGATATGCTAGCACCTGTGGCAAAAGATAAGCTGTTAATAATGATTCACGCAGGAGGCAAAAATGGTTTTGTCCCTAATGCTTTTGCAATATGGAAGTCGCAACAGGGGATTATCACAAAAATATGAATAAATAAATTTATGAAAAATGGATTAACGAGCAATTAATACCAAATCTTCCACCTGACAGTATTGTTGTGATAAATAATGCTCCGTATCACAATATAAATATGAACAAAACACCTACTTGCAGCTCAACTAAGATGGAAATGCAGCAGTGGTTAGGTAAGGAGAATATTTCGTTTACTAGCGACATGCTAAAACCAACTTTGTATGACCTCATAAAGCAACACAAACCTCGGGAAGTGCAGTACTCGGTAGACTACTGGAAAATCATGGCCACACAGTACTTTGTCTGCCACCCTATCATCCGGATTTGAATCCGATAGAAAGCATCATGGCTAAAGTTAAAGGAGAAGTCGCTTCAAAAAATGATACTTGCAATTTGACAGATGTGAAAAAACTCTGCGAGGACATAACCGAATGGGGCCAGAAGACTGGATACCATTTTGCAATCACGTCCAAACACTCGAGAAAGACTATTATGACAAGAATGTGCCATTTGACACTGAAATTGATAAAGTGATTATAAATTTAGGTGGTGCGGACAGAGACAGTAGTGGCAGCAGCGACGTATACACGTCAGACTCATCGGATGGAGCAATGAGTGGCATTGAAGAACTGCCATAGTACTTCATACCTCAGTGGTAAGTAGTCAATGTTTTCTACTTTTCTCTACCTGCTGTGAAGGATTTGTTTTATTCTGGTTTCTCTCCTCCTCTTTCTCCCGCCCTCCACGCATGTGCCACCCTCCCCTCCATATGTGACATAGCTCAACCTCGGAGTTATTCTGAGTCTAGTGCAAGTCCTTCGTCGCCCAAAGTACGGGCTGATATATACCTATAAAATATCGTCTTACCGGATAAGTTTTTCAACGAATGTCATGTTGAATTTGTGACTGCTCGAGGCAACCTATTCCACGTCACTGAAGCTGTACATACTGAAGCGAACAACACGGCAAAACGTGTTTTACATGAACAGATGAGATCACTTGTATGTTGAAAATATACTATCACAACTGTGTTTACATTTATCAGAAGAAAATGTGCGTGGGAGGAAGACAGTAGTGCGGCTAAGGTATATAAATTCAAGCGTGTCCTTCAATCGCTACACCAGTTACTTAAGCATTGCAACCAAAGTTTTGTCTTTCGATGAGAGAGAGCATCGGCGTATAAATTCCTCTCAGCATTTACAAGCATGCTTATGTCGTCATTGTCTGATATTAAATAACATTATACTCACATTTAAAACTTTTCTTTCCGACATGACGCTAAGATTCTCTGAACTATTCTTCCAAAATAAAACTTTGGGACTTTAGCCTCACCAGCGTCGAAGATCAAATTTTCAACATAACATTGATATTTACAAACAAACAACGAGGAAAGATAATCACACACTATAGGTTCGTCCTTGCGATAAAAACGGGAATGATCATAGGGAGTAGAGTGCGCGCACTAGTAAATAATAATATTATCTATTCCCAATATTCATCTGACGCCAATTTGTAGAATATCAGAAATGTTTTATTAATATAAAGTCCCTCTTATTTCGAAAATCAAGAACTAATAAATAAACACATTTCTCACTGTGACCATGCGTTTTTTACTGGTTGTAATGATGTTGCGCAGTAAGAGATTGCACTCCTATTTACTCATAAAGATGGCTTTCTCACAGATTTTAATGAACCTTTCCAGAGTTTTCCATTTCATAAAAATAACCTTTCTTTTTAACCCTTCATTTCGGAAAAGTTCATAATATACCCCTAAGTGGCGCTACATGTTCTGTACATTATCTAATTTATGTTATTTTACACAAGCACTTCCCGACTAAATTTATGTATTACAGCTGTGATACACTTGCTAGTACAATTTCAATTTTTTTTTTTTATTTACTGCCCCACCTCCAAGTTAATGGTGATCCCCGACCAGCAAGCTTGCTTTCTGGACCTCCCAGATTATTTGCGGGATTGATTTTAAGGTGAGGAAATATGTGTGTTGTAACTAGACTATACACTTTCGATTAGTATTCAAATCTGCCAGTGCAGCTACTGCTCTCCCCCTTTCGGGGAAGGGTGATAGCTACCAGTTGGCGACGATGGGTCTGTGAGCTAGGGTGACGGACTGCAGAGGCCTCCAATTAGATTCCTGCAGTCCCCTCGTTATGTTGATTGGGAAGCATTTGTAAACCAGCGACGCACTGGAGGAAACCTGATGCCCGGTTGCAATTACATTTATCGCGCCAGCCGCCCCTTAAAGGGAAGGGGGATGTGAGTGGTGAGGATGGAGGCATTCATCAATGACGCCAATCTGATTAGAGCTTGTTGTTAAGATACCTATCCTGTGAACTGCAGGTTAAAGTGCTTGATGAAGAAAATATATAATGAAATAAAATTCCTTCATGCTTACGTAAATTTCTCACAATTTAAGTGGCAGAAATTTGAGGATTGACAATCGTTTTTCACATTTCAGTGCAATGCAATAATTTTGTATTTATATTTAAAGCCCATAATATTTACCATCACCCAACAGGAAATATTTGGAATTTAAAAAAAAATGCACCTCTTGTAGTGTTTGTGTGCCAATTAAACTATTTATTGAAATATTATTCACATTTCTGTGTTACTGTGGGTTTGGTATTATATTTATTCTGTTTTGAATAGTTCACAAAAGTTCCAATACTATACGTGGTTCAGTTAATATGCCGTAATGTTCACGAGTTTACAACAGTTCGCGATGAAGAGCGATTCTGTCTCCGGAATGGTTCATTCACCGGAACTGTACGCGGTGTTCACAACAGTTTAAGATGGAGATCGATTCTGTCTCCGGAACCAATCGCGAGTCTGCAACAGCTTCGAGACTGAACAGTTCTGAGGCTTCTAGCAATTCCATCCAATCGCCAACATCAGCAACTCAGTGTATCTTCCAAATATACAAATTTTAAGGCATGGTTATTAATTTGTCACTGATTAGAAGTTAACCACAAAAAATATTAACAAATTTTGCATATTTTCTGTATGGAAGTTGTGTATTTTCTGTACAGAAGTGGTGTTCCAAAGAAACCTAATACCATATGGTGAGGTGAAAAGACATCTGGTTGTGGATTATGGGCTGTACGCTTTTGAGGTTAGGAAACTGTTGGTTGATGTTTGCCCAGTAGGCATCAGACGTCGCACGAGGTGTCGTCAATGTTGATTATACTGGAGGTTGGAGACTATTTGTGATCTCAGAGTGATGCGGGATGAATCACCCAGGCACGAAACCCCATAATACTGGTTGCAGTTCGTTCTCTATGCAGTTTTACTCAGTATAATTTGATGTTTTACGGGCTGGTACATCAGGTAAATAGGTATTGGTGAACAGGAATATATGTGAATTGTGAGTTGCCAAACTCGAAGGGCGCCAACTCAGAGAGCATGAGTGCAGCTGGGAGTTGTGATGCCAATAGCCCACGTGACCCTGCCTGATGTACATCTGCTGGAACTAATGGTATTGCAGTCTAAATCCAACACATTCCTGATCTAGTAAGGGGTATTCCAGCTCCCATTATGCACTTCTTTCACTCCCGACTAGTTGTTATGGCCACGATCACGCCTTATTACAAAATCCATGAAAACAGGTTATGTAGCCATTATGCGGCTATGAAATAAATGTGTGCACGAATTCACCTTTTCAACAACACAACTTATTTATCCAATTCCTCCTAAGAGGACAAAACTCATTACATTCTCAGTTAAAGCGGGAGAGCACTTATGCTGTGAAAAAGGTGCGAAGCTTACTTGATAGTTATTGATAAAAATTAATGTCCAGCCATGCACATGACATGCCGGACTGTGGAGCAGCCCTCTTCCCGGGATAATGCAAAGTTATTTTACTACTTCATGATTAACAATTTCGTTATTGATTACTATATGACCAGTTCGAAAGTTGATGTGTCCGGGGAAACTGACACGACGCCCACTCCATATGAACAGCGTACAACGACTAAAAATGGCTGTGCAGGAGGCCGCCTACCAGGCACGTCCTTTCCATGTGATGTGATAAAAAATGTAAAATATGATAACATTATGAATGTGAAAAGTGATGGAATGTGCATACTGAGATTGTTACTTATTACATACATAACCCTTCCTTAACTGAATAAAATAAAACACAAGAATTTCCTAAAATTAACATCACATGACCTTTTATCTTTATTATTAATCTTTAACCTAACAAACCTACACTGGGATTCTGTAACTATTACTCATTTCGTTTCGATCGAGATTGTCTTTAATTTAGATTGAAATAAAATATATTTTTCTCTAACTTGTTTTTCTTTCATTTCGATCGATTTCTGGAGATTCGATCGAAAATACTAGTCGTTTTCAACATGGTGGAGGATTATAATACCTCTATTTGATTAAGATTTTAAGATTGCAATTCATATGGGGCTGCATATTGAAACATTTCTGTTAAGAGAATGTATTTATGGATCTGGTGCTGGTGGTAGGCAGTGGCGCAAAATGGTGTACTTTTAAGGTTGGGAGTCGGGTAGGAAATGTACCGTAGTTTCAAACCAAACCTTCTGCTGACAGATTGTGGGTGCCAGGTATTGCAAGCGGCAATACCAACAATTTGCAGTAGAGCAGACTTCTCTTCTCCGGGTCTTGTGCCAACAGGCAATTGTAGGTGACCTCCCGGTGCTCTGACCATCATAATAACAGATAATATGTACCTGTACTATACTTTCTATGCAGTGAGGTCTCAGAGCAATTCACACACCAATATTTAATTACTTGAATATAAAAACACTCTGTAATACATTGGAAACACTTGCATAGTACTTTGCCCCTATAGCCCATAAGCAAATGAAATTAGATGCAGACACTTCATGTTAATTCACTGGGTGTTATTTAAAACATTCATCTAGGAAACATCTTAAAATTACCCTCTGGGCTTTACCCGCCGGTACGGTTACACTGAGAAAAAGGCACATAGCCACTAAGAATAACTGTGCAAAGGTAAGTCTTCCCAGGCAATGTTATTACATGGGAAGGGAGGAGCGGAGAAAGTCTTGGGCGGCTAAACACACGAGGTTCCGATAATCTAAAGTCTATTGCAGTTAAGTGGTTAGTTACAAAATGTTGATGTACCACCCAAGCGTGCGAAATGCGACTCCGTCGGTCCGCATATCCGGCTCCTCAAGACACAGTGGTATGACTAACTCTCTTGCTGTTGCGCACTTGCCAGTTTGGGCAGGCCAGCGGGCCATGGAGAACTACCTTCCTACACACACAAATCCTGCAGAAACATACACGCATTTCTTAAAAACAAACAACCCTTCTATAATTAATTACAGAAATTACAGAAACCCTTTAATAAACATATGACACTGTGTGACATGAAATGAGGGTGAAACACATGAAAAACAGGAATGACGGAAAAATAGGACCTTGTAAACTTAAGCCCGCAGGGTGTTTAGATCTTGTTAGGGCTCCATGCAGACTCGTTGCATGGATGTCTGTGCTTGAGCATCTTGTAATTACCTACTATTTAACACTAACCTGATTTCACAGGTTCTACTTTTAGAATGCGTGGGCTCAAATGTCGGCACTGCACTTCCACTACACTTCTCTGCACCTTGCACATTCTGTATGAGCGCATACAGATTCCGATGCCATGTGGCTGAAGTTGAAATGGGTTAGTTATGATTTGGGGGTGGTGGTGATGAGGTCTGGAATGGAGATACACGACTAGGCGCCAGACGTCGTCAATGTGAAGCTGAGATTTTAGTTGATGCTGTAGCACGACTCTCGATAATATCATGATTGCGGGCCGTACATCCAAATTAAAATCCTCGCCGATGATGTTGTCGACCTCTGCCTTGATGATGGTAATCCGATGGAGCTGTACGATTATTGTTTACTAAAGGGTTGCTAGAGGGTCGACTATGTAACACACTGATCAGTCCTTTTGGTGGTAAATTTGCTCAAGGCATTAACACTCGTGTAGGTAGATTGTTAGGACCAACCACATGCCCATAAAGAAATGGAACAACGTGCTAATACATATATGCTAGAAAAGACTGAATAGAATATAATAATACTGATGTCATATGAGTGTGTATTGTTAGGGATTGCCCTCTTAAACCCCAAGGCCAACGAAATAACTTACACACTGTCCAGTTCACAACACATTGGAATTTATTCGACGTCACTACACATCCCTCTCAAAACACAACACCGACCACTGTGGTTAATCTGCAAAAACTGTCTTATACTGGGCATTTAAATGAAATAAGGTTCCAGAAGAATTAAGTATGTTGAAGCTAACTGTCCATGCTCAAATGATGAAGGCCACCCAGTATGCAGGAAATACGAGAGTTTGCAACATTTACCACCCTCGCACGATGCTACTTCATGACTGACTCGCCCACTTGACGTGCAGGTGGGCTTTGGCTGACCCACGTGCGAGAAGGGAACTACATTCCATTGCGAAATTAGATCTCCTGCCTGACGTCATGCTACATGCCAAAACTTGCATTAAAAATTACATACTAAACCCTGGAACACAAAATACTCGGCCGGACAAACTGTCATGGGGGTAAGGTGGCACAGTTACCCCATCCCCCTTGAGATACTGTTTGTGGACCGACAGATGTCACTGGCAGCAGCTGCATATGCCTGCTTGCCTGCATGTCCACGAGTGGTACCGCCACTCTTCTGGCCCTGCTGCACAAAGCAATGTCCACCGGTTGCCCTTTCTTGTTAGGCAACTCCAGCTGTCTGTACTGATGACATGAGTTTGGTGGTTATGCCTGCTGGCACGACTGTCGAAGGCGGAACAAGCCCTCTGACCTGCTACCTTCACTGTCTCCTTCTTCGCTCATTCTATATACCCTTGCCTGCTTTGCTGTTTCCAGGGGTGACCCAGCGGAACAGCCCCAGAGAATGTTTCCTCTTCCCTTGCATTATGGTCCTGCATCTCCTCTTGCTTTTCCACCTGCACATCCACTCCTCCCTGCACTGTTTCCCGCATCTTGGTGAATGTACCAATGATGCCGTGCATCCTGCACATGCACTTGCTTGTGGTGCTGATTCACATGCCTGCTCGCTCCCTTGCTCCTAGAGCTCATCGACAGCATTGTCAACCTGCATCACCTCCAGTGCACTACTTGTGTCGACTTGCATGGGTTGGTCCTCTGTGGGCTGTCCCTCCTGAAGTACCAAAACTCCTCGCATCTCTTCAAACTCCTGCATTTGCCTGTCATGGCCTTCGCTGTCGTGGACCCGAGGTACACTGGGACCGACCTCTTCATAATGGCACACAGGGTCTGTCAGGTGTCGTTCCAATGCACAAGTACCTTGCGTCTTCCCATGCAGATGGTGTATGTGGTGGGTCCGTGCTTCTGTAGCACGCAATGTGGCCTATCCAATGGGCTGCTAATCCTGCACAAAAGTCCTTCCTTGCTGCTGACTGTATATGTGTCTGCACGTAAAATACTTGCCCTCTATGTAATATTGGTGGTGGTCTTGTAGTGACCGGCAGCCATTTCGCAGCATATCTGTCATTGCTGTTCCCTTACTCCTCGTAAACTCCTCCTGCACTTTACAAACTGTGCACACTTCGCCTCTCCAGGGAAACACAAGTTGTGGCCTAGCGACATTTCTGCATGTGATTTTCCCATTGCTGCATGCTCCTTCCTTCGGAATGTGTACAAACTGGCGGGCAAGTGGTCTGCTCACATTGCATGCTGTTCCCCCACACTGAGCCGTAACTGCACCTTGATCTTGACTTCAACTGGTCAGCACCAGCCCATTCCTCCTGCCGACAGTACACCTGCCAGAGCATTCACCGACCACGAGCGATGTTAGTGCTACAGCCTGTATTCCGTACATCAGTGCTGTGCGTCAGTACAGCGAAATTAGAGTGTTATATTATGGTTTCCTTTTGAAATGGCCATTTTAATATTTAATATTTGTGTAGTGCTACAGTGTGTTTGTCATGTGTGCATCATAGCGCCCTCGTGCCATGTCCCACATAGCACAGAATATACCAGGGATATCCTATTTACATTTCCTAATATCATCTGGATATACCTGTAAACTCAGGAGCTTTCTGCGAATATTCTCATTATCCCTATTGTATCTATGGGATATATGGAAGTAAACAGTAATATTCACATTTTCCTCTTTGTATTCCTGGGATATTTGAGAGTAAAAGGGAATATCCCCATCTTCCTCTTTGTATTCCTGCAATATTTAGGAGTAGATGAAAATATTCTCATTTTCCTATTGGTAGAAATCAAGAATATTTTTTCCTCTTATTCCTGGTATATTTAGGTGTGATCAGGAATATTACCATTTTCCTCTTTATATTCATGGGGTATTATGGAGTAAATGGGAATATTATCATTTTCCTCTTTGTATTCCTGGGATATTAGAGAGTTAATGGGAATATTCTTATTTTCCTCTTTGTATTCCTGGTACCTTTTTGAATCAACAGCAATGTGCTCATTTCCCTATCTTTATTCTTGAAATATTTGGGAGCAAACAGGGCTATTCTCATTTTACTCTTTGTATTCCAGGGATGTTAAGGATTAAATAAAATAATTTCCATTTTGCTCTTTGTATTCCATTGAAGTTTAGGGGTAAATAAAAATATTCCCATTTTCCTTTTGTATTTAAGAATATTTGGGAGTTACTAGGTATTATTCTCATTTTATTCTCTGTGTCCCAATGGTATTTGGGAGTAAACAGGAATATTCTCATTTTACTCGTAATATTCCTGAATTATTTATGAGTAAACAGGAATGTTCTTATTTTCCTCTTTGTATTCTTGGATATAATCTGAAATAAACAGTAATATACTGACATTTTGCTGTTTGTATTCCTGAGATATATAGGAGAAAAAAATTATCCCCATTTTCCTTTTTGTCTCCTAAGGATATTTGGGTGTATATAGGAATATTCACACGTTCCCCTTTATTATGCATAAATAATAGTCGAAAAAGTGCGAATAATCAATGTTCATAATATAAAACACTTCGAATATATAACACTTCAAATATAAAACAATGCGAATCTGTAGACGTGTCACTCGATACACTTTAAAGTTTAATAAAAACTTCTTAAAATAAAAATACAATAATTAAAAAGTATATAACTAAAATCTCGATCAATATTTATGTAAGTTAATCCAAAATAATAGCAATATAATTTAAAATAATACAAAAATACTTTAAAATATTATTGATATATTTATAAACTAAAAATTAGATAAGAAAAAAATGTAATGTCTATAATGGAGGCAAGATATTATAAATTCATCTCAAAGCTATATACTACTTATAAATTCTAGTCCCAGCACATGTCGCGATTGCCGAGTGATCTAAGGGGTAATGGCGATATTCATAACTATATATTGAGCTCTAGCTTCATCAAGACGATCTTATTTGGTGTCTCAATTGCATATTTACATTTCATAAACACCATGTTGCCAGGTCTGTTGATTTTAGAGTACATCTTTTTTAGGAATCAACTGTTCTACTCCTAAAACTCAAAAAATAAGGCATTTATACTACTTTTTTCCTTTCGTAGCCAACATTTAACATAATTCATTAAATGTGTTTGTGAGGGACTGTGATATGTATCTGAGTCGGGGAATCCCGTAATGTAGAATTAAAATATAGTCTTAAAAAAGGAATTACCTCTCTTGTGTAGTTTAATGTCTAGGGATGTTAGCAAGACATGAAGAATCATAAGGAGATCCAAAAACAAGTGTTTCCTCTCTTATCAAAACTTATATGGTGCTTTTTGAGTCTGCCCCACTATTGCTACAGTGGAATGAGTGTTTTCATCAGTAAATTTGATGAAAACCAAAACAAGGAACAGGCTATCATCGAAGACAATGTGTGAGCTCTTATACACCAATAGACTTGTTTCAAAAACACAATGCTACTCTTTTGATGTAACCAAGTTAATATTAAGTAAATCTAATAATGGCATGTACGACAGTGAAGAAGGTAAAGTAATAGAAAAAAGGTATTGTTAGAGGCCACGGGTTTCACTTAACCTCAGGTGTTATTTATTTATGATGAGTACACATGAAAAGTCTTTTTTTTATTGGCATGTTAAAATTAGCAAATATCTACTAATTTATTCTAATTCAAAAGTTAAAACTTGTATTTTGAAAATCTACTTTATTCTACTGTTTTTCTCGTGGTTCAATTTACTGTATTTACAAGTGGTAGGGCTGGCAACACTTCACTAACATCGCTTAAGCTTGTCTCCAGCACAGACAAGTCGGGAGGTCTTCATGAAGACAGTCTTATTTTTGTGCGCCTTAAGGCTGAATGTTTCTGTTCCATAGTCGCTGGGTATGATCGCGATTTCGAACCAAATTTCATAGTCGTTGAGACCTAGCTTAAGATGGCAAATAATCTCGTCTTTGTCAAGTCCACTGTAGAGGTGACTTGAGGCTGTGCTTTTTCTAATGGTGGATGTTGATTGGATAACTTCAACGTCAAATATCTACAAAACGGCGATAGCAAAACATGATTTAATTACACATTTGGATTAAAATCTATATTGTTCTGCTCTGAGAAAGCCTATACAGAACTGTAGTAGTAAAGGTACCATTAATTTTTTAATGTAATTCACATAGAAGAACTTAAATTCTACTAATAACAAGTTCAGACTAGATAGCACTAAACTTAATATTAGGTATTTAAAAGAAAATAGCTTAATATAACAGTAACTTACAATAAGTGCCCATGTATGTAACAGGAAAGAAAACATTTTTTTATATTGTGTGTTGAGTTGAAAATAAAATTGAAATTTTGTATATATATATATAATACATGGAAACTTTTGAATTAAAATGTTACATAAACTCCCTTGGCCCTATATCTACTTTTGACGAGCTAAGCAGTCGTGGGATGAATTTCGCGCTCGTGGCTGCTCGCTTGCTGGGAACAGCCCGCGATTTGAGGACCAGCGAAAGCGAGGTGCATCTGCGAAAGAGATGGACACAACTCGTTGTGTCCCCAGTTGGTGGATAGGGGATAATATAATACCAGTGTCGTCGTCGTGGATGTCGGGTACCTGGGCAGCTCAGTACGAGATACCAAAGCGCTTCTACTGGTGGTGGCCCAACGATTGTGGCGTGGAGGGGGATGTCGAGGCGCTGAAAAATGCGAAGTGTAGCGATTCTCACTGCAGGGGCTGCTGACTGCGGGTGTGTGATGAATGGATTGGAATACATTAGACCTTGGAAGCACCCCGATGTCAACCTTCACTCCTGGGCCAGCAGATTCGACACCACCACTGGTAGGCCCTGGATGTCTCGCATTTCCGAGACCGACAGGCTATTTTGGAATGAGGGGAGGGGGTGGTTCCGCAAAGAACTCTCCCCACTCTCACCCATGGAGTGGAGACCCTGGCATTGGCGTTGAAGGACGAAGATGGAATCGGTGTCATAACTGAGCTGTCCAGTTTTTCAGGACTCTCGATGAGAATCAGATGGGTGGGGGCCTGCATCCACAGTTGCTCACAGTACTGAAGTGCTGGTTCGCCTACATGGCAGTATTGACAGTAGCTCAACTTCATGGGCACCTGCATTCACATGATGACTGGAATCAGTGCGGGGTCTGTTCTGTCCCCCGCAGTACACACCAGCTGCGATCTTTTTTCATTTCACCCGGAATTAAACCAACAGAAGTCTTTCTTCCGAACTAACAAATACCCTACTTTATCCAGCCCTAATCCAGTTAAAAAGAATTATTTTATCCTCCGCGACTTGTGCATAGATCTTTCCATGGCCCTCTCTGCTTTGCCTGCTTTGGTATACTCTTCTATCTAGACCCTTCTTCTTTCGGGTTGTGCACATCGCTACAATTGCAGCCATGGGACTATAACCCTGCTTAGATGTGATGCATATTATAATAACTAAACCCGACCTAAGGCATGATGGGCTTGCCCTGAGACACATCCCATTCTCCAACTATCTTAGCTACTAACATGCATGCCGGAGGGCACACAGAACTGTGAAGATGCTCACTCTCACACTGGCGTAGTGGGATTTGGGGGCTCGCCAGTAATAAATAAAAAATCTGATTTTGATTATTTCTATTAAAAAGTAATGCTCTCGATAGTTGCTGAGTTATTTTCTGCCTGTTCGTGTAAATTATCCATGCAGTTTCGTTTTAAATCTCTTTTTACACTCGCCCGCAATATTTTGCTAAGCAAGAAAATAAATTTCGTTATTTTTCACTACATTAATGTCACTTTATACGTTGTAACCTTGTTTTAATGGTTTTGCAATACTTATGTATAATTTTAAATACTTTATTTATCAATTTGCCGTAAATATGCATATAATATCATGCATAGATTATGTTGTCGATATAAAAATGTAAAATAATTTATATTTTGTGTCTAGCTGCCACGGTTCCTTTCTATTTTAAGCCTTTGTATCAGGCTGTTGCCTACGAGAATATAGAGAAGGCTTATCACAACTCGTTTTTCCAGTCACAAAATGGATGTGTAAGTGTAATTCCGTAATGACTGTTAGGTAGCAGTCATTTACACTGTAGATTTACATGTGTGTAAATGGTGACAACGTGAAAAAATGCAACTTCCGAAGCAATAATATACAAGAATAAATAAGAGATACAGTTTGCAAAAATTAATAATATTAAATAATAATGTAAACATCTAAGACATGTTGGGTACACAATAATATTATAACTTAATATACCTTTGAAAAGCTGTATAGGAAAATGTTATGTTGCAACAGAGATCTAAACAGAGACGCCAATGTAAAAATCACTTCTGCTGTTTTAATATCTTCCTGCTCAAGGTTTGACATTTAAGTATTTTGCGCGATAATATTTTTCCTTTGCTTTTGTAGGTACATTATTTAACAAAGGATGAAATAGTTTTGACAGCAACAGCACACGCGACTTTTCATTATCACACTTTGGTCACTTCGGATTTTCAATAAATCTGGTTTTGCAATGTTCAAGTAGTGCAGCTTTTAGACCTTTTCCTTGCAGATATCTTAGTGCAGTTACACAAAAATGAACAATGATCAATACCAAACAAACAAAAGACGACTTTGCATATCTTAGCACACCTCTGCCTTGAATACATGTGAGTATATTCAAGGGTGAATTACTGCTAACTGTAGCCAGCAAGTCCAGGCAAGAATTTCAGTTGATTTTCTCCTCGGCAGCTCTTGCAAGATAGCCACAAAGAGAGGCGACTGATGTAATTTTCATCGTTGTTTTACAAGTTGGAAAGAAAGTACATGAACATGTAAATAAGAAAAATATTAGTGTTGACTATTTGTTTATTAGTATTATTATTATTATTATTATTATTAAATTATGGCTACTTATGGTTTAATGGACAATTGAGCATTTCTAACACAGAACTTAGCAGTGTGTGTTATAGTTGGGATTAATTTGATTGAGAGAGGATTTGCTTTGAAGATGAAGCACACAAATCGCTGTCAACATTCGCATGTATTGATGCTCGGATGACACCAGTTCGTATTGTTTTCTCTATTGCATGTAAACATGATCGAGCATCCATCATATAATTAAATCCTCCGAGTTACCTCAGAAAATTGAAAAATAATTCAATGTCGTTACTGGAGAAATTTTGGGTCAAAACATAAAGGAAACCTGTTTCCAACAAATACGTTATGCCGGTAACTGTTGACTGTGACATTTTCCTGACGTCCACACATCCCTTGTGCCTGTTTGTTCCATCGCAGATGCATTAACCACACAGCAACACTCGACCGATCGACATTAGGTCGCGGTCTCGATCAGTGCAGGTCGACAAGAACTGCACTTACACCTTTCTTACCGCCCTGTAACTCGTGGCCACGGGTCATAATATTTAACATTAATCACAAGAGGTAACTCTCGTGATGAATGGATTTGTGGCCTAAATGAGTGTTCCCTTGAAGTCACGACCATTAGACGCAACAGCCTTTGGAAGGAACACTAAGATAATCGCCGCCCCTTATTCCCACAGCTCCCTACCTGCATTAATTAATAGGAGCTTTTTAAAGCATTTTTAGTGGTTATTGCACCACGATTAATTAGGGAAACTGCACGCTCCAGCATAGTAAGTAGATGACATACAATAGAAGCTCCTAGAGACAAAATCCATGTGTCCACACATTCATACGTACTCCTGTAATTATAACCAATACGATTTTAATATGTTAATTATAAGAGTGTACATGTAATCATCTATAAATAATCAGCCACCTGAGGAATCATTTCATTTAATATCACCCTTCAAGTGCAGAGACATGCTCGTGATGTCACATTCTTAGCCATATCAGGGGCTCCAGCGTTCATGAGCATGTCATCAATGTGATTTAATTTAAAAATTAGAATTATGTACAATGTCAGTTAAATTTATCATGTTAGTTATTAAGTTACATTCTTTCATGTTTTCATTTTTGATGTCGGATTCGCCAGACATGCGGCGAAGCTGATGCCATGTCGTCAGTCAGATTTCGGCACACTAGACAACCGGCAGGGTAGACGGTAAGCTCCACGTACCCCTCTCGGCAATTCAATATAGATGGTAATTTTTTTTCATCGCAATAGTTAACATAACTCAAGATAAATTTAAGTACTTTTATTTAGCCGAGGGGATGTATCCCTGCATCCTGAAGTAACATACCAGGACTTCACGCACTGGATGTATTTTTACATAAGTGTAACTTAAGGCCTACGCCTTACTTTCCACTGTAGTGACCAGAGTGCCAGGTCCATTTAACCAAGTGTACGTATGTTCAAGTGCAGCAACATTTTATTTTCCCTTTGCAGTAATAAAACATTCATATTCTAATTAAACACATTTTATTTCATTAACTCTCCTAAGTTCATTGTGTACTGCACTCTAATAGCAGCATCAACTTTCAATTGTCTTTCACTGTATGTTTTGTATTTATGGGGCCAGCCTCCCTCAAGCAGAGTACATTCAGTGATAATATATGCATGCGAAGTGGCTGACAGCTTCGCCCCAAAGGTAATATTTTACATTCTACATAATTTTTACTGAAAATTGAATTAGCTCTCATTCATATTGACCGCGTATCCAGAGTCGCAGTAAGCCACCGACCGTACGACCCCATTCAACAAGTTCACTTTACCGAATGTGGCGCTGGGCACTTCACCAGTTCCTGTTCCCCACCTGCTCCCAAGTGGGACACGAACACATCTCAGCACCTCTGGATGCGCAATGCGTCAGCTGTGTCGTAATTACAAGTGCGGAATATGTCTCCGAGCTGAAAGTTTCATTTCGATTTCGGCCAGACAGTCGAATTTCCTTTATGTAAGGCGAAAACTCCTATGTAAGCCACTGAAAACGCTCTTAGCGCACTGAAAAGAAGTGCAGCTTATCAAAGATTTCTTGATCTGTATTCCTGTGTTCTGTTACAAACATCGTGGATTTCAAACATCACCCTCATTACTTTCTTGAAGTGCAGAGTTGCTTGAATATTCTTTGTCAGGAAATGTTCACTTGCTTTAGTGCTGCATGTTTCAAGGGCAGCTGTTACATGCTCAGAGAAAAGCAGTTTTGTTCATTTTACATTCATCTTCTCCAAATTCGAAGGATAAACCATCTTTCGAGACAAATGGCAGACAGGAGCGAACAATGAGCTCGTTTGCAGCTTATACAATGTATGTACATCCTTCCCGGATACCTGGACACCCTTATGCCGAAATGTTTTCTCCAGGAATTGGGTCCTAACATTTTAGACAATTTGACTTGCGTTGTAGCTAAGAAATATTGTTCTTATTTCGTCCAGAGGATGTTGTACTATTGATTTGACAGAACCCCCACATAACTTCTCATACATTGCCACATTCACTTTACAATTATCTGTTACAATTCTCAAAACACGAAATCCTACATTTTCAATGGCTTTAATTACATTCAATGTGTTCATGTACAGTTGCATCCCATCCAGATTCCTACAAAAGCTGAAAGCCCTATGAAAATGAAGCAGAAAAGTATATTTGTCAGGTCACCATCCCTTTCCAATTGATCATTGGATAGTTCATTTCGTCCATGAAAATGATCTAGCTGTCTTTCATACAAGAGCTTTGGCTGTATTGACATTTCATCGATGATGAGTGAACCAACTTTTTCTTGGTCTGTACTGAAAATCTCAATTTCTGATATCAACCTGTATTTTATTTCATCGGTGATTCCAGTCTGCCCATAAGAATTTCCTACATATTTTTTTTTATATTGTGCTTTTGTGTGGTAAGTGCAAGATGTCCATTTCTCTTGCGAAGTTGTAACCTTTAGGTGAAGACACTTGCCAGAGAGAACATATTTTGAGGATCTCTTCTGTATATCTCAGTTAATCCTTACAAAATTCCCGCAGTTGCTCCAAAATAAACTTAGCTTTCAAATTGCCAGATTGTTTTGGCAATCAAGAAAGCAAAATACATTTTGTCAGCTTGTGAAATTCTCTTGTTTTCCTTGAGTTTATGGCTAAGTTCTTTATTTTTTACTTGTAGTTTGGCTATTATTTGATTCTTCCTGTCCAAGACATATGTTGAACACTTCTTTATCACAACTTTCTTTGAATTCCGAGATTTCTTATTTACGATATCAACCTGATCAGAAATAGAATGGCAAGTCTAATTATCATGGTCTGTATATTCTGAATTAGGGTTCTGACCTATTTTATCTCTATTGTTTGGTTAAAAGCACAATTGTATGTTCTCTTCTTTGGTGGTTTGCGAACTTCTTATTTATCTTCATGCATGTGCGATGGGTATTAAGGGAAAATGGTTGGAAGAGAATTTGGGAGAATTCTTTTGTTTTTCGTTGACACACTAAAACACCCAGTGCTCAAATGTCTGCTACATACAACGGAACTTGCTGATGGCTGCCATTTATTATATATATTGTGATGATAACGTTATATTACTTTAAGCCATTTCTCACGCAAATCGTTATTTGTTTGGAAACTGATTGGAAACACTTGTGCAAATTGGAACACAACAATACACTATCCTTCAGTTCAGTCTAAAACATTTAAATGAACATGCAACTGCACAAATAAGAGTTCGTGTTTTTTTTTTTTTTTTTTCATGATGTGTTATGTGTTGTGTGTGAGCCCTGGAGTGTTCGTGTGGGAGAAGCCCCTCCGACCGGGAGGTACATATGGGCTTAAATGAGAATGAGGGGGCGAAAAGTGTGAGGGGGCGGCTGCTGGGGAGGAAAAATCTGACCAAGTTGAATGGGGGGCGTGCTTACCTTGGAGACAGGGCACGCATGAGTGGGAAATGATTTTCATTGGAAATCGGGGGGAAAATGTGTGATAGTCAAATGGGGGAGAAAAAGTGCAGGTTGGCGAGTTGGCGGATGAGGGGGTTGGTGAGGTGGAGGGCGCAGGAACGCTTGAAGCGGTCGGTGTTGGAGGCGAGGATGGAGTGGAAGTGCGGGACGCGGGCGGTGGCGAGGACCTGGTCGCGGGTGATGGGGTGGGGGAGGGGGAAGCGGTGGATGAGGCGAAGGGATCGGAAGAAGATGTGGGTGGGCGGGCGGAGCGTGTGGGTGGTGACGTGGGACCAGGCGGGCCAGGCGTAGGTGAGAATGGGGATGACGAAGATGCAGAAGACGGTGTTGCGGGTGGAGGGTGGAGTGCCTGCGGAAGGGCGGAGAATGGGGGCGAGGTGGATCATGGCGGTGCGGGTTTTGGTTGTGACGGAGTCGAGGTGAGGGATGAAGTTGAAGTGGGAATCGAAAATGACGCCGAGGTAGCGGGCCTGGGATTTCCAGGGGATGACGGAGTCGGAAAGGCGGGGCGGGTGATCCTCGGTGGGGTGGAGGCGGGAGAAGAGAACGGCTTAGGACTTGGAGGGGTTGAGCCCGATGCTGTGGGCGTGGAGCTGGGTTTGGATGGAGGTGAGCTGAGCATGTGCTCGTGGACGGAGGAGGAGAGGAGGCAGGTGTCGTCGGCGTACTGGATCATGTGGATGGCGGGAGGGACCTTCAGGTCTGCTATGTGGAGGGAGAAGAGGAGGGGGCTGAGGATGGAGCCTTGGGGTACGCCGGCGGGAATGCGACGGGGCGCGGAGAGGGTGCCCTCCACCCGCACCCGGTAGGAGCGATCCCCCAGGTACGAGCAGAGCAGGCGGGTGAGGTGAGGCGGGACGGCCATGGAGGAGAGGCGGTTGATGAGCTGTTGGTGCGGGACGGAATCGAAGGCCTTGGCGAGGTCGAGGAGCACCATGCCCGTGTGTTGGCGCCGGGCGAAACCAGTCACCGCGACGCGTCCCACCAGGGCGATGGCGTGGGAGGTGGAGTGGTGGGGGCGGAAGCCAAACTGGTGGTTGGGGAGTATGTCGGCGGCGGAGACGGCGAGGAGGAGGCGGTTGTAAATTACCTTCTCGGCCACTTTGGAGAGGATGGAGAGGAGGGAGATGGGACGGAAGGAGGAGGGGAGGTCAGGGGGTTTGCCGGGTTTCGAGATCGGGACGACGATCGCGGTCTTCCAGGGAGAGGGGAAGTGGCACTGGAGGAGGATGGCGTTGACGAGGCGGGTGAGGAAGATGGTGGCGGTGCGCGGGAGGGCGCGGAGGAGGGGGGCCAGGATGGAGTCGGGGCCGGGGGCGGCGGGAAAGGCGAAGGCGAGAGAGGATGAGGAAAATTTCCTGCGGTGTCGTGAGACGGAAAGGTGGTCGGTCCGCCAGGAGGGGAAGGGTGACGTAGTCGGTGTGGGAGGGGGGGTTGGTCCTCGTCCTCGGAAGAGTCGGCGGAAAGGGTGGGAAGCGGGACGGAGGCGAAGGTGGTGAAAAAAACATTTTTAAGAAATAATATTTGCCCAGGCACTCGGAATATATACATTTATTTTTATTACACAGAAATAATTTGCCAAACAACATTGATAACTAACTCAGACAAAAATTTTTATTTTCATGCCATAAGTCATTGTGTTAAAAAATATAGTATACGCCTGCACTCTACTGCCGATACAAGAACTATGGGTACTAATATACTTCGAGATAGTCGATACTAAAGACTTCTTTATAATCTCGTAGGCAACGATAAGGCCCTTATGCTCTTACTTACTAAGCTGGAAGTGCCGCTTTGAACAAGATCGTCTTGATTGTGGACTACGAAAAATGGTGTGGAAATAAAGGCCCTTACACACTTGAAAACTGATTATACCATTTGACTTTACGTTTGCTTTCCGACATGTTGTTTCTTATGGATCTTGACACAATGGAATTGCCAAAGGTAAAGTCAAGCACTCTTTAATTGACGATTTCGAAAAGTTGAAATATAGATTCAAATTCATATTGCCATATTGTTGAGAATCTACAAGAGATTATGTGGAAAATGCGTTATTTTATTGTAATACGATTTTATTCGTGGTATAGTTAGCAAAGTTCGTCTTACATTAAATAAATGGCAAACGAATATAACGTGAATACGATGTAAATGTATTTACATATTTTAATAAATTAAACAATTGATAATTTTTTTAAAAATAAATTCTAATATAAATTTTAAGACAGTTTTTTTTAAGTAGGTAAAATTCATTATTGGATAGTAATCATAATTACTTTAAATCCATAATAAACATTTTTACGAAGCACGCAGAACCAATGTTCAATTGTCTGACCTCTAACTTTACAATTATATTGTGTATTGGTGCTTTTGTCAGAGGAAAGGAAACGTAAAGTCAAATGCTAAAGTTTTCTATTCTGTAAGAAGCTTCACATTGTCTTGATAAATATGATGGTCTTAACCCGGACTACCTGAAGCTTAGCCTTGAAACATGAGTATGACAACCACCCGTGTAAGACTGGCGACCCAATGTCCAACACATCGATCCTGCATCCTGCACTATACCAAATTTAATTTAGAGTTCTAAAAAATGTGTCTCTCTCATGGTCATAAAGTTAGGTATGGCAACTTACATCCTTTTGCCTTTATGTAACGTGTACGCTGAGTGAAACTCGCGGCGGCTTGCGAACTATTAGCGTTATTGCAGGCTGACCCGCTTTTAAGATTGCAGTAAATGGGAGTTTCGGAGATTTTTAAATAATATTAAATAACGCCTTTTTATTTTCATATGTCCATTCGGTTAAATAAATATGATTTATTTAGGTGCATTTAAAGTTGGTCTCGTTTGCGGTAATGTTATACTGGTTCAGTTCATCGACTTCGTAAAAACTCTTCTTCGCATTTTTTCTCGCACCATAATTATTGCTTTTTGTTTATTGTGTTGAAGGTTATGGTTTGACAATATATGTAACAGTATGTATGATAATTTCTTGCAGTCAAAAAAACTAACCATTTTTACAGCACGGAACGGTGTAAACCTAGGAACTTTTGTAGCTGCATACACATATTTTAAGTGTTGCTAAATTAAATTAATTCATTAATTTATTTACTATCATATCACTCCAGTGATTCTATGATGAGTAGGAGCTCTGCAATTTAGCATTAGTCAGAAATGTTACAAAACAAACACATACCTACACAAAATATTTGTAAATTCTTCTTATAGCTCTCTTTTGGAGTAGGAAAACTTGCTAGTTTGAGAAGGTGCCCACTGAACGATAAAGAATTGCACAACAGTATGAAATTATTAAAAACAAATTTATTTAAGGGAGGATGCCTTTAGAAGATGTGATAAATTATGTAAAGCGTAACACGCTGCACTTAGTTTTGGGACGATGTTATCAGTGTGAGTATTCCCATAAACATGACTGACACTATATAACCCTAAAATTCTGTACGATGGCTTTCTTTCAAATCATTGTTTCTATATTTTATTAAAAAGTCATAGCTCTGTTGGTTTTATGTGAAGAATTGCATTAAAACTATTTGATCCCAGTTTAAGGAACGATTATTTGCTGTAAACAATTTATCTAGTTATTAATAGTCTCATTTAATGATACTATAAGTGCTGTCAGATTCTCATCTTTAAATAAAAATTTAGCATCATCCACAATGAGTAGAATGTTGGAATACAGATAATTTATATGTAGCATATTAAAAATAAATAAATATAATAAGAGGGAAAAAGGAGGATACCTTTGGGAACAATGTTTGATTGACCCTTTTTTTTAGACTTGTATTTACAGTATACAATCTGAATGTATTGCAACCTGCTGATATCTGTGACACAAGTAAGATGTGAAGTACGTGCCTTCTCAAAGGGAATTCAGTGGTAAGTTGTTTTTATTTCTCTGCAGGCCGCTTCACAGCCATATAACTGTTTTGGGCACACTACCCACTGCATCACTTCAACCTCCTGACAGTGTCTTAACATATTGTGTGTGTCTGGCATGTGAGATGTCCATTCAGTTGTCTCACTCAACATTTAGTGGCATACAAGAGGACCAACACTCTTGTTAGATAGGCATAACAGGTTTATTGCACCATTACGTCACCTCGTCACGAGGTGAACTGAGGAGAGCCACGTGGGCGAACGGCCCACACCCTAAATTAGTCTCTTGTGCTCTGACACCCTTTGTAACTCTACGAATGCAGCATAAAGTAGATTATCCCGACTAATAGGGACTAAAGGTAATTCCGATAGGTAATCGAAAATTTGGATCATTGAAATATGTTGAAAATGAAAATAAAAGAACTTGTAAAAAAAATAACATTTTCACACGACGTAAAATTTATTAGCCATAAATAGAACACTAACTTATCCAAAACAGAAACTGTAAGCATACATAAAATAAAAAAAATGAATTAGTTAACAATAACCACACTCCTCCCAGATGTGTTCAGTGTGAACAACACGTGAAAGGGGAACATCACAAGAGCACACACAAGTGCGTATCTCTCCTCCGCGGGTAAGGGAAACACTGTGATAAAATAGACTTTCATGTTTTTACTATTCTCTTTATTTTTAAAACAAGTCCAGATAACTAATTGCCCGTATAACCAACATTCTGATAATCGACTTTATACTATATTATAAAACCTGGTGTTGTAAGTCAAACCACCCTTCTCCCGGCTCCTTGCTCCTGAGACCACGACATCCCCCGTCAATGTGCATAATTTCTTGATCTGTGGTGGGGATCATAAACATAGTGTTATAATTGGCTTCTTTTCTACATCAATTGTGATATTGCTTTAGACATGATTCGTTGTTGAGTATAGTGTTTTGTTTGTTCCTTTTTCAATTACTTATTTAACATGTACTGATATACAATCTAATTTGCCTTGTTGTGTCTCGCCACGAGACCAACCTTGGCTCATGTCCACTATCAACTGTGTGTTGCCAACCTGCGCCTCCCAACATTACCACAACAGCAATACCACTACAACATATAGTAATTAGTTTAATTGAGTAAATACAAATACATAACAAGCATGTACAGGTGCACAAAAACCGACCTGTCTCGCAAGTCCTGCAAGAGCTGCGCAAAAAAAGCCAAAATGTTGCGAACAAGATCCCTTGACACAAAATAAAAAACCCTGTGAGTCGACAAAGGGATGCTGTGAACACTAAAGGTTACACAAAGCCAAAGTTCATGTTACTAACATTAAACGATTATGGCACACAAAAATTATCAGAACAAAAGTAGATCACCCTATGAGAACATGACGCGATACACATGCAACACATACTGCCAGCTGGATCCGACCAACTAGGCCACACTTTGACTGGAACAATCCAGTTAAAACAAACACTGAAAATAATTCCACATAATGCACTGGCCTACTACATCCATTAAAACTTGTTAATTCCTATCTAACATATTGTACAATAGGCAGTCTGTTCAAATGTGTGATGCCTTATATGCTGATTCTAACATTTGCCCCTAGGCTTTAAACTACAAATGATTTTAAAAAACACATTTTCTGCATAATGACTGAGTTTTCTCTACGTGAGAAAGAGACATTGCACTGACGTTGCACTGAAAAAAACACTATGAAAATTGTATGAAAACTGTTTTGTATTCTGTTTTCAATTGTTTAACTGTTCATACTGATAGAATAATGTTCACACATGGTTGTCCGTAATGTTAGATATGAGTTTGTGTCTGTCTGAAAAGCATCCATAGTGATTTCAGAATGTTCTCAAACTGTAAGTTCTGTTCCATACTTTTCAAACTTTCAGAATATATTGTTCAGTCATTATCAACTTGACAAAACAAACATTTACTTAAAAAATGTAACTACGTACTGACCAGTGTTTTCATACTGTGCTGAAAATATTATTACACAATAAAATGTCATGCTCTCCTGGACAGTTCTACAAACATACTGTTACATAATACTTTTATACTGTCAAGTAATTTCATTACTTGGTGCACACAGCAGTAGAACAGCTGATTCACACTGAGATCGTACACTTTATTAGAGTATTTAGTAATTAAAAACAGGTTTGGTGTGTAAGGAAGACTATGTTTAGTGTACCTGTATTTAACATGATTCAGGCCCTAATGATGATGAGTTTTAGCTGTCTTCAAAATACAATAGTGTTGACTACTGGAACCTTCCTAATTATTGTCCTATTAACTTTGAAAAGTTATAGCTAATGAAATCTCCACTTTTATGTGTTGTGGATCAAGATGTTGATAAAATACGATTTTATGAACTGACTAGTCAGCCCAGAACATAAATTTTGTTTAAAATTTTTGTGTGAGACCAGGACTTCTATGTATGATCTAAATGTAAGTGGAATATCAACTTTTAACAAAAAATTTGTAGGCCAATATTAAAAGTTCTTTTTTTTTTTTTGTTCTGTATGTTATTTATCGAAGCTACTTTGATGCTGTAGATTCAACTTCTACACATTGTTGGGAAATACCCTTCCTATTACACACATTTCTTAAACTTTTGTCTATTTTTTTCTGTGTTCATAGATAAAAGTGAATTTCCATCATAAGTGGTAGGCATAATTTGCAGTCCACAATGCCTACTGGAAACCACGCTCCATACCCATCGTAGGTCTACCACTGGTCCTGCACTCTCTAAAATCTTGAACTTAAGTGATGATCTAAATTTCATATTCACTTTTATAATACACTTTTTATAATGTGTTTTAATTGTGATTAATCACAGAGTTAGCAAATCCTTCTAGCGATTTTGATGTATTATGGAAAATAACATGCAAATTATGCGTCAGATAAGAAACCTGTTGGTGCAATGTTTCCCCTGTATTTGTTGAATTTTATTTTTCATTATGAAGACTAAAGAAAATATTTTGGTGAAAATTCACATTTCAAGTTTTAACAATTAGATTTTAAGGTTGCAATATTTTACCATAGCATTTTGGACTTAGTGAGTGGCTGATGAGACGCTAGTGTCACGTGACTGCGATGTGTGGGGCACAAAGCATATCCTCACTGAATACTGCCATACAGCCACTACTTCTTACCTGATTTGGATTCAGTAATAGTATAACACATAGCTTTTAAATGTAGAAATATTTCATTGTATTATAATTTTGTCCATGTTTACATAATCAAAACTGTTTACGCTGTAGAACAAACATTTGCCTGGCCAATCACGACATTTGAAAGTTGCATTTTGTCTTACATGCGGTATGATGTACATCTCACGATTTTCATTATAGAACAGTGCCAAATTGCGATGGATTTTTCAATGACTAAATAAATGGTGTTCCTAAGGAGTCGTATTACTTTCTCGAATAAAAGAAACTTTTACACAAAAATTGTTTTAATTGTTACACAAAAAATACCTGTACAGATGTAATGTACATGTACACAACATGCAGATATTTACTTAGTGTATGTAAAAAACAAAACATCCTGTCCAACACCACATCTGTGGTGAATCAGTAACATGAACTGGGGCCATGGTGGTGTAGTGGTAAGACTACTTGCTTTCCCCTAAGGTGAACCGGGTTCTATTCATTCCCAGTGGGTCACTCCAGAATTTTTGCACTTGGGGACTGTGCTGGCCGCTGGTTTTCTCTGGGATTTCCCATTTCTCCTGCCCTTGCATTTTGGCACTGCTCAATTCACATCTGCTCTCAAGACCACAATGTTAAGAGCTGCCCAAATATCTCTACTCCAGTGCATGAAATCTTGTCTGAGGAAGACCAAATATATAGCCTATGTTCTAAACTCTCTGTTGAGTGTCTTGGGTTTTAGAATAAATAACTTTTTTTTTTGTGTAGCATCACTAATTTTTATATGGGTTACTGAAAATTTTAAAATTTCCATTATTATTCAAGGTTGACAAATAAAAACACAAGAAAAAATATATATTAATTTCTTTTTGCCCTATGTTTCCTGTGTTATTTTGAGTATTTTCATTTCTGAAAACCATTTTGTTACAATGAAGAACTTGCCAGTTGTGGTGTGAATCAATGTAACTCAAGGTCAGTGCTGAGAGAATTCAACACCTTGAGGTATTGCTGTAAACAGCAACGTGCCACATGTTGAAAAGCAGCGTCAGCAACTGTGACTGGATGCATCTCACAGTTGGCAAGTGTGCGATCCTAGACGTTCATTAGGCGGTTGGAAACCTACTGACCATCTTAACTGCCCCAGGTACAGTAGGTACAACAGTCAATTGTGGCTCATGAAATACTGACATAGCAGGACGTCGACTGCCAAGTGAGGACATGCAGGAGAGCCATTCACATTAACATTCAATGTATTTGACTTCCGTAACAATCAACTTGTATCCTATGGTGTATAGTATTCCCTTGGAGCTGTGTGTAAGTAGGTCACCATACATCACAAACAATATAAGTAAACATGGGGTCAAATATATACTGATTATACAACCAGCCAAGTAAATAAAAAACAGTTTTAGTGCAAAGGCTGTTCACGATAAAGTGAGCACTTTTGAAATATATCTCAGAAAAAAGTAATTGCCCTTACCTGCATATATAATAACAGACACACTGAGTGATATGACCCCAGTATAGATGGACAGTAGTTCCATATCTTCACGTCAAACAAAAAGTGTTGATGTAACTATTTGTGACAACTTAAATTATTTATTTCTCTTTCTGTTTTTTTTATGCATCGAAGTGTAAACACGAGCAGATTTGTTAAATATTTACTTTTCTAACAATTTCACAGTTTCACATGACCGACGCGTAAATAAAGTGATGAGGCGTGTGGAAATGTTAATTTTACATAACGCGGAAGAATATGTAATGTGCACACATGTATATCTTGAGCAGGGATCTCAAAAGTGCTCATTTTACCGTCAACAACCTATACTTAACTTACTATTAAAATGTAGACCAATGTAACTGTTAAAAACTGAAAACTCATTTGTGGCATGCAACATGTTAAAAACCAAAACCATTCTTTACATTATTTTTTATTTCTTTCCCCACAAAAAGGAGTCACTATGGCAAAATGGCATATGTTTTTTCTTGCCTCTTTCGGATTGTTGTATTTAAAGAAAAAAACATTAATTCAGTAAAATCTGCCATTGCTTTCAAATTTTTTTGTTGTGTTTCAAATTGAAGTATCCTATGTGTTGCTGTTCCATTTTCTTATTAAATGCATAATAGTTTTTACTGCTATATCATATCATCTGGTTTTTTAAGTTAGGCAAAGTGCTAGCATGGAATTAGGCCTATATTTGCATTTTAAAAGTTAACTGCAAGTTACCAGTTATGTAAATGTCATGTCACAGAAATACTACTTAAGATCATTTTTATTTTGGAGTATTTCTACAGTACGTAAGTTGAAACATTTGTTCCCCCACTACTCTAGAGCTGTGTTCTAATTTACTCACAAATTATGAGGAAAAGATGTGATGCGTGTACATGTAGTCTGACATGTGTGTGTTTACTATGTCTACTACTATGTTTACTAAGTATAAACTTTGTATACTGTAATTTGACTAGTCCAATATCTTTGTACAGCAATGTATTGAAAAAAGATCTTATGGATGCAATAAAGAAAACAAAAAAAAACACACACTGTCACTTATCCTTGAGCCTTTCAGCACCCACAGTTCTATATATTCCCTTGGCCCATTTTTGAGGAAATGTAGATAATTTAAAACAACTATCTTTATTTCAAAATTCTTTAGTTCCAATGCATAAGTGATTGAATAATCAATAAACTCAACAAATTTTCTTATGTTGTCTTGGTTTTTTGTAAGAACAAGTGTTCAGAAAAAGGCAGGAATAAGGTGCATAATAGTTATGAACAATTAAACTTACAGCGTAGGCATGTGTAGAGGACATAGCTCTTGGCCCTAGTCGAAAGGGAAATACAAGGTGCATTCATGCCCTTACCACAAATTCAGGTGGTAACAATTCAAAATCACAGCTGTGATGCAATTTTCAGGGAGAAACAACCAGGGAAGGGCCTTTGTCTCGTTAATTAGAACACACATTATGTTATTTTAAACTGACGCAGGCTAACAGCCAGCGGCTCTAGAGCCCATGACGGCGCTCACGTGTCACCTGTACCACATGTAAGCAAAGAGGCCGACAATTTTAAAATTTTCCTATAAATGTTAACTTCAGGATAAAATGTGTTATATTATCTTTACAGTGTTCAATATGTCTTAACATTTTTAAAGTCTTTGTACTATTTTTAATTGTTTGGTTATGAATATTCAAAGTGCCTGTAGCAACGAGATTTAGAACACTTAATATTCTGGCATGACCGCCTTCGCAAAGAGACATTAAAATATTATTGAAATTCGTAACAAGATTATAGAAATTTAAAACAATGTCAAATAATTTGTGCCATTTTATTTTCACTATAAAATATTTCACTCGACGTGCATAGCACTTCCACTTATGTGAACCCCGTAGGTGGCCATGATAGGTCCGTCCGAAGCATATATCTGGACAGTCTGTTGAGGAGAGCTGGCGAGGTAAGATACTGTCACGTGCTCACAAAACATTTATTCTCTGACGTAGGTTTCCATAGTCCATGTAGTTTACCGGTTAATCCTTGCATGCATACGTTTTTTGCCAGACATTTTCCCAAGCATTATGTTCCCGCTCTACTAGTTTCTTACGCCCTTGTGGCATTTTTTAACTTAATCGAGGAGAAGGAGAAGAAAGATGTCGGAGAGGTCACGCGACCCGCGCATTTTGACTCAGATGATATCTGCCTATGTTTATGGCATTTCATTGTAACTTCTGTATAATTGCTACACACACTTTTAAGGGCTTTATTTTTCTTTACGTATTTAATGGTAATTTTCGTGTTGAATATTTTACGGCAACATCACGTATTACCATGTCGACTGAAGCCAAGTTTTTGTATACGCCATAATTGTGTTTTAAGAGCTTATTTATATAACATTGTATATGCAATCATTTATTTCAGGATTCTATATATTTTTCTTTTGGGGTTTAATGTATTTTCAACATAAATTGATGCTTTTTGTACTTGACCACGCAGTAATGTTAATGATTGATTTTACCACCACCAGGCATGTTACATACCAGTAACAATGGTAAATGTAAAGAGAACAATTTGCCGAACACAAATAATATTTATCTGAATGTAGTTTGCCATTTCCATGCAGAAATATAGGAATTTCACCTACACCACTTGGTCTACTACGAACTTCATCCAGCAGCATCACCGCTACTTAAACTTGTTTTCACACACATGTGTGTGTTTATTGTGAATATTCATCTCGTATCCCATCTTATTTCATGTCTCGTTCGCGGGTCTATGTAATTGTGTAATTAGTGTAAGGTGAAAGTACTCCTGTCCTTCCCGGCTCTGTGTATAAGCCATCACCACACTAACTACATGCTGGAGGGCGAGCCCCGAAGAGTTTGCATTAGTAATGCCGAGTAATCACTCGTATTAATGTGTATTAAGGGTATTCATTTGTAATTCACCTTGTCCTGTCTTCAGGGAAAAACAGTCTGTCCACCCTAGCGGCTGTCGGCCCTCTTCCCCTGTGAAGACTGTCCTTTCATGCACCTTGGTGAGATCATCCATTTAGGCGAGTGCTAGATTAATTATGGGTTGGATAGAGCACCCAAGTGGAATTGGCTAGTCATGACCGAGATAACCATTTCATTGGCACGTTGATATGTATAAACACTATCAATAAAAACAAGTCTACAGTGAACTCAATTTTTTAATTAAGTAGTGACAGTATCCTTGCCACATATGTTTATCAATTGTTTATTTCAGTGATTTTATTAAAAGTTTCGTATTGCCAACGTGTTTGTAAGTACGCACGGGTGAGCCGGACATGCAGAACCCACAATATCCCTGAGAACCCTGAGTCTCAATAGTGCGGTGATTGGGAAGCACCGATGGTGCCCAAATTACCAGTAAGTATTTATGTCATCGTTCGTCTCGAGTCTCACCCGATGGCGTCAATTGGCGTTTCCAAGTGGGTCCAAGTGTGTTCATCTGCTTCGTGTAATTCGCATCAACAGCGAGAAGATGGACACCATGTCTGTACAACCACAAGGAGCCCTCAAGACATCCGCTTCGGCAAACCGCGACACCCACGAACGCAAGTTCCTCGGACATGACGATCGATCGATGCATGCATTGTGGGAGATTGAGTGAAATTAACTTGTTTGAGGGAAGTATGTGGGAACAACCATTGTTTCAAAGCATGTCCGACAAAGTCTCTACGCCATTAGAGCGACGTCTGTGCGCACGCACCGAATGTGACAGGGTGGGAACCAAGTAAGCGCAGTGCCAACAGTGTAGGAAAGACTCGCATTTATGTTGCATAAGGCCTGCGGAGTCTACCACCTACCGCATTGGTGTTATAAACTGTAAAGAGTGCCACAAGACGAACTGTGCTGAAATCGCGCCACCGCCAACACCAGAGAAGAATCCCACGCCACCAGTAGTTGTTACGCACACGCCACAGGGTTTAACCGGGCCAGATCGCTATGTATTACTGCCAACTTTCGCAGGACATGACTCAGGAGATTCGGATATGTTCCTTGCAGTGTGCGAAGAGAAATTCCATATGCACTGCATATATAGGGATGACTGGACTGAGGTAACTGCCAACAGGTTAAGGGGAACCGCTGCCACATGGTGGAACTTGGTAAGGGACTATACTGTCACGTGGGAGGAGTTCTGTGAGAGAGTGCCAGGTCAATTTGACACAGACGGGGGTGCTATACAGTTACAAGTGCTACTATACCATGAACAGCAACATGAACGTGAAGGCATTGAGGAATTTATACAACATAAGCTATGCTTGTACAAGCCTTTAAACCCAGGTCAGCCTACACGCAGTGTTTTAGAGATTATTGTGACATTGTCAAATCTGGACATTAGACTGTTGTTGCATTGAGCCAGCCGAGAGATCGTGGAATTGTTTACAAGGGAGGCAAGTGCCTACGAACAGCATAAGCAGACGGGGCGCAGACAACAAGTGCCGGACCGACACAGTGAACCCCTGCAGCCTGTACCCCCCCCCCCCCCATCACTCGCTGGTTACCCTTGTCATGAGACTGCCGCCTCCTGTCAGGCAGATTACACAGTCGCCGCAGCAGCAGGAAAACCCACCCGCTATGCCCGCAAGAGTGTTCCAGGTAACTTAGAGTTCCGTCAATGCACTGCGAGTATGTGTTGAACTTGAAGGGAAAAATGTCACAGATGTTATTGACAACTGCCGCTAGTCACAACTTTGTGTGTGAGGGTTTAGTATCAGCAATAATGACTAGGGTGGCACCTAGACGTTTCCAATTCGCTACCACCCACCAGGGAGAAGCGAAAAGTGTGATGCACGAAACAGTAGGAATTAGAGAGCTGTGAACCAAGTGCGATGTATACATTGTACTGGACTTGTGCAAAGAAGTGATTTTGGGACTGCCATTGCTCATTGACAACCACACCGTGATAGAACCACACCTGAATCGTCTGCACGTAGCCGATTGACTGTTTATGCCATGGGAGCAACACCACCAATAACAACAACTGCTGTGCCACTTTCTGACTCCGGGCACGAGGTGCCGGCCACACATTGGCAACGTCTGCAACATCTGCTGGACCAGCATGCCAGTGTGTTCCACACTGAGAGGAAGCTGCAGTGTACCAATGTCACGGAGCACGCGATCGTCACCAAGAACAAGGACCCGGTGTACTCCAAACCACAAGACCCAGGTATTTTCTTTAGCTATGTCATCAACCAACACATATGTGGGATGATCAACGATAATGTTATTGAACCTACACAAAGTCTCTATAATTCAGGTATTACCCTTGCTCCAAAAAAAGATGGCGAATGGCGATTCTGTGTCGATTTCAGACCACTTAACAAAATAGCCATAAACATGCAGCCACCAGTCATAAACATGAAGGAAACTTTTTCAACATTAGGACCAGTTTCAGTATTCACATCACTTGATTTAAAGTCTGGATATTGGCAAGTGCCTATCCGCCCGCAGGATATGTTGGGGCATGATTGAGCTATTTCCATTCTATTGAAAATTGAAATTCTGAAATTTTTATTGAATTTTAATTACACTAATAATTGCACTACAATTTCGACTCGATTTGAGTACATTCTTTGGACACAAATCAAATATTATCTATAGTTGCTATGAAAACTTTTCATATTGAAAGGAAAACACTAATTGATTATAGGTTATCTGTAAAAGTTAGCTCTTATTTACGTTAAATCGGAATATTTCAACACACTCCTTGCGTTACCGAAATTTATTCTTGTTTCAATGTTACACAAAAGGAATGTGTCACAGTTTTAAAAATAAAAAACACGAAATTCCACTAATTACAACTTATTTGACACCTGCTATCCTATGGATGTATTCATTCGGAATAATCACGATTTTTATGTTAAATAGGAATTATATAACAAAAAAATCATTGCATTACACTAATTTAATCTTCTTTTAAAAGTCATGCAAAAATGATTACAATATATAAAATGTACAATACGAAATTTAATTAAATTTATCACATGACACCTGCTATGCATTTATTCTTATGGGAAAAACCGAATTATTTTGGTTCACGCTGCAAGTTTTACTGTTTCTACTCGATGTACACTAAACAATCGCAAAACGACGGCAAAGTTGCAGTCCTATCTTTACAACCGTGATCGCTCGTAGTAACAATTCCAGAAACAATATGGCGGAGAGAGCAATTAAGATCGACTAATCGAACAAGAGTGAAACCAGCGGTACTTTAGGCCATTGTAAGCTATATCCTCTGAATTGACATATTATGTAGACTGCTATTTGACTTAAAATCATGTACACAACATTGACCTACCCCATTCCTACAAATCTACAACACAACTGTAAAAGTTAAATGGTCAGCAGTAATGTATGTGTTTTTTATATCTTAATTTTAAGATTAAAAGCACTATTATATTAATAAAATTTTTAATCTGTTTTAATATAATCAAACTGCATTACACGTAGGTTAGACGAAGTATACATCCATCTCAAAGTATTTGGTTACAAATCAGTTTTCTAACCTAAAATCCAAACCACGCCATTTTTGCTAGATGAGAAGGCAGAAAAGTAGTTCACTTTTGGGATATGTGTGCAGCCATTGAAATCGGTGTACCCCATCTTTAGTCTGTGTAAACATATCTTTTAGAGCCTATTCCCGAGATATTCCTATTAGAATATCCCTCGCTAATCTTGGGAGTGTAAACAGAACATATATACCATATTCTCTAGATATCCCTAGGAATATATAGAGGTATGAGGAATATTCTAGGGATACAATTATATTCCTTGGTGAATATCTCTGGAATATCTTGGGGAGGGGATATGGTCGGACATTGAATATCACTAGAACATTCCAGTTATATGCTCAGAATATCTAGAAATTTCAAAGAGATATTACAATATTCCTACAAGAATATATTTGGGATATTCATAGGATATCTTTGCATTGTGTGGGGTCATGTTGTTTATCATTTTTAGTGTTGTGTTTATGTTGGTTCTTAGGGTGATAATGTTTTAAGAAAGTGTAAACATGTCTGTTAAGGCGAGTGGCATTTACACATGACGTGTACTCGGTGTATTTGCATATTCCGAACAAGGTAAATATTATGTACCGTTTTGACAGTTGCGTTGTTTAATTTTGACAGTCCTTATGTCATGTAATGTTTTGTTGTTAAAGGATATTATTATAAGAGTATAATTTACCATGTTGTGTCCCCCTTAAACGCACTCGGATGCACCATCCTGTTCGAGGACGTCGCATGCTATACCTGTATGTAATATTAGAAGTGTTTTTGCATTTATATATTAATTCCTTTATACGTGTGTTCGTGTGTTATTATTTTGAGGCAATGAGGTAACATAACCTAGAGACAGGCCAGCAGAGAAAAGGGGCGGAGGCCACAAGCCAACCTCACGTCTGCATTTTGTTGCCCGCAGACTACACCTAAATATGTCCGAGCATTAAGATATTCCTTTTCCAGTGTTTCATGTATTTATATATATCACAATGTAAAAACGCTAAAAACTAATGAACATACGAATAAATGTTAAGTGAAATTCATAATAATAAAAAATACAAGCCAGTGCCACAATTGTTTTTTTCTTCTCTTGAATATTTATGTACTCAGATTGTTAGTGTCTTTCGTATTATTTTATCATGTGTGTATTATGGCCATTCCCAATCACATTTCATTTTATGATTTTTCGCCGAATGAAAGAATTTTGGGATGTTACTTGGGAAGTATTCACCCAGGCACCGGCTCCCGCACGACTATTTCTCAGTTGAGCAGCATCATCGTATCCAGTGGAGCTGGTCGTGCATGAGAGCCCATTCCAGAGAATTCAACTTTTTCTAACTGATCATGTAGCTGCAATATTTAATTCAAATTACCAGAACCTTTTAAACTTCTCATTATCTCGGAGCATGCACCACCTCACAGTTCGGACCATTCTGTATATGGCGGAACCGTAAATTTGCAACCTAACCATTTTTGTTGGCTTTACACTTTTTTGTACAGCTTCAGACCTCTCCGAGCTACAGTCGAGATATTGTATTGTTTGTGTCTCAGACAAGGGTTCCACAATAAATTGTAATGTGTAATATAAGTGCTGCGTACAAATGTATTTACATGTTACTCTGGCCACTTAACCTCCTTGAACAATTTTTATCATAACCAAGTGTACGATAAGTGATTTATGGCATTGGGTGGGCGATACAACCTACTACGAGTTAGAGGCATATAAGGGAGGCCACAGCCATTACAATACCATGCCAAGGATATATAGCTCACCGGAACTTCAACTTTCACCAAAGTAGGAATATTGCTGCAGGATTGATGCCGGAACAGCAGGGAGGCCACATGGGTCGTCAGTCTTCACAACCCTGATTATCTCTCATGCTCTACACTGGTGCCGAAACCCAGTAATTATTTATCCAGGTAACCTAACTTCCAAGCCCATATGTTTCCGAAAACTCTACCATCCCAATCTCCTTGTTGTAGCATTCCATGGGATTCACCCTTGTGTGGTAAACAGCGGTTGTGACATGGCTGACAACCCACTTCGTACACAGTTCCTTCTACTTCCGGCTGGTTAACTGTGTCCGAATGTCTGTTAGCAAGTACCTGGCAAATCCCCAATGTAGGAAGAATTGCTCCTCTAGCACCTTTGCCACATTGACTGCTCGAGCTCCACTTGTGGGGTACGCTTCTGTCAATCATGAAAAGTTGTCAGTTACAACTACAAGGAAGCATTTTCCTCCCATCTTCCTCGGGTAAGGACCCATAAAATCGATGCAAATGTCTTGAATGGTTTCCTAGGCACAAATGGTTACGGTTGTCTACCATCCGACCAATATGCTTTGTAAAAATTGTGCTTGTGGCACTTTTACACGAACTGTCATGCGTATCGATTTAGGCCTGGTCAGTAAAAATGTTCGCGTATGTTGCGAACTGTTTGTTTAACACCCAGGTGTCCGGCCATGTTGCCACTGTGCGAATAGGCAAGCACCTTATCCCTCGCACATGTGGGGACATATACCACCGTCCCCTTCCCGATCTGTTGAGCAGAACAGGTCTCAAGTCTGTCATCTATGACATGCCATCCTTCTACTTCTTGCTGGGTACATTGACTAACCTTTGTTATACACAAACCTCGGATACGGGGTCACGCGACTCTGGTGGTAAAATATCCTCCCACTCTACTTCGTCTGTAACAATTACCTCATTGTTGGGTTTGTGTGATAATGCGTCCGCCACTTAGGTTTCCCTACCGGGCACGTGCTCGAATACAAACTTTTTAGGCCTGCAAATGTTAGCTTGCTTCTTGCTTTCTTCATGTTATGCAACCATACAAGGCACCGGTTGTTGGTCCATAGCATGAACCTTTGGTGTTCCAGATACGGCCGGTACTTTCTGACTGACAATATGGCTGCTAAACATTCCCTCTTGTTTATATCATACCATCTTTCTGTTTGCTCTAGTTTGGCACTTGCAAACTCAATGATGTGTTTCGCCTCGCTATCCTCCATTTGGTACAATACTGCACCAATCCATTCTTGACTTGCATCAGTTTTGTGGTATAGATGCCTGTGTGTGTCATAGCGTGCGAGTGTTGGGCATGCACGAAAGTCGCTCTTAATCTGCACAAAAGCCTTTTCCGCTGTGTCTGTCCACTGAAATTGCTTTTACGCAAGAATGAATTCGTCAAGGGGGCCATAATTATTTCAAAATTTGGAATGTGTTCCTACAGCCAATTAAAGAGTCCGAAAAACTTACGTAGTTTCTTACGTGTATGTGGCTGTGGGTTACTGTCAATGAGTTTCAATTGTTTCTGGTTCGGCTTGTTACCCTCCAGTTCGATTACATGAACCAAAATATCAGTACTGATTTATCCCACATAACATTTCTCCACTGAGCATGTTAAGTAGTTAATTGCTAGGCTTTCCAGGACAACTGCTAGATAATGTACATAGTCCTCCCAATTCTCTGACCAAAAAATAAAGTAATTGAGATACATGAGTGTATACTCTCCAATAATGCCATTAAGCACATATACCATCATCGCCTGGAAGGTGGCAGGGGCACATTTCAATCCAAATGTTATGGCACAGAACTGAAATCGCCGGCCGTCTGAAGCAGTTAATGCTGTTTTTGGGCTATCCTCTAATTTCACAGGTACTTGCCAATAACCCCTTTTAAGGTCCAGAGATGTCCAAACTTTCGCCTGCCCCAGTGCGTTCAGAGCACCTTTCACAGTAATATAGTGCAGAAGTGCACTGCACGTAACCTGATTCAATGGGCAAATGTCGACACAGAATCGCCAGGTTCTGTCTTTCTTTGGGGCCAAGGTGATGGCCGAATTGAACTGATGGTATTTTGGTTCTATTACTCTGTCTCTAAGCATATATTGAACTTGTGCCTTAATTATCCTGGTCTGATGGGGCAAATATCCATGTGTATTGGTACATACTGACTTCTCGTCCGTAAGCGGGATTGGGTGCTCGGCAACACCGTAGTCCTCTTTAACATATCGTTTTTACCAAACTCTCACAGCATTCGTCAAGGAAGTGCCGAAATGCAGCCTGGTGTTTCAGCGAGACTTGATTGTCAAACTCCAATAACTACACATCGCATATGCTACCCATCGGGCAGCAGTCTAAATTGTACACCTCGCTGTCGGTTCTACAGTGGTGCTTTGCTCCGTAAGCCTTGGTATACCCAAAAATTGCATCTTCCCTGATGTCTGGCATAACAATGACCGAAGTAATAGTTTCTCTGTCCCGGACTTTAACTGACACTACCTGTCCCATGGCTATACTGTAATGCTCGTTCATTGCCAGCTGAATAATGTGATTATTAGGCATAACATCCTGCTTGCGTACAGAGCGCGGTCGTATGAAGTTGTGTGAAGCTGCAGTGTCAATCAAGGAATGGTATAGCCGACCTTTAATAGAAACCAAAATACCTATGAATGGTGCGGAACTGTTGCTAATTTGTTGAATTAATGTTTCTTGAGGGACCAATTTTGAGTTTTGGATCCAAATTATAGCGGGCGGTGTGTCGCAAGTAACCGGCCCCTTCACCCCTCCAAATCGTTTCCCTGCTTTTCATGGTCTGCTGCTTCCTTAATGCGCTACATATGCGGATTGTTGGGGCACTGATTGTGCCAATGATACTGTTGATTTGGACATACCTGCAGAAATTATTGTGGCAGGTAGTCTGGATTCCACCCTCTTGTAGCATTGTTGATATTACCTGCAGGGCTCCTGCCCAGTGGTTTCTGACCACTCGGTCCTGTTGCTCCATTCTTCCTTTGATAATGCCTGTTCGTGTTTTCATGCTGGTGTCCATAAAAATTACATGATGAGTATGTAAGTGGTTGCTGTATAGTGGAATGGTGTATATTCACGCTTTCCTCCCGCTGTTCATGCCGCTATTTTACAGCATTTAAGTCACTGTCTGGCTGCTCATGCATATGCTCCAGAATAATAGCTGCATGCATGAGATCTTCCAGAGTATCCTTAAACAGAGGTACGGGGGCTACACTGAACTCCGGCCTGGCTGTTTCAGCTACAACCTTTAATACATCCCGTTCAGGTGAGGGTGAAAACGTTTGATGAGGTGAGTTTTGCACGTAATGATTGCGCTAAGTGACTCACTGAATTGATGACCATCTAATATCAGCCTGCTTTGGTCTTGTAAGAATGAAAAAATCCCCTGAAGTGGCACTGAAAAGAGCAACAGAACTCCTCCCACTGAAGTCTGCAGTGGTTTAAGGAGGTCCACCAGGATCGCGCGTCTCCATGGAGCTGCGCTCCAATACAGCTGGCCCATTAATCCCTGCTGACACCATACCTATTAAGGCACGATATGCAGTCCTCCAAGAAATTGTTGGATCCTCCTTTGGCTTCCTGGCAAAAGTTGGTAGCATCTGGAACTTGGATGGTGTCTTAGCTATGTTCGGTCCTTGCGGGGGTTGTGTTTGGTTGGACTCCGCGGTACCATTCCATGCTGCACTTATTGTCACCACCGGCTAAGGCATCATTACTACAATGCACGTTGAAGAGAACGGAGTGATAGGAGGGAAATTTGGAAAATTTGGTATCATGGTTGACTGTACTGTAGGATAAATTGGTATAGAAATCATGTGGGGTAGTGGCAGGTAGAATGGCATGAGCATTTGTAATGGATATGGTGCATAGGTTGGAGTAGGTTCGGGTGGCTGTGTTTTATCTACATTTGCCACATGTGTGTCGGGAGTGCCCGGCATCTCCACCTCTTGCTGCATCTTTCCCCTACACTGTGGCTACTCTCCTCCCTTGCTTTGCGTCACTGTGCTCGACACGTTGATGCTATCACGAGCCATTATCACTTGAGAATGATTACTGTTGACATTCACTGCCACATCATTATCCCATTGTCCCAAAAAGTCAAGAGAGTGAACCCAGTGCGTTCACGGATACGATTTGCATTCGGTTTACACCCTGCACTACTTCTGTTGTTATTGTACTTCACACCAAACAAGTGAATGTAAGTCCCAAGGCTGTTTCAAGTTCCGTATCATTGAGGCACTCGTGGTGATAACTGATGCTGCACTGCTTGTATTTGAGAACAATACTACATTGGCCATTAAACAAAAGATTTCCACAATATTTCGGCAAGTTGTAATTTGAAAAACTGTCAGTTTCTACCATAAACTGGTCTGGTGTGCACGGGATGTTCTGCATTGTTAAGCTGTAACTGTTTTTCACTGTACTGCGGTTGTCACCGACACTGCTGTTTACAAGGCTGGGCTTATGATGGCATTGACAAATAACACTGGCTTCATGTTCTACCTGGAATCCTCGTGTCATAGGGGGTAAACATTCCGGACACCACAGTGCCGGTGCATTGTCGGCAATCCGACCAGCTATGCCTCATTTATCAACAAAGCCACATGTGTGGTAGATGCGGAATTACCAGGGTGTGGAGGTGCGTGTTTGGGGGAAAGGAAGCGTCCTCACCTCTCGCGATGCTGATGTCCTGCTCGATCTCATGTGGTGTGGGAGTCAAAGACTTAGCACACTCAACTGATGCACGGCACAGTACAATACGAGTGGTCAGTACAATACAAGTGGTCAGCTGGCTGCCGGCGACGCATGGGGAGTGCCGGCTCAGGGGAGGGGAACCTTCTACCCATCATTTCTCCTTTTCGCAGTTTGCTGATGCGTGGTGCGGCATGATGTGAGTGGTCAGCAGGCTGCTGGCGACACATGGTGAATGCAGGGGACAGGGGAGGGGAAGCTCCCGCCTGTAATTTCTCCTTCTCACTGTTTCTCCCAGCTCCTCCATCAAGCAGCGAGGTATGGGTTGTGGCGTGGCATGCTTTTACCCAAATGTTGACACATGACACACTCCTAGCGTCTGGATGGCATCCGTAAGGCGTCATGACACAGCTGTTGCTCTTGCTGATGTGTTCTGGCATCCATTCGTCGTTGACAGTTATGAATAGGCGGGAATAACTCAGTGATCAGGAAAAATTGCGGGGAAGTTTTTGGAAATCTTATGGGAATTTTTGGCAGGGAAAAAATTTTGGCGGGAGACACGCCCCACATAGAGGCGACACTTGATGTCGGGCAAGGGTCACTAAAGTAGGCAAATAGTCATGATAAGACAATAGCTCCACTTGGGCATGCCACCTTACGCCATGTGGCTGATGTGAAAATGGGTTAATTAGGTTTTGGTTTCGGTGGATGTGAGGTCTGGAATGGAGTTACCTGACAGGTACTAGGAGTCATCAAGGCGATGTCGAGATGGTAGATGACGGTGTTGCATGTTAACTCTCGATGACCCCAGAATTGTGGGTCGTACGCCTGGACGAATCTTCTCACCGATGACGTTATTTACCTCTGCCCCAATGATGCTAATCCGAATGCTCTCTATGATTGTTGTTTACTAAACAGTAGCCAGTAGGTCGACTAAGTACCATGCTGATCAATCCTTTTGGCAGTAAACTTGCACAAAGAGTTAACACTCGATTACGTGGATTTTTAGGGTCATCCACACGCCCATAAAGACACCGAACAACATGCTAATACATATACTCTAGAAAAGACTGAATAGGATCAAAGAATACTGACATGATATGAGCAGATATTGTTAAAGCCCATCTCCTCAAATGTCCAAGGCTGTCGAAATATCTTACACACTGTTCATTTCGCAGTGGTATTTATTCGATGTCAGTACACAACCCTCTCAGGGAACACTTTACATACGAATGACAGTAGTAAAACACAACACTGGCCACTGGGGTTAAGCTGCAAAAACGGTCTTACGACACATAATGATTTACGATAACATAATGCTTACAGGGGCGATGTTATTCCCTCGGGAATTGAGGATGGTGTTCCGGACAACTAAATGAAAGAAGGTAACAGGACAATTAAGTCTATTGAAGCTAACAGTCCACGCTCAAACGATGAAGGCCACCCGGCATACGAGAAACACAAAAGTTCGTGACACATGTACCACCCTCGTACAATTCTACTTGCTGACTGCTCTCCCTTCTGATGTGCAGACGGGACTTGGCTAGCCCATGTGCCAGAATGGAATAACTTTCTGTTGCAAAATTACATCTCCTACCTGATGTCAAGCTACCTCCCAAAACTTACATTGCAAATTACATACAAAACCCTGGAACACAAAATACTGATGGACGATGATGGACATAGCACTAGATGATTGATGAAAAGAAATACATATGATACTTGGTTGCAACAATGAACTGGGATCAAACACAGTAAACAAGTAATAAATTCTTTAATAACAATAACAGAATAATTAATGACGAGGGCCCTGGGTTCTTAAGTCCATTTATTGAGGGTCTATCTTCGTATTACTCCGCCATATTTCTTCTTTGCAACCACCAGCTGTACTGTACTGGTGTGCTGCATGTTGCACTTCTCTACACTGATGAACTGCTCGAGCGGTGGCATTGCTGGTTTTGATCGAATAAATGGTCTTAGTTGTGAGGGGAACTTGACACATGTCAATTCGTTTCACAAAATAACCTATAATCCATATACATCAGTAATAGTTGACGTGTTGTGCCTCCAGAGGTGCTGATATGTGTTCATGTCCTGCCTGGGAGCAGGTAGAGAATAGGAATTGGTTATGCCTGGCGTCATCTTCGGTAGAGAGAACAATGTCGAATGGGGTCGTACGGTCGATGGCCTACGGCGACTCTGGATACGTGGTCAATATGAAGGAGTGCTAATTTAATTGTCGCTTAAAATATGTTGAAAGAAAAAAATATTGCCTTTGGGGCGAAGCTGTCGGGAACTTCGCATGCCTATATTATTACTGAATTTACTCTGCTTGTGGGAGGCAGAACCCGTAAATACAAAATATATACTGAAAGACACTTTAAAGTAGATGCTACTATGAGGGCGCAGTACCCATTGAACTCTGGAGACTTAATACAATAAAGCACGTATAATTATGGTATTACTATTTTATAACTGCAAAGGTACAACGAAATGTTGCTGCACATGAAAATGCTTACCCTTGGTTAAGCGGACCCGGCACTTTGGACCTGCCAGTGGTCATTAATGTTGCACATTAGGTGTAGGCCTTATGGTAGAGTTACATAAAAATGCATCCAGGCTGTGAAGTCCTGGTATGCTACTTCAGGATGCAGGGTGACCTCCCCTCGGCTAAATAAAATTACTTAAATGTTCTTGAATTACGTTAACTATTGTGATGAAAGAAAATGTAGTCTAGATTGAATTGCCGAGGGGGTACGCTGAGTTTCCCGTCTGCCTTACCGGATATATCGAATGCTGAAGTCTGAGTAACGTCATAGCGTCGGCTTCGCCGCACGTCCGGCGAATCCGGCGCTAAAATGTTGCTCAGTCTGAGCTCGCGGACATAAACATGTCTGTGCCTGAGCCTCTTTGGTGGGCGTGTTGTTGCTGGTACCCATTGTCCTACGTACCTCTCCTGGTGAATGCGTGCATTTTCCAGATCTTGCTCTCGGCACTGTCACATGTTTGCTGCACTTTCTGTTGTGTGGCTGTTTGCCTATCGGATTCTGAATTCCCTGGTTGGGAAAGCTCTCTTCTCTGCAGAATGGTCGCTGGTGATTGACCTGTGGCTAGGTTCACCCTCCGTCTGCTTGTGAACAAGGCCTTGAGCAGTTGTTCAGCCCAACTTGCATGGTTTGGTCCTACCTGCAGACACAACTGAGTATTGAGGTATTGATACTTACTCTCAGTTGAGTTGGCCTGCAGGTGGTACACAGCTCTTGTATGATGCTGGGATACCCACGCAGTACACAATTCTCTCCAATACATCCTGTAAGTTGTGTAGCATTGTCTTTTAAGAGGGTGTGTGGGTAGCCCCATCGGGGCTAGAATTCTTTCTCCAGTACACGGTCTATGTTGTGTGCCAGTGCACTGGAAACTGGGTATACTTCTGTCCATCTTGAGAACAATTCACTCACCAAAAGAATGAATCTCTTGCCATTAATGGTGCGTGGATATGGCCCCATCAGGTCCAGTGAGATGAACTCGAATAGCTCCTGTAGCTTCTGTGGTTGTTGTTGTGTTATTCCATCTACTCTCCTACTCTTGAAGAGATTACACTTTATGCACCTCCTCACGTATTGCCGGACATTTCTTGTAGCACCAGACAAATGATGTGCCAGGGTGGCCTGCAAATCGTGAATCATGTCCACGATGTAGCACCTGTGCTCGAGCACTTTTGGGCACATACAGCTTCCAGACAGCTTCGGGATGATGCGGTCGTGTCTCGATGCATGTGCCGTTCATTCGCCACAAACTCCTCTTCAATCTGCATGATGGTGATGGCACAGCATTGGGTGTCTGTACACTGTAGTTGTGCAGTTAAAACACTGTCCTGCAAGTCGTCTACCTCGAGTTCTGCTTCTTCAAGGCCTCGATGATGGAACAGCTCACGCAATCCTCGCCAGTTTTTTGATGGTTGGCTTTGGTAGGGGGAAGTAGGTCGTCCCACTCTTCTTGGTCCACCAGTACTGTTTCGCCTGGCACCTGTGAGAGAGCTCATCTGCTAGCTGATTCTCAGCTCCTGGTACTTGCTCCACCTCGAAATCGTACACTTGTAGGAGGAGTGCCCACCATGCTAATTTACTCCTGGATACTATCATGTTGTGAAGCCAGAGTAAGCACTGGTTGTCAATTCGTAGTGTGAACAATTGGTACTCTAGATATGCCCTGTACCATTTCATGGCCCACACTACAGCCAGACACTCTGTCGTTCACGTCGTATCTACCCTCAGTTGCCCCAAACTTTCCAATGGTGTATTCAATGATGCACTTCTCTTGGTTATCTTTTATTTGATAAAGAACTGCTCCCAAGCACTTCTCACTCGCACCTGTCTGAAGATATTAATGTTACTTGGGTCGTGACGAGCCAATGTCTTGCACGCCCTGAACTTACTCTTTATCTCTTGAAAATTTGTCTTGTGTTCCGCTGTCCACACATACTTTTTATTGCATGACAAATTGTTAGTGAGTGGTGCAGTTATGGTTGCAAAATCCTGTGTGATTTCCCACAGCCTGTTCACCAACCCAAAGAATATCCTCAGTTGCTTCCTCATGTATGGCACCTTAGAGTCGTTAATGAGTGCTAAAAGCTCGTATGTTGCTCGACTTCCATGCTCATCGACTATGTGCCCAAGAAACTATATGCATGGGCCGGTGTGAAACTTGCACCTCGCCCATGACAACTTTTCGATGGCTAGTCTCTCCAAGAATAGTGACAGGTGTTGGATCTGGTCATCCCAGATTTCAGAACAGATAACCACGCCATCCAGGCAAGCAAGGGCAAAATCTCTAATGTACCCATCGAAAACCTCGACCTAAATTGTCTGAAAAGTTGCTGGTGTGCACTTCAAGCCGAATGGTATTGCACAGAAGTGGAACCTTCTCCCACCTGGGGCTGTGAGTACCGTTTTGTGATGGTGTGTGTGTTTTATTGGCACCTGTCAGTACCCACTGAGCAGGTTCAATAATGTCATGACCTTAGCCTTGTCCAAGGTATGCAATGCATCCTTGATACTTATGTAGGGAGGCGGGGCGCTCAATGTGATTTGGTTGTTTGCTCTGAAATCCACACAGAAGCGCCACATCCCATCTTTCTTGGGTGCAAATGTGATTGCACTGTTGTAGTGGCTGCGAGTGGGTTCAATCACACCCTCGGCTAGCATTTCTGCAATCTGATCTTTGATGATGGCGTTTTGATGCAGCTGGTAACTTCTGGGTCCAGAGTAGATAGGCTGGTTATGTTCATTTGGAATACAATGCTCCGCTATAGTCGTTCGACGGAGTGGGTCTCCTGCACCAAATACTTTGCTTCGTTCATCCAGTATAAAATGCACCATCTCCCTGTATTCCGGAGGGACCACATGATCGAGTTCATCTAGTTGCACTCTTGGCTTGTTACTAGTGGGTTGAGATTCGTTGTCGTACATCTTTCACCTCTCCTTCAGGCCGAAATTGTTACTACGGGCTGCTGGCTCAACAATAGCTTTTTTTTCGCTGAGCCAGGGGATTCCCAAGATGGCATCCTCCCATAGGTCCACAGACACAAAGGCTGTGGCGATAGTGTCCACATCTATAATTCGGACGGTAATCAGTGTCTCTCCCATTGAATCCCCCAAGTTCTGCTTCATTGCGAGGTGTAGTACCTGTGTACTCAGTGTGATCTTGCTCGTGGCCATGAATCGATGTGCACTAAATTAAGACTGGCTACTGTATCTATTAATGCACGGCATGGTTGCTGATTAAAATGAACAGCAATTATAATCATTCTGTTTTGTGATTTGTTGAATTGCTGAATGCTTGGTTGCTAATTTATGATTTATGCCTGTTCTAATAGTTGAGGAGGCATTGTTCCATGGAGGCACTTTGCTCTGGGGGTTGTGAGCGACCGGCTCGCCAAATCCCAATGGTGCGTTTCCCTACAGTGGGTTGTTGGTGTTCTGCAGTTGGTTGCATTTTGCACACTGATTCTGCCAATGCATTTTGCTTTATCCATTGCAATAAAGGCACTTAAATGGCGCCTCATGAGGACCTCCTACCATGCCCGAGGTTGCTGATGTCTGCGCTGCCATTGTGGGTTCGTGGTATGTTCTTGTCCGGAATGTGCGTGATCCAACTACCTTTGTTCACTGACAGTTGCTCCTCTGTCCGCTCCCTCTGCTCTGCATCTTTTCTCCAGAGTGAATGATACCCATCACCCACTAGACACGGCGTTTTGCTCTCAGCGGGCTTGGTCCAGCAATGTAGCAGAGTGCATGAAGTCCTCCGTGGTACTGTGAATAAACTGTGCCATTGGTAGCCTGTTTTCTGCTCTTACAGTTAGTGCAACTATTTCAAGGATCTTATGCTCGCTCATGTGTGGATGAAAGTTTGTGATTCGCCCTATCTTCCTCGTTGCAAATGCGGTCAGGGTGTCACCTGCTTTCTGCAATTCAAGCACAACCCTGGCCTGTGCCTGCAATGAGGAGTAGGTATTGGCAAATCGACTTTGGAATCTGTTAAGAAATTCTACCCACTCAATACCGTAATGACTGATTGTTTTCCATCAATTACTTGCCTCGCTGGCCAATTGAGTCCCTGTACAATTTGGCCACTCGTGCTTGCCCATCCTGTATCTCTCTAAACGTTTTGTGTAGTCGTTTAGGAATGCCTGTGGGTCCTCACTTGGTAGGCCTGAAAACTTTAGTAACCATTGAAATCGGGCCGGAGTTGTACTTGCTTCGACTGCTCGTGATTGCTGTAAATAATTCTGGATTATTATGATTGCTTTGTTGTGGGTATGTGATACACGTTACTTCTATTTCTGTAGTTCTTCTGTTCTTCTGGGTAAGAGCGTTGAATCTGCCACCGGTCTTTGGTACACACTGGCCCATTCTGAATGTTCCGTCACAAAGTGACGTGTACTAGAAAATTCCGCCCCTCCTACTGACTTGACGTCTAACCGCGGCGATGGGAATTCGCATTGTCTACAGTGGAATCTCCTGGTGGCTTTATTTGACATGTCTTGCCTGGTCAGACATTGCCAGTGCATTTTGGGTCCAAACGTCTCACAACCACACGGTTTCTTGTGACCCTTGCCTTCAAATTTTCTGTTGACACAACGTGCGTTTGTAAATGTTCTGTTTTGACTGCTTTGAGTATTTTGTCTGTTCGGAAAAGAATGAGTTCGCATGTTTCGCAGAAAATACGGGCTTACTTATCTGTGGCAGCGTTTTCAGTCTGGCTGAAACATTCCGGATGAAAACTATGTGCACACTCTACACAAATTATGATTCGGTTTCCCCTTCCTTCACATATAATTTGTTTCACACACCTGCCATCTTGCCAATGCGTGATTACATTTACTGTGGAGTCGAAATCGATTAAGTGTGGCTGTTCACAATGACAAACAAATTTGCTTGTCAAACCTTAATTATTTTGCAGGGGTTGTACTTTGCCACGTTCGACCCACAAAATAGTTGATTACCAAATGAGGAACAACTCCACGCTTTGCCCACTCGGGCTCTGTTTACCATGGATATTCTTTCTTTGTGAATTCTTAAATTCTGTGTTTCCCTACACGGACATATTACTTCTTCAAAGGGATTTATACATATTGTGGGTTGTACACACATCATATATAACGGTTTCGCTTGGCCTGCACTTGTACACCAATTCAAATTCTTCTGTACAGTATATCGTACTGCCACCTGCTGTGGAGTGCGGGCTTCAAGGTATAACACTTCGCTGTTACGTGCCTGGTCCTCTGTCACTCTTCCAGGGGTGAGGGATATATTTGCCATTTCTTGCAGCACCTTTTTTGCGCATAAAACACGTGTTCCAGTGCCCGGGTGACTTGTGTGTTTTCCCAGTATACTGCTTGCTTTAAAAACGAAAAATTTACTTTGAAAAATTTCTTGAATTTGGTTGTGGACTCTTGAGTAATGATCTGCTAAAAAGCTTCGACAAGCTTTGCAAACTGCTCTTGATAAATGTCTGTAAAAATTTTGTTGACTTTCGAAAAGTCAGTGAAAAATCCTTAAAATTTCTAATTATTTTGAAAAATGCTAAGAAAAGTTTTTAAAATTGATTAAATTGACTGTTTCATTTTAAGTTTAATTACTGTCCAAGGGAAAAAACGAGAATTTTTTGTTTATTTTGGAAAAGTTTGAAAATGTTATTACTGAATAATGCTGCTAAACTTTCTGGAAAAGTTCCGGAAATATTGAAACAAAATTTTGATTGCTTTTGTATCTTAAATTGCTGACTAGTATTCCGTAAAATACAATTTTTACTTTGCTTGTTGTGATACCTGTTTCCAATTACTGTACATATTGTTAAACGCCATGTGCATTTGTTTACAAAACACTATCGCACTTACTTAGACACATCTGCTGTTCTGTTGCCTTACTGCTGTGTAGTGTTGAGTACAGGTACACATTTTCATTTAATTTATATTTGCAATTTCGAGTGGGTGTGTTCGACATTCATCTGTTTTGGCTTGCAGTTGTGTCTTTTGCATTACGTGTTGTCACGTCTAATCAGTGTATGTTTATAAAAAATAAAATATCTCATGACATTACAAGTAAACAACCTAGCGTAGTGGATTGTTTTAAGAGATGCAGGCCCTCACTAGACATCAGTTGATGTACGTTCTTTCCCGCACGATTTACTGTACGTATGTTGATGTAAAACATATCCACTCTACAGTGTAAATAAATCTGACAAATCTGACAAATGAATAATTGTAAAATAGTGTGGAAAGAAAATTAAAAATCCCTTGATATTATTGATGTTGATTGTAATGATGACTCTACTGTGTTAATTGCGTTGTTTGATATGTGTGTAAAGGTCTCAGGTTTCTCACCAATGACTGTAGCTGTTCGTTGTGAAGAACGGCGGCACTGTTACCTTTGTCATGTAGCCTGTTGTCCAGTTGTTGTGTTGAGCAAACTACCGATGTGTTGTCGGTGCTCTCCTGCACTCTGATGTTCTACTGTTGTTTGATTCGCCCGAGATGGGAAAACTACTTGACATAGGAATGAACTTCCACTTTGAAGTTTGAGTAGCCCTAGTTGGGCAAACCACTTGATGCATTGTGCCTCTAGAGGTGTTGGGATGTGTTCGTGTCCCGCCAGGGAGCAGGTAGATAACAGGAACTGGTGATGTGCCCAGCACCACATTCGGTAGAGAGAACTATGTTGAATGGGTTCGTACGGCCTAAGGCCTACAGAGACTCTTGATAAGCTGTCAGTATGAAGGAATCCTAATTTAATTGTCAGTTAATTTATGTTGAATATAAATTATTTCCTTTGGGGCACAGCTGTCGGCTACTTCGCCCACCTATATTGTCACTGAATTTACTCTGCTTGAGGGAGGCAGGCCCCGTGAATGCAAACCATACACTGAAATACACTTTAAAGTTGATGCTGCTATTAGGGCACAGTACACAATGAACTCTTGATAGTTAATACACTAAAGCATGTCTAACTATGGTATGATTGATTTATTACTACAGAGGTACAATGAAATTTTGCTGCACTTAAAATTGAGTACCCTTGGCTAAGTGGACCTGGTACTCTGGACCTGCCGGTGGTCACTACTGTAGAAAGTAAGGGGTAGGCCTTAAGTTCGAGTTACGTAAAAATGCATCCAGTGCATGAAGTCGTGGTATGCTACTTCAGGGTGCAGGGAGAACTCCCCTCGGTTAAATAAAATTACTGAAATGTTCTTGATTTACATTAACTATTGCGATGAAATAAAATCGAGCTGAGATTGAAGTGGCGAGGGGGGTACGCGGAGTATATCGTCTGCCCTGCAGGTTGTTTGGAGTGCTATGAAATGATGTCGCAGGTGGCTGATTCTAAATATATAATTACATGTACACTATTATAATTAACATATTAATATCGGCATGTGTCATAATGGTTATAATTACAGGGATGCATATGGATGTAACGACACACAGAATTCATCATTGGCGGAGCTACGCCATGCATTCTATGGTATGTTACCTACTCTCTATGCTGAAGTGGGCAGTTTCCCTTGTTAATTGTGGTTCAATCACTGCTAAAATGCCAAAATATACTCCTATTAATTAATGCAGCAAGGGAGCCACTCGCCACTTTACACTTCCTGTGGCGATGTGATTCCCCGTCTTTTCACACTACTTGGAGTCACATCGCACTCCAGATTCGGCCACAGGGTCCGTCAACGTCAAGCACAAAGGAAAGCTGTGGGAATAAGCTGTGCAGCTTATCCCAATGCTCCCTCTTGTGATGAATGTTAAGTATTATGACCCACGGCCACGAGTTACAGGGCGGCAAGAAAAGTGTAAATGCCGTTCTTGTCGACTTGAACTGATCGAGACCGCGACCTAATGTTGATCGGTCGAGTGTTGCTTTGTGGTTAATGCATCTGCGATGAAACAAACAGGCACAAGGGACACATGAACGTCAGGAACACGTCATAGTTACGTTTTTGTCTAAAAATTCATTTGTAATTGTATATAAGTCTAAATTATTAAAATGGTAATAGGTAAATACAAAAAGACATGGGACGGTTCAAAAAATGTATACTTTTTGAAAACAAAGTACTTTTTTTTTACATTATGCATATAATGCTAGTGTATTTACAACATTTCTAATTATTTGTACAAAATTGTACCATTCGAATACCCATAAATTAACTACTTTGCTAGATACTCGAGGTGTATTGCTAATTATAATTTATATTCCGACTGTGCTGTCAGATTAATATTTAAATAAAGGGGAAGTTACAGATTATGAATCAAAATAAACACACATATTTTGTAATCAATGTTCTTTGCTAATAAATATGCACTATCTACCAAAAAGTAATTGGGCACCTGTCCACAATGTTTACTTGGTGGTTGTCACCCCACTAGAATCTCGTAGGGCCACCTCTTGCTGCTATAACAGCAGCCACCCTGTCAGGCATGCTCTCTATAAGTGTCTGGAAGACAACCATGAGGATTCGTTGCCATTCCTCTTGGAAACATTCCATGAGTTGAGCAATGGATTTTGGCCATGCCTGACGAGCCTTCACCCGGCGATCCTATTCATCCTAAAGTTGTTCTATAGGTTTGAGGTCGGGGCTCTGGGTGGGCCAGTCCAATCGGTGAACATTGTTGTCGGCATACTACTGCATAGTAGCCCTTGAAACATGGCACCCACCTGGCATTGTCATCCTGGAAGTAACACAGGTCCATTCCGTAAAAATGCCACAATGTTGAGAGCATTTCATTATCCAGAATGTTACAATAGGCCTCTATGTTCATGCTACCACGAACAAACACAAGCGGTCCTATGCCAAAGGCTGCGAAAAACAAATCAACTGATGTACTGAATTACCTATCTTCACAGGCGCCCAATTACTTTGGTAGATAGTGCATTTATTAAATGTTAAGCATAAAACACGTGCTTATTCTCTGTTTTAAATAGGTACTATTAGCCTCAACCGTTAAAATATAAATACATATTAGTGTACATGCTATTTAGTGATATAGCATCTGAATTTTGATATTCAACTGGTTGCCATGATAACGAACTTTAATTTTCTCCAATGGCCATCCAATGTTGTCACATAGTCACCAGAGAAAGCGATCGAAATTTATTCTACCGTTTCGATAGACTTGAAAAAAGTTTACAGAATCGCTATCTCACAAATGATAGAAATGGAATTCGATCGATATCGAGACGAGAAGTTGTTCAAATCACATAATTCAAGCACTGCATTTTTCTGTTGTAGCATGTGCCGCTAATGCTGCATATATTCTATTGCCTATTATGTATTTGGAGAAGGGTATAGGTAACTTTCTTATCAAACACATAACACCTAACACAATACTTCTAAAGAATAAGTACGAAAATTGTCAAGTGGTGTACACTTTATGGACCAAGGTTATGTTGACTTATTGGAGGTGCATGGCATCTGGTACTGTGTGACTTGAGTCACTACTGTAAACGGTCCAGTATCATACTGTCTATACCCATATCTGATATTTACACTCTATAAAACAAATTATACATACTGGACACGTGAAAAAAATGTAGGCACGTTATACGTGGGACACATAATGTTATGATGAATATGAAAACAAATGAATGACACAACAAAAACCCTTCAAATAATTATGTATACTCTCACATCATTATACTAGTCAAATATTCATATAACACTTGCTTTATTGGCTGAAAATTAATAGGGTTTTCACTACGGTGTGAGTTTCTACATTTTATGTCAGGAATGTCTCATGGCACTTGCCATTAAGTGCTTTAATTAGCACTGTTTTTATTTGCACTGACATACCTGGTACTGCACTCCTCTGCACCTTACATCCAGTGCCCTAACTTGCACTCATTGCACCGTACACATGGGCGCATCACTGTACATGCATCACTTCTGTGTGTTTCTTTGTAGTGTGGGCCTCGGTGCAAGGCCGGGCGAACTGTCTATGAGGTGGGTGCCACTGCACGCATCAATACGTAGCACACACTGAGAAAATTATTATGTATATATTAAAAAAGGCCATGAGAAATTATAGAATAAAAATATACAAAACAAACACTTCACTAGTTCACACATCACGTGCATGACGGTGTGTGTTTTGCTGGACCATTGGGAAATGAGTGTTACATGGAGAGGAATATAATGTAGGTGTTATTCTCCAAAGGGTACCAGTTTACTAGTTGAAGAACATGAGCTGGTGTTGGGGTCGTGTGATCGACGGCCCACGTGGCAGTCCACCATATGCTCCACTGTCTCTGGATTGTGGTTTCATATTATGCTGATAGTGTAGAGCTAAATCCAATATATATCACATCGGGGGGGGGGGGGGGCTGTAGGTCTCCCCCAAAATGCACACTCACTCCTCAGAGGTTGTTCTGGCCAATTCACACCTTATGTCAATAATATGTGAAAAATGTTTAAGTGGGCCGAGAAGCAGACCCAATAAATAAAAACATAAGAAAAAGTCTTTTCAAACAAATAATTCATTTATTTACCCTCATGTGAAACACTTATATGAAAAATCCTTCATTAAGCGGGATGTCACTTACACTGTAAAAATTTCATAACGCCTACATGATGAATTAAATTAAATTTTATGGTATAGTCGTGTAAAACAAGCCAGACTGTGAAGCAGCACACTTTCCGGGCTAATGAAAAAAAAAAAATTACGGTTTCAGATTAACAAATTACACTATTGAACCCTACATGATCGGCGAAAGAGTTAATGGGCCCGGGAATGCCTACACGCCTTCTGCTCCTTGTGAGTACTGAAAATTACTGAAAATGGCTACACAGGAGAGCTGCCATAAGCGCAGTCTTCCCACGTGACAAGTTGAAAAAAATGGTAAATGCCGAAAAATGAATGACAGAAATTATGATATATGTATGATGATACTGTTCTGATTGATACATAAATCCCTTTCTTATTATTATAATAAAACATTTCAAAATATCTAAATTTAATATTATGTGAGATAAAAATCCTTATTCTTAAACCTCAGTCTAAAAGTACACGTTTTAGTGGCTGGATCATGTGGCTCTAATGATGTATAACATTGCTTGCGTTTATTTACAGGGTTGCAGGACACTCATATCTTTACTATACAATATATAACTTTCAATAAAAACACTTAAAAATATAAAATAGGAAAAATTCCACGTGATGTTTGCTTACTTAGGATGGTTTGAATGTGCGTAGCCTCTGGCACTGCATGTGGTTGGCCAGTATGATATGACTGATCCTAGGACCTACCCTAAACAACTTTATCAAAATAAATAAATAAATACGACTATTTACACTTGGGTGCAATTAAATAGACCGAAATCAAGTGGGTGGGGCTCTTTTGGCCACACATTTTCACTCCCAATACCCGAACTAAAGAGGCCAATGAAATAATTCGTTACAAGGTATTCACAGCCACATGGATACATAAATTGGAAAATATTTTACATGCACTTGACGTGTTACTGACGTCCACGTATACCTTGTGCCCGTTTGTTCCATCGCTGATGCATTAACCACACAGCAAAACTCGACCAAGCGACATTAGGTCGCGATCTCGATCAGTGCAGGTCGACAAGAATGGCGTTAACACTTTTATTGCCGCCTGGTAACTCATGGCTGCAGGTCATGATATTTAACATTCATCACAATAGGTAACTCTAGTGATGAATGGATATGTGGCCTAAATGAGTGTGTCCCATGAAGTCAGGACAGTTAGACGCAACAGCCGTTCGAGGGAACACTGGGAAAAGTGATGTCGCTTATCCATACAGCTTTCTGATATGCACGATGTCGACGGGCCCCGTGGCCGAATCCGGAGTGCGACGTGGCTCCAAGTAGTGTGAAAAGATGGGGAATCACATTGTCGCGGGAAGTGTAAAGTGGCAAACGGTTCCCTAGCCACATTAATTAATGGGATAATTTTTTGGCATTTTTAGCGGTGATTCTATCACAATTAACTAGAGAAACTGCCTGCTCCAGCAGAGAGAGTAGGTAACATATAATAAAAGACAGGGCATAGCTCCACCCCTAGTGACGAAATCTGTGTGTCGTCACATCCATACACATTCCTGTAATTATAACCATTACGACACATGTTGATAATAATATGTTAATTATAAGAGTGAGCATTAATCTGTTGAGAGTCAGCCATCTGAGACATCATTTCATTTAGTATCGCCGTTCAAGTGTGGTGACATACTTGTAATGTCACATCCTTAGACATATCTGTGGCTCCGACTTTCTCGATTGTCACAAATGAGTTTTAGTTTAATAATCATAATTATGTACAATGTCAGTTTCATTTATCATGTCAGTTAGTAAGTTCCATTTTCTTGTGTCTTTATTGTTGGTGCCGGATTCGCCAGACATGTGGCGAAGCCGGCGCCATGCAGTTAGTCAGATTTCAGCACTCCAGACAACCAGCAGGGTAGATGGTAAACTCCATGTAATCCCCTCGGCAATTCAATATAGGCTGCATTTTCTTTCATCACAATAGTTAACGTAACTCAGGAACACTAAAGTACTTTTAGTTAGACGAGGGGAGGTCTCCCTGCATCCTGAAGTAGCATACCAGGAATTCCCATGTGAGGTGCGTTTTACGTAACTCTAACTTGTGGCATATGCCTTATTTGCAACATTAGTGACCACCGGCAGGTCCAGAGATCCAGGTCTGCTTAACCAAACGTACACATTTTCATTTGCAGCAACATGTCGTTGTAACTTTGTGGTAATAAAACAGTCATACCAAAATTAGATTAGTTTTATTGTATTAACTCTCCTGAGCTCATGGGGGACTGCGCCCTCATAGCTGCATCAACTTTAAAGTGTCTTTCAATATATGATTTGTATTTATGGGGCCTGCCTCCCTCAAGCAGATTAAATTCAGTGATAATATAGGTGTGCAAAGTGGCCGACAGCTTTGCCTCAAAGGAAATTGATTATATTCAACATAATTTAACTGACAATTAAATTAGCTCTCCTTCGCATTTACCACATATCCAGAGTCGTTGTAGGCCATCGGCTGTATAAACCAATTCAACATCGTTCACTCTACCAAAAGTTTTGCCAGGCACATCATGAGTTCCTGTCCTACACCTGCTCCCAGGAGGGACACAAACACATCGCAGTACATCTGGAGGCGCAGCACATGAAGTGGTTTACCCAACTAGGGCTACTCAAACATCACAGTGCAAGATTCATTCCTACATCAAGTTGTTTTCCTAACTCGGGCAAATCATACAACAGTAGAACATCAGAGTGCAGGAGAGCACCATCAACACATAGGTAGTCTGCCCAGCTCAACATGTGAACAACAGGTTATGCGACAAAGGTAAAAGTACGACAAAAGTGCTTCACATTTAAAAGCTGCAGTCATTAGTGAGTAACCTGAGACCTTCAGACACCTATCGAAAAACTCAATTAAGACAATACATTCAACACTACAATCAACATTAATAATATCATGGGTTTTTATGTTTTCTTTTGTCGCACTATTTGTATAATTATTCATTTTTCAACTTGTCAGATTTGTCTACACTGTAGAGTGCATATGTGTTACATCAACAGACGTACAGTGATTCGAGTGGGAAACAAAACATGTCAACTGATGTACAGTGAGGGCCTACATCTGTCAAAACAATTCTCTAAGTTGGTTTGTTTACTTGCAATGCCATCGGACGTTTTAACTATTGAAAACATACACTTGTTAAACGTGGCAACACATAATGTAAAAGTCACAGCGGTAAGCCAAAACAGATACAACTCGAGCATACCCACTCGACACTGCAAGTGTAAATTGAATGTAAAAATATACCAGTACTTAGCACTGCATGGCAGTAAGACAACAGCACAGCAGATGTGAGTAACCATTGCGATAGTGTTTTGTAAACAAATGCATGTGGCATTTATCAATGTGTGCAGGAACTGACAACAAGTATTACAATGATCAAAGTGGAACAGTATTTTCAAGCAATACCAGTTAGCAATTTAAGATACAAAAGTAATCAAATTCAAGTTCATTATTTCCGGAACTTTTCCGGAAAAATTTTTCATCATTTTTCCGTAATAAAATTTTCAAACCTTTTCAAAGTAAGCAATAAACATTTTCAGTGTTTTCCCTTGTACAGTAACGAACTTAAAGTGAAACTGTCAATTAACTCAATTTTAAAAATGTTTCTGAGCAATTTTCAATTGAAATAAAAATTTTAAGGATTTTCCACGAACTTTTCAAAAGTCAAAAATATTTTTACAGCCATTTACCAAGAGTATCTTTGTAAAGCTTTTCAAAGTTGTTGTGCTGCAATCATAAGTCAAGTGCCCACAACTTATTTTCAAGAAAATTCTGAAAGTAATTTTTTTTTGTTTTGAAAGCAGAGCAGTATACTGGGAAAACACACGCGACACCCGGGCAGCGAAAACACATATTCTAAGCGGGAGCAAGGCGCTGCAAGAAATGGTAAATATCCCCTTACCCCTGGAAGTGTGACCGAAGACCAGCAGCGTAACAACACAATGTTTGACCTTGAAACTCGCGCTCCATAGCACATGTAGGTACGAGATACTCCAGAAGCATTTAGATTGGTGTATAAGTACAGGTCATGTAGGGGAACACAAAATTTGAGAATTCACAAAGAAAGGATAACCGTGGTAAACAGAGTCCGAGTGGGCAAAGCGTGGAGTTGTACCTCAGCTGGTAATCAACTATTTTGTGGGTCGAACGTGGCAAAGTACAACCCACACAAAATGAACAAGGTTGGAAAGCAAATTTGTTTGTCAACATAAACAGCCGCACTTAATCGATTTCGACTCCACAGTAAATGTAATCACGCATTGGCAAGATGGCAGGTGTGTGAAACAAATTATATGTGAAGGAAGTGGAAACCGAATCATAATTTGTGTAGAGTGTGCACATAGTTTTCATCCGGAATGTTTGAGCCAGACTGAAAACGCTGCCACAGATAAGTAAGCCCGTATTTTCTGCGAAACATGCGAACTCATTCTTTTCCGAACAGACAAAATACTCAAAGCAGTCAAAACAAAACATTTACAAACGCACGTTGTGTCAACAGAAAATTTGAAGGCAAGGGTCACAAGAAACCGTGTGGTTGTGAGACGTTTGGACCCAAAATGCACTGGCAATGTCTGACCAGGCAAGACATGTCAAATAAAGCCACCAGGAGATTCCACTGTAGACAATGCGAATTCCCATCGCCGCGGTTAGACGTCAAGTCAGTAGGAGGGGCGGAATTTTCTAGTACACGTCACTTTGTGACGGAACATTCAGAATGGGCCAGTGTGTACCAAAGACCGGTGGCAGATTCAACGCTCTTACCCAGAAGAACAGAAGAACTACAGAAATAGAAGTAACGTGTATCACATACCCACAACAAAGCAATCATAATAATCCAGAATTATTTACAGCAATCACGAGCAGTCGAAGCAAGTACAACTCCGGCCCGATTTCAATGGTTACTAAAGTTTTCAGGCCTACCAAGTGAGGACCCATAGGCATTCCTAAACGACTACACAATACGTTTAGAGAGATACAGGATGGGCAAGCATGAGTGGCCAAATTGTACAGGGACTCAATTGGCCAGCGAGGCAAGTAATTGGTGGAAAACAATCAGTCATTACGGTATTGAGTGGGTAGAATTTCTTAACAGATTCCAAAGTCGATTTGCCAATACCTACTCCTCATTGCAAGCACAGGCCAGGGTTGTGCTAGAATTGCAGAAAGCAGGTGACACCGTGATCGCGTTTGCAACGAGGAAGATAGGGCGAATCACAAACTTTCATCCACACATGAGCGACCGTAAGTTCCTTGAAATAGTTGCGCTTACTGTAAGAGCAGAAAACAGGCTACCAATGGCACAGCTTATTCACAGTAGCACGGAGGACTTCATGCACTCTGCTACATTGCTGGACCAAGCCCGCTGAGAGCAAAATGCCGCGACTAGAGAGGGTGACGGTTATCATTCGCGCCGGAAAAAAGAAATATAGCAAAGGGAGCGAACAGAGGAGCAACCAGTAGTGAACAAGGTAGTAAGTGCACGTGTGTTCTGGACAAGAACATATCCCGAACACACGATGGCAGCGCAGACATCAGCAACCTCGGACATGGTAGGAGGTCCATGTGAGCTGCCATTTGCGTACCTTTATTGCAAAGTAGAAGGCAAAATGCATTGGCAGAATTAGTGCGTAAAATGCAACCAAACACAGAAACATCAACAAACCACCAACGGGAAACGGACCATTGGGGAAGGCGAGACGGATGCTCACTACCCCAAAGCAAAGTGCCCTGGTGGTATACCACCTCCTCAACAAGTCGAGGAGGCTGAAATAAAAAGTCAACAACTAAGCACATAGCAAACCAATAAAACACAAAATAGAATTATTAAAATTGCAGTTCATTAAAATCAGCAACCGTGCCATGCATTGTTAGATACAGCAGCCAGTTATAATTTAGTGTGTGTCGGATTTGTGGCCACGTGTGATATTGCACCGAGTACACAGGTACTACACCTTGCAATGAAACATGACATGGGGAAATCTATGGGAGAGAGACTGATTACTGTACGAATTAGAGATGTGGACACCATCACCATAGCCCTCATGTCTGCAGATCTACAGGAGGATGCCATCTTGGGAATCCCCTGACTCAGCGAACAAAAAGCCATTGTTGAGCCAACCGCCTGTAGGATCCATTTCGGCCTGAAGGAAAGGTGAACTGTGTATGACAAAGAATCCTGACCCACTGGTAATGAGCCCAGAGTACAACTAGATGAACTCGATCATGTGGTCCTTCCGGAATACAGGGAGATGGTGCAACACATACTGGATAAACGAAGCAAAGTATTTGGTGCAGGAGACCCACTCCATCGAACAACCATCGCTAAACATTGTATTCCACTGAAAGATGACCGGCCGATCTACTCTGGACCCAGAAGTTACCGGGCACATTAATGTGCCATCATCAAACATCAGATTGGAGAAATACTAACTGAGAGTATACTATCCAAGAAAGATGGTATGGGCTGTTTCTCTGTAGATTTCAGAGCAATCAGCCAAATCACACTGTGCAACCCTCCTCCCTACATAAGTGTCAAGGATACATTCCATACCTTGTGCAACACTAAGGTCATGACATAATTGGACCTGTGCAGTGGGTTCTGGCAGGTGCCAAAAAAAACCTGCAGACTGTCACAAAAAGGCATTCACAGCCCCAGTTAGGAGAAGCTTCCACATCTGAGCAATGCTTGAAGTGCACAACTGCAACTTTTCAGACAATGATGGTCAAGGTATTCGACGGGTACATTGGAGATTTTACACTCACATACCTGGATGACATGGTCATCTAGTCCGAAAGCTGGAATGACAACATCCAATACCTGTCACCAGTCTTGGAGAGACTAGCTATCAAAAAGAGGTCATGTGCGAACCACAAGTGTCACATCGGCCACCAATGTATACAGTTTCTTGGGCACATGATCGATGAGCACAGAAGCCGGCCAACACAAGAGCATGTAGCCCTCATTAACGACTAAGAGGCGCAATGCACGAAGAAGCAACTGAGGAAATTATTTGGGTTGGTGAACTGGCCGTGGGAAAACCTACAGGATTTTGCAACCATAACTGCACCACTCACTGACATGTTGTCACCCAACATAAAGTATGTGTGGATAGTGTAACACAAAGCTAGTTTTCAAGAGACAAAGATGAAGTTCAGGGAGTGCAAAACATTGGGTCTACAAGATTTAAGTCGCCATTTATATCTTCAGACAGATGCAAGCGAGGAGGGCTTGGGAGCAGTTCTTTATCAGATTGGAGATAACCAAGAGAAACTCACCATTGAGTACACTATTGCAAAGTTCGGGGCAACTGAGGGTAGATACAAAGTGAATGACCGAGAGTGACTGGCCGTAGTGTGGGCCATGAAACGGTACAGGTCATACCTAGAGTACCAACGGTTTACACTACGAACTGACAACCGGTGTTTACTCTGGCTTCAGAACATGAAAGAAGCCAGGAGTAAATTAACATGGTGGGCACTCCTCCTCCAAGTGTACGACTTCGAGGTGGAGCAAGTACCAGGAGCTGAGAATCAACTAGCAGATGAGCTCTCATGGGTGCCAGGCGAAACGGTAGTGGTGGACCAAGAAGAGTGAGACGATCTACTTCCCCCTACTACAGCCAACCCCCAAACAACTGGCGAGGGCTGCATGAGCTGCGCCATCATCGAGGCTCCTGAGGAAGCAGAACTCGAGGTCGACGACTTGCAGGACAGCATTTTAACTCCACAACTAGTGTACAGACACCCATCATCATGTAACCTCCATCATGCAGATAGAACAGGAGTGGTGGCGAATGAATGGTACGCGCATCGAGACACGACCACATCATCTTGAAGCAACCTGGAAGCTGTACATGCCCAAAAGTGCACAAGCACATGTGCTACATCATGCACATGATTCACGATTTGCAGCCCACCCTGGCACATCACAAACCACAAGAAATATGCAGAACCATTTCCATTGGACCAGCATCAGAGACGCCCGATAATATGTTAGTGGTGCATAAAGTGTAATCTTTGCAAGAGTAGAAGAGTAGATGGAGTAACATATCAACATCCGCAGAAGCCACAGAAGCCATTTGATTCCATCTTGCTGGACCTGATGGGGCTATATCCACGCACCCCTAATGGCAAGAGATTCATTCTTGTGGCGAGTGAATTGTTCTCAAGATGGACAGAAGTATACCCAGTTTCCAGTGCACTGGCACACAACATAGCCCGTGTACTGGAGACCGAATTCTAGCCCTGATGGGGCTGGACTAAATAATACCCACATACCATGTTAACAGACATTGGCACACCATTTACGAGGACATATTGGAGAGAATTGTGTACCAGGTGAGTAGCAGCATCATACAACGGCCATGCACCACCCGGAAGTCAACCCAACTGAGAGGAGGTATCAAGACCTGAAGACTCAGTTCCGCCTGTGGGTAGGATCAAACCACGCAATTTGGGATGAACATCTGCCCGTGGTCTTGTTCAAAATCAGTCAGAGGGTGATCATAGCCACAGGTCAATCACCAGCCACCATTCAGGGAAATGAGTTGCTTTTCCCTGGATAAATAAGAACCCGACAGGCAAACAGAGATGCAACAGAAAGTGCAGAAGGCATGCGAAAGGGCCAAGAGCAAGACCTGGAAAATGCATGCATTCACCAGGAGAGGGACATAGGACAATGGATACCAGCAACAACACGTCCACCAAAGAGGCTCAGGACTGGACGTGTTTATGTCCGCGAGCACAGACTGTGCAGTGGAAAGCACAAATTTTGGGCTGTGTTTGCTCCTATTGGAGCAGACCACATGTTGTTGTAAAAGTGCTAGGGTATACAACTTACATCATTAAGGTCAGCATGAGGCACAAGGTGGCCATACACCGCGACGACCTTTACCTAGCCGTGCAAGGACCCAGTGCAGAGGCTCCTGAGCAAGAGGAAGGGCCCAATGGCCAAGAGCATGTAGCAGTAATGCCTAATGGCGAAGCAGAGGCAAGATCAAACACAGATGGGAGTGCTTATCGGCATATTTTTCCCACTGCCACACCTGGTAGTCATACGCCCGTAAGGTTGGCAGGTGAAGAAGATGAGCAAGAGGATAAGGTCACACCATATCAAACATATCATGTCATTCAAATTAATATGTTGCATACCAAAGTGAGCCAGACTGGAGTGCCATGACACCCGGTGTAGAGACACTGCCCACAAGACTTTGTCACGATGCCAACGAAAACTACGATACAGGCTGACCACGCATCGGAGGGCCGCATCAGAAATGCAGGTGAAGGTTCATCAGAAGGAGCATCAAGTCCAGCATGGAATTTCCCCTCGACAGAAGAAGGAGCATTGAGGCGTACGAAGAGTAGCGATAGCATCAGCAGCACAGCACAGCATCTTCGCGGGCCTTAAAACCTGAGGCCTCGCAACGAGCTGCGACCACCGACATCCTGTTGCGCCTAGCGGTGTGGCAGTCCCTTGGGGGTCTGCGAGGTCACCACGGAGGGGTCGTTTGACGTGTTCCTGATGTCCATGTATCCCTTGTGTCCATTTGTTCCATAGCAGATGCATTAACCACACAGCAACACTCGACCGATCTACATTAGTTCGCTGTCTCGATCAGTGCAGGTTGACAAGAACGGTGTTTACACTTTTCTTGCCATCCTGTAACTCGTGGTCGTGTGTATTAATATTTAACATTCGACACAAGAGGTAACTCTCATGATGAATGGATATGTGACCCAAACAACTGTATCCCATGAAGTCACGACTGTTAATCGCAACAGCCATTGGCAGAAACAGTGTTTACCGATGTGTGCGATGTCGATAGGCCCCGTGGCCGAATCCAGAATGTGATGTTGCTCCAAGTAGTCTCAAAATACGGGGATCACATTGCCGCCGGATGTGTAAAGTGGCGACCTGCTCCATGCCCGCATTAATTAATAGGAGCATTTAATGCAAAATTTAGCAGTGAATGCACCACAATTAACTAAGGAAACCGCCTTCTCCAATATAGTGACGAAACCCGGGTGTCGTGACATCCATACTCATTCCTGTAATTATAACCATTGCGACACATGCCGATATAAATATGTTAATTATAAGAGTGTATAAATAATAATCTATCGAGAATCAGCCACCTGAGGCATCATTTCATTTAATATCACCCTTCAAGTGTGGTGACATTCTCGTGACACCACATTCATAGCAATCTTGGGTTCCAATGTTCACGAGTATGTCATCAATACATTTTAGTTTAATAAATATAATTATGTACAATGTCAGTTTCATTTATCATGCTAATTAGTAAGTTCCATTTTTTCATGTTTTCATTTTTGGCGCCGATTCGCCGGACGTGCAGCGAAGCCGACGCCATGTCGTTAGTCAGACTTCAGTATTTCAGACAACCGGCAGGGGAGATGGTGAGCTCCACAAACGCCCCACCCCGTAAATTCAATCTAGGCTGCATTCTCATTAATCGCAATATTTAACGTAACTCAGAAAAATTTAAGTACGTTTAGTTAGCCAAAGGGATGTCTCCCTGCATCCTGAGGTAGAATACCAGGACTTCACGCGTGAGGTGCACTTTTACGTAACTTTAATTACTTAAGGCCTATGCCTTATTTGCATCAGTAGTGACCACCGGCAGGTCCAGAGATCCCGGTCTGCTTAACCAAGGGTATGCATATTCATGTGCATCAACATTTGGTTGTACCTTTGCGGTAATAAACAGTCATATAATAACTAGACGTGTTTTATTGTATTAACTCTCCTTAGTTCATCGGGTACTGAGACCTCATAGCAGCATCAACTTTAAAGTGTATTTCAGTGTATGTTTCGCATTTACGGGGCCTGCCTCTCTCAAGCAGAGTAAATTCAGTGATAATATAGGCGTGCGAAGTGGACGACAGCTTCGCCCCAAAGGAAATATTTTACATTCAACATAATTTAACTGACAATTAAATTAGCTCTCATTCATATTGACCGCATATCCAGAGTCGCCGTAGGCCGTCGACAGTACGATCCAATTCAACATTGTTCACTCTACCGAACATGGCACCAGGCACATTATCAGTTCCGGTCCTACATGTGCTCCCAGGCGTGACATAACACATCACAGCACCTCTGGAGGTGCAGCACATCAATTTAATGTGTTTTTAGGTGGTCATGAATAATGTTATTATCGCGCCGAATGGTTGTTGATAGTTTATAATAGTTATAACCTAAACAACAACTGGTGGGTGTTATGTTTATAATGCGAAGTTTGGATGTGGAGAGCCACTTATTTCACAAATTGATGGAGTGTGGCGATTGCTTTTTAATACGCGGACAACTAAATGTGTTTAACAGACACGAAATTAAAATTTTAGTTGTGCAACATAATATTAGATAAGCTTGAGATTGTGTGTTTGATGGTTTTTACGTTAAGAGACACGCTCCCATATAATAAGTAGACTATCTCTGTCTGTCTGTCCATCTTTAATACCTCTAAGTTCCATGAAACTTCTGACCGTGCTGCTTCCTAAACCAAGGGTGTGGCAAGGCTGAATTTGCATAAAGACCTAGCAAAATCCACAGAACTCCAAATGGCAAAACACCATGTAAAAGAACCATTTATTTGTGCAATGTAAGGGTGAGTTAAATAGTGGTAAACAACTTATAACAGAAACAATGCATTGTGGTAGTTCTCTTTAATTTTTGTTATGTTTTATTTCAATTATTTTCATTTGTTGTCCATATTATATGTGGGATAACAAACATAAACTTTCTTATCCCTAAATTCCAAATTGATTAAAATATCCATAAAACACCAAGTTACCCTAAAAAGGAGTAAAATGCAAAAATTAGTTTCGGGTTCATAAATTCGCTGATTTTTTACAACAAGATATGGGTAATATTTACACAAATAAGTGGCCATTTAGGATTACAGAAAGTCATCACAATTTACAGTGGGCTAATTACTCCAAAATACAATCATACAAAATGGCGACTAAATTCCTCGCATCTACATTTACTCTGGACTGTTAGAGAATTAGTTTTATTCCTGCACAGGAAAACCCAATATGGTAACACATATTACTTTACTGGTTATGGATTAATGAACAATTTAACCTCAAAATTTTACACTGTATTTTTCCTTCATTTGCTCGTGATCCCAAGTGGGTAGGAGCAACTGCTAACAATCCCCAGCCTTAATTCCCGTGAGCAAATGCTAGTATGTAAAGACTTCCCAAACTTCGTAAAGTTTTTGATTTGTTTACAAATATTCTAAAAACGACAAAGTCCTGAGTATCGACTACCATATCCGTACCAGACGTGACTTGGTTACAAAAGTTTACCACCTCAATAAGGCATAATTTGGTTTCAAAAAGTTAAGACCAACATTCATAATTATTAACTTGATCACAAGCATTTACAGTCACAATTTTCAATCTAGTATTACTTGGTCACTGATTTTCGGAAGGGTGAACAATCTGGTTACAGAAGGTAACATTACTTTACACCTATTATCAAATTTCGAATAAGAGACCAACATTTCGCTATCATTTTAAAAAAAGTTTATAAATTCTGGCCACCGTGGCCCTCGCCTAACATTAAAATGACGTGATGATCCTATTAGCTTGAGGAGCCTAAATTTTGTGCATCAAATCAAGAATACTAGTTATCTGGTAGAAATATGCCCCCTCGAGGTCGCTGACTGACCCCGAACAAAGCATGTACAGGGATCATATACACAGTTCCACCACATGCACCACCAATCACACCATTGGCACATTATTTTCCTCAGAAAATAACGTATTTCCCAGAAATACTTAGCATTTTCAATTGTTCCTATCGGGGTCGTGATGTTCACAACCAGTGTAAGTGGATGTTACCAAATAAGACGAACTGATGCAGCGGACACCTAAATAGGTGTATAATGCGGAACTTGGCACACCCGACTTTTTCTTCGAAAAATCGTGGTTTTTTGCTCCAAAAACAAGGTTTTTGAAGCAAAATTTAAGCTGTAAATTTTTTTAAAAGTATTTCTCAAAACTAAGATTTTCACTCCAAAATCATTCAATTTTACCCCAAAATCAAGCAAATTTTCTAGGTTTTCAAAAATGGTAGCTCAGGATTTGTATCAATTACAAAAAAAAAAAAAAAAAAGAAGCATTTTTACCTTAAAAACAAGCAAATTTTCGCATTTTCTAGAAATGCCAATTTTGAAAGCGAGTAATATAAATCAATCAAATTTGTGCCAAACAGAAGCAAAATAAAATTAAAATATAAAATATTATCTTATTATTCTTTACAGTTTACATTCGAAGCCGTTCTATATTTTTTAATGTGTGTTCTATTTGCTCTAGATTTTCATTAATATTTGGAAGTTCATATATTACGTAAATGATTTCTAAGAGTGATAATTGTAAGCTTTGTAAATTTTAATGAAATTTGCGAACTATATTTATAAGATCTTTAGATGCATTATCTCAACATAGGAAGGCGGTCTTGAACCACTACCACCTTTTAAAATGTTAGGGTACAAGGGAAGAACAGCGACGACTTTTTTTTTCAAAGATAAAAATTATTAAGAAGAGAAGTAGATTGTACAAATAAAAAATGACACACAAATGCTGAACAAAATATGAAACACAAATGCTGAACAAAATATGACACAAATCCTGCACAAAAATGATACACAAACGCTGAACAAAAATTGACTCACAAATCCTTCATAAAAGATCCTTCGTTGTATTAATTATTCACAGCTCAGATATCATTACTTAATGCCGTCCAGACAAACTCAGGAGCGCATCAGGATTTTCTGTTTGAGGGGAGGGAGATCGCACTTACCCATTGTGCAGTAACAGGTCTACACTTTCGATTTGAGGTATGGGAACGCTAACTGACTCATAATATATTAAGGAAAAAAAATATTTAATTACTTAAACACAATCAGTTTATAAACAGTTCCAAGATTATTTCATTTTAGTTGTAATTATATTCACAGGAGAGTTTAATGTCAATAAAATGGCTCCGGGTGGGGGAGGGGCACACTCTGACACCCTCTCTTACCCTCCCCTAGCCAAAGTAAATTCGTAACAGACCTGCCCTCTGTAAGTACAGTTGGTTACTACATCTAACCTTACCCAACTAGTATTTCCTTACTCTATTCTTTAACACTGGCGTGATACGGTTTTATTTTACTCAAGGTAAATTTATGAAAAGAATAACATTTCGAGCTCGCACCTTTGTGCTTTTAACGTTATTAAGACTTCCAGTTTCCTGCCATACTTATTAACTGACATGCACTGGTTGGATATGTCCTCCAAACTTTTATAGGGTGTATGATATAACGAAATATTTTCGCACACAAGGCAACTCCAAATCCGCGCATGGCCCGTCAAGATATAGTGAGCTAGCACTTTGTACATCGAATTCTCGTATCATAATTTCACTTAACAATCGAGAACTCGTTTATAAATGTTTTATTTGCAATACCAATCTAACACATGTTCAACTAATTTTTGTTCGTTGTGTAAATGTTCTGAAACAGTGTGGGAATTTGTCATTCCGTAGTTTGCTAGTTCTGTGTTTTTTTTTTTTTAATGTAATAGTTAAGCTATCATATTTACCAATCATATAAATGTCACTATGATATAATACCAAGTTATCTCCATGTTAGACAAACAAGGAGATGGTCCACAATATTTTCTTCTTCCTTCACATCTATTAACATACTACAAGAAACCTTGTATCTTTATTATTCGTAGTGGAATCATAACCAACTCAGTTAATCACCACTTACACTAAAAATTTGGAACTAAATTTAACAATGCTTTGAAATATAAAACTAAATTAATTTATACTTTGCATCACATTAAGTCAAAAATATTTTAATTTATATGAGCCATAATTGTGCACAAGTCACGTGTATTTCATTGTAGATGCAATTTGAATGCCAAATTGAAATTGTTAATAAATTAATGATGCGAAACAGTTAGAAAGTATATAAATGACATATTTAGCACAGGACCGAAGGCCATGAAGTGAACTGAGGTTAAAACAGTATTTTATGTTCCATCATTCCAGTTGGGCGTCAGGGATTTTGAATGTGTGTGAGATAGAACTTTGGTTCTGGTGAATTTGGGGGACCTTGACTATGAAAAAACATTATTCCGAGAATTATGGAAGATTCTTCTCCCTCCACAAAAATTTTAAACTAAAAAAAAAATAATAATAAAAAAAAAAAAAGCTTTTATAAGGGATTAATAAAATAATTTCATTAACATTTCGTACATTTTGTTTTAAATATTTTATTTGCAATAAGACCTTTTGAAGACTCAACTCCATGTATTTATCGTCTCCACTCCACACTTACGTTCGTCCTTGGTTATATGTTCTGAGATAATGGGTTAGACTCCTATGTAAGTTCTACTTGATTAGGATAATGGTTCGCCTTTGTTTTACAGTTGTACTCAGCAATAGCGACTTTTTTTCTAAACTACATTATTCTAAGTTTATGTGAAGTAAAGGCCCGAATGTAAGGCGGGAAATCATTACATCTCAGGGCTAACCCCTTACACCTACAAGGAAGGAAAATCATGCAAGGAGACATGCATCCCGGCAAAGAGGGATTGGGCAGCCATGGCCTGCACTTTGGGGCCATGATTACCTCCCTAAGTGTACTTAGAGCTAATCTTAACTATGAAGAGCAAGAGGAAAAACTGTCAAGAGAGACGTAAAAACCCTTGCGACTGAGAAAAAAAATTTTTTTCTACAATTATTGCATGCATTAAATTTAATTAAATTTAATAGAATGCTACAAAAGACAGAGTATTTGGGAGCATGCTCTTGGTTAGTAGAGTAGGAAAGAATAGTAGAGAGGGGGTAGGGTCTTTATTGTTATAGTCTATTTCATATAAGTGGTCTCAAATTTGACAGACAATGTGACCAACTTACACACTATGTAAACAGTAAATGCTCTCGCTCCTACAGTATTATATCAGCTGATGAACTGCTGTGGGATCCATGTTGTTAGGTTGGCTATTTTGATGATGCCTTTGAAAGAAAATAGTGCTAAGGAATAAAAGTTGTAATTTACAATTTTAATTATGCTTACAACATTTATGGGTTAAATTATGTTTCTAAAGCAATATTAAATTTTCTTGACTATTAGTAACGGGACTTTCAAAACATTTTCAGCATTTATGACAGAGTATGTCGACACGTACGAACAGTAAACGTTTCCAGCCAATGGCTAGCCATGTTTGTGTTTCCAGCCCGGGGAAGGAAGTTGTGTGAGCGCGTTTTTTCTCATCGTTTTTATTATACGAATATCTTATTGGTATTGTCGGAATATTTAATTGATAGTTAATTTTTTTTATTTGCTTTCTCCAAACATAGCTGGTTGTAGGTACCGTTGTAGTGCGTTTTGTTGAGTGAAATGTAATATTAATCGGTACGTCGTTAAACTGCTCGTTCCGCCATTTTCCTTACGCCTTCCACAATGAAGTGACAGGAATATAATTTCCGTACATAAGTTTAAGTTTGTTTGTATTAGGAAACGTGCGCAGTGTTGATTTTACTGAATGATTTTGCAAATGAATTATTTAATTCTAGTTACGAACAAGCGTGATTTTAGTGAAGTAAACTCGCAAGGATTGCCATAGAAAAACACGTGTTCAAGAGGTTACAACAGCAAGTTTGCGTGTTTTGTAAATGTATTTGTAAACCGTTAATATAATTATTGATATGCACGTGGCCTGAAAAATGCCGCACTTTCCACACTTTTGTAGTGAGTGAATAACATTTGTTTGTCTACATCGTAAATTCGAGTGTGGGGTTAATTTTGGTCAAAGTGTGTGCGTGTATATATTGCTGCATCTCTACTAATGCGAACAGAGACGTATGTATCGCGTATTGTATTTTCATTAAAGTTATAATTTTCGAAGTTAAACAATTTAAATGTTATTTCCATACGAGTAAAGTTTTCCACTGCGCCATCAAAACAACACGCAATTCAAAATGCCACACACTCATGCCGGAATCACATACACCCGACTAACACAGCACGACACGACCAAAAACGCAACCACGACACATGTCAATGCGACTACTTGAATTTACAGCACAACCGACACCACCCTCTTGACATTTAACCCAACTATTTAGAAGGCACCGATAGTTTACGTTAGTTTCAAAGTTTATGATCAAAAGGGAAATTTGTAATACATTATGGTGACAAATTGGTATCGCTATTGCATACAAAAGTGAAATTATTATTTAAGAGTTAAATAAAGTAGTTCTCAATTAATTTCCTTTTAAGCTGCGTATTTACCATTGTAGGGACAGCTTTTAATACAATTTCATTTTGCAATGTTGTACATTATGTGCATCGTGCCGCACGACACAACGAATAATATAAATCATTTCTAATCCAAAATTGCTGGTCGGACGACAGAATTGGTCGGGCTTGCGACAATCTATCTTGAATTTCATTGGCTGTTGAACGTCGTGTCGTGCACGTTGGGGCTAAGTGATTCCGGCATCGTAAAAACATTGAAATAATCCCGTCTCGTGAAAGACTATAAACTAAAGCTCCCCATCCCGACTCTGCTCACTTTTTCCTTTTTCCCTCGAAATAAAATAAAGATGATACCCTAATTGAGCCCACATTTCATTGCTATGAACATTTCTCTGCGTTATTATTGATTGAAACTCTAACACTCTGGTTCTGGAGGGTTTCAAAATGTAAAGCTTACTGGCCATACGAACTTGTAAGTTGTATTACTTTATTTTTTTAGAACGTATATAAAATTTGTCAAGATTGTTACGCAGGGATACTTGTTAGCAAATCAATCTGAAGGTTTTACCTGTTTTTAAAGGCTGTATTTGAAAGTAACATAATGGCATGTAGGTTTCAACGTTGGAGTCTTTCATAAACTTTTTGCACATTTTTGTTTTGCAAATTAAAAGTGCTCATATGTTTTAACATACGGTGTTAGAGTATTGTAATAGTAAAGGAAGAATAATTCACATAAACAGGATTTACATTGTAAAGACAACTTTTTGCTATCAAGTAAATTACAACATATTTATCAAACAAAATTCCTTCACTCAAGCATCCAACGAAGGTGCTCCAATATCATAATGAAGTGTCTCATGCATCAGCAGGAACTGCGAAATTTCAAAATTTATCGCTAAGGAAAATTAACTTTATGTTGTCTTCAATCTTGGGTAGGTGGAGCATTTTTTTAGTGTGCAAGTAACATGTTCGTTTGATATATTGTCGCGGTAGGTCACATCTGCTTTTCTAGAGCGCTTTGTAATATCTCTGAACTGAAATATAGTTTTTCATTAGGTACCTGAGAACAAGCCTAGAACTGTATTAACAATCTTGAGGAGGGAGGCTGTGCGACTGAACTTCAGTGTAAATATCAACACTGAGTTAGTCACAAATAAGCTTTTATTCACAGCATGACAATATGAACATGTAGGTATTTGAGAAAAGTTATTAAAGTATTTTGTATGTAGACCTGGAATACTTAACATTTGAGTTACTAAATGAGAGGTAGACCTATTAAAATTACTGAAATTAAGTAACATTTACTTAAATATTATCTTGGCTACCTACATCCTGTGAATTATAACCACCATAAAAGTATCAGGCTGTACAGAGTTTGTTGTCATATCATACTACAAAGCTGAGTTATGTACTTTTAATACAATATTAGGCATAGTCTGTATGTAAGAATGTATACTGTATTTGGAAATAAGCCGAGGGAGGGGGGGGGGTGGTATTTTGATATTTATACATTCCTTGGAGGGGGATCTTGGTATTTGGTGTTCGTGGAAACCATGCTGAATTTTGTCATTAATATATTAAGAGTGGATTCAAAAACAGGAAAAAATCTTATTTTATTCATTTGACAGTCAAACTACAATTTCATTGTCGTGCATCCTGGTTACAAATTTCTTGCAACGTAAAACATTATTAATTTATAGACTTATTACATGGGCTGTTAGTCATTTACATAAAATATTTATAAACTAAAAAAAAAATGGGATTGTTGCCAACCTGAAACTGTTTGAACAGCCCTTCACAGCTTCTAAAAGTCATTTGGGAGCAGGCACTTGCAGTTTGTTTACCAAAACAGTCAGTAATATGTTATTTGTTTACATATACTGGCAGTTACGTGGTGTTTGTTTACGAAGTCTCCTTCAACGACAGTTCAGCTGTGGCGGAAGGATACATAGCTACCCAGATGCCAGTGGCACTACTTTCCTAGAACTGCCAAATTTGATACCACTTATATGAAATAGACTATATGTAACTTGAAGCCGGCAGTAACCAGAGAGGTGTTTGTGCGCCTCTCTGGTGAGGGGAGTGGCGCTATTGGGCCTCTTCCCTCCGATCTCTTCTGTGAACCTGAAAATTAAAGGAGAAAAAGTAAGCTGCCAGTAAGTGTCAGCAGGGCTGGCTCTTACTGGTTTTCACTTGAACGTTAAAAGACGGTAAGGACCTGTGTATGAAAAGACATATTAAGCTAGCCGAATTGACCTATAATAATATTCTAAATATAGCCTATAGTAGTATATGTCCTCGGGTATATATGTATCTAAAATAATGCTGTTTAGCAATAGCGACAGTACCACAGCAGCAAACAAACTGATACTTCACCATCAATCATGGCTAATTGCTTAGATTCATTTCACGCTAGTATTTATAGTCACTCACTCACAACTTCCAACTCATCTACGACAGCAAGGACAACCACAAAATCAGTGCAATGATAACTCATTAATGATGAATCCTGTCCAAGTAGAATGACAGGAACATGAGCAAATATCATCACGGTTGCTATAAACCAGAGTTAGAGAATGACGTAATAATTTATCTCAAATGCTAAACCCAATAGTAGTTTCTGTGTCCTAGAACACACATTTCTTCACTAATGGCATGAACAACGATACAACAAACACGAAAACTGGCACATACCGGAAATACGAGTGTAAAATTACATTCGAGCTCCCTAGTTAGAATTTAATAAACTGCCTGTGTCTCTAACAGGTTATATACTGGCATGTGAAGATGTATGTGCGGTATATTTTCTAACCTCAATTTATGATACAGCGATATCAGCGATGCCAGTGAGTCTAAGGTTGATAGTGCACGTTTGGGACATGTCTGCAGACATAGCCAATTTCAGAACGGACTTGTCTCAATTATGTTTTTTTTTTTTTTTGTTAAGGTGTCGATAATTTCGGATACAATGATTCCAGTAACAGCGGAAATATGAAGATTCTGGTGGCTTAGCGAGGTTTTTGCAGACTTATATATAGGCTAATTTTTTGTTGTGGCAAGGTGTAACACATCACTTAAAATTGCGCCCATTATTACTAACTTAAAGATCAATTTAATCAAATGTTCTACAAATTTTTTGCATGAATTTTATTATCTCAAACGGATCCTATATGGAACTAGGAGTTTTCAACAACAATTTCAATCCCTTGTATACATTTAAATTTCAAAACTTATAGTATTTGATTTTACATTTTTCTCAAGTATAATAGAGTACAACACCGTTCCAATTTAAAATATATAGATTTCGAAAAACAAAAACAAATGAAAAATAATTCATTTTATTGCATATTTTTACGTAATACATGTGTCTAATTAAATCTATAGCCTATGTCTTCATTTTAGTTCTCTTCCGTTAAGTAAGTAATAATTCTAATTATTTGTGTTACTTAAAATCACTATACAAGTGTATTAAAAATATTAAATGTACAGAAACTTACTGCGATGTTAATTTCACAATTTGTGGCGAAAAATATATTAGTTTAATGCGTAAATCTTAGTTCCCCCCCCCCCTTCAATATAGTGACACTGTCATTCTAGCAATACTAATATTTGCATTAAAAAGATTCCTTCTTCATTTACATTATTAAAGCAAATTGTAAAAAATACGTTCCATGGAAGCAATTTTCTTACGGAAGGCTTCAATTAGGAAATCTAATTTCTTACTTGACTGTACACGTAAGTCCTGCGATGAGAAGATTAATTTCTTACATCAAACTATTATTAATTCAAGAGTATTTTCACTGCTTGATTTTAAGTGTTTGGAGTAACAGAACCGTCCAAAAAAAAATCTGGAATTTATTGAAAAGTATATTTGAGTTAACTTACAAACACATGTCCCAAACAGAAGGGCAAAAAAAGTCACATTGCGGATAGGATTCAAATCTGAGCGGGGAGAGCCAATTGGATTTCGAGTCCAGCTCAACCACTCGGACATAGCAGCCACGTTAGTGAATAGCAAACTCATGCGTAGTTTAATGTTGTGAGTAAACGACCAGGAAAAACTGTGAAGGAATTCGAACTAACTGTCTGGAATCCGTCTTAAAACAAATGTTTCTATTTATACAGAATTAACATTCTTTTGCGATAAACTATTTCGAAAGGTCCGACCCAGAGCGAGTAATTGAGTGAAGAGATGAGGGCGAAACGAGGTAAGTACGGAGCAGTGCCAGAAAACAAGGGCGGGGAAAGTGGGAGATCCCCGAGAAAGCCCGCCGGCCAGCGGCATCGTCCGGCACGATTCCCACATAACGAAAATCCGGGAGCGGTCCCACTGGGTATCAAGCCTAGTTCGTCTAAGTGAGAGGCGAGTAGTCTAACCACTACACCACCGTGGCCCCAACATAGAGTGAGGTAATGCAGTGGTGACAAACACTAGACTACTTTGTAGAGCTCTCAACTTGGGAGAAAAAAAGTCCCATGTGAGTAGTACAGCAATGGTGGTTCTGGGACAGGATTCATGAGTAGGATTCAGGATTCGCCCGCCACAACGGTTGTCGAGACGGTCAGTGGTCGGCGGCTTGGGGCGGCCATGTGTGATGGCACCCGATCGCCATATTGGATCTTGGTGACTTTGACCCTTTGCTCGTAATCTTGAATGACCTTGAACACAAAAATATTTAGAAATATCGCAAAAATCTGAAAAAAAAAAAAAACTCTTATATTCGAGGAATAAATATTGTTACCTACCCAATTCCTCACTCACCCCCACAACCCTAACAAAAACAACCAACCCCCACATCCAACCTCCCAATAATAAAAAATAGTAAAATTAGAAAAGCTAGCAAAATATAACTTTAAAATCACACACATCCCTCCACCTCCCACTACTACCACCACAATCATTAAAAAAATTCAGAAAATTCTCAGATAATAACAAAAATTTATTTTAAAAATTGAAGAACACATAATGTTACCCTCACACTCATACCACCACCCTCACCTCACCCCCTTCCCTGAGCAACCCATCCCAATCATAAAAATATCGAAAGAAAATCACACAATTTTTAAAATAAAAATTATAAACATCTAAAGAAATTAATAAAAGCAAGTACCTGGGCACCCGTGATCAAGGAAAACAATCATGCGAGTAAACTGATTCAAGTTCTAAGGAACACAAAAACTAGTAATTGGTTTGGAGTATTTTGATACGGGAATATGGTGGTATGCCGCATACAAATCATTGGTGGTAAAAATTTTTACCTTTCCAAACCAATTGAAAGCCGAATGGAGATCAGGAAGAAGTACAGATTCAATTTCAATATTTTTATTGAGATTATGGCAGTCCACAACCATACGATGTTTCCCATTGGGTTTTGGTACGAAAATGCGGGACTAGCTTACTGGGAAGTAAACTGTTCAATAACTCCTTTATCCAATAAATCACCGATTTGTTTCCTTAATATTTCAATTTGAGGAGGTGCCAAGCTATATGAATGACACGACTTTTTTGTCGAGCAATTTAATTTGATATCCTATTCAATAAGTAAGGTCTAAATCAGTTGTAAATACATTAGGAAAATTTTTGCATAATTTCTCAATAGCAACACGCTGCTGTTCATTAAGATGTTGGAAAGGATCTTGGATTTGGTTGGACTCTGCTTTATTAACATGAGAAGTAATTTGTTTTGTATGTGAGCCTACCAATGGTATTTTTGTGTTTAGAGCAATGTTAAAAATAAATAAATTCTCATCGTGAATGTCAAGTATTAGGCCAGTAGCAGCTGTGAATTCAGCGCGCAAAACTTAATCTAAACCTAGTTGTTTAGAGACTAGACATTTGTGAATCCAAGTGAAATTATAGATTTTTAACTTTACAGTGGCGCAATAATAAATTTGCAAGGCCTGTCTGGAAGCAGTGTAACATTGGACATCAGAGTGGTTCAACTGATTTAATTAACTTTAATTCTTTAATTTTTCAAAAAGTCTAACAGAAAAAATGGTACAAGCAAATCCTGAGATAACAAGATCACTAACAGATAATGCCTCTAAGTTTACCTCAACATGTGGTGTCCTAACCTTCTGAATGTTCACAACATTAGGGAAATTAACATGAAATTCTTCAATTTTTTTTTGACATGGTCATAAAGACCAAACAACAGTTGAGAATTTTGACAAAGTGTTACATGATTAAACAGGTCAACATTATATTGTGAACTGACAAACTTGCCTAAATTTAGAGGAAAATCACTCACTTGCTCTCCTCGGGTGACTTATTTTTAAATTTAAGACATAGGTAAATAATGTGGCCTAACCTCTTACAGTACCTAAATTTAGGATGTTCAGTTGCAAGAGAAACAGAGGATGAAGAGGATTTGTTATCATTCGATTTCTGTGACTGCTCTTTTCCTTCAGTGACTGCATTGGTAAAGGAATCATTAGGCGGTTTTTTTGTTTTTGTGTTATCTGAACCACGAAATGACCGATGTGCCTTAAAAAGTTTGGTCTCTTTTGTCAGCATATCTTACACTTTGGGAATTAATACAAACCCTATATAACTCTGCAGATATGTTGGGTTTAGAATAGAAAACTAAATGTGAATGCTCTTGAAGTTCCAAACCCTCTTGTATAGTTTCAACAACTTCAGTTTCAGGTAAATTTAAGCGCAAAATTATTGCGGCCTCTTTAACACTGCCCCAAAAGAAAGTTTGTGAGCAAATGCTGTATGGTCAGAATGAAGAAGATTTTTTCCTAACTACCCTATTTCTAAGTGTTAAGTGAAAGCCCGGTGGGTAGGGTGGGTAGGGTTGGATATTATTGCGTCTCAGGACTCACCCCTTACGCCTACAAACATAGGAAATCATGCAACGAGACATGCATCGCAGCAGAGAGGGATTGGGCAGCCATGGCCAGGATTTAGGCCATGACTACCTCCCTGAGTGTACTTATAGTTAAGCTAATGCTATAAGAGACTGGGAAAAACCGGCATAGGCACAGTAAAAACCCAGTAGACAGAATATAATTCAAAATTGTTCGTGCATTAACGGAAATGCTACAGGAGATTGTGTGTGTGTGTGTGTGTGTGTGGAACATGCTCGTGTTAGTAGAGATGAAAAAGCTAGTAGAGAGGGGACAGCAACTTTATTTCTCCTTTGCCACCAGAGAGGTGTGCAAGCACCTCTCAAGCACCTCTCTGGTGGGAGAAGTGGCGCTATTGGGCCTCTTACCCCCCGATTCCCCAGTAGAACCTGAAAACTAAAGAGAAGAAAGTGAGTTGCCAGTAAGTGTCAGCTGGGCCAACACTTACTCATTTTTTCATGGCGAAGAAGAGACAGTACAGACCTTTGAAAATAGAGGATTGCATTACTAAATTAATTAACCTTAATTGCTTAGTGCTAATATATATCCTCGGGGACATATATATTCAAATTTAATGCTGTGCTACCTTGCAGCGGCCAATCTCTGCAGCCGTTGGCTGTAACATAGCATATCTACGGCCAAATGAAGAAGAAGCGTACAAGTATGTATGTATGTATATATATATATATATATAAAATCGAGTATGCTCAGAACTTCAGTTTGGTGCGATAATCGATTCATACTTCGATAAATACACAGACACAAACACATGACAAAAGCATATTTTATCTTGCTTTAACTTAACATTTTCATGATTATAATTTATAGAAATAATTAGCACATTTTCAATTAATTCTATTTTGAACATAACATACACATGTGTCAAACACTCAAGTGAATGGTAGTGCAAATATTTTAGATTGAAATACATTTTAACATCTTCAAACAGACAAATACCGAAGTTAACAGTACCATATATTAAATTGCTCAGCAAGGTTTTCCTTTTTAACTTGAATAAACAAATCAATTAAGAATAACTGGAACACGTTTTCATAAAAAGAAGAAATTATTCAGGCAAAAAATTGTAATTAATTATGAAAGAATTAATTGAATAACATCATCAATAACAAAAAATTAAATTTGCTAATACAACTGGCACAGTTTCACATTCTTGTAGTTAAGTTTCAGTTTCATTTTCAGTTGCGTTAGTTTGCGGGCCTTTGTAGTCCACATTACTTAACAAAACACATCGAATTTCATTGTGTAAGTCACTATGTTATCTAATGCGTATTTTAAACAGATTATTAAAGTATATGATCTTAGAAGTAGCGCCGGAATGAAGGGCGAGGAAACGACAGATCCATGAGAAAACGCGCTAACCAGTGTCATCGTCCGGTACGATTCCCACTTGCGAAAATCCGGAGTGAACCGTCCGGTGATTGAGCCCGGTTCGTCTTGGTGAGAGGCGAGCAGTCTAACCACTCAGCCATCGCGGCCCCGAAATGAACTGTGATTGGCGAAGCAGGTATCGCAAAACGCGAACGTGTTCCCAGAAGACCTTGTCACAGTAACAGATATTTCAATAACTGTGTCACAGATTCACCCTGTGACCAGGAAATATTTTCGATAAAGTAGCAAGCTGTGATTTATCTGTGATCCAAGAGCTCAGTATTAACAAAAGGCAAAACAGAACTACGAGTCATTTCATTCCGTTCCTAACTTCACATTACGAGACGTTTTTATTTCAGCGGCGCAAGCGTTGGTTGTTCGTAAAGTAGTCCCACGTGAAGCCCCTCTCGGCAGTAAATACCAGATCTTCTGGCGCGTGTTCACTTAATGACGACAGGACTTTAGACCGAGATAACAGGAGGACTTTGGAAGCTCAGTTGTGCGCAGATCTCTATATATATACACGGTGATCACTGCATTGTCTGCTAGATAACGCTATTCATCTGCTCTTCTCGTTTACCTCGTAAGTTGTGCAGGTATGTATGAATCTTCTATACGCAACACGTGTCGCATTTCACTACTGTGTTAACTATAACCTTACCAATACTTGTAATATCAAAGAGTGAATAAAAGGCTTTTCTCAGTAAGGTGAGCACTCTCAAAATTAACCTACAAAAACGTCACTGCGCCTGACTAGGCCTGACTGGCATGTGCTTAGTAAGGTTGGTGACGTCAGGAGGAAAGAAGTTCAATGTTAAAACATTTGTAAATATAACAATTATTGTTTTTTCTGTTATTTTTAAATCATGTAAGTGTAAGAATAAGCAAGCTTGTAAAGTATTTAATTTTATAATAATTATACTTGTTCATGCATGAATAAAGTGATCGGGCTACATATGGCGGGAGAATACACAATGTGTCTACAAGTAGATCTTAAGCAAAGCTTTCAAAATAAATTGGCTCAGCTAACTGTGGACAGCCAATACAGAGGTGAAACCATATATTAGATATGAGGTAGAGCTACGTATCTCGCTGGCTGTGCACGACCAGTCTCCGTGTCCCAGTATTGAACTGCTCACCTGCCAACACGATTAGCAAAATCGCCGTGGACTGCATTTGAGGTGAGAACAATATTAAGTAAACAAGTGCTTTGAGACTTGTTATACTTACTTTAACCAATTTGTAATGCGTTTTGATTAAACTCAAATTGTTAAGACGATTTTTTTAATTTAAGAGAGCTGGCCATTTAAAAATTAAGATATAAAAAGCACATTCATCACTGTTGACCCTGTAACTTCGACAGTTTTGTTCATTTGGGGTAGGTTAGTGTTGGGTACATGCGCAGCAATCGAATAATCGGTCTACCTAATCTTTAGTCTACGAGTGGAATAGCTATTCAGATCACTTTTAGATTTTCTTTTTCTGTACGAGAACCTGCGAGTTACCTACCGGTCAAAATAGATATTTCATACTCAACATACCAAACTAATTTTCTACAAACGTGCATTCCCGTTCACAATTATGTACGTAGTTGCTTACGTGTTCGTGTTCCACTCTGATTTTTATTACGTGATTACTGATTTTTATTAAACTATAACAGACACATATTTTTAATGAAACTAGTCTGACAATTTAAAATACTGTTACAATATCTCTCTCGAAATACAGTGGGCTAAACCAAGTTCGTTAAGGGATGGAGGTCTTAATTAAATAAGAGTTAATTATAATTTTATAATTATATTTACATCATCTACACACAAAATTCTCTCGACTCAACATCTCACAAATTTATATCACGTAAATTAACACAACTGGTAGTTGCCTCAAATAAGTAATTGAAATTAAACAATTGAAAGTTAGTCCCAATAGACAGTGTATCAAAACCTATTCAATTATTTTATAAACTTTGCGTCCATATTTGACAGTGCCAATATTTCCAATAAAATCCGCATTCCATGTCCATCCAGACCCACTTCAGTTTAGTCCATGTCCCGCCAGTCCTCAATGTTCTAGAGTTATCCGAGCGCCCTCGCGCACAGTAGCCTTCACTCGTCGGGTTTCACTTCCTCTCATCCATTCACACCACGAACACCTCGCCCGCCTCCTGTCGTACGGACTTCACTTCGTCCTCGCACTCGGCCAGATGGCCTCCGCCAAGACCAGTGGTGGCTGGTGACTTTTGAAACTGGGAGGGCTGTGGCGATTGTAACTCAGATAATTACAAGTAGAATTTTTTAAATAGGCACAGTGATCAATATTTTGCGTACGACAGGCTTATATAAGTGTGGTTTGTGCAGCTAAATATAAACATTAAGTGCGGTTGTTTGAAGGAAAACGTATCATCACTCGATTTGTAATTGTCAACACACTGTGACCACTGGTTCAGATCTAATCACTAGCACAGGTGTGTGTTTGTTTAAAGTATGTGTAGGTTATATGTCATCCAACCAGTACCAATGTGGTGTGGTACATTACACGAGACGATGGGAAATTAGATAATAATACTAATTCCACTATACTAATAAAGATAATAACTTAAATATACTAAAACAAATATTTTTAAAACCCAATACTAATTTACATGCCGTACATACAAAATGCATGTCAAATTTAAATTAGAGGATGAAAGTGGGATATCTTAATTAATGTATTTGTAAATGAAATCCATTCGTCAACCTGTACGCGCTATCTAACTGGCAATGAATATTCACCTTACCAATCACTGAAAATTGTGAACATGGTGTATATCTTTTTGTCTCCCAAATGTTTCAAATCTTTTACCCAATTGACAGTTCACGCAGAATCATTAGGTTTCAATAGCAAAACAACGCATTTCTAACTTCACACCCTCATAGCCATTCCGCGATATTATATGAACTTAACGTTGAATTTTCGCATATACGAACCATCGTGGCTGTGTTGTTTTGTTATATATACCTGTGGCCTTTCTGGTCCAAAATCTATAAACTCTAGTTTATTCCCGTAATTAAACATCTTTGCCGTAATAAGGTTTTAAATTATGCTTAATGAATTATCCATTATTTTCAAGTTTACATAGCACGACATGAACAACACTTCAACCTTGCTTCTGACCGATGCTCACGGCTCATCATTAACAACAAACTTGTTAAGAATATTACACACGACTTTTAAAGATATCTGTAATTAAAAGCTATTTTAAATAAACCCAAGTATTGTTAAGAAATGTGTTTGACAACTGCAGAAGAGCGGAGCGCGAAAGTGCGCTTACAAAACATCTAGTATATAACTGAAGAACACATTCTGTTTACAGTGGAATTCAAAGTTTCAGTTTTGGTAGCCTTGAGAAGTTCCAGGAAACAGTTTTTGTGTGAGAGCAGGGGCGCGCCCAGCTCTCTCTGAGTTACAGAATGTGATTGGCTGAAAAGTGGCGAGCCCCTGAACTCTCCCCTCCCTCCCGCGGCTCCTCTGTCCTACTGGTATGGCCGTCTGTCTCTACTCGTTCCACCCACTTCGGGGCGAATAATCTGTAGCCTCCCCACTCGACAATTCCAAAAATGTTTCCCTCGTGACAAGAGACTCGTCTATCTCAAGAACATTGGCTGAGAAATAACATCCGTATTCGCACACAGTATTATTTGCTAAGTAGCAGATAAAGTTCCGGGTGGAACCGGCGCTGGCCTCTCCAAACCTCCCCTCCAGGTGTCCGATACCTATTAAAAGGTCATACTTGGAGCGCTTCTTTCTAGCCAAGCTACTTTAGCCCCCACAAACAAAAAGCTAAATCGGCTCTTTTGATCTCAGGTAATCACAGGGAACTTTGCAATTTTGAAACCACCATGCTGTCCGAAAATTGAAAAAGAACACTACTACTAATCTACACACTCACAATCTAACTATAATTCGCGACAGCGCAAATCCTTACTCGATTGAATTTAAGCATGACGGTATCCCCGTAACTGCCTTCTCGGCTCAGTGCATCTGGGTTGTGACGGACTAAGTTTCGGGGGATATCCGGTAACCAGTAACATCCCCCTCCACCTCGCCCCCTGATGCAAAGAGCTTGTAACGAAAACCCAAAAACTGCACTCCGTAGCGGCACTCATGCACACACAGTCACATACAAAACCATCGCTGCGCTCTTTTCCGCATTGCAATTGTCCAGCTTAATAAAACACATACAGGTACATACATCTTTATCAAATTCCATAAGATATGCCTGAGCTTTGCTCAGCGGCATGTCGACATGATCAGGTTAGACTTAATTGGTTGTATTTGCTACTGGCCGGGTGGTTGGAGGCTCAAAATGGGAAGGAATTCAGTTCTTCAATACCTTATTTGCTTCATCCTGTTCGAAAGATATCCAACTCTTCGAACATTCCTCCCAGATCCTTCCTCCACCCGGCCAGGCCTCTTCCAGGGGAGGGGCTTGTCACATCTATGTGGCGTGACCATACTGGTGGTAGGATGCCCTCCGAAATGAAGGACTAGTACCTGACCACAGTATACCCGTTGAACGGCTTACTGTAATCAAAGGTACGCCTCCCGTATGTACGGATGGCATCCTGAAGGGCGTCAGATTCTACGAGTCTTTCGCCTCTACGCCAGAAGCATTCTTTGATCAGAGTGACCAGCTCTGTAGATTTAGTTGGCAGGCCTGCGTGGGTGACGACAAGCCTGTCCACGGTCTCCATTCTGGGGAATAGGATCTTATCTCCCCCCTCCCTGTCCCCTATGACAAGGGCAAGAGCAGATGTCAACGTCGTCGGATAAGTAGCACATAAGTAGAGGTCTACGGTCTGAGATATTAGGAGGACTGCGTCCCGAAGCCCTCCCTCAGAAGCCGCCACTGGTCAAGACTCCTTGCCACTGGACCGCTGCGGTATTTATAGGGTTGTAGGCCGTCGTCCAGAAATTTCGCTAATTCACTAGTTCCGCCGAGTGTCCTAATTCCCAGAATATTCTTGCGCCTGCTGTATGTTTGTCGGGTTCTTCAACAAGAGCAGGAGGAGGGGCCGTGAGGTTAGCCAGCCCTCGCTGCTGTCACTCATCCACGGGCTTCCATTGAAGAAGGAAGCGGCAAGGCAGTGAGCGTGTCAGTCAAAGGGGAGGGGAGGGCCATGGTGAGTCAACCCCCACACTGCCGGACCACGTGTAAAGGAAGTTCGCAGCTCGTCCGAGCTGGGGTGCGTAACAATACATTAGCCGGTTTTCTTTAGAAATTTTCATTTGTAAGTAGAGTTTGAATGAAAAAAAAAAAAGGGGAAAAAAAGTAATTTGGCTTTGTTGCGTGCAATGTGGCAAGGAAGTGTTATTATTGTTGTGGCTGTTCCTATGTCTTTGGCTGTGTTCCTGGTTACTTCAATTTTAGTGTTGTAGATTAGAGATGAGGCGGATTAGTTGTCTTCTACGCATGTTTGTCTCACTTGTCGCCAACATAAATGCCAACATTACGAGATTAAACAGTTCTTAGATTTTTAGTATACGTAAGCTTTTAAAAATAGTATTTTACCTACATAACTTGAAAATACGACAGCTGCTTCAAAAGCCGGTCAGGCGAACTGTAATGAAATTCCAAACACCGATTGATACAATCAGTGTTCTAGCCTACAATAAAATCCAGGTTGTTTCGACAGTGCTGTTGGGGGAAAAAAAGAAGGTCAGTGTTGGATCATGGAGATCGGTTAATGCGCAGCTAGAATACTCTCTCTACTCCATCCCCCCCCCCCCAACCTAAATAAGACCCTGCTGAATTTCAATATTGGCTGTCGTCTGTGTTGAATGGCCGAATGGTGGGTGATTGGTAACTTCCAGATAAAGCCTAGCAGCTAAAGAATTCGCGTTTTCATTGATTGAGAAATGAGTGAGACATGTTCGGTGTTTTAACTAAAATACTCAAATAATTTACAAGCGACAAAGTAATTTTACATAATCGTAAGCTTTGCCACTTTAACAGCGTATAGTACCTCGTCATTTATTGCATACTAATAATATTAAACAAGGTTGTACATAAACCTAACCTTGAAGTATAGTGAACTAGCAAGTAATTCTTATGTTCAGCTTATTACCAATGTAACTTTTTACGTAACTTATTTTGACTTGAAAAAAAACGTAAATGTTTCAAAACGGGCATCATACTTGGAGACTCATTTATGTATGTGAAATAGCACTAGTTGTCTTCCCCCACACCTCACGCTAACGTATAATTGTAGGGCTTGCCTCTGCGAGAACAGAAGCTGCAGTGAGAACGGCTGGCGATGTTGCATGTGTGTCGTGCCACTATGGATACACGAACAACGATTACATACTCTCCCCTCGCCAGAGCACACGGTGACTGCAACCCACCGGGAACAACCCTTGTCGCATATAGGGTTCCTCTACTGCTTTCTCTTCATTTATTACACGTACTTTATACATACTTGTTTGTATTTAGGCACGTATATCCTAGTTTTAAATAATATACGAACATACATCGGCTCTCGTCTCTTGTCTGTCTCAGTAAAAGTTTTCTAACTGCATAGCGCACTTAACAATCGATTACTCAAACAACCCCTTTAGTTCTGCAGGTCATAGCCTACATTTCTTAACTCTCTTTCAAAAATTATACTTAGTAATCACTGTATTTTAAATTATTTTTCTATAAAATCTTGACCAATTTTATTACTAAGCATTGATCATCTTCACAAACTACCAACAACAGATATATTTATTACTTACACTATTCAATAACCGTACAAAAAATATTAAGCATTTACAGGGACGGTAAGCTAAATATGTTCATTTTCCGAGTTAGCTAAGGTTATTACGGATATTTTACAGTCGGCTTCAAAATCACACACTACAATGAATGCCAGTTTGTGAGTATAATAGGACATAGGCCTACATCAACATCATACTCAATTATTTTTATGTGTCTTTGAAATCAATATGTATCTAACACTTCAGAATTAACTTTGGTGGCCTTAACAATTTTCGACTGCAAATTGAGTAGTCTAATTTATTTTAATTTAATTTTAATTTCGGTAGGTTTTTCTTCACTTTTTGAAACTCAAATGAGTCATTAACCCAAATCAACAAATATGCAGAACTATTTGAATAAATATGATAAGGATCTAATAAAGAACTAACAAAACTACTTCCCTAAGAAAAATTTGGAGCATGTCCTCTCCAACACCTACGATTGTGAGAACCACAAGTAGCGTTATGAAATACACATAGTGCTGCGAACATACAAGACAAAGATTATGGTACAGAACAATTAGGAACTAGATAAGATAAAGATTTTTCTACAGCACATTCCAGAGAAGCGGATATGGGACTCCACACGGTGCAGATATTAGGAGTTTTCAAATAACAGATTGTGGACCTAACGGAAATCAGGTTTGGGTGACCTGCTCCAGATAGAGCCAAACAGTGTTCATTGACAGTGGAAGAAGAAGGCGTCCAGGACAGCAGATTTGTATCAGCGAGAGGCTAATGGGAAAGATAGGCTCAGCCATAGTTCTTGGCTCATCGCATGTGTTTACTGGTTGACTTCGGTCGTGCCTTGTAGTCTAGCAATGACTAATCGCCATTGTGAATCTTCTGGCCAATCTTCACCTCCTCTGTGAAAGATGTACATTACCTGTCAGTGCCTGAAGGAACTATTTACAGTGATTGACTCCTGAGAGCATGCACGAGGCTCTGCATAGACAAATTCAATGGTTGTAATAGGCAATACTATCATACAAAGTTGTTTGAAATTTGTTTCGTTGATAAAATATACTGAACTATTATAATTTTATAGCCTCCATTTTGAAAATAAGTTCCTGGCCTACTTAAAACATACCAGTTTACACCACCTGCTGCAGTACTATTTGTTTGCCAATTTTAGTAGGAATTTGTCAAATGTTTTCTGAGATATCACTTAAACATTTTGTTTTCGCATGGCAATCTTACAAAATGGAGTACAGAAGAGGCTCCATGTTGATACAGTTGATAGTTGTAATATCCACTGCCAGCATACAAAGTAATGTTGGAATAGTTTGCTTAGTTTAGACGATAAAGCATGCTAAGCTAAAACAGCTATATGGTAGCCATTTTTAAAATAAGTGTCTCACATGCTAAGAAAATATTACTTAACATCATCTGCATCAGTACTACCTCTTTGCCAAATTCGGTAGGAATCGGTTTAATAACTTTATTTAGTTGTATGGTGCTATCTTCCAAAAGGCCGACAAAAGAGGTAATGTGTTGATATATATTATGCTTGAAATATATGCTTTCAGTATACCAAATTTGGTCGAAATTTGTTTAATGACATTGTAGATATAATAAATAAACTTAAAATATTTGCATGGCCGCCATTTTGAAAATAAGTACCTAATAAGGTTTACTAACTTATGTTTACTTGGCGTATTATAGTATTACTGACCTGCCAAATTGGGTGAGAATTGGTTCAATAGTTTTGTATAAGTAATATAAAATCATTATTTCTTTATTTGGTGCTATTTTCCAAAATATCATAACAAAAACAAAATCCATCTCGAAATTTAATTCTTGCGCGGTGCTCTGTCAGTATACAAAATTGGGTGTATATAATTTGAACATTTCCTTATAGATAACATGTCGCCCCACATTTTAAAATGGCGGCCATTTTAAAAGTGCCCGACGTGGTCGAATATTATAAAAGTTAAGTGTCATTACTAATTATTATGTGTGTACCAAGTTTGGTGGAATTCGGTTGGCATGTTCAAAAATTGAAAGGAGAGACATACACATGCAGACACACTCACTCGGCCACACACCTACACACAGACAGGAAAGTGATGTCACAGCCTTTCTTTTCTTCGGAAGCTAGGCTGAAAAAAAAAATTGTTTGTGATATTTTGCGACCTGCATACGTAAAATGTTATCCTTTTGGTCAAGATTGCTTGTATTTCTTTGTTTTCAGCAGACGTAAACAATGGCACTATGGTTTGGCTCTACACTCGCTGACGCGGCATTCCTCCTGGTGGCATGCTACATAGCCTTGCAGCTGTACGTCTCGTTCGCCTTCACGTACTGGAAGAAGCGTGGTGTGCCCTACATGCAGCCCACATCAGTGTTTGGTAACGTGAAGGATGTGGTGATGCGGCGGAAACACATTACGGAGTGCCTGCAGAAGGCATATGAGGATAACCCCGGCCAACCATGTGTGGGGCTGTACATGACACGCAAGCCAGTTCTCCTGGTGCGAGACTCAGACCTGTTGCGCTGTGTGTTCATCAAGGACGCCCAGGTCTTCCTAGACAGGAACCCGCCTCATCCTAGAACAGAGGATCTGGTCACCAGGAGCCTTTTCATGCTGACGGGCAAGCGCTGGAGGGAGCTGCGCGTCAAGCTCACCCCCACTTTTACCACCGGCAAGATCAAGAGGATGTTTCACCTCGTCAATGCATGCGGCAAACAGTTGCTGCCCTGTATAGAGCACGAGACTGAGAAAGGTTAACAGTAATGATGATTTATCTAGTGGTTGTCTACTAAGTAAGCCTTCTTAATTCCCTGCTTAGAATTATTATTTTTTACATGTATTGCCTTGATACTGTGTTGCCATGGACCTTATGATACTTTTAAGACATTACTACAGTGATATGTCTAAAAATGATACTAACTTCACTAGGAAAACTTCTAGAAGTTAGACTTTCAATAACACTCTAAGACTAATTTTTAAACCCACTGCAAAATTTCCTGTGCATACTCCATGCAAAGTTTAAGCAAATAGTTATATTTTCGTATTTTTGGTATATTCATTACATACATGCTAATTTAGTCGCATACCTACTGCAAATTTGAGTGCATACCTAAGTCATGCTGAGATTTCTTAAAATTATATTGCACATCTACACTGTTAATAAACTGAGTAAATATTAGTCACCTGTAATTTAAACATACCTAGGGATATTTAATACTCTCACAAGTACTAATAATAGCTGCGACCTGAGTTGGCATGGATTAGACGAGTGTTACTATTGTTACGGTGTAACACTATGCAGGCGAATTTAACTATCAGCAACACATGCGTTCAAAAATTTCCCAGTTCTGCCAGATTTCACGGTTGTATTGCATGGTGTTTTTTTCTCATTCTAGGCAGTCCCACAGATTTGCAAGATGGTTCAAATTTGTGTATTTTGTTGGCATTTTAAATATGAGAATGATCTTGACTATTAATTATGTAAATCATTCCCATTTGCAGACACAAGATTTGTCACCTCGGAATACAGTAGAAATGCTACACTCATGGGTAAGGTGCTTGATGACTTACATCCCGACTGAAAATTTCTCAGTCGGCCAAACACAGCTCAGAGCTGATCAGGAGCTCCTTGAGTGAGGACACATAATCCACAGTCAATCAGTGACCATGGATAATGAAGGGGAGCCGAGGGTTACTGAAGGTTACTGAAGGTTACTGAACAGCCGTGGGGCTGTTCAGTAACCAGATAAACCATTTAACTTGTGAGGTAGAGGAGAGGCTAGCTGATGATGAGGGAGGGGTACCTACCTTGCAATGTAGTAGGCCCATGACCATGTTATGAAAATGTTGCTAAAGATAATATTGCCCCAGAACCGACACACTCCTACTCATTAAACACCGAATTTGTAGTTTTAGGAATTGATCAGCTGGCTCGTATTCCCCATTGTATGGCCCATTAACAAACTCCAATTTTCGTCAGGGGCTTCTAATCCTCGGATCTTGGCCAATGCCACTTTCTGCATCAAAATCATTAGCTGGAGTTTAAGGATCAAATTGTGATTTTGATCATGCCTGACGGAACTGTGCTTTCTTCATTAGTCCTTGTAGATATAGAGTGTGCATTCTGTTCCCAGTTAGGAAACAGTCGATATGTTGTTTGTGATAGTGGTCGTTATGTGGCTTTATGGTTCGCAGGAAAGTTGGTGTCTTTCACTCAACTTTATGTCCTAGAAGCATGAGTTGAGGGAAAGAATAACATTTTTCTTTGTGACATCCGCTTCATGTTTTCTATGTGAACTGCAGTTGAACTAGTTGGCATGGCAAGAGGCTTCAGTCTGCAGGACTCAAGGCAGCAAGCATGACAATCTCGTTGCCTGGCAAACCTGCTGGCTCACATCGTGTAATGTCACTCAGTGACCTATTTATTAGGCTGTGCTTCTCTTGACTAGATGGCAGTTATACCTTCCTGTAATGTGGAATGTAAGCTTTCATCCAATGTACCACAGAATATGAGGAATATCTGCAAGAGGAGATGGCTGCTGGTTCAACTACCACAAGGGACGGAGATAGCAAATTTATCATCTTGTGTGGTATAAGCAGAGGTTTGCTGCACTACAGAATACGAAGGCGTTCCTGAGGTGTAAGCATGTTGTGACAATATATTCTTAGAGAGAAGCCAATGTTATGGGTCACATAGTAATGAAAGAGAGATATAGATGTAGGTTCAGCAAAACATAAAATGAGCTAAGACATAGGGGGCGCTTCTTATGAAAATATTCTCCAGGTTGTAGAGATAGGTAATTTGGTGAAGCAGTGCCTCTTGCTGAACTGCATTCTCTGGGGTGGACATTGTTCATGTTTGTTATTTTGTATAATTATAATGGCACATGCATGTTGCACTGCATCATTTGGATTGGATTTCTTCCCTTCACTATTTCTGATACCATGTTGATGTAGGAAGGAAGGAAGTCACGGTTCAGCAGACTAGCGATTTCTTCTCAGAGAAAAAGGGACAGGTTCGTTACGTACTAATTATGGCCAAAATACTTTCGGGATTAGAGGTGTGGCGATGCGACATTTAGTTCATGCACTGTGCAATGTTTGCATTTCCTGTTTCACTCTCACCTCTCTTACTCGACGACATACCTCCTCATTTTCGACTTTCTATGTTCACTTCTGGTCTTGATTCCCCTGCCCCCTCCCCCCAAATTCTCACTAGATGTAGATCCTCCCGAGTCTAGTAAATAGTGCATAGTAATAAGGGCATGGTGACAATCATGTTGCACAATACTGTTCAATTTTCTGTTACTTTCGACTTTCTATGTTCACTTCTGGTCTTGATTCCCCTGCCCCCCCCCCCAATTTCTCACTAGATATAGATCCTCCCGAGTCTAGTAAATAGTGCATAGTAATAAGGGCATGGTGACAATCATGTTGCACAATACTGTTCAATTTTCTGTTACATTTGACTTTCTATGTTCACTTCTGGTCTTGATTCCCCTGCCCCCCCCCCCCCCAATTTCTCACTAGATATAGATCCTCCCGAGTCTAGTAAATAGTGCATAGTAATAAGGGCATGGTGACAATCATGTTGCACAATACTGTTCAATTTTCTGTTACTTTTGACTTTCTATGTTCACTTCTGGTCTTAATTCCCCTGCCCCCCTCCCCCCAATTTCTCACTAGATATAGATCCTCCCGAGTCTAGTAAAGAGTGCATAGTAATAAGGGCATGGCGACAACCATGTTGCACAATACTGTTCAATTTTCTGTTACTTTTGACTTAGCTGTAGCTCTCTCTGGGGATTGCAAGCGTAATAGTATTATGAAGACAAAGGCAGGGCATTGTGCCTCGCCCTCCCTCTCATTTGTTCTTGCCAGTGTTATTGCATTCTATCATGGATTGTAGACAATCGTTCTGTTTGTACCAGCGAGCATTCACACACAGTTACTGAGAACAGGGACCTGCATTAACTTGACCTTCTTGTCAACAAGCAGAACTAAATTTTTATCAAAGCCTTATCTAAAGCGTAATGTTAATAGTTGCTACCTATCTCGCTTCTGTTCCCACTATTTGTAATACTTTTAATTTCTTGCAAATTTGAGGCAAATTAATCCAGAATTTGTAAGGTCAGATTACTTCCATCACATCTATTGTTCAATTCTATATAGGTTCTCTCTGATTGAGCTTTCAGCTATTCTCTTCGATAATGTGAGTTGAGACATTGATGTAACACACAATCCAGTGTGTCATGGATACATGAACTTGCTGGTCTATCTTTAAAGGAGGTCAACACATTTAGATCATATGGAGCTGTAGGAGAAACACGAACTTGTTGTGTTGCCCAGCAGGCAGCAGTGTGGTGGTAAAGGACCTGGTGGCCAGGTACTCCACCGATGTGATCGCATCGTGCGCCTTCGGCGTGAATGCCAACGCACTAGCGGACCCCAACTGTGAGTTCCGCGCCACCATGAGGACGATGTTTGAGTCGAGCTGGTCGAAGAAAGTGGCCGCCATTATGAACGTGTTCGTACCCAAGTTAAGCAAGTTACTCCGAATCAGGTTTATAGACCTGTCTATCTACGACTTCGTGCGGCGCACCTTCTGGGACGTGGTGAACCACAGGAGACGTAACAACGAGGTGCGCGATGACTTCGTGGATCTTCTGATGCAGATCAAGGGCGGGAGCCAAATTAGTGTCGAGGACTCCAAGGAACAGGATGAGATCGAGCAGGACAATGTGCACATGGGAAAGGTGTCCAGGACGGAGAAACACGGCATTGGTGAGTGCAGCCACATGACCTCTCCATGAGGGGGACTATCTTTCACTCTCATTTATTCCATGAAGTGGGAATGTTTCTACATGATCCCCAAATTATCTAAATATATGCCAGTACTACTGACATTTTTTTTTCGTGAGGTGAATTAGTTTCCATTGTTGCACATATTTCTCACATTCGTTAAAATGATTACGATGATAAAGATTAGTATAATCAATTATAATCATAATGATTATTATCGTCATAAATAACGAACTACTTGCTGTAATTCATTATATTTTATCTTTAATTTAGTTTCATATTGTTTTTTCTCATTTTGCAATTGGATTTATTTTAATTTATCATTATATTTTTTTACCTAATTTAAATTTTTCATAAAAATGTTTTCAAATTACCTAAACTAATAAACTTCAAGTTCATCTGCTACTTTTGTTCTAAGTGATGTTATTTTTTAAATTTCTAACATAAAGTATTAACCTTGTAAATCTATTAAAATTATTTTTTAGTTATTGGGACGGACTTTTTTTATCTCTTTGGATTAATGTATTATAGCATGTAGGTTATTTACTAAGTTCTGTAAATAACTATTTCATAATTCAGATAATAAATTTCTAAAATGTCCTTTTAACTCTTAATTAGTAGGAAGTACACCTTTCTTAGAACAGAGAGTAAAACAAATAACTTTTAGTAAAATATTAAATTGTATCATAAGTTCTACTAACAAACGCAATTTCCAACTTTGCTTACCCTCCACATGTATTTACAATTTTATAGTACGTAACATTGGTTATAAAAACGGAAATGAAATGAATGTAATGATAATTAAACTGAATATTATTTAGAAAGCATATTACAAATTATAAGAAAACTCCCGTTTTCCAGAACACTTTCATCCACTTTCCAAGGAAAGAGGACTGGAGGACGCAAACAGAACGACTGCTTGCCCTGCCGAAGGAACGCGGCAGGGTAACTCGCTTGCGACTTCGGTTCATCGCTATTCGCTCCAATTTGTTGAAATAGACACTAGATAGCAGCACTATGCGTGTACAGTACGGGAGTTACGAAAACTCTGTCCTTGAATCGGAATCGGGAAACTCAGATTTAAATGTGTTTAAATTTAACGGTAAGGCGAAAACTATAACGTGTCAAACATTTCCAATATGTATACGGTAAGTATTACTTACGTTGCGTCTATGGAATAAACACCACTGAAAACCAGATGTGGAAATTTTCCAATTCAGCCATATTCATATTTGTTGCAGAACTGGAAGATAACGACATCCTAGCGCAGGCATTCATCTTCATAGTGGCGGGGTTCGAGACTTCTTCATCGGTGATCACGCAGGCCTTGTACGAGCTGGCGCTACAGCCAGACATCCAGCAACAGCTGAGGAGGGAAGTGCAAGATGTGCTGCGGAAACACAACCACGAGGTCTCGTACGACGCCATCGCCGACATGACGTACCTGGACATGGTCGTCTCGGGTGAGTACCGCCTGATTGCAGGTTCAAGGGGACAAATGTAACTTTGAATACACCCTGCCTGTGTAATGACAAGTAAAGGCTGTTCACGTTAGAGAGAGCACTTTTGAACTCAACCTTAGGAAAAAAGTAGCTGATCCTAACTTCATATATTTTAACGGGCGCACTGAGTGACGTTTGCCCAGTAAAGTTGGTAACGATAGCTGGAAAGTAGTTCCATATCTTAACGTCGAATAAAAAGTGTTAGGTAACCATTTATGACAACTTAAATTGTTTATTTCACTTTCGGTTTTTCTTTAATGCATCGAGGTATAAAAAATACTGGATTTGTATAATATTTTCTCTTCCAGTAATATCAAAGGTTCTCCTTACAGACGTATGAATAAAGTAATGAGTCCCATGGCAATGTTGATTTTACATAAGGTGGAAATACACAAGGTGCATACATGTAGATCTTGAGCAGGAATTTAAAAAGTGCTCATTTTACCGTAAACGGCCTATACGTACTCTACAGATTATCACACAGAAGCGGGACACTTAATTCTAGGTTTTTTTATAATGCAAGCTGAACAAGACAGAAATATGCATGACACACTTGTATTGTGTCATAACATAAATGTTAGCCAGTAGGCATAAAATAATGGTATCTCGCCACCTTAAAATATGAAAATTTCATTTATTTATAAAAACTAAAAATAATTATAAAACTAAGCAATATCGTGATTTAGAAAAATACAAAAATTTCAGGGTTACGATATAGGTAAATAAAAAAAATATAGCAACTAAACATTAAAAATATATAGTTCTGAATTCTGAGGAGTTCCTCGAAATTAATTGAATTATGGAATTTTCTGTATACGAAGAAGTGAAAATAGATTTTAAAAAAACAATTAAAATGCTTTTCTGAGTTCTTAATCGAAAATTCTAATAACGTAGGTCAGAATTTTATTTCGCTTTTTTTATTTCACTTCTTTTACAAAACCCAAAACATTTTTGGTAAAACAAAATTTTTTTTCGAAATGTTTAATTTTTCCATTTATTTATTTCCGAATTTTCTGAGTTCAACTGATAATTTGCTTTTAATATTATAGCAGTAATACTTAATTTTATAAAAAATGATTATATTAAGTAATTTGACACTTCTCTTTTGTATTTACTATAGCATTGCTTTCACCATAACTCTCAAAGTGTAACTTTAATATTGCGATGCAAATAATTGATGGTGGTACGATGTCCAATGTTATGTTCTCAGTCAAGTTGGCGCCGATCTCAATTATGCAATCCGCTTCCCTTATATGATAAAATAACATATCGATATGTTATTATATTTGTAGAGGTCATAAAAACTTGTCAATGGTAATCATTCATGTAACTCCTAGCAGTGCGTCTTTGACAGTGCAACATCTTGGCCAGTTCCTACCTTCTGTGGCGAGGTCTACGTCTGCACATCACTGTGTGATGTATTGTGTGTGCATTTGCCATGTTATATCTTGTGCTTGAGAGTGGTTTATATTCAGTAGCAGTAAATTATCGGTATTTGAAATGCATCCCTACAGTATCGATATCATATTCACCGTCGATTAATTTTACTTTAAAGCCGACCTCGCGTGGCGCAGTCGGTTGGTTCGCCACCGATCTGGGGTGCGGGAGGCTCTGGGTTCGAATTCCAGGTAAGGCATGGGTGTTAATTTAAGTTAGTTTGCCGTACCTTGCTAAGCTTTCCAGCATAAAACAGAGGGATTTTAAAAAGCTCTATACAATACAATCTTACTTTAAGTAAGAGTGAATGAAGCTGAAGTGTTGAGCTAGTGAAACGATTTGTACGGCTCTTTATAATGAGGTGAGTATGGAGCAGCGCAGAAATGCGAGGGTCCGAGGAAACGCGAGATTCCGAGATAACCCACCAACCAGCGGCATCGTCCAGCATGATTCCCACATGCGAAAATTTGGGATAGACCCTGCTGGGAATCGAACACGATCAGCCCAAGTGGGAGGTGAGTAGTGTAACCACTACACCACCGCTGCTCCAGCTGGAGTGTTGGCAAATCATTCAGATGATGCAAATATTCATTTTCAGAAGGGACTGTTAGTTACCGATGGGGGTTGAACTCGATATCACTATGTTTCGAGATTTGTCGCAAATAAGAATAAAGTGTGAGGGCATCCAGTTCCCTTAAGATGTGCTTATGAAAATGATCATAAGGGCTTTTTCAATAAATAGCCATATGACTTCGATGACCTTATTACAGGTTTGCTTGTTCTCATGATCAGCGATGTGACGTCCCAGAAAACTGATTCTGTAGTGGTTACTTCTCATAATGTATCTCATATAGTTTTTCCTACCATACATCTTCTGCGATTTTCCAAAATGCCAATAGAATGGACATAGCCTACATATTTTCCCTATTATTTTTACCATACTATTTTGTGCATATTTTTTTGGAGCAATGTTAAAAATGTGTTATATTTGAAATCAGCATTGTCTGCTGGACCATTATTGCGGATCTAAACTTCACCACCTACAGCAGATTATTTCGCAGTTGCCTAGCAGCTACTTGAAATTTTACAATAAATTACTCGTAATCTAGATGCAAATTCGCTAAACTCAACTGTTGCTCTATATAGTCCAGCCACAGTGTAATGTGATATATTGGCTAGTGTTCGTGTTTGGTGTGACCAGATTAATATTTGTGGTGATTGTAGATAGGCTGTGACATTTACGCTTTCAAAAGAAAGATAAACACTCATAAATTAGTATTGGACAAAACAAAACTAAGCTCTCTGAAATAATTCCAACTCTCCACTTCGGCTACTGCAAATAAAATATGGATGATGAATTTTACTCAATTTTTATTAAATGAAAATATTAATTATAAAATATAATTGTTTTAATTCAAAATATAATATGCTGCTACCAGGGGGAGATCTAAAGTCTGTCAAATTTATTCTCAAACTTAATTAAGCGTTTATTGGCTTCAAATAACCACCATTCATAAAAAAAAAAAATTAAGTTAGCAAAAATCGGGTGGGGGGGGGGGGGGGAAAGAATCTTGGTGCTGATTTCTATCTGTCAAATGATAGTGTTACTGATTGAATCCTCCTTTAATTATCACGTGTATGAATCAAAGCTTCTCTTCACTACTTCATGTAAAAGAATGTCACTCGTTTCGAAATCCCAAAAATGTCAATCAAAAATTTAAAATCCTTGGTCTCAAATAATAATCTTTCTATTCCAAAGTTTCTCAGTGTCAATCAAACTAAATACATTGCTCCGGCACTAACTCAGATCCGTGGAGCGTTGGACCACTAGATTGTATAACACTATTAAAATGCAAATATGAAATATATATAAAAAAAAACTGTTGAAAAGTTAAGTAGACTTTCTCCACGATCCATAGAAATACTTTGTAGGCGATTATCTGCCCCTCCAGCATCAAACAAGGGTAGGCGTCACCTTGGTTTTATAGTCCATTCACGACTGGAACAGACTGTTCCAGTCGTGAATGGACTGGAACAGTCTGTTCCAGTAGTGAGTGGACTATAACTGGCGTCATCCTCACTAATATGGCGCCTGGCGCTAAGCGGCGCCTCTTCGTCGGCGGCGTCTGGAACCATCAATGCCCGGTTGCACCAACAGCTTCCCCGATACGAGATCGAATGATCCTAGTTCCGAACCAGGATCCAGTTTGATCTTGGTTCCAATGTAAAAGTATTGCACCAACAAAATTTCATGATTCTGGATCTCAGAATTCGTCGATATTGGTTCCAAAGTGAGAGATCAAGATTAAGTATGAAACAAATTTTGCTATTGGTTCGTAATGTATGACGTCATGGAAGTAGGCGTATTTTTCACTATAGATAGAACTAGATGAGAGATGTTTTATCTGTTTTAAGTGATTTATTGTTGTATGAATATTACTGAATAATATTAAAGTGCGTATAATGTTGTTCTAATTTCCCAAGAAAACAATCGAACGTAGTTCTATCTATTGGCGTATTTTCAAACTGCATTTTTCGACGATGGCTGCTGATCTCGGATCGAGACTTCGAACTGCTAATTTCGGCGGTTCGAAATTAACTTCATTTCGATCTCCAGTCCAGCTCTGAATTCGAATGGTGCAACAGTTTTCTGTGTCGATCTTAGATCAGATCTTTGATTGAGTTTCGAACCATGATGGTGTATAACCGGGCATAAGAGATTCTTCCCATAACTAGCCTGCGCCCTCTTCTCAACCGTGGTGCGGCGTTCCTACCAATTAAACTCTTTTCTGGGAATACTCTAAAATTGATTAACTTAGGCTGGCGCCGAGGATTGACCATATTCAATCCTGGTGGAATTAAATCGTGGCCGCTTTAATTAAAAGTCCAATCAGAAGCACTACTTGTGGCAACTACATAATGCGATAACACAAAAACCTGAGCTAACTTTCGGAAAAACGAAAAAAAAATTAATAAAACCTAAAAAATTACAAAACTAAAGACCAAGAAAAACGAAACAATTAAAATAAAACTGCAAGTTAATTGCACAAGTAAAAAATTCAAACAAATTACAAGATAAAGATGTAATTTGAAAACTAAATTGAAGTTTTAAGGTTAAATTAATGGCTGAAAATCTTATACATAGAAAATGGATGTGTAGTTTACATGAACTATTAAGTATTACATAAACACGAATGAAAATAATTACCTGGGGAGATAAAAGAAATAATGTTAAAAATATAAACATTACAAGAAAATTGAAAACAAAACAAAACTTCAAATCAATATTTACAGTAAACATAGCCTTTAAAGGAAAAACTCTCTAGTGGACTTATTTTAACAGTCACTGCCTTTTTGCCACTATTGGTTGAGCATCTGCGAGGTTTGATAGTCATTTGCAACAGAAGTCGGAGGTAAATATTAGTAGCGAGGCAAATAAAATGTCAGCATTCGTCAAGCTTTAAACATTTCTGAACACTTCTCATTTAGCGCAGAAAGCTTAGTTTCTACAGGCGACCACAGTTCTTCAGGCGTTGGCAATGGAGTGCTTTAATGCTATCAGCACTTTGAAACTGCCCGAGCTTCTATGGAATATTTCACCAAAAAAGTAATTGTCAAACCAAAGTCAAATGCTCATTGTACCAGGCTGGACATCACCCATCACTTTACTTTGGCAGTGTCATGGTTGGCAGCCCTGCAATTGCAGGTCTCATTGTGGATAATCCAACCACTACTGTCTCGTTGTGGATTACCCAGCCATTACTTTCGTTGCTGCCCAAGCTCTTGCAAAACATAATCCTAGAAGTATGTTACCATAGATATGGTGTATTAACAAGGTAGTGTTAAGTCACCATAATATGTGGAAACTTCTAATACTTTTAAGCCAATCAAACTTCGTAACAGATGTCTGTGTTCACCATCTATGTCTTGCACTGTATAGGGGCACATCGTCCAATTCATGGCCTTTCTGAAACACTCTCTGCTCAACAAGATGAGCAGTTTAATATTGGATAAAAACCAGTTGGAAGACGAACTCCACTTTCCCCGTAAGTGTATATGCCTTGCCTAATGTCATGAGTGAGTTTTCAGCGGTTCGAATGTGTCCATCTTAAAGTGAACATGTTATGCATTTGTGACTCTCTTGCTCAAAATTCGTCACTCTTGCCTCCTCTGGGATTTTTACAACCAACCAGAGAGTTTCCCTTCTTACGAACCTTGGCACCTTTTTTTGTTATGCAGAGAAAGCACATGTTGCATCGCCAGGACATTCAGTGGAATTGTTTGTATCCTTGTTGCATCAACTGCTGTTGGGAAATATGGTAGAAAAATAACATTTGAGTCAATCTTCTATAATTGATAAACAATACATGATAATTTCAACTAAACAGAGCAACTTCACCATCATTGAATAGTCAAGGCAAGGAGTACATCGACTACGATAGCTTCCTAATTTGTCTAGATTAAATGTCATTTACTTAAGTTATTTTTAATGAATATATATGCTGATTAGGTTTATTATTGTTGATGCTATAAGATTTTTAATTTTAAACTAGGCTAATTTTACTCATATCTTGGATGGGTAGGGCATTTAATTAGTTGGGTAAAAGATGATAAATTATTGGTGCAAGGAAGCAAAAAGTTAGGAAAGGTCTGAGCCTCTACCAATTTTATGTTTAATTTAGGGCTGAGCTACAGATGGTGAGGAATTATCAATAAAGAGCTGTTAAATATTATTATATTTACATCAACCTTTTATGCAGAGTTTCACAGACAACTGACGGGAGCAGGTAATAAAATTGTTTAAGTTACATTTTTCAATATCTCAAGACACCCCCGCCTTATTGGTGAAGGATGTTGCAGGCTGGTTAGATCTCCGATTTGACAGTCATATTCACTGTCAGAGTGCAGCCTCACATCGGGCTGGACCGCACAAACAGGCCTAGTTCCCTCGTCGTCACGCCATTATAAATTGTCAACTCGTAGCTTGATCCTGCAAATTGTTCTAGTTTCCCAGCGCATGTTTTCACAGCTAACGAAGCTCTAAACACTTTCGGCAATTGCAGTGGCTGCGGCCTTCAGTTTCTTCAAATAATTTATAATTCCGGGTGACAGTAGGGTGCGCCAGCTCAGTGGGAAAATTGCCTGCCATAAAAATGGTCAGTCTTTCGTGGCTGTTCGGAAGTAAATGGTTGTTTTCGTAAATCACACAATTTCTGAGTTTCATAATGGAGTAAATAAACACTTATGCTATATTAAAAATAATTTGTTTCCAACGACATATCTTTCCCAACTATTCACAAAGCTCTCAATCCCATCCTCGAAAAAGCGTGGTTCTCTTGAGGCACGTATTTTACAGAAGGCACATTTTAACCTATCTCTGTTCTTTACACTTTGTTCGTCAGGAACTGACTGAGCTGCATGACATGCCATAGCTTGACGGTGCAAAGACCAGGGAATATGTAAGGTAGGAAATTACTTCGTACCTCAGGTCATTCATTTATTTGCGTAATTTTTTCCATTGGGTTTTGGCATTGTCGGCAAAGAGCAAACACTACTACCGACCAATGATGGGTGCTTTTTACACAACTTCCAGCGAATTTTCTCCAACTTTTGCGTAAAAAGAGACAAAAAGGAGAAAAGAATTTCTAATATAGAACACCCAATTTTGCCCACTCCACTAAGAGTAAACCCTTGTGTGTTTTTGACTGGCTGAGCAAGTCAAAAATTTATTAGATTTTATAACCGGTCCAATCTTCAAATGTTTGATGTGAAATGGCGCCATCCAACTTTTTCAGACAAATATGGAGGCCTTTATGACGTTTTTGTGACGTTAGGACAGTCCAACTTTATCTTACCAAACCTATTGGAAGCAATATGAAGGGAAAATTTGACGGTGTGTCAGATGTTTATGGCAGAGTTTGGCATAGGCCGCCCCAAGAAACGCTGCTGCTCCAAAGATATCGCTTTTAACGTGGCGGAAAGAGGAGACATTCGTGTATATAAAATACTGGGCTTTGCTGTAACTGTAATATGTACATGCCTCAGAAAAACATTCAAGTATTAACTTTATTTCGTAGCTATTATTTATACCCAACAGTGTTGTATACAAGAGCAACTAATAAAAATATAACTGTGTTTGGCAGTGAGTGTTCATAAGCAAGCTTATTCCAATGGACTAACGTTAGTGCGAGCTGTCATCAAAAGGAACTTTGTACTTTTCTCCCTTCCCTTAAGGGAATTGTGCAGCTAAGTCCTAAAAATGATATTTTTAAACTCTTAACAAATTTTTCTTCGATTCAGATGCCATATTTATTTAAACTAATCGTGTAGGTCAACGTTCTGTTAAAACCAGTTTTACAACAGGATAAAAAAACAACTGGCACATATGCCGTTATATTTCCACTTCAGTGTTAAGAACAAAGTTTATTCTGAAAGTAAGTTCTAACAAAATATAAATTGGTATACATTACAAAATTGTATTCGTTCTTCTTCCATTAGGGTCTTTTTAGGGACCATGAGCCAATTTCAATGCTTCGTCCTTTGCTGTTGTTACTTTTTCCTCCAGTACTACTTCATCTTCTCACTATGTCTCTTTTTCCTATCTTCGGACCATTTCGAGCCTGTTTTAAAATTATATTTATTGTATTAAATTTACAATTATTCCAGTTATTAGGTATAAAAGGGGAAAACTAGGTCCACCACACATGCGACACGACCCTGCTGGGGGCGAATATCTCCAGTTGCCAAACTAGAATTGAAGGCACTGAGCTCCGCAAAGTGAGTGGAACAAACCTTACCACTGTCTGCTTTACCGGCTGTTCAGGAATTGTTTGGCCAAACTGGAGTAGGTTGTAGGGGATACAAGGACAAGACGTTCTTGTCGAGGAACATGTGCACGTAAACTTGTTCCCCCTGCGATGTTTCAGACACGTGCGCGGGCAGACACAGCATCCCAGTGGCCCTGAGAGCACGGACGCTGCAGCCATGGTGAGGGGGTAGGAGAGTCGTTAGAGTATGGTTACCAGACGTCCTCTTTTACCAGGACACGTCCTCCTTTCGAGGCCTTGTAAATTGTCCGGCCGAGTTTAAAAAAATATCGAAATGTCCTCTTTTCCAATAAAAGTGTAAGACAGCGAAGCTTTGCTTCTTTGAGGGTTTTTATGTCGATAAACATTTAGTAACGGTGCCAATGAACTTCCTGCAGTAGTGATAAGTTTTTAAACGATGTTACATATATTATGCTGCCTTTATCAGCACTCCTATCTTTTTCCCTGGCTGTTTTTCTTTACGTGTCTTAAGTTGAGGAGTGCCTAATATATTCCAAATTTTATAATTATTTGCGAAGAAATAGAAACCTATAAGAACAAATAGAATTGCTAAAGAAATAAAATCTAAATATATCTTAACCTGAGCTGTGCGAGAGTGATTAATTGTCAATTAAAAATGTGTGTCCAGTGCCTATGTGCAAGTTTGTTTTGTGTGAATACTTATTATTTGTTAGCAAAATATTCTGTAGTGCCTACAAACTAAATTAAATAGATTTTCATATTCAGCGTTAACATGATTATCTCTTTATCTGCTTGCAAAATAAATGTTTCGTATTACTTAAAAAGCTATATGGAACCGATTTATGGATACCATTTTGTGACAATGTAATATGCAGTCGACCTGCGACATGATATACTGATTTTGTGTATTTCCATTGTAAAATTGTGTGTCCACTTTTTTCGTGTCGTTTTCTAGCAAGTGTCCCCTTTTTTAATGCTAGTTACCAGGATATGTCCTCTTTTGAGTACCACATATATGGCAACCATAGATTAGAGGGGGTAGGGGATATCACAGATAATCACCCTAGCCTAGCTGCAGTAATCGACAGTGGCAGCACAAAGCAAGTAAGATAAAGAGACTAAGATCAATGCTATTTTGGTGGGTCGTTATTTTCCTCTGTGTTTGGACTATTAGGTAAACTTTACTGCCAACCGTACAACTCTTAAACATAATTATTTCAATTTTTAGACGGACATTACAGTTACTGCTAATAATAATTTGTTAAAATTTATATAATTAAATTGTGTATTTACAAACGGTAAGATGGAACTAAATGTGTGTTTAACAATTGATGGCAGAGAATACATAGCTTGGCTACTCTAATAACTGCATAATCGTTTATTAAGATGCTAATTGTACATACTTATTTCTTTTAAAAAGGCATTGTCGCTGATATCAATAACTCTTGTACCATATCTTCTTATGCAATCAGCAGTTGAAAATCCAATAAAGCTCAATTATTCCAATTCCTGCAATTGGTTGCAAACATCAACTCCACCTTCTCCAGCAACGAACATAACAACGGAAATGAAACAAGTGAACAACTCAACGCTCAGGCGCTGACAGTGCATGCCTACATACAAATTATATATTTTATGAATGTCGCTGAGAATAATAAAACGTAATTTACTTGTGAGTCTAGTACATTTAAAAATAAAATTATATTGTTTATAAAATATAGTGCTTTCCTTATTAAAAAGCAATATTTTAATTTTTTCAACTGTTGGCGAAGTCATTCTACGTAATAATTTAGTGGCACACGAAATCCTTATAGAGCTTCGCCACCCTCTGAGTGGCCGTTGACGTTACGAAGGTCACATGTCCAGTGCACTCACCCTCGACGACGTTCCTGGGAAATGCGCACCCGCACAGAATATTTATGGCGCCAGCCCGCGTAATTCAAATTTGCGCGCTTTTTTCCACACCTGCAATGTCGCAGGGAGGCGTTTTCCGGCACGTGTTGCTCAATAAGAACCTCTAGTCTTAGGCCGAGGTTACACGACACACTCTGCTAAATGCATTCGGTAGCCATGTCTGAACAAGTTTAAAAACAGAACGTGTTTCCGCGGTCACACACCAAAAGCAGAATGAAATCAATGGAAATTCTAACCTCAACAAACATGAAACTTAACATATAGTATATTATATTTAATTATAACAACCTCCAACATTTATCAATATCGATATTTTTAATTGTTATGAAACCTACACTTTAATTATAATGGTATAACCTTAAACTTAAGTTAGTTCAGGATGTACAGGAATTCCCGCCAAATTCAGTAATACTCATTAGACTGCTTGTTTACTTTGAAACAGCCAATCGGAGCTCAGCAGAGAAGAGAAGTCGTTCGAAACTTCTTGTGAAAACTGTTCACTTTAAACGAGAAACAACTGCGATCGAAACTCGTTCGCAGGTAATGTAACCTCTTCAATAGCTGAACTTGTTTTAGTGAAGTAGTCCTGCATCCCGGGTAACCGACGCCTTAGTGTCGCTACAGCCCGCTCGAGTTTGGCCAAGCAATTCCCGAACACCCGGTACTTTAACTGGCATACGTCGGGTTAAGTTGGTAACAATGGAGGGAGAGTAGTTCCATGTTAGGTAAACATTTTTTGAATAGGCTACAGAAATTATTTATTTTCCTTTTATGTTCTTATAAATGCAAGTGACACACATTTCTAAAATATTTACTTTTCTAATGATTTGACCGTTTCACTAGACAAAGGCATAGGTCAAGTGATCAGACATATATAAATGTTAACTACACGTGTGGTGCACGGAAGAATACACAATGCGCATACAGGTAGCTTGTTAAGCTCGGCTTTCAAAAGTTTCCAGCTTGACGTAAACAGCCTCCAACAATTTTACATTCTGTATTCGTATTTCCATGTTGATTTGTGTGTACTCGGATAGTTAACAACTGTGCCCTATAAAATAAAAATTTTTAATGGGGTCATTTTAATCAAAATAAAGTGGCGTTTGAATGCGAAGGAAATTCAATTATAATTCATTAGTATACTATACTAGTCTAGTAATGATAACACATTTTAAATTAATATCTGGGCGACCTGCTGTACCAATAGGTTTAAGAGTGGGTTCTTGTGTAAACATTGCATGTGTGTTTGTCATTTTCAGAAGTAAGTAGAAGCAAGTGTATATATAGTGTATATTATATAATAAATAGTAAATGTAGCATATATGTTTAGGTATATAATGTGTGAGCCGTTCGAAGTTCATTCTGTCATAAAAGCAGGGACTGTATACGAGCAACAAGAAAATCTTATTAAAAATAAATTTGTGAATTTGTTAAACTTAGAGAAGGCAATTATTAATATCGCTCAAAATTCCCCCCCCCCCCTTTTTTTTTCCAGAAACAATGCGGAAGTACCCAACACTGCCTGTTTTGAACAGAATATGCCTTCAGGATTACAAAGTTCCGGGAACCAACATCACAATAGAGAAAGGGACAAACATTATGATCCCTGTGAGGTCTATCCATTACGATCCTGATATATACCCGGACCCAGAAAAATTCGATCCTGAAAGATTCAGTGCTGAGAACAAGCGGAAGCGGTCCAGCTATGTCCACCTGCCGTTCGGCGAAGGGCCAAGAATATGCATAGGTAAATTATTTATTTGGCTGTTGGCGTCAGAGATAGTTACGTAAGTATGTTAAAATTAATACGTTAAAATGTGCTTTGTCTGCAGGGTCGGATTTCCTTTGTAGCCGCCTGTAGGCCCATAAAAATGTGCTGCCCCTCCAGTAAAACTGTCTTATTTTTCCTACCTCATATTTATTTGATATTTTAAGATCCACGGAGAGCATAAGAGGTGCGAAATTTTAATTTGAACCAACGTGTAAATGTATTGTTAATAAATCACAATATTAAAAAAATAATGACAACCAGAACTTCAAATATTATGAAAATGATTGCAATGAAAACACTTACATGGTATCATTCCATAGTAAGGACAACATTTAGAAATTTAATTTGCTATCCATGAAAGAAAAAAAATTTTAACTTAAGCCTAGTAAGATGACTCGTGTCTTATCCAAAGCTCTTCTTTCTAGTTTTCCTTTGGGCAAAAGAATTAATAATATCCTTGAAGTCCAGATCCCGCAGCATCTGTCCCTCGATATTCAGCAATGCCACGGCCGATAACCTGTCTTCTCCCATGGTCGACCTCAGGTAGATTTTCACACGTCGTAGAGTAGAGAAAGAGCGTTCGTCTGAACAGTTTGTTACTGAAGCTCTGAGAATCATTCTGAGTGCTATGTTTACATTGGGATAGACTTCAACAGACCCTTCTTGGTTTAAACATTTACTTAATTTTGTTAGGTTGACATTTCCCTCGTCGTCAGGTGTTTGTGGCTTCACGTTCACTCTAAGGTGCAATGATTCTTCTACAATGGATGCTTTAAGATTACTATTGTAGTAAGAGGCCAACTTACGTACAGCTGAATAAATCTGTGCTGTTTCATACGTGCTGAGATGTTCTAAAGCACTTGCAGTTCTGATCTCAGTGTATCCAGAATCACATTATATGTACCAACACGAAAATTATCTGACCCAGTCTTAAGATTTATTTCTCCAGCCCTAGTCTCATCAGGACTCAGAGTGTGATTCCTTTTCCTTCCCTCATCAAATTTGTAAATTTCTATTCTGCTCAACGACTTCGCAAGGCATTCATAGTGGTCAAACATTTCTGTTTCTCTTAAATTTGTTACGAAGTCAGACAGCGAATTGGTTACTGACTGCAGCTTGGCACTAACAGCATTAAACTTACAAAGGATTGCAGTCCAGAAGACTACCATAAATGCAGTTTCTAGTATATTTAATTTTTGTCTCACTGAAGATGCCTCACTCCTCGTTTAAGATTTTTCTGAACTATCATTTTCCAAAGTCTGCAAGGTCTCAAATAGTCCACGCCAATTGCTCTCTAGTGCATAGCATGCATCATTTCGAGTAGGCCAACAAGTCTTCGACAGATTTTGTAGTGTCCGACCTCCTTCTCCTATGCAGTTTCCAGCTAGGCGAGCCCAGTGGCATGTGGCAGCCGAGAAAAAATTGTACATTTCTTGTAGCAGTCCAAAAAACGATACTGCTTCAGTGCAAGATTCCGCAGCACATGAACCCATAAGATTAAAGAGTGTGCTACACATGGCACATAGTCAGGAAAGGGACAAAGTTCCTTCACCTTTGCTTGTACGTCTTTATATGCTCCAGACATATTCGAGGCATTGTCATATGACTGACCCCTGCGGTTTTTTATGTCCAACTCATATTTGCTCAAAACATTAAAAACAGCACATCCGTCTTGACATAGCATATAATAAATGTTAGTTGATCAGTGTGTGAAATATCTGGAGTGGAATCGACACTTTTACCAAAATATTTAGCTTCTTTCACTTCCTTCACTATTTCATCCCTTACTTTTTCAGCCATCAAAATTATCACTTCTTCATAAATGGTCTTGGAAAGATAAGATGTATGTCCCGAACCTCTGTCGCTATACTTTCTTAGATGTTCTGCCATGAATGGATCAATCGCTGCAAGAAACTCTAGCGGCCCTAGAAAATTGCCATTGCTTTTACTGCCTATGTGTTCATCAGTACCACGAAGTGGTAACTCTCTAATAGCCAAATACTTTATTGCTGCGATGATATGTTTCAAAACATTTTTCCAGTAGTTGCATTCTTGCTCAAACTGTGCAACGAGCCTGTTGTCAATTCGTGCTTTAGTATTTCCTCTCAGTTTAAGTGTTAAAATACTATTTTTATGCTGAGCTGAATTCTCATGGTCTTGTACCCTTTTAGAAGCATTTTCCCAGTCATTAAACTCTGAAGTAAACATAACATTTTCCCCGCCAAATAGCGAGCAAGTCGCACAAAAAACGGAACCCTTTAGTGGCGAGTATACTAGCCAATGCCAATCTTGTGTCTCCCCATTATGCAGTTCCAGAGCAAAAATACGCCTTGAAACACGCCTTAATTTACCAGGGTACTTACGTTTTGAAGCACTGAAGTCTGCATCTAAGTTTTGTTTGATTCCATGAAAAGCCACATAGTCTCGTAGCTCCTCATTAATTTCCAACTGGGCTGGATCTGTACTGGGTTCTAAAAACAAGCTTCTTAGGATTGCTAGTTGCATCTGGTTCCATCAGATTCGTTCAGGTCGCTTCAGCATGGATATGTAGATGGATACTGCCACTGTTCAGTGAATTATTGGTACTTGATGTTGGGATTCGCTGTTCTTGAACAGAAAATAATTTTTCTGGGAATGACGAAACACATGCATCGGTAGCCTCTAAGTCATCACTATCAAAGGAAGGACGATTATAGAAGCACTGCCGCTGTTGGTAGCACTTGCAGCCATGACGTGGCGACATCTTCGTCCTGTTGGTTATCACTGTTACATACAAAAAAAGAAGACGTCTTTGGGGATTTGCTTTAAAAGATCACCACTCCTTTCTTCTTTAACATTTTTTAAATTTTTTTATATTGAGCACTACTGAGTCTTGCTCTTTGGGTACTCATTTTGTTCACGATTCACAGGCAGCTAAATTCGCAACACTTAAACACGCGGATGCACACGTACCTATTTTACACTTATAAGCTTGGAATGTTCATAGTTTGTTCGAACATAAATAAACAACATTGGTACGAAACGCGAGTATGAAAAGTATGATGTGGCATGGTGTAGCCCGCGCCGCGCCACCCACATCACATAAGCACGACAACTAGTGCTAACTGGCGACTATACCATTCCAAAAACAGAGAACAGTGATATTGAATCATACTGCCCTTATCTCTGTGGTCAATCCTCTGACCGCGAGGGCGGTGAAGGTTCAAATTCCCCGTCCTCCCCCCCCCCTTCCCCAGGGAACAATCTTTGTGATAAAACTGCGGCAGAAACGGGCGGGATGGGAGTTTTGTGGAATTAAATACGAAGGATAATTTATCAAGCTAATTCCCGTGTGAACATAAAGGTTGAGAATGGAAACAATGTGAATCAAATATGCGCTGTGTGCAGCTTATTATGCACAGAGTATCTTGCAAGCGAAGATTATCAACACAGCGCGTTCGCGACTGTGTGTCGCATTTCACGGTGATAGCGAAGTAACGCAGCTGTCTTCAGCATCAATGATGACAATTTAAGGCAGACATGTCTTTCTCCATGCCGCCCCTTGGAAAAGTGTCACTCTATGCCCGGGCCTAGTCGGCCTAGTGGGAAATCCGGCCCTCTTTGTCTGTATTTCCTATTCTGTAAACGCTTAACACAGATTTGGGTGGTGTTCGCTTTCGAAATTGAATTACCTGTGTTCTTTTTTTATGTATTATTTCATAAAGTGAGTGTATATATGTATATATGTTGCCGTAATCTAGCTTTGAAAGATGAATTTAATCATTTCTGAGATACGTGGCCATTTTTCCAACACTTATCTCTGATAAAAATATTATCTAACAAAAAATGACTATTCTACGATCTAAGGTTGCACACAGTTGTTCTTAATCCACTAAAGTTTTAATATATAAATGAAATATTAAAGAGAGGACATTAAATCTTGTGGTACCATATAAAATGTGAGAGAGTTAATTTTTAACGTGCAATGTATTTTTAGTTTCATTTGTATGCCATAAAGAGTTGACCAGAGGCATGCGGTGCTAAAGTTATTTGTTGAAATGATCATAATTTTACACGTGTCCAGACGATGATCTCAGTATAAATATCTGATTCCATTATTGACTGATTCATTTAGCAAATATTTTTGTGTCGCAAACACCTTGGGGAACTTTCCAGGTAGCAAAGAAAAAAAAAAAAAAAAAAAACACACACACACACACACACACACATATATATATATATATATATATATATATATATATATATATATATATATAATATATATATATATATATATATACAATATATATATATATACACACACACACACACATATATATATTTCAAACCTACTACAGTTTATGGCTACAATTATTCACTACAAGTGTTGAATAAAACTGTGCAAAGGTTTTTTACGGCAAAGTGAGCACTTATGAAAGACTTGCCTGCTTTAGATCTACTTTCATGCGCATTGCGTATTCTTCCGCCGTATGTTAAATTAACGTTGCCAGTTGCCTGACGACTTTATTTACTCGCCGGTCAAGTTGAAATTGAGCAAGTATTAGCAAAGTAAATATTTTACAAATTTGCTAATTTTCACACTTATATGCATGTAGTAAAAGTGAAAGTAAAAGAAATAACTTCTGTAATCACAACTGTTTAACTAATACTTCTAATTCGATGCTAAGACATGGAGATACTTTCTTACAGTCGCTGCCAACTTTACTGTGCACATTCCAATCACTGTTGCTGTTTAACTAATACGTCTAATTCAATGCTAAGACATGGAGATACTTTCTTACAGTCGCTGCCAACTTTACTGTGCGCATTCCAATCACTGTTGCTGTTTAACTAATACTTCTAATTCAATGCTAAGACATGGAGATACGTTCTTACAGTCGCTGCCAACTTTACTGTGCGCATTCCAATCACTGTTGCTGTTAAAATATGCGCAAGTACGGGCGGCAGTGACACTTTTCAAAAGTTGATTTCAAAAGTACTCACTTTACCGTAAACAGCATTTACATTCGTGTATTTCGTTATAAATACATACATTTGAGAGGCTACGGGGGCTGAGCGATTAGCACGCTCGCCTCCCACCAAGGCGAACCGGGTTCAATCCCCGGCCGGGTCACCGGATTTTCACAAGTGGGAATCGTGCCGGACGACGCCGTTGGTCAGCAGGTTTTCTCGGGGAACTCCCGTTTCCTCCGCCCCTTCATTCCGGCGCCGCCCCATATTCACTTCAACCACCCTCATCGGCTCTCAAGACCTCGCTGTTCAGGGACACCCAAATATCTTCACTTCTTCATATATTTCACAATTCTATACTATTACATCAGTATACACTGATGATTAAACAAAGTTGTGGAATAAAACACGAGCATCGACTGACTCGTCTATAATAATATATAAAGAGGTAGTGTTTGTAACTTTGTGTGTTTGGATGTAGGAGGTAATCTTCGAAACTACTCATCCGATTTTTAAAAGTATTTCACTAGTAGAATGCTACGTTATCACTGAGTGTCATAGGCTATATTTCATTTTTAAAAATCAATAGGGATCCCTACTAAAACTCCAATAATGTAACCCAAAGTGTAAATAAATTACCTATAAAATTCCTTACATTGCGTGCGCTGCGAAAACTATTGATGATAGAACAAAATAATGTACAAGGCTTTGCAGAACACATCATTATCTACAAAAAGTGTCGCGACACCATATGTCTAACTATTATAGTTATGTCACAATAACTATTTTTTTATTTTAAAAACTGAATTAAAACGCCGCCGCTAGAAAAGGCACTTTATTTGTACCTTGGTATTAATCCTTATCAAAATAAATTACTTCACATTCAAGACTGGTTCAGTACCTGTATATTACTTTTTGAATTATTGGGAAACATGTTAGGAGGGTTTATATTCCTTAAAAGCATGATGATAGGAGTACCGACTTTTAATGATAGTTCGTGAGGTGGCAAGCCAGAAGCATTAAGCGAATTTAGAAAATCTTGACGAAAGTGGACGACATCGTCAACATTGGTGACTGTGTCAATCGACTTATAGGTTTTGACTTGGCCGGGAACTCTTTGTATAATGAGATTGTTGATTTCATTGACAGTGTCGTTCCTATGCGACTTTCACTGGTTGTGTTCCAGGGCAATAGTCTCTGTCATATCGATAGTATAGATAATAATGGCAGCGAGTTAATCATGCAGGGTCATTCTTGGATTTGCGTATTTTCCTCAAAAACTAATTTTTCAGAGTCAGTGTTTAAAAAGCTGGCTAGTCGAGGCATAGGGAACACAAAAATTCGTTAAGTAGTCATCTATGTCATGTCTAGCTTCGATGTTTATGTCTGGTCATTAATTTTCATTACGAAGATTTGTAAAGAAGAATCGAAAATTGAATGGATACTACCCTCTTAAGGGAACTTCCTTCCTATGTGTAGGATTATTGGTTTTTCTATCTTGCTTATAATATTTAAAAAAAAATGAAATTCTTAAATTACCTCTACACTCTGAGAAAACCCACATACTCGTTCGTGCCAGAAGAAAACACGCAGATAAGTATGTATATATAAATATAGAAATATAAAATTAGTTGTAATTTATTTCATACATAGTTATATGTACGTAAATAAAAAATTGTCTTAAATTAATTATACATAATACGTGTATATATAAGTATGGAACTAGCTGTTGGCATTAAACTGCAGTGCAGACGTAACGACTCCCCTACGAACTCAAGTCGTAGCGTACTTACGTCGCAATGATTTTTTGCTGAACTCAGGAGGAATTAACACTGTGACGTAATTATGAGCTATTAGTGGCCTTGCCTTGTCTGCAGTGTAAGGACGACAGCTAGTTGGATGTAGAAAAAAAAAAAAAAAAAAAAAAAAACACGACCTATTAGTACTGAGCACTGCACATGTGAGCTGTGGCCGTGGGCCGAGCGCTCGCCTTGCTGGTGCCTCGTCAGAGCGCAGCTGCTCCTCTGACCTAATTAAAGTAAGCAGTTTCTCAGAAACAGCTACGCGATCATTCACGCGTGTACGAATGCGAGAGGCAGAAATGCAGTTATATATATATATATATATATATATATATATATATATATATATATATATATATATATATATATATATATATATATATATATATATATATGAAAAAGTTTTTTAGTCGGAAATGTAAGTTTCTTTATAAATTATACGTAAGGTTTTTATAAATTATTTGGGATTTTTTTACAATTTTTTTTTTGAGAAAAGGGGAAGTCTTAAAGGGAAATTTTAAGAGAGGAAATGGAAATTGTTTGTGAGAATGGCTGCCGGGGGAAAAACTTCTTAATAAAAAATTTTATGATTTTTAGATAAATTTTGTATTTATAAACTTTTAAATGTTTTAATGAATGTTTTAATAATACAATTTACAAATATTTTTAGTCAAATTTTTGGAATAATTGTTTTTTAGTTTTTTGATCATTTTTGAATTATTTTTTAATGATAAATATATAATAAATTTTTTGCAATTCTTTTATAATTTTCTTTATTAATAAATTAGGTAAGTTTTAAGTAATTTTTATTACATTTTTTGTAATATTTTTATAATTTTTAAAGCAATTTTTAATAAATTGTTTAATAATACATTTTTTGTAATTTTCGAATAACTTTTTGAATACACATTTCTAATAATTTTTTTACGATATTAATAAAAAATTTGTAATAGTTATTTTCATAAGTTTTTAAGAATAGTTTTTGCATTTTATGGGGTTTTTGGAGTTAGAGGTCACCAGGCCCAAGGTCAAGGTTCAAAAGTCAAGGTCAAGTATACATGGGTCCAAGATGGCGGATAGTGATGTAACAACATGGCGGCCCGGTGGCTCCTGCGCTCCTATCTCTGATCCCCCTTGCGTGTCAACCGCCATTTACCTACTACTGGCAGGTTGGTATTGTCGGATTTTGCAGGAACTGGTTTCGTCAGGTGTTAGTTTTGTCCTCAGTCAGTTTCGTCAGGAACCAGTCTTGGGTGGAGTTATTGTTAGCTGGAGTCAGTCTTTGGCTAGCAAGGTTAGTCGGCATCGATCCTTGTCGTGACTAGCTTGTAATGGTTAATTGTATGGACTGTGATTTTTCTCAATTTTTTTAGTTTTGTTTAGTTGGAGTAAAGGTCAAGGTCAGCAGCAAACAAAATGTTGACAAAATTGACAGCTCCTCTGGCGGTGAAATCAACCATTAATACAATAGTATCACTTAAGTAATGAAAATGTACACAAATGACAAACGAAAAAATTATTATTTCGAGTGGAGTGCATTCTACAGATTGAACAAAGACGTGTGGCTAGGGGAGGGGAATGTTAATACAATTAGAAACATTGGTGGCGGGTCGAATCACTATGAGTAATCAACCAATAAAATCACTTTTGGATGGCAAAGCGAATGCAAATAGTCAACCAATGAGAAACATTGGCGAGGATCGGTTGCATGCTGGGAATGGTGTCGAGGGAACCTCCGGAGATGTAAGTTTATTTTATAAATTTCTTAAATTTTTTTTATAATTTCTTTAGAACTTTTTAGTATTTTTAATTGTTGGCTGTTAAGGTCATTCAAGGTCATGGACATAGTCAAGGTCAAAGTTCAATATTAACGTCATTTTGCATTAATATGGTGGTTTAGTGATGTTATAACATGGTGGCTGATCGGCTCCAATCCCCATCTCCTTTAAACCAAAAACATTCGAAATTTAGTTATATGTAAAATATTTAGGTGCATTTTTAAATAAAATATTTGTAATTGTAAAATAATACCTGGCAATTTTATTAATTTTCTTTAAGGAATTTAAAAACAAGTTTGCAATTTTGGGTCCAAGGTCATCTAAAGTCATGGGCACGAGGTCAATGTCAAGGTCACTGATATCCAACATACGGTTCGTAATCAGTAACATAATATACTAGCCGACATTTCGATATTTCAGCATTTTTCCTTGAGTGTTTGTTTTTGCAGTCATTGGTGTCACGGTCACTGGCATCCAATATGGAGGTCAAAGTCATTGATGTAATTTTTTACTCAATTTTTAAACATATTTTTATTTTTAAAATTTTTGGGTATTTTTAAAGATTTGTTGTTTTCAAAGTTATCCTAGGTCAAGATTAAAGGTCAAGGTCATCAACATTTAACATAGCTGACGAGATGGACACTGGCCACCATGGCGAAGGCCAGTCATGTCGGGAGCTTTGTCGATCCACCTGTCACTGAACCCAGAACCTCCTACGTCTACATCTTTAAATAATAATTTTTTTCACTTTTCCTTTTTTCTTTTTTTAATGCTTATTTATTTTTTAGAGTTTTTATATTTGTTTGGGATTTTTTAGAACTGTGTGGTTCAAAGTCATTAATGTCATGGGCATGGGGTCAAGGTCATGGTTATGGGTCAAGTACAAATGCCACCTGAATCCAACGTTGAAGTCGGGTGACGTCACAACATCGCGGCTGGTAGGCATATGGCTCCTGTGTGCTGTGCCCTCTGTGTCCCATTTAAAATCAATTACGCCCGACTCGCCGTATCATTCTACTCGCCGCATTTGTGAGCATTCTGTTTAATAATATTTTACATCAGAACTATTTATCACTAGGTATTACAGAGACAGATATTTTCTCATTGTTTTTATTTACGTTAACTATATATTAAATATTTAATTTATATATAATATGTAGGCAAAAGTTCAGTTTCACATAAATTAAGATAATTTTATGATAACACAAGTATAAAACGCTTGTGATACATGACATTTAGGAAACTGGACAAGCAATACATGGGATGATTTTTCAAAATCTACTTTGATTAGGCTATACTTTAGTCTGTAAGTGGTACAGTGTGTGCTCTGTATGTATGGCAGGTATGAGGTTCGGGCAGGTGCAGGTGAAGACAGCGCTAGTTCACGTCATTGCATCCTTCCAAGTGAGTCCTTGTGCTGACACACCCACACCACCACTACGTCTCAGGCCTGGCAACACCGGCATTTTAACATTCAAGCAAGACATGGTCCTGACGTTCACCAAGCTCCAGTAAGCATCCTGACGATGCGTTGTCAACAGGCTTCAGTTGATATTCCCAGATATATCGTTAATGTCATTTTTCAAATGCTTCCAATAGTAAACACATGTTTAATTCTAGTTACCACAAAGGAGTTCACCTGACGAAGGGAACGTACGCAGCTGGGTGTAATATCCGTTGTTTAGCCAGACTTTAATTGAATAATTACTCATCTGGGGGAGATGTTGATGTCTTTCCAGCGGTTTCAAGGCGTTTTGAGTCAGAGGGTATTGCCAGCCATTCCAGATTATGCCATTCACATTTGAAGCCCTGTAAATGCGAGAATTATCATCGTTTAAGAGATGACGGGATAACCATGATCATTCCCAATGAAATCTGCTGAAAGTGAATGGTTGAAATGCTAGTCCAGCGTAAGAAATATTACCATAATGATTGATGCAAGACAATAATTATTAAACTCTGACCCGCTGCCCTTACTTCACACCTGTAACTAAATCGCTGGTTAAGATCCACAGAACAGATCATGTTATCGTGCAAAAATATTTATTTCCATTCAGTAGTATTAAAACAATTTTTTTTTTGTTTTTAATTTCCAAAATTTTTCCATTCTTTTCTCAACTTCACTATTTTCCCCTCAATCCATACGAAAGTTTATTTCACGAATAATTCTAACAGAGTTAGGCTAGGCAGTAACAAAAATTCAGATTATTTCTTTTCTACAGATTGTACGGTTTTCGTCAAGTTTTGAATAGAGGGGGAGGGGGGGGGGGGGGACCCAGAAGAGAGAGAGAGAGAGAGTTCTTGAATCGCAAAATATATATTATCATACGTGCTTACAAAATTACATGAGGTATAGGCAAAAAAAATCTGGGGTTCTCCTAGCAGTGAGCCGAGACAGTAGTTACCAATATTCAACGAGAAATCTTTTGCAACAATGAACTAACATTAGGAATCAGTGTGTACCTTGGAGTTGTCACTGTAATGTCCGTGATATATATATATATATATATATATATATATATATATATATATATATATATATATATATATATATATATATCACAATATATATATATATATATATATATATATATATATATATATATATATATATATATATATATCACATGCGCTTACTCAGTGTTTGAGTTGATATGCGAAGATCATGGAAAAAAAACGCTTTGACTAAAGGACCAATATCTCCCTACCTTCTACTGAAATTATTACCTGGTAACTTCTTTTGCAGTACAATTTCATAAAACTGGATTTTTTACATCTAGACATAACAAAATTAAAACTCTTATAAGCCGAAAAAATTTCTACGTCATTGTGTTATTTGTCGGAAACACCTGCGTAAATATTTGCATACATACTGTGGGATGTGGTTAGTGGTACACTGGAAGTTGTTTGTTCAAATAATTTTGGATTGTTCCAGTCTTTCTCTAGCCTTCTATCTGATTTTATTTTTTGGTTTGATAAATATATAGTGCAAGCTTTCCAAGAATTTAGTAGGCAGTGTGAAAAGTTTAAAGAAGCCATACACTAGATAAATATATACTTCGAAACCGAGCTGCAAGTAAGTCGTATTTTCCGTGACCTACTTGTCTCACCAAAGTGGGTTTAACAAATCATATTTCACAAATATTAGGGTCTTGCAGATTTTACCATTAAACGTTAATGTCGCATTGTTTTATTATACTTGGATTAACAAAGAGAAATCCTTTTTTACCTATGTGAGTATAAACATTTGTTGGCATAGTTAACATATGGTGAGAATTTTTTTAAATTGGATTATTTAAATGTCGGCGTCTTTCTCAATAGTTTTTAGAAATACTTTCGTCTATACTCCGCGCAACTTACATTCGCATTCTTTTCCGACTATAAGAAATAAATTATTAATGATGTAATTAACAACCTATTCATAACATGTTTATTCGAATTACCGTTATATCTACTTCTATCCCGTGTATTGCAATGTATTAATTTGTATATATCATCTCTGAAATCACATATCAAATTATTTATGTAAATGTGTTTTCTTACTTCATATTTCAGTAACTAAATGATTTTGCGAGATCTTGAAATGATACTCGTATGAATAAATTACACATATAATGCTCACTGAATTAGTATTAAGAAACTGAAGACGAATAGTCGTATTCATTTGCTAGCTTATAAATTACAAGAACATAAATATGATATGGGCAAAGACAATGTTGATCAATTATGATGTGTACATTTGCTATTTATGAAATAAATGCGGAGTGAACATCTTGGGTTTTGAAGCTGGATTCTTCCCGAGAGGCGATACCCGCTTTTTATCACAGGTAAATAGAGATTTTATATTTTTAATATAGAAACTGAGGGACCTTGAATTTGGTCACATTAAATAATAATTAGAAATCCGCTAAGTCAGACACGGCGAGAGAGAGAGAGAGAGAGAGAGAGAGAGAGAGAGAGAGAGAGAGAGAGAGAGAGAGAGGGAGAGAGAGAGAGAGAGAGAGCGTGTGTGTGTGTATAAATAATATAACAAAAATGATATATTATTTGGTACTGATTTTCCTATTTGTGATATTTTTTTTTACAATGGAGTAATTGGGTCTCCTAATGCAGAGAGAATTAATCACGAAACAAACAAATAGACAAGTGATTGAGATTGCAGCTACAGAAAGAAAGAACACGTGTTCCTAAACAGAGTGGTTTCTGAAGAACTGGACGTTTAGCTTCCTACTGTAAGCAATATTACCCCTTCCCCACCTCCCCTGCCAAACTGGTTGGGGTAGCGAGTGATGAGAACAACAGATAAGTCTGCAGCTAAGATGCCTCGGCTTGGTTAGAAAACACACTATCTCCAGGAGCTACTGAAATAGCTAACATTAGCTTTAAAAATTTTAATAATTTTGGAGACACTCTTCATAGTATCATTTTGTGATATAACAGAAAAAAAAACTTAATGTATTCTTTAGAAAAGCATAAAAAAGCCGCGAACAATTTACTACATGATGCAGCTGAGCACGATTATTTTGAGCAGTGTCACAGGAATTGCCCATCATCAAAATTACGTCTTTATTATAAAATTTCACAACATTGAAATTGAGATTTCGAACATGATAATTTCTTTGCATCAAATGCGATAAAGATACTGTAAGTTTTATTAAATTTATAAACTTAAAAATTCTGAAAACTTTTCATTAAAATTAACATTGCTTCTTATGGCTCGTATTTAAGCTACAAGTACTGCCCACTCTTAAACTAGATGCATTATGCTACAAGACCATGAGCACAAGGCAAAACCTGATTGTCCTGCAGCCTAATGCAGTCGTTGTAATTCAAACTTTCTATCACTTCAACGAAACGTCCCATTTCCACAAAGATAAAATACCCCCAGAAGATTTGATAACCATCTACAGCTTGAATCACACTTCGTACATTGTCCTCATTGAAATCTTCTTGAAGACTACGATAAGCACAACTCCTATTACAATTTACGTACACAAGCGATATTAATATTAATCTGACCCAGACGGCACGTAGTATCTAGTCATGAACAGTACACTGTTCGTGGCTCGTTCCACATCGTAACCAGAAAATTTTGTAAGCAGATGTAAACAAAGACATCTTAGTGCCACTCTGGTTTCTGTTTCCATGCCATGAAGGTCCGTTAAGTACGTTCTTTCATCAAATGGCCGTGAAGGGCCTGTGATGACTTCTAGTAGTAATGTTTTACCTGGAAGCTAAGCGATTCTTATGTATGTACAATCCATTAAAAAAAAGTGATTCCTCTCCATCAGTTTGGTTACAGTTTAGACGAGAATTTGGTGTAGAGAGGGGGTTCTGCCATTGCTGGTAAACTCTTAAGTAGTAGGCCCTATAAAAAGATGGTTCTGACGTAAGTGGCTCCTGGCTGTGGACGAGCGGGCGACCCCACTGTCATCTTGGATACCGCCGACCACCTTAGATGACATCACACGGAAAAAATTCATGTTTGCGCCATTTTCCCGCAAAAATTATCGCCATTTCCTTCGCGCTTGCTGTGGCCATATTGAACCTGTACCTCCTACTCTGTCATTCTGCCTGAAAAGTTTCCCAATTTCACTCAAAAAAGTCCAAAATCGCTAGATTTCCCCACCCCACAAAAATCACATTCCTTCCCAGCGAAAGTGCAAGCGTCACACTCTCGCATTGCAACCCGATGACCGCCATCTTGAATTCTTACATGTAAGCATAGATGGATGTAATGTCCGAACCGTGTGAGAAACAACTACCAAAATCAGAACATAGGTACCACCCCAAACAATTAAAAGGACCAAGGTGTTAAGTATGATGTATGTCTATTCATAAGCATAGTTGGCTGTAATTACCGAATCATGTGAGATACAACTACCAGAATCGTAGCATAGGCATCACCCCAGACAATGAAAAGGACATATGTGGTAAGTATGATATATATCTAGTCATAAGCATAGTTGGCTGTAATTTCCGAACCATGTGAGATTCAAGTACCAAAACCAGAACAAAGGCATCAACCCAGACATCGAAAAGAACCAAGGGGTCAAGTATGACCTATGTCTATTCATAAGCATAGTTGGCTGTAAGTACCGAACCATGTGAGATACAACTACCAGAATCGTAGCATAGGCATCACCCCAGACAATGAAAAGGACAGATGTGGTAAGTATGATGTATGTCTAGTCATAAGCATAGTTGGCTGTAATTTCCGAACCATGTGAGATTCAAGTACCAAAATCAGAACAAAGGCATCAACCCAGACATCGAAAAGGAGCGAGGAGTCAAGTATGACCTATGTATACTTAGAAGCATAGTTGTCCGTAATTTCCGAACAATTGAAAATAAAGTCATCAAATTCATAACATAGGCATCATCCTAGACGACGAGAAGGGTTGCAAAACCAAGTATGTCCTATGTATACTTATAAACATAGTTGAAAGTTAAGTTCCGAACCACTTAAGTTATACTTGTCAAATTCATAACATAGACATCACCCCAGAGGGGAGAAGAGTCGCAAGGTTAAGTATATCTTATGTCTATTTATAAGCATAGGTGTCTAATTTCCTAACCGTAGAAGATAGAGGTGTTAAATTTATAACATAGGCACTACCTCAGATGATGAGAAGGGTCGTATTGACAAGTATGTCCTATGTCTACTTATAAGCATAGTTGACTGTAATTACTGAACCATTTGAGATACAACTACAAAAAACCAACATTTAGGCATCACACAGGCAACGAAAAGGAGTGAGGGCTCAAGTTTTATCTAAGTGCAAATATACGCATAGTTGGCAGTAATTTCAGAACCGATCGAGATACAACTACCAAAATCATAACATAGGCATCAACCGACACACACAACGAAAATGAGCGAGGTGTAAAGCGCACTGCCGCAGATCAAGCATGACCCAAGAGCACAGCATAGTTGGCTGTGAGGCCATATCAGATACAACTACCAAAATGATAACTAGCAAAAGTGCGAACATCATGCTCCGGCATTCCCGAGTGCGCTCATCCATGATTCGTTCCTACCAAAAGTGTGCCCTGTGGCTAGCGGCAAAGCTCCAGGCCGAATCCCCACGATGAAGCTATAAGAATAGTTGGTTCTGACTCATTTGAGACACAACTACCGAATTCATAACATGGGCATCCCACCCCCCCCCCCCCCCCGTACACGAAAAGAAACGACGACCACAAGACTCATCACTGACATCATCGACAGATATTGTGCAGTTAGGAGGAGAAAATACCTATAGTCCATTCCCCATTGGAAGCAACTTTCTCGGAGCCCTGCTAAATATCTACTTGCAGGCCCGTTTCGTATCCTTCCACCCAATGTAAACAAACATTGCCATGTGACTGCCATGTAGCATCTGTCAAACTCAATATTTACATGTCACTGTGTGTGTATACGTGTTCGTATACTTTTGCTACACCTAAAAATAAACATTGAAATGTGAATTCTCCTTTTATACCCATCAAATGTGCTGTTTACTGTTTACAGCTTTTCAAAGAATTCTGTCTTAGGTCTATTTCAAAAACCATTTCGTTCGAATATTCACAGTTTAGACATATAACATTATTTAGGGCAGCTTTATGACGTTTTAAAAATGCCTGAATTAACGATAGTTCTTACGGTTACGTTACAGTAACATATTTTCCACGACATTGCACATTACACGTAATGAACGTTAATATTTTGCAACGACTGTGTTAAACACTGTTACAACTGCGGGGTAATGAACTGTAGTATTTAACATTTTGTTATTGATATGTCTTGGGTTATTTCTTTAAAAGGACGGCCTCGGTTCGAATAACGAAGGAATAACCATTTCAACGAAAAAGCGACATTAAAATCAAGCATGCAAATCAATCGTGTCACTCATTTTTTGTTATAGAAACTTAAAATATAGCGGTGTACATGCACACAAATAAGCCTACCGTAACTTTTACTTCGCTCATATTTATATGTATTGCTACTTACTGTGTATTAGGTTTATTGAAATGTATTGGGGCTGGGCTTGGATATTTTGTTGATTGATGGTAAATTACGTTACACAACTGTTTCAATTACCCACAAGGGCAAAGGTACAACGTTGTGATAAATAAACAGACGTGGAAGCAAAATAATAACTTCGCGATAAACACAACCCACATTTACAACACATCAAGTTAATATCAAATATTTGAAATAACGCACACGAATCGACCACGATGCACAAAGACACGCCATTTTACAGACGTAATGATTAAAGAAACACACGTCACAGTATATTTATTACTGCGGTGGAAAAACAGATTTATCACAACATCCTAACTTGCCTAGGTAGGTTTAAAAAACACAACGTCTACAAACGTGATGTGGAAATTTGAAGTATTTTTCGGAGTACGTATAATTTACGCTTTGTTTGGTAAAACAGCAACACGCCACATCACGTTTCGCCACGTCTGCCAACTTCACTTTGTGTCCCACCATCGTATCTAAATATATTAAAATAAGTATTCCAACATTAACATCTCTTTTCAGTTGTAAATTACAAATTCGAAAATCATTATTTTGCTGTAATATGTATGAAATAAGCTACAATTGAAAACATGTACGATAATGATCCGTGTACTAGCGAAGTGAAACTTCCCGAGTGTGAAAGAGACAAAGCCAGATAAAGAGCGCCAAGCCTCGCTCAGCAGACAATTACTTCAAAGTTGCTCTGGTTTGATAAAAAAAACACCGTACCATTACGGCTTACTCGCGATATTTTCCGCTGTTATTTAAAACTGTAAAAATTAGATATGTTGTCATCGGGGCTACCTAAATATTTAAATATTTCAATAGGCACCGTTTAATTTACAAATAGTATACTAAAAAACCAGGTAAAATAATATTTTAACTGTGAACTATTTCTTACCGCCCGTTGCCAAAACACGTCGCTGCTCCCGCGGTCATTAATTCATATATAAAAAGAAATAAAAGTTTACAAGTTATAGAAAATATTAAGGTAAAGTTTCATTGCCTAAATAATAATACAGTAATCTAAAGTTAACCACAGTGTTATATATTTGTGGAATACATGTTATTCAAAAAATAGGTTGACATATTATGCCTGGAGTGGTTTTTCAAAGGTTGATTTTCATAAGTCGCTTCCAATCGGGAATGGACAATTCGCTGGCCTACACACTCGCCAGACTTGTGATCACGAGACTCACCTACGATGTTAGAGAATCGCACAGACTTGTGCATCCACCAGACTTCTCGAAGTTTTGTCCTTCTTCCTAAGTCTATGATACATTCGACAGGCGGGAACGATACGAGCTACACATCGATGCAAACAGAAAACATAATGTAAAGGTGAAAAAATAGGTCTACTTACTTACCAAAGGGTACAATCTCAGGGGTACTAGACCAGATCAGCACAACAGATCGACCACATTACAAACCAAACTTATCACTCACGACACTAGCAGCGGCTAACCAATATTACGTGATCCATAACACAGCTCAAGCAGTCGACTGGCAGGTCGAAGGAATGGTACAGAACACGAGCTGAGAGTTAGAGAGGTGTGTGTCAGGTCTCCAGACCAGTCGAGTCACACACTTTCCATTACGAGAGGAATTCAAGTACCTGCCAACAAGCATCGGTTGCTACGACATGACCTGGCCGTCCTTACTAGCTGACAGAAACAAAACCAAGAGAGAGAGAGAGAGAGATGACACTGCTACACACTGAGCCAGAAAAAGGCATTTACCAACCAATGCATGAGCGAAGAGGCAAAAACAAGGACAATTTGTGAAGTTTGTGGGAATGGAAAGACCACCACACCGATGTCAATAAAAGAAATAGTTATAAGTATTTACCAACCAGCATAAGTGCAGGGTGCAGTACGATGCTAGATCACGCTGGTCAGAACCACCTCCTTACGAAACGAAATCATTGCATGCAGCGGCCGATCCGTCCGCCAGGCAGGTAGTCATACTGTCTCCAATCTAAACAAGTGTACCGAGTCTTCCAGGCAGTCATGCCCGCGACTGGCATGTACTTACAGTCATACTCCGTCTCCAACCTACACTTGTGTGCCAAGCCTTCTGGGCAGTCCGACTTCATGACCCGATGTGTACTTAACAGATAGTCCTCCGACCTGCACACATGTACCGAGCATTACAGGCAGTCATACTCCGCGACCGGTATGTACTTATAGTCATACTCTGTCTCCAACCTACACTCGTGTACTGAAGTTTCAATGCTGGCAATTACAGACAATCACGAACCTTCAATGTGCGTACTCAAAGTCATACACTGCACTCGCAGTCATAATGTCTCTCTCACACCTACACTCGCGCCTTCAATGCTCGCAGCTAGTCTGTACCCCCACCACTGGGGACCGGTCTGCACCCCTGTGGTTCGTTGTCGTGTACCGAGATTGTAATGAAGGACACTCTGTACATTACATATTCAGCCCTTGCTGATGCTAGACAACCTAGTACCACGAGCATATACGAAACAATATACACACGTCGTCGTGCGAGAGAGAGAGAGAGAGACAAAACCACTAGCGCAATTAGTACTCGAGACTTATACTGCAAGAATGGTAACCTCATTACGAAACGAATTATCGATTACAATTATGGAGGAGGAGATGTTATCGCGAACGTTGTCATGAAAGTCGCACTCATTATGAAACTAGAATTACCCATGAATTGCTCGACACAAATTTAACGGCAAGTATCACAACACAATATGTACTCCACAGATGCACAACATCAAGTACATGGTTTTCCTTAACTTCTGTAGCAGTGAAGATGTGCAGGCTGCAAGTGCATCTCGACTTGAACTTGCTAGAAGCACAGAGTGCAATGACGGCCCCACCCCATTCCATGCACTGCATACAATACCGACCGAGAATGCAACACGGCCATTACACCACCCTTGACAAAATGTACAGACAATATATATATTGAAAATAAGTAATGTGCTCTGATGATAGTGCCATGAACAGTCATCATCTACAAGATCTAACCATATGATGATGTCGAAGTAAGTATATACCTTACATGCACACGCAGCAAGAAGTGTTCGTATGAAGACTAATTTGATTGTGTAAAATACACGAGAAATGAGAGGCCAACTTTACAACCAACAGTCGAGACATCGCAAACTAGTATGCCGTGGTCGTAATTATAGTCATACTCTCTCCGATCTGCACTCGTTTACTGATCCTTTGCAATTACAGACAGTCATACTCTGTCTTCATGACCCTGTCTGCACTCGGACCTTCAATGCTTATACTTACATAATTTACCAAGCAAGAATATTTCAGTGATGTGAAACTACAAAAGCCCTCCAATGTTAACTTTCTAAAGGTGGTTATATATGTTTTTTTTTAACTTCTAGTTATAATTATATACAGTCATACATGTAAAATATTACATAGGCCTATGTCAAATTATTCAGTACGAGTCACAAACGCATGCCTAATACTGTATTTACAGCATTTTGCCATAGATATTTCCATCACTATATATTTACAAATCTACTCATTGTATCATATGATCTATAATTATATTAGACACTCGCATATATACATATACTAGTTTGCAGTTTGAAAAAGACATCTGCGAAAAGTGGAAGTCATAAAAATTTCCATATTTAGCCTAATGGCACCAGCAATGGTCCATCGATGCACCACTTCACGGCCATCAAATAGCCTATAGATGGCTACCCATACTTTTACCAGCAATAAGTATATGCTATGTGCGGCCATTCTGGAATACAGTTGGTAAGCCATTTATGGGCCATTAATAGGTCACCTCTCAACCATCTGTTTCATTTCCACCAACATTCTATCAGTGGGCCATAAATGGCATGCCAAGTGTCTTGGTGTCAGCAATTAATCATAGCAGGGCCAGTTGTATAGACCCATAAGTTTTCTGGGCCAGCAGTAATCCAGCAATGCTATCAGTAAAACCGCATTCGGCCAAATGTCTCTTAAGTGCTCAAAACACTATAGTGAAATGCCATCAATGGCCCAAAAATGGATAAGTTAAGTGCTGCCCGTGCTGGAACAAAGTTGGCCAGACATTTGTGGATCATTAGCAGTATACCCACTTTCAACCATCAGTTTAATTTTCATCAACATCCCATTAATGAACCATTGATGGTATGCCAAGTGTCCTGATGCCAGCAGTCAGCCATAACAGGGCCATTTGTATTAACCCATAAGTATTCAGTGCCAGCAGTAAAACCACAGTTCGGCAACTTTGGCTGGCTACATGGGTTAAATACTTGGAACCTTATTTGTACCTACCGAGGGGCAGACCCGACAGCTCTCCCGTTTCATGGAAGCTTAACTTCATAACTTAATTTTTCATTTTCGACTCTGATTGTTTTAAACTGCATCGGTCATCGGCGGACCACAAGCACCGAGCCCGAGTTAGTTTTCAGATGTAGTAAATACTTTTCATTACAAATGTGAGTATTTGTCTTCGTTATTTGCAAGAACACATAAGGTGTAGCATTCACTTGCCAGCAAACCCAAGGTATCCATGCACTTCTTTAGCAGCATGCAGAGGAGCTGAAATATCACTGTAAGTGTTCCAGCCAGTGTAAGTGTGATGTACGAGGCGGCCTTAACAGTCTTGCTGCAGGTAAAAGTGTAGTGTGTAACATGACGGTAAGTTTGTGTGTGTGTGTGTGCATCTAACCAACAACAGCTGATGGCAACATCCAGGGTCCTCTGGGCCATCGACCAAACGACCCTTAGTAGCTCACCCTGAGCTATGGTGTCGGGCAACACCACCCAGTTGCACCCCTGCCTGAACGATCAGGTAGGGCTAACTGAGATTACACCAGCCGTGGAGTCCTCCAACTTCAACGTGCTCAGGTTCTGTGACATTCTCTTCCATCATAGAATCAGTTTGCTGAGTGACCTGATGTGAGACTGGTTGTGTGGTGACAATTTTGGCAATGGCGTCTCTCTGTTTAAAAATTTATTCCCTTACACTAACTGAAATTTGCTATGTAACATTGTGAAATTTGTTTTTCAGCGTTAAACTGTGTTGTTTTATTTGCTGTGTTATTTCAGGTATGGTTTCTCCACTCTGATGTTTCATTTGTTCTTTTAATCCAGATATGCTTGTATTAAGGTTAGCCAGTTGTTTTAACATCATCTTCATCGTATTATATGATTCAAGTTTAGATGGAGGCAGTGCAATATCTGGTGTAGTGCTATCAAAGTTCCTGGTGGAACTGGTGCTGGCCTCTCCAAACCTCCCCTCCACATGGTCGATACCTATTAAAAGGTCATACCTGGAGCACTACTTTCTAGCCAAGCTACTTTAACCCCCACAAACAAAAAGCAAAATCGGGTATTTTGATCTTTTGGATCCACCGGGAACTTTGCGATCTCGACACCGCCATGCTGTCCGAAAGTGAAAAATAAAACTACACTAACTACTCGCGACTGAGCTTGTCCTTCCCGTTGAAATTTAAGCATGACTGTATATCCCTTATCTACCTTCTCGGCCCAGTGCGCTCGGGCAGTGTTGGACTTAGTTTTGGGGGATGCCCGTAGCCAGAAACATTCCCCACCACCTTGCCCCCCGAGTGCAAAGTGCTTTTGTCGAACGAACTGCTCACTCCGTTTCGCCACTCGTGCACACACACACACTCATTCATTACCATTCACTAGTACAAAGGTACTCGATGCCTTGGTCCTGAAACATAAAAGTTCATATATGTGCTTCACACTTTGTCCTATCAGGGTTCAGAGCATTGTCCTTGTCAGTCATTTCCGGGTTGTTGTATCCAGGCCTCCCCCTAAGGAGAAGCGAGTCACTTCAGGTGTGGCGAGTTCAAGTTCTTATGTTAGTTTGCCAACCGGGATTGAAGGACCAATAAGAACTGACAGTTGACAGTGAAATTATTATGTTTTGTATTCAGTTTGTTAACTTATGTATCTGCCAGGTTGTACCAACTGAGAAGCTGAAAGATAGTAGGTTCTTATTGGTTGTAGCATGCATTCTGGGTCTTATTTCCACTCGTCAGTCTGCAGTGTTAGCCAGGCAGGAAATAATACTATCTCACGAGATACACACAAGACGTTACACTTATCATACATTAAAAATTGTACATTACACCCTCCTCCCCCATTCACATGTCAGTGGGCTAACCATTATAATTCCCTAATTTTATTTACAACAACTATAAAAAATCTCTTGACTCAACATCTAACAATAAATTGATATCACTTGCTGTTTACAATAAATGACTTCAAGTAATACACTTTATAATTACCCCAAAGAAAGTAATAAAATAAAATAAATAAAAATCAGTCCAAATAGACAGTGTAAAAACACCTAATAAATTATTTTACAAATTATGTGCCCATATTTAACAGTTCCGATATTTACAATAACATCCGTACCACATGTTAATTCAGTTCCACCTCATTTTAGTCCATGTCCCGCAAGTATGCAATGTTCTATAGTTCTCCGAGCGCCCTCACGCACAATAGGTTTCACTCGTCGGGTTTCTGTTCCTCTTGACCATTCTTTTTTTTCTTTCGGGGCCAGCAAAAGTTCAGTCGCACATTTTTTTTTATCACCCTCGTACCTGTGCCCTTTCAGGGTAATACAGGGGTATGAGATGTTCCTCTTTTATTTGTATTATTTTATGTGATACATTATTTTCCCATTGCAGAATTTATGGATTACAATTTTATACAATATTACAACTATCTACACCAAGTTGCCTGGAAGGTGAGAGTGGCACGGTTTTCATACATTCCACCCTGACTCCCCTAGCAGCTTGGGGGTCAGTTTCTTGACATTCTATTCTATTGATGTTTATATTATGCCTATATTTCGGCACTAAACTACTACTACTTAGATGATATATATTTCAATTACATCCATCAGTTTTGGAACTACCAGCGGAGAGGGGAGCCTGTGGAATCCTTTTCGATCCCCCTCACCCCATAGTCCGGTCCTTTAGTCTGGAACCTTGTCATACCATTACTCTTTCTCCTTATACGTTTCCTAAGTCTTCAGCATCCTGATTCGTATCCTGTTTATTTGCCTTGGTCATTACTATTCCAATTTCACATGTCCTTTGTTCGTTGCTTTGATCGTCATTATATCTTTTAGGGTGGTCCGAGTGGGAGGCAAGGCCTCCGAACTCATCACTTGCCTGCTGATGTTTCCTTTCTAAGTTATAGTCTATGTGAATTGGGAACACCCAAGCTGTGAGGTGGTGCTGCTCCCACCACAATGTTTTTATAGCGGTTTTACAGTGTCACTTACAGTATAACTATTTTTTCTTTAATCAGGTAATGGGAACCTTTATCTATCTATGGAGGAGGATCATTCACGAACTCTTGTGGATTTTCTCGAATCCATTCTTCGAATTCATCCAGACATTTGCTTATATTTCGTGAATGCTCTTCCATTATCTTGGCAGTTTTTCTATTTGCCATGATATTTCTAAGATATATTTCATTTTCTTCTATTTCAAGCTTCCTATAAAGTTCAATTCTTCTATCTTATATTGTTAGACATTCTCTAAGTACATGTTAGGCAGTATCTTCTACCTGACAGATTCGGCAGAAGGGAGAGTCAACTAAATTAAATCAATGTAATTTTGCATTATAGGTTCCATGTCCAGTTAGTAACTGGAAGATTATAATCTCTAATAGTCCAGTGCTGGCTATATCTTTGCATTATGTTTGGAAATATTCTATAAGTGACTCTGTCCTTCTCCGAATTGTCCAACCTTTCCTGCCAGAGGGATAGTGTAACACTTCTGGCTTTTTTCTTCATGATCTTCGTTGCAGATCTTCCTTGGGTTACTTGCATTAGCTGTTCTTGTTCTTCTACAAGCAAATCAAATGGGATTGCTCCAGCGATCACCTGTAGGTCTTGTAAGCCTTTGTTATGGCTAGCAATGCAGCCCTCTGTGTCTTTAGCAATAATCTCTGAGTATGTACCAGTCTTGCTTTCTTATAACACACACCAGCTCCATAAAGGGTGATTACTAGGAATACACTCTTGTACAGTGTCATCATAGTCCTGAACCCTAGCCCCATGATGATGCTGAGACTGCCCTCATTTTAGTGAATGGATCCACTGCCTAATCCATTAAATGCATTGTATGTTCCTGGGGGGCTTATTCTAAGTTTCGTCAGTACCTACCCACACCGTCATGAACCTACTGTCTCTCAACTGACTAAATTATCGTCGGATCCGAAACGGTATTCAGAGTTATCAGTCGTTTAGAAAGAAGGCGCGATCGGGCATCTTCAGCTTACCAACTTTCCCCACTCCAAGCTAGACGAGTGTATATCTCTCTGTGCACGGCCAACAACATGACAACAAAATATGTCTAGAATTGCTTGTTTTAAAATTTCACAAATCTGTTGAAAAAACATTACTTAAAGACACACATAGTAAGCTTTCTAATTTTTAGCTCGTAAACAATAGTATATGATTACAAATATGTGTTTTATGAGAAAATAATAGTGTACAGTTTTCGATGATTTCGTGAGTAGCTACAGAAACTGTGGTTGGTGGCCATGTTGAACAATTTTTTTTTCCCTTTGTGAGAAGTAGATGTTTATGTGTTACAGACGAGGACTGTGTGTTTAGCAAACTATTTGTGTATGCGGAAAAGAAAATATTTGACCAAGGCTAAATGGAGGAATGTTAGCAGATGTTAAGTATAGATTTTGCGTAAATCTGTCCTGAATAATAAAGAAATGTACACGTCTTAAATCGAATAGATTAATATTCCTAACCTTGGTATCCGCCGAAATGTACTGCAAAGGTATGGAAAACCTAGTGTTCAAGATATTGCGAATTTTACAAACAGTAAGTGTGCATATTTTGTAAATGTACTTGTAAACCATCAACATAATTATTGAAATGCATGTGGCCTGAAAAATCCGCACTTTCCATATTTTTGTAGTGAGTGAATAATATTTATTTATTAATTTTTCTATATCGCAAATTCAACGAGTGTAAGGTTAACCTCGGTCAAGTGTGTGTGTATTGCTGCATCAATACGAATACGAACAACGATGTATATGAATCGCGTTTTGTTAGTTAACATTTTCGAAGTTAAATAATTTGAATGTTATTTCCATACGAACAAAATTTTCCACTGCACCATCAAAATACCTAATATACAAAACAAAATGCCGCGGATTCATCACCTACTTCGATGAGAACGCCTCCCCCAAGTACTCTTCTAAAATTCTTAACATTCCATTCTTATTCAATAGGATTTACCTTTTCTTGGATCGTCTTCTTAGTCTCTTCAATTGTTTGACAGTACTTTTCTGGATATGCCTGGATAACTTTCTTAGGTGGTTTTACCTCTTGTGCAAGTTTCTTAACCATCTTCGTTATTTGAGCGAAGGATGGTTTAGGCGTTTCTGTTTTCTTCATTGCCACCTCTGGTCTCATCCCTTATTTCACACTGTACTCCAATCCTTTGGCATAACCAAGAAAAGAAAAGCATTACTTTATGTCATCCTGTCGTAGTAAGACTTTAGCAAGAAAACTTTTGGAAGTATGTAATTTGCATTCTCCTTATTTACTTTTTTTTTCAAAAGTGCAATAATCTAGGCGTCTACCAAAGAGGGTGACTACCTCGGTCGAGAACTCCTTCATGTCACCCAGAGCTCTGTCAATTCACAGGCCTGCTGCATGTTCTGTATTTTCTTCTTAGTGCTCATATATTATTTTGCAGATTTCCTCAGCAAGGCTGTCCATGAATTATTGGGTAAGCTGCTGTCATCCAATCAATGATCACTTTGCTAGGTTTCTTGACTTGTGTCCAGTCAGTTTTGCTGTCCATTAAATGGCAGTTCACCAGCAACCGAGTCAAGGAACAGCCAGATTGATTCAGCCCCAGGCAAAACCACAGTTCTTCACGGAAATCATAAGGGACCAGAAAGAAAGGAAGACAAGGGGACAGGGAGAGCTCCAAGAACAGTGGCAAGAAGTTAAGAGGAGAAGACAGGTGAGTATGCACACCATTCTCGTTTACCCGAAGGAGGGGGAAGGTAAGTCAGAGGAAACTAAGGAAAAGCTAAAAATGCTGAATCCTGTGAAGGAGAGACTCCGAATTTAAAATGTAAGACAAGTGGCTAGCGGAGGGTTACTTTTGGAGGCCGATGATGATAAGACTCTTCTCATACTTAAGAACCAGAAAAGAATGGAGAAACTGGGACTTAAGATAATGGATACAGAAGGAGAGGACCAAAGGTTATTGTGTTCGACATTCTGTGCGAATACAATAACCCCGAGTTCCTGGAGACTCTGCGAGTATAGAATTTCAAATAAATGCAACTTAGCAATGAACAGCTAAGGCAAAATTCAACACTGCATTTCTTGGTCCTCGGGACAAGGATAAAGCCATCATGGGCTTTGAGGTGATTCTTCCCTATGGAAACTGTTGGTGGACAGTAACATGCTGTGTATTGGGTTTCAAAGGTGCAAAGTCCAGGATTATGTGTTCCCGGCCCGATGCTTTAAGCGTCAGAGCTATGGTCACATCAAGGATAAATGTAAGAGCGAGATGATCTGCTCCTGCTGTGCAGAGAAGGGACATAAATATGCAATGTGCAAGGCAAAATAAAACAAGGTGGGCTCTTTGGACTGTCCAGTACAGCAAAGAATGTTGGCGCTGGAACTTGACAGGGCCCAGTACGACTAGTCGTACTGCACTGCTACAGTTGGGCCAAATTAACCTGCAGAGGGCTGCAGTTCCTACTATGGAGCTGCACAAAGAAGTGATGGAGCAACATCTGTATATGGTACTGATGCAGTAACCCTACCTGCTCAGGGGGAAAATACCAAGTCTCCAAGGTCGGTTCGCTCTTTTTGGAGACAAGCCAATGGCAGGAATCTGGGTATGTAATCCTGTGATTAACTATATCCCGATGGAGGCTCTGTCAACCATGCATCATGCGTGTGTCAAGGTGGAAATGGGAGGAAGGAATATGATGATTATATCATTATATTCCAAGACTCACAGGAATCATACCTGAATCAGCAGGAGAACATATTGAACAGAATAAGCGAAAAGAACATCATTTTTGGTGCAGACATTAACATCAAGTCGGAGCTGTGGAATTCTCCATGGATGGACGATCGAGCGTAGGAGATCAACAGGTACCTAATTGAGAGAAACCTGCAGGTTATGAAAGTGCAAATACACCATGTGACATATGTGTCTCTGGCCCATGATACGGGATCATATCTAGATGTAACCGTAGCGTTGGCGCAAGCAGCTGGGAGAATTGGGGACTGGAGAATTTCTGATTAAGTTGACAGTGACCACAGAATGATCCTGTTCACTGTCCGGATGGATGGTAAGGGGAAGAACAGCCCAGAAAGGCCCAGATATGTGGCTGCCAAGGCCAACTGGCCCCTCTTCGACAGGGTGCTGCTCCACAGACTCAATGAGTATATAGGGAACAAACAGCAAATGTCCATGAATGAAAGAGCCGAAACGATAGGGGAGATGGTGATGAAAGCCTGTGAGGAGGCAATTCCCCAGACAAAGAGGAAAGTGGCCCATCATCCCTGATGGGGCGATGAGCTTGAAGTGATGAGGAAAGAGGTTAAGTACCTCAGAAAGAAATTTAAAAGGACATATCACCCAGTGGATCGGCAAAGAGCTGTGGAGCAGTACAATGTCGCAAGATAGAAGTACAAAAGAGTTCTGAGGAAGAAAAGACAAATAGCATGGAGTGAGTTAGTACAGATAGGGGAAATGAAAAACCATGAGGCTTAGTCTACTAGATGGTGACAGGAAAGGTAAAGAGCTCAGAGGAGGTGCTTGCACTTGAGGCTGATGGCCATCTATTGCAGTCACCCGAGGAGATCATGAGGCACATGATGGAGGTTTTGCTGCCATATGATGATCAGACAGGGGAAACAGAACATCACCTCCAGATATGGGCAGTACAGCAAACACCCATGGAAACAGAGGAAACAGCGCCTTTATCCTTACAGGAGCTGGATAATGTGATCAAGAGAACCAAGCTCAGGAAAGCTCTGGGACTTGATGGTATGACAGGGGAAATACTCCCCTGGTCATACCCAAGGATATGCAAGATGTTATTGGAAATGTCCAATAACTGCCTACAGGAAGGTACTTTCCCTGTGGTGTGAAAGAAAGGCCCCCTAATAGTGATCTACAAGGGGGGAGGGGGAGGAAGAAACCCGAGAAAGGCTAAATCCTATCGGCTGATAACCCTACTACCAGTTTTGGGGGAAACGGTGGAGCGTTTACTTAATAGGAGGTTAATGGAATACCTGGAAGTAGTTAAGAGTATTCACCCCAAGCAATACGGGTTCGTACGGGGTAAAAGTACAGAGATGGCATAGTCGTTCAGGTGAGAATGTAAGACCATAAATATGTAATCGCGATATCCTTTGATATATCAGACGCGTTTGACAATGCATGGTGGCCGCAGATTCTGTGGCAACTGCAGTTGTTGGAGTGCCCCAAGAACATGTATGGATTAGTAGAAAGCTTCCTGAGTGAAAGAACATGTGCTCTGGACATGGGGACGCATAGAGAGGAGAAGGCGCTTTCCAAGGACTGTCTGCAAGTGTCAGTACTTGGACCGCTGTTATGGAATGTTATCTTCGAGTGGCTGCTAAGGCTGGACCTCCCATATGGCTGTGTGATTTATGGTTATGCAGATGATGGGCTCTTACTAGTCCCAACCTGGACACAGAATGAACTGGAACAGAAAGAGGATAGTGCCCTGTAGAGTATCCAGGGATGGACTGAGAAGTCTAAATTGGACTTCTCAGGAGAGAAGACAAATGGAATAATGCTAAAGGGAAACTTGAAGCAAACTCCGTTGATCAGGTTCTGGGGCATAGTGCTTAGGATGGTCAACAAACTCAAATACTTAAAAGTAATTTTAGAAAGAGGACTCTTATTCCATGCTCACATTTGCTATGCGGTGAATAAGGCTATGGTGATGCTCCAGAAGCCGAAAGCAGTGGCTCCTGCCAACTACAGACTCGGATACCAGACATTAAATTTGATGTATAGCCTATTCTCATGCACGTGTGTGGGGCATGTTTCCCGGAGGTGGACAAAGTCCATGGAAAAAGGAAGATCAATAGTGCACAGATATCAGCACTTTTGGGGGTCATGAAGGCTTACAGAACGGCCTCGAATGAAGCACTGCAATTGGTGGCAGGAGAAATCCCTCCTCCTCTCGGAGGATATCAGGGTAATGAGGGAAACCACATTGATAACTTGGTAGACTAAATGGGAGAATTCGGAAAAAGGGAGAGCCACCCACTGAATCTTCCCAAGTGTCCGGCAGAGACTGAAGGTGGAGAAGTGGCTTCATATGGGCCATTATCCGGCCCATTTCTTGACTGGACATGGGAATGTCCAAGCGAAGCTGTTCTCAATGAACCTTGTTAACGATCCCAATTGTGTGGTGTGTGGGTTGCTTGACATTCTAGCCCACGCATTGGAGTGCCTCAAGACAAATGATTTCAGACTGGAATTCGAGGGGGAAAATGGACATATCCGCCTCGGGGACATGCTCAGGGACAGGGTAATGATCAAGGAACTTATAGGATATCTTGCAAGAATCGGCAAGAGAAGGGAAGACTTTGATGTCTGGTGGATGAGTAGCTGGCTGAGCGATGAATTCGGAGACAGTCCAGAGAGCAAGGATGACAATGTGCATGCACGCAATGACAGGCTGAGGAAACAGGGAGGCGTGCCCAGACCTGGCTCTGTGACTAAGACCACAGAGCTGGGGCAACAGGAACCCCAGGACCAGGGTGATGGAAGCCAGAGCAATGGAGGTGGTTGGCCTGGCAGTTGGAGCCCAGTGGTGTTCGTCCAGGAGGGCTTTGCTCGTGCTGCATGCAGCATGAGCAGGCTCATGAGGGAAAACAGGAAAAGAACTGTTTGTGAAGTGAACCATCCCAGTCAGGTATGGGAAACGGGAGTACCGATGGAGGGGGTTCAAACTAGACAGCCAAGGGAAACCGAAGCATATAGGGAGATCTTTCTCCATAAGCAGTTGCTAAGGAGAAAAGGAGTAACCCCGATCACACAAAGAAGAGTGACAATTGACTGGCCGGATAAGAATATGGTCGATGTCTCAGTGCAGGCGTGGCCTATCCAAGGAGACCCGGAAAAACCACAATGGCTCTATGATGAGATGATACGGGGAGCAATTCTCTCCCGACTAGAAGATATTAACATGCTCATGGCTGCTCTTGCCCTTGTAGTCAGGCAGATGGAGGGGGTGGGGGTGGGGGACAGAATCCTCTTCCCAAGGATGGATGCTGTTGAGAGGCTTGCCAACCAGGCTGGCCTGCCTACCGAGTAGCAGGCTCTAGTGAGTCTGCTCAAGGAATGCTATTGGTTTAGAGGTGAGCAGTTAGATAAAGCCGACATCTTTATGGATGCTGTCTGTACATACGGAAGGTGTACCTTTGACTAGAGTAAGCTATTCACAGGGTACACTGTGGTTAAATATTAGTCCTTCGTTTGGACAGAATCATGCAATAAGATCAGGGATATGCCAATAATAGTAATGGAAATTCCCAAAAGGGAAAAAACTGGCTAAGACAAATACCAGGATGTGACTGATGACGACATAGCTATGTTTTAGGTAAAAAAAATGGACTTCCCCTCGAGGGAATCGTGATTGAGGGATGATAAACATGGGGCGAGGGGGTTATCGACAAGGAGTCTACAGGCCCTCCTCTGAGCTGTGCCGAACTCAGGATGGATGAACATGAAGGGGAAGGAAAACATGGAAATCACCTACTCCCACCGCACACCCCTCAATCACTCATGGTACATGTCATTCCCAGATAAGACAACCTCTGGACAGGGAAACCTGCCCAGACACCGATGACGACCAAGGCAGATGGCACCAGAAAAAGAATGTAAACTGACGGAAGGACCTCTTGAGGTCAAGGAAGAGAGAGAGAGAGATAGAGAGAGAGAGAGAGAGAGCGAGAGAGAGAGAGCGATAGTAGTGAACTGCTTGAGGTCAAGGATGAGAGAGAGAGAAAGTGAGTGAAGTGAACTGTATGTGTGTGTGAAAATGAGAACGTATCGACAGACTGCAGTGCGGTTTCAACACCCTTTGCATTCGGGGGCGAGGTGGCTAGAAATGTTTCTGGTCAACGGACATTTCCCAAAACTTAGTCCGTGCACACTCGAACACACTGGGCTGGGAAAGTTGATAAAGAGGATACAGTCATGCTTAAATTGAACGTGAAAGAATGAAATGCGCAGATGCAATATTTAGTGTGTGTTTGAGTAGAATATTGTAGTTTCGTTTTATATTTCGGACCAGCATTACGGTTTCAAAATTGCAAAGTTCGCTGTGGCACCTTGAGCATCTAAAGAGCCGATATAGCTTTTGTTTGCAGGGGATAATGTAATATTAGAAATAAGTTCTGCAGGTATGACCTTTTAATAGGTATCGTCCACCTGGAGGGGATCTTTTATGAGGCCAGCACCGGTTCCACCGGGAACTTTATCCATTAAGATATTCAATCAATAATTTGCTTTTGCCTTTGAGATTGTTGAGGCTTGTTTAACTAGTTCATCGTGTCTGTACCGTTTACAGTACTGCTGTGCCATTTGGCAGGCTCTTCAGTGAAATGAGGCCACAACTCAATTTCATTCATCGTCGCAGTTTAGTCATTCACTCACACTTGAAATAGAAAGCAACAAAGTGCTCCACAAAGTCAATCACTAGGACACATAAATCACAAATGTTATCATATTAGAAAGTCCACTCAATTACAAAGTCATTCTATCGGAAAGTTACTCAATTAAAAAAAAACATAACACAGTATCTTTGAGATTGCGCACAAAACTTTCCATGCACTCATGTTTCGCTTCTGTATCCTTGAGTCTAGAGGACGGCAGGGTACAACACAGCTGACTCGGCCAGCAGGCTGCTGTCGCTGTTGTCAACAAAGTCGTCGTGCACTACTTCAACGGCTGCAAGCATGCCGTCTCCGTACAGGCACCCGCATAGCGTTGACCGCACAGATACACACACACATACATATGCGAATTGACGACCCTGCTTACTGTCCATGCACAGCCAGCACATCCATTCAGTTCGGTATCCACAGGCCGACTCGTCCATTCACACCACGAACACCGCGTCCACCGTCGTCCAGCACTTGACTTCGCACTCCGCACTCAGACAAAAGGCTTCTATCAAGACTGCTGGCCGTTGGACCGCTGCAGTATTTATAGGGTTATAGGCCATCACCCCGAAATTTCGCTAAATGCCGCATTGCACCGAATTCCTATTTCCCAGAATATAATTGCGCCTGCTCTATATTTGTCGGCTTTTCCAGCAAGGGGATGAGGAGGTGTTGTGACGCCACCCATGTGTCGCTGCTGTAAATCATTCCTGGGCTACCCGTAGGGAGGGAGCGAGGAAGGGTGGCAACAAGGCAGCGAGTGCATCTGTCTTGGGAGGGGAAGGTACAGGTGTGTCACGTGTTACCTCCACAGAGCCAGACCACACGTAATACCCGGGACTCAAACCCAGACATTTTTCAACTGGCATTTATTTTCCTAGTAAATATATGTTCATAACTGATGGTTATACTGAATATCGTACTGTGCACATCATTTTTTTATTTTGTTGAATTGTTTCATAGATACAACATACTAAACTAAATTATTTATATTAACAAAACTAAAAAAAAAAAGAACTGCGCACCTGAAACATGTCAGTTTACACACCGTAATGTAGTACTAATAGCATTTAACTTTTGGTGGGAATCGGTTGATTGGTCCTCGAAATATGGCATAAATCTTCCATATTTTTCACGTGACGATCTTCATAAATGGAGGACAAAAATGTTATGTATTTGATTATTGTATACTTACAGCCAGTATACAACGTTAATTTAAGATAGGTTTCATAGTTTCACAGATATAGCACACTGAACTAAAATTATTTTATAGCCACCATTCTAAAAATATTTTTAAAAATACTATATTAATATGGCATACCACAGTAAAACTTCTCCAGATTTGGTAAGAATGGTTTGATTGTTTCCCCAGAAATGAGATCAAAACTTTACTTTTTACTGTGGGGTTACCTTACACACATGAGGCTCTGTAAATACTAATTTTACGGTTGCAATATATATTGCCAACATACAATCTTAAGTTAGAATTGGTTTCGTTAATAAAATATAAAAAGAAAAATATTTATATAGCCACCATTTTGAAAATAAGTAGCTGTTCTACATAAAACATGCCAATTTACACCACCTGCGGCAGTACTATTTGTTGCTAAATTTGGTAGAAATATTTTTAATTATTTTGCGATGTATTACATAAAAATATATGTATTCGTATGGTGCTATCTTACAAAATGGCGGTCGAAATCTGCTTCGTGTAGATACAGTTGACAGTTGCAATATCTACTGCCAGAATACAAAGATAAGGCGTAATGGATTATATGATTTCGATTATATAGCCTTCTAAGTGAAAATAGCTATTTGTCCGTTAATTTTAAAATAAATGTCTGGCATACTTAAAACATGAAATTTTACATTATCTGCCGCAGTACTACTTGTTTACCATTCTCTTTATTCGGATTTGTTCCAAAATCGTTATTAATTTAGCACACAACTATAAACAGCACACAATGAAAAAGGCGTTTCTTTTTGCTTATGATTTCATGCCACCCTCTAAAAAGTGCTGCTATAAGCCCAGGACTGATTCTCCTGATGAGAAATATGGCTTTGGCAGACTTTTAGTTGCGATCCTAAAAGTCATACACAAATAATCATTCGACTAGCTAAGGCTCTCACTTTATTGGCTGCAGAGTGTTTGAAATACACATTGTTTCTCCATGAAACTGTTAAACGTGTGTCCAATGTGTGAGCTGATCTACGGAAGGAACACACGTTTTATACGGGGCTGTTGAGTACTTTCTGAATGTCACACAGTTAGAGTACTACTGTACTACTGTAAGTATACAAGTACTACTGTAACAAAAAAAGCTTGGATAAATGTACAAATTTTAACATTCTGTTTCAACTTTCTCCCCAAGTCAGTGGTCTAAACAAAGTTCGTTAAGGAATGGAGGTATTAATTAAATAAATGTGTTAATTATAATTTCCTAATTTTATTTACAATAACTACTAACCAAATTTTTTCGACTCAATATCTCACAATAAATTGATATCAATTACTGTTTACCATTAATGACTTCAATCAATATCTACAATTTACAATTAAACCAGCGAAATTATAGTAATTAAATAATTAAAAATGAGTCTCAATATACAGAGGAAGCTATTCAATTATTTTACAAATTATATGTTGATATTTGACATTTGACTGTTCTAATATTTACAATAAAGTCCATATCACATGTTATTCAGTCCAACATCAGTTTAGTCCATGTCCCGCGAATGTCATACGAATAATTCTTTCCGTAGATGCATCTCAGACTAGCCGTTCAGTCCGCTGCTATAAGTGTTTAAAAAAGTGATCATTAATGGGGATATTCCCGATGGTTGGCTCCAGCAGTTTTCTCTCTTAAAATTATCTCTCTTTGCCTATTGACAATACACTTTCATCACTATGGATAGTTCAACTGTTTAGCTCGCCTCCCACCCAGGCGAACTGGGTTCAATCCCCGGCCGTGTCACTGGGTTTTCGAAAGTGAGAATCATGCTGGACGATGCTGTTGGTTAGAGTGATTTCTCGGGGATCTCCCGTTTCCTCCGCTCTTTCATTCCGGCACCGCTCCATAATAATCTCAATCACCCTCATCGGCTCTCAAGACCTCGCTGTTAAGAACCGCCCAAATCTCTTCACTTAACTTCATCTGTTTAATGCATAATCACATTTAGTATTTATTTCTTGTGACTATTAAACAATGCCACACAGTCAGTAGCTCTTCGTCGTCCCTTCATCTACTGAGGATCAAATCCAACCTTTGCGATTAACCAGTGACATTTCGATGGTTATTTGCAATTTTACTATCATTTACTCAAATAAACTTTAGTTACATTTACATTAAATATATTTTATAATGCCTAAAATTTATTCTTTCTTGTATTAAAAATATTATATAAAATATTAACAAAAATGACCATCACTTGTTGGCAACATTCAAATTATTAATAAATTAAAACATAATTCGTAAGTTATTGTAATGAAGATTTAAGGACGTTTATTGGCAATAAATTAAAAATATAGGCACTTCAAGTTAGGCTATATAGCTATGAGTAAATATCTTGTCGTGCTATGGACATAGTCTTCAATACGATAGGAAGTATTAAAGCAAAGCATCAATAAAAAAGAATAACTAAATCCATCTATAATATTTCTCTTCTGTGACTTTACACTTGCGAACTATGGGATCGCATGCTCAAAGTTTATTTAATTGTGTTACAATAGGTATTTAGTTAATTAAAACAGTTGAAATTTTTCACTTACAATTAAAATTACACTTGGTTTTGGCCAAGAAAGCTACTACAACCTTATTCAAACACGATAATAATATCAAAAAATATAACGTGTGGTCAGAGTGTGACAATATCCGGCCTGTATTTTTGCTAATTCATTTATATTAGTAGGGTTTTGCGCCGATGCCACCTACGAGTAAACACGAAGTCAATATTTTATCAACTTTTTTTGAAAAAATGCCAGTCAATTTTCATACATTGATTTTGTCACATGGGTTCTTTACATTTCATGTTGCCAAAAATAATATGAGGCAATTTGGTAGTAAATTTTAGTATTTCCAACATCTTATGGCGTATTCCAATTGACTGCTCTGGGTGTGCACTCGGTGCACTCTAAATATGAAAAAGTGCATGTGTCACGAGATTGCCAGAAACGAGTGTATATTATTTATACACTGGCAATTGGAACAAGCTGCGAAAACAGTGCAAAACATTTGCGACAACATATCTTTTGGAGATAGTGCTTGAAATACGATGTTGATAAAAGGATTTGAATTGAAATTTATGAAATTCCAAGCCGAAATTTTTCTTCCATTTCACTTTTTAAACTCGTCGGCAAATGTATGCACGAGTCACAGGGTGAAATTAACCTCATAGCCGCTGTAATTACAAACGAAATTGTCAGTATACCGAGAGCATATTTGTTCCATTATATAGTGTTCAACTGCTAAAATGTTAGATATTCTAGAATACCCAACATCGGAAAAATTTTCTTGTTGTTTTTATAATCACAGGTCGCCGCCATATTGATCTGAAAAGCAAAACTGACTTCAGACTCGGTGCGGAAAAAAATTGCTCTCGGTGCGCACTCGTTCAGTGCAACTCGCAAGTGGAATATGAAAATCCGACTGCTCTCAGAGCGAGTTCTGGTAATTGAAACAAACGTGGAACACTGGCCAGTTCGCACCAAGTGCAGTTCAGTGATGTAATTGGAACACACCATTAGTTGTTAAAACACATTACAAAATATGTTAGCAAGTTTACTGACCTAATCGTTCCCGCATTTTTTTTAAACAAGACATTTAATTGGATCTGGCAGGCCTTGTGAGTAGGCTAAAGTGAGGCTCCTTTCCTGCTTGACTTCCGCTTGTTTGAACTGCATTGGGTAATGTTGAAACACACGTTTTCAACCAAGACTATTAAATGTGTATCAAATGTGCTGTTCTAAGAAAAGAACACTCTTTTCAGACGGTGCTTTCAAGACGCCACCCTCATGAGAAATAAGTAGAACACCAAAGCGACTAAAAATAGCTTTTTCAAAACACTGTAGTTCGAAATATACGCACCAGATACACCAAAACTTCTAAAGGCCGCTGCACTGAACCTTCCTACAGACATTTCAATAAAATAAAATAATAGGATCACCGTTGAAAGTCTCATAGGCACACACAGTGCCATGCCAGTTCAGAGCCTTGCGCTTAGCGGCGACACTGCACTTTATGTGAATGGCAGTGTCGCCCTTATCCACCGCACTTATCGCAATAAAATGCGGAAAAAACTCCAAAAACTTACTTCTTCCTTGAATAATAATGTCTTAAATAATATAGTTTTCGCATAATGACTTTTCAAAATAACAATTTTGCAATTTTTGGACTGTACAAATAATAAAAAACTAACTTACATACAGAAATTAGATAATTCACGCTGAAATAATATATACCACGAACATTTCTAAAATTAAGTAAAATTTGCCATCAGTTTTCATAGGCAAAAATACTGCTGCTAGTGATAGCGCTACCTACTGAGTGCGGCATTGCACTAATCATACAATTTCTTGAGATGAGCTTGGTGGTGGTCATTTCTATAGATTGTATAAGAATAGGAGGTAGTTTTCCACAGGTACTTCACTATATGGGTAGTTGTCCGGAGGGGGCAGCTTTCCTGCTTCCAGCTGGAGATAGGAGGAAAGGTACCTTTTCCATATGGGAAAATTTCCACGCCCCCCTTGCCATACTGGTAGAGCATGGTGCCCAGCTCCTCCTGGCTGGCATCAGTCTGCAGCCAAAGGTGTCTTGCTGGATTGTACCGTACTAGAGTGGAACATTCTTGGAATTTTTCTTTGATCTGCAAAAAAGGCAGTATCCTGTTTGCTGCCCCACACGTATCACTTTTGTGGAGATAGCAGGTCCATGAGGAGTGCAGTGATGACTGCAAAATCCAGTACATGTTCACGTAAACAATTGATTAGGCCGAAGAATTTACGTAGTTGTTTATGTGTACGTGGTGGTGCCTGACTCTTAATCAGCCCCAGCTGTTCGGGGTTCGGTCGGTTTTCTTGCTCGTTCAACACATGGCCTAGAAACTCTCGATCGCTATTGCCAAACCGGCATTTCTTAACGGCACATATTAACCCATCTATCTCTAATCTCTCGAGTACAAGTGACAGGTGTTTCAGATGTTCCTATCACGTCTCCGACCATATCACTATGTCGTCTACGTAGGCGAGTGAGAATATGCCTATCATACGATCGAGGACCCGTACCATCATACTTTGGGATATTGTGAGGGCGCACTGATATCAAAAGGCATGGTGCAGAACTGATATAGTCGGCCGTCCGGGGCGGTAAGGGTTGTATTTTCCTGGTCCTTCTGGCATACAGGTATTTGCCAGTAGCCACTTCGCAAATCGAGCGACGACATGATTCTGGCCCTTCCGAGTGAGCTAATGGCCCCTTTGACACTTATATAGGGTGGTATAGAACTGCATGTCACATGGTTGATGGGCCTGAAGTCCACAAAGAACCTCCAGGTGCCATCCTTTTTCAGCACGAAAGTTCAGGCCGAATTATACCGGCTCCTAGTCGGTTCGATTACCCCGTCTGTAAGCATCTCGGATATATGTTGTTTTATTATCTTAGCTTGGTGAGGCAATTAGTTGCGGACGATACTGAAGATCGGTTCTTCCTGAGTCAACAGGATAGTGTGTTCTGCCACCATTGTCCTACATAATGCAACATGGTTCGTGAAAACAATCATCTAGCAAGCTCTGAAAAGCAGCTTGGTGCATTGTGGGTATGTCATGTTCAAATTCTGTTATATTTACTTTAGGCACATGTTCATTGCTATGGCTGTCTACATTCTAAACTGTTCGTCTTTCCTTCGCTCCAATGTGTATGCAACATTCGGCTGGTTCAACTGTTGTGTTTTGCTCTGAGAGCTATGGTACTCCTAAAATATCATCTTTTTTTTTCATTAGTAATTAATGCTGTATTTATAGTTTCAAAATCTCTTATTTTGATAGTAATGGTCGCTTGGCCGACTACTGTATTAGTACATTCCCCGTTAGCAAGCCGGATCACCTGTCTGGTTGAGGTTATGTCACATTTATTGACAAACCTAGGGTGACAAATATTGTGTGATGCAGCCGTGTCGACAAGGGTATGACACAAAATACTGTTTACATGGACAAGTATACAAATAAATTTTGCTGCCTGGCTATTGACCTCGGTAATTAGGGCTTGTTGTGGCGTTACCACTGTGCTGATGCTGCGGGGAGTATTTAAGTCTGTGGTTGCTGGCTCTACCCCTACAACCCATTTCCCTCCTTGTCTACGATTGGTTTCCCCGGCGATTGGAGTGCCAATGCAACTGCTATCCTGGGCAATACTGGCATGGCATCGGAGGCAGTCTCGTATGGTCCCACCAAACAGAACAGTTGGCAACACAGTTCGAATTCACATTTTGCATGTTCCCGCCACCTCATGCAGTTGAACACTACTCACTTGGTTACCTTGCGGCTGCTTCGGCCATTGCAGTTGAAAGTCCTCTCTGTTTATCCTGTTGTTATTGCCACGGAAGTTCCCGAACTCGTGAGGTCCTTGGCGTCCTGGGCGGCATGTATGAACTCTGCAAGGGCACTGTTTAGTAGTGGAACTAAGCGTGGTCTGTACTCTTGTAGCGCTGTCTTTCCTATCTCTTCGAGGACTTCCCGTTCACGTAATGAAGGACGGAATCTTCGTACCAGGTGTATTTTCCTGTTGACGAACGCCCTTAACATTTCGTCCTCCTTTTGTTCCTGGAACGTGTGTTTGCTTTGAGCTTGGATTGAGGTGAACATACCTCCAAAGTGGTACTGAAATATGGGTGAATGAAATCTCCCCAACAGAGTCCGTAATGGTTCATAAATCGCCACCATTGCGTGCATCTCCTTCTAACTTGCTTCCCAACACATCCGGCCATTCATCTTCCGACATCCCATACCTCTGCAGGTGCATCGTGCAATCTTGTACAAATGCAGATAGATCCTCATATAGTTGGCTGGAAAAGGTTGCCAGTATATGGAACCTTGTAGGCATTGGTCGAAATGGTATGTCAGTGTGATTGATAACACTTACATCTGTCGGTAAATTTGGAAAAGGCGTTGAGGTAGAAAACTGGTTCTGTATGGTTGGAAATACTGCTAATTGTCGCTTAATATCTGCTGTTCTGTCTCCATTTGACTCTGTAGGTGGGCCCTAATGTTGCATTTGTCACAGCTGCTTATTCTTCTGCCAGAGTTTGCCGTAGATTCATTGCGGTCACATGTGTTTATTCTATGCAACTCGCCAAAAAATGTGTCCCAATTATATGTGACCTGCTTGTCGGATAAGGTTTGTGTACTGCACTGCTTAAAAGATAACATTATCCCTTTAATTGTTTGCAACTCATTTCTGTTCAAACACTCCATATGATAACTGTTACTACACAGTTGGCATTTTAATAAGAATGTGTACTGACCTGGGCAGAGTAGCTCATGGCACTAATTTGTTGTTTGGATGTCCTAAATGTCAATAGTGTATTTAATTTCCAAAGTTTCTAGTTCAATGTTCACTCGCTCTTCTCTTTCGCGGTTGTTCCCGATGTGGATGCTTGTGCTGGATTGCTAGACACACTTACAGTATGTAGTGTCATGCCCGTGTTTGGCAATAGAGTCCTGTGGTTGTGATAGCAAGCACAGAAGACAGAGAAACTCGACGCAGTCACTACTGGCCCGGCTAGCCATTGTGTTGTTGTTACAGTCAATGTGGTCGCAAGGGAATTGGTGCTGATGCACTGCACGTAAGAGTATGGTCGGGAGCATGCAATGCTCAGTGCAGTGCAGGTAATGTCACTGTGCGACTGCCCTGCTCGGCACAGCACGGGGCAGAGTACAACACACAGATGTTCGGTGCAAGAGTGGCTAGCGTGAGAGGAAGGCGATTTTCTGTTCCTCCTTCTCTCGTTTCTTTTCCTCTTTCGTCCTCCTCGAGCGTGCATGATGCTGACGGAGTGGAAGGAATTGCAGCCCCTTTGTCTGCTTGGCACCTGGGTGGAGTGAGCTGGCTGATGTCATGGTGCACCAAGATGGCCACTATCCCTTGACATTCTGCTTTCTCCTTCGTGGTGGTGGGAATGGCGGTGTCCTTGTGGATTCCCCGCGCAATTTACCTTGCACCGCATGCTTAGACTTCCTGGTGTCCTCGGTGACACGACAGCATCCCACAGGCCCAGATGTGTACAACATATATTGTTTACACCTCCTCGATATTGACACAGGTCAGGGAAAGTAGGCAAGGACAGTTTCTGATTGTAGAAAATTGTGGAAAATTTTGAGAAAATTTCAACATTGTTTTGAAAAGGAATTTTGGTGATAGGACATGCCCCTAAGCTGGGAAAGCCATTTGACTGCAAGGTAGTGGAGCAAAGAGGTGTTCATTAAGGTTGGGAGCAGGTCATGTAAATATTCTGTAGATTCTCACCAACTCTTCTACTTGTAGATGACAGGCACTAGGTATTTTAAGTGAAATACCAACTGGCTAACGTAGAGCAGACTCTTCTCTCAGGGTCATGTACCAACGTACAACGGGGGGTGTCCTCCCTGTGCTCCGACCATCATGATTAATACAAAAACAGTTATGGTACTGAAACCCTGCACAGTGAGATCTTGGGACGGCTCATACACCCATAATTAGTTGTACATAGATAAAAACACTGAAAGATAATACAAAACACTGATGTATAACCACTAAAGATTTGCGGGAAAGGTGAGGGCCCGCACCTCTAAGGCCCGTAGGCAACCCGAATGAGAATGCATGCTATTATACGTTGAATCATTGGATTTTATTTATAGTTCTTCCACTAAGCAAACTTATACACGGTGCCGGGATTAACCTGCCAGCAGGGTGACACTGTACAAACGGTCCGAAGGCGACAAAGAACTTATGTGTAAACTTAATCCAACCCGGGCGATGATATTCCACAGGAAGGGAGGAGTTGAGAATCTTGAATGGTTGCAAAGTAAACAAAGGTTCTGGTAAATTAATGTCTATTACTGTGATGTGATTAGTGAACAAGGTTGCAGCAGCACATAAGCACGCGAAATGCGACCCCATCGGTCAACACGTCCAACTACTCGAGACATCATGGTATGACTAACTGTCCTGCCCAGCATGCCAGCAAGGATTTGGTAGGCAGGTCAGCCCCACTGACTATTTTCTTACACTCTCAAACCCCAGAAAATACATCCATTTTATGTTAGATGCTACAAAACTTACAATACTTTTACCCTTGGCAAAGGAACTCTTTAATTTACATATTACACTGTATGAAACGAAATTTGGATGAAACATGTGAAAATAATAATTACTGAAGAATGCAAAATACATTAATTAAGGCCCACAATGGGATCGAATATTATAGGGCTCCTTGATTGGCAGTTTCATGAACAGGCATCCTTGAGAATTTCTTAATAAAGCTTGATTACACTTAGGCCCAAATTTGCAGGGTCGCCTTTTATGACATGTGTGCATGGGCGCACATGGCTTGCTCAACACTTGCACTTTCCTGCTCATGTCACGAGCACTCTCTTTGGCCCCTATGGTCACACTCGTAATTGAGGCACTGCGGTGCACTCTCCAACCAGTGTGCACGAGCGCCCGGTAGAGTGCTGTTAGCTGCAGAAATTACCGACGACGGCGGGTAATCGGGATAGGGGGAAGTGGATGGTGTCAAAATATCATTAACAAAACATAAATACTACAGTTCTTTACCTCGCAGTTGTAACAGTGTTAAAAAACACTGTCACGTCCAAATATTGATGTGCATTGTGTGTAATGAGCTATGTAGTGGAAAACCAATATGTTAATTAATAATGACAATAAGAACTATGGTCAATTCAAGCATTTTCATCATTAAGCTGGCCTAAATAATGTTAGGGGCTAAACTTTGAATATTTGTATGGAATGGTTTTTTGAAATAAACCTATTACAATTCTTTGATCAGGGAAATTGTGGAGTAAAACGAGTGGAAAATATGTACTTCATAATAATATTTACACATCGAAATACATGAATTAAAAAAAGACGTAACCAAACCAATATACTTAAATTGATAGTGTGGAGATCAATGAAGATCAGCGAAATTGTAGGGTAAAAAAATACAAAATATATACATTTTCATAATAAACTTTTACTCCTCAATTTTCTTACAGTTCATAGCACTCACCATCATGTGGAATATTGATGTGCCTCATGAAATATGTGTCCTGTATTAATAATAGAGTGGATTTATACCATATTCTGGAATTTTTATTTTATTTTTTCAAAATAGACCCTCTGCTTTACAATACTTCGACAATATAGCCTGGTAAAAAACATATTATCGCCATTCACATCACTGCTATTTGCTGAAGTAGATGTCTTTGGTCTTTGGCCAGCAGTTTCATTCTGCCAGCAATTTTCCATCCATCGCAAATTAGTGGACGATGTTTAAATTCCTTACAAAACAAAAAACACATCACGATAGCCATGCATATGAACACATATCATACATATACACTTCCAAATAGGTTACTGCCGGTGGCAAGCTCTCTCACCTCTCCTTCACCCAAACAACTCCTTTTCCACTCCCTTACTGAAATTACCAACACCTCTCACAGATACCATTTCCTCCCTCAACACATTCCACTCCCTCACAGACCTCACATTCATGGACTGCCTACCCAGCTCCGTTCTCCTCCACACCCTCTCAAGCTTCTCACTGTTCTTTCCTCTTCCTCTAAACACCCCCTTATTTAGCTTGCAGTGTATCCCTCCCCATGCTCCCTCTTTATTCACCATCCTGTACATCCTGACAAACCATCCAACTTTCCTCCTGTCCTTCAATGAGCTCCACCCCATTTATTTCATCATCACTGATGGCCTATAGTTCTCTTCTTCCACATCATCTTGCCCCTACCTTCCCCACCTACCCTGCACCAATCTTGCTGGCCGTCTCTGCACCTTTTCCAGTTCTCGCACCTCCACCTCCACACAAGGGTCCCATACTGCTGCAGCATATTCTAACATTGGCCGTACCATTGTGCCATACACCTTCTCCTTCACCTCACAGCTGACTCCCTTCAGCACCCTTCCCAGCATACCCAGAGCCCTGCTTCCCTTTGCAACCACCCTCTCTGCCTGTTTTTTCCACTTGAGGTCTCCCTGAAGTGCAATTTCTAGATACTTATATTCTGCTGCTTTTTCTATCTCTTGTTCCTCCCATCTGTACGTGTCCCTGCTTATCAGCTTCTTCCTTGTAAATCTCACTAACTTAGTTTTTCTTACATTTATCTTAATTTAATTTTCCTGGTCCACAACCATATCTTATCACTGTCTGTCTGCAACTTTCGCCCCCCTCTCCTACTTCAGCATACACAACACAATCGTCTGCAAACAATCTGATTTTCCCTAATCCCCAAACCCATGTCATTTACCATTATGGTAAATAACAATGGACCCAACACGCTTCCCTTTGGTACTCCTAACGTAATCTCCTCTTCATTCGATATTGCCTCCCCCACCTCCACCCTCTGCATTCGCCCCCTGAGGAAGTCCCCTATCCATTCCACTACCCTCCTGTCTGGTATCAGCGCCTCCACTTTCATCATCAATGTCCCATGGGGCACCTTATCAAATGCTTCTCAAATCTATAAAGCAGGCATCCATCTGCTTCTCCTCATCAACTTCCTGCTCCAGATCCTCTAATTACCGAGCCAGCTGAGTCTCACATGAGTATCCCCTCCTGAAACCATGCTGAGACTCCTCCACCCAATTCCTATTGTTCATAACCCTAACCACATATTGCACCACCAGCCTCTCCATTACTTTTCCCACACTTGATGTGAGACTCACCGGTCTGTAGCTACCAGGCCTCCCTCTATCCTCTCCCTCCTTGTGTATATGTACCACCATAGTATCCTTCCAATCTTGTGGTAACTTACCCTCTCCTAAGGGTTTTTAAATAGCACCTCTAAATATTTCACCAACTCCCTGCCACCAAACTTTAGTGCTGTGTTTCCTATCCCACCTGGATCCCCTGCCTTACTGCTCTTCAAACCCCCGAATTACCTTTTCTATCTCCCACTCCCTAATCTTAAACTTACTAAACACCCCCGAACCCTGTTTGCCCCCCTAATCCAACCATCCTTTGCCTCAAACACTGACAAGTACTGTCCTTGCAGCATCTCCGATTTTTCTTGGACATTTGTCGCAAAAACCTACCACCCCTTCCTGTTAGCAGAGGTGTCCCTTCCTCTCCTCCCCTTAACTTCCTAACATACCTAAACAATTTCCCCCATTCCTTGCATTTTCCTTCTTCCACCATGTTCCCCAAAAATACATTTTTGCCTGTTTGATCTTCATTTCAAGCTCCCTACCCATTTGTTTCATAATTTCTTTAGATCATATCATTCCTTCATTTCTCCACTTGGCATGTAATTTTCTGCACTTCCTCTTCATTTTCAAAACCTCCTTTCCATAATATGGCAGATCTCCCCCAGTCCCTAACCTTTTCATTGACACAAATTTCTCCAACATAACCTCCATTAATCCTCTAAACTCCTTCCACAACCCCTCTACACTCTCCTCCATAGACCATTTTTTAAACCTGTCTCTCAGGAAGATTTCTGCCCCCTTCTTGTCTCCTCTCCCATACTGCCACACAAACCTTTCTGTTTGCTCTTCCCTCGTCCTGCCAATCCCAATGTCCACAACTGGGATATGATGGTCGCTTATACCATACAATATTATTGCACCAACTACAGCATTCCCAGGTCTGACCAACACCACATCCAGCACTGATCCAACACCCTCCTCATTCCATCTTGTAGGTGTTTCTACTACCTGGACTATTCCTCTGTTGATTAACTATGCTGCCATTCTCTGTATCATGCTACCCATTCCTTCTGCACCCTCTACCCATTTCACCCCTGGCATATTCAAATCCCCTGCTATAACAACCCAGTGCCTCTCCTTTAGTCTATCTGCCCTCTCCTTGATCATCTCAATTGCCTGCCATCCCTGTCCTGGTGGTCTATACGCTGCCAGCAAAGTAATTTTACTATTACTACCACCACTCAATTTAATTTCCATTACCTCGAAATCCTCACTAACCCATTCTACCACCTCTTTTAGCCCTTTCCTTATACACACCATTATTCCTCCTCCTTTCCCATCCCTGTCATTTCTGAAGATAGTGAACTTGTCCTGCCTACATTCAATGTCCAGTACTTCCTCAGTCAGCGAAGTCTCCACAGCTACCACTATATCCGACCCATATCCTTCAACCGTTCCCCAGAAGCCCTCTAGCTTGTTGTACACACTCCTACAGATCACCACCATTATCTTTATACTAGTACTCTGCTTTACCACCCTACATTGCTTACCCTCTATCTCCACCCCTGTAGCTTCATCAATGCTATCCTCTCCATTTCTCTCCACTTGAGTTTCCTTGCTGCTAACTGATTGCTTTTTCAACAGTTGCTGCTCTGCCCTGGCCCTCACCGGAATCTGCTCTCCATGAGCACCCATAAAATATAATTTATACGTCTATCTCAATACACGAAATAATTATGTTCATTACGAGGTCAATACACCAACTTTGTGGTTTGATGCCAGACAGCTGTAGTGTATAAATTATCTGCATTGCAGTTTCGAGTCGAAACATTACAGCCCATTCTATATTTAATATTTCCGAGCATTCAATTAAATGGATACATAAATCGCTTTCATGTTCCCACACATAGGTATTTACAATGCAATCTCAAACATGCAGGCTGGTATTACCACTATTCTTCATAAAAAAAAAAAACATTCACAACACATGCACTATAGAACTTCCCAGCGGTTTGTTTTATTTCATCTTTAACCTTGCAAAGCAAAATCCGCGAATTAAACTTTATTTCTAGCCAGCAAGTTTGTGAAAATGTCAAATTGAATCTTATTTGTCGATTATTTGGCTACGAATGTGTGATATTGATTCGTGCTACAGTCTACCATAGATCTTCGTTTTGTTTAAAATAAAATGGCGTCCAGAATTTTTTTTTTCTCCAAAATTTTAATATACCCTACTGTACTTTATAGCTCATTGTAATGGATGTCAAATTAGTGCAGTAGTTTGTCAACGTTCCCAATGTTTACTGCATTAAAAAAGTGCAGTGATTATATATAATATAATAGTGATTGTCATTACAAAATTGAGATATAAACAATCACGTTCATTACTGTACAAACGCAACACTTTTAACCAAGTAATTTTGACGTTTGTATAGGCGTGGAGTAGGTAAACTTGGGATGAATGCTTAGCAGACGATAAAACAGCATCTCTATCCTTAATAAGAATGTTTAATTCCGGTATACACTCTCTCTCTCTCTACGCCAAAATATGTATTTTTTTTTGTGGCGACGTTGGCAATAGTTATGGTGTAAATTTTTTTGTGTGTGCAAAAAAATGGAAATTTGTGTGTTGTGAAAGTTATCTGGTTTAAAATATCCGGTTTCTAAGCGATTGGTAAGGTTCACCAAGCTATTTTGTTGTTATCTAAGAGATCCGAATGTAGTTGTATGTAGTAATTAGTTGTAAATATTCTTGTCCTTGCAGTATACTTGTGCTATGCGGAAGTATGAAGAATTTATTCCGTTCGTTATTAGCATCTTATGTATCAATTGCACACTGAACCATAAATTACGTTCTGAAGAGACGTCAGGTGAGTTACAGCGTTTTTAGGTTGTGTACTACAATTTCAAGTTTATTCTGTGGTTGCCGCAGAATGTTTAGGCTGTTCTCTCGTGCCTTTCACGTGAACTTGCTGATATTACTCTTCAATCTGAAGTCCGTAACCCACATCGTTAACGCGTACTACATCTCCATGTTAAAGTTCCTGCTGCTACTATGAGTGTGTGGATTGCCGGTACGGTGCTTACTGCTTGTTGGTGGATTGCTAAAGCCTAGTACACACGGCCATATTTCTTATACAAGAAAATGAGCACTGAAGTGTGTACTAGCTATTATGCACGGAATTGTGTGAATCGTACACAGGATACTAGCCAGTGAACAAGAAAGTAGATGGCTGATGTCAACTATGTATGATTTGGAAGCAGTTTTTGGAGTTGTTGGGGGTAATTTATGCATTATCAATAGCATCTGCCATTAAAAAGAATAAAATATTTAGTCTAATCAGACATATTTCAAGCACGAAATATATACACCTGGGCAAAAGTCAATTTTTATACTCGGTAACCCTTTGAGAATGATTTTAATTTATAGCTTACATGTGTTGGGGTTATATCTATATATCGGCTGTATCAATTTATGTAATAAATGGTTTTGTTCGAAAAACATAAATATATACAATTTTCTGGGCAACCTATAGCGGAAGGCCAGAGACGAGTTATGCAGATAGAGCCAGAGGGAAAACAATGACAAGGGGACATGCCATCTTTGTTCCGTGCTGTGTGGTCGTGCGGCTGGGATGAGTCATCCGAGAGACGGAATAGGGCTGGAGGATAGAGCTAACTTCAGTTCAGTACATGCAGAAAATATAAAATCACCCACAGAAAATAGACAGATAATTATTTACGATAGTGGGACTATTAAACATTTTTTCGTATTAAAAACATTAACATATCTGCTTATTGCTGACATCAACAAACTATACATTTTGTTTACATTCGACTTGTACAAGAAAGGTGGTGAAAAATAGTATGGTCCCTATAGGACACTAGCTAGTATACAAGATCTTGGTGCTTGTAACTAGCATCGGCGGCCATTCACACAATGCAAGTCGGGGTGTGCAAGAACGTGCCCACTTTCTTGTACAAGAAAGATGCCCGTGTGTACTAGGCTGTAGTACCCCTGCTAAGGCCTGTCTACAATTGCTAGGGATGTTTGCGATGCATAAAAGTATTGATACTGGTATAGAAAGAGGAATCAAAACCATGGTATCGATTCTCATTTTGATACCAGTATCACAAGAAACGTATCAATACTGGTGTCATATCAGTACCTGTAAAAATGTGTTTAAATTAATTTGGTCAGTCTTCCATGTTTCAATAAATATTTTTATATTTATACATACTTATATTTTAAATTATCCAATACTTCTTTCATTTTGAGGTCTCTACAGAATTGATAATTTTTCGTGTGAGAACATCTTACTCTCGGTCTGTTATGCTCAGGAAGCGAGCATCACAATGTTTAGCTCTTGGGTCCGTCGCAATTACTAGTTGAGAATGAGCAGTATATTAAATTTAAATGTAGGGTAGTATAGGTTGGTCCTTTGGTTTCATACTTGACACAAACTTATCGTTTTGACTTCATCAGGTTGTGGTGAGAGACGGGCTGTGAACCTCTGATTGCAAGCTGTTTAGTAATCTTTAAGCCCCTGTTACACTGTCAAATTTTCACCTTCAACTAAATATGACAGTAAAATTTGAAGACAATTTAATTTAGAGCCATCGAATTTCTCCTTCCAACAAATATTATCAAATGTGTAATCTTTCTTATATGTGTTTGAAAATGTGACACACTGTCAAATTTTTTACTGGGAGAATTTAATTTGAATTATCATTTAGAAATTTTCATAGTGAGATATTGCTTTTGTTTTTCCATGCAGTCCATTGCAGGAAGAAAATTTTTATAAAGACCCCGTCCCCTCTCTACTAGTCTTTTCAACTCTACTAAGAGCATGTTCCCAAACACTCTCTCTCATGTAGCATTCTATTTAATTAATTTGAATGCCTGCAATAATTTTGAATTTTCTTCTAGTATGTCGCAAGGGTTTTTACGTCTCTCTTGGCTGTTTTCCCGTGCTCTTCATAGTTAAGACTAGTTCTAAGTACACTTAGGGAGGTATTCATGGCCCCAAAATGCAGGTCATGGCTGCCCAATCCCTCTTTGCCGGGATGCATGTCTCCTTGCATGATTTCCTTCCTTGTAGACGTAAGAGGTTAGCTCTGCGACACAAATCCTGCCCTATCTTTGGGCCTTCATTTCACATAACACTTATATTAAGTTAGAGTAGAAAAAAATTGCAGGAAGATATGTAATGTATATTGTAATTTATTTTCACTTCTTTATTAAATTCAAATTTTATTTATCAGAGATGTTTCCTGCACAATGAAATTTAGTGCCTTTGAGTTTGTAATATTATGTGCAATATTCACTTATAGCATTTATGCTCAGACAAATTCTACATAAATAATCATTACCTATTTAATTTCCATAAATTGTACGTTATTTTAAAGTTTCTTTACTTCCATTGTGATTGGCTGAGACCGACAAACATCGAAGAAATTTTATAACCCGTCCAATCTTCAAATGTTTGATGGAAGCTGAAGCCATTCAACTTTCTCAGACAGATATTGCACGGCGTTTATGGCATTTCGATAACGTCATGACTGTCCATCTTCATTTGACAAAACTTGTTTGAAGCAGTGTGACGGGGGCTTTAGACATCTGTAGTGACCGAATGGCTTATCCGATCAGCGAAATTCTGGTGTCTGTTTGTGCATAAAAAAAAGATTAATTAAAACATAATCAAGAATTATAAATAGGCCTAGGTTAATACGCACACATAGTGACTTTCCAATCAATAATAATTGTTGTTGCAGATTACAAATGAAAATACTTAAGGTACCTCAATGCATTCCAAAGTTATATGAAGAAGAAGTTGAACGTTCCATGCAGCAGCGAAATGTCGACTTGGTGATTCATCATCATCACATATCTTCCTCTCACCATCTATAGACGTTGTCACGTAAAAATACCTATGGTAGTGTGGATGACACAGCCCACCCTATTTTCTTTTCATATCTGATGTTTGCTTTGAAAAAATACAGAGTGAAGCACTTATTAGTACTAGTTATATTTGGGCATCGTTCTAATTAGAGAACAAGTAGATAACTGATGTGTGCTGCTTTTAAAATTATTATTATATGGAGGAAAACACATTTTTATATTTTTGGAGCACTTTGATTGAAAGGGTTCAAAATTAACTGCGAGAAGTAATTCAGAAAAAAAAGGTGTTGCTATCGAATCATTTACTGATATGATACTGGTAAAGTATTGAAGTAAAAGTATCAATTCCAAAATACCCGGTATCAAAAGTACGTAGGCCTATCAATACTAGTATCATATCAGTAATATAACAACATCCTTAACAATTGCCTGGTAAACATTAAGTAATGAATACTTAAGTGATATAAAATCATGACCATGTAACAACTAGATAGCTGTTTATTGTTTGTAGCATGCTTAATTTACGGCGTCATATTTTTACATTCTGAACGCTCGCTTTTGGACAATGCAACTGTAAGCAATATTAGGACTGCATCAATATTACTAGCTGAGGGTTTTTTATATTTCAATGAATGCGTGAGCCTCGAGAATACTGTTAAGACCTAAAGTGTATGTGTGATAAAGTTACAGTGATGCTCTTTCCTTGCATTCAATTACCGAAGAATACGTACCAATGTGGGCAATTCTGAGCATGAACTTTATGACAATTTTTGAGACACTTTTAGAGTCATAGTGAGTATTTGCTGATTGAAATAATAAAAATGATGATTGTAAATTCAGATTTGAAGCTTTTCTTAGGTAGAACCAACAACACAATCATCAACTCTCATATCATACAACATGCAAATTGTCATATTACTTACTCGTAGATGCTGCATTTATCAAATATACTCCTTAAAACAAAATTGCAAAAACAACTAATCTACACAGAAGACATAACATTTAATAAACATAAAAAAAAAAAAAAACCAATTTTACACTAGATTTCAATTATTGTCACTACTTAATGAATTAAAATTACGAAAACTCTGCTGTCATAAATGCTACCATGAAGTTTTAACATTTTGTACTCAGACTAATCATTTTATGCTTTGTTTAAATATTTTGCCTTTGTAACTCCAAATACCAAGAGTATAACTAAATGAGAATTAACACAGCCCTTTGATGCAGAACAAAAGCTTTCTTCAGTAGACCAGTTCGTCAAAATTGTAGAACACAAGCTTTAGTCTAATTAACATTATGGGCTGCCGGTATTGTTCTACTAGAGGAAGCCCTACGAGATGAGTGCCAACAAATTCCACAAATGTGTAGGAGCGGAGCATGCCAGGACACTGCTGCCGCGATGCTGGCCAGGAGTGACAACACAGCTTGTCTACAGTCCGCACAGGATCGTGCACATAACACATTCTGTTTTCATTCCATTCAAGAACCATTTCTGTTTTACACATAACTACATTAATATATCGATGAACTACACAAGAAGTGTTCCTTGACAAATGCAGTATTGTTTTCAGTTTTCAGAAACTTTGAAAAGTTTGTATATCGTAGGTTTCAGAAGAGTGGTGCTGAATAAATAAAATATACCCACGCAAAGTCATGATTAACTTTATTTTGAATAAAGTATTTATATAGTTTTTTCAAGAAATGCATTGATACATTAGATATGTTACAAAAAAGAAATGTTTCAAGTTTACAATTTTGGGATAAAACTGCATCACCAACTCTTTTATGCCATATCCATTTTTAAACATAACTTTGTGTACATGAGATTTTGACTTGACTGGTTATTTTCACCAAACAGCATTACAGTAGGATTTAGTGAAAATTCAATTATTATGGCTGCTGCACTGAGGTAACTCTTTTACAGTGCTCATCACATTATACAATTTATATTATAAATTTTTTCATAAGTAAACACAAAATGAGCAGTCTGGGAAAAACACAAATTTGATCATGGAAAAGTCAGCAAATTTTGAAACAGAAGTGAAGTGGCCTGCTATTGTAGTCGCATCTCAATTTTTATGACCTAAGGGGGTTTTCAAATATGTTCAACATGAGGGCCTTGGTAATAATTTGGGTTGTAGCGCTACATGTCCCAAATAATTTCACCTCGACATATATGCTCGATGTATCTGTATCAAATATGTTAATACATAACTTTTTGTCTGTCGTTTGTGAAGCTAGCGCCTTGTGAGAAAATGGGACTTTCGTACCATATCTTTGGGGGCCAATGAACTGATACGTACAGTACCTCCTAATCTTGTACACAAGTCCCACTACTGTGGGACATACATAAATTTATTTGAAAAGTGAATGGCCTTTAAATATTTTAGGTTTAGTTAACCGTGTCTACAAAAACATTAGACCGAAGTACTTAGATGTTAGTAGTACTAGAAGTAGAAGCTCCTAATACTACTGTACCTCCAGAATGCAGTTGTTTGCATGCCAACTTACCGTGTGAGTGTTCAGGGTGTTTAATCCCAGGGAAAGGCACACGTGTGTTTGTAATTGTATCACTTGTGTTTCTGGTTCCATCTCTAATGATATCTCTGTCAAGATATCAAGGCCCACGTATAATCTGCACTTTTTTAGAAATTCATCAAAACTATTTGCTTTCATGTAAAGTACCTCGGCTCAAACTTTGTTTTTAATGTATAGTATAGGAATGAGCCAATTTGTAAACTATTTCACTAGATCGACGCATGAATAAAGTGTTCAGGCCCATGGCAATGGCCATTTTACAGTTGGTGGAAGTAGGAATACGTAGTGTTCATGAAAATATGTGTTAAACATGGCTTCTGAAAGTGTCGAGTCTGCTGCGAACAGTACATGCAAGTAGGCAGGGATGTGTTTGTAAGTTTAATGCAGAAGTGGCCAATCAGGGTGTCTACTTACCTTGGAAATCGTGGAAAATTCGGAAATATCAGCAAATTGAATTTTTGTCATGGAAATTAGAGAAAACCAGAAATCATTGTGGGTTCTTTTTATTTGGTTTTGGTTTATGGAACGTGAAACAAAATAAGTATAGACTTTTCACAGTAAAATTAGCACTTTTGTAAGCCCTGCTTAAGATCTACTTGTATCCACGTTGCATATTCTTCCTCCTTATGTAAAATTAACACTGGTAAAGGCCTTATCATTTTATCCATGCGTCGGTCCAGGGAAACTGTGAAATAAAAAAAAAGTAATGATTTTACAAACATGCTCATTTTTACGCTTCGATACATTAAAAAAACAGAAGGCGAAAGAAATAGTTAATCGCAAAAGGTCGCCTAACACTTTGTATTCAACGTTATTGAACAACTTTCCAGCCATCATTACCAACTTTACTGGGCACATCTCACTCAGTGCCCCATTATAATATATGCAGGCAGGAGCAGTGACTGTCCAAGATTGATTTCAATAGTGCTCGCATTATCGTGAACAGCTTTTATTGTAGGTATTTACTATATTTCCATGTTTCATAATCCGTTTCAATATTTTCTGTTCTCGATTCTGACCGAGTACAATTCATTGTTTCATTCATAATAAAAGTGAAATTAAATTCATCAGCACATGCATATTTGGATATTTTTCACGGAGTACCATAGGTGTGTCCAATTTTTTTTTAGTAATTTGTAAATCTATTGTACTATACATAACTGTTAAAGAATTCTGGAAGATTTTAGAACTATCAGGGAATTTTTTTCCAGGACGTAGTAGGCACCTTCTCGGTTAGTTGCAAAACGGCTGTGTGGTTACTGTATATAATGTTTTAAATGATGTTCATGAATGTTGTGGTGTGCTGACGAGTGGGTTTGAAGGAGTATTATGTAACTGCGTGGGGGCGGCTGTGTTTCAGACTATGTGCTGTGCAGACGTTGTGGTGCCGACATAGCGGACTTTGGCTACCTGGACGCCCGAGTCAGCCCTTTAGCCCTGCTCCGTGCTAACCAGTCCTTTGGGAAGGTAGTAGTTGAAGCACAAGTGCTGGAGAATCCTTCTGGCATCAGGTTTCAAGTAGTGACCATCAGCAAGGCCGGTTGTGCGGGCATTGACAGTGTAGGTGACGTTCCAGCACGTAGGTCTTACTATCTTGTATTCCTACAGACACTATATATTTATTCTTGTTACTGACGCCGTCGTGTGAAACACGAGACGAACGATGGCACAAATGCTTACTGGTAATTTGGGCACCAGCGGTGCTTCCCAATCACCGCCCTATTGAGACTTAGGGATGCTGTGTGTACGTCTCACCCGTGCATACTTACAAACACATAGGAAATACTAACCTTTTAATAAAATCACTGAAATAAACAATTCAAAAAACATATGTGGCTTGGACACACTCACTACTGAATTAAAAAATTGAGTTCACTGTAGACGTGTTTTTATTGATGCCGTTCATACACATCAACGTGCCAATGAATGGGTTATCTCGGTCATGACTAGCCAATTCCGCTTGGGTGCTCCCCAACCCGTAATTAATTTAGCGCACGCCTAAATGGATGATCTCACCGAGGTGCACGAAAGCACAGTCTTCACACAGGAAGAGGGCCGACAGCCACTAGGGTGGACTGACGGTTTTTTCCCTGAAGACAGGACACTGTGAATAACAAATTAATACCCTTAATACACATTAACACTAGTGATTACTCGGCATCACTAACACAAACTCGTCGGGGCTCACCCTCTAGCATGTAGTTAGTGTGGTGACGGCCTATACACAGAGCCGGCTAGGACGGGAGTAATTGCGCCGTACACTAACTACACAATTACATAGACCCTTGAATGAGACATGAGATGGATATTCACAATAAACACACACGTGTGTAAACAAGTTTAGGTGGTGTGGATGCTGCTGGATGAAGTTCGTAGCAGACCACGTGGTGCACATGAAATTGCGTTATTTCTGTGTGGAAACTGCATACTAAATTCAAATACAATATTATTCGTGTTGAGCACGTAGTTCTCTTTACAATTAGAGTCGTTACAGGCTTGGAACATGCCTGATGGCGGTGAAATCAAACATTACTGTGACTGTGTGTCGAGTACAAAAAACGTCAATTTACGTGAAAAATACATTGAACCCTGAATAAAACTGACATAAAACCCTGAAATAAATGATTGCACATACAATGTTATATAAATAAGCTCTTAAAATGCAATGATGGCGTATACAATGACTTGACTTCAGTCGGCCACATGGTTATACGTAACGTTGCTGTAACATAGCGAAGCATGAAAATTACCCTTAAATACATACATGAAAATAAAGCTCTTAAAATTACGTGTAGCAATAATGCAGAAGTTACACTGAGATGCCATAGATGCAGATAGCGTCTGATTCAAAATGCGTGGGTCACGTGACCTCTCCGACATCTTTCTCCTTCTTCTCCTCGATTAAGTAAAAAATGCAGCAAGGGCGTAAAAATTAGTAAAGCGGAGGCATAATGCTGGGGAAATTGTGTGGCAAAAACATACGCAAGCAAAGATTAACCGGTAAACTACAGTGAATATGGAAACCTACATCAGTGAACAAAAGTTGTAGTGCGCACGTGACAGTGTCTTACCTCGCCAGCTCTCCTCGACAGACTGTCCAGCTGCAAGCGTCGCACAGACCTATCATGGCCGTATACTGGGTTCATATAAGCGAAAGTGCTATGCACGCCAAGTGAAATATTTTATATTGAAAATGAACTGGCACAAATTAAATTACATATTATTTTACATTTCCGTAATTTTGTTATGATTTTCAATATTATTTTAATGTCTCTTTGTGATGGCGTTCATGCCAGAATATTAAGTGTTCTTAATCTCGGCGGTGTAGGCACTTTGAATATTCATAACCAAACAAATAAAATCAGTGCTAGCACTTTAAAACATTTTAAGACATATTGAATGCTGTAAAGACAACATAACATATTTTACCCTGAAATTAACACTTATAGAAAAGTTCAAATTATCTGCCTGTTTGCTTACGTGCAGAACACTTGAGCGCCGTAATGGGCGCTATTGGCTGGCGTCATTACGTCTACCCATAATGTTGAATCCAGTATTCAAGTTCCAAAACACACCAACGTATTGGTGTATATATGTGTATTTGCATATACTATATACTAAGTAGGGTTCAACTGTCAGTATACTTAATGAAGGACTGCAAATATTTTCTCACATGGAGTGTGGAAATAAAATTGTTTGCATGTATGGCAATAAATGGGGATGGCACAGAAATGACAAACAGGACTAAGTGCTTGCAAAAAATTTTTGAATGTTTGGGTTTACTTGCTCCCACATGTGCTGATACATAAAATCTGCTGGTAAAAATGATACATAAAATGTGCTGGTAAGAAAATAAAACCTAAATGCTTTTGTCGCACTCAATATGATTACCAAATTTAAAATGTGGTAGAGCGAGTAGTGGAGGGACAGAGATAAGACGGAACACAAATTTTTACTGTTCGAAGTGAGGAAACGATATCAGTGACTCACTGAAATAAATCATTATATATATATATATATATATATATATATATATATATATATACATACATACATACATACATACATACATACATACATACATACATACATACATACATACATACATACACACATACATACACACATACATACACACACACACACACACACACACACACACACACACACACACACACAGAAGACTATAAAGTATTATGTTTCAATAGTATTTACTGATTCCTTAAAGAAAAATGTGTAATGTTGACCATAGATATACTATTAAATTATCATTTGATTTCATATTCAGTTAACTAATGATAGACATTTATCATATTTAACAAGAATATTTAATTCACCCTTTGAGAATGATCTGATAACTGGTTTTATTAGCAAAATCTCGCCAATAGATGATGGCTAATGTTAACTCAAAATGATTTGAAATCCCAAAAACATTTTAATACTAAAATGGTTGTGTCCAACATATTTCAGTTTGTTTTTGCATGAAAATGATGATCTCCCAGGTTTGAGTAACCAACAGAATGATTCATAATTATTTTTAAAAAAATTAGTTGAGATTTTTTGGTTCAAATTGACTGTTTCCTTGCACGAAATCAATATTTAACTCACAAATAGGTAACAGATTAGTACATTGGATAGACATTGCCAAAATGTCATAGCTGCTGTACATTGGACACACACTTCATCACACTCCAAAATATGTCATTTTTTAGACAAAATATGGCATTTGGGGATTTATTCTGTCAACATCCCTGCCAACAAACACGTAATCAGCAAAGTTTGGGATGTGAAACCTATCTTATGTATGGCTCAGCATCTCCTTAATCTTGATTGGGCCGAACATGGTAGAGAGCCCCTTTTCTAACAAGAGGAAGGAACCAGAATTCCTTGCTTAAGTCATGGATAACTGAACCTAATGACTTTACATGGTAATACAAACACACTATTATTAAAAATTGCTACGCAAGATCATATGAACACATCTCCTTCGAAAGATGCAAGGAGAGCACTGCACTTCATGAAAGAAACACAATAAAATACATGTTTATACATTGGAATATATAAAGAAAAATATAATTACAAACATGTTTATATGCTTGAATATTTAAATAAACTTAATTCATTATAGAAACATACAGTAATTGAACAGACATTAAACCATGACGGGTGATACTCTGTTGACTACGCGTACGTCAAGTGTAAGTGGGAGAATATTTTTGTTCGGGTGCTAAGGCAGGTAAACCCTTATTCTGGAGGGTTTGTGTATGCAGTTAGTCTCTACGTGGGGCCGGTGCTTTCCCTGTGTAGAGTACTGGCTTGGTAGCTTTACGACAGGGCACAAAGTCTTGTTCTGCCAGAACACTCTTGCAATTCAGGCTCTGAACCTTGGGCTATACACCTCGGCGACTAAGGCTGCTTGTGCTAGAGCATGGTTCTGGAGAAATGATGGTGCGTGTTAATGTTCCTGAGTTGTGAGTTTTCTGGTTGACATGTTGTTTGTGTCGGTGGGGACAGAGCAACAGGCGTGAGATATGTTATGGGTGCTGTTGGTCACTGTTCCAGTTCACTGATGAATTCCACGAGCCACCGGTGAATTTCGTTACTGAGGCGCGTTGGTGGCTGAAATAAGTCTCGTGGTTCTTCCGGTGTTACTGGAATGAGCAGGCACCAGAAAGCTTGAGCTTGTTCCTTAGGAGTGAGCTGCGCTATTGCGTCAACAAGGGCGGGGGTTAGCACTTGCAAACGCCAGAGGAAATGACCACCTGTTTAATCTTCCTTTTTAGACCCCTGCATCTGAAGAAAGGCCTCTGGAGTCTCACACACTCTCACATCCGTGAGGGGGAAAAATCAGGGTTTGTGGTTCTCTACTGTAGAGCCAAGTGGTCAGCTGTCGATGAGCAGATACCCAATCTTGGTGCTCGGCACGGTGAGTAGGGAAAATTATGCCTCGCCGTCTGCAGTCTCAACGCGTGGGTGTTGGTTTCGACCACGTATTCCCAATCCAGGGAACGTTCTCTCAATGGAAAGGACGAGCACCGAACTGACAAAGCTGGTCCAGAAACCATGTACCTCTGTAGGCTCCACCGTTCAACCTACCGAAGTATATAGAAAGGTTGGCCAGGTGAATGCTTGTGGGTAAGCAAGACGTGTGTTGGTTCACTTGAGTAAAAGTTCATCTACACAGTCTAGTGTAGATGTAGATAGATGACGAGTGGCACGTTGCTAGGATAACTAAGCAAGGTGTGACAGGATAAGTCCAACAATGGAGCTTAGAGTTTTGCATTTTGGCACGTGCTGTCAAGGAAGGTATAGTGAGGAATAAAACTGGTGAGTACTACAGCCGCTAGGGTGGTGAACACTGCTCTTGAGTCGAATTTAGACTCCATATTCATACTCTGTCAGGTGACTGCCTCAACACTAATTGGCTAGCATCGTGTAGACAAGGGGTGGTCCCTAAATTGGGGGGGGGGGGGGTCGATAAGCATAGCTCTCTGGGACACATCACCGGCCGGCTGGGAGAGAATGGGGAACAAATGACTAAACATACTAGTGGTGCCATCTAACTGTGATTATTAGTACTCATTGGCTTGATGTGCATAGTTTCGCCAGGCTGATGAATAAAACAATTTCCACTGGCGGGAACATCCATTCTTGCAGGGTAGACCGTACTATCTTCTAAAATCACATGGCCAACGGTAATGCAAACGCCATAGAAATTGGATACGCTGCAGGCTATGTTGACGAGCTGAAGTTGTGTAATTATCACTGTTGAAAACGCCTCATGCGTCAATTTGTCCCCTCTCCGCTGCAACGGAAGCTCATCCTTGAGGGAGAAGAGAAAACAATTCATATTGAAAGGACGTGGGTTGTCCTCACAACAGCAATGTGGTCTCCCTCTCGACTAACCCCGTCTTAAGAGGATGAGATAGAGCTCATCTCTGATGAGAGATGGAAGCAAATTCCTCCTGAGCAGGACAAAGGAGTGTCCTCGCAGGAACGATCGACCTTCCTCTCGGCTAGTGCCGTTTCAGGAGGATGGCTTGGGTGGAGAAAGAAATTCCTTTGAGAGAACGTCAAACTGTCCCCTCAATAAAATTTTTCTCTCTCCCTGTTGTGCCTCAGTACTGTCTGCTACTCTGTGCGCCACTTCCCTTGTGAATGAACTTGACCTAGCATTTGAAGAATCAGCTGGCTGGGAGCAGGTGCGGTGGTGACTCTTTTTATCTTGTTGCTTAGCGTTGGTGGCAGCAGACATCCTCTCTCTGTTGCATGGACTCAGTGTTCCTTCTCTCTTCAAGATATGGTTACGGGAGTGCCAGGATATGGCTGCATTTTTGTATTCTTTTTTCTTTTTGCATAAGCTCTTCATGTTACATTGCTTTATTTCTTTTGTCTGTGTTTGAACTCACGTGGGGAAACCGAACTGTGTGCCGCAGTCCTCTTTTTAGTAAAGTGTGCAGTCTTACATAATGAACTTTAATGTTTGGTTAACTAACAAAATTACTGTGTGGCTGTGAGAAAGAAAAGCAAAACACACAGAGGCTGCATGCGGAATAGTACGACTCTGGGGGAATCATAAAATTCTAATTATTAAGCAGTTAATAAAAACAAAAGTTGCCAGGTAAGAACCACACTTGTTCGGTTTGTGTCAGCTACGCTCTGCTGTGGCCGCCTGCGCAGTAAGATATGCTTGGCTTTACCGTTAGCCTCCTAGTGTCGCACAGCAGGAAAAACTAGTGTAATTAAAAACAAGCTTAAAATATAACGAACTGATCACTTCCTGACTCGGTCCACTGCTAAGAGTTGGCAAAATTTGTGTTTGTGGCAAATACATTAACTACTTTCATTGTCGCACATCACCACTGCACATAAAGATAAAGGAGAGAGCAAGACAAGATATAATATCTTTGAAATAAATATGAATTATTTACAACAATATCAGTTTTTTCTCGTAACCTTTTTAATTAATTTATTTAGATCTTTGGTTGCTGGCTGAAAAATGCTTCTATACATTATTTGCAAGTGATAATTTTTAAATCATTTGAAAGTAAACCATTATTAAGTGCATTGATTTTACACAATTAAAACACTTTGCAAAAACAACTGTATTAACTTGGACGTTGATGCAGGATACTTTTCCCTATTGTTGGTTTTCAGAGCACCTCAGCTCCATCCTTATGTTTAGCATGGTAGAGATAGGATTAATTTTACAGTTTCTCCCCACATGAGCTCCGTTTGTACTGTCTACCATTGTAGCTTGTTTTATTCACTGGCACGCTCCAATTATGAGTATAGGACCAAAATGTTCATTTAATCCCCACTAGATGGCACTAGTTTGTTTATCATTCATCTTTACTTTCCATGCACAGGTCGGTGAAGTTACAGCTGTAAGCCATGCCTTTGCTGCTCCCCCCTCCCCGTTGCACTCTCCCCTAGCCCAAATGACCATGGCCAATTAGCGGCGGTGCTATAAAGGAGATCTCGTTTGCACCTCCGGGGCACTTGATTTTGTCTCTAGCACTCACTGCTTAGAACAAGTCACCCGCCAGTCTAGCACTAACTGCTCAGACGCACCCTGTTCTCTAGCTTCATGCCAGCACTCGTTGCTCAGCATACATCAAGCCTAGTTACATCAGTGATTCTAATAACTCGACGACGTTAAACAGATGACTCTCTCTATGAAGATCCCTGCTAACTCCCACCTCCTTCTCAGCATGGACGTGTTCAAGATTGGTAACTCCTCTCCTACAGTCCTTTTAGGGCTCCTCCTTCCAATTCACGCTTAGTCTCCTAGCGTCACACCCAGTTTGGCATACGGTTGCTACTCACGAGAACTACGGCAACAGTAGGACTAGAAGTCTGCTTAGCCAGCCACGCTTCACACACACACACTTCGTACCCTTCTCAACATTGGTTGCCTCTACCGGCTGAAAGACATACAGACAGTTTCTTGGCTGTTCCACTCGTACCGACATCCAGAGCGAGTAATTCATCACAGTTGTTTCTGTTCAAGAGAATAAATGTGAACTTAAACTTGATCCTTAAGACTACCTTTCATGTAGTCTTTGTACCTAGCTCCCAGTCGACTATCCAAGGGAAAGGGGGAACAGATAAGCCCGGGGAAGTTACTCGAGCGCATCAATACCCTCTTTTTGTACCCACACACACTAGTACGACCCACATTTATGTCTACTTCATAGGTGGAATAGGGGTATCACACGGGTACACTGTCTTCAGCCAGCTTTTCGGTTCAGTGTTCGTCAGTCTCTCCACTGCTGTCCCCGTCAAGAGAGACAGACGTTCCTTGAGCTGGGAAGACTTGGAGGACGCCATACCCACGTGTCAATCCCCAGACAGGTGACTCCTGCCCGTCAACTTTGCTGAGCAGTCCTCTCTTCTCCTGGCCTGGGGCACCTTGTTCTTACAGATGTAGGGTGGCTCCGTTGCCTTGGGTAGGCGGACGAGGTTTCTTAACCCCTTCAGTTTGCACGAGAGGTGATTACGCCCTTTTAAAAATGAAAGAAACGACACAAACACTAGAAAATTCTGTAGTGATTTTAGCATGTCGCCAATTGTAGGTTGGTTTCATCAGATAGATCACGTCTGGCCATCTTAATTTAAATACACAGCACACAAGGAAAGCAAACTGGAAATAACATTTGCCCGTGTTTACTTTAGCCTCTGCTTTTGGGGGATCACTGCACTTTACCACAAGGAACTTGTAGACACTAGTTTTCTCTTGGGAAGGTGGTTCTTTCAGGTCACGAGATGGGTCGAAAGACCCGTTCTGCATGAACGGTGTTGAGACCCATGCACTTCATGCACGGCCGTGCATGGCTGATGCACAGTGAGCAGCATAGTGCCTCCCAAGCAGGATAGCAAGGGCAACATTAGCTGAAAATTAATTACATTTACTATAAAATTATTAATATCAAAATGTTTGTAGGTTTCAAATTCTATTCAAGATTGTCTATATTTTTTTTCCAGAGTTGTTTTTATAATACAGTTGCAGTAAAAATGTTTTGACTTGTTGATATTAAAAGGGCGTGGACTAGTAAAATTATAAGTGGAAGCAGATAGTCATTAGTTTCAATTTATTCCTAGAAATTGTATAGTTAAACTTGTGGAAATTCCTTCAGAAGTCCTTGAAGTTGCATTTAAAGTGTGTTTGAAAACCCTGGTGTATGGATATGGTGTTTACAGTATATGCAGTAGCTTTCATGTGCTTCAGCCAGGAAAGGAAATTGTACTGCATTTATCAACAGAAATTTTACATTGATGTATGATATGGTGCTGCAGAATCAAGCAGTTAGAGGTTTTCAGAATTGTAAGGGTTTGTCATGGTGTGTGGTGAAAAATTGTTACTAATTGCTCTCTGCACAGTGTGTGTAGTGACATTAGTTGTTTTTTATATGCTAGTGGAGTTCGGCCCACACGTGGTTTCCTGGTTACGCTTGGCGGTCCTGTCTGTGTAAGCACTGTGGCCATCATCTAGGCTGGTAAGATAAATTTTCTGCTTGTGCATGCTGCTCTAGGCTGTAGTGGTTGTATGCACTTCTGTTATTATTTCAGCTGGACTCACAACCATCCGTCAGTCGGTCAGTCATGTGATCTTCAACCAATCGCAGGGAAACTTGTTTTTCTATGCTTCCATCCGTCAAATATATCTCAAACTGTAACTTTCGATAGACCGATGGATGGGCCACTGCGTTGTAATATTGTTCCTTGAACGTGGCTGCCGGAAAACAGTCACTTGTTTATTTATCTAAATATGTTTCGATTTAAATACATAAGGCAGTGAAGTTGTTTACTTTTTACGTTTCACCTTTGAATTTAACTGAAGATGGCTTGGTTATTTTCGGAGGAAATGCTGATCAATTATGTTAGGGAAAGAGAATATATTCATTAAAAACATGTGTGTCTGCGTGAGAAAGTTCTTGTTGTTCGGTGGTAACTGTGAAAATTTTCCGGATCGATAGACAACAGATTGTTGTGAGTCGCTTTCAATTGACTGACAAAAAAATTTATGAATGGCTGACTGACGGAAGCGATGGATGGTTGTGAGCCAAGCTTTATGCTGAAATAGTATGCTTCTCAGATATATTGTCATTGTGATGCCGACCTAATGGATGTTATTTACGTAGGTTGATGTTGGAGCTACCCCTAACCCTCCCCCTCCCCAATGTCTGGGCAGCAGGTGTCGCCTGCTTGACAGTGTTATTGCTAGGAGTGGTACTGGTGGCTTTTGGCAGTTAATTATGTCCCGCTGGGCATGAGGAGGAGCGTTAGTGAGTGCTAACCTACTTTGTACTTGGAAAGGTGTGTATCTGGATGGCAACTTGAGGCTTCAGACTACCAGATGTGCGGCTGATGACTGGTTATAAGATGCTAGTTTCTTTGGAAGTGTGTGAAGCAGTGGCGAGATGGTATGGGAGACATGCCAGAGTAGGCTTCTGCTTCCACTGTTTGAGCTGATGGCTGTTCCCCTCTGCCAAGCTGCTACCTCTTTTTTTCATTAATACACATGGTTGGTACTCGGTTAGCCCCCTACCCTTACTCCAATCAGGGCTAGTCCCTGTTTGGGCACTTATCTCACTCAGCCCTGTGGCTAGGCATAAGGGGATAGAAAGCATACACAGGTAGACAGTGGGTGTACCATAGGGGTAGGCACAGCCTGAGAGGAAGTATGGATAGGCAGGTGGATTGGGTTGGTAGGCCTGACTACTGGTCTCTAGCAAGTGATTTGACGTGCTGAATGTCGCTGGCAGACCCAAACACTTAAAGAAGGTTACAATAACCACGGGAAGGACACTACACTCATGTAGCGACGTCACCATAGATCCATACATCGTGTAGAGACATTTCTCCCTGAAGATAGGAACAGAGGTGGCAGCTTGTGCTGGCTCCTGCAAATGTGTCTGATGTTCGTTTGGATGAAACAGGAACTTGCAGGAAGCAGGTTGAGAAAGTGTAGTAGCTGCGAGCGATAATCCAGCCAAATTGGTTTGTCTGTTTATTATCGGAACAGCACACACACCCACAACCACCCTGTATCCTGACTATAGCCTGAAGGACCAATCCTAGAATGCCAACCAGAGTGACGCCTAGTCTCGGAAGACACGGAGGCGCGTGGGATGAAGGTGACCTCATTGGTACAATATTCTGACTCGTGGCTGAATGTGAATGGCTAGTTGGGTTAGTCATGAAGCACTGTTTTGATGAGCTGGCAGGCAGCATGGCATTCTCGACTTGAACTGCGATAGCTGATAGATGAAAGTGAAGTCTGTCAGCATCTGGGCAGAGTGACATTCTGCGAGAACTGCGACAATCAGTTAGGGGTTGAAGAAGTCTGTACGTGGGCAGGCAGAGTAACGTTCTACGACTGAACTGCAAGTCTTAGCCTCAAACTTTGGTATGCGGCCTGTATATTTACCCAGTGCACAGGACTAGCGCAGAGGTGCTAATGAAGTCACTCGTGGCACATCAATCTATTGAACACGGTGGCACTGTGGTGAGTAAACCACTGGACACACATTTGGGAGGACACGTGTTTGAATCCTGGTGTTTGTGTGCTTGCGAACGTGTCCCACCCCCTCTCCGCCTGTGACACCAGAAAATCGTGGTAATAGAGATGCCATTCCCTTGATCAGGCATTAGTCAGTGCACAAAATGGAGATAAGAGAGTTGCAACTCATTGATAATACAGGTCTGCCAACAGCTGTGAAGCTGAAATCCTGGTTCTTGTACATAAAAATTCTTTAAAATCTGGGAATCATTGGGTAAAATTCTTGGAATTAATTAAAAATTGGTAAATTACAGAAAAAGTGGTTATGAATGACGTTTACATATTAATTGTGAATTATTTGTTTGGAATGTACAAACAATGTGTGTACATACAACATGGTACTGTCAAACCACCACACATAAAATAATCACACTTCCTAACAAATTTATGTAGTATTCATACAAAAATGAAACTTTAATTTAGTATCTTCTGTAACTTGTAATATTTAATTAATATTAAATACAAATTTAAAATAGTGAGAGCAGTGATATGTTGGTAATGTCTAGTAAGAAATAGTTCACAGTTAAAATGTTTTAACCTAGTTTTTTTTGTATGCTATTTATTCCTGGGTGTCCAGCTTGCAGGTCATCATAATAATGGCAGCAGAGGTCTGCGCTTAGCCCTTTTGGTATGCATATTCGTCATTCTGCCCCAGATTGTTCAGTCCGGGACCATACCATGTCATCTCGGAGCTCAATGTGCTAAGGGTGGTTCTGGAGAAGCCTCTGGATATGCAGGTCTTGCTGTTCGTGGTAGGTTATGCGGTATTTGCTCAACTGGTGCTGAAGTAGTCAGAAGTGTTCCTCGGGGCTGCATTCAGGCGCTCGAGGGGAACCATTGTCTCTCACTACTCATCTTCTTTTTCTTCCACATTGAGGTCCGGCTGGCATGACAGGACGTCGAGCAAGTCGTTAGTTTTCCCCTGGTAGTGCTGAACTTCAAAAGTCGAACTCAGTTACAAAACATCTCCCACCTCTTGAGCTTGACCTTTGAATTTCGTAACTCCCGGAGCCATTGCAGCACTTTCCTGTCAGTTTGGAGGATGAACTTCTTTCCCTCTATGTGGTAATGGTATTTGCAGATCGCCTAATTGACTTCTAGGCCCTGCTGCTCATTTATGATACCATAGTTCTGTGGCGTTCAAGCGGGTGCTGGCATATGCAATTACTTGCAGGTGGTATTTGTCGTCTTCTTGGTATAAAACTGCTCCAACGTTGTTCTGACAGGCATCTGTTGGGAGTATTAGGGGGCTCTTCCCATGTGGGTGATGCAGCAATGTGATGTGGCGAAAGCTTTCCTTGAGGGTCTGAAAAGCTTGACGATGTTCAGATTCCCATTTCCAGCATGCTTCTTTTTCTAGGAATGTGTATAGTAGGGGTCATTTGGCTGACAATATCTGGAATGAAGTCACGTAGCCAGTTGTATAATTCTAGAAAACGGCGCAACTGTCTTTTCGTCTCTGGTTCTTCGGCCTCTTCAATGCCATATTGATGAGGCTTGTGGATAGTTTCCCTCTGGAGATAGGACATAGCCCAAATAATTAATTGTCTTGCCGAAGTGACTCTTCGATAACTTGCAAGTTAACAGTGCTCTTCCAGTGACCTGGAATAATTTATCACGTCTAAGTAGGCGAAGCAAATTTGCCCAATTTAGCCGGTAAGGATCTCGGCTGACTTGAGCCATTGAAATGTGGCAGGTGCATTCTTCAAACCAGACGACATTAAACTAAATTTTAATGTCTCACCCTCGGGTGTGGTGAATGCCGTGTATTTGTGGCTGTCTGGGTGGTGTTGTCATTTAAGTCCGTATAATTGATGCAAAAGTGTAGCTGACCATCCTTTTATGGTTCAAGTACGAGGAGGGAATTATAAGGTGAATCCAATCCGATGGCCGACTTTTCCTTGGTTATTTATCTCTTCCACTTGTGTCATGATTAAATGGCGCCTCCTTGCGAACACTATATGGGCGGTTGTATACTGGGGTGTCTGTGGTAGTCCAGAGCTCATGCTGAATGGTCCAGGTCTAGCGCAATTGCCCCACTTGCCCAAACCTGCCGGCACGTTCATTTAGGATCTGTCTCAGCTGGTCAAACTTGGGCCTCTTGAGCTGGTGGTTCATTTTGTCTTGGTTGATAGGTTGTGGGATGAACACAGTGGTACTGTGCTCCTGGTTTTTGTCTCCCATGTAGACTCTTCCCTGGCCATGTGAAATTCGCCTGTTGGAGTGCCAGGCCTGACGAGGTGAGACCCGGTAGACTCCGAGCGACTCACGGCGAAGCTTTAATGCCACCCGAAGTCAGCTAACCAGCCTTATCCACCGTGTGGGATTCACCGGTTGGATTGCTAGGACTGATGCGTCATGATGTTATTGCATCTGGGTACTCTAGCTAGGGAATTCAGCCACCTGCCTCTTTGCTTGCTGTGATGACCCTAGTACCCTATGTCATGCCATTCACCTGATGAGGAGGGACTAAGTGGGTCAATAAGAAGGCATCTACGACTCGTACAGCCAGCCAGTTTCCAAGTAACCCATCCCTGTCGGCCTTCAGCCTTTCTTCTGTTCAGGAACATGCACAAGCCACCCGTCGACTGCAGAGGACTCACTCTTAAGTCTGCAGTTGCCATTTATTCTAGCCACTCCAGAATACCGCTGGGATACCACATCCAGTCATTGTCTGCCTCCAGCTCTGGCTGCCTGTGGTCCTGGGCCTCATCAGCACCATTCATTGAGTGCTGTTGCCCCCCCTCTGCCACCCGTTGCCTAGCAGCCTCAGGAACAGCCAGCTCCACCAGCTCACCAGCTGGCCCCGAGCGAGGTCTGGAGAGTCGTCTACCACAGTCAGCCAATGGTCAGCTACAGCGCCGGTCTATAGGTGGTAAACCAGCACCCATTGCCAACCACACCACTTTAGACGCCTACCTAACTTGCCGCCTCCCGACCAGGCTGACTCTGTACTCCAGCTCCTTAAGGGCCAGGGTGAACACATAGTAACCATCCCGTATGGCCTCCCAGTGTTCTGTGCCTGAACCCGCTCAGAAAAACCCTTGTAGACTTGGCGATGTGCCAAGCATCACTGTTGTCACACGTCAACATCATTATGTCAACATCAGCATGTGACAAGAAGTGTTCTTGTCGCATGCTGTATTGTTTTCAGTTTTCGGATACCTGGAGAAGTTTTTATTTCTTTCGTTTCCGCAGATTGCGCCAAATAGATACAAATGTATCCATGTAAATCATGACAACTTTTATATTTTGAGTAGTGTACGTTTCTACGTTTTTGATGTCCTTATAGTTGAAGACTAGGCTAGATGTTAACACTGAGATAACAGAAAAATTTACCTTTTCCCATACTTTACAGAGAGAGAAACCTTTGGATCCATGTTCTGACTCATTAAAGGAAGTATCTGCAGTATGGAAATTAAATGGTATTATTATTAGGAATTGTTTTTGTGGTTCCCAAAAAAAAAAGTGTTATTTAAAGAGGGTTGCTATTTTAGGGATCTTAGAAATGATAGTTAACTTTAGTTTAATTTTCTAATATTTTATGTACTCTGTTTCTCTGGTAACTTGTAAACACATGAGAGCTGCATTATTAAAGCACGTATGTTGCCTTTGCTTGTCTACCTGTCTGGCGTGTGAAGTGTATACAGAGATTTGGAAGAAAATACATTATTCAAGCATTGTTGGATATTTTTTGTAGTCGTTTCTAAACATTGAAAGCATTGAAGAAATGTTTCATGGTCATAGACAAGCCCCAAGTCCTCATTTCAACTCCAAGGGTTATTTTTTTGGGCATGAAAATTGTTGAAACAGTTGTTTTCAGAATCTGTTTTAACTGTTTAATTTTGTATACACAAACTTTGTATTTGTCTTTAGACATGCATCTTACTTTTATCTTTATTAGCATGCTATGAAATTTTATTGTCACGGTTTAAAGTTCACATTAAATGTACAACTGTACAATCCTTATATTTTTTTGCAATTGTCAGCTTGCAATCATGTTTTAATTTATTTTTATACATTTCCTGTGTGAAATCCTGTTAAGAAGTTTTCCTGCTTAATAAGTTCAGTAATTTTGCACCTTGTCTATAAGCACGTGTGTAGTTAGACCCTTTTAAGAAGTTTTCCTGTTTAATAAACATCATTTTTGCAGTCCCTTCAAAAACGTCTTAATAGAGTTTTACTTTCGCTGCAATTTTTTTTCCCAATTTTTTTATTACCATTTTTTGTCAGTTTTTATGGTCTCTCAGTATGTTATTACAGACAAGGTGTCCATACAAACTCAGTGCCATAAAATCGAGGTTTGTGTGTGTTTTGGGGAAAGTGTAATATTGTGTTAAAATTTATATAGTTAACCTTACTTCTTTTCCAGGATTTTTGAACCTGTTGAGACAGCGCTGGGAAATGTCAAGACTCCTACATCTGCAGGCTTTTATGCTCTTATTGTTGACAATGTGCTAAGTGAAAGCTGTAAGTACTTTTTTTTTTCCGGTGTGCTGCATGTAATTCTTATTACAAGTAAATGTTGTCATAATTTTTTTCCCAAGAAAATAAAAAAATGTTATACTTCTTCTACAGTCTCTACATACCGGTAATCACATGCCATCATCACCAATTTACTATTTGTACAAAATAACAACTTAACTTGTAGAATTAAACTACAGTCAAATCCAGAATTTACAAGGCCTCATGGTTCCAGAGAATGACCTAGTCAATTCACTACCCTCATAAAATCATTGCAGTTTGATTTTAATTCCCCCAAAACCCTAAAAATTATGTTAGAAGTGAGTGTTTTTCATTGTCAGTTTTCAATTGTTTGTGGTGCAAAAAATAGGCTTTTAAATTGAGATATTAATTTATTTCAATAAATAAATATCTTCCGAATAAAAGTAAACCCCAGAATGGTACATAAAACCTTCGCTTATCACAAAAAAGTGAAACACTGGGCGCTGAATTGCATAGTGAGTGTAAAGTCCATTTATCCAGTAGCTTCTTGCAGAATAATCAAATAACTTACAATTGAGTATTAATTTATTTAAATAGGCTATTGTCTTCTGAATAAAAGTATACCCCAAAACTAGTTACTTGCAAGTTGGATTTTTACAGCTTCAAGTCTAGTCAAGTTTTATGAAACTTGAGTGGAATCAAGTCGAGTTTCAAGTTGTATGAAAGTCGAGTCAAGTCTAGATCAGTTCAAAAAAAAATTTTTTTGTGGAAATTGAGTCTCTACCATAAATGTAAATGTGTACTTATGTACATAGGTATAATGCCCGCCCCTTAAAAACTTTCTCCCCTCTTATGACGCACAATGCCCTAGGTTAGGTGTCCAAAAACCTTGATGCATTATGCCTTGCGAAACACGCCACAAAAATCTTTATTACGTGACATCTGAGGTAAAAGGCCGACGTGGTGGTCAATATTATGGTTTTGGTTCGTGATGCCAGTACTATGAGAAACGTAAGTATGACTTAATATTAAGGGGGTGCTCGGCTGGTACACAGCTATGGTCATGTGGTTGGAATAAAATCAGGTGTCTCTGTCACAGCCCGGTGAACGGGCTGGCCCGTAGCAATGGGTTTACCTTGTTGGAACTGGTTCCATGTTGGCTGCATCCTCAGTTGCTGTGAAGGCTGGTGATTGTTGTTGGTGTTGCTGGGATGCGGTGCACTTCTAATGTTGTTGGTGTCCAGAGTGGATTGATGACAGATGATCTGCTGGCCCCCTAACCACGGGTTAGAAATACCCAGAGGAGGTTCTTCTCCTCTGCGGATGGTCTCTACCAATGGATGTGGTGTCCCTGTGATCTTGATGAGAGGAGGGAACAGTGGTGGGTTGGAACTGAGAGGTGAGACCTCTTCATTGGTGGGTGGTCCTGCTGCGCGGGGATGTATTGCAAAGTACAGTATGGGGAATTGGGAGTGCAATTCCATTAATTTTTGTAGGCGTAAGCTGAGGCACCACCCTTCCTGGTGTAAGTATAGGAGAAGGTATAATTTACTGCCTTGCGAAAGTGTAGCAGATGACGTAGGTCCCCACTGTGTACTGTCGCAGCCGCACAAGCAAGAGTTGTACCCTGTGTTCCTTTCGCCCGGCCCCGTATAGTGTGGTGGACAAAACTGTGGGTTTCCTCAGGCTGTACGTCACAACGCTTGGGTGTGGTATTCACAGGTGCCAGTTCATCAGAACAAATTCTTACACACTTTTCCGACCCCTAGGAGTGGTGAATGGGATATAGGTCGGCCTGAGTGGCTATTCCCCCAGTGGAGGTCTTGCTAATGGTCAAGGCTTTACGGTACTATACCCTGAGGCACAGCATGGGTGGTCGTCTAATGTGTGTGTATTCAGCTTTGGTGAGTATGGTCTTCCCGCTTAATTCTTAATGGGCTGCTTTTTACGTGAAGTTAACACAGTGACACTCAGAAATCAGTACTTGGAAGTCAGTTTAGATCATGTAAATATTCACTGAGAATATGCATGGTGACCTGTACTACTTCCTACAACTAACCTGAATTGACATGGAAGTTAAACTATGCTCAGCCAGGTGGAGACCTGTTTCTAAACCTGATTGAAGGCGATAAAATCTGCTAGGTTACTATCTAGCTTTCTTGTACACAAGTTATATTCCTGTTGTGCGACACATAGGAGATCCGGATAAAGGTTTCTTTTTATTTCTCCGCACCAGGCAACCACAGCAGGATATTTAGCTGATACAAACCTTATGACTGGGGCTTTGGGCAATATTTTGTGTAATATTAATTGCAACAATTACAACCATATTTTTATTTCCCCCCAAGTGTGGAATTTTATTCCATGTGCCATCCACTATGTCTTTGCATTCTTTTCACAGGTTCAACTCTGTAACCTTTTTTGTATTCACCCAAACCTTACCGCTATTCTTGTAGGGTTGCACACATTAAAAAAGAAGGCTCGTGTAACAATCATTTCTGGATATTCTCCTCTCGACATGACCTTACACAACCCAAGAAGAACTCATGAAAAGACAAAGACACCAAACATAATTTTGCAGTCTGGCACAGCTGTGTGCCAAGAAGGTGAGAGGGAAAACGCCAGTTCACTCTACAACGGAGTGGGACAGAGATGTCTAGATCAGCCAGCGCTTTGAAGAAAGCAAATAAAAGAATCACGCGATGCCTATGGCCACCACCTCCAAGCCCAGCTGACTTCACCGCTCTAGATCGAGCACAGAGCAGAGGAAACTACAGAATCCAACTGGGAGAGAAAAAATGTCGGGGGGGGGGGGGGGAACCATATTCCCTCAAAAGAATTTCTTTCTCCGTCTCGTTCCTTCACTGACAAGCCTTCATCGCAATGGAGAGGGGGTGAATTAACGCATTACGTATTTTCAACAATGATTTAAACTACTTCGCCTCATCAGTGAGCAGGCTTTGCCACTCGATTTCCACAGAGTTTTCATAGTTACCACGCATCACTAGATGCTAGATAGGTACTGTCTTCTACCGCCTGAATATTGTACTGTTCACCAGCCAAGCCACTGAGGCTATGCATCCAAGACACTTCAGTCCACAACATGCCGCCAGATGGCTCTACCAGTACGTTTCACCACATCTCAATCTCCAAGCCGGCCGGTGATGTCACTCCTTGAGGAAGCCATTCTACAACTACCCCCTCTCCATTGACCACCCCTATCCAGCTGACCGACGGGGAATCACCAGTGACCAGTCTTCATTTTCTCCACCGCAAACATTGCCTGAGAACTTGACTAGCCTGCTCGTAAGCTCCAGCCTACCTTGTTCCTTCACTGCATTCGTGTCGAACGAATCTCCTCTCCTTGGTCTCCACCGCTACTCGTTTTCATAGATATACACATTCTACCAGCTTTTCTTCACCACCGAAGATCCAACCATCACCGTCATTAACACACCTAGGCACTGCGGCCCCTTCTGGACAAACACTAGTAGGAGTAGTGCCAGTTCAAGTTAGTTTCATAACGCTAGTCTACCCTGCCATTGTTAGCTTAGCAGGACCAGGTCGCTTTCACTTGGCTCAGCATAGGTTAGGCTTCCGTAAGCTCTTGACAACGTTAGGAGGTACCGTAGTGTAACACCACCCTGTTTATTTTCCATAAGATGGAATAAAAAAAATTGTTTGCCTACTCAATGGTATCTTTCCCGTACAGTAGTAGTAATTCCTCTTCCAGTGTACTCCATGTACATGCAAGGGATTGTGGGTGACCGAGGAAGTTACTTAAAAAGCACAGTACACCAATAGAGTACCCACACGCACATTGGACGGCCTCCCTTTCAGTGCACCGCGGTGTGCAGAGCGGTAGATAGAGCCTCGACACTAGGTACTCAGTTTCTTGAGCTCAGCTTGCCTGCTCAGTGGTTACTCTTGCTACCGGCCGGAGTTAGTGTTCCTGAGTTGGGGGAGACTGTTCCTCCTGGGATACTCACCCACATACTGGGACTGTGTGCCAGTGAAACCTATCTCTCAATACTCACAGCGTTCCAATGCCGAGTACTGGGATAGAGGTACTGTATTCAGTCGGCAGACACTGCAAGTGGCTGCACACAAGTAAAGGACAAGTCACCTGCTGTCTTTTCACGGACGTGAGGGGGTGATTCTGTCCAAATGCCCTACTCCCCTGGGAGTGATATCCGAGAGAATGTTAAACAGGTGCTCACTGCCTCTGGGCATCTGCAGGAGCTGAACCTCCACCTGGCCGCACTTTTGAAACTCACCGAGAGATCAAGCCCAGGCATTGTGCCACCTGCAAAGACCTTCAACACCAGAGATTCCTAAGGACCTCTTTGAAGCTCTCATTTGTCTGAACATGGAAACACACCCGGTGATTGTAGCTTACTTGAATGGATAGGATAAGTCCTTGGGAATAGCCAATCCACGCTTTTGGGGAATTGAGCCAGCGAACCAACAGTTACTACCTACATAACCTATGAGCCCCTGCACGCCAACCTCACCAGTACAAGCTATAGCCAGAAAGAACTGACATAGGTTAAGCAACCTCCACGGGTTACGTGTCGCCCAGGTATGCCGCCCAGGACCAATTCACTGACATGCAAAATCATGCTCACGGAACCTGATTTCGTGCCCTGCTATAAAGCTACCAGGCCAATCCTTTGCACTGGATGTGCTCCGGTACCTTGTAAAGACTGAATTCTGAAAGCCCCTGCCACTGAGTGCATCTGATCCAGCACTAACAGAGCACTTTTGGATGTGGTGACATTACTCCACCAACCTCAGAGCATCACACGTCAATCTAATTAACATTGTGTAAATATAGTGGAACCCCGCTTGTACATTCCCGTACTTTATATTTTTCAGTGTATATTTGAAATGATACACATTCCCGGGACATGCACTAATATGTTGATTCACTTTCTGCATCTTGCATTTTCTCGTAGCAAAAAAATATTGAATGGTTAGGTGAGGATATGGCTTTTTCACACTGATGGAAAGCAGAAAATTTTGAAACTGTATTGATTTACTCTAGTAAACAACTATGAATGAACAAAAGCGACCAAAATATACATATGAAGTGGTTTTTATGTTCGGTGCATCCCAGTCAGTATCTCGAAACAGTGGCAAGTACAATCGTACCACTATTGCGTTGATCATCAGCTGCTGTAGATCGCAGTGTGTCATTGCTTACTTTTTTTTGTTGATGTTTCCAACATATAACTGATAAAATGTGTGCGTTGGAAGTGCTGAGCATCTCTACTAAGCTTCCTTTATCTGTGATCTTTACGTTTTTCTTTTGGTTAGCCATCACTTAGTCAATTTAGTTTTCAGGTGATTTTCGTTATTGTTTTGTGGTTTTGTGTTTTCTAGGACATGAAATTCAACTGTAATAATTTTTGTTTTGTGATTAATTTACAACAGTGGTATCGACAACTCAGAAACTAAATCAATGTGACCATTAATGTCTGTGTGCTTTAGGAGTGTGCAAGTAGTGGATTTTGATGTTTAGATAGTTTCAAAGTGCAATAGTTATCACTAAATGTTTCACTTCAGTTATATATGTATCTTGCAAAATATATCCATTAATAAATTTAGGCACTACATATATACACACAGATGTCCAAACTGAAGCAAATTGTAGAGGGGCTTAGTACCAACAAAAAAGTTGAATTCAGGCGACTCTTAATCTATCATTATTCAGGAGACTGCCAAAAAATGTCCATACTTGCGGTTGTGGAGTTTCAGTAAATGAGGGTTCCGACATGTGCATCAATAAAATACAACTTCTAACCTTATAAACCTTTATGTTGAATATAGTAAGAGCTGTACATTATCTGTGAATAAAGTTTAGCTACCAAACACAATAAAAATGGGGATTTAATAAAAAGTATTAATCTAAATAATACATTAAAAAACATTTCACCTAAATACGTTTAAATAAAGAAAATAACATCTCAAAATACAGTACATAATTGTTTGTAATTAGACACCAAATGCAAGCTGCCCTAAAACTTTCATACGCTCTGAAGATTAAAATAATATTGACACCAAATACAAGTCAAATTTTAAATTTCCTGTGCGCACTATAAATCTGGCAGTGTCACAATGGATGGCGAAATAGTGGGAGGGGGGGGGGGGGCAGAAGGTTTGTGGTGGAAGGATTACCTCTCAACGCCACTACTTGTTGGCGACACCTTGTGCGCTTGGGAAATGTTTAAAGTAGTTAATTATAATTCACTGCAAAGATATTTGTAATTTTGAGACAGAAATAAATTAATAGGGTGATTATAATAGATTTCTTCGCGGTATTTAATAATTAATCATTCAGAACCACGTCCTTTGATTCCCCTGTCGTGAGTTACACTGCATTCAGCTCGATGCTTACCTACCCATTATTACATGACAAAAGGTGTCGAATACGCCCTTGTATGTTATCATTTTATTCAAAAGACGCGTCTATATTAAACATATAATTAACATAAATCCTCCAATTTCCCGCAAGCAGTTACTCAAAATGAACTTCCCACTTATAATACAAGTCACTCGATCTACTAACAATTTTTGGTGACAAGGGGAGGTCAAGAAATGCTTCTGGGCATATCATTTTATTCGCAAAGATGCTGCCCCTTGAGTTAAATAAATATTGCATTTTAAAATCATGTTGATTTTATTTCAGATACAATGAAACACCAACCTTACTGGAAAAAAATGACCTGTATTCACAAAAGAAAACATCTTTGTAAATAATAATTTCTCGTTAATATGTTTTTCATTACATTTTAAAGCGAAACCATTTGCTTTGAATTACAAGTGATGATAGGTGCAACGATTTTGAGTGATGCATAATCTTGATAAAATTAAAATATCTATGTCCATCAGGCACACATTTGCACTAGGCCGGCGTGTGAAGGCTAGTCCTTACAGCTCAGCCGAAAGACGTGTTTTTTTTCCTTTTGCTAGACACCAGCTTCTCCTCTCGTGGTTCTTGGTATGTGAGGGGAGGAAGGAAGGTGCACCGCTGAGAGAGACAGAAAGAAGGGTAAGAGAGAGAGGACGCTAGGTTGCCACGCTCGTTATAGGTGACCACTTTCCTTCTCGGAGGCGTGTAGGGGAAGTAACAAGCCAGACTCACACATTGCACCATGCCACCGTGTCCATAGAAAATAGATTAGTTATAGAAGGTCAACTCCCAGCAGATGGTAACAGGCCAGAAGTTCCTCAGTTTACCACCCAGTTTATCAAAAAAGATAAAAGAATCTCTCAATGATCAATATTTTTTTTGAATCTTTGTTAATAATACTGAGTGCTTATGTTGTTTGAGAGTTTTTTGTGAATTTTTTTAATTTTCATTTAGGTGTGTCCCGTATGCCATTTGTGTTAGTTAACTTTATTTTTCAAGTACACTCGTGCTTGCATGATATTTTAGCTAGCTTCCTGTCTGTCAGGATTATGGAAGGTCCTGATTTGGCAAACCCTAGAATCATGCCACACACAACTTTTACCGCTGTGCAACACAGAGGATGGCCTGCAGAAACCGTTTACTCTACGCTTTCTGTGGCCACAGTTGGTAATTGTATGTAACTGATGCCTTTTTCACAAGTGAAGTCTAGCGCACACAACAGTGTTTAACCTTTTCCATGTAGCTTGTCGTTTTTTTCTTTTCAATGGGAAATTACTGTAATTGGGATTTGTAACCCCACACCCAAGCCATCAGCTGATTTTATGGATAACATGCTTTAAAAACGAAGGGTCTGCAATCGTATTACTCGACACAGTGACACACGTTTTTATCTTCTCTTTGATCCATAGTCGCTTTGATACCCCAGGGGAGGGGAGAAGAGGAACAACCACCAGCGGTCATTTACCCCGGCCGCCACCCAGTTGACTAGTGTGAGAGAGAGACAGCGCTAGTCACCAGCTAGCCAGAGATGATTCATCGACATAACATCATCACCGAGAGGATGGCACATCAATGAATTGCTCAGATAACCTCAGTCGAACCAGAGAGGGGGCGGATTGACGTGTGACACTTACTGGCTAATTGAATAAATGACTTCGCTTTGTCTACATGCTTCATCTACAAGCAACAATGAAGGAGGTTTGGAAGCATAGAATTTCTACCCGAGTGCCTACAGGATTTTCCGCGGACCAGGGATTGTTACAGACGTGTCATAGTTCTACGTTTCAACAATACCACTGGTCAGTAAGCCATGCTAAGTGCAGCATCTCCTCGAGAAAATGCCAATAATCGTGGTGGGGGGGTTGCACATAGCACCCCCCCACCACTGGGCCAGCGAGCCCTCAGCCGAAGCAGAATATATTCCAGTGCAGAGGCTGGAATCGTCAGTTGATCATCAGTTCTTTTAAGAGCCACATCACCAGTTAAACAGATAGCTCCACCGCGCTCATTTGCCAGAGTCCTGACCAGTCACAGATGCCGCCTAGATTTTCATCTCACCGTTGCCTACAGCAGACTTACAGAAGCCCTCCCCCTGCTAAGTCTTCCAGAAGTCAACTGCCACCCTTAGTTGCTTGACCCTGGCAATGACTAACCCCACTTGCCTTTCAGGACGTGGGCATCTTAAGCCCCATCAGAGCACGTGTACACAGACAGGGAAAGTTGTCATTAGTTACCTAGTTGATACTTCCCCCAGCCAGATTATAACCAGGTCCCTTTCACCTGAACAGCGTAGTTTACTACTTCCAGTCAACTCTGGGTAGACATGAGATAGTTCGGGGCACCATGTCTGATTCCTCGCGAAATAAACACATTCTGAACCAAACTACTCTCTCATTATCCCTCGAGTTCTTCCATACTACCAAAGTAAACATCTACATCCTGCAGAGTGGAACAGGAGACCAGGTTTGCCAATACCAGTTGCCGCTTAGTGTCGGACTATGAGTTCTTCCGGACGGGGGAATTTATAAGTCAGAACACATACCATTCCATACACCAGCTGTATCGAATGGTAGAGCCAAAAACACTAATCACACCCTGCTTGAGAGGATAAGTCGCTAGATCAACTTGTACCTGTCCACCGCACGGTTTGTGTTGCTGGAAGGAGTGCTCGGTTGCGTCTGGATCGGACCTGTCCGCTCAAGGGACTTACCTAGGAGAGCTATTGGAGAGCTTCTGAGGGAACCCACTCTTCAACCACCAAACTATCTGTGTTGCAGGTTGAGGAATAAGGTTGTACTTGGTGTCTTTCTGGTGTACCTAGACGGCAGAACATGTTTAGATAGGGAACTTGCGTCGTCTGCTCCTATCTCCCAAACAAGGTTCTTTGCTCCTAATGTCCTTCATCAAGAAAGGTGGAAAGGATTTTAGCGAATGACAGGCAACTACTGGCCTCCAGTCTACCTGGGGTTGCTCCCAACCCAGTAAGGTGCTCTGCGAATTAACCCCATGGGAACGAGCACAAGCCACCCATCAGTCGGTGGGACTTAACTCCCATGCTCCCTCCCATGTGCTTAGTTTCAGTCTCCCCAGAATCTTCCAGATGCCGTTTATCCCGTTGTTGACGCTTTCAACTGAGGAGAGACGGTACCAGGAACAGCAGCCTGCCCCTGGTTCAGGACCCGATGCTACCCCAGCCCGCCAAGGTCCTTCAGTATTTGTAGTTCCCGTCATGGCAATCCATGGGGACAGTCACCGTCTACCATCAGCCGCACCCGAGCCATCAAACCATCAACACCAGTCAGCTGCCCCAGCGCTGGACTGAATAAGCTAGCGGCTCCTAAGCCAACTAGCAGACCCATTGCCAAACCAGCATGTGACTTTGTGCCAAGTCGGCAGCCAACGCGACCCACTCTGTATTCAGGTTGTGACACTGTTCGGCATTAATTGAGATGCGGATCACCCCAGTAAGTACCTCCAACGAGCCCTAACCAAAGTCGCTACTTCGAGACATAACTCTGTATTACTCTGAACCAGAACTTGCCACACTTCAGAATAAACACATTAGAAATAGTACTCTTCAGTCTAATCACATAGAAATTTTCCTTTGTATTTTTATTTGCAGCACTCTTGAGAAACAAAACATGTAGTTGTTTTAAAAATCAACTTCATTTGTAAGCCAAGAAGTTTTTTCAATCCAAAATTTTACCACCAAGATTTTTTCCAATAAGTTAAACACATGACTACTTATGGTACAATACCAGTATCATTGACCTCAGAATTTACAAATAAATGTCTCTGTTAAAGAATTTTTTTTACACGTTATGTATTACATTTCCAATGCTAATTTCAATAGTTGAATTAATTCAGAATCTAGAATTGAGAATTGAAAATGAGGAATCGAACTTGGAATTGGAAAAAAGGCATACTCGCCCCATCCCTACATATAACACATGTGTATTCATTACAACTGACAGAATTGCAACTGGTATGGAAAATACATGTAACCAAATGAACATATTCAACATTTCTTCAAGTTTATTTCATGTTTAAAATTTAGTGAAATACATATTTTGTAGGTCTGCATATTGATTGAAACCAGGAATTTTTGGGACAAGAAATTACAGTAAACTCAATTCTAAGATCATTCATAGTTCCCAGAAAATGAGTTGTTATTTTTAGAGAGGGTCGCTATTCCAGGGGTCTTAGAATCAAGAGTTGACTGTGTGTTGAAATACAGCAGAAAGCATTAACAAACACTACCACTTCACTAATAATGAGTATAAAAAGATTAGTTTGTAATGAGCTGGCTCTTCAAGTTACACTTTTCATGAAACACTGTTTTATTGACATGGAATTGTGGACAGGAAAAAAAAAACCTGAACAATGGATTAGGTAACTCAAATGTTGTGTTAACTGAGTGATTAACTGATGGTGTGAAGTACATTACTATAGTTATAAACAGAAACATTTAACATTACAACAAGGTATTATGACGTCGAGCTACTGCTCATAATTCACTGCAAACATAACTGTGAATATTGAGGTCATTGCTTACATAAAAATTGACGCATGATGCATCCCCGTGCATTTAGGATGCCCACTCTACTTTACAACGTTGCCCCATCTTTGAGCACACCCCTCATAATAGAGCAGGTTACAAATCCTAAAAGTACTGAAGAGGCCGGAGGCATGCGAACAGGGTACATTGGTGCCATCAAATGTTACTATAGACATGTGATCCTAGCTTTTACTGTTCACCCAGACTCGCCAAGAAGCCGTCAGGCAAACACCCTCCTGCTGCAAGATTGTACTGTTGACCAGCCAGCTCCATGCAGTAAATGTCATGTTACTACCAGAGCGCATCGCTCTAGGGTAGCACCTATTTACTAGCGCCCGCAGAAGAGATAAGGGATGAAAGCACCTGCAAACGAGGCTAACTTCCCCACATCCCTGAGCACCTCAGAGTTCTTATCTGAAATTAGTATAAAGGGGCTGGCATGGCCAACACTCTTCAGTCTCTGCTCCTTCACCATCTTCTTTAGGGCCGGAGGTAACCATCGTGGTGCGTGACCACTGGTACGCCAGAGATTCCATCGTCCCTGTTCTGGCCGGATTCTCAACCAGTAGGAAGAACTCTCCGACCAGAAACTCAACACTTCATCAGCAGCCGCCGAAGACACTATTTGGCGCAATCGTGGATCCCTCCAGTAGCTTGTGGGAGACTCATTCACCACCAAAGGCTCCTGAAGACTTTACTGCGTCCTTCTCCACCACCACTTCTTTTGGGGCTGGAACAGAGCTGGAATTACTTAGCCTGATCAACCTCCTTTGTAGACATCCCCTGGGTAGTCAGTCGGGAAGCAGTTCGAGCATAGCCGCATTCTGTCCACCTCTTCTTTGGGGGCCGGATGAAAGGAATAACTTGGGTGCTGCTCGCTGCAAGACTGAAGATTCGGCCGAACGCAGTTGGGAAGGAGTCACCGGCTTATCTTCTACGAGGTTCTGTACATACAGTAGATTCTCGAAAATTCGTTCCTGATATGCACGTTTTACCGTATTCCTCGTTCATTAATTTTGGTCCCGCCAAAATTCCTATAACAATGCGAATTATTAACTGCTTTCAACGATCGCCGATTGTTTGTTTTCCCGCAATGTCCATTCAAAACAGACTATGCTTTCCTCACAGATTGCGCACATCAGTCAGTTTTAACATTACATAAATGCAAAACAATGAGGATAATAAATAACTGGTGATATCAATAGTAGTGTTTAATTCACGCAGTAGTTTTTCATGTTATATTTCCTACATTTCTTTTTGTTCTTCCATGTTTACTGCACTCGTAGGTTAGTGACAATGGGAAAGCATTACATATTCTTCTTCTGATGCGTTTACAGCACTCTTGGGTTGGCAACAATGATGAAAACCAATGGCACAATCTCCATCTGTTTTGTACGTTCTATGACGTTATTCTCGTAAACAGAATTTGCAAAGATGTGGCAATTATTTGACGGGCATTATTATTATTGATAGTAATTGGTTGCAGGTTTGTTTACTATTGTATAGGTTTAAAATTTGTTCAGCAAGTACAAAATGGTTGGCGAAAATTGTCGTCAGTAAATAAATGGTGACAATATTCATAGCTGGGTTGAACATCGCTCGTCTAACAAAGGAAGTCAGAACACTGGATGAGAAAATGTAAAACTTGTTTGAAGAGGCCGAAATGCACTTTGTAAATGCCGAAATAACACGTGATTCCTAACCCTACTTTATATATATATATATATATATATATATATATATATATATATATATATATATATATATATATATATGACACACACACACTAAAACAACTGCCATTATAAACTAGGGCACATCCGCTTATATCACATTTTCCCCATTGGTTCTAAACCTTTTCCAAATGTTTTAATGCATACGTGCGTAAACTGTGAAAAATGTCCGTTGAATAATTAATAGTAATATAAGACACCAAAGCCCCTTAAGATTACAGCATTTGTTAGCTTTCTACAGATTTTGCGCCTGAAAAAGTACCTATTATTTGCGCTAGCCCAGCATGTAAGTTGAACAGCCAGAATATTGGATCACCTTGCAGCGTGCTGTTCAGGTTTCACAAGATGGCCGTTATATCGGCTCACGGGATCAATACGAGCATGGGCAGATGATTGGTTGAACATGCGTGGGAATATTCTGCGGCGTGCGGCTCAGGTTTTGTTATCGCCAAAAGTGTAGAAATTGCTGGTTTACGTGCACACACATGCAACAGTGTAGGCAATGCATGTTTATCATCATAATTATTGTAGCTTTGATTAATTAATCTGAACTTCACATACACTTTTGAATGAAATCCAACTTCGAATTACAGAAAAGGCAAATTTCGAATTAACCAAACTTAAAAGCATAAAAAATCAGATTCTTCCATTTTTGGGGCAAGTAAACGCTTCAAAATATATACAATTTCGACTTAATTGACTTCGAATTAACAAGGTTTTACTTTATTTAAGCTGTCGGTTCAATCAAACATGCATTTTGAGGTTATGTATGATTTTCTGAGATCTAAAATCTAAGTTTGTATCCATTGTTTTCCCGCATGCCACATTTTTTTCTCTTGGTCCATTGAAAAACGTATTTTCGAGAATCCACTGTACATTCTTTCTCTTAAGCCATACTCCTGGATAGAAGGGTTATGCAGGAGATTGAAAAGGTTATCTACTGCTCAGAAGGTAATACCATGTGCTCATCTCATACTAATCTGCAGGGCAGAGTTCAAACCACCTGTGAGATACCAACTCCATTGTTTCCTCCATTAGACAAACTTGAAGGTCCTCCTCATTCTATTTTAGAGCCATTCCTGAGAGGAGCGGAACCACATTTAGGTCTTGCTAACCCTTGGTTGTGTAACCTTCAGTCTCTCTCTGAGACCACCAATAGTCCACCATAGATCCAGAGATCCTCTCAGCCAGCAAGTCGACGAGGCAACCAGCCAGCCACCTGCCCAGCCGCTGAACATACCAGCAAAGATGAAAATTCCTCTACTCAGCAAAATTCAGGTAAAGAGTCTGTTAACGCGAAGGGTCGCATGACCATGGCTGACAACTTTATTCCGACAAGGCAGCCCAGCAGGCCAAACATTAAGGTCCCTGTCTCACCCATGTTTCTTGTGATACTGGCATCAGTATATAAAATCTTTTCTATATCTACGATGTAAACCACTTTCATTAAAATGTATTGTACCAAGTTAGGACATGTATGTATTTAACTTCCCCAATCACTGGTTCAAATCCAACACCAAAAAGCCCAATGTGTAGAACCACTTCCCGACTGGGCATGCGTCATAGTAGAGTAGGAAGGAGGGGTTTTCATGGCGCCCAATGTGGGTCCTTTAACTGTTGTAGTAATGACTAGGCAGTTGGGATATAAGCCAGCCACGTCCTTAGTGTCTTAGCTGGATGGCATCCTCTAGCTACCCCTAGATCACGTCTAGCACATTGTTGTGAATGTCCCAGGAGTCTAAGATGCGCCACACTGATCCGAGGGCAGAGAGCGCAGCCGATACACCGTGATGTGAGCATGAGGGACAGCGGGGTGGCACGAAGAGAGGGGAAAATCAGCCAGGGAAGGTAACCATTTATAAAGCAGCCAGAGGTGCCACGAACCCCCCACTCTCCACTCTACTCGACTCACGTGCCAGCGAGACTGCACAAGGTCGTGAGGCAACGCCACAGCCCGAGGGACGTAATCCAAACAGCACGACACTAGGCATGGAGTAGCTTCCACCCCTGCACCGGGAACGTTGATTGTCAGTGGTAAGGTGAATAACTTCTGGGTGCAAGATAGTCTCAGGTTAGGAAGCGACCAGGCCATGTATCTATATAACTGAATAATGGACATAATTAGCAGTTCATATATTCTAAATGGATTGTCCTTGCTTAATTTAATAATAGCACTAATTCTTTGGTAGATGTGTAGCATCAAGATTACTTTGAAGTTTCTGAATTAACGAGAGATTAATAAAAGCTTGTAGTATTTTTTAACATGAGAGTATCTCTAGTCTCTACCTCCAAGCTGTCGCCAAACCTCATTAAGTATTAGTAAATCATGATAACCCAAGTCATCTTACAGCTGGTTGCGGCCTAAATGGCATAACTAACCAGTAGACCCTAAGTGATTGATTAGTATTCTACTAATCGGAAGTCAAACCCCCAAACCAGGACTTCAACAAGCCTGCGGAGAAAAATACCCCGTGGCGCTCAACAACAAGCCCATTCATCATGTCCGACTACCCACATAGTCAACATGACGCCCCCAAGACCGCATTGGTCGAAAACAACCCCCTAGCTATAGTTGAGAGGTGGAAAATGGACATATTTCCTGGCACGAGGGTACATGTGAATCATTGTGCACATTGTGCCCATCACTACCACTTCCCGTATTTGGGGTGGGTTGATGAATTGAGATACATGACTGTCTCAAATACCGTTGTGTATCCTGCCGCAAACGTCAAGCCACTCTCTAGCTGGCTTGAGTGCTCCGGAAGGGGCACATACACATTAAGATGTATTGTGTGTGCATCTGAATTTCATCTAATATGTATAGGCTGGCCAGACAAGCAAATCACTTGCCCTAGCCTAGTCTATTACTGTGAGGTATGCCGGCGTAACCAGGACCACAGAGCATCGAACCCCGGAACCAGTCGAAGTTCATTCACGGTCCTTGCCTTCACAGAGTTTCAGCTGACTGAATTCGGTGGACGCCCACACCAACATCCAGTTACTGTCAAACGCGAGTGTGCGAGGGAGCTTCAAGACCATAACATACCAACTAAACAGTGGGTCAGTAGAACTCTGTCAGCTACAAGGCAAAGGCTATGAATCGCGGGCGAGATATGGCAAACTTGTGACGGAATGGGAACATGTGCACACTCGTCTCACTACCCAATTTTATGGTGAGGAAGTGATCGCTAGGCTCATTTCAATGGACAACCACCCCCTCCTCCCCAACACAAGCCCGCCCGTAGTGCACCCTCACCTCCTAACCCCTCGGTTTCCTGGTGCTGGTTTTGTCCCGCGAGGCATTTCAACATTAATTGCCCCAAACGACCAGACCGCGGAGGGGAAGAGAAGAGAAACAACACACGCACTGTGCCAGTCACACTGCAGAGTAACCCGAGCGTTCGTCATTGGCCCAGGCGGGAAATGTCGCGGTTGGGGTGCACGCGGGGAAGCTACCCCAGATGAACAAAGGCCCCTTAATATCATGAAAATAAGTCACACTCATGAGGAATCATACCACCCAAAGACCCACATATCCGAGTGGATATAAACGGTTGGTTGACCTTGCCTAGCTTTGCTTGACTCAGTTGCGACAGGAAACTTCATCTGAAGCGACCTGTTGACAGCTGAGCAAAAAGCAAATTTGCAGCCCCAGACCCATCTCATATGCATGGCCTAACCTAGCCAGACCTTAAAGTTGGTCGATGGAAAAACTAACTTTACCATTGGTGTCCACCACTTAACACATATAGCTGAATTCACTGTATCGCCAGATATCGTGGAGGAGGTCATATTAGGCCAGCCATGTCATTTTAATCAGTAATGTGTGTTGGACCATGGAAACTTATATATCTTGGAGCGAACAATTGGGTAACGATACACTGGGAGCACAGCCCAGAGGTAATCGTTGGTCCCCTTATTGACACCAAGGATATACCACCCAATTTAAATGTTACTAGGATTTTCGAACCTCGGAAAGCCCTAACTGAATACTCATATGATCAAAACCCAGAAAGTCAAGCTTAACCAGGCAAGTTGAGGACACCTGCAGGCTGACTCAGGAAGGTGACTCGAGAGGGACAAGTTAATCCTTGCCTGACGGAGTCAGAGATGACCTGAATCCTCTGACCCAGGCCCAGGAGATAGAAGAAAAGTAAGACCGAACCCCACAGCCTGCTTGAGGGATCGCATCCCTGAGCCACAGGGAACTCGAACCCCGAACGGCCGCCGGAGGGGATTGTCCACCTTCTATTCATACAAGGACTAATTTCATACCACCCACCAGAGGAAGAACGTCCTTACGTACTCTCCCTTCAGCACCCAGTCCCTATTTGCCCCAGTCGTCCATGCCATTGAGGTGAAGGACGTACCAAGCCCCCACAACTACTAAGGTTTTGGTCTTGACGGATTCTACTGATGCCGGGGTGCCGACGCCGGATGGCACTGTGGTCCCTTTTGTTTCTTCTCCCCTGCAGAGGGAGAAACACACAGATGAACTGGAGCTGGACATGTCACAGTACTCACTGCCACCCGGCTCGTTACCATCCACGCCACCCTCAGAGGTTGCGGAAAGCCCAGAGGGCGAGGAGAGCAGGGTACCAGGTGTGCTGCCCCTCCCTTTGCAGGTAGTGAAACCGCCATCAGATGTTGGGGTGACTGCACCACCACATAAAGAGGGCAAACAGAGCAGGGCACCTGATGTGTCGCCACTTCCCTCCCATGCAGAGAAACCGCAGTTAAATGATGTTGGGGCGACAGCATCACCGGAAGCCGCTCCTTGGTTCCAGATTATGTACTCTCCAGACAATCCGCGAGGAGAGGTCAAACCCAATCATGATTGAGAAGGCCGAGGTACGCACGGAACCTCCAGGCCCTATTACCACTCCCTCGGATGAGGAAGTTACCTCAACAAGCCAAAGAGGGAGGAGAAGATACTCCCGGTCCACTCCTTCAGACGGCCACCTTCGCTGCACCGAAGGCGGAGGAGAAGAAATTCTCGTCACTCCTCCTGACGGCCGAACCAGCACAGGCACCTGGAGGTATCTGGTCAAGAACAAGATCTCTGCTACCAACCCAGAATGCCGAGGCGAATCCGAAAATTCTGACGACCGAATGCGTCGGTGCTGCAGATGGGGCCTCTTTTGAAAGAGAAATAGATCACCACCCAGTTACTGGGGTAGGGGAGTCCGAAGAACCCCGACCCCAGTGACCCCCTCAGCAGAGCCTTTCCACGCAGAAGGAATACCCAGTGAGCCTCACAGGCATAGTGGCCCCGCACAGGCTCCCACCTGGCATGAGAACCAAGGACGCAGTGACCGGAGGAGAGAGTTGCCGGCCCAACCTGGACCGCATAATTCTCTGGCAAAGAGGCCGACCAAAGAAAAGGGCGAAGCGCAGACTTTGTACGCAGTGAACTGCAAGTAAGTTTATAGAGAAAATTTCACCGCAGTTGAATGTATGTAGAAATATAATCAGTGACAATTTCTCCGCTGTCAAATGTGCATAGAAATAAAACCAGTGCTTGAGTACACAGATATTATGAACAGACTTACCTCAGTGTGCCCATGCTGAAATATCACTTAGCTGTAACTCAAGAAAAATGAACCAGTGAAAGACTAGCGCCGCAGTTAATAGCACTGCCCATTCTTAGTTTAGGATGTTGTATATCTGAGAGTGCCTGAACTTAAGATCAGAACAACCAATGAGTGATGTGGGAACTCAATGGAGTGTGCAGTAAGACTTTCGAAAGGAAGACATAAGTTAAGGCCATGCCTATAAGTTCAGACTTTCACCAAGAAAGACTTTTGTAAATTACACATGTATTACTTTAAGTTAGTGTATAAAATTTTCATGCTAGGTTTGTTTGATGAAGTAAAATTTTCCTCACAGCCATCACAATTTGGCATTTACAGCCAAATTGCTGTAAATGAAAGGCCTAAACCAGGGTTGCCACCAGACCTGAAGCTGAAATCCTGGTTCCTGTACATAAAAATACTGTAAAATCCTTGAAATTAAAAAAAAATGCAAATTACAAAGAAAAAAGTTGATAGGAAAGACATTTGTATACATTAAGACCCCTATATAACATTTTCCTGAATATAACACCATTATTTCATGGTCCCACCATTTCTCCATAAGACTTAATGGTTTAATTTCCTGCATACAACAATGTTCAAATTTTCATTTCCTGCTTATAACAACAGTATAGCTTGCTGTGTCTCAAATGCAATTTCAGACATTAACAATGCAGTTGCCTACAAACAGATAAAGAAAACTGTTTATACCTGAAATATCAAGGATTTTAGAGAAGTTGTTCAAGAAAATTACTAATATAACCAAGTGTAGATGAGTAAGCAAGCATCCAGAAAGTATGTCACTGTGATTGATGATGTTACATGGACTTCACATCACTGATTTTTTTATTCAGATGAAGAACTTGAACTTGACTAGCTACTTATATACAAAACTTATTACTTTAGAATTTAGTTTTGCTTGATGTGTTCCTGCAGGTGTAATACCTACTGTTTCCCGTTTATAACATTTTCCTGCATGTAAAATTTTATTTTACTGGCCCCCTGAAAAATGTTATAACAGGGTTCTACTGTATTTAATTTAGTTATTTTGGTTTGGAATGTACAAACCATGGTAATTCTTTTCTCCACTCACACTTATACTGTCATTTATACAAAAACTGTATCGGCTATAATTTTTGTTTCCTTACCATTTTTATATCAATGCCAAATGCAAAACACAGTCACCAAATTCGTATTGCATGTGTAAAAATGGCAATTCACGGCAAAGGTTCTTTTCAATAATTGCCTTGGCCTTTGCATATGATTATACAGCCAGGAACAGAAATATGTAAACATCTGTATACCGACGCCAGTGAATGATTAAGCAAAATATTTTTGACATACACTATTGAAGCAAGGGTGTATGTCCGAAATATTGTGCTTAATTATCCACCTCCATTACAAGAATCTTTCAAACAAATGCATCAGAGAAACTGACACACATTACTGTGGGTGCTAGTGTTGCCACTTTTAGCAAAGTGCAAAAAAAAAAAAACTATTTTTCTAGAGTGTTAAAAATTCATAACAACTTATAAAATCCGTTAAAAATAAGCAGGCCGGGGCTAAACCCAAAAACTGCTGTATATGCATTTTTTAACTTGAGGATTACCAGCCAAACCTATCTAAATTCATTTGTCTGTTGAAAATAAATGTGTAGAGAATAAGTGTGTGGTTTAGCTTTAGACCCTTGTTTTAATGTAAATTTTTCATTACTAAGCCATCATTAAATATGTATGGTTAGTCAAATTGGAGTGTGCTGTAGAATGCCACTATTGCTGAGAATCGTAAAAACAGGAGACAACCAAACAATATAAATAATATGTAATCTTTTGTTAGTAATTTAGGGCTTTGTATTTCATTAACTATCCAAGATTGAAAAGAAAAAAAAAATGCATTCAATGCAGAAGTAAATCAGAAAATTATTAAAAAATGCAAAGTATGTAACATTTAAGTAGTATTAGTTTAAGCACTAATATATATGTGAATAATTTGAGTGAAAAAATGTAATATATTTAAGATTCCAGGACCTCGTGTACTAAAATTATAGAGGTTTCCAAATTTAAGTGAGCTGTAAATCGTCATGTAAGATAACGAATTTGTGACACAAAGAGAATGTAAATAATGTTAGTTTAAGCAATTGTAAGTTTTAGAAGTGTTCCATGTATGATGTAATCACAGTGTCTCGTGGACTAGTATTAAGTGTTTTGAATGTTTTGCTTGCTTTAAATTTTTTGTAGGTGGACTCAGTGTGTAAATATTAGCTTAGTTAAATAACTTTTTATTGTTTTGAAATTTGTACTTGCATAGATGTTAGCTAGGTATTTTAGATATAATGGTCATACGTGTACACAAAGCTTATGATTATCAATTGAACAGGTAACTTTTTATTTGCAGTGCGACAATTACTGGCTCAGGCGAAGCCAAAACTTGTAAGTTCTCCTTCAGAGCCACGGTAAATAATAGTTAGTAGCTTCCCCCCCCCACCAAGTACTTCTACAAATGGAACACTTGCTCACACAAGGGTCGTAAATTTTGATGCCCACTTGTAATTGCACTTTAAAGGTAACCCATGTTACATTTATTCTATTTAAATAACCAAAGGCACCGCAGTATTTACAGACATAAGTCAAAACACAAATTAGTTTCACGCTCATGACCTAATTTCCTCAATCTTGCCCTCCCATCCTCTAGGAGTGCAAGGACAGAGAAGACAGCTGTTCTGAAACCGCCACCTGCCACTCCAAGCCCAGCAGAGAGGGGAGAAGTGAAGAGGAGACACGCATGAAGCAGAGAGAGACAGAGAAACCTGGCATGGTAATGACTTTCAGATGTTGCACCCTTGCTGACAACAGATAAGGGAAGGCATGCGCGTACTACAGCAGCCCTAGCGTGCACAGAGAAGGTGCTGTGCTAGATGCAAACCGACTTATATACTGAGTCGCCCAACCCAGAGTACCCAAAATGGAAAAAATTTCCGCTCTCAAGATGGTTCTACATTGATGTTGAGGGAGGGGGGGGGGGGAGATTGATGTGTGATGCATTCCTTTGCATTTAGGATGTGCACTCTACTTAACAACTTTGCTCTATCTTTGAGCACACTGTTCAGGATGAAGCAGGTTATGAACCCTAAACAATACTGAAGAGGCAAGACACATGCCTACAGGGTACATTGGGGCCGTCAAAAGATACTACAGACATGTGATCCTAGCTTGTACTGTTCACAATTACTCCAGCAGCACAATAATGACAAAGAAATGCAAATTTGCAGCAAGAATAATAATGTTACAGTCGTCACATATAACAACCAAATAGAGTATTGATCTCCCGTATATTGGATCTGAAATCTACTATCAAGTTACACCCATAATACACAAGAGTGTATTCCTGCTAATGAGTTCCCTTCACGAACTGTAATTTCACTGTCAACTGTCAGTCATGTATGTGTGTATAACTCATTTTTTTCATTCTTTTGGTGCAGACGGATTGGCAGGTAATAGTCAGGCATCCTTTATGGCACAAACAATATATACTTTATATCATCACCAATGTCATACTACGACACACTACTTAACTCATTACTAATGGCATATTACAATAATTAATTATAAGTATAACACAGTCATAACTAATAAAATAAGGAACAGAAAAAATAACTAAATATACAGCAGTTATTACGGCAAAAAGTATTTATTATGGTTAAAAATACAATTCAGCATAACCATGAATATACATGTTGCCATTCGTACCAACCAGCTTTCTATACGATCAAATCTGATCACCAATTTCAAACTTCATCTTCTTACACGAAAACATTGAAGCGTTACGAATGGTATAATCACGTCGGTTCCTTCAAGAACTGAGGAACTGATCGTCCCATCACTTATATATATATATATATATATATATATATATATATATAAAACTTGTGGGAGTATCTTAAGCAAGTTTCACTCTACATGAATTACAGCTCATCTGAAAATGAATGATATGAAAATCTTGTTTGTCACATGTTAACTAATCAGTTGATGAAAAATGTTTAGAGGTACAACTGTTTCATAATAGAGGGAATGTGTTTAAAGTGGCATGTTATGTTTGTATTTACGTAGCCATTGCTATTCAGTTTCAGATTCGTTGCTGATGATGCCCAAGAGCTACAGAAGCTGACAGCTAGGAGGTGATAGTTTATGGATTTGTAACTTCGTAAATAGTGGTGTTTTGGTGTTGGTGAGGTGAAAGGCAGACTGTGGTAGACATGACGGCAGAGGAAGGCTCAACAGATCTCGTTCCGTCATCTGCACTCACGGAGGAGCAGCAGCGCTTTCTGGACGCTTGCGAGGCAGAGTTTGCGAACCGCTACACAGACGATGACCTGGAGTATGTGCGGGAGCGAGATGCTGGGCCAGGTACACCACCCATTGTAGATCCATGGTACAACAAGCCACGACGCAACTTTGACTGGTCGCAGCAGCATGGGAACTCAGGGAGACGGCAGAACTGGGGTGGCCGCGATAGCGGGGGCTACCAACACCACCGGCAGACAGACCGCTACCAGCAGCAGCACAGACCTTACTGACTAGCTGTTGCTCTGTTACATGTCACTTTGTATTGATGTTCAAACTGTACATGTTTTGTGTACTGTTTTGTCATATTTGTAGCTTTTTGAATAAAGTGTATGTGCTTATTTCCTGGAACAGGTAAATAACACATGTAGAACTTTGTGAGACTGGTTCTTAAGACATAAAAGTATTTTTAGTCATGTAGTTAGGAATTTTTTTTGTCAATATTTCAGTCCTAAATCCAAAGATGTAAGTTTCAAAAATTTTATTGTTAACTAATGACAGTAATGTGGCTTAGACATTTTGTGGGGTTTGCATTTTGTACTTTATTTTGTTACTACGGTGACACATCTTATACAAGACAGAACAGAAAACCACCCTGTTCTTAACCAGTCTTTCTATTTAATACCAGTTTTTGCAGGGTAAATAAGGAAAATTATTCTATCCATTTTTTTAAATACCTGCCAAATGTTTATATGACTAAACATGCATGTGGAATATACAAAATTGGGTGTAATTACAGACAACAGTTGATGGAGAGGCATGGGTCAAATGCTGGTGTAAGCAGTATTTTGAATGTGCAAATGTATGTGTATTACTGATGCAGTACACTTTTTGAGTCAGTTTTAAACGACTTTAGCTCTGTCTCCCAGGCATTTTGCACAGAGTTAGAAGCTTAAAAATTATTGCATTTGAAAGTGAGATTGTACTCTTTGCTTTGCAGCTTTTATTATTCACCGGTTCCCCCGTATTATGCTAGATCACACTAGTAGTAATATTACTTGTATTTTTTTTTGCATCCCCCTCCAGCTGGCCGGTGAAGCCACAGAGGCAAGTCATGCATTTGCACCCCCGATCAGCAACTACCCCTCACCCTAGTGTACCAGCCAATGAGAGATGGGCAGCGACCTGCGATGAGTATAAAAGGAATGACGGCCCATGTCTCGATGCCAGATTGTGTTTCCAGCACCCGCTGCTCGGATCTAATCAAGTTGCCATAATCTTTTCCAGCACATGTTGCTCGAAACTGATTCCCTGCATTAAGCCTAGCTTATTGTTGTCGTTATGCCCAGCATGTGCTGCTCGGAACACACGCCTCACCGACAGTACACATTCGCTGCAAGGTGCAGTTGTACAGGCGCATATGTACCAGCGCATATTTCCTGTAGAGACTGAGGAAAGTTGCACGCGAATCATCACACGAATGTTACTGCCCAAGATAAGGAATATACTGCAAATACCTAAGCCCCATACAATTGAGGAACTGGTGGAAAGAGCTCGTGAAACAGTGTGGAACTATAAAGCCCAGGCTCTGCTGGACAAGCCATGTGCCAGCAAGGTTACGGAAACTGAAAAGCCTCCCGAGCAAAAGGAAAATAATCTTTCCCGCCTCCTCCCCTTATCCCTACTCTCCCTAAGTGCTGATTCTGTCTGGAACGGCACTTCCACCGGCCCCCCACCGAGACAAACAGAGGTCAAACAACCTAACCAGGTGGGAAACACCACCACTGGGGTGCGAAGCGGGCCTCCGTCACTGGGAACCAAGGGCCGGTCCTCCAGAGACTAAACGAAGAGAGCAAACCCCTAGAAGCCACCACGTTGAGATGGAATTAAACAAGTGGAAAATACTGGCCTTGCTAGAATTAGCCGCAACCAGAAATTTCGTGCGAAGTGACATGCTCATGCCTAAACAAAGGGCATCACTGCCTACAAACTCACTTGGTGCGCATGGTGCAACACGACCGCACCCTTATTGCTGATGGCTGCGCCAACCTTACTGTGAGTCTGTACAAGCATTCAAACCCCACAGACTTTGTTGTGTCACTGCCGGACATCGTAGCGTGATACTGGGACATCCCTGGCTGTGCCAGCAACAAAGTGTCGTGGACCCTGAGGGACAAACATAAACTGGACTACCTGAGTCAGCTAACCTACTGCATGAAATTTGCAGGTTGGAGCGTTAGGACGGACGTAGCGTGACATTATTGCATCCAGGTACTCTAGCTAGGGAATTTACTGTCACCTGCCCCTTGCTTGCTGGGACTAACTACCCTTAGTACTTCACGCCATGCCATTCACCCGATGAGGAGGGACTAAGTGGGCTGATAAGAAGACATCTACGGCTCCTACAGCCAACCAATTGCCAGATAACCCATCCCAGTTCGCTTTCAGCCTTTCCTCCGCTCGGGATCGGGCACAAGCCACTCACTGACTGCAGGGGAGTTACTCCTCAGTCCTCTCTATTAATTTATTCGAACCACCCCGGAACACTGCAGCCAACCATCGTCCGCTTCGGGCTCGGACTGCCAGTGGGACTGGGTCTCGCCATCATCCACTACCGAGCGAAGCCGCTTGCTGCCGCCACCCGGAGCCCAGCTGTCCCCAGACAGGGCCCGGAGAGTCGTCCTCGGCAGCTTGCCAATGGTCAGCTACAGCGTCAGTCTACAGGTGATAACCCAGCATTTACTGCCGCCCACACCACCTTAGACACCCACATAACTTGCAGCCGCCCAACCAGACAGACTCTGTATACCGGCTGCCTCAGAGCTAAGGTGCACCCACAGTAACCAGCCTCTAAGGCTACCCAGGGTTCTCTGCCTGAACCTGCATAGATAGTCATATTGGAGGCGTGGTACCACAACGGCTGAGAGTATGTTCAAGTTCGTAATGCTGTGTTGCGACGTGTCTGCTTATGCAGCCTCATGTGACTATGATCAGGGCCACTGAGTAGCATGATAAAGAATGTAATGATTTTGTAACCATATCCACTATTGACATAGCCTGACCACCTACACATTAATTCTTGCTTGTATCTTGCAAACATATTAAAAATTCTAATGAAATTACAGTATTTACCCGTAGGAAGACGAGAGTTTTTGACAATAGGAATGGAACAAATAAGGGGTCGTCTACAATTCGGGAATCGTCTTCATTTCAAAACATAGGCGATTTTGACGAAGGCTTTTCATGCTTAAATACCCGGTCTCCTACGGTTGTACATATTTTTGTAGTGCCGAGAACTTACCTGTCAACTTTTACAAGGGTCCCCTTATGTGATGTCGCACAACTGGCCGTAAAGAGAAAGCGCTTTGTTGGGAAGTAAAATGGCCCAAGTCACGAATAGGTATGTAATGCCCACAAAAGTTTTACAGTGTAAGAAATATGTTGCCACCATACAGCGAGGTTAAGCTTGGCTCACAACCATCTGTCGCTTTCGTCAGTTGCCCGTCTGTTGGTTTTTTCGTCCGTCAATTGAAAGCGACTTACGACAGTCTGTCGGGTCAGAAAATTTTCAGTGTTACCACCCAACAACACTTTCTTTCTCGTGCAAAGACAAGTTCAATTCAAAGGTGAAATGTAAACACGTTAACAACTTCACTGCCTTGTGTATTTAAAAAGGAAAAATATTCACACAAAAAAAAGTGACTTTTCGACAGCCATGCTCAAGGAACAATATTACAAGGTGGTGGCCCGTCCATCCTTCGAAAGTTAATGTTTGAGATATATTTGATGGGTTTGCGGATAGAAAAATAAGTTGCCCTGCAATTGGTTGAAGATCACGTGACCGACTGGCGGTTGAAATGGATGGTTGTGAGAGTAGCTTTACACACGCCTATTTCATTGTGATTAGCTTTTCTTTAAAAGTAAATCAAGTAATATTATATTATTCATATAAAATAGCATTTCTTCTTGAAGGGTTTGTCATGAATTCATGCAAATATACTTCAACCTAAATAATTTTTTTGGCACTTCATAGTAGTAGTCTTGAATTCAGGTTTATATATATAAGAATGGGACATCTCCGATCCAGGGGGTCGTTTTCCTTTCGTGTAAATACGGTAGCTGTAATATTTGTGTACTAAACATGGAAAAATGTGGCCTTGGTAAATATTACAAAAAAAAAAAAATATTTTTTAAAATTAAATTTTCTCAAAAAAAATTTTAATGTTAATAAAACATTTTGCAGTCAATTTTACCATGATAAGCTATGCTTAGAGTAACAAAATAAATAATATATTTTAAACAGTCTGTATGCAGTACTAATACCATTGAATTTGTGTGTTATAGTTCAAGGATAAATATTCTTAACTTTTTAAGATGTGAATACTTAATTAAACAGAATTAGACAAAAATATGTACCTCGTCAACATTTCGCAACATACCTTCTCAACATTTGTGAATAAATATGAGATGCAATCAGAAAAAACAATACTTACTATAAGACACCTTGTTCCTATCTGAAATTGTGTTAGATTTGACAGTCTGGAAGAAAATTCTGCACTATTGTCCAACAGAATATCAGTATAACTTTCTGTTGAGGGTTACTTTTACAACCTCTCGGTAAGGTGCTACACACAGCATAACAAGAGACGGTCACCAAGCATTTGCTTGCCATTGGTTTTGTCCAGGATGGCTCGGGATAGTGAAGCAAGTCTGTGAACATTGACGCGAACCAGTCAGCCTCAAGCGTGTTCATCCTGCCGACCACAGCACTGCCATCACAAACACTGCCACGTGGGAGCACCAGTGCAACCGACTCCGTTCCATGTGCACGTGTAGTGCATTAGTGCAGTGCCTTGTCATCCTTATTTGAGAGAGTTTCTTTTAATGGCTTTTTATTCAAAAAACAATGGCACAAAATGCCAGTTTTCTTTTGTTTTCAACAATACAGGGAAAAAATTGCCATATGCGTAAACAACTTTAAAGAGTAACGTAATTGATGTGCAAGTATAAATATATATTCTTGAAAAATATTCTCAATTATCTCCCACAATGCAGCTATATTCATAATACTTTCCAATTACTAGAAAATGACCAACCATTATAAAATGTCTGGTTAAAAGCAAAGCAGTAAAGAAGTTCCACTAATAGTATATTTATAATCAAATATCTGTTAATAATATGTAATTCTTGACTACCAGGCCATACAAAAGGCCATGCTGAATATACTCCTTTCCTACTAATAATATTCCAACATGAAAAAAGAATAAGATTAATTTTAACTAATGTTTCTTGCTATCTGACCACTACAAGCCACACTAAGTCAACTACTTTAAAGGTGGATTTATGATTAAAGACTGAAGAATTGTACTTAATGACTTGATAAGTGCACTAAAAATAACATGATTTGCAATTTTATGATTGATTTCCCATACACCACACAATGTTACCGACATGTTACCATCTTTCATCTTCATAACACAACATTATCCCCCCCCCCCCCCCCCCCCCCTTTTTTTTTTTTCTTCCAGACACCGGGGATATTTACAAGTTACATTGTCTTTTGGCTAGATTGCGTTATGTTTTGTTATATTTCTGCTATGAAACTTTAGTTATGTTCCCAGAATGCTCTTTAGGGTGTGTACAAGATTGTGGTACCAAACATTTTTTTTTTTTATAAGTGTGGCGAAGTTAATGACGTTAGGATGTGTGGTTGATTAGGATGGTAATAGATTAAACGAGTGAAGCAATAAAATGCAACAGCTTAGGAGTTATGATGTTTTTGAGAGTGGCATGACTGCATAAACATGCAGAATAAAATAAACGTTAGAGAAAATGCAACAGGTGAGTTTAGTTAAACGACTGCAATTTGTCGGTTCAGATGTGTCAGAAGTTGGAGTGATTTATTGCCTGTTTTATAGGAAATAATACTGTTTGAAGTGTTTGTTGATATATATATCGTGATATGTTGAAATAAGTTGTCGGTAGGCCCTGTTAAGATAGAGTAGGGGTAGTGTGTTAGGCGGTATTCGATAAAGTGAAGCATATAATATAGCAGAAATATGAACCCATTATAGTGATTCATCTGCACACGACACGTGATAAACAAGGTGTGGCTGAACAACCAAAAAATGTTATTTGTCGCTTAGATACACGTTATTTAATGCGCCAAGTTCGTAAATAATTAACTATTTTTTTTGTTCAAATATGCATCCATTACAGTTATTCGCCCACACACGACCAGTGATAAACAAGGTGACGATGATTTACCGAAAAATGTGTTTCATCGTTTACAAATATCAAACGTTAGTTTAGGCGGCAGGATAGTAATATATTGACTACGATAAAAATGTGGTATCGCGTCGTATGCTTGAGCGGATGGGCAAAAGTGTGCTTACCCGATACTATATGTGGTATCAGGTAGTTTAATAGAGCAGGTGGGCTCTGTTGTAGTTCGCGATACCATCATCTAAAAATGCTGAAAAGTGTCCCTGCCTGAAAACCCCCACATTCCCGTGGATGCCCTGTTGGATTGTCGTAGGAAATGAATGGAGCAATAGAAGAAACCGAATGACATCATAAACGCCATATTGGTGACATCATAAGAAGAATGTAAATATTGTGGTGTTGGGTTCTTAAAAAATCCCACTCTTTCTGCTCGACAGTGTCTATGGATAATTTGCAAATGGCGACAATGACTCATGGTTGCTGTGTGAATGTTTATTTATAATTTGTTACGAATTTCATTCGTGAAAGTGAAGAAAATATTTTATTGTGTGTTGTCGCCAAAATACTGTTACGTGATGCAGCTGGCGCCGACTCAGCTGCTCCGCGCTGTATTCGGAGACCACTTCGCCCCCCCCTCTCTTCCTGGAACTATGTGCTCGCGGACTCCTAACTCCCTCTTCTAGGAATCCTGTGAATGCCGACAGCAGCGAGACTTGCTGGCACCACAGACCTCCTCTCACCTGCTAGAGTTTCCGATACGTTTAGCGACGAAGCAAGAATGTTCTAGTGAGACTGGCTGGCACCTCAGCCCTCCGCAACACATCATGCGAGTTGGGGAAGATTCTAGGTGGCGGCCTAAGACACTATATATACTGCCGTAACCCAGTGGCCGGCAGTCTTTGATGGAGGCCATCTGGCAGAGTGTGCGCGAGAGTAGTAGTGAAGTGTGGACGACTGGAGATTGCGGGACGACGGCGAGTGAGGTGTTCGTGGCTTGAATGGATGAGAGGGTGTAAAACTGACAAGTGAAGCCTACTGTGGGTGAGGGTGCTTGGAAGACTAAAACATTGCGACTGGAGGGACATGGACTGAATGGAAGTGTAATACTGATTTTATTGTAAATATTCGAACAGTCAAATATGGATGCATGCATTATAAAATAATCGAATTGGTTGATACAGTCTATTGGGACTGATCTTTACTTATTTAATTTCATTGATTTATTTGTCATAATTATAAATTTTATTTATTGGTGTCAATTGCGAACAGTGAGTGATTTCAATTTGTGAGAGAGAATTTTGCTGTATTTATTGTAAATAAAAGAAGGAAATTATAATTCTTTTGTTTGATTAAGACCTACATCCCTTTACGAACTTGTATAGCCCACTTAATTACTAGAGACAGAAATTGTAACAATATTTTGGGAGCTAACAAAATGTCTTATTCTGTGTTAAATGGATAATTTTTCCATTATATTTTTGTTTGACGATACAGTGCTCCCTTGATTATTTATTGCAATTTGTTTTCAAAATATGAACGTTATCCCTGAATCCTGTAAAATGAATTTACTAATGTACAATTACATAAATAGGTGTATTAACTAGTTGTAAAACAGTATGTTAGTAGGGTTGGGCGAACATTCGGTACAATGAAACTAAAACGAAAAATTCCAACATTTATTTTTGTTTCGGTAAGAGATTTATTGGCTGACAGTAGTGACTAAATGGAAATTCTCAATTTCGGCAAATATTTGTGTGCATCTTTCTTTTCATTATTATATAACAAAAATAACTACTACTAGGATCCATCTGAAGGGGAAATGCTAGGCATAACCTCTTTGTTATTAATGTGATTCTGTGTGTTTAAAAATACATCATAAGTAACTTGCAATAATATTAATTCAGTTATCGTTTTGCCATGATCAAATTCTCATGGAATTATTTATAATTTTTACTTCATTGTCGTGAAAGTTTGTATATAACCTTACTATTTCTCATTTTCATTTCATGGGAATAAGTCACATTCACAACACCATATATTTGTACTGGCAGCTAGGAAGAAATTTCATTCTCGCTACCTAAATTATGTCAAACTAGGTTTTTTTTTTTATGGGTTCTCATATGTTGTAACTAAAGAGTTTGGCAATTAAAAATCCTGCAATGTTGTGTTTTTCAATTAGTAAACTTTGTTCACTGTATAACACCATTTAATAGGATCGTACAAATTTCCAATACACTGAACTGAAAATGGAAAATCTGAATTTTCATGTAATTTTTTATTTTGGTAAGAAAATCTTCATGCCAAAAGTCTATAAAATGAACATTTTGGAGTTTAATTTCTGAGTTTTAGATAATTTGAAATTTAAATTTTAGAGGTCCCCTCTCCCCACTAACTGATTTTGTTACAGAATTTAGTCCATCCTTGTGGAGTACACTCATGTATAGGCCATTCACTGTAAAGGGAGCACTTTGGAACTGTGAAAAATCATCACTGTAATCAAAACACTTTTCCACTCGACTGATGCATTAATTAAGTTATCAGGTTCATGGAAATGTTCAATTTACATATGGTGGAAAGATAACAAATTATGGAAAAAAGAAAGAGTTCAAGCAGCACTTTCAAATTAATTATTGTAAGAAATGAGCATAAAGTCAGAATACTTCTTTAATTAGCTCTGAAAGTGTATACAAACATCGATAGAAAGTTCTATTATAATTCAGAGGCAAGGACATCAATTTTTCAAACAAAATATGCAATGATTAAAAACTAAGACTGGATGTAGCCACATTTAATTAATTATTTCTCTAATAAACTACGAAAGTGGATAGGCCTAGTTTTAAGCAAAGCGTACCTCTCGCATGCAAAGATCACTCAATAACTTCACTTCCAACATATGTTCAGGCATATTGAAAGAACATTTTGGTAATTATTTGATATCAGACCTATTGTTTTCTCACGAATATGTTACACCTACATCTAGGAACTCCCATAAAAATATACAAATTATATCATTAGTACGGTAATTTTTTTTATTGAGTTACATATTACAGAGAAAATTAGATACAAAAAAACAGCGTTAATGAGTATTCATTTAAGAGCACTGGTAAGTTTACAATAATTTACTTTATTTGTATCGGTGATCAAACTCGCAAGAGTTAATAGAAACACCTGTTTTAGAAGAATAAAAGCAGGTGGCTGAACTTCATTGGCTATAATGTGTGATAAGTGTATAGGTTTCTTGTTACCACCTTGTTAGAATAATAATGTGTGCATGAGTACTGTTGTATTCACAAACACAAATATATTAGTAAAAATTATAAAACAGTACATTTTTCAGGCATAAATTTCACACTATTTTTGGGGCAAACACACTGACTTTGATGCTGGCTAACAGCAAGCAGCGCTAGAGCCCATAACGGTGCTCACCATGCACGTGACATGTGTCCCGCATGTGCGCAAAGAGGCCAATAAATTTGAACTTTCATATAAATGTTATTTTTCAGTGTATAATGTGTTCCATTGTATTTGCTGGGTTTAATATGTCTTAAATTGTGTTCAAGTGTTTGTTACTATTTTTAAATTGTTTGGTTATGAAAGACAAGTGCTCGCGGCACTGAGATTAAGAACACTTAGTATTCCGGCATGAACGCCGTCATAAAGAGACTAAAATAGTATGAAAATCCATAAGAAAATTATAGAAATGAAAAACTATATTTAATTTAATATGTTCCAGTTTATTTTGAATAATTAAATATTTTACGCTGCGTGCATAGCACCCACTTATGTGAACCCCGTAGGCAGCCATGGTAGGTCCATGTGACGCTTTTCACTGGACAGTCTGTCGAGGAGAGTTGGCGAAGTAAGACACTGTCACCTACGCACTGCAACGTTTGTTCACTGATTCAGGTTTTCATAGTTAATTTAGTTTACCGGTTAACCTTTGCTTACATACGTTTTTGCCAGACATTTTCCCCAGCATTATGCTTCTGCTTTATTAATTTCTTACGCCCTTGTGGCATTTTTAACTTAAGTGAGGAGAAGGAGGAGAAAGATTTCCGAAAGGTCACGCAACCTACAAAACTTGAATCAGGCGCCATCCGCCTATGTTTATGGTATTTCATTGCAACTTCTGCATTATTGCTATATGCAATTTCAAGGGCTTTGTTTTTATGTATGTATTTGAGGGTAATTTTCGTGTTTGAATATTTTGTGACATCACGTGGCCGACAGACGCCAAGTCTTTGTATACGCCATCGTTGTGTTTGAGAGCTTATTTATGTAACATCGTGTGTGCAATAATTTATTTCATTGTTCTGTATAAATTTTATTCAGGGTTCAATGTATTTTTCACGTAAATTGATGCTTTTTGTACTTGACCACGCTGTCACAGTAATGTTTTATTTCACCGCCATCAGGCACGTTACATGCCTGTAACAATGCTAATCGTAAAGAGAATCACTTGATCAACATGAATGATATTTTATCTGAATTTAGTTTGCAGTTTCCACGCAGAAATATTGCAATTTCACGTGCACCACGTGGTCCGCTACGAACTTCATCCAGCGGAATCCGTGCCACCTAAACTTGTTTTCACACGTGTGTGTGTGTTTATTGTGAATATTCATCTCGTGTCCCATCTTGTTTCATGTATCATTCAAGGGTTTGTGTATTTTTGTAATTAGTGTATGGTGCAATTATTTGAGTCCTAGCCGGCTCTGTGTATAGGCCGTCACCACACTACCCACGTGCTGGAGAGTGAGCCCCGATGAGTTTGCGTTAGTGATGCTGAATAATCACACACGTTAATATGTATTAAGGGTTTCATTTGTAATTCACTCTCTCCTATCTCAAGGGAAAAACCATCAGTCCACCCTAGCAGCTGTCAGTCCTCTTCCCTTGTGAAGGCTGTGCTTTCACGCGCCTCCATGAGATCATCCATGTAGGTGTGCGCTAGAGTAATTGCGGGCTGGGGAGCACCAAAACGGAAGTGGCTAGTCATGACCGAGATTATCATACTTCCATTGGCACGTTGATGTGCATGCATAATATCAATAAAAACAAGTACAGTGAACTAAGTGTTTATTTCCAGTGATGTTTAGTAAAAAGTTTAAATTTGCCAACGTGTTTGTAAGCATGCACTGGTGGGACAGACACACAGAACCCACAGCATCCCTGAGAACGCTGAGTCTGAATAGTGTGGTGATTGGGAAGCATCGCTGGCATCCAAATTACCAGTAAGTATTTATGTCATCGTTCGTCTTGTGTCTCACCTGACTGCGTCAACTTCATTTCCTACAACTAAGGTAAGTACCTGTGCCATGGTCATTCTCAAGGAAAGTCTTTCGCACCAATCTATAACATCATTCAGATTTTTTAATGTAGTACTTTTTCTTAAACATAAATACACAACCCTCCAAAGTCACATCTAACAAGTGAAACAAAAGCAAATTTAGTACTGAAATATTCACCTTATTAAGTTGATTAAGGTACCAACATAGTTAAAACAAAGTTCTCAAGGTGTACAACTCACAAGTGTTTAAACTTGCGTTTTCAAAGAAACATTTTTAAAAGTTTTTTTTTTTTCTACAGTATGTTCATATTTTGATAAAAGTATACATCATTATATGTATATTGCATCCATTTTCCTTATTCTCAATGGTATGATTTGTAAAGTATTTACGATGCAGGAATGTGTCTAAAATATAGGAATATATCATTGGGATGGATATACAATACCAGAATACACATGCAATACTAAATATACAATTATATTATATTGCCACCACATTATATTAAATGTAAGTACAGTAGGCCCTACTATGATGTTTGTTTACATTCCTAAAAATGAGGTTGTAGAAATTACATATTTCCATAAAGCCCCAACTACAATCACCGTAAGAAATACCAACAAAAATTGAACCCACACTTGTATACGGGACCAGCTACAACACAACATAACGGCATAAGCTGGCGGCCTGCATGTGGTAGTGGCGTTAAGAGTATTGAATATTTTCAATTCTGTTTCGTCGAGTTCTACGCCAGCCAATCATGAGAGAACATTTCCAACTACGAGAGTCAGTGCAGTGCAAGCTTGTAACAATAATATAGTTATTTAATAAACTTTGCGGTACAGTTCCGATTTCGATTTATTTAAATAATCAACATAATTATTAACATCTATACCGCAATTTAAATATTACAAAACACGATTTCTGCTAAAAAAAAAAAAAATTATCACAAGTAGTTAAACCAAATAATTACCAGGTTAGCCAACACACTGTAAATATCCGCGATATTTGTACAGCCTGTCTTTTTTTCGCATTTGTCATTGGCCGCGGAACAGTTTTCTTACTGTGGTTGTAGCCAGTACATTTTCATACATCCATAGGAACGCTACTGTGATTGTAGCCTAGGCTTAAGGACCATAGAAAAGAGATACATATAACTTGAGCCAAGGGTGGTCTTTTGGAGAGAGACAAAACAAATTAGATTGTATAACAGTACATGTTAAATAAGTAATTGAAAAAGGAACAAACAACACTATACTCAAACAATAATGAACCATGTCAAAAGTGATATCACAATTGATGCAGAAAAGAAGCCAATTATAACACTATGTTTATGTTCCCCATCACAGATCAAGAAACTATGCACATTGACGGGATGTGGTTTCAGGAGCATGGGCCGGGAGAAGGGAGGTTAGACTTACAATACGGTAGCTCAACGTGAGTTGGAGACTGACTACATAATAATGGAAGTTTGTTGATACCAGGAGTGCCAATAAATAAAAGAAGTTAATGTCTGGAGATTTATTGTCGTCTCGGTAAAACAAACAATTGACACTCGCAGCTGACAAAACAAAAAAGTCAAGAAAGAATGGCAGCCTTCATAAAACAAAACTTCTCGCTTCAAGAGTTACGAAGATGAGAGAGAATCGTTACTTTTTTCTCCCAGCGCCCTATTGACTCCTCGCAACGATGGAAAATAAATTTAATAGATAATTGATTTGAAATGTCCGAAATAGAAAAGAAGGTAAAGTCGCGGGTTACACGTTGCAGGATGTCCGACTAACAGCTGACGAACGATCGTCCTGCGATGAACTGTTGTGATACCCGAGAAAGGTCGCATTTCCTTATATATTGGTAGAAATATTCCTCATTGAAAACATATTGTTTTCGAGCAGTCGGTCACGTCAGCCAAAGGCGACCTCTGTTATTTTCCTCGTTTCACCATGTTGTACCTTGCGGTGGCGATGTTTTTAGTTTACTAACCCAGTGAAAAGGAAAAGATGCGAGATGCGCTATCGCTATCGTCCTATGACGTTTGTTACTACTGATGAAATGAGGAAAGAGAAATAACAAATTTGGAAAAACAAAAAATATATTAAATACAAGCAAGTTGTAATTGACACGACCTTTCACATATTACATGAATTACTATCCTTAACTGAAATATAGACAATTAAAATACTTCCCTAATATACAAATTATATATATATGCGATGCTACATTACCCCCCTTGGTTTGGGAAAGATTTATAAGAAACCTGTCCAAAATCGAAACCTACATGGATGTCGTGTATCAAGGCTGGACTGCTATTCCATCTCGGAAATTTAACAGTTTACATGGTTATACATCCATATACAAAGTTAAAGTCACAATAAAATACATCTCATTACGTAGTAAATTAATCATAACATTATACAAAATTATAGTCTACTTAACATGTCTCTTTTCAATTAAATACAATAGTACATTCAATTTCAGTTTTTGTTTACATGATCATACACTTCAGATACAAAGTTTCTATGAAATTAATAAGAATTAGTTACAAACATTTAGTGCACATCGTATATATCTTTCAAAGTCATTACAATGTTACATTCACTTTCAGTTTTGGCTTAGGTACACGATTGATTAGTTGCTGAATGTTTCAATACTCAATGCATAGTTAATGCAAAATTCCCTAAAATTACGATCATCATATCTAAAAGTATTGTTCACAATATTTATATATTTTATTTGAAAATAATTTATCTTATTTTATTACAACACATATTTTTCCATCTAAAGTTGAGGCGATACCCACTACACATGCCATGTTGCTTCTACGTTTGCTCAATATTACTTTAATTCCTTGTTTGGATCAGCTCATCAAGGTCTGCCCCCAAAAACTATGAAAACCACTGCCACATTTACTTTAAAAACATCTTAATATCTAGATCAGTGTTGACAAAAATGGACTCAGACCGTCTGTTACACCCAATAACTAACTTTTATTGCTAAGATCCAAGGGCATTATACACACTGGAGCAACCTTTTTACAACACTTCATCTCTATGTTCTTAAAACTAAACACACGACAACACCTCAACCATTAATCGTTGTCAAAAATGAAAAACTCTTCATGTTAGTTATAACCTTTGATTAAAAATGCACTGTTAAATTTAAATAATTTTCATTTACTTCAAATCTATCCTTCTATTGCAAAAAAAAAAAGAATTACATTCTTAAACATGGACATCATAATGGGATCAATATCCACAATACCCATTAGACACAAATTCACATATCATCGTTATAAAAAAGTAGGCTACAAATTTAGACTATGTTTTCTTGGTTTTCAAAATTATTCTGCAACATACCGCAACATTTCTCAAAATCAACATGTAATACACATCAACATACGAGCAACCTTTCTAGAGAATGATCTAAATAAATTTACCAAATTCAAAATTTAATTCATCATGGTTTTCCATTTTGACACAAAACATACTGTGCTTTGATTTAATTACAATACACCCTTGCTTCGAATTACAATAATATAATCAAACACAGAATTATACACTTAATTTAAGCTTGTCATCCTCCAAATTAAATCTTTATGTTTGATGCATAGGTGCAGTCAATTATGAACCTTTTTATCACTCACAACATGATTAGTTAACAAATTTATAAACAAATATATATATACCTTATACAATTTCTTACCGAATTTTAAATTATCACTTCTAATAATCATTAAACTTTTTAATCCCTTTCATATTAGAAAACCTCATAATTGTAAGTTTAAATCATTTTACTCTTCTTCACAAAAGACGTTATTTCATTCCATTTTTTTATATTCTATGAACAGTGTTACCCTCGGTCAAAATGTTATGATGGCAAATCATATAGACTTAGCCTTAATAAATTTAACTGCAACAATCACGTTACTTTCTGTTAACAAATTTCAATACACTTCAAGTCCAATAAAAAAAAAAAACTGACATATGAATAAGCACTAATATAATCAAAACAAATAACATTACATTTGGTCTCACTCTAAACTCATCAAGTTTTGTTACATCCTTTAGTATATCCTTACACGAAAGTTACAATAACAGGTAGCCTATGTAGTAGATGTCTTCACCTTTTAACCATTATGTATTATATAATTAGGACAATTTTTTCCCTTTTTTATACACACTAGGTATAACTTAAAAATCAGGTTAGATAATATAATTTTATACCATTTCATGTTGCTCTTAAATTCCAGGGCCGCAACAAGACATGACATGCCAGTTGTCAATGCGTACTTTGTATACACTGTGCCCTACCACTGCTTCAACCCTATATGGCCCTTTAAAAAGTTTGTGGATCTGCATATTTACCAATGGTGACAAATGGTGTGTGGCCACAAGTACATCACCTTCTTTAAATACTATTGGTTGGATATTCTTATCCCATTTTTTTCGTCGATTCTCGGCTTTCAACTCCAGCCTTTGCGAGACTGTGTCCTCATATTCTCTACATTTTCAGCCTCACTTTTTGGAAAACTTACAAAATTTTGTAACACTGTGTTGGATTAACCCATATTCATAAGTTCTATGGGAGTAGTACCTGTACACTTTCATGCAAACAGTTGTTTATTAATTGTTCTACAGCACTGACTATCACAGCCTATTTGCTATGGTGTTCATTACAGTATGTTCGAAACAATCTCCCTAATTCTCTCATAACTCGCTCAACTGTATTTGCGGCTGGATGGTACACTGCAGTATATCCTAACTCAATTCCCAAAATGGATGATAGAGTTTTCCACTTATCACTACGGAATTGTGGCCCATTGTCTGAAATAATTTTCTTTGGCTGACCAATCTCTAGTACATAACAATCCATTACTTTTTCAGTGATTACTTGGGCTGTAGTCTTCTGGATTGGGTATAGTTTCACAAATTTAGTAAACATATCAAGAACTACAAAGATATATTCTACCCCCCTCTACCTTTTGGCAGAGGGCCAAACAAATCTACACTAACTATCTCCAATGGCTCTGTAGCCAGTACATGAACCATAGTCCCATTACATTCCCTATTGGGTGCCTTCGTCTGTGTACATATTAAACAAGACCCTATAGCCTTGGCAACTGTTCGAAACATGCCCCTAAATACACAAAAATTTTGCACGTAATTTACTGTTTCGGTACACCATAATGCCCACATTCACTATGCATGTATTCACTGATTTCTTTACTGAGTTGGTCAGGTATAAACAGAATCCATTTTTCACCGGTGGTGCCTATATTTTGAAACAAATACCCATCGTTGATCAAAAATTTGTCCTTAGTGATATTTCTACAATTATTTGTTTCCAATTCCTGGACTACTTTTTGGAGCCTAGAATCATCCGAAAGTTCAGTTTTCAACTGTATTGTAATTTCCTGTAACTCTGTACCTACTTGCTTCATCTGTTCCCTCAAAGACAGGATTTGAAACTCCTTAGCCTGGGCGGCCTGTATGTCTGTCCTACCCCTTGAAAGGGCATCTGCTATTACCTGCGTCTTGCCAGGGACATGATCAACACTCAAATTGTATTCTTGTAAAGCTAAAATCCACCTTGTGAGCTTAACATGTAGCAGTTTGCAAGTATTTACATGGTATAAGGCCTTATGATAGATCAACACAGCTGTATCCCTACCATAGATATATGTACGAAATTTTGAACATGCAAATATGATACTAAGCAATTCCTTTTCTGTGACCGTATAATTTATTTCTCCAGTATTCAGTGCCCTACTTGCAAAATTAATAGGGGCATGTTCCCTTTGATTATTAGTCTGAAATAACATGGCACCCACAGCCTCATCAGAAGCATCACAAGATATTAAAATTTCCCTATCTAACATGGGATGGTGTAGCATCATTTCCTTCTCTAATTATCTTTTCAGTACATCTACAGCTTCTGCTCAGTTTCCCATTCCCAAGCCTGCTGTCCCTTTTGTAACAATTTTCTCAGAGGTGTACAAATATGGCTGAAATTTTGAATACATTTCCTGAAATAGTTGAAAAATCCTACCAACATCTGCAATTGTTTATCATTGATTGGGTACGGGTAGTCTTGAATAGCTTTAACCTTACTGGGATCCACACGAATACCTTGAGCACTAACTGTATGATTTAACAATGTTCCGTAAAAGTTCTTGTAGCAATCAGAATGTCATCAACATAAATTGTAACTAACTCCAAAACTTCAGGCCCTAGCACTTCTTCGAGTCCTCTAATAAAATTACTGACAGAAACATTTAAACCAAAAGGTAGCTTTTTGAAACAGTATGTCTTTCCTTGATGAGGAAAAGCAGTGTAATGTCTTGACTGCTGCGCCAAAGGAATCTGCCAATATGAAGCTACCAAATCAATTTTTGAAAAATATTTACACCCTTCAAATTTCTGTAATAACTCGTCCATTGGTTCTGGTGATTCTCTATCTGGCACAATGATTTGATTTGGCTTCCGTGCATCTAAACATAACCTGACACCCCCTCCCCCTTTGTGTTCTTTTTGACAACTACTATAGGATTCAAATACTCTGAACTATGCCTCTCAATAATACCTGTTTCTATCATGATCTGTACTTCTTGTTCTACAGTTGGTCTTAAAGAATATGCAATTGGATATGGTTTCTGTATGAAAGGTCTGTGTTCCTTGATTTCTAGCTGGTATTCATATTTATTATTTAACTCTGGATAATTTGCAAGTGCTTCGTGTTCATCTCCTAAAAAATTTCTATTATCCTTTCCGTTTCTTCACTTGTTCCTCCCTGCAAAACAATTTTCCCCACCTCATCCTTCATGATATAATCCTGTTCAATAAAATTACAGCACATGTCAATCCCTATTGTATCCTCATCCTTCAAAACAATTTGCATTTGATGAGAGTTCTCCAAAAGTTTCTCTTTTCTGAAAGGAAGTTTGGTTCCCATTATCTATACACAATTCTCTGCTTAATTTATAATAGCCACATGTTCTCATAACCAGTCTGCTCCCAACACTACATTTACGCTAAGTCATTTCACTACTAACAAGGCAATCCACATGTTCTAGAGAGCTATGTTTATTTCCATAATAATCTGTTTTTTAATACTTCGATTTCTTACCCCTGGAGCCCCCAAAATGGTAACATTTGATAATGGCAAAGTTGCTACAATGTGCACATCACTTTTATTTAGACTATTTAGCAATTCTTCCGATATAGCTGTCACCTCGCTTACTGAGTCCACTAGCATGTTTAATTCAACCCCAGTCTCAGTAATGAATCCTCTAATGTATGGGCATATTCCCCTTTTCCCTTGTATTAAACCTTTGGTTGGATTTTCTTTCAGCAATATTTCCCTCTCTGACTGCATTTCTGAATTTTGTACAGGATTTTCCGTACCAAAATTTTTGTTATAACTTCTTTTCAGTATTCTACATTCATCATTTCCCTGTTATGCGAGGGAGGCATCCGAGGACTGATCCTCCCTTCCTAACCATTTAAATGTTTCTGCTGGTCCTGCCTTCTACCCTTTAAACCTTCTTCATCTTCCTTCCTCCTATCGAGGGTTTACAATAGGGTTACCACTTCCTCAACAGATTTAGCTCTGCACATAATTTTCCATTGAACCCTCCTTATCCTCGAATTTGTCTACAAACAAAAACTGTAAAAAGTCATCCTGCAAATGAATTCCCCAATATTTGTGTAGAAAAGCTGTCTTGGCTTCCGTGAGACTCGTCCACAGTGCCCACTGTGAAGCTTCTGCTTCTAACCTATTCACAAATAGTTGTACCTGTTGTTCATCTGACCTCCCCCCCCCCCCAGGAACGAAATATTCTTTCGCATTTACGTATGAATTGTATTGGATTCGGTCCCCCATTATTCCCATAAAATTTAGGTATTAAAAAGCAGTTATCTTATCTCTAATCAAAATCAATTTACCTACTTCGGGTACAGAGAGTTCTCGCCTCCACAGTTGATTAATTTTCTCCTCATACTGCTGTTTGCATCCCTGACCAATATTTTTCTCTTCCTCCCTAATGTTTTCCAAATGTTGGCCTATTGCCGGACTTTTCTGAAATTTTTTTTAAACATTTTCTATTAACGTGTCTTCCTCCTGCTGTATATGTATTTCATTCTGCTGTACCTCTCTTGTTTGTTTATTAACTTGTACCTGCACCCTTTCTATTTCCTACCATTTTTCGCTCTTGCACAGAAACAATTTCCTTTACCTGTTGCTGGGCTATATGAATTTTATTTACACTTGTTTCTAAATCATTGTAATCTTGTGCTACAGTTTCTAATTTATTTTGACAATTGACAAGTTGACTTTCATGCTCAAAAATAGACTTTGACAATTTGTTTTCACACTGATTTACCTTTGGTGCACATTCCTTCCTAACCTCATTCCATTTGACATTTATGTCAACCTTTAATTCTGAAACAATTTTCGTATTACCAACTAATATACTCTGCATATTGTTTACTGACAATTTCAAATTGTTAAAGTCAGTTAAATGCTTGTCAAATTAAGTTAAATGCCTGTCAATTTTTTTCTGAAATTCCTGAGATTCCATCCTTTGTTCAGGTGCATCTGTTCTCCGAATCTCCCCATTTATATTCTCGAGACTTGAACCATTTATATTTCCAAGATCTGGACCTGAATGACTCGCTACCACATTGGACATGTTAAATTTGGCTTCCTGAGTTGGACTATTGTTATCAAAACCTAGAGTGTCCTCCTCTTCATCCACACGTGCCTCTTCCTGTCTCGCCATTTTCAACTAATTTAATATTTAACCTGTATTATTACACTAGGGCACAACCAGTCAAGCGTAAACAAAAAGAGAAAATACAATACATATCCAAATATTTTAAACAGAAAAAAAACGCGACGTTTCCAATTTTCAGTTTTGCGAAATCTAAGTTTATTGATACCTAGATGTCTTGTTCGATAAATGGAAACTATGGGCGGTGTGTCAACTAGGATTCTGTTGTAGGAAGTTTGAAGTTGACGCAGTTACACTCACCCTGGAACGCGAGTGATAAAAACACTGATGCGCCAGCGACAGCTGGGCGCGTATAGAAATCCAGGCCTCACGTTGGGCGCCACTTGTAACAGGTTACTGTCCTGTTCTCTCGTATATCTCAGTAAACATCAACGGACTAGTTCAGCGTGAGTTGGAGACTTTTGAGTACATAATAATGAAAGTTTTGCTGACAAGCAAAAAAAAAAAAATCAAGACAGAATGGCAGCCTTCATAAAACATAACTTTTCGCTTCAAGAGTTACAAAGAGCAGAGAGAATAGCTACTTTTTTTTTTCCCGGCGCCGTATTGACTCATCGCACCTACGGAAAATAAATTTAATAGATAATTGATTTGAAATGTCCGAAATACAAAAGGAGGTTAAAGTCGCGGGCGCTGGTCGGTGCGAGTAACGAGATCACACGTTGCAGACTGTCCGACTGACAGCTGACGAACGATTGTCTTGCGATGAACTGTTGTGATACACAAGAAAGGTCGCGCTTCCTTATACATTGGTAGAAAGTTTCCTTATTGAAAACATATTGTTTTCGAGCAGTCGGTCACGTCAGCCAAAGTTGACCTCTGTTATTTTCCTCGTTTCACCATATTGTGCCTTGCGGTGGCGATGTTTTTAGTTTACTAGCCCAGTGAAAAGGAAAAGATGCACTATCGTCCTATGACGTCTGTTGTTGACGTCTGTTACTACAGATAAAATGAGGAAAGGAAAATAAGAAATTTGGAAAAACGAAAATATATGGAATATAAACAAGTTGTAATTGCCACGACCTTTCACATATTACTTGAATTACTATACTTGACTGACATATAGACAATTGAAATACTTCCTGAATATACCAATTATATATATCTAGCTGCAATGCTACAAGGTTTTAGAATATAGTATAATGTCGATTATCCGAATGTCGGTTATACGGACAATTAGTTATCTGGACTTGTTTTAAAAATAAAAAGAATAGTAAAAACATGAAAGTCTATTTTATCACAGTGTTTCCCTTACCCGCCGAGGAAAGACAAGCTCTTGTGATGTGTCCTTTCACGTGTTGTTCACAGTGAACACTTATGGGAGGAGGGTGGGTATTGTTAACTGATTAAATTTTTTATTTTATGCACCGTTTCTGTTTTGGATAAGTTAGTGTTCTATTTATGGCTAATAAATTTTATGTTCTGTGAAAATGTTTTTCTTTTTTTACAAATTCTTTTATTTTCATTTCCAACAAATTTCCATGATCCGAATTTTCGAGTACCTATACGAATTACCTTTAGCCCCTATTAGTCGGGATAATCTACTTTCTACTGCATTCGTAGATCTACGAAGGGTGTCAGAGAACAAGAGACTCATCCAGGGTGTGGGCCGTTCGCCCATGTGGCTCTCCTCAGTTCACCTCGTGACGAGGTGACGTAATGATGCAATAAACCTGTTATGCCTATCTAACGAGAGTGTTGGTCCTCTTGTATGCCACTAAATGTTGAGTGAGACAACTGAATGGACATATCACATGCCAGACACACACAATATGTTAAAGCACTGTCAGGAGTATCATTAAATGAGATTATTAATAACTAGATAAATTGTTTACAGCAAATAATCGTTCCTTAAACTGGGATCAAATAGTTGTAATGAAATTCCTCACATAAAACTAACAGAGCTATGACTTTTTAATAAAATATAGAAACAATGATTTGAAAGAAAGCCATCCTACAAAATTTTAGGCTTATATATTGTCAGTCATGTTTATGGGAATACTCACACTGATAACATCGTCCCAAAACTAAGTGCAGCGTGTTACGCTTTACATAATTTATCACATCTTCTAAAGACATCCTCCCTTAAATAAATTTATTTTTAATAATTTCATACTGTTATGTCATACTGTATCATTCAGTGGGCACCTTCTTTTCAAACTTTCAAAGTTTTCATACTCCAAAAGAGAGCCATTAGAAATATTTACAAATATTTTATGTAGGTATGTGTTTGTTTTGTAACATTTTTTACTAATGCTACATTCCAGAGCTCCTACTCATCATAGGATCGCTGGAGAGATTTGATAACAAATCAATAAATAAATTAACTTTAGCAACACCTAAATTATGTGTATGCAATTACAGAATTTCCTAGGTTTACAAAGTTCCCTGCTGTGAAAATTGTTAGTTTTTTTATACCGCAAGAAATTACCATACGTACTGGGTCATATCTGTTTGTGTTTAACAATGTTTGTGATTTTCCCTGTGTTGTGGACTAACGAGCAACAATTAGCTGAAAAACAGTTTTCAGTACAAAGAATTAACAGTTAATGTTTTGATATTTGTGAATATAGAATGGAGACTACAAGTTCAAGAGCTTCACAGGCTGTGTATCAGCAATGCATTTATGAATTTGGTGGTGCAATCTTGGCCAGTTATTTTTTAATATTTGTTATATTACAGCTTTTTTCTATATTTGTAAGGTGAAATGTGATTCGTGTGAGAGCTGTTTAATTGGCCAACGACGGACAATATTTTCCACAGCTGTCTGTTTGAAACCTGCAATAGTGTGCAGTGTAAATGTGCATATTCATTCTATTGAACCATAAGTTACTCATTAATTGTATACTGAATCACTTGGTTTGCTTTATCATTCCGCATTAATAGGTTTTGTACATATCGCATTCTTTGCATACCCGTAACAAACTATGTTGCATTCAATAGTAAGTACTGTACATACATTAATTGTATACTGAATCACTTGGTTTGCTTTATCATTCCGCATTAGTAGGTTTTGTACATATCCCATTCTTTGCATACCCGTAACAAACTATGTTGCATTCAATAGTAAGTACTGTACATACATTAATTGTATACTGAATCACTTGGTTTGCTTTATCATTCCGCATTAGTAGGTTTTGTACATATCCCATTCTTTGCATACCCGTAACAAACTATGTTGCATTCAATAGTAAGTACTGTACATACATTTATTAATTTATATATGTATGTAGGTCCAAGAAAGTGTTTACTAACAAATCTACACCACTCTGCTTCCCCGAACTCTAATAAAGAGAGCATAGAGGGCGCACATATGAAGCACATAATGGGGACTCCCCCCACCTCACTCACTTTACTGTACTCTGCAAGTTAATTGGTGCAGATAATCAGTTTTATAGAGCTTGACTTCGGTTTTCAGGTTTTTCTGATGTTATGTTTACATTTACATTTGTACCCCACAATTTTTCTGCAATCTCCATTTATACATTAAAATTGAAAAAAAAAAAAAATCGCAGGAATGAGGATAAGACAAATTTGCAATGTTGCCAATCACAAACTTACTTTGGCCATAACTGCTCCCCTACTATCTTTAAATACCTTCTTACATAATATTTTCTGGTACGAAGATTTTTTCACATACTGCTTGTCCCAATTTCAACTCGAAATTATTTTGCGGTATCGCAGATTGCCACTTCGCTCTTTAAGTGGATCATTTGGGTACAATTCAAAAACGAATAATTTGATGGTTCAGTATAGCAGAAATATAAAAATACAGTTATCTTGAAACAATAAAATTATATTGGGACCTCTACCTGTTGCTAATGAATTTAATAACTATTTTGTAAATATTCTTACTACCTTAAATGTGGCAAATAATAATAATACATCCAAATAAAATAGTTATGCATCACACATACTAGTAGAAGTATTACAATCCCAATACCTTAAAACGGTGTGTAATGGCTTGAGCAATGCATCATCATTATGGTATATTATTTTGGGTATCTGTAACTATGCTAACAAAATATTTGTAGCTAGAAAAAGGCCCATTAGAATAATCTCTAAGTAAATAGGTAGACAAGTTGCAGGCCTTTATTTAACAAATTAAAATCATCATTCACATCATTCTACATTTTTTATCTTCTGAATTTATTCACTCAAATAAATACGAATATCTTAAAAAATATTTATTTCCATCACTATTCCACAAGAGAATAAAAATACGTACATATAGAGTATATTATCCCCGGACAAATTTGTACAAGAGAAGCATTGAGTTGAACGGAATACATAATTATATAAGTAACCAGACTCGATAACCTCAATAAACTTAAGTAACTTTAAGATTAATATATAAAATATCTTCTGCTGCGTAAGGTCTTCTATTGAGCAGTTGTTAACTGCACTTAAAACACATATTGTCATATGTGTGGACGTGATGACAATGCAGTAGTAATTTGTACTGTACAGAACTGTATATTTACTAAATACTAAAATATATTTTTGTACTATATTCATTGTCATGTCCTATATTGTTATGCTGCTATGCATGATGTACGATATTACTGTACAAAATAACTTGGACTAGTCGAACCATAACCTTCATTACAATAAACAAAAACAATAAACATGGTGCGATGAAAAATGTGATGCAGAGGTTTTTACGAACTCGATATACTGCGTCAGTAAAACATTACCGTGAACGAAACCAGCTTTAAACACACCTAAATATATCACAATTCTTTATACCGAACGGACATATGAAAATAAAAAGGCGCTATTCAATATTATTAAAAAATCTCCGAATCTCCCATATACCGCAATGATAAAAGTGGGTCAGCCTGCACTAGCGCTATTAGTTCGCAAGCCGCCGCAAGCTTCACTAAGCGTACGCGTTACATCAAGGCAAAAGGATAGCAGTTGCCAGACCTATCTTTATGACGGTGGCTCAAGCATTATATGTACCTAACAACAAATATTGAGTTCTGTTGTTTATCTTGATAAGTTTTCTATAATTGGCGAGGGGGTGATTAAAAACCCACCCTCACCCCCCTATTTTGAATAAGGCCTACTGCCATCATGCAGGGGTCCGATAACATTTATAGGCCGTTCACGGTAAAGTGAGCACTTTAAGGTTTTTTCTTTCAGCCATCTTTTATCCTCTAACCACATTTCTAAATAAATATTTCCTTGTAAGTAATAAACAGTGTGGGTATATTCCACTGCACGCGGAAGTTAATGCCTAAGACTAAAATAAAACACAGATTTTCTTGCCATTATTCCAAATGAGAGAGCTTTCGAAAGCGCTCACTTTACTATGAACAGTCTATAGTAACACAGGAGGAACGTAGGTAGGCAAAACTGTACCCTCGCGGCGTAGCCGACTTTGGTACAGCTTCCGGTACAAGGGTTATGTGTTCGAATTAAAAATACATTCAGCATTGCTAATGAACTTTATAACTTTCTTATAACGTTCACAATGCGAGGTTGTTGCAATTGACGAGTGTCATGGTCACCAAGATATACGCTTCTCGAACTGTGGCAGCAGTAAGTCTTGTTCACACCTTCAATATTCAGTGATGGCTCGTGTCATTTTTAGTCCACAAAATACGTAATAATATTTTAAATTGTAGCACGTACTTCAAATAAAGCAATTATTAAACACCATATTTATACATCATAATCATAATGTACGTAGTTACATTGATAACACAAAATAAACAATCGTGCGTGCCACGTCACATTATTCTTTATACGTTAGTTTTAAATGAAATTATCATTCCTGAGAAGTTGTGGACAAAATCATCTAAACTAAGAAGCTGGATGTTACATGTAGCTGGAAGTTGCAATGGAAATCAACATGTGTCTCACAGTACATGTAATTCGTGCATGATATTTCAGATGTAGGATTTATTTGTAAACGTTTATAAATTGAAGAATTAAAGAACCCCGAAATAAAACACAGAACTGTCTACAACACAGTTACACTTCACATCATAAAATTATGAAAAATTAAAAACAATTTGATGAGTTTGCATATGTATAACACTAAATATTCTGAACACATTAATGAAACTTCAAGAAGTAATACATCAGAACTGCGAAATGATTTCAAATGTACTTATTATATAAGGTAAGTAAATGGGAAGCCAAATAAGAATTTATTTTTTCCTTCAATTCTTTGCGTGCTTCCAGAATATACAGTGGTTCACGGACAGTTTTCCTTTTAAAAAAAAAACAGGCACTACTATCTCAGGTAACAAACAGTTGATGTAGAAATGTTCCAGTTTAGGGAGCATTTCCTTTCCCCACTGTTCCTCGCCTCTGTGCACCTTCTCAATGTGGAGAGGTTCGTTTCGGCTAGACATAGCAATTAAATAACAATCATTTCGCTATGTGATGTTAAGGGTGCCCCTGAATTTGATAATAGTAGTGATGCATTTTTTTTTTAGTTCTAACCCATCAGATGTAAGTTCGAGGAAAAACCTTTTTTTATTTTTCTGTTTTGCTGTTTCCTTGAGTCCAACTGTTCTTGCTGATGGAATGCACTTTACCTCTATTATTACATCTTCTTGAGTAATCAAACCACCGGGGCTGGCATCCACGAAACCATGGTGTAAACTAATGAACAAACTGCACCTTCTAACAACCATGGTGTAAACTAATGAACAAACCGCACCTTGTAACTGTTAACCCGGTTTGACTTTCGAACTGTTTCACAGCAATAGAATCACCCCGGCGACCATATTCCATTGCTGCTGTAGAAGAGTTAGGGATGTATAGCAACCATTTTAAAAACAAGATCCGCACAGGACGTCGTGTCCTGTCTGCACACTGCACCGAAATTGCTTGCAGTCAAGCGAGAACGTCGCATGTCGTGCCATAACTCGCCATCTGCTTGCCCACAAGCTTCTTTAGCGATTTTGTCTCGTTCGTCTACAGAAACTTGTAGTGTAGTGACAAATTCTTTACTTTTCCTTGTCAGCTCCAACTGATCTTGTTGTTCAGCTTCTGGACCATAGTCAGTGTCTGGTGTGGCAGATACTTTATAACGCTTTGCTGGTCGATCGGCATCGTCGTAACTTAATCTGCTTCTCTTTCGTGCATTTTGACGTTCAATTTTCTTATTCAATATTTTCTTTTGTGTCTGTCCTGGACTTCGACCAGTTAAATTTTTAAATAGGCTGAGTTCCCATGAATGCTGCTTCTGAAATTGTAGTCCTGCAACATAGCATCGTTGCTGGAAAGAGCCTTTCTGGGTGAAGTTTATTCTTTTACCAGCATTGTATTTGGCTACAAGACCATATAAAATTCAGCTGCGTTGTTAGTTTTGTGTTGTATGAGCCTTGGAGCTTTGGTAACTAGACACTGAACAAGACTTGAAACTTCTTCCAGAGTCCTGAATTCTTGATTCTTTCTAATGTACCCTTTTCTTCTGCTTCCTTGTTGTTGTAGAAATCGCTTCTACATCGCTCGTGTTGTCCAAACACATGATACGGACCAGTTTCCAAGTCACGAACCAGTTCTGACACTTGTTCGCCTGCACAGCCACAGTGCTGAATAGCACCCCTAGCCGCCGCAGTCAGGCTATGGATAGACGACTTCAGAAGTTTTCTTGCATCCACAGAAAAAGTCTTGTCGGCAGCTAAAGTATGAAGATGACTAGTGTAGTTTTTTTATGCAGTGGTATGCGCATTCGATTTTATGTATGGAACGACCATAGGGCACATTAACAGTCTCGCATACACACTGGAATCGCCGTCCCCTACAAATTGTTTGTATCGCATTCCATGCATCTGTTCACTGCTTCTAAAACTTTCTACAATAATGTCTTGCTCCATAGCAGTTTATGGCTTATTATTGTCCCAGTTTTTGTAGCACACGCGTGTCTTAGTCGACATGTTGTCTCGCTGCCCGTTCCCATAAAGAACAGTACTTGTTCCTTACTCCCAGTAATAGTGACTTGCCTGTTCGTTCACCGATCATGACAGCCTAAAATGATATAAATTAACATTATAATCGTGTCCATTTTCTCTCATTGTTTACATAGATAATCATACACATTATGCTAGATTCAAGTCTATTCAATTTACAACCAATTATACATCCTTTGAATTAGACATTGAAAACATAATACCTTGAGAACGAAAACTAAGAAACGAAAAACGATTGGAAAAAAAACTTCAGGCACTTCTGGTAAGTCAAAAACAGTCTCGACGCATTATACAAAACGTTTGCTATGGAGTATACTTTTACCCGCACAATGTGTCCTTTGTGCTACACAGTTAAAAATAATACTGCATGCAATTTTGGAGTCAGTTCTCGGACAAAAAACAATTATGCACATGTGCAACAAAATGTTACACCATATCATTAAGATGGCAGGAATGCCCATTTAATACAAAATCAGTTAACATTAATCCATTGATTTTACTTCTCTGCATGCTTATCGAAATATAAAACAATTTTCTAACATCATACAAAGCCTAAGGGTAAGAATAAAATATTAAATTTTAAAATATGTATTGCTTTTTCTAAGTTTCTTTTATACTATAAATGTAACGACATATACAAGATCTACAGGGAAAATGTCCTCACTATTTATGAATTCAACCTACTTTAGGGGGCCTGTGCAGTCGAGTGACTAGACCGCTTACCTCCCACCAAGGCGATCCTGGTTCGATTCTCGGCGGGGTCACCTCAGTTTTCGCACGTGGGAATCGTGCCGGGATGATGCCGCAAGGAGGAGGGTTTTCTCGGGAATCCTCAATTTCCCCCTTCCCTCATTTCCGGTACCTCCCATATCCACCTCATTCACCCTCATCGGTTGTGAAGAAAGCAGTCGCGACAAACGAATGAAATAAACCACTACTATTCGCCAATGTTTGCATTTTCATACAACTAAAAAAAAAAAAAAAAGGGTTTTATGTTTAGTATTCAATTTTTTTTATTATTAACCTTTTAAACAGAATGAACGAAATATTAAGTCAGGAGTTGATCGTTTGTCCCTCTTTGTAAGACTGATCGTGCTGACTTACTTTGCAGAACGCTAGAGTGGAAATCCCGGAGTCTGAAGTAAGTCGTGCAGAGCGCCAATTAAAAGTGAGCTGCTCACTCTCATTTTACACTCTCATTTTCCATAGATGATTATGTACATTTGCCAGTTTGGAAGCTCAGTGTTATACATAAATGTGTGAGTTTACAGGACCAGTTATTTTATATTATTACATTTTTTTAAATTTTTTATCACACCGTGATTAGCAAAAAAAAAACTTAAATATTACATATTTATATCAAAAATCTATATGGTTTATTATGATACAATTCAGTTTAAATATGGGACATGTATAAATAGTGCTGGATACTAACGTAACTTAAATAACGAATTTTAGATAATTTTCCCAATCGTCAATATACGTGTTGCAGTGTAAGCGAGAGAGTGTATACATACATCGTCGCACACTCTCACCTTCGCACATTCTCTCTTTTGAGTTGGCAATCAGAGAGAATATCTATCAGTTCGCTAGAGAGAACTCTTTAGGAGAAATGTGACACACACTTCCTTAGTGTGGATTAATACTGCCTCTCTCTCTCTCTTTTTTTTTTTTTTTTTTTTTAGCATTAAATGAGTAACAAATTAGTAATTTCAATAGGCCACCATTATATTAAATAAATTTTGTTGTAATTTAAAATTAAAGAGTGTGTATGAATAATTACTTCCGATAGTTTTATACTATGGAATAGTTTGACAATTATGTGGTGAAGGACATATGTAAAACATAATTATGCCGCTGCCGATTTCCGAAAAGCCCTATACCTAATTTTCGTCAAGTTCTCAATGTGAACTACAATTAAGCATATCAGTAAAGTGGTTTTAACAAACTGCTCGGCGTGTTATTTGTACCTCGGAGAACTTTACGTGTTTGGAAAATTAGTACAGTATTTTATACGAGATATTAGAAACTGCCTCTACTTACGGTAGTCAACTAACCTGAAGAATATTTCTTGATGTTCAAATGTGTGATTTTTAAAAAGCAAACAAAATATCAGACACTAAGAAAATAAATGTAATAAACACGTGGATGATTTTTTGCCGAGTTTTTAGTATTTACCATTGCAACTGAGGAATCTTTCATAATCCTACTATTAGATATATTTATATACATGTATGTGTGCGTGCGTTTACTTACCACACCTGGTGATGCGTTGTAGTTGTGGCCTTAACTCCTCTTACTCCACCCGCCATCAACAATTACTGTTGTCAAAGGCACACCATCGGAATCAACGTCACCCTTTTCTTCTGCCAGCAGTCTTTCTTCCTTCCCAGCTTTGGAAATAGATTTTTCTAGATGTTCTAGCCATACCTATTTTTAATTATTTACTATTAAAAATGTTTACCTTTTCAACAAAAGATTCATTCTTCGAAAATGTGTTGTGAATCATAGCAGGAAAGCCCAGTGTTCCTAGCATGTTTTCAAATTGAGAGAATCCGATTCCAGAAGTAAGCGCTGCCCACGCACCTGCATTGTTCAGGACATCCGGGCCAGCTTCGTCATTTTCTAAACAAGATTCACGATGGCAAGTGTCGCATTAAAATGTCAATTTACAGTGCAGTCCATTTCTTATTTCTTTTTTGAACTCCATAGTTCCCAAAGTACACTGCGTCATACGAGCACTTAGTAATTTTAGCAGTTTAGGGATGACTAATCCTGGACTGAATATTCAGTTGCCTTTCAAGTTATCTCAACTTGACGCATGGGCTTCCTGGGTAGTCTCAATGCGTAATGGGGCAAGCTTTCTTCCGGGCATGGCTGAATGTTACTGGACCTGAAAGTAATCTAACAATTGTGTCGAGTGTAGGCTAAAAAATTCACGACCTAGATTAAATTGTTTTTAAAATTATTCGTCATATTAAAAAATACACTTAAAAATGTCATAATGTTTAAGGAAATAATTTATACATCACGTATTTTAATGAAACTGAATATAATATATATAATATATAAAACAATCAATTATCCGTCATTCTGTCTGAAATTATAACTTTGAACAGTATATGTAATTGTCAAGTAAATGAGGCATTTCTTGTTAGCCTTCCAACAAAATGGATCCACAAAAGCAATCTCGGCAATTTTATGCACATTTATTTAAATTTGGGGGTCTTTCTATGAACACACATTTCACGGAACTTCCAGGTTATTTGCTAGGTGGTGTTTTTTTTATTCTTTATGATAAAAATGAATTACTTTTTGGTAGTGTGTTTTACTGGATAAAATTGTGGAATTTGGTAAAATTGTTGTGAATGTAGATCTGAGCAAGTGTCAAACACGTGGTTGTTCCAGGGTACCAGCAGTTTACCATTATCTACGAAACTAGCACTTTCTAGAATAACCTCGTTTTACACGTAGGTGGCAAGCACGGGTATTTCTTGAATTGTACTTTAGATGTGGCAGCGCAAGAGTTGTTATTGCAGCATGAACAGCGATTTTCTGGTTGTCGATGCCAATTAAACGTGCACCCTTAGCTATTTTCGTCTCCGAAGTTGGAAACGAAGAAAATAAGGTTATGTTTATTATTTACGAACAACGAATATCATTTCTATGTTTCATAACAATGGTCCATGTTTTGTGAAAATATTTCCGTCCAATACATAGCATTTTCCCCGCATTACTTTCTGGGAATTTACACGGAATATGTTCCCAATCAACAAAACTTATTGTCTGCAGCCTTACATCACTTATTATTTGTTTTATTTTGGCATTATTGTTTGCATTTCTACATGTACATAGATTAAAACTTTCTCCAACGTAAATTTTAAACACAACTATTCTTCTCGCAATTACAAAAGTGCGAAGTTACTAAGTAATTATAAGTGTTTAAGAAATGGGGCACCACTGATTTTACAAGGAATAAAAGGAGAGAATCAGGCATAAGTAAATTACAACTAAATTTATACCAGACCTAAAATGTCACATAGGTATCGATTGATACACACTCGGATAATCAAAATGGAATCATACATGTCTGAATATGTTTGATAAATGGAGCCCAAGTGGTGAATTGCTCAAATCGTTCTTTTTCCATCTGGTCTGTCGTGGTTGAAACCCAGATTTTCCTCATACGGAAAATGTGGAAGGCAGAGGGGCCCCCCGCCCCTCTGCCTTCCACATTTTCCGTATTGTTACGATAGCACGATTTCCTCGAGAAACTCAGTTTTTCTCACCATTGCTCTCTGCTGATGCTCCATAGTCACCTTTTTGGAGCTAAAGGGCTTAACTTTTGAGCGCCGCACAAATATCCGTCTTACCATTCACAGGAAAAAAAAAAAAAGGAATGAATAAACACTTCAAAATCTCGTATACGTACTGCGAACGTTGAGCCTTAGCTACTCGTGCAAGATCCATTCTTTTCTTCACAGACTTGCGATGACGGGATAAAGCTGGTCACTTCTTTGAATGTTTCATGTTTCACATAGCTGCCACTAGGAAACGAACTGAACTGACGCTGTAGAAGAGCGCAGCTGCTTGCTAGCCGTGTGCTAGCAATGCGGGGTCCGAACGGAAGAGAATGATGGCGATGGCATGCTTGGAGTTACTCAAGCCCATCAATGTTCCGCCTGCCAAAATGCTTTCCTCTCCTTTGACAGGGCGTTCTAGGTAAACGAAGCTCTGCCAATGGTATGGCTAGAGAACATATTATAATCTCTGCATATTGTTTCAAATGAAAAGAATCATCACTATACATCACTAGTCAATTCTGAAAAATATTAGTAAGAGTGTCCATTCGAAAGAGCTATAATATCACCTATCTATAAATTTTTCCTTGTGACTAGACCACTAGCCTTCTATGAGAGAAACCGGGTTTGATTCCCGGTGTGGTTACCATAGATTTTGACGTGTAGCAAACATGGCAAATGTTGCGCTTCACCGGCGGGTTTTATCGAATTACTCTCATTTCCATTACCGTTGTATTCCGTCGTTGCTGCATTTTCACCTTGTTTACACATTATCGGTGCTCAAGAACTCGGTTGTTAGGTGCAGCCTAATTCCCTTAATTATTTTTATTTTCATAGAAATACCTGCACCCTTGATACGATATTTAATATTTTGAAATGCTACAAACTCGCTTTCGAGACGAACAAATGTCCAGAAATTATTAAATACTAATTAATGGCTAGGCACTTGCAAAACCATCAGGAACCAACAATTGGGAGCCAACTGTATTGATGAGTGCCTTGTGCATTTCTGTACATTACCTTGTGAGTAAATCTAAAGAGCAACTGAATATGCTACTGGTAAAGCGTGCACATACGTACTTATCCCCCTTCCAAAAATGTGCATAATGAATATTGAATGTGAAATATGTTTACATTGAATAGCCTTATTTACTCTATGGCCTTGCAAGTGCTATATGAAGTCACTAGTTCTGAATGCTCTATTTGTGTCATTCTTGCATTTGTGAAATGTGAATTTGGCATGCAAAACCTGCGAGGCCAGATGTGCACGTTCTCGAAAGTATCAGTGTTTAGAGTATTCGTATATACCGTGGATGCATACGTGAAAGATAAATATCGCACAGTTATGGTGTGTAGTGATATGTTATCCACATAAGTTTGTAAATGAACAATTGCAGTGCGTACAAGGTTTGCGAGTATGGATGCGAATGCTAACATTTCATGCATTTAAGGTCTCACCTGTATGTTGTGGACTCGTTAGAGGAATACATACATATTTTTTTCTAACTTCCGATATGATATTTCAGTGTAGGACTTCATTTATTAGTAGCTAAGTCTGTGAAAGTTTGTTGAGTCACGGTAAACAAAAACGCTAACAACTGATCCAAGATATTCCAAATATTGCATTTAGCTTTCCTCGTAATAAAATTACTATTAGCCGGGTATTAATGGCAAATCACCTAGTAAACCAATGCAAGGCCCTACCTTTTTAAAAAAGTACTCCTATAATTTTTTCTGCAAGCCGGGAGAGTTGCAATAATAAACAAGAAATCTGTTTATCAACACAGCAATATACAACGAATTCATTTCTAATGTTTTTAAGAGCTAATGACTCTAGCCTGTACCTCTGCAGTCGTGCGGTATAAACCCGGAGAAATGCCTGCAGGTCTTCTGTGGGTGCTCCCGCGAAAGTGCGTAACATCTGAAATATATTCGGTGTTTTCTTTTGCCCTGCTTCGTGCGGTGTGCTGAATGGTCTCCATTGGTGTTCGTTTGTTGCATCCGTCCAGTTCGTCGGCATGGGTGTCATGGGAATATTTGTTGTATATGGAGTGAATACATGTTGGAAGTGCTGTGGGATTACTGAGTTGTGGTAAAATTACGCTACAATTTGTTGATAAGGAGTGACAGGTATTAGTCGTTGATGTGCTGGGGTCAGGTTAGGTTGCTGTGGGATCGACTGTACCTCTCCGATACTTGTCTGTCAGTTGCCACGTGCATCTTGTTTACATGTGCTCTCTGCTCCGTGCCTTCCTGTGCTGCGCAGTAATCACACAAAAATCCTGTACCCTGAACCGTTATTTTCTCTTGCTCCATCTGACTCCTCTTATGTACCGGTGCTTTACAGTTACGGCATTTGAAATTTTCTCCCCTAGCTTCTCCTGACCATGTTGGGTGTGAGCATGCCGTGATATGTCGGCGGAACTCGGTGAAAAATTCCTCCCAGTTGAATGGTGCTGTGGGTTCTGTTGCAAGTTTTTAATAAACTGTTTACATATGTACATATTTTTACATATTTTTTACTCCACAATTTCCCTGAACTTCAGAGCCCTCCTCACTATCGTTTTTGGGGTTGATGCCCGTAGTAAATTTGTGTTCTGTATATTAGTAGAGTGGAATTAACTTTCCGAGTTTATTTATTTTTCCAGAAAAGCCCCTATTCTTAAGAATTACCATTTTCGGGCATAATGAAATAAAATTCACACTATTGTAAATTAGACAATTTTAACTTCAATGGAAAACATAACACATTACATACGTCACTGTTCGTGTTCGCACAGATGCAGCTATGCCCACACTTTCACCGAAGTTAACCTTACACTCATTGAATTTATGATACAAGCAAACAAAGAATTATTATTTACACACTACACAAGTTTTGAAAGTGAAGCTTTTCAAGGCCAAGTGCATTTCAATATTTATAGTAACGGTTTAATGCATTATTTACCAAACACACAAACTTACTGTTTGTAAAATTCACAATATTTTCAACACGTGATTTTCTATCGGAATCCTTGCAAGTTTTCTCCTCTAAAATCACGTTTGTTCGTCACTAGTATTGATAATTCCAACATTTTCTTTATCATTAACGTCTCCAATAACCTCAGCAATCTCGTTCACAACCTCCATTTCAGATGTAAACAATGATTGACGGGATCGCCATATTTATCTTAAGCGTAGACCCTTACCCATAGCTTCAACATGCAGATAAAGTAGACGACAGTTTACCCTCTTGGTAGCGGTACCTACAGATGGTAAGACGAATTTTGTCATTTGCCTAGAAGATAAAATTACCCCAGACCCTTTCCAAGAGGTAGTAAGACCGTCTCGAATTTTTGCATTTTATACTTTTATTTGATGATGTATGTAAAATATTTAGTGTGTATTTTGTGCATCTTCCTCCAGTGCCACGTTCATTCATTTCGTTCCATTTATTAATTATGCATATTGCAATAAGTGATCATGTGACACTGCAGCGGGATTTAGAGCGAGTGAGCAGGCAGCCCGCCCCCATGTTAAGTACCAAGTGAGGCGGATGCACGTCGGGTGTCCTCCCCGGGCACTCCACCGTTTTCACTCCAATCATGTCATTGTAATAGTTTTCATTTCGTATACTAAACCCTTGCTTGTTTTGCCGCCCGGGGAGTGAGCCACCTTATAACCTGGTCTTTTATTAATGACTGGGGTTAAAATTTACCGTAATTTCATTTAAGGCATCTTGCCGCCTTTTTCAGTGTGTTTCCCTACTTGAATGGGACAGTAATTTTGAAACTGCTTCATACAAAGGTTCGTGGAATAGATCAGAAAGTCATGTGACTCGACATCTCTATATTTCACTGGCCACTTAATGGCTGCTTAACCCTTTTCTATTGTGTACTTGTTATTTAATGGTGTCGGAGGAGACCAGAACAGCCTCCATGGGAATGAGCAAGAATTTGGGAGAGGGTGACAGCCCCCACTAGTCTAGGAACTTGTATTTTAATTGAGAAGAACTCCATCAATGCCTGGTAAGTGTTGTGTCGGGACGAAACACCACACACTAGCCCGGACCATGTCTTTGTAATGCATTCTAGACATCACTATGGTAGAACTTATGAGCAGCGCAGACCAATGGTGGATTCCTGGAGGAGACCACATTAAGGGCAGTCGACCAAATTACCCTACTTTCTTAGTGCTAATGACTGTTGACCTCTGGCGCCCATCCTGATAAATATAACCTAGAACCAACCTTCCTGAGGGTGTGATACTATTTCTCCAGCATTCTGGGCTGTTAGCGGTTATCTTGTGTAACGTGTGTTAATGCATCGTGGCATCTGGTTATGTTTACGTGCAAATACTGTCCACCACTGGACAACACTGACAATAAAAAATAATTTATAACTAAAAATTACATTTCACTCATACATGAAATTTACTGAGGTACTGTATGCAGTATTTTTGGCATGCCTTTCGCATGTATGAATGATGAAGTGCTGTGTGAAAATATGGTGCTGGATGAAGCTGTTATGGTGCAGCTTGGCCAATATGTGGCACTGGCACCATACCGGCTTGTACGAGGGCACTGTGGCAGGAGAGGCAGAGAGGGGGCTGGCCCAGAGAAGTATAAAAGGAGGATTGGATGTAAGACAGGGTTGCTGCTGTTCCTGCCACATTCCGTACTGGGTCACCGTTGGCGCAGAGTGCCGATGCGCTGACCAACTTCGAGGACCAGAGGCATGAGTCTTGGAGAGGGCCGATTCCGAGAGCCAGCTTCCTAGAGGGCAATCTCCATGCGGGGACCAGGGTACCAGGGTAGCCTTCTCCGCGGTGTGGACCCGATGGCAATCGAATTGATTTATTCCAGTGGTGAGTCGTTTTGGATAACTGGGACGATCCGAGAACAATTGCCTCTCCACGATCATAAGAACATAATAGTAAATTGATTGTGTCCGAACCTCTTTAATGGGATAGCATTAAAGAAAGATAAGTGTAAATTATCAGGACATGATGCCAGTTATGTAAGAAGTCAAATTTTAGTAAACATTTATATTTTTGTTAATTGGAGTAACTTATTCATAATGTGGTTAACCCACTTATATATAATTGATTGGTAGAAAAGTAATTAATTGAATTAGACTTTGAATGTACCTAATTTTGAAAGCTACATCCCCTTAATGCATGCAACTCAAAAGGAATTATTTTGGTAAAGTTAAGAAATAAAAACAGTCCCCTTGGATACAGATATGACCTTAAATCATATCCATAACAATGGTGCAGGCGCCAAACTTTCCCAATCTCTCGTGTCCTAAGATATGCCTATATCTATAACGGGGGTCATTTTGACCCCTTAAGATACTTTGACATGACACCAAATCTGTATATCTGATTCAAATTAGTAGAACCTTCTTGACTTTTTCTAAAATTATGTTTTAAACAATAAATTAAACCTGATTTCTCTAGTATAACATACAAATATAATAACAAAATATTATTGTCCAAAAATGTGGCGAATACATCTATTATACCTAGAATTGCAGATGAGGGTCAAAGTGACCCCTATTTCAAAGTGATTGATTTTACTGCAATGAATACCAACAGTGTTCCTAATTAATAAATAAGTAATATTAGCTTGTATATCAATGTGAGATTATCCTTTTCACATGGGTGAACAATGCCCAGGGGATATCTAGGGTGGAATATCTGGCGAAGGAAACAATTGCAGTCTCAGTTCTTGGTCATGCTGCAACATCCTGTAGGCCTGTTATCTTGCTCTGTCTGTTCTATGACCCTTGACGCACCACACATACAAAGATAAGAAGTATCTATTCATACAGAGTGATGATGAGTACAGTTTTCTGCCATTACAAAGTCATTAGTTATCTTTCTCTATCTACAGTTTTTGAGTTGCTGGTTTCCAGTTACTTCTCTGCTTGTGATAGTGACATTAATGTGTCATCAGTATTTCAGGACAGGTGGTGAAATATAAGTGAATGTTCATTTTAGTCTGCTAGATTAGTAGTTGAGAATAAGTTGCTAATTTTCTCAGGCAACTTGAACTCTTCAAAGAGATACATTGTATTATACTCGGAGCGTAAGTTTCTTTACAAAAAACCATGGCGTGAAATAGGTTTTGCTAAATAATGCGATTTCTCTGCTTTGATGAGCGACATACACGAAGTCAACATATACACACTGACAAGTGGAATGGATTCATACAAAATGGTATTGCATGTTACAAGCTTGGTATAAATATCACAGTGGATGAGCAGCTGTTCCCAACAAAAGCTAGATGTCCATTTATGCAATACACTGCCAATAAATCAGATACATTTGGGATAAAATTCTGGATAGCAGCAGATGTAGACTTTAAATATCTAGTCAATGGGTTCCCTTATCTTGGAAAAGAAGATGATCGACCCCATGATCAGCTACTTGGTAGTTACATAGTTCTATGCTTCCTGGAACAATATTTGCAGTGTGGCAGAAATGTAATGATTTTACCTCTCTAGAACTGTCTCGGGCACTGAAGGACAAGAAAACAAGTCTAGCAGACATTGTCAATCGCACCAGGAGGGAGTTTCCACCTACTGCTAAAAACTTCAAACAGCAGTTGTATGCAACATATGTGTACAACCACAAAAACACCACAATGAGAGTATATCAAAGAAAAGTCAATGAAAATGTGATCCTTCTTAGCTCACTCTATCCAAGTGTGAACATTACAGAAAATGAGAAGAAGACTCCTGAGACTATCCAGTATTACAATGCCACTAAATTCGGTGTTGCATTACGGGCCAAATGGTGAGGAAGTATTCTGTCATCTCAGCATCAAGGTGCTGGCCTATTGATGTTTTCTTCAATGTGCTGGATTTGGCTGGTATAAATGCATGGATCCTTTATAAAGAAGTAACTGGCAGGAAGATAAAGAGGAGGAAATTCATTCTGGAATGGCGGGAAGAATTGCGAGCAGTGTACATGGTTAATAGGAACACCAAGCCAAATATGGTTAGTGCGTTTGATGTGTTACAGACGTTCAAGCATCCCTTGTGCCCGTTTGTTCCATCGCAGATGCATAAACCATACAGCAACACTAGACCGATCGACATTAGGCCGCGGTCTCGATCAGTGCAGGTCGACAAGAACGGAATTTACACTTTTCTTGCCGTCCTGTAAATCATGGCCGTGGGTCATAATATTTAACATTCATCACAAGAGGTAACTCTCGTGATGAATAGATATTTGGCCTAAACGAGTGTGTCCCGTGAAGTCACGACCTTTAGACGCAACAGCCATTGGAGGGAACACTGGGATAAGCGGTGCCACTTATTCCCACAGTTTTCCAATGTGTGCGATGTTGATGGGCCCCGTGGCTGAATCCGGAGCGCAACGTGGCTCCAAGTAGTGTCAAAAGATGGGGAATCACATGCCTGCAGGAAGTGTAAAGTGGCTCCCTAACCGCATTAATTAATAGGAGAATTGTAAGACATTTTTAGCTGTGATTGCATCACAATTAACAAGGGAAACTGCCCGCTCCAGCATAGAGAGTTGATAACATATCATATCATAGCTCCACTCCTAGTGAAGAAATCCTTGTGTCGTCACATCCATACACATTCCTGTAATTATAACCATTATGACACATGCCGATTGTAATATGTTAGTTGAAAGAGTGTACATGTAAACATCTATCGATAATCAGCCACCTGAGGCATAATTTCATTGAATATAATCCTTCAAGTGCGGTGACATTCTCGTGATGTCACATTCTTAGCCATATCTGAAACTCCAACGTTCACGAGTATGTAAACAATGTGTCATGTTTGTTAGTAAGGTACATTTTCTCATGTTTTCGTACCAGCTAGTACGATAGAACACAAAATATGTCGTATAGAATCTTCTGAGGATGACAAAGTTACTAAAATTAAAGAGAAAATCAACAAAGATTTAGAGAGTAAAGAAAGGGCTCAAATATTCATTCTAGCCCATAGCACTTTCAAGAATTCATAGACATTTTGCTTGGCCCATAAAGCATTTAGAGAACCTTAAAATACAATTTGACATATTATTAAAATTTAATGTTAAAGTCAATTTAAATCAATATAATTTTGAACAGTAGAAAATAACATTTCTAGGTAATTTTGTTACACCTGATGTCATCACAACTTATCCCGAAAAATTACAAGCAATCAGACGAATGACACCAACTTCTAATGTGAAATAATTAGGATCATTTTTGGGAATGACATCTTATTCGCGAAAATACATACCTGACTATGCGGCTAAAGCTGAGCCATTAGTTGAACTTATAAAGAAAGGTATCAAATATCAATGGGGAAACTCACATCAACGAGCATTTTCAGAACTAAAATTTGCATTAGAAGAAGCACCCATCTTACATAAATTTGACGAGGACAAAGTCACAATTTTAGCATGTGATGCATACCAAACAGCTATAGGCGCAGTACTTATGCAGGAGACCACAGAAAAAACATGCAACATTATAGCTTTTTCTTAAAAAAACAACTTTCTTCCAATGAAGTTCACTGGTCTGCTACAGAACGTGAGCTAGTAACCATTAAGTACTTTACGCAATACTTATACGGAAGAAGATTCATTATTGAGACTGACCATGCCAGTCTAAGTTATTTGAAAAGTATGGCGGAACATATCTTGCACATACAGAAAATGGCCATAAGTTTAATTAAATTTGATTTCGATCCTAGAATAGTTAAGGGTAAAATGAATACATTACCTGATGTGCTTAGTAGAATATCTACTTTATGTATGGCTAAGACTAAAGACATTGTCCTTGATAACATAACATATGGTTAGGGATCCTATTACGAGTTCAGAAAATTTATATCCAAAAACTAGCGGAAGCTATATTTCGAAACCCTGAAAAGGATAATCAAGTAAAACAAACAATACTAAAAAATATTAAAAAAAAATCATTATTCAGAATTCAAAGAAAGCCTTCTCGAAGTAACTAGAAGTCTCGACCCATCAACGAACATAAAGTTTTTGGGGGAACAGCAACTCATTTTAATAAAACCTATATTCAAAGCCATGGCAGACATATACAGAATAAGTATAGAATTTATTCCAGGAGGTAGCAAAGATAAAATTAAATATAGTCTGCTAGGTCCTGTCCTGAATGTTCAAATAATTAGTATTTGTGAGGCCAGCCAAATTAAGTTTCTTCATATCTTTAACAACAAAGAGGAATTTATTCATATAAAGAATGACGCAGATTTATTCAATTTGTTAGCAACTCAAACTTTTTCCAGTTCACCTTTTCAGGGAGAATATAACAACAATGACCATTTACAAAAACTGAAAACTGCGTTGTTAGAACCTCAGAAGGCAGAAGCCAAACAGCTTAAACTCGCTCGGCGATATAGCATCACAGCCAATAGAGAGATTTATTTAAAATTATGTACTCCTATAGGCGATAAACCTTTAACTTTAGTGCCAAAACATTACCAGAATGAGATTATTTCTGCCCACCATGATTCTCTATTGGGTGGAAGCCACTTTTGAACTTATAAAACCCTAGCTAAAATAAAACAAGACTATTATTGGGACACAATGCATTATGATGTGGCAACATATGTAAAGAACTGCGAAATCTGTCAGGAAACCAAAAGCAGTAGTAAAACGCCTGTTCGCTTGCTCCAACTGATAGAAACCCCTCCCCCTCTCATCGCCACAATAACACAAATTTTGGGCACTGGATGCTAAGGGTCTGTTACGAAAATCCAAGCAAGGTAATAGATATATTTCGGTTATGATGGAATTCACTAGCCAATATGTTGTTGCTCAACTGATACCAAACATTGATGCATCTACATGTGCACAATTTATTAAGGAAATCATATTGCATTTTAGGTGTCATGAACAAATTTTAACAGACGGCGGCACTTCATTTAACAACGAATTGATATCCAACTTATTAAAGGTCTTGCAAATAAATAAACTGAAACCTTGCGCTTATAACCCAGCCTGTAATAGTTTAGTTGAGAATTCAAATAAGGTAACTGGTAATTATAATATTTCAGTAAACGCTAGTACCAAGTCACGCCTTTTTGTATATTTCATATCGAGGAGGTAGTGCAGCCTATACATGTTCCGTTCGGGAAATTTTCTACAAGGTCAGTAGATGGAAGACCCAATTACAAAACAATAGGGAGCAAGATGTATAAGTTTAGAGACGACTGTTTGTTTGATGGATGAATTCGCAGGTTTGATAATGAACAGGTTTATTATTATCCGTATAACATTGCTTCAAGCATATTGGTTTTTACATATTCATACTCAGCAGGTCTATAGTTGACATGAGATGACCTCGCCAGTGTGCTCTTATGACCATTTGTGGCGCCGAATTCAGCTATTACATTAGTGCACGCCAGGGGCGAGTCGAACAGCCCAGAGTATGTTGGTGCAGGCCACCGGGAATAGCGAGTAACTTTCCTGGTGACACGAATCGCGTAACTCCAAATTGGCAGTTTAATATATTTCTCACAAGAGGGAACTCTTGTGGGGAATAATTTAGCGGTCTGGCATTGTGTCCCTGTGAAGCCACGACCGTCAGACGATAGTACCATTGAAGGGAACGTGTGGGCTGCCTGTACAACAGCATAACATGTGTCTCTAATTTGGCATGTGTCAACGGGCCTGTAGGCTGAGTTTAAGTGTAGCGATTATGTAAAGTGTTTCAAAAGTCAAATTTATATACCCCATTCATTGTGTCAAGATGCCACTCGTGTGGTCACAAGTGTTAATATGAATTCCTTTGTAGGTGTGCAGAATTAAGCTGCACTTAGCTCGTTTTAGCATTCAACTGCATCTCATAGATGAATACCATAGGTGTGACATCAAAGATAACACAGGTTCACAGGATTTTACGTTATGCAACTGATGCCCTGTGAACGACAAAGGGCAGTACTCTCGCTAGTACCAGATTTAGGCGGTGTTTTTAAGATAATAAATGTACAGGGTTTTAAATCATCATTATGGCATATCTGTATATGCGAATAAGTGTACCTTGACTGCTCACAATAAGATTTGTGCTATAAAATTAACATAAAACATAAATACTTTTGTTGAATGGAGAATATGTTTGAGTGCATTTAAGTAATTCTATGTAATTTTTGATAAATGAGTGAAATAAAGATAAAGTGTATGCGAGACTATTGTTTTATTAATTTTATCATCAACTGACACTGTGCAGGCGCAGAAAAGTTATGTACTAACATAGGCTATCTGACACCATCCACATTAAATTTATGTATATATGTGTTCGGTGTAGCTATTAAGATGGACTTCTTTGACAATTTAAATGGTAATTAGAAGAGACATATGAGACTTTGTGATGAAACTATTTTTCCTGTAAGAAGTCATCTGTGAATAAAGGAAGGGAAACCTCTATTAATTAATGTGAGATGGAATATGTTATCCACCTTCAGAAGCAATTGCTTTGACACAATATATGGGTGTTTGAGATCGTATCCGACTGAAGATGAAGTATAAGTCTGCATGATGATGATGGTGAGGATGAAATATCTTATCTGAGAAATTCGCTGGACTATTTCACAGGAATGCGTACATGATTGTTTTGTTCTCCTGGATGGTAGAAAAGGAAGTGTTTTGGTATAACCGACATGATGTAATGAAATGGATTGTAGGTACTGTAGTGTTAGGGTATTTTGGGATATTACAAGTTCGGATATTTTGTATGGAAGAATATGTATAAATGGAATTTTGTCTGTATTTTTTTAGCAGCCTCTATGACATGACATAAAAATAATACAAGAAATTTTAAACAATTTTCGATAGGCATTTGGAAGTTTTGGCTATATATAAGTTGATTGATACAACATTAGATTATGATTGGACATTAGGTAAAAGGTGGTCGACATATTTAATTAATAATGATATTGTGATATGGGCGAGGTCTCTATTTCTGTAAATGTATCATTGACATATCGGGATGTGTAAAAAAATAAATTATTATATATCCCGACGCCGTCAGTTGAGACACGAGACGAACGAAAAACAAATTACTTACTGATGATGGGCACCAGCGTGCTTCCCAGTCACCACACTGTTGAGACTCAGGGTTCTCAGGGATGCTGTGGGTTCTGTGTGTCCGTCTCACACGAGTGTCCTTACGAAACAATTTGCAATACTAAACAATCTTTAATAAACTTCCTAACACTGAAAAATGGTGTGGCGAGTATACTGTCACTACAAAGGAAAAACTTAAAACAATGTTAGATTTGCATTTTATTTTACCGCTCATACAATAACGTTCCAGGAATTTTACTTGTGATAAAAACTCGGACGTGTCTAGCTAACTCCGTTTGGGTGCTGCCTAGCCCGCAATTACTCTAGTGCACTCCTAGATGGATTACTTGTACCGTGGTGTTAAACAACATAGCCTTCTCAAGGAAAGGGGTCTACAGCAACTAGGGTATAGGTATTTCCTGAAGAGAGGACACAGAGAATTACAAATATGAATCTGAAAATGAACATGAACTCGTGTGATTACTTGGCATCACTAGTGCGGACTCATTGGGGTGAGCCTCCCAGCACGTGGTTAGTGTGGTGATGGCCTATACACATAGTCGTCTAAGACGGAAGTAATATCACCGTACAAAATAACACAAATACACAAATATAGATGAAACAGAATGGGGCGCGATATGAGTAGTCACATTAAACATGCAATGGGGTGAAATCAAGCTTAGATGGTGCGGATGCCGTTGGATAAAGTTCCTAGCGGACCACGTGGTGAAGGTGAAATTGCAATATTTCTCTGTAAAAATGGCAGATAATTCTCAGACAAAATAGTAGCTGTTTTTAGAAAAATATTCCTCTGACGATTTAAGTAGTTATAGACATGAGGTTCGCCTGATTGGTGGGAGGGGGGGGGGAGACTCAATCATGAAAGTGACCACGTGGTCATACATACAAAGCATCAATTTACGTGAAAATTACATGAAACCCTGAATGAAAAATACGTAGAAACCTGATATTAAATAAAGCGCATATGGAATTACACAAATATACCCTGTTAAGTGCATGGATGGTGCAGATACTGACTTTAGAAATATCTGACCAAGTGGCCATTGGCGGTGTGGCCTCAACACAATAAAATATGAAAAATACCCTCAAATAAATACATAGAAATATAGCCCTTAATAATACAGGTAGCAATTATACAGAAATTACACTGAAATGCCTTTAACATAGGTGGATGTCCCCTGATTGAAAGTTACGCTGTCCGCATGGCCTCTCCGACATCTTTCTCCTCCTCTCCTCAATTAAATTCAAAAAGCCACAAGGGTGCAAATAATTAGGTTAAGTGGAATTATAATGCTGGGGAAATGTCTGGCTAAAGTACTCAAAGCAAAGGTTGACCGGCACACTAAAATGAACTATTGAAATCTACATCAGTGTTAAATGGTTGTAGTGCATACGTGACAATGTCTTACCTCGCCAGCTCTCCTCGACAGACTGTCCAGAGACAAGCATCGCACGGACCTACCATGACCGCCTACGGGGTTCACACAAGTGGATGTGCTATGCACGCCCAGTAGAACTTTTACATTCTTAGATAAATGGCACTAAAAGAATTCAGATATTGATTTATATTTTATATTTAGATTGTTAATTTTCTGTATTTTCTCAATTTTTTTAATGACATTGTTCATGCCAGAATAATACAGTTCATTTTATTCGTGCATCGCACATTTCTAATTCATAACCAAACATTGTGCAATATTATCAAACATACAAATATTAAACATTTTATAACACTGAGGCTTGAAATGAAGAAAGACATGTTGTACACTTAAAACATAAAATTTCCTGTTATGGGGAAGTCAAGTTTAAGGCCTCTTTGTGCATGTGCTGCCCACATGTCACATGGGTGGTGAGCACGGTCATGGGCTCAACTCTGCTGGCTGTTAGCCGGTGTCAATCCATTTCTGTAAATGAAGAATTGACATATCGGGATGTGTAAAAAAAAATATTATATATAAGGTTGAATAATAAATGAATCCATCAAACAATTGTAATATATCATGGATTTAAAAATTAAGTTCATAAGTGAGTGGTGTATAGGAGTTGAGATGGCTATAACATAACTATTTCTTATAGTGAATGCTCTCTAGTAAATAGAATATGCTGGTATCGTGGTAACATGTTTGCCAGGCTAGTTCAAAATGTGTGTCTATAGAAGTGATGGAATTGAATACTGATAGGGATATTTCTGTAGTAAATGGCATAACTTGGATTTGTATAGGTAACTGTTGATAGAATGTTCGAACCGACACCCATCCTAATATATGTATAAATATATTATGAACCTTCATGTGATATACGACTAAGGTGTACATGTTGTTTATTTCCTGCATGTAAACTGTATTGGAGAAACTTATTTTTTAAAGCATTTTGCATAAATATAAAAAAAAAAAATTATAACCTCTATGATCTGTTCAATTACCCTTGGCTGGATTTTAGGTATGATATATTCTTCCCTTTTATGTTACTACATTCACGAAAAGTTTAATGGTTGGTGTGTTTAGGTAAACTAGATTGGTGGCAAGTAATGAAGGTTTAGGTATTTACTTCATTCTGTTTGTGTGTGTGTAAAGTATAGTAAGAACGGGTATTTACTTTTTACCCTAGAAATGTTGGTTCACATGAGTAGTTGACCAAACTATAAATAACAGTCGTTCGTCTGCTGAGAAGTTTTGCGTAGGGTTGTGTGTGATTGACGAGATCTATGTATGTTTTATGTAAAGTGATACCTTAGTAGTTATGTTCTGTAGTGAACGAAAAAGTTGTTATTCGCAAGGGTTATATGGATACCCTCACATGCTATCATATTATGTGAATGTGATCTGGTCGGGTGGTGGGGAACAAATATATTGTCGTCGACATGCACCTCCCCTAGCGGCAATGTTGGAACTAGTCTCGCTCTCCCCTATCCTTTGCTTTCATCTCATTTACAAGTTGGTCGGCCGTACTCGCGTCTACCGTTCGAGAGATCTAACCTTTCAAGAGATTTGCTAGAGATGTGAGTGCGATCTCTCTTGTTTTTTAAACTATTCTATATGATGACCTGGTCATATTCATTGGTTGACTGGTTTGGTGGCGTGTCTTACTTGTATGGTCTATCAGTATTGTAGTAGCTATGTCTGATATTAGTGAGAGGAAAATATAAATCCTAAATTGTAATGTTCCAGAATTTGCATTTTGCAAGCGGAAGAGGTAACCTGGTCTTCTCTGTCATTAAAACCGGTGTTTATACCGCAGTTATTATGGATTGGTAAGAAGCACCTAAAATTGGCAAGAATGTAAAAATTAATATATTTGCAATCTAATTAAAGTCGATTAGTAATCTAAAAGTAGCCATTATTGTTAACAAGCATATATTAAGGCAGATGAATACAATTATAATTTCTGTTAATTAAAAGGGATGTTGAGACATTGTAGTAGTTTGGGTTGATGGTAGTAGGGAGTTTTTTTAATGGAATAGCTTTGTCTCTGATTGTGATGTGCATGTATGGCTGTTAAACAGGAGGGAAGGTGGTATGATGACAGGTGCGATTGTTAGTATAGTAGGTCGAAATGTATGACTTGAAAATTATTTTGGTCAGTCTTATAATAATATGAATTATATCTAGGCTCATCATTGGTAGAGGCACTTTTAGAATGTTTGTGCTGTATGACCTCTTTGCATGGTTGTAATGGGCAGCTTATTTTGTTAATATGTTTTGTTAGTACATCTGAACAGTGTGTTTTTTATTGGAATGGTCTCTTGGAATGGCTAAAATTGATGTAGTAACATGATGGTATTGTCTGCCATTGTGGGCTGGGTTATATGGTTTCGTTTTTTATAGCTAGTACATCTTGATGATATAACCTATCGGTATGACTTGGTTGCACAGTTAGTTTATTGTATGGTCGGTATAGCCATTATGTTGATTGGTATAACCTGATCCATGTTCGGTTGATCTGGCAGTATGACAAAGTGTAGCTTCGATGGTGTAGGTAGAATTGTTTAATTGTGTGCTTACTTTTTAAAAGTGGGATGCTTTGATGGGACGTTTAGTTTGTATGAGAGGGCAGAATGGTTAGCTGGTATGGTTGGTTAGTATGATTGGATGGTATGATATGGTATATAGGAATTAAGACTGTATTGATGTCATAGATGGTTAAAATAATAGTACTGAAAGATATGTTTGGCACACTTGGGTTATCATGGATGGTATGTTGGGTGATATGTTTTCCAGAATATATGTCTTGTGATTGTTGGTGTATATAGAATGGTGCAGGCCGTATGCATGTGTATAATGCTAAGGCATGCTTAAGTTAAAGTGTTTGGTATGGGGGGGTTATTATATCTTGCCTGATGTCAGCCAGCATCGTGGATGGTATGAGAATAATTCGATTGTCACTGGTATGGGCTGTATGCATGCATTATATGGTCTGGGTGGATAAAATATCGATATATGCTAGAGTTATAGTGGATGGTATGGTTGGCAGGTATAATCGGTGTTGATTGGTAGAGCAAGTAGAATGGGTGTGAAGTTATGGGCTGGCCTCAACTGCATAGTTGCTCGAGTTAAGATGCATAATGTGCTTGGTATATGGGGTGGTGCAGTTGAATTGAATTTTTTCCTTAGTTATAGGAGATGGAGTGTTGGGTGGTCTGGTATAACTTGAGTTAAATAATTGATTGTATAAGTGGTCAGTGTATATTTAACTGGTTTCGACCAGTAGAGCAGAAAATATGAACAGTAAGTAAATTTTTTTGTTAAGTTAATTGTAAGTAACAATGTTCCTACATGTAAATAATACATAACAAACTATATAAGTTAAATCTGAATAATGTAAAGATTTTGGGAAAATTCGGTGGAGAAACAACCAAACTCTTTAGCCGCCACGTTGAAAGCCACTGTAAAGTTTTTGGGAATAATTGGGAACTATCCCTTGCTATGCAAATTAGGGTTCCTATAACACCGCGCAAGGGCGTCACTGTAAATATTCGGGAAAACTGGGAGTGTTTAATATGTGTGGACTTTAGTGGAGAAAATAATTATGATTATCAATCAATGCCAATGACCAATGTGTAGAAGAGAAATATGTGTAACCCAGATTGTGTAACACACTAAATGTGAGTTTGACCCTTTTACCTCGAGAACTTACTCTCCAATGGCGCACTAGTCGTCCCAGAAACTCTACAAGGGCGTTTGCATGTACTGGCGTTCACACCACATAAAACTTGCAAACTTATCAAGAAGCATTCACATACATTATCACTTTGTAAAAGAAAATCTGATAGGTGTGGTGAAATCATTATCAATAAAAGAAATCAAAATGTTAATAATTATATTTAATTCAAAGCAGAGAAATATAAATTAAAATTGAAAATAGAACTGTTTAGCTGTCTATGGAAAATTCAATCACTTAAATAGAATTCTGTTCTGCAATTAATTTAAACTTATCAAAATATTACCACCATTCGGAAACAATAATTACTTAGATTGAAAAATAAAATGATATTTAATGTGTTTAAGCTGCTTTCAAAATATATTACGTAAACTGTAGATTCATTAAACTGTGTTCAAATTTAAAAAAAAGTGTATGTAGTTCATGTGCTTCTTGAACAATTTTCACGTAGTGAGATCCATTAAACCATAGCATTACACATTCTGATCACTATCCCACATATCTGACATAACGCTGTTATCTCTCCATAAAACAGTTATAGCAAAGTTTAAAATGTTCTCCAACAAAGTTAAGTTTCAATTAAACACTAGTTGTTCACTCCGAATTTAAGATAAAATCAATGAAAAATCAAAAGTCTTTGCTCCGATAACTAGCTCAAGTCGGTTAGCTTGGAACTATTCGAGTGGATTAATAAGTGACATCTGTACTGTTACTTTATCTTCCAAAAATCATATTAACTGTCGCAAACATTTTTGGGAGCAGTAATAAATCTGTCAAAGACGCTACCAAACACATGTTTATATGTCCGAAAATTAGGTGGCGTCACCGTATTCTGAAGTCACACTGATGCTACCAGCATGGTGTCGTGGCGTCGTTACAGACTTTCCTCGTAGACAGCGTCCACTCATAAAGTTAACTAATGTAGATAGGTTTTGGCCTCTTCTTTACTTGCCAAGCCGGGGATTTCGCCCATGAAATACCGGATATCAAAACCATGTCTCTGGATCGTGAGATCCGTATCCAGAAGCCCTTGGCTTCCGGCATCTCCGTTATCAAGTCTTATCAATGGAGCTCAGTTACTTCCGGTTCATAACGTCACGAAAATTGCGTAACACCAGATAAAACTACAACTGTAAATAGAAGAAAATAAACAATATAGTAAATAAAAATAATAAATACTGAAATGTGATAAACTCTGAAAAATCATTAAGTTACATACTTAAATTATGCAGCTAAAATACTCAGAATAATTTCCTGGCTTACCGAAGAGTAATATAAATTAACATACAAACATTGAAAATTAATATTGGCAGCCAGGTTCATTTTATGGAGCTGTTTGACAGTGGCAGTCTTGAAACTTTGTCTATAAGAATATATGGTCTAGGGTTCTGGTTAGTTTGCTAGAATCGACTGTCGTGTGCTAAGTATATGCTGACTATGGTCACTAAAAGCTGCTTTAAAGATAATATGTGAAAGGTACGGAAAATTTAAGATTTATCTTTTTATGTTCTTATTCTTAATTATGTTATGTATGTCCTAAATTTCTCGCTGGTTGTACCCTGCCTACTTCACCTGTTATGTATAGAATATAATGGTTTTTGGTTTAGTCACATATACATACATTGAATAAGATGAGAGTATAATGGTTAGGTCTACAAAATTAGTCGAGCTAATAAATAATTAACATCGTGTAGTATTTTGTCTTGAAGAGAGGAGACCTGAAATGAAGTTCAAAGAATTTGTTTTGTTGTAATCTACGTAAAATTTCAGTACTACTTAAAAAAAATATATAAAAAAATACATAAATATTTTTTATTCCCTTATTTTAATCCTGTATCATAACCAGTCTGTTATCAACATATGTCGTTAAAAAAAGCTTCATGAGTCAATTATATTTTAAGATAATTACTATTATGGTCATATAGAGCTTAAACATAACAATAATTATTTATATATACATTGCTTCATAGATGACTGATTGGCAGGGCCCCACAGCAGCTGGCACGTGAACATGGCCAGTTCATGCACACTTTTCTTGGGGTCGTTTACACTTGGCCCCTTCTCACTGCGTAGTTCCTATTGAAGACGTCACTACACTCTTGGCCTGTCACAGCTGGCTCGTGGACCTGTTCACGTGTGCATGCATGTATGTGTGGGTCAAGGCTAGGCGACTTTATTTTCGTACATAAGTAAAAACGATTTGAATAAGGTAAACTGTTTATAAAAAAAATAATCTCCAAAAAAAGTATTTCAAATTCGATTATGTTTTACAATGTCCTGCCTTGAACTTGTTTTACAATAATTCTATATATACCTTCTCGTGTATGGAAAAAATACATCTTTAAATTCGTATGTAAATATACACACCGACGATATGCGCACTCTTGCAGGTGATGGAGGAATTACGTAGTTGGTGGAGTGGAGCAAATGTGACTAATCGAGCAAGTGTGAGTTATTTGGTCTAACGAATGAGAGAGACAAGAGAGATGAGAAAGAGAGAAAGAGATGGAATGAGAGAGTGAAAGAGAAACAAAAGAGAGAGGCAGTGTGTCACAGGATGGGAGAAATAAATGGAATGAGAGAGAGAAGAGTACAAGAGAAGGAATGAGAGAGTGAAAGAGAAACAAAAGAGATATAAAGAAAGAAGAGAGACACGTTAGAATGAGAGAAAGAGATGGAATGAGAGAGACAAGAGAGTGCGTGAGAGAGACAACATGGAATGATAGAGCGTGAAAAAGCAAGGCAGTATGGTGGTACGACATCAATAACGCATGTTCCTTGAAAAGACGAGTCCGATGATATACAACACATTATATTTAAGTTTTAAAATCTTTAATTATAAAAATATATTTGAATAAAAAATAATGATATTTAAAATAATTATATTATGACATTATGATAGTATGCGTCTTGAAATACGAGACCAGTAATTTATAACACTTAATACTTTTGTCTTTAAATGTTTTAATTATAAAAATATATGTAATCTTAAAAGAAATTATTAAAATAATTTTAATTTATCCATTTCTCATTATGTTGGGTAGAAGCATTTAGGAAGAATCACAAATAATTGAATTGTCTCGGTTTTGCAGAAATGAGCCTTCCAATCAACCACATTGAGGAGAAAGTACTTTTAAGGGAAAATCAAAAAAATTTTAGAAAAAAAGTAAAACTTTAAGTTATTTTTGTGCTAAAACGTTCGATTTTGAGTGAAAATAAGTGATTTTGAGGAAAAGGTGGGAAAAATCCAACATGGAGGCTGGCACCTCAGCCTATAACCTGTCTCCCCGAAGGAACTGTTTCCTACTACTGGTGGGTTTGCCATATTAGGATCACCAAATTTATTAATGTATAAAATGTATTCTAAATTCCTAAAACAAAAGTATGCTGACAAAATAAAAATACTGGGAGCAGTTACAGATTCTCAAATTGGTGAAATCGAGATTCAAAATGAATAATATAAAATATTTTATTATATCTGATTATAAAATTGATTGGATGCCACAAGCTTATAACATGTACCTGGAATATTTTGGGATGAATATTTAGTAATAACAATCCGAGAGTTCATTAGACTCAATGGAAAATGTATGTTTTATAAAGGATATAATATAAATAAAGTTTGTATAAATGAATTAAATAATCTAATATAGAAAACGTTATTTTTGAAAATTATAAGAATTATATAATAAATAGTGAAACAACACAGGAACAGTTAATGGAATATTTTCAAAAGATTTAATATTATATACACTTGAATGGAAGAAAACAGCGCTATTAACATAGATGATAAATTATTGTTACGTGCTGCAGCTGACGCCGACTCAGCTGCCTCGCGCCGTAATCGGAGACCCACATCGCCCTCCCCTCTTGTGGCTGTCTGCCTCCCATCTAGGAATCCCGTGAATGCTGACGGCGGCTAGACTTGCTGGCGTCACAAACCTCCTCTCGCCTGCTAGAGTTTCCATACGTTTAGCAATGACGCAAAAATGTTCTGGTGAGACGGCTGGCGCCTCAATCCTCCGCGACGCATCACGTGAGTTGGGGAAGATTCTAGGTGACGGCCTAAGATACTATATATACATACTGCTGCAACCCAGCGGCCCTTAACGAACTTTGTATAGCCCTTTTAATTTCTAGAGAGAGAAATTGTAACAATGTGTTTCACTAATAATATAATTATGCTACCACATGGAAACCTTTCTTTTTTTAAGGAAAGCACATAAAAATTAACCTTAATTTTCTAAAATTAAATGATAATAAAATGTGGCCATTGGAAATAAAATTTTAATTTAAGTAATATAAAAGTGAATAGGCAATTTTTAAATTTAAAAATAAAAAAAATAATCTGAACCACATTTATTATTAAATTCGTAATCACAATCATTACAACAATCTAAATTTAAAACATGTTTAGAAGTACAAATTTAATAGATCGATAATTATTAATATTTATTTTCAAAACAATTTAAAATCAATCGGATACTCAACAAATAATTTCCCAATATTTTAATTTTATAATTAATACGTCAAGATATTGCAGTTGAGTGATTGTCTCAGTTTAATCATTAAAATCATATCTATGAACATAAATTTGCTTCATTTCTAAGATTACTTTGATGTCGGAACCCTCAAAATTGACTACAATTTGGTAGAATAATTATTGGAAGTCTGAGGCAAAGGATTCAGGAGTATGAGACAGGCTGTCTGGCTGCCATGTTGTGACATCACACAACCGCGACGTTGGGTCTACATGACCTTCACCAATGAACCTGACCTTGAACTTGTGCCCAAAACTTGAATGACTTTGAACCCAAAAATATTCTAAAAATCCCAAATATTTATATAAACTTAAAAAAAATTAAAAATTTCTAAAAAACTCTAAGAAATTACCAAAAAATCGTTGACACATGACTCAAGACCGAAACCCACAACCCAAGAAACAAAGCCCAAGACTCAAGACCCTTGTCTCAAGACCTTTGACTCAAGATTCAAGAAATCAAGACTATTAACTCAATACCTTTTACTTAAGAATGAATACACTTGACTCAAGACCTTGACTCAAGACTCAAGACCTTTGACCCAAGACTAAAGACTCGACCCAAAACTCAATACACAAGAACCAAGACTCAATACCCAAGAATCAAGATTCTTAACCCAAGACTCAAGACATTTGACCCAAGACTCAAAACTCAAAGCTTAAGACCCAAGACTCAAGACATCTGACCCAAGACCTTTGACCATTAACCCTAAATCCCAAATAATAATAATAATAATAATAATAAAAGTTCTAAGTATTGCCCTAAAAATTCTAAAAAGATTTTAAAACATAAAACTTTTAAAAACTCCCAAAAATTCATAAAACAATGATCAAAAAATTCCGATCCCTCCACCAATGTTTCTCATTGGTTGATTATTTGTGCTTGCTCCACCCCCTAATATTGTTTTTCATTGGTTGAGTACACAAACTCGTTCGACCGGCCACCAATGTTTCTCGTTGGTTAATTAGTAAACTGGTCTCCACCTCCCTCACCATTGCTCATTCTGTTGTATGCAACCATTTTGTTTTTTCGTTTGTCATTTGTTTTAATTTTTAACACCTAGGCGATGCTGGTGATTAATGATCGCTTTCGTCGCAAGAGGAGCTGTAATTTTGGCCACCATGTTGGTTGTTGACCTTAACCTTACCCCAATGACATTGACCTCCAAGAAACGATAAAAATTGCAGTCCATACAATTGTCAATCACTAGCTTGTCACAACAGGAGAACATACATACTAACAATACTAATTAACGACTGATTACACACAAAACTGATTCCACCTGTTAACTTCACCCAAAAATAACTCCACACAAGACTGACTCCACCCAATGCTAACTTCACCCAAGACTAACTCCACCCAAGACTAGTTCCTGATGAGACTGACTTAGCCCAACACTAGCTCCTGATGAGACCAGATCATACAAAACAGGATAGACCAACCGACAAGACCAACCTCCTAAACCACCCACCTATACAAACAAACTAAGATAGATAATCTCGAACAAAGTCGCCTAATAAAAGTCTTGTAGCTAACCTCTTCGCAGAACATCATCGCATAATCTTCGCAAAACCTTTCTACCAGAGCTGACCATAACAAACTGTCATACAAACTTACCATGCCAACATATCAGACCAACTGAACAAGCCAACCAACTAGCTGCAAAACATTCCTAAAATATATTCCCCTCATTTAATTCATTCGTCATATAGAACTCAGTCTATTTTAAACGACCCTAGTAAAACATTGAACTATAGCCCTGCTACTGCATGCCATCTCATAAATTTAATCTAAGGCATTCTTTGAATTGATTGTTTACACCACTGAATTAATAAGTCTCTCAGAGAAGCAGAAAGGAATGTCTAAGAAATTAAACACACATTACTATCTACATTAATTTTACTTACATCCTTACGTTATATATTTTATCTTTCTAATTATTTTGAACATTCCATCTTTACATTTCTTAGATGTTTGCTGATCGTGGATAGTAATCAACAGTCTTATCTGATGAAACCCCGATTCTTCAGTTCCTCGATGATTGAACATATCTCAACAATGCATGAGAGATCCTCGCATTTTTGCAGGTCATTCAAATATCTCAGTTAATCGACAAATTCATTCAGGTCTTCAGGGATTATCTAACAAGCCTTCTTGATGCCTTCTGCCTTCTTCACACCAGTTGTCGAAGGAAACTCATTGGTGAAATTTGTGGGACCATCGAGAGAATTATCATCCTTCTCATCAGATAATTCATCAATGCTGTGTTTATAGACATTAACATCAAGGCTGTCTTCGCGATCGTCTTCACCTCCTGTTTCGTTCTCAATATCACATTCATTTTTCTTTGTAACTGTCTCACAATCATCATAAATATTTTTAGCCGATAATGTTTATTCTGAAGTCTGTGGAATCAGTACCCATACATGCAGCAGAGGGTATCGACGACAACACTTGCTGGCTCTCAATAGACGAATACTTGCAGTTATTGATGTGATTTTTCAATATATCACATTGCACAAACTACATGTGCCCATCGTCGTAATACTTCATTGCGCCAAAAGTACTCTTTGTACAAGCGGTTCCCTCATGTCGCGGAGCATGACAACTTTTGCTGAAGATCTTACCATAGTAGCAATACATTTTTATATGTAATTTTCCTGCAGTGGGAGAAGGTACATCCATAGAGGTAAGCTCTACAGTAGACATAAAAAACAATTTCTGGAGTTTCAATGAAAACATGGTGTTTGGACGCCACTACAAAATATCCAACTGTTTTGGGGTCATGCATTTCGTACCAAACCCTTGTAATGCACTTCATGCGCCAGCCAGTCGGAGCCCGTACTACATCTGCAATGCGATGAATTTGTGTTAGTTTTTAGTCACTTTGACAACTGAGGATAAATACCTCACGTAACAGCATCAAAGGCAAGGTTTATTTTCTTGACTGAACTGGTATGCTTTTAAAATATTGTACCAATGGTAAAGAGTCATCCGTGACTTTTCAGTAATATTATTTTCAGTCAAACAAACCATGCAAACGCTTCTATTTAACAATTGTGAATTTGGTGTAGTCCTCAAATTACTTAATTGAAATTTGTAATGCACATATTGAAGCTATTCGGTATTGTATTTGAATATTATAAGTTTCTGATAAATTCTAATAAATATTGAAATTTTTATAATGATGTTAATTGCGAAATCGGCAGTCTAGTATATAGGCAGAAGGATTTGGGGAAGTCGGTGACAAGGGAGTGTGGTATTGGATCTCGGAGCACCACCTGCTCTGTCATTCCGATCGGCCGGCGGCCATATTTTTTAATTTTTTCCTTCAAATCAATTAAATTTCCCTTAAAAATTCATTTTTTCATAAGTTTACCTTTTTCCTTAAAAATCTCCCTTTTTTCGCAGAGCAGGAGAGGCGGACTCGTGACTCAGAAGAGGCATATTCGCGACTCCAAGCCAGGAGAGCAGGAATAAGGACTCAGGACCCCTGGCATTTATCTTCGACCCCCAAAAATCCAAATCTCGAGAAAAAAAACATAAAACTCAGCAAGAATATTTCATTCCTGACTACTACCACCATATTAAACGCACGTACCGTGACCTTGACCGCATGACCTTGATAACAAAAGCTCCAGGAAAACATTATAAAAGTCAGCAAGCATATTACATTATTGACAACCGTCATATTGGATGCAGATAACCTTGACCTTGACACCATGACCTTAAACCCAAAAAAATAAAATATCCAAAAACAATTATAAATATATGCATCTCAATACATGCAACTTTGTTGAAAGTTGTATTATTTTATGCATCTCGCTAGTCACACTTGTGTTGTCCTTGTGCGAAAATATCGTAACATTTATTGCACAGACACATTGTTCATTCAGGGCGAGTTATGAAGGTAACTGTATTTTGAGGACATGTACCGAAGTCACAAGAGATCCGCTTATAGTATACCTGGTACCAAGGTACTGATGAGAAATGCACTTCGCCTTTACAGGCCCATTGCATGTCTAAGTAAACTGTCGCTACGTCTGAATCCAATATGGCAGTAGACGCCTGTAACGTAATATGCTTACTAAATTGTATGCATTTTGCTGGAGATTTTGTTTTCATGGTCATTCAAGGTCACGGTCGAGGTTACCTGCACCCAATATGGCAGTAGTCAGTAACGTAATATGATTGTTGACTTATGAATTTTTTCTCTAGTTTTTGTTTTAAAGGTCATGTGGTTAAGTTCAAAGTTACCTACATCCAATATGGTGGTAGTAGTCAGTAAAGTAAAATGCTTGCTGACTTGTATGCATTTTTCGAGTTTTTGTTTTCAGGGTCATTCCTGATGATGGTGTCAAGGTCATGGTGACCTGAATCCAATATGGCGGTATTAGTCAACATAATATACTCATTGTTTTTTATGAATTTTTTTCTCGAGCTTTGTTTTCAATGTCATTCAAGGTCATGAAGTCAAGGTCACGGTTATCTACATCTAACATGGCGGCAGTAGTCAGTAACATAATATTATCATTGACTTTGATGGATTTTTTGTGATTTATTTCATTTTATATTTTTATAATTAGAAAAGGGATTAGAAAATTATAATTTATAATTAGAAAAAGGAATTTTTTTATGCGAATAAGGGAAATTATTAGAGAAAATAGTGGCTGGGGAAAATAATTTTTAAATAATTTTTACTAACTATTTAAATAAATAATTTTTTAAAATAAAAAATATGATTTTTATTTTTATGGATTTTTTGGAAACTTATGGGATTTTTTTTGGGATTTTTGGAGTCAAAGGTCAATGGTCAAGGATCCAGATTCCTCAGTCTGCTCTCCTGGCTCAGAGTCACAAGTCCACCTCTTTTGAGTCCCGAGTTCGCCTATCCTGCTCTGGGAAATAAGGAAAATTTAGTCGATTTTGAAGAAACAAGGAAAATTTCGAGGGTAGAAATGAAAAAATATGGCCGTCAGCCGATCGACATGCCACAGCAGGAGGTGCTCCGAGCTTCGACGCCCACACCCTTGTTACAGAGTTCCCAAAATCCTCCTGCATATATATATATATATATATATATATATATATATATATATATATATATATATATATATATATATATATATTAGACAGAAAATAATTTTTTTGTACTTTTACACATACCGTTTGTGTTGCTATAAGCGCACATCGAAACTTAAATTAAAGTAGATTGTTTAAAGAAAAGGCTTTTAATATTTTGTTTTATTTCCCTATTTCAAACAAAGAAATATGGTAATAAATCCGAGTATGTCAAAAAGAATATATTAAGAGAGAAGTTAAATTCTTGCATTTGCGTATTGTTCAGAAACTTTGGGACGTGCAGTACTGGTACACATTAAATGTTTATACTGTGCACTGTTAACCTTAAAAGTGCCTAAAAAAAATATGTGTACATTTTTCTGCCATTCCAGCCATATAAAAAAATCCTAAAATTGCTATCGATAGCTTTGATAGGTGTGTGATAAGGGACACTATTGGAGGATTTTACGTTCTCAAGAAAATCGTACCAACTGTAGGCAAACTTATGCCAGTTCCGCGTGAAAAGATTGTGTGGAATTGGAGTCCATCGTCTCTACGAAAACTGCTCAAGACATGGGCTTCTTGTGGAAAAAACCACAAAAGAAGAGGGCGTTTGTTGTTTGAAAGAGCTGACATCGTCGTGTGGCGTTCAAAGTATTTGACAACAATGAAACAACTGAAAAGAGAATGCAGAAACATATTTTACACAAACGAAACGTGGATTGACACTAATTTGACATTTAGGTGCTGGCAAAAGAAAGGTGGCGTTGAAGGATTGGTAGAAAGTGGTAATGCAGCAAACAAACTTATTTTTGTGCACATCGGGTCACAAGAAGGCTTTCTTCCGGATGAGCATTTAATTTACAAGTCGAATTCGACGACAGGTGATTATCACGGGCAGATGAATGCCCTGAATTTTGAGAAGTGGATTTCGCACCAAGTTGTATCAAATCTGCCACAAAATTCAGTGATAGTTATGGACAATGCACCATATCATTCGAAGCAAGTAGAAAGGCCACCGTCAAAAAATGGTCTCTTGCGACGAAACTACGAGAAAGGCTACTCTCATTGAATTGCTTGAAAACCATCGACCAAGAGAGAAAATATTCGCTGTTGACAGGGTATTTCAGCAACATGGCCATACTGTACTATGTGCGATTTCAGTGCCATAGAATTAGCCTGGGATAAGATTAAACGTCATATCAGAGCTCACAACACGACTGGAATGTTATCACTGCAAGTCTTACAAATGCTAACTACAGAAGCTGTAGAAGCAGTAACAAAGGAAGACTGGGTGGGATATTGCAGGCACGTCGAAGGAATTGAAGAAGAGTACTGAAGAACGACTGCCCCATGGAGTTATCAGTAGATGAATTCTTAATCAAACTGGATAGCGACAGTGACGACACAGAAAATGAAAGCGAAAAAAATTCACACCATGACAGCTGCAGTGAGCAAGAAATTTTTAATGAATGTGATAGCGACAGCTCTTGCTTAGTTCAGCCATTATAAATACTGAAACTACATTATGTCTTACTGATACATGTACACTACAATGTAATTAATTTGTTTTCGTAATCACATTTTAATGAGTGAGCTAGGAATAGTTTTACTTTTCCTTAAGCTTCCTCAACAACAGTGAATTAACATTGTAAACAATGCTATGTTAAGACATATTCGTAGTATGTGTTATCTGTTTGTAAAATTGCTATCCATTTTTATTTGTACCTGTACTATTACATACATTATTTATCTTTTATTTTTACTTATACTATTACATAAATCATTTTTGTAGAAGCAACTGGAATCTTGAATGTTACATGGTGTCATTTGACGAATTAATATTTTTAATTCAGAACACTAGTAAATAAGTAAATTTTAGCTGAACATGTCAGTATATTTTCCCTTATTTTGCCTTTTTGTTCCCCACACCATGATCTTGGTATCACTGTTCATTCTTATAGTCACTGTGTACCGTAATATTATACACTCAAATCTTGTTCAGTAATAATTGGTTACAACTGAATACTTGTACCTCAGTATTTTCATTAGTTATGCATATTTGTCACATTATATTCTTGGGCCGTTTATTGTTAAACATTATTATCATATCTAAAAAATATGCTATCAAATTGTGTTCAGTTGTTAATTACTTTTTAAATTATATTACTTGTAAATTGGTGGTTGTTAACTGATTATGTCACTGCAATTTTTTAAGGTTGTGCTTTGGAGCCTAATTATGTCTTTATTTTTATTCATCGTCCTTTGTCTATTCAATCTATGGTTAGTAATTTTAAAGTTCTCCAATATAACACTTGTAAATTAGTGTTGTTTACTATTCATGTTATCAAATTATTTTCATTGGTCTGACTTCTGGAAACTGCTTCTTGAAAAAAGTATTATTTCACAAATGTTATCACAGCATATCGAGGGCCGCGGTTGAGGCAGTGCCAGAGTGTTCGCCTGTCACCACTGCATTCTGGGTTCGGTTCCTGTCTATGTAAACCGAGATTTCTGCATATGGCAGTCGTGGTTGGTGGGTTATCTTGGGGTCTCTCATTTCCCCCAACATTTCGTTCAGGCGCTGCTGCATGTCCGTCTCAATTCATCACAACACATTGGCTCTGAAGACCTCTTATGCTTAGACTCGTCCAAACATATCGATAATTGTGTGTCATAATAATTTATAGTCAATCAGTTCACGTTACCAATTAGCTTGTACATATATTTAAGATAAAAACCTTTACTTACTGCGCAGGTAGAAAATGAAGACAAAATAAACAAATTACGTACAGTAAGATTGCTGGAAACTTGTACTAAGTTAGGTGTTGGAAACTTAAAGATTTTAATTATATGTACACAATTTTTTTTTATTTCCGCTTTTCTGGAATATTATACTGACTCTAGCGAACAAATAAGTTAACTAAGTTCGTAACGATATACCGATTGTATCACCAACCCCTGCAAACTATATTTTCGCACAGTTGTCTGGCTTACTGGTTTTTAATCTTAATGTGTAGTTTAAATAAAATCATGCAATTACAGTGAAACTACTTTATTTATGTTAAATTGCTTTTTGTTGGTAATACTTGATACTAAATAAAATATTTTGCCATACTGAGCAAAAATATGACTTATTCATTTCTAATACTGACTATGATATTAATGTTATCCCCACTCACCTTTGTGATAATTTCGTATTCATATCAAAACAATTTTTAAAGACGTGCCTGAAAAAATTAATACATCCACGCTTTGCCTGTAACTTAAACCCAGAACATCTAGTACCGTACGCTAGCACGCAACATATTATGCTACAACACAAAAAAGTCAGTGATAGACGCGTTGATGTGCCTTTCAAACCCTTCTGTTTGAAGTGGCCAGAGAAATGTTTGCAGGATGCATAGTATGTCGTTCAACGGTACACTTTGCGGTCGAAGGGAGGGACGCGACAGGCCAAACCTAGGGAGGACGAGGGGAGCGGGGGTGAACTAGGACTATGGGGACCAGCCCTCACATCGTTCGATGCCAACAGTACCATGTTCTGATTCATATGATCACCAATACCTTGATGTCCAAGATCCGCCGCAGCCATAACCCACACCAGCAGTTATTCCTCTGATTCCACAGAGGCCTTGTAAATCAAGCCCTTCATGTGGCCCCACAGGAAGTGGTCTAGCAGAGTCGTTTTGGCCAACAGTGGATAGGTCGAGGTGACCCGATTTCTTGGCCTGCACGTTCACCCAACTTGACTCCGCTAGACTACTTCCTGTGGGGCCACAAGAAGGGCGTGATTTACGAGACCCCTGTGGAATCATAGGAGGACCTGCTGGCGCAGATCATGGCTGCAGCGGATCTTGGACTTCCAGGTATTGGTGATCGTGTGTACCAGAACAAAGTATGACAGGATTTGTGTAGATGTCGCTGGTCGTCACATCGAACACTGCTTGTAAGTGAACCCATAAGATAAACGACGTACAGTATGTTGCAGACGTGGGAGAGGTCATCATGTGATGCGGTGGTGTTTTGTTTGTCGCGAGGAAACTGTACGTTTCCACACATAAGTTCCTATGCAAAACGCCACCGTCTTGGTCCCTACTACAAGCCCTTATAAAGTGTAATGGGAATTTAGACACATCCTATATTTTCTTGATCACATTGACGTGCAGTTATATGTCAAACATTTTCTGGGGGACAAGTTCTTTTCTCAGCTTGAAATCATGGTCACATTCAAAGCAGGCAACTGACTTCTGCAGATAAATCCTTCACAATCAGCATCAGATGCACCACAATCAGCACCCCAATCAGCATCACAACCAGGCACCAAATTCAGCACCACAATCTGCACCACACACACTACAATCAGCACTGCAATCAGTGCAGTGCTAAGTACCGCACTTATCATCCAACTTAGCTCTGCACACACTATAAATTATCCATAAGATCCCTAAAATAACACATAAATAGCCCTTTAATGACCCATCAATGACCAAAAATTATTCTTTATACCCATAAATGACCTAGAGTGTCCCATAAATTACCCATCATGAACCATAATGACCCCTAAATGACCCATAATGACACACAATGGCCCATAAAGACACTTAAAATGGTCATTTATAGTTAATTATGGATCTTTATGGGTCATTTAGGGGCCATCGTGGGCTATTTAGGGGCCATCGTGGGTTATTTATGGGACATTATAGATCAGTATGGGTTATTTAGAGGTAGGGATAGGAAAATTTTGCGAGTTCAATGACCTGTAGGCTAGAATCCTCAGTCCTTTACACACTGGAGCCTCACGTGTGTATTCGTTGGCTGTTGCCTCACGCCTGGAAGTTATGGCATTCGCAAGGTGTTTCCTTACAAATCTGCTACTGGCTCAAATACGTCCAGGGTGGGTCTAATGAACTGTGATCCAATTGCAAAGGTGACTTCACTGTATATGTGATTGACATATATCTTGTCCCAAAATGAACTCGCGAAATATTCCTATCCTTGTTTAGAGGTCATTGTGTGACATTTAAAAGCCATTATGGGTTATTATGTGTAATTAATGCTGTCATTAAGGGTTATTTATGGGTCATTATGTGTCTTTAGGGGTCAATTCTTGTACATGCAGTGCTAAGTGCAGTGTTAAGAGCAGTTATGATTGAAGTGCTAAATCTGATGCTGATTGTGGTGTGTGTCGTTCTTTGTAGTGCTGATTGTGGTGTCAAGCACGGCGATGATTGTGGTGTGTATGGTGCTGATTGTGATGGGTCCATCTGGCAGAAGTTTAGTTGTCTGATTTAAGTGTGACCATGATTCCAAGCTAAGAAAATAACTTGTAGTTTTAAGAAACTTTTGGAGATATAACAGCATGTTAATGTGATCAAGGAACTAGATAAAATGCCTGGTTGAATGAGGGCATAAAAGAGCTTCAATCGCACTGATGAAATGTGTTAGTAAGTATACATACATAAAGCCATATCTAGGTAAATAGATACACATGTTGCCACTGTGGAGAGGATTTTTTTTTTTTCTTCAAAAGGATGATGCAAGCCAATGATTGCATGAATTGTACTGTAGAGCTTACCTGTATGAATGTACCTTCTCCCACTGCTGGAAAAATGCATTTAAAATAGTGTTGCTACTGTGAAAAGAGCTTCAGCAAAAGCTACCATGATCGGCGACTCTACAAAGAGTTCTTATGTGCGATGAAGAATTACGACAATGGGCACATGCAGTGCGTGCAAGGTGATATATTAAAGAACAACATCAAGAACTGCAAGGATTGTTTTTTTGAGGGCTAGCAAATGATGTCATAATTGCTTGATTCTGCATCGATGGGTACAGATTCCACAGACGATTATGACAAGACATTTAATTCTAATGATGGACTGAGAGACTTACATGGCATGATAAAGTCGGTATGTATGGAATTATCACAAGCAAGATGTTTGCATGAAATCGATGAACTTCAGAATTAACAGTCGTGAGCTCTTAATACCGATGATGATTGTGATGATGATGATGATGATGATGATGATGATTGTGCGACCCCTACAAGAAAAAGTATATATTATATCGAGGATGAAACAGATGAAGACAATCATGAAGACAGCATTGGTAGTAATGACTATGAACACAGTGTTGATGAATTATCTGATGAGAAGGATGATGATTCTCTCGATGTTCCCTTACATTTTACCAACGAGTTTCCTTCAACAAGTTGTGTGAAGAAGGCAGAAGGCATCAATAATATTCGTTACATATTTCCCGAAGATTCGAATGAACTTGTTGATAAACTGAGAGATTTGATTGGCCTGCAAAAACGCAAAGATCTCTCACACATTGTTGAAATATATCCTGTCATCGATGAACTGAAGAATCGGGGTTATATCGGATGAGACTGTTGGCTACTATCCATGATCTGCAAACATCTGAGAAATGTAAAGATGGAATGTTCAAAATAATTAGAAAGATAAAATGTACGTATTAAGTATGTAAATAAAATTTATGCATATAGTAATGTGTGATTAATTTACTATACAGTCCCTTCTGCTTCTCTGAAAACTTATTAATTCAGTGGCATAAACAATCAATTCAGAGTCTGCTTTAGATTAAATTTATGTGAGGGCATGCATTAGCTGGGCAATAGTTCCATTTGAAGTATTATGCCTTACTAGAGTCGTTTAAAATCGACTGAGTTCTATATGTCGAATGAATGAAATGAGGGGAATATTTTGAGGAATGTTTTGCAACTTATTGTTTGGCGTGGCCAGTTTGTCTGGTAAGTTGGCTTGGTGAGTTAGAATAATGCTTTGCTATGGTCAGCTCTGAAATAATTTTTTTGCCAAGATTCTACGAAGATGTTCTGCAAAGAGGTTTGCTATGAGACAATTATTATAAGACTTTTTTCCAGATTGTTCATCATCAATTGTTTGTACAGGTGGGTGATATGACAGGTTGGTCTTGTCAGTTGGTCTACCCTGTTTTGTTCGAACTGGTCTTGTCAGGCGCTAGTGTTGGGCTAAGTCAGTCTCGTCAGGAACCAGAATTGGGTTCAGTTATTCTTGGGTGGATTTGATCTTAGGTGAATTTGGTTTTGGGTGGTTTTAGTCTTTGGTTGATTTGGTCTTGGGTGCAGTTAGTCTTGGGTGTATTTGGACTTGGGTGAAGTTATTCTAGGGCGGAGTTAGTCTTGGGTGGGGACGGTCTTGGGTGGGGACGGTCTTGGGTGGGGACGGTCTTGGGTGGGGACGGTCTTGGGTGGGGACGGTCCTGGGTTAGTCTTGGGTGAATTTATTATGGGTGGAGCGGGTCTTGGGTGGAATCGGTGTTGTGTGCAGTCAGTGATTAATTAGTATTGCTAGTCGGTATTATCCTTTGTTGTGATCAGATAGTAATGAACAATTTTATATACTGAGATTTTTATTGATTTTTCGATTTCAATGTCATTTGGGGTAAGACCAAGGCCAACAACAAACCAAGAAGGTTGCTAAATCACAGCTTGTCTGGCGACGAACTCGATCGTGAATATACTAGCATCACCTAAAGATTGGAGAGGAACCGATTAAGTAATCAATGAGACACATTAGTGAGGGTCAGTTGTCTGCTGGACATGGTTTTGAGGGGACCTTAAATATTTTGAAATAAATATTTTATTCATAATTTTAAAATATTTTGTTATGAATATTTGGCAGAATTTAATTTTTTTTTATATTTTTGATTTTTTTTTTGGAATTGTTATGATTCATGAGAAATTTTAGGTTGATTTTGGGTTTAAGTTTAATGGTCAAGGGTCTTGGATCAGTGGTCTTGAGCCTTGAGTCTTGAGTCTTGTGTCTTGAGTAAAGTGTCTTGAGTCTTGAATCAAGGGTCTTGGGCCAACAATCTTGAATCCTTGGTCTTGAGACTTGAGTCTGGAGTTTTGAGTCTTGGGTCAAGGGTGAGTCAAGGGTTTTGAGTCTTTAGTCAAGTGTCTTGAGTTATGAGTATTGGGCCAAGGGCCTGGAGTCTTAGTGAAGGATCTTGAGTCTTGAGTCTTGATTCTTTGGTCAAGGGTGTTGAGTCAAGGACCTTGAGTCTTGGTTCAAGTGTCTTGAGTTTGGGTCAAGTATGTTGAGTCTCGTGTCAAGGATCTTGAGTCTTGAGTAAAGTGTCTTGAGTCTTGAGTTAAGGGGTTAAGGTCAAGTTCTTGAGTCTTAGGTTTTGAGTTTTGGGTCTTGGACCTTGAGTCAAATGTCAAGGATGGTTTTGGGAATTTCTTATAATTCTTTAAAAATGTGTAAATACAATTTTAAAATATTTTAAAAAAATCTGTTATAAATTTTAAAATTTAAAATAATTTTTTTGGGATTTTTTAGATTTTTTTGGGGTTCAAGGTCATTTAAGGTTGCAGGTACAGGGTAAGGTCAAAATCATGCAGACCCAGCATGGCAGTTGGGTGATGTCATAACATGGCGGCTGGCTGGCACCTGGCTTCTGCTCCTGAATCCTTTGCCTCAGACACCCCATAATTTTTATACTCATTTCCATTTCGATCTCTTATTTATGAAACAATGTAATAATCATTTTATTATTAATTCTAAAAATATGTATATGAAGATTTGCAAACAACCAAATTACGAAATCCAAACAATGTTTTTATTTTGAAAATTAGTAAATATATCAGTTTATAAGTCCATAATGTCATCAGATTTTAGAAACATACCACATGCTAAATTAATATTGATATTTATAGTTTAAAATGCTTGACACTAAACATTTTTGAAAAATATTAAATATTAATTTATTTTATCTATTTTAAAACTCAAAATATATTATATTTGAGCATTAATTTAACATCATATTTACTTCATATTACCTGTTTGGAAATGTTGATATAATTTTATAGTTTATTATAATGATTCAATATCGTACAAATCTTTCGGAATAATAATGTATTTGTTTTGATCAACAACTTTAACAGTATTATAATTTATATTTGCTGTCAAATATGTTGTATGAAATCTAATTAAACCAATATAATGTTCATTATGAATGATATCGTAATGGATATAAATATGGATTTAAAAAAATCATTATACATTTATAACCTTTTAACTTGAAAAGACTATCCATTTATTTGAAAACAGTAGTTTATTTTCAAATGAAGATTGATTCTGGACTTAGTATCTATTTATTTAATGAAGAAAAATAAAAAATAAAAATAATAATTGTGAAATTTTACCAGATAATATTAGAGAAAGAACAGGTGGTCGAAGCAATGTAAAAAAAAAAGAGTTTATAATTAATCTTAATAAAAAAGGGGGATTTAAATCTTAATAAATCATATGTTTGCGCAAAAAGGCTAATTTTGTAATAATTTTTTAAGATATATCAAATAATTAATTAAAAATGACACTTTTAGTAAGTTTAAATGTATATACACAATAATATATGTGCATGTCTAAATAATTTCTTAGATTAATTTGATGATGTGATTTTTGATAACTACGATGCAGTTCGCGAATATTGTTGTACTAGAGGTGTAGTCGTATTATATTGATTGTTTTTATTTAACTCAAGCTTATACGAAAGTTTCCAAACAGTCAGTAATTGATAATACAACTTTTTATGTATATTAAGACAATGTGATACTGTTTTGTATCATATTCATAATGATTTTGTTGGCGGAGATATGTCCTTTGATAAATTCAAACAAAATTGGTTTATAAGTATTGGGATAAAGATTTTGGATTTATCATTTTTTATGTGATTCGAAAAATTGTGAATGTTAATATATGAATTTAGATTAAAGATTTTACGACTGTCAGGGGTGATAAATCTCACCCATGTAAATATATATAAAAAAAATATTCATTCCTCGCATAACAGGCAAGGTTTTAAATTAAAACATTTAAATAATGATATTTTAATGTGTTAATAAGTTTTTCTGTTATGTGAAGATATTATTTAATATTCACTATATTAATTTCATAATTTCATTTTCGAAATAAGAACAAATTATGTCATCAATTATTTAAATGCGCATGGGTTTTTAAATATTGAGTCTGATAACTTATCAAAAATGCTTCAAACAAATATACCGATGTTTTAAATATATATCAAGAAAAATATTATTTCAAAATAATTTTTTAATCAGGTAAATAAATGTTGAAATATAATGTAAGCCAAGATGTGGTATGAAAGATGAACTTTTGAATTCTCCTCCTCTTCAAAAAAATGAAACTGAAATATTATTAAACAGTATTTTCTTTATGCAATAATACGATTATTAAAATAACAAGAAAATCTTTTAAAATTTGGAAAAAATTTTATAAATTTAAAATATATCCATGATAGTAATAACCTATATATACATTTTTAGAATTTATACGAGAATTTAATGAATATTACAATTTACAATTTAATAGATAAAATTTAGGTTATGCTAATTTTCCAACTGAATCGATAAATAAATTAAATTCACATAAATTGAAAGAACTAATTTATATGAAATATGATCAAGCACAAGAAAGTAAGATTATTTTGATATCTCTTTTGGTTAATGAAAATTGCCATTCTTTAGCTTTACGGCATATATACGATTCAAAATCTATCATGTACTCAGTACATAAATATTTTGAACCAAGTCAGACTGATATTGAAAATATAAAAAGTAAACATGGGAAAACATTAACATATAATTGTCCAGCGCCTGAGCTCAGAGGTACTGAAATTCCATATTCGCCAGAGCTTTGTTAATGGAAATAAAAATACTTTTCTTACTACCTATTAAAAACTTTAATAATTTTATAGTAAATATATTCGGATAAAAATCTGAAAGGAGATATAATTAATAATAAACGAATTTTACTAACAGACAGGTTAACACATATTTACCTAAAAATATTAACATTTTATGATGATAAAAGTCTTTTAGGAGAAATATTTATGATACTATAATATAAAATATACCTATGATTGATTATTACAATTTTTATATTATTCAAATACATACAATGCCATGCTATTTTATGGGAATAAATAACATTGCAAAATTAATACCGTCTAAAAATCCTTATAATAGTAAACCTTAATAATTTTTCGATGAAATATATTTTGTTAAATTAGATTAATGCAATTTCAAAGGAAACAACAGCGAATGATAAATTATACATTTCCACAATTACCAAACGATTGTTTTAGATATACAAATTGTTATTGTATATGGTTTTAAATGATAAATTTTATCATTATGGTTAATTATTTTAATAAACAATCAAATATATCTGATAAATGCATTACATCTTTAGTTGGAGTAAAATGTAATTCATATAATAATAAGATGAATAAAATATATTATAGTTAAATATTTAGAAAATTTCGATCCATAAATTATTTTGCAAATAATTTTTAATTTTTTAGGTTGGGCTCGCTGTAAAGAAAGTAATTATAATATTAATTTAGGATCTTTTAAAAGATATATGGATTCCTTTGTATTAATGAGATCTCATATTTTATACATTATAGCATCTGGTGTCCCATATAAAAGAAAGTTTCATAAAATTAAATATAATTTAATACAAGTTGGGCTTGTCTTAAAAATTTATTAATTTTTACTCGAAAAAATTATTACTAATATAGATCTGGCACAACATGAACCACTTTTAAATCAACTGATATATTTACATATAATCCAAATATAAAATATTAACAATTTAAAATTTAAATTAAAAACCTTATATTAATTTATTTTTCAGGGTCTGATGGCTATTAATCGCTATTTTTAAAAGTGGAGAAGAAATTTGTAAACTTAATTATTAAATTTAATCTGTAACTTATTTCGTATGGGTTACCCAATCACTTTTAAGTTTAATGGTTAGTTTACGATTTTAAAATATTTTTTTATCTTGCCTCTGAAAGGTAATATTTAAATATACATAGTAAACTTATTTTTAAGTTTGCCACATAAATTTCTTTCAATTTAAATGGTAAAATGTATTTCTTAAAACAGATAATTAAAATATCTTAAATAGTAGCACAATATGTTAATGTTTTAATGATATAAAATGTGGTCGACGCCGAGCCAGATCTATAGTACTCGCATACAATAACTCCAGGTTGTGGGCTGGTGTATGGCGGTGGGTAATGTACGGCTTGTTCAGGTACGCGCTACCGTGTAGCCACACATCACGAAGTTGCGAGCAGATGTGGTATTGGTCGGAGATGACGATGGTGTATCACTCTTCCCTCCAGGCTTGACGTTCCACACACAGTTGTCTGTGATGAACAGTCGAATGGGCACCCTAATGCTGCAGACGGCGCCGGGACTGCTTGTGCGGGACACAGAGATGGATGTGCCACACGCCTCAAGTTCTGAGCGAGGCTTCGTGATGTTGTTGTATGAAGCGTGATCGTCTTGCGCACTAGATATCCACTCTCGCACTCGATTGTGCGATAGGGCCGTTGGCTTCCTACATGTCGCTCAAACCCTTCGCTCCTCGACACACTGATCCCATATCCGCTTCACTTTGCTTGCATTTCTTCCAACACGAAAACCAATTTCGCGGTAGGATAATCCACAATTCCAACAGGCTATCATTCTTCCACAGTCAAAGGCGGAAACCGGTTTGTATAGTTGCCACGTGCGTAGACGTCGTCTGTACGCACAGACACTCGCTTAGAGATCAGTGCTGACAACCATCAGCGGCTCCCGAACTCTACTTGTACACTGCTTCAATGTCGCCATTGGTTCCGGTGCTGCACCACTTGGCTCAACAACTAATCACGTAATTGTCCTACCCTGAGCTACACACTCCCCCAATGCGGGGTCCTTCAGGTGGGTCATTCTTGGTGTTGCGATTGTAATGGCGAGTAGTGGATTCCCACAGGCAAACACAAATATTACAGCAGCACACTGGTTTCGAGACAGAAACCAGTGCTTTGTCCGCTTAAAGCACAAACCCATATTAGAATTTCTCATTTACAGCAGCAGAGACCATACATACATTAAACCGGGTCTGAAAGGTCTAAGCGTACGTGTCAAGTTATTGTATAGTCCATACACAGTTACTGCCAACTTTTCTCAAGCGTTTTGCAAGTTATACTTTAAGGCTATTGCTCCGCCTCGCTCACCCGAACAAAGCCTAACTAAGTACAGGAGATGACACCAAAGGACCACGGACCACATCCGTGCGCATCCTGTTTAAGGTTATTTTGCATAGGAACTATTTCTCACTACACATTGCGAACACATATATTATTGTCTCTTTTTTTTCATATTGATTATATATGGAATAATATAATTTGCTGACAAACTAATGCAATAGATGAATTGAACCAAAGATATGATACTTTGATGTTATTAACAGAAGTCCGCCACCGCCATTTTACATCACTGGGACGCTACTCCCTCAGCGCGGGGGTAGATCGGTGCCTTGTGAGGGACTTTGGCCACCCAGTTGGTTGTCAGTTAGCTTGCGGAGGCGAGGAGAAGCTAACCCCCTCCCCCCTCCGCACCCATCAAACTTACTTTATGCTGCAAAGCTAGCATTCTTTTACAGGATTCCGAGGGTAGCGCCTGGGAGCTGTTTCCATAGCTGAGGTTTACTCTCTTTTTCCCTGCCTGTACGGGATAAAAGAGAGTGGTGAAGTTAATTGAATTTATCAGCGCGGAATCTTAAAGTTCAAGACTTCTGAAGTACTGTCACGAGCTCCCTGTGAGAGAGCTAGCGACAGTTTGGTATAAAAAGCGGAGGTTAATAGCCAAATGAAGTTAAATTTTCCATATAAGTAGCTTTCCCATGACTGGAGTGGCAAGGGTTTATATAATTAAATTAATTATATGTATATTGTAGTGGTGAATTTAAGTTTCGCGAAAATTTATATCAGTGTAGTTGTTTCAGTAATTACTCCATATCTTATGAATTATTGTTAAAAACCATTAAATAATCTGATTGGTGTGTAAATGCATGTCTGAATGTACCGTGACGAGCGACTAAAAGTTAAGTAAAACATGTTAACTCGGGGAAGTCCGAGAGCGATATGGCTGGCGCGATGCTAGCGCCAAATAGTTATGTTATTAACAGAAGTATAAAACGCCTGTGATAGATGGGTAGAGCCCCGAGTATTTCGCGGATTGAATCGGCAGCAAGCTAGACTGGATAGTCCTCTATACATTCGAGACATTATCGTTTGCTTACTGGTTGCTGCGATCATCTGAGGCCTCTGTACAGGACTGTTCAACGCACGCTCACTCACACTACTGCTTTCTGCTTATTACTGGCTCACAGATAAACAAGGCGTATCTAAAGGACCGTCGTCCAGTCAGTATGTAGGAAAATGAACAAGTGTTTAGAGTCGTCCTCGTCTCCGAATTTGCTTGCACAATGAACAAGCACATATCGCACTAGTTGCCAGCCTATCTTATCTGGTCGCAGACAGAAGGATAATTCGTCCTTTCCTCGACTGGTATATTACCTCGCGGACACTTACACCGCCACCTGTCCACTTCGCCAGCCGACATGGCCGTGGTAAGTACTCTCTCTCTCTCTCTACCAAGTCCTGCACACGCCACCACAGCTGTTCACTGTCAAGTTAGAACTATCCTTCTTAATACCTGCGTTTTCCTTCCAATTTTGTAACGGTCCACCATAACATCGTCATTTCGTTATAAGTTGTTCGCGGTAAAATAATCACTTTTCAAAGCCCTGCTTAAGATCTACTTGTATGCACGTTGTGTATTCTTCTACCTTACGTAAATTTATCATTGCTTAATTTATCATGCTTCGACCAGGTGAAACTCTGAAATTATTAGAAAAGTAAATATGTTACAATTCTGGTCATCTTTATACTTAGATACATTAAAAAAAACAGAAAGCAAAATAAATAATTTACGTCACCATAAATGGTTACCTAGCACCTTTTATTCGACTTTAAGTATTGGAACTACTTTCCATCTATCATTGCCAACTTTACTAGGCGCATGTCACTCGGTGCGCCCTTTAAAATATATGCAAGCAAGGGCAGCGACTTTTTTCCAGGGTTGATTTCAAAAGTGCTCACTTTATCGTGAACAGCGTTTACATAACTTTATACAAGCGTTAAGTCATGTGTAGCTTTGAAATAGTTTGGACTTTATATTAGCTACCAATCAACACCCTCTTACAGTCATGGGCATTAAAAAAAATCCACTGTCCATATATTTAAATGCCACACTTCTGATACGAGGGCAATACACGAAACTATTTTCCTTTCCTTGTTGCCAAGTTCACAGACAGCATGCAAGTCAGTGTGTACGTTGAAATGCCTGCAGTAACGGACAGTGATATATTTTAATTAACATTGATTTTAAAAGTATTTGCTTTACCGTGAACAACATATATATTTAAGAGTAGGACTATAGAGTAAGACTAATAAGATACCTAGAATCTAGAAGTTTCTATAAGCAATGTAAAATAAGGGAAAGGAAATGATATACAGGGTTTGTTGCCAGTTTTGTGAGCAGGTGTTGATGTATTTCAGTCGAGCTGATTATTATGCCACTAGAGGCCGTGAGGATGTAGAAGTCACAATACTTGTCTTGCGACTCCTGGCGGGGTCACTCGGGCTACAGGCTGCCAGACGTTGACTTTAGCAGGCGGGTTTTCTCAGTGCGCTGCCACCTCCCTTTGCCTAGCATTCCACAGCTGCTCTATCTGCTCCTAGCTCCACTCTCACCGGCGCTATATACCGCGCTGTACAGCGTCAACCAAAACCTACCCACTGAACTGTTACGCCGCGCATGTGATTATTTGACTGCACCATGAGCCAGGACTAGTATTCTCACGTATACTTGCGTCACTGAGTATCACCAAAGCCACGCATATTATAAGAAGGTCTATTACTTTTTTTATTTTGCATTCCTTTTAATATTAGTTATATTAGATCATTTGGACAGTAATATCATTTCACTGTTACCTTATGGAGTTTATATAGTTCGAGAGTTTCAAAGAAATCCAAGTACTTTTAGTTGAAAATTTCCTCGTTCAGTCATAGTAAGAAAGTTGTCCAGAATAAAGTGACACATAAGTGCAATGAGATATTTACGTTTCCATACACAGGAATTCTAATGCTTGTATTCTTCAAAAATTTCGTTCAGCGATGCCGGTCACAAACATATATGTTGTTCGCATTGGACTCTCGTATAACTGAGAGGGTCTTAGTATATGCTACTGGTTTTAGATTTCTAAAATTTAGTTTTAAATTATAGTGAAGGAAACAGAGTGAGTCAAATTTCGAACAAACCACACAAAAAAGCATAATACTTTTTACAGTGTTAAATAGTTTGTAGACACTGAAGAACTGTATAGCAACTGAAAGTCCAGTTGCAGAGCATGCAGTTATTATGCTCCTGATAGGCTTTGATTTAACCTGCAGAAAATATTTTATGTAGGTCCATGTTTTTATCGAAAATGGCGCTAATCCTGATCAGCTTACTCCGATCGATATACTTTGGCAAGATACTGAATCACAAGTTCTAATGTGCAATCACAACGGCGTTCGTTCCAATATACATTTGCAATTTCCTTCAATACTGACTGCTGCTGGCTGAGAATCCTAGAAGTAGTTTTGTAGGCGACAGTTGGCGAACACGGCCTAGAAGAGGTGCGTTAGTGTGAGTGAGGCTGAAAATGCAATGCTGGCTAGACTCTACATACTCGAACATCAGCTGCTGGTTCATTGGCCACTGTCCTAATGACAAGTCCATTTGACCTTCACAAAGTAGCACACGATTCGATACATCTTTCCTTGCTCGTTTCTTCTCGAAGAGAGTCCCTCAGAGCGTTTCCAATAGAACATCGATCATATTGCAAGAGTAGCTTAAATGCTATGGTTTCTGAAGTCTATCTTGACTTCAAGTGAATCTGCAGAATGTCCCCATGTCTTCCAATGAGGAACCACCTCTATAAGCAAAGGCTGTGCCAGCATGCAGCCGTACTGCAGTAACTATGTCATTGTGAGTGCAGGTGAGTCTTTCATTCTATTGGCGGAAAGTCTACATCGAAATTTAGCGCAGTTGTTTGCTATAGTTTTACATGTGTTTGGATTTTATCCTTTCAGATACAGCAGACTGAAACGTAAGTCTATAGCCAACTAGAGGCCCAGCCCGTGACCTTTTCTTAGTATTGTCACGTGCCTAGAACAGTTACGATGTTACAAATTTTTGTTATCATACATAGACTGAAAAAAAAAAAAGTGAAATTAACTCAACATTGGATATAGTTCTATCCACTAAGCCACTACGGCCCCCCTTGGAATCGCTCTATCCATTGAGCCACTAAGGCCTCACTTGGAATCGTAATGATTGCATAATCTGATCTTGCTGAAATTCGAACTTGACGTATTTCACCCTGAGGATTCGCTCTGCAAAATTTGAAGAACTTTTGTTGAGTTTCAAGGGACTTAGAAGTATTAAAGACGGACGGACAAACAGGCAGAGATCGTCCTATTATACAATTGTATTATATAATAGGATTTGGAAGGGCCCCCCCCCCTCCCCAGTAACAGTGTTCGTAATAAGCACGGTAGGTTGAAATGATCATTCCTTATTCGAATGCTCTCTGAGATTTTTTCCTACAGAAAAGCATTGGGAGGTGACATGTTGCACACTTTAGTAAAGCAACATGGCGGATGTTATAGCCGCTGCAGTGCCAGGCAGGCTAGAGTCGCGTCGTCTAAATAGTCTGCAACTCCAGTCGCGAACATTGTGTATAGGCTGTTCACGGTAAAATGAGCACTTTTGAAAGCCCTACTTAGGATCTACTTGTCTACACGTCGTGTGTACTTTCGCCTTATGTAAAATTAATATTGCCATGGGCTTTGTCATTTTATTCATGCGTCGGTCAAGTGAGACTGTAAAATTATTATAAAAGTAAATATTGTATAAATTTGCTCATTTTTACACACTTCGATACATAAAAAACAGAAAGAGGGAGAAATAAACTAAATTATGACAAATGGTTACCTAACATTTTTTATTCGACGTTAATATATGGAACTACTTTTCCCTCCGTCGTTACCAACTTTACTGGGCACAAGGCACTTACTGCGGCCGTTGAAATGTATGCAGGTGGGGGCAGTGACTTTTCTCTACTGTTCATTTCAAAAGTGCTCATTATATTGTGAGCAGCCTTTAGCAGAACTTCGCTCGCCCGCCGTGCAGGCGCTGTGCCAACACACGAAAAGGAACACGGTCTTGTTCATTGCGCAGACTACTGTCTCTTCTGCTGCAGGCAAATGCACGCGGAATGCCCGAACTTATTAAAGAAAATGAAATATTAAACCTAAAATACTTAAGCTGTTCAGTATTATGTGTGTAGTGTGACAGTCAGCTGTGTCACTTCTTCATGAAAGCATGTTTGATTAGACAATATAGACTGTAGTAGATCCTGCAAGTGTCTCTTTCATAATAACACCAAAACTAAGCTTCAAAGGAACAAGGTTCACAGCCTCCTCAGCCATGTATATTTCAGTAGTATAGTAATCATTTCAGTAAAGTCAATGTAAAATATGATATTTTCTTAAAGGCTGGTCTTCGAAATTTCCTCTAATATCTAACTTTTCTCCCCTTCTATTACATGCCATACTTCACAATATCTGAAATAATACCACAATTGCAATTAATTCTTATTATAGGGAAACAATCATTCGTATTATGCTACAAAAATCTGTGTGCGGATACCACTTGTATGTGTTGGTATAATCAAGTGGTTGAATGGCATAATGATTGGATGCAGTGTGTCTATGTCAATAAAGAGAAAAGTAATATTTGTGGGGTTCATCGAGTGTCGGCAAGACAAGTTGTTCCAATCGGATTTTTCAAGGAGCACGAATTTTTTATCCCGATGTTGGGAAATTTGTGTTCCAAGACCGCAATGAAAGGTATTGTGATGTGATAGTTTTTGAGAAATATAGCCACGAGTTCCTCTGTGATAGTTTAATTAAGAGATTATGTGAAGGTATGTCAGTTCGACTCCTAGTAAACGGTGGATTGGGTAATGTAATTAGCTGGAAGAAACCTATTTGGTTTATTTCCAATGACCCTCCACCAAAAAAAGATTGGTTCTTAAACCGTGTTGATGTACTGGAAGCCAATAGACAATACTGGTAATATCACAGTGCTGCGTATCACGCATACTACGTAGTTATCTGTCGCAACAACTTGCATGTTTATTACCCTTCGTCACATCGAGTACTTAACACTTTGATTGAGATGCAGATTTACAGATATTTAAGACGAGCTATACGTGACATGCTTATATCCACTGCAGAATGAACACCAGGTGTGTTGATCTCTGTGTTCCCACTTGCCATCGTCGCATTGAACCACGATGTGTCAATATGATGGCTATTTGTCAGAGTACCAATGGAATGTTAAGTTGAATTGAGAGATATGGCCGGCTCTTGACAACGCGGTCTTGAGAGCTGATGAGGGTGAAAAGATGTGAGAATGAATCAGCGCCGGAGTGAAGGATTGTTGTGATGTGTGGAGGGGGGGGGGGGTCCCCGAGGAAACCCGCCAACCAGCGGCATCGTTCGGCACGATTCCTTCTTGTGACAATCTGGAGTGAACCGGCCGGGGATTAAACCCGGTTAGCCCTGGTGGGAGGCGAGCAGTCTAACCGCGCAACCACCGTGGTCCCGACAAGGGGAGAGTCTATGACCTTGATCAGGAGTGTGAAAATGTTGGGTGGAAAGGGGGGGGGGTGGTCAGCTCCTCTCCACCATGTATGAGGAACACATTAACATAAAGAAAACTGTAGTTATCACTAAATATAAAAGTAAAATAAAAATGTAGTTGTCCACATATACTGCTGTTCTTCAGGTTAAATAAAAACATTATACTCTGCTTTATTAATGAAGGACTCTTCCTTCCCCCCTCCCCCTCTCGAAAGAATGTTTTCTTACGCCAGCGTCCTTGACCTTGATCTAAATGCAGCCAGAGTGTGATTGACTGCGTGTTATCTTGTTTCTGGTTGACTCTCCACTGCTGCGTGGGCTCTGATAGGCGGGTCACACCGCGCCACGTCGCCAAGACGTGAGACAGGAGTCCAGGTAAACAGGTGGCTGTTCTGCTTCTGTAGAGCTTTGTGTTCTGTGGTAGTATCCAGTCGCCTTCCTGTGCTTCAGTCAGCATTCTTCTAACGTATGGCTGGTTCCAGGTTAGGCGACAACTTTGGAAGAGATTAGCTTTTCTCTACTTTCAGTCCATGGACTGTGTATCCTTACACAGTAAACATAATCCATTCACGGTTACTTCAGCCTTTTCTGAAGCCCTGCTAGAGTTCTACTTCCAGGATATTCCTCCGCCTCGTACAAACTAAGCTTAACTAAGTCTGGAAAATTACACCAGAGGGACAACGCACCACATTCGTGCACACTTAGTATAACAGTATTTTGTATAAGGACTATTTCTCACTAGGCATTACCAACATACCTATTTTCTCCCTGATTGTCATTCAGATTATTTATAAAAGAAATATTATAATTTATAGATAAGATATTAATAACATTTAAATTTAACAGAACAAAAAGTAATTTTTATGAACACAAGTATAAAACGCTTGTGATACAGGGCGTATCTAGGAAATAACTAAACACGTCATATATGGGGAGATTTTTCAAAGGTTTGATTCAAAAAGGCCGAAGAAACCGTGAGTGGACTATAAGCATTTGCATGAACACGACTGCTTGCTGTTCACGGTAAAAAATATTTGAGGTAAAATTCCCGTACATGTAAGGGAAGATGATTATCTCTACATGTAAGGTAAAATTACCTCTTAAATGTAGAGTTAGTTTACATAACAAGTAAAGCAATATTCCCTAACCGTACGGAAAAAGGTACCTGACAAAATTTGGCGGAAATCCCATACAAGTAAGGAAAAATCCCTTACAAGAAAGGGAATACTAACTATATTGTACAATGTAATTATATTTTTTAATAGTCCCGGAGATTTAGTACTATTAATCTGTTACTAACCATACTCTCTGACAAACTGTAACCGAATCCTCAACTCTAAAATCTTCGACACTTGCTGGTGGGAGGGCGCGAACCATGGTGCTATATTATGACAACCCAATGCGCTCTCCATTACACCACGACAACGTAAAACTACAGTGTAAATAAGTGTGTTAACGGATTGTTTCTTCCGCCCGTCCTCCCACGTAGCTGTTGAGCCAATGCTGAAGAGAAGCACGCGTCTTAAGGTAATTTTCCCATCCATTTGTGTGATTTTCCACATCTACGTACGTGAATTTTACTCCAGAGTGCGGTAATTATACCTTACATATAAGGCTCCATGCTGGACAGCTTGTACGAGCAAACAATAAAAATTAATTACAGTAAATATATATGAAATACCTACAATCATCAATGGACGAGGAGATCCACACGTCGTAAGGTAATTTTCCCCTCCATGTATGGAAATTTCCTCTACCAAGTACGTGAATTTTACTTCAGAGTACGATACTTTTTCCCTTACACGCAAAGAAAACTATGTTTCCGACACAAGTTTGCGAATATTACCTTATCACTTGTCAGGTAATTTTCCCATTATTTTTTATAGTGTACTTTTGAAATGAACATTTAGTAAAAGAAATCACTGCCAGTTGACTGCACGCTCATCCCGCGCTGTATACACTGACAAGCAAGCTCGCAGCTAACTTGGTACGTAACTACGTAATTAGTTGTAGCTCTCGACGTCGTATTGCCACTGTAATGTTGTTATGCAAAACCTATGTCAAATACGTGTTTTTTCACGCTGTACACTTTAAAGCCTATTAGCAGTTTCTTCACACTTTTGAATCAAATAGTTGAAAAATCAAACCTGTTTCCTTACTATGTCTTTTATCACAAACGTGCCATACTTGTGTTACTATAAAAAACTATTTTTTTAATTAAATTGAACTTGTACTTATATAAAAAGTATAATATTTTATTCGTAATTTATATGACTAAAAACCGTGAGAAAATGTGTATTGGTAATGCCTAGTAGTAAATAGTCCTTATTGAAAATATTATTACACTGAGTGCCACACTGTCTACCAAAAAGTAATTGGGCACCCTTAAAGATAGGTAATTCAGTACGTCAGTTGACTTGTGTTTCACGGCCTTCGGCGTAGGACCGCTGGTGTTTGTCCGTGGTAGCATGAACACAGAGGCCTATTGTAACATTCTGGATAATGAAATGCTCCCAACATTGTGGCGTTTTTATGGAATGGACCCGTGTTACTTCCGGGATGACAATGTTAGGTGCCATGTTTCAAGGGCTACTATGCAGTGGTATGCCGACAACAATGTTCACCGAATGGACTGGACCGCCCAAAGCCCCGACCTCAACACTATAGAACATCTTTGGGACGAATTGGATCACCGGGTGAGGGCTCGTCAGGCGCGGCCAAAATCCATTGCTCAACTCATGGAATGGTTGCAAGAGGAATGGCGACGAATCCCCGTGGATGTCCTGCAAACACTCGTAGAGAACATAGACAGGGTGACAACCACCGAGCAAATATTGTGGACAGGTGCCCAATTACTTTTTGGTCGATAGTGTACAGTCACATTGAGCTTGAAATGAACTTACATATTTATCTAATCAACGGTTATGAGTGGTTTATGATTATTGTCCATATCGTCTTGATTATGCATTTTCAGCTAGAGATAAGAAATGTTAGAATATTATTAGTGGTAATCGTAGGACTATAGTAGAGTAGAATATCCACATTTAACTAGGGCAAAATCAACTCCTCAGCCAAGTGACTAGTAACCAACCAGTAATGAAGGTTGTACAGCACAGTGCAGTGTGGTTTAAACCAACACAGTGGTAGTCTTTGTGGGGACACAACAATAGAGCTGCTGTTCATTTAGATGTTAATGTAGGTGATACCATCTTACGCTATCTTGAATGGCAGCAAATACAGTATGTGTAGAAATCACACTTGGCGACTTTTTCGTGAAGCTAACACCTGAGGTGCCGCGGTGCTCTGGTGGTCAGACTACTCGCCTAGGCGAACCAGGTTCCATTCCTGTTGGAGTCGCTCCCGGACTTTCGCACGTGGGAATTGTGCCTTAATACGTCGTTAGTCTGGCGGGTTTTCTCGGGGATATCCCGTTTGCCCCGCTCTTGCATTCCGGCGTTGCTCCGTACTTACCTCGCTCATAGGCTCTCAAGACGTCGATGTTGAGAGCCGTCACTCAACTAACTCTAGAACCGCGGTGGGATGAGAAATACAGACTTGAAGCAGTCGCATTTACTGCTTGTCCAGCGGCACACGTCAGCTACATGTCGCAACCCTAGACTAAGGTCGTGTCCGAATTCAGGTATATACTTGCGTACTTGCATCCTTGCTACTTCACTTACCCTTGGCACCAAACTTGGTGAATTCGGACAAGTAGTCTTGTTGGCTTCGTTAACATCTATTAGTCAGCTAACCGTTTTAAATGTATATGTATTCCGAATAAGAATTGGATAATACTGCCGAAAGATTTAGGGGTTAAATCAAGTATTAAATATTATTTCAATTCGATTTACATTAACATATATTGTCTTGCATTATATCATGCCAGAGCAATTTGGATTGCTTATTTATCTTAGCTTCTGTAGATTAGGAAAATAGGTCAAATAATAATTTATTGTTTAGCCCTTTTTGTAAGGTGAACCTTGCGATAATTATTCACTCAGTTCAAAATTCTGTGTCTACGAAGTAGTAGGCCTAATGTTGTCCTATAAAACTTTAAATAAAATAATAATGTCGGAAATCAATTGTAACCTACAAATTGCTTCTCAAAATGACGGCACATATTCCGCAAGTACGCGAGAAGAATACAACTTTGTTTACTTGTATACTTTCATACTTCACTTGCAGTTCGGACAGCACTTACGACGTCTCCGGGGACAGGTACGCCCAAGTATGCACTTCAGGCGAATTCGGACATGGCCTAGGTAAGGTAGAGCGACCTCGCTGGCTGCGCACAACCAGTCTCCGTGTCCCAACATTGAACTGCTCATCTGCCAACACTGTTAGCAAAAACGACGTGTATTGGATTTGTGGTTACAACACCGAATACTGAACAAGTGCTTTGTTATGTTATATACTTCTTATAACACCTTTGTAATGCAGTTTAATGAAATCCAAGTTAGTAAACGTATTTTATTAATATAAAAGGGATTGTGTTTTGAACATTCAGATACAAACAAACACGTTCATCACTGTTGACCGTGTGACTTTTACAGTTGTGCTGATTTGGGGTAGGTCAACGTTGAGCACATGTGCAGAAGTCGAATAAACGGTCTACGTCATCTGTAGTCTATGATCGGACATCGCGCTACCAGGTCTGGGGTAAAACAGGCCTCTCACTTGGGCAACGACCATTGAACAAAGTGCTGGTATAGAGCGTCTCACTCTTAGATTGCAGTGTGCGGCGTAATGGACAGTCACTCTGTCTTTCCAATACATAGTTTCTGTTGTTAACTCTGTCCTTGTTCCTGCGTGAACTGTTGCCTGATGTGTAATCTTTATCCAGCCTAAAAAAAATGCCATTTTCGTCGCTTGCGCGCCATGCAATCACAATGATAGGGTTTCTCACAGGCTTCAGTTCTAAAGGAGCCGCTTAGCTTTGCGTCGCAGGGTTGGATTCCTTTACGAGTTGGCAGGGAGGTAAGCAGACAAAAATGATCTAATCAGGCCGTTTCATTCACCGCCCACATGTTTCTCAGCTTGCCAGTTACGTCACAGAGCTGAAGTAATCTGGCAACAGTGAGTGCCATAAGCCCTGTGTTGCAATCTAAGCGTGACACTGAGTGATATGACAGGTGAGCGACTCGTGGATAAGAAGTGGCAGCAGTCGAAGCTACCTCTGTTGCCTGAAGACAGCAATACCCGTGGTCCCCCCTCGTGGCAACAGCAGGTGACTGTAATGCCAGATATAACGATAGGCACATAATAGTACGATGAGTTGAAGACAAACTACTCCCTAAATTAAACTGTAAGTGTTCGAAATTATGCAAAGACTTTCAAATATGAGACAACAGATGCGCGGAAGTTCAAATCATCCAACCGCGAAATTGCTTCTCAACTAGCATGTTTTCCAGTACAATTTGTTGTAGTATCGTCCCTAGAAAAACACGTGGTCCTAGTGATGTGACATAAGCGTTCTATTTTCTTATCGCGTAGGAAGTATGACATGATTCAATATTGTACATATATCTACATTTGATCAGAAATTTCGAACAAACTAGTATTCAATTCTAGACTCAAAGTTAAAGAGCATGGAATAATCTATACAAATAAATAAAATAAAAGTGTCTGTGTGCGATTATCGAATCTTCCACTTTTAATAATTTTTTCATGTAAAATTAATTACTAAGAGATATCTAATGTTAATTTTTTCATGTCTGTCTGTCAGACCGGCTTTAACACAATAACCACTTAACGTATTTAATTGAATTTACATAGTCTATAGATAATAACACCCGGACTAATTACGTCTTTGTTTCATCGTGATATCTCAAACGGTTCCGAAAATATGATGGTGATCAGGTATGTACATAGGCACTGGATTAAACTTTTCTTAGGATTACTGAACTAAAAAAAGCATTGTTAAAAAAATGTCCCGTCATTTATTCTTTTTTGTCGATGGGCTGTCCTCATTTCTTTCCCAAGAGCTGTAGTGGCCAAGTGGCTAGAGCTATTCCAAGTGGGGCCGCAGTGGGTTAGTGGAGAGAAGTATATCAAGCGATGCCTCAGTGGGTTAGTGGAGAGAAGTATATCAAGCGATGCCTCAGTGGGTTAGTGGAGAGAAGTATATCAAGCGATGCCTCAGTGGGTTAGTGGAGAGAAGTATATCAAGCGATGCCTCAGTGGGTTAGTGGAGAGAAGTATATCAAGCGATGCCTCAGTGGGTTAGTGGAGAGAAGTATATCAAGCGATGCCTCAGTGGGTTAGTGGAGAGAAGTATATCAAGCGATGACTCAGTGGGTTAGTGGAGAGAAGTATATCAAGCGATGCCTCAGTGGGTTAGTGGAGAGAAGTATATCAAGCGATGCCTCAGTGGGTTGGTGGAGAGAAGTATATCAAGCGATGCCTCAGTGGGTTAGTGGAGAGAAGTATATCAAGCGATGCCTCAGTGGGTTAGTGGAGAGAAGTATATCAAGCGATGCCTCAGTGGGTTAGTGGAGAGAAGTATATCAAGCGATGCCTCAGTGGGTTAGTGGAGAGAAGTATATCAAGCGATGCCTCAGTGGGTTAGTGGAGAGAAGTATATTAAGCGATGCCTCAGTGGGTTAGTGGAGAGAAGTATATCAAGCGATGCCTCAGTGGGTTAGTGGAGAGAAGTATATTAAGCGATGCCTCAGTGGGTTAGTGGAGAGAAGTATATCAAGCGATGCCTCAGTGGGTTAGTGGAGAGAAGTATATCAAGCGAGGCCGCAGTGGCCCAGGGGATAGGTATAGGTCTATAGGTATCTACTTCATTAAAACCATAAAACATATGCGAATCGAAGGCAGGGTGTAATTTAATAACACCATTAAACCCGAAAGAATCAATATTACTATTTTAAACACAAAACCTTAGTGAAACTATGGTGGGCTTTATTTTCATAACTTCATGAAACCAAAGCGAAGCGAAATTTCTATTTCAAAAATAAGAAAACCAGCCCCAAATTTCCTGCGAACGAAGTCGCACGGGTCAGCTAGTGTATAATAAAGGTGACAACATCGAAGAAGGATGAAGAGAATCTTCTGTAAACAACATATCTTCCTCTCGAAGTTTTATAAAAGTGCCTGTAGGCCTACCTCTAGCGAGTCCACAACTTACAGGCTATAGACCTTACATGCACGGCAGGTTTGTAATCGCAACAGCACTTGCGAAAATTAAACACACTGCAATTAGTTAATTTACAAACTTACGCAGATAACATATCACTATACACGTCATAATTGTGCGATATTTTTCACCTATGCATCCAAGATATAAACGAATATCCTAAACGCTGTTACTTTTGGGAATATGGACCTCTGGACTCGCATAGCCCGGCTCGTACGCATTCATTTTTTTTCGTCGCCGAATAAATGAAAATTAGTTTTAAGGCGTGTTTACGTGCCAAGTTCACATGACACAAACGCAAGAACAACACAAATTTAGAGAAAATTCAGAACAACTAGCGAGTTCGTACAGAACTCGCAAGTCTGTTCAATGTAAACAAAGTCGTGTGTCTCCAGAATGGTTGCTCACTTGCAATGCGCTAGCATATGACTTCAACAGCGTGTAGGTAACACCCTTAACCGGTGTTGCAACACACCACTGTGTATGCTCTTTCCTCATCGCCGCTCGAAAGTGCAGAATCGTAACGTCATACAAGAAATCTACAGTATTGCGTCGAGGCGAAGATTAGATAGTCGTCAGTCTGCCGTGTGACCTTCACGTCACGCTGTTGCCAAACCACTATGTCGCATTAAGGTCAAACAATTGTGACAATTTTAAAAGCCGGCACTGCCGGGGCCGCGGTGGTGTAGTGGCTAGAATACTCGCATCCAACCAAGGCGGGGTCGCTGCTGGATTATCGCTCGCATGTTTGTGCATTAAATAAAATTTTAAAGATCTAGAAACATTTATATGTATTTAACATTGTTTTAAATACATGACATTTTATTCGGTGATTACATTACGTGTGACGCAGTAACCCATGGCATTAGTTTACGTCGTGATTAGTATTTGTCATTATGACTGTTGGAAAAACCGAAAAAAAAATTGAATTTGATATCAAATTATTTAAAAATTATAAGGTGTAAAATATTTTTATTTAGGAAAATTGCATCAGATACAATGCGTGTAAAATGAGTAATGCTTGGTACAATTAAAAAATAAATCACTTTTTGGTTGTCAAACGCCCTAAAGGGGACTTTCCACAGTCACACTGGATTGCTGGTTTTTTCAGCTCGTCTATGCTCGTTAGAAAGCCGAAGGCGTCCACGCGCGTGCACACACACACACACACACACACACACACACACACACACACACACACACACACACACACACACACACACACACACACACACGCACGCACGCACACACAGCAACTGTAGCTATCGACCTGGCACTGCAGCGCAGCTACACTACATCACTACTTCAACTACCAAGTCGTATTTATGCCACAATACTTATTCTGCCATATTTCGGCAGAGTTAGAATGGTATAGTCTGTTTGCAGTTTCTTCGCTTTTTGATTCAAACTTTTGAAAAATTACCCCATGAAAGAAGTATTTAACTATTTCCTAAATACGCCATTTATCTCGTGTCTTACACCTACTTTAATATACAAATATCTTATATACAAGTATCGCATTAAATTGAAGTTTTACCTATACTTTATTTAGCTATACATTATAATATTTCATTTATAATAAACACGGATAAAAACAGTGAGAAAAAACCTCTGTTGGTAGCGCCTAGTATGTAATAGTTCGCATGCATGCAAAATATTACTGTAGGGTATTCACTGTAAAATGAGCACTTTTGAAAGTCCTGTTAATAATCTACTTGTACGCGTGTCGTGTATTATTCTGTCTTATATAAGATTAACATTGTCGTGGGTCCCATCACTTTATTCATTCATCGGTGAAGTGAAACTGTGAAATTATTTGAAAAGTAAATATCTAAGAACTCTGTGTTCATTTTTACACTTCGATTCATTAAAAAATAAACAGAAAGCGAAGTAAATAATTTAAATCATCAAAAGTGGTCACCTAACACTTTTAGTGTTCCTGAGTAACATGCGCCCAGCAAAGTTGGTAACGATAGATGGGAAGTAGTGCCGTATCTTAATGTCGAGTAAAAAGTGTTAGGTAACCATTTCTGATAACTCAAATTATTTATTTCGCTTTCTGTTTATTTTTTAATGCGTCGAAGTGTAAAATTGAGCAAATTTGTTAGGTATCTACTTTTCAAATAATTTCACAGTTTCACTTTTGACCGACGCATGAATAAAGTGACGAGGTCCACGATAATGTTAATCTTACATAAGGCGGAAGAATACACAATGTACATACAATTACATTTCAAGCAGGGCTTTCAAAAGTGCTCACTTTACTGTGAATAGCCTGTACTTGCTCGGCTTGACGTTAACATGGCCATCTCTGAGTATCTTACGCCAAGTTTTCAACGTCGACCAATGAGAACGCGAAAAGTCTAAGAAATCACTATTGTCAAATCAAATACATAGGTACGAAAAAAATATGTTAACGTCATTGCTTTTACGAATTAATTCCCCTATTTCTCTACACGATTGCCGCAAATTTAATGAGCAATGTGATCCTTGAATGAATAGTGCAATGGGGGAGAATGACCTAGATGGAGATTTTTGGACATTCGCCATTGCGATGCAGATGCCCGTCATGGAAAAACAGGACTCAGCACGAAAAAAAATGTTTTTGACTGTATTTCCTCTTGGAATTGTACAGTGTTGTACAGTGTTTTATAGATACGCATATTAATTTTCTCATCCTTAAGTTACTCGTCTTATTTAAGCATTTAATGTGCAGTGTGTAATGTTGGGCTGTGTACGGCTTCCGTAGTTTTGTAAAATGTCTTTAAACAGCAGTGACAGGATTACGCAATCATGGCGGCAGTTGACTCGATACCATTGCTGTATAAGACAAGATAAAAATTAATAATTTTCAAGTTCGGTTTGACAATATTGTCGTTCAGTAGCGAAAAAATATATTCAGCATTTGTCGAAATGTGACCAAATCCAGCAATTCCACGTCATCCATTCTAACACAACAACAAGATTCAGGCAGGGAAATACTAAAAATATTGGATTCAAGATGGCCAACTTTTGGGTGGCAAAATTCGCGTACGAGCATAAATTATTTATTTTTCATCTGCTCTGTTCTGATTTGCCAGACAAGATTTTCTTTCTTCGACATTAACGGCAGTTGTGAACGAACAGTTTCGTTTGTTACGTGCAGGGGGCCGCAGTGGCGCAGCGGCTAGAGAGTTCGCCTCGCACCAAGGGGAACATGGTTCGATTCCCTGCGTGATCACTCCCGGATTCCCGCACGTGGGACTCGTGCCGGACGTCGTCACTTGTCGGCGGGTTTTCTCGGGGATATCCCGCTTCGCCCGACCTTGCAACCCCCGGCACTGCTCCATACTCACCTCGCTTCACCTTCATCGGCTCTCAAGAGCTCGTTGTTATGAGCCTCCCAAATCTCTTCACTCCACTCCACTTGCTTGTTAGGTCGTGTAAGTTCTGCATTTCAAACCAAGCCGACTGTGGACGGGGCCTTAACGCATTGAGCTCTGCACACATTTTCTGGCACTTAAGACAAATTAGAAGTATGTTCCCTCTATCCACTACTTCAAGAACACCAATTCTGTTGGTGTCTGTGTTAGAACTCACCATCGTCCTATTGGTCCATACCACGCCGGACCCCAACGTTGTAATTTATAACGTTCATTATTGGCCGGTCATCAACCAATACAGAGCCGAGTTGTAATTGACCCAATCAAATGCCCTTTATCGTACAGAAAGATTTGCAATCAATCATGTCCTTTTGAGTGGCTATAAAAATAAATTCTATCGTTAGTAGTATCATTGTTACTGCGCTGTCGTTTTCTTGTAAGGTCGTGTTAAACATTAGCCGAACAAAGACTGCACATCCATGCGAGTTTTGTTCTGAACAACGAGGATATTTTCCAATCAGCTTTGCTCGAACTACACTCGAGCGCAGTCTACAAAGTGTTAAGCTCTTGTCACACTGTCCAATTTTCGCCTTCAAATATATTTGACAGTAAAATTTGTCATCGGATTACTGACATCAAATTTTTCTTTCGAACAAATTTTATCAAATAACCTCGAATGTGTTTGAAAAAGTGTCACCATGTTATTATTATTATTATTTTTTACTGGAAGGATCTAATCTGAACCTTTATTATAAAAATTATTTTCGAAATTTCCTTCTTTTGTTTTTCCATGTATTCGATTGCAGGAAGAAACGTAACAACTGTCGTGAGTTATTTTAGCTTCTTTACTAAATTCGAATTTTGTCTATTAGAAATGTTTCCGGCGCAATGAAATTTAACAAATCCGAGTTCTTAGCATTATGTGCAATATTCACTTCAAATAGCATTCGCGTTCAGACATTCATCGTATTGCTTACTTCGTTTCCAGCAATTATTCCTTAATTTAAAGTTTCGTCAAGTCAATTTTTGTCGTGCACTATAATTATAAGCTGAGCGCGTCTAAAATCAAAGAAATTTTAGAACTAGTTCAATTCTTAAATGTTTGTCGGAAAATGAAGCCATCCAACTATTACAGGCAAATATGGCGACGTTTATGACGTATCAATGACGTCACAACTGTTCAACTTTATTTGACCAAACTTACTAGAAACAGTTTGACCGCGTGACAGGGGTAGGTATGATAAACTAAACCCCGCGAGATTTTATAGACGTAGTTAACTGCCACTCGCAAACCATTAAAACTAAGCTTTAGAAATTGAGAACATACGAGGCTAGCATGAGCCCAATCAGGGTTCATTATGCCTTAACATTTCTTACATGCAACATTTAAATGCAATTTCTGATCTATTGAAGTTACAATTGTCAAATTCATATTATATGTAACACTTGTGATTATGAATGAGACGATATGCTATATTAAACACCAAGGCCTTTTATAAATATAGTTAGCGACCATTTTGCAACTGTTAAAGCCAGAATTATGAAATTCACCCCATATGATACACTCGAGACCCCGGGCAAGGAAATATGCTGCAACAGACGCCCTTCTATAAGCCCTGTTAGCAACAAGTTAACCATGGGCGACAATGGGATCCAGGCGATAGGTAAGGATGTTACCATCGAGACCACAAGCCATTACAACTTCTTATAGCCAAGCCAATGACATCAACATTAGGAGGCAAACATGAGTCGCCAATATGGCTGGCAGCTTAGTTAGTTTAGTCATGTTGTGAGTTATGATTTAACTAAAGCCATGGCTTATGGTATAATATCATACCACGGCGTATCCCCCAGAGTTATGGCGATTACCTGATGAGTACCTGTAGTGCAAATTCGCGAAAGATTTAAAGACAAGTTATGTTTCAAAACACTGTGGGGTCGTTTATCCATCTTGATTGACTGAATTACTTTTTGACACGTGTTAACTGTCTACACACGAATCACGTAGGAACCGTGCCGATGTTGCTGAATAATTTATGGCCCGGTCAAATATGAAAACGCTTTCTCAAGCAGAGAGCAACCAATGGTAGCAGGTAGACAAAGTGCTGCCAAGTTCTTAAAGTATTGAAGTCTGCGGTGTACTCATATTTATCTTCGCAAGAATTCACTAGCTCTACTGATGAGCTAAAGTGCGGGTATTTTAGTTTCCTAGAATGAACAAACAGTAAATACCTGGTTGAACGCTATTTTGCAGGAGCACTTAGTGTCGATAATGTGATCATAAGTACGTAGATGTTATCAAGTCCTCAGTATCTAGACACCTAACATTTAAGATTGTTACAGTGTGTGTGTGTGTGCATGTATGTACTAACATGAACAACACTCAAGGACACCGTTTCTTATCACCTACCTGCTGGGCTCAAGGTCTCTGTTTCCAAATAAGCACCTTGACGGTAAGCCCTTTCTACCATGGGGTGGGATGTGTCAGGATGGCTGTTGGGCAATGGAGAGTGTTGGTTCACTGAGAGCATGCTTGCAGAAGTCTTCAGCACGCTAATGTTGGCAATTAACTTCATTCCTATTAATTTTACTGGGTTTTGATTGTTATTGGTATTTAGGTTGACTGCATGTATGTAGCTATTTTGGGATGTGGTGGCAGCATACCGGTGCTACAATGAGCCTGGTGATTGGCCATAGTTATTTCCCTGGTGGATCGACATTGGCATCTTCTTCTGCTCTTTCATGGCACGGCACTCTTCTATTTTCCGGGGTTCTATGAATTAGTAACAGCCATCTTGGGTAAGTTGTCTGTGGTTGTTTGTCGTTTAGCTGTATAATGAATGGATTAGTTTGTCTGCTGCATCTACTGTGGAAGTTGTCTGTAAAATAAGCTATGATGTGACGGCAGCGAGAGATGTGCTTCCGATCGAGTACCCCATGTCTTTTCCAGGAGCAGGAGTACATGGACGAATCATAGCGATCTGAAAAATATGTGAGTGAGAGGGCACAGTTTATGATATGCAGGGCAAGCATAAATAAGACGTGAGATGGCGATGTCTTGAATATGGCTATGTGGATGTAAATGGATGAACCTAATGATGGATGGAGGATGGGTGCCAGTTGAATGATGGATATGTGTGGTTTTTGGGATGATGTTAGTATATCAAATGAAATTTGAATTCGTGATCAAGATTAATTTTCAAATATTTCACCATGCCAGTCCAAAGTATTGGTGTACCTGAAATTTTGGGTGGATGTTCGGAACAAATGCGTTTGCGAGTGAAGAGGTTGGCTTTGATTTTTGTGTGATTTAGAGAATGTCAGGTTTTACTAGCAGAGACTCTGCTGATGCGTTCACTTACCATGTGACCGTGTACTGATGATGATAGGAGATATCTCTTGTCAACATATTAACCAGTGTGGGTATGAGGAGGGATTTTGAGGTCTGAAATTTGAAAAGTGAATAGGAGTGTGCTGAGAAGAAAACTTTGTGGATCAACTGCTTGAATGTGGCATAGGTTGGAGAGGATTCCCTCTATTTGCACCTGGAATTAGGCACCTCCTGGGACGAGCAGAGGTCTAGGAGAACGATTCCTGAATGTTGCTGTCTGGAGAACCTTCGGACAGCAGGTGCTCGACCCGAGCAATGTCATGAGTCGTGGAATGATCATGTCGGAATCCGAATTTATGATTTCAGAAGAGGTGAAGTGATGTGGATGATGATGATTTTCTCTGCTACTTTAGAGAGAATCGGAAAAAGTGAGATGGGACAGTGTGAGGAGGTGAGTTTATCTGGTTTCAGGATAGGGACCACTATGGCCATATCCCATATGTTTGGGAAATGACAGTGGATGATTATGGTATAAATGAGTCTAGTGGTGTAAACATTGACGTTGTGTCATGGCTATGCAGAGAGGAGCTGAGATTGAATTAGTGCCAGTACAGCTGTGCATCGAAGGTATGTAAGAACAACGAATACTTCACATGGTGTGGTGAAGGAGAATTAGGGTAGTTGGGAGGAGTGAGAAGTTAACATGGTCAGTGAGGTGGGTGGATATCCATCATCTTCTGAAGAGTCAGATGAAATTTTGTCAATGGGAATTTAAGTTAAAGTGATCTTCATGTGTTATGAGATTGCCTCTGCTTCTGCTTACACAGTTTCGTCTGAGATGAGAGGGGTAGCAATGGGTGGGGTGGTGGCGGGGATTGACTTAATGCACTTGATGTATGCCTACACAGTTCCAGATGAAGCTGTGAGTGACTAGAGGCACGTGGTCTCAGTTTGCCCCCCTCCCCACCACCTCCTGATTACTTGGCGGCACCAGTTCCACTACAGAAGATGAACTCTCTTGTGCAGCTGGAGGTGGGAAGCCTGCCAGTAGCCACGGAATTGGTTCCGCAGGGATAATGCGTGCTATATGTAACAACAATGTGGCGAATCTCATGCATGAATGAATAATATATTGTTGTTAAATAAGTATATATTATTATGGACTGTTATATATACACTGTAAACAAAACTCTGTGCAGAATGAATATACATATTTCGCGACTCGATTTCCGTGTTGAGGTATTTTTTAATCAGTTATAAAATAGTTTAAGGTCTAACATATCATATTGGCCAGTTTGGGATCGCTATAATTCCTTTAATTCTGAATTCGATTCATCTAAATTGGTTCACACATTGTCAACAATTGAACTTACAGCATAATGCACTGACTCTACTTGTCATAATCTGTAGCCTTACCTACTGCCTGAATTTTGATGCTTCTATCTTCAATGGTTGCAAAATTGTTACCAAATTTACTTATAAATGGGCTTCGGGTCTAACGTGGCGTATTATTATATTTAGGTCTCGTGTGTTGCCTATGATATGAATTTCGTATTTCTGTCTCCAACAGTTGTAAAATGGCAGTCAACTATGTTTATAAAAGGGCTTAGGATCTAAAATTACATATTATAAATTTCGGGGTCATGAATGTTATATATATTATAACTTTGACAACTATTCCTTTACTGGAACAATAATGGTGGTCAACTATGTTTTTAAGAGTAGAGATTTTAAATTTTAGAATAACCTTTAATAAAAATTAAATTTTATTAGAATGATATGTTTGTCCATAATAAATTCCTGCATCATATCAGCCTTAAAATATATCTCTCTCAACAAGATACTCAATATACTATTTTTCTAAGTTTTAATTTTAAAGATGTTGTTGAGCGTTACTGATGGCGATTACATATTCGAGTAAGTGTTCAAAAGACTACTCCGAAGACATGTTAGCTGCAGTTACCATGACTCTAAATTTAACAATTAAAATTGAATATATTTAAATGTATAGTTTTAATTTATAGAAACATACTATTTACTCCTTGACATCGCTGGAGTTCCCCCAATTTTAGGTATTATACAGCCAAATTTATTTTTTTGGGAACTTTTAAAGAATTTATAGATAGAAAAAGGAGAATTGTAAGGGGGAATGGGAAGTATGAAGGGAAAACGAGAAATTTTGGACGAAAATGGTTGCCGGGCGAGATTCCAGCAGCCGTCTGCTGTGACATATTCTAAGATGACAAGACTCCTAGCTACTGTGCCTGATGCCCCTGTATCAAAACACTCTTCTTTTAGCCTACTTTCTAAAGGAGAGATAGGCGTATGCAATCATCCGAATATTTGTCTGGAATGTATATATACCCGTTTAATAACTTTTAAACCCGAAAACCGAATTACACCAAACCACGTACACATATAGTATTCAGTAACGACATGGGACTTTAATATTTTATAGTTTTCGTTCACTCGAGATATTTACTTTCAGAATGGCGGCAAATTTAAAGTTAAGGGCATTATCTTATATCTCGGGAACCATTAAACCGATATAAATTAAATTTGGTACATTAACCGTGCATGATAAAATATTGAATTTATGAGTTGATGAGTTTATTAATCCGACACTTTGGAAGATAGTGCCACATGAAAAATGAAGCATCTGCTATAAATATATTGGAAATTATACTGTACCTTTTTTCTGCCATATTTGGCATATAAGTAATAATATTGTACGCAATGTTCAAATATGCAACTGAAATGGATGAGACACTTTTTTTCAAAATGGCAGCAATATAGATATATTAATTTTATTTGCAATCTCTACAATACCGTTTGACCAGTTTAGACCAAATTCGTTATGCTGAATGTATATTTTAGAAATATTTAATGTGTGAAATTATATCCTCTTTTGTTCGCCATTTTGTAATATAGGACCACATGAAAAATTAAATTTTAATGTAATATCTCGGGAAATAATCCGCCGATTTCTACTCAATTTGACACTTATGTAACACTACAGTATGTCATCTAAACTGACATATTTTTGTCGGTCAGACTATTATTTTCAAAATAATGGTCACATCAACATTTCAGACTACTATGCTATATCTATGAAACTGTATAACCAATTACATATTAACTATGTATGCTGGCATTAGTCTATCTATGTAAGCATCAAATAGGCTAATATATAAACTCATTTGTCATCCATTTTGGAAGATAGCAATACATGAAAAATTAAGCTTTTCTATCTTACCTAGGGAAACAATTAACTTATACCCACCAAATTCAGATGGCAAGTTATACTTTTGTAGACCAACTAAATTTATGTATTATTTAAGGAGGCAATCACATGTTTTCAAACAGCCATTTAAATAGTATAGGTTAGTAAGCCTTATGTCCCAAATAAATTGAACCGACTTTAATATGTATCAGTAAATATCACCAATGTATAACGCGCCAATACAGTAGTGAAAATAGCACCACATGAGAAACTGGACCTTTAATGTCATATATCCGGGACACAACAACCAACCGACAAAACCACAGAACCTTACATTTAAGCAGTGCTACAATAAACACGTTTCAAGTGCATCTGGATTTATTTACAGTATGGTAGTCATATCTATCATTTACATAAGTTTTACACATTTGTTAAACAATTGAACAGCTTTCAATTAACCTTAGTATTCTGAGAGTAGTCATTATAATAATCAAATTTATTTAAAGAGCTCATATTTTTCCGACTTTTTGTAACATACGGTCAGGTGATAAAATGCAAAATTTATGCCATATCTCAGGAACCATTCATCTAATGACCCCCAAATTTTGCACATTACTAATTCTACAGTGGATCATGTAAAATAAAACAATTAAGTGTGTCAGATTTATTTTTCAAAATTGTGGGATATTAATTATTTAGAAAGTTTAATCATATATATGAAATAATTTGACAAATTCCAAATAAACATTTTATATTGACATTATCTATTAGACGCATCTAATATGCCTATACATGGCCTGTTTTCAGGCCTTTTTGTACGATCTGCCAATTTGGAATCTAAAACTTTTATACCATATCTCATCCAGTTAACATATTTTCACCCAATTCTGCACACAATTAGCCCTACGGTGATGCATGTGAACTTACATGATTTAAGTGCTTCTTACACTTGTTTTCAAAATGATGTGCCTTTAGATATTTGAAGTTGTTAAACCCAGTTTACCAAAACTTAAACTGGTTTACTTTAGGCTATTCACAGTAAAGTGAGCACTTTTGAAAGCCCTGCTTATAATGTACTTGTATACACGTTGTGTATTCTTCCGCCTTATGTAAAATTAGCATTGCCATGGGCCTCATCACTTTATTCATTCGTCAGTGAAGTGAAAATGAAATTTTTAGAAAAGTAAACATTTTACAAATATGCAAATTTCTACACTTCGATGCATTAAAATAACACAAAGAGAAATAAATAATTTAAATTATCATAGATAGTTACCTAGAACTTTTTATTTGACGTTAAGATATGGAACTACTTTCCATCCATCATTGCCAACGTTACCGGGCGCATGTCACTCTTAGTGCGCCAGTTAAAACATATGCAGGTAGGAGCAGTGACTTTTTTCTAAGGTTGATTTCAAAAGTGCTCACTTTATCGTAAACAGCCTTTACCGAAATTGATACTCCAGATCCTACCTCTGTAATGCAGTTGGTTGCACGCCAGCTGACATTAAGAGGCATTCTGTGTTCAAGTCCCGGGTAAGGGACTCATTAGTGTGGTTTTTGTTTCTGGTTGCATCTCTAATGATTTCGGCATCAGTGAGAAGTCAAGACCAATCTACCATCTAACTTTTTAAAAACTTCTTCAAGATAATTTGCATCCATGTAGAGGAAAGTAGGCTCATTAGTTATATCGATAACTTCTTGTTGTATTAATTACATGTTTAGAAATGGCTTCGTTTACACAGACGCTTCACGTAGTGAGCAGTGTCGCGGCATCAAACTTTGTACTGCACCTAAATAAAAACTGAAACCTGTTACTCACTGGTGCAGCATTACGAACATAACCCCATTAAACGATTGTACAACTGTGCAGTTAGCCACAGTGGCTCATTGGTGCCATTTACGTCGTCTTGTACCCACTAATGCTTGGTTTTCCTGATGCACGAAGTTAACTACAGTCGTTCCCTTCCTATAAATGCATCATTACACGTCAGTATTTTACTAAGTTAGCCAAATATAAATTCAGCTTCTTTGGCCGGTGCTGATGTTTTAAATTTTATATCCTCTAAGTTTATTCCACCCTTATAAGATGCAATTTAAATCCCCAACGCTGCCACTTGGTTCACAGTTACAAATTTTATCTCTGGAATGGTTATCAACTTTGTAAATAAACTTTTTACTGGCATAACCAATGTTCAGCAGCAAAACCTTCAGACCCGCATCAACAGTTAACATGACGTCTGGCCAATACTGAGACAATACTCTCACGACTCTTGTATACAATCTCAATTCATCATTCACCGACGTGATGTGTCCTTTCGTTAGAACGTGCAGCCCTCCTTGCGGTCAGCTCGGGTGTCAAACAAATGGAACCAAGGCCCACATAAAATTACATTTCACTCTTTCATAAATAACATTTCCCTTATAAATCAGCACAAGCAAACAAATATTATGGCTTGGACATTGTAATTTTATATTATAATCTAGTAGCGGGATAAATGGCATGCGAGTATATGTTTGTTCACTATCACTGGACCACCAGCCAAAATAAACCTCCTGCATTACTCATAAGAAGTAGTAAATACTCAGCAGTCCAGTGGATTTATCCGTGTGGCTGGGTGGATTAGGACCACTGCTCTAATGTGTAGGTGGATAAGGAGTACAGCTCGATGCGATATTATTGTGCGGAATGGTAGGGACCCTAATGACAGGCAACGTAACTGCTGCCACGAAAAGTTAACGTGAGCGAATGGCCATGTTTTTACTAGGATTTAAGAGAGAAGCTAAATAACGATAGGCACTGAAGATCTCCCATTCCTTGGAACAAGATTTTAAAACTGTACAAACTGCAAAAGTTCGGAGGATTGAGGAGGAGAGGAAATCTTAGTTTATTTAAGTGAAGAACCGTTGAGCTGTTCGGAGAAAACGATGAGTCAGAGATAGCAAACTTAAGTAGCACCACGTGCACAGCCTAAGTGACAAGAAAAATACACAGAACAATTTTCTTAGATAAAGATTTTGTTTATGGTGACAAGTACACTGCGAAATTATCTATGAAAACTGACCACAAAATTTAAAACTAATAAAAAGAATGTGTTTTGAAAAATTGTGAAAAATCATGAACACATATCACACAAATTATAATTAGATAATTATATTATTTTTGTGTTAATGTATTAATTGAAATTCAGTAATTGATTTTCACTACACTAAAGTTAGCTAAGGTTTAGAATTGCTAATATGTTTACTAGAAATAAAACTAATTATAAAACCATCTTGTAATCAAAATTTGTGAAATGAAATAAATTTATTGTTCTAGGCTGATGTGACTCCTGGCTTCATGGGCGTCAACACCACAACATGTATCGCCGACAGTGTTAGCTTGTACATGAACATCGTGAGCCACCTGGTAACTTACAGACCGAACCCACCACCAGAACCAGAGTACGACTTCGTGATAGTGGGCGGAGGAACAGCAGGCTGTGTGTTGGCCAACCGCCTGTCAGAGATCCCGCACTGGAAGGTGCTGCTACTAGAGGCAGGAGGGGAGGAACCCGAAGCCGCGAAAGTCCCGGCCTTCGCCAAGCTGCTATGGAACTCCTCCTTGGACTGGGGCTACACCACGGTGCCCGACAACCGCTCCTGTGGAGGCAACGGCTGTTCTTGGCCCAGAGGCCGTGTGCTCGGCGGCTCCAGTACCATCAACCACATGATCTATGTGCGGGGAAACCCCGCAGACTACGACCTCTGGCAGCAGCTCGGTAACCCAGGATGGAGCTACCACGACGTTCTTCACTACTTCAAGAAGTGGGAGAACAACCAGGACAGTGACATCGACCGCTCCTTACATGGCTCTAGAGGACCGCAGAGGGTCGAGAGAATGCGCTATGCAGACACCAATGTGTGGGGGATGGTAAAGGCATTTACTGAGCTTGGTTTCCGGGAGGGCGACTTCAATGGTGGCAAGCAGGAAGAGACAGTGATGCGAGCTCAGACATTCTCCTTCAATGGCAGGCGGCAGAGTTCGAACTCGGCCTTCCTACACCCCATTAGGGACAGGCGTCCCAACTTGACGGTATTGACAAATGCAATGGTTACACGAATGGTGATGGATGGCAAAAGAATCATCGCAGTGGAGTACACCATGGGGAATAGGGGCAAAGTGCTGAGGGCTCGAGTTAAGAAGGAGTGCATCATCAGTGCAGGAGCAATAAACTCTCCCCAAATCCTCATGCTTTCTGGAATAGGCCCGAGGGAACACCTCGAGTCTCTCGGAATACACGTTGTAAAAGATTTGAAGGTCGGCTACAATATGCAGGATCATGCTTCCACATCGGGCATCAGGTTTCGGCTGAACGGCACGTCACAACTGCGGTGCTCGCGAAGGCAGGAAGACATTCAGCAATATACCAGCAGATATCGAGGCCCTTTGGCGGGCATTGGCCTCACCGAAGTAACAGCTTTTGGGGATTCCCACACCTTGGATGATAGGATGAACTTAACTGCCCCTGCAATCCAGTTCATGTTCGATTGTTTAGTTGCGATTCCTCCTTCACCCAACACTCAACTCACAACATCCTGTTATTATAATGAAGGATGGGCGAGGACAATTTTAATGCATCCACGTAGTCGTGGTAGTATTAAGTTGGCATCCACTGATCCATACGATAAGCCACTCATTTATCCAAACTATTTTTCTGAACAGGAAGATGTTGATGTTTTAGTCAGAGCTCTTCAGTATACAACAACTTTGGCTTCGACACAGTCATTGAACAGTCTGGGTTATGAACTGTACACACAACAACTTCCTGGTTGTGAGAATTCTACTTTCAACTCGACATCATACTGGGAATGTATATTGCAAGAGTACACGCAAACTATTTACCATCCTGCAGGCACGTGCAAGATGGGCCCATCTAGCGACTCTGAAGCAGTTGTCGACGCCGAGCTGAAGGTGTATGGCATTCAGAACCTGCGAGTGATAGATGCTTCCATCATGCCCACTATAGTTACTGGGAACCCAGTGGCTGCGGTACTGACGATTGCTGAGAAAGGAGCAGACATGATCAAGAAAGAATGGAATCATCGCGGGAAACAACCAATTGCTTATGTATCTGCAACAAGATTAATCACGAGAATATATAAGAGTTTTATGTTAATACCATTTTGAATACTTAATTGTTTCACATAATCGAAATGTAGACATAAAAAAGTAGGACCTACGAGTAAGCAAAATAATATGATTATAGACAATCTTCTGCCAACAGTGGTCGAGTATTTATCGTAATATGCTTACACATGCTTCTCTGATCCATTTCTTCAATTGTCGAATTGACACTCTAGGGGATGGAATACACACACATGCACATCGTCTTGAGCAAATCTCTGCAGAAATAAATTGACTGGCGTCATGACATGGTTCTCCGGAGGCTGTGCCATTGGACATTTAGCGTATAATTCTCCTTTTTGGAACATGTTCCCGAGCCTATGCCTTTGAGGTTTGGATAGTGCGTACATAAAAGTTATTCTTATGATACTGGAAGAGAAGATTATCAGCACTGCTTTTCCTTAGACATTGCTCCAGAAATACTTTACTAACAGGATGTTTCTTCAATCTCGAACAAAGTTATGAGCTTCCTCGCCATCCCAGATCCACTCACTGTGACGATTTACCAGCACGGACAAATTGAACGTCACTTTGTAATCGAAGACTTAGCTTGTCAACAACACTTTCGTCATAGAGTAACTGGCTGAGAACTAGCAACATAAATTACACATGTTCTTTTTGTTCATTGGTTTAAATTGTTTCAAGTTATCTATCCGAAATGGAGGAAGTAAAGCAAGCTCTGTCCTGGCACATCTCTCAGTCGTCGCGGGGTTACTCCCAGATGATTACTACATGCCTGGTAATGTCACGAACTCATGTGGGGGCATACTAGATTTCACAATCCTCTATAAATATACGTTTGTTTATTGGCTGCATACTTTGGGATGCTTGTGCATTATTCGGCTCCTCTTCTTCCAAACAGATTATTATTGATTTACAACATTCCAATGCGTGCCAAATTAATTGCGGTCAAATCATCACAATTGGAAACTTCTTTGAAGTCTAGTCTAACATGAAATGAATTCGCGAAATTTTCAGGCCCAGAGGATTTTCCTTTTTTTTTTTTTCTCGTGTTCACACATATTGCCCCTGGTAAGAAAAATCCTCAAACCAAGCGCAAATTCGAGGCTTGTTTGCAGTCGTCTGTTGATTTCAGTCGAAAATCTCGCGCTGTGGCAACTGAGCAAGCCACATCGAAACTGAACACACAAAACGATTTCTCCTTTTAAGACAATACTTTCACTTGGTACCAGTCATAATACAACACAGAGGATACATTTTGCAATCCATTTACGAAAGGAAACTTGAATTCTTTCAAAATGTTCGTGGATAAAAATTTAGCTAGAAACATCGACGAGAAACAAAAATATTGACATCAGAGACGATAGTGCTGCTATGGATAAAACAAGTAATATGAAGTCAGTGCTAGGATGAAACGTCAGCGAGAAACAAAATAGTCAAATCGGAAAGAACATCAATGAACACATTACAGTGTTTTAGAAGATGGGTTTACTCAAATAAATACAATTTTTACACGAACATTACAAAACTATAATATTTGAACTTGCTATTGCTTTTTCCTGAATAGTATACAGCGCTTGCGACAGCGCAGCTGATGCTTTTGCTTTGTAATAAACGTCTAACATCTGGAATAACTGTGAATATAGTGATGACAATAAATTATTCTGCTATTTACCCAAGAAGTTGATTTTTACCGTGTTCAGTTGGATTACATTAATTACTCACTACTGCTCCTCAACCATTTATTTAAAAGAGTAAAAAAAAACAAGAAAAATTACTTTAAAAAAACACGTGTAGTTGAAGCAACTACCATATTAATCTTAGTTGTACAGGATGATTTTTAATATCACCGACACTCTATCAGGATATTACAAGAACATAAGTCGAAAATGTACGCACACTTTTCCCCTAAAGTGATTTACAAGGGAGCTGTGCGCGCCCGCAAAATTACAATTTAAAAAGCTTTCATGTGCTTTTTGTGTTGCCTGCCTGTCAGACGACACATGCTGTTTGGCGAGTAACGTGTGGATTATTCTTCAAAAACTGTTCACCTGAGAGTGTTCGAACAGGATTACTTTTGTGGTTAGTTTAGACGTGCTAATTCATAAGGTGTCTTTAAACAAACCCCTACGTCTTACGGTTATAAAGTCTCATTTTAAAAATAATATACCAACCTCCATTTTCACTACGAAGGGGAATCGTATTGCCAACCGCCTTTTCAGAAGAATAAGATCTACTTTCTAAAATACAGCGTTCACCGATTTGTTGCTTAATATAAAGTAGTTTATAATATTTTGAATAGGAAGCATTTTAAAATTTGATTTTTGAGGATGCACAATTCTCTCTATAATAATTTAAAGGGTAACGTAATGCTTATAATTTCATTTTAATTTTTCGTAAGGAATAACCTGCTGGAGTTTGTAATTGTATTTCAAAAACAACACTTTATACTAGAATTTAAAAGCTCAGAGGAAATTTAAACGAATGCCAAGTATTAATTTTATTCTTTTCATCAATATTTAATTACAGATCTGTCAGAATGTTGTAATCTTGACCGTAGCGCACTGTAAAATTGTATAAGGTAAAAACACCGTAGCATTATTTAACATATGTTATTTGGCATTATGGTTTCTTAACAACATTACTTATGTTGATATATGCTCCATATATCTGAGTTTAACTTCCTGATACGTAATTAATTTTACGATCTGTTTTGAAGAGATTTGCGTGACTTACGCTGCAAGTAAGATTTAATTGAGTACTATAATTTTGAAGTCAATATATTAGTCAAATGCCGGTTAAAACTTTTCATATACGTGAATTATTGTGGCAACTTAAGTTTTCCCAGATTAAAATAAGCTTTCAACAGTGCTGTAAATTGTGCCAAGGCAGTACGCCACATATACATATTTCTAAAGATTGTCTTCATGACCATCTTATGATAGAATGTTCAGTGTGTTAATGAAAGACTTAACATTATGTTTTATTGTTATGCAGAGATATAACAGCATTACGCGAAAAATAATTCAGCATGTATATAGGTTTCAGTTTGTGGCATAATCAGGAGATTTATTTGACCAGTTCTTTTCATAACTGCTCTTATTCACTTTAAACAGGACTCTCTAGTACAACATTCTTAAACTGCAATTTCATGAGATTTGAACAATGTTAAAATGACACATTAAAAATGACAACCCAGGCGCTCAATATAGAGCCAATCAAAGCTGGGCACACAATAAAAATTAAAATGAAAGCATTTCTTAAATTATTATTAAACATATATTCTTTCCAATAACTGAAGCCTGTAAAAATCATTACGAGCCTTTATAGGGCAAACGCTGTACTGTATTTCTCAAACATTGAAAAGGCTTTGTTAAAGTCAAGATAAGGTGTTTTGCTTAGATTAAACTAGTTAAAAATATTACACAATAAAACTTAAGCACAGATTGGAGCACCAAATGGCATGCCATAGTCCGACATGCATAAGTTTTTTCTTGAAACAAAATAAATTTAAAATTCTGGCTAAAACATAACATGAATATTTTTAATATGCAAGAGACTAAGTATGTTTCTGAAAATGATTAAATTTAAACAATTTGGGTTACCATACTGCATTTCAAGAACACAAGTCGATGCGGGACCTTTTGACTGGCCATCACTTTTCCAGGCAACTCGCATTTAAATAAAAACTACCTTTAAGCATCAATACAAACTTCCACGAAACCACAGACTAACGCTATAGGGCTCCAAAGCTAGTAAATTACTCCAAAAGTAATTTTACCAAAACAAGTACCGCAATTAAATCACAACCAAATTTGGAATACTCAACTATGAAACACTCCTCACGAATTCTACCAGCACTCGACACATTAATTTAACATCAAATTAAAGGTGAACTCACCATAAAATTCATCGTCCCTGCTACACTCATAACAATCAGCTCAACATGTTGATGCGAATAAACAGTACCTGAGGGAACATCGAGCGGACAGAATACCGGAAGGGTATTCTCATCAAGGCGAGCGGAGTAGAAGTAACAGACCCTCGCGCTGATGCTACGGCTGTTCAGTTAAATTTACACGTTAACCAATCAAAAAGCCGCGGATGCGCAGGAGGGTGGGGAAATACCAAAGAGTTGGGTAGGAAAGGGAGAGAGAAGTAAACGAAAGCACTCTGGAGACAAGGTGGCAGTTCACAAACACTTTGAAAAAAGCAGCGCTCTCTATACACTTGAAGCAGTTCATTCAAACTGCGCAATCCCCTCTGCTAAATCACTCTTCACCACAGAATATATTTCGGGGAATTCAGTCAGCAGTAACACAAAAACACAGTACATCACAAGAAGAAGAAAAGTGCCATCAGTGCCACACAAAACCAATAATGACACAGACAAACACAACGTAAATCTTGATGTCAGTCAGTTCATTTATTTCCATCATGCAAGCACTCTTCCATCAGAATACAAAGAACAATAACGTCTAGTCTTCTTTTCTCGTCTCCCGGGAGAATAAGTGAGTACACGTGAGTTCGTACAGCGATAGCGCAACATAGCGCCTGATACACTGCTACCAGCCGGGCGAATAAGTCAGGTGGTATGCGGCGCAGCAGGCTCCAACTCGGCGAAACTGCAGCAACTCCAGCTGCTGTCCAGAGGCGCCTTCCTCGCACTCAACTGCCGTGCGCCAGGGGAATAAACAAAAAACAGGGGGACAATGAGTAAGAGAAAACCAAAACTAATATTAGGGAGGGGGTGCACAAGCGCTGTTAGAAATCAGAGAAGTCAAAAATATCCAATAAACAAAAAACAAAATGCACAATCTGAATTACAAAATAACATAATACCTAAAAAAATACTTATTGTGGTTACTTACGTGAGCTTTACGAAACTCACATGATGTCTCCACAAGGGATAACATTTCAGTTTTATTTACTACATATTTAGTGATCTGAAAAGGGCCGGAGAGCTTCAGTAATTAATTTCGTACCAATGTCCTTCCCTCTGTTGGTCAGGAGAAAATACTTGCATAAAACATTACCGCTGACTGAGAAGGGGGGATAAATTGGACCTTGGTAAAGGTGCGAAGTAACGTCATGTTTCGCATCGACCAGGCACCGCTCTACCTCATCGAGGAGACGATTCAGAGTGGGAAGATCAAGAGAAGATGGAATGGGTAGGTTCCAAATATTCAGCAAAGGATGAGGTAATTGCCATGCCAGGAACGGAAGAGAAGGGAGTGAGCCAGTGGAATCGTGCCCGGCCGAATTAAAACAGATATTATTTAATTCTAGGTTGCGATCCCACTGATTGTGATCCTGGTTGTGAAATATGGCGAGGAAGGCTTTTATATATATTTTTTAAAGCGTCCAACCTGTTTTTCCTTCGGAAAGTACGGACTGGAGGAGTAAAATTTCACTGACCGAGTAAAACACATGTTCTTAAATAATTTGGAATGAATGTAACAGGCATTGTCAATCACTATTTCAGCTGGTGCACCAAAAACTTTCCAAACCTGAAGTTCCAAAGCCTATATGGTGGTGGGAGCTTTCATGTTTTTTAATGGAAGCAGGATCACACATTTCGTGAAAGTATCCAGGCGTATCAATAAACACACATTCACTCTCTTGGATCTGACTAACAGTCCAAAAATGTCAAAATGAATGACGTGCCATGGGCAATTAGGCACCTTAATACCGAAATACCTGACCGAAATTCGTCTAAGCAGCCTACTTACGTCACTGGCATTCGTCACACGTCCTTACAAACTGGGTCTCGCCCTGCCTTAATCTAGGCCAAGCAAAATGAATGGAAATTTTCTTAACATTCTTATTTATTCCAAGGTGGCCACCATATAGAGAATAATGAAAGTAACGCAGAAACATGGGCCTTAAGGCTTTAGAACGACTAGCTTTTCAGCCCGACCACATTTACAACAAAAAATTCTTTTAGAATTAAGGACACTGACCCCAAAACTTATATCCCACTTTATCTGGATGTACTAGGGGTCTACACTCTGAATTTCAGGGATCTGAACGAAGAATTCGGAAACCCCTGAATCAACCCTAGAGAAGATGGAGACTCTACGGGAATTACCTCCAAATTGGCAGTGTCAAACATGTGCGATAAGGCGTCGGTAACGGGATCACCTGTGTCCTTCACATGGTGAACTTTGAACCTGAACCTGGACAAGTGCAATACCCATCTACCCAATTTTCCTATTTGGTGGGAATGATTCAGTACCCAGCTGAGGGCCTGATTATTGGTAAACAAATCGCACTCGGCGTGTTCAATATAGGGTGCACACATCTAGAGCCCAAACAGACAAGTTAGGGTTTCCTTTTCGTAAATTCCCAATGCTCGTTCAGGCTCCGTCAGATTCCCACTTGCGAAGACCATGGGAGCAATGCGGCCTTCACGCCACTGCCCCAATGCGGCACCTATAGCTAAATCAGGGGCACCCACCTGGACCACAAAAAGTGTCTCTATATCCGGTTAAATCAATACTGGAGAAGAACTAAGTGTTTTCTTTAACCCATTAAAAGCCTGTTCCTGCTCAAGGTCCCAAATAAATTCTACTCCTTTTGTTTTAAATTGGTGCAGGGGCGTTGCAATTTCTGAGTTGCGCTCTATAAATCGCGTGTAGTAACCCATTAACCCATGAATTTTTTTACACCTTTTATATTACGTGCGCATGGAAAGTTCACAATCGGGGCTACTCCATCGGGATCCAGTAATAATTTGCCCTCACTATTCACATAATCCAGAAACGTTATCTTATTGGCAGCTAAATTTACTTTATCGGGATTAACCGTTAACCCAACTCCCCTGAACCATTGCAACTCTTTACGTAAGTGATCAAGGTTCTGCTCCTCCTTACTCTCACTGTAAACAATCACATCATCTATGGAATTAAAACAAATATAAATTTACAAAGAACATGATCCAATACTCTAGAAAGGGCCTGACTACCGAAGTTAGCACCCATTGTTATCAGTGTAAAATCATTCTGATTCCAAGGAGTGCTAAATGCAGTATATTTACAGCAAAATGGTAAAAACTGGTAAAAACTGTGGTTTAAATATAGGACGGAGTAAATCTTAGCCCGCCCTAGATGCTGTAAGGCACAGTCGACAGAGGGAAGGGGAAAGATTCCTTATGTATCTTACGGTTTACTAATGTGTGCTTAACTACATGCCTGTATTTTCCACTATCTTTTTTCCGGACCAAAAATCCGGGGGAACAGTAATCTGATTTTGACGGTATAATACCGCCACCTTACAATAACTTATCTATAACCTCTCTAAAGACCTTAAGTCTAGGAGGGGGACTCTTAAAATGTAGGTCCTGAACAGGCACATCATACACCAGGGTGAACCTGTACGGGAGAACGTCACATTTCCCAATCTCAGGTGTAATATCGTCTCCAAACTCCTGTTTAATCAATTTTAATTTCTCTACAAATCTATTTGGATCGACGGGACTTTCAGAAATGTCAGAAAGCAAATTGTTAAACTGTGTAGCCTCCCAAGGATACAAACATATTTTTTTATCAGGCAAGAAGCCAAAAAAAAAAAAAAAAACAGCATAAAATCTGTGAAATTAATTAAGGTCCTTGTCTGGCGAAAAATTCCAAGCCTAAAATATGTTTGTGATTCAAAACAGGAAGTATTCTAAATTCATAATGCCATGAAAAACAACCAACCTTGATACGTAGCTTTACTATATGAGAGGCTGTCAACACATCCCCATTGGCAGTACACAATTTCAATTCCGGTGCACGGAGCACATGCACCTTAGAAATAACTTTCGTGTTGATCAAGTGTTTTACGAACTACCAGCAAGCGACACAATGTGTAGCGCCGGTATCGATTAAAGCGGTGAACAGGCTGCCACTACAAGCAATCTGCAACATGCACGTATTATACGGATTTCTATTTTCAAACGAGCGGCGACCGAGAACTCCACACTTATTTTCGGCTGTCACTCATTTCCCGAATGAGTTTAGGAAGCATGCACGTGTCCCGTCATACCACAATAGAAACACTTCCTACCTCACCACCGTTACAGGTGGTTTCAAACAGTCGCGCGATGTAAATGTCCCCGTCTAGTATAGTTACTACAGCGGACATTTTCAGTGCTAACCAACTATACTTCAGCACCTTTCGCTCCAACCGCGGACAATTGACTTTCCATGGTATTTCTTTCCTGTATTACAATTAAACTTTGTGTAGACAGAACACCGGGGCTGTTTCCTGCCACCTTAGACATCATAATAGTACGTTCAATTTAAAATGCAGAATTTAATTTTCGGTCAGCTGCAAGACAACTGTAAATTTCTATCACCCAGGAGAGTAATTCTTTCATATCACGAGGAATAGGAGTTATTGAACACGCGGCTCTGACCTGTGATGTTACGTTCATTAAAATAATTTTTACACATTCCAATTCAGTTAACCCAACACCCAAAGCTCTCTCATGAGCTAAAACTGAGTCTATAAAATCGTTCAGCGTTTCTCCAGCATGCTGAAAACTGTAAACCAAGTCGCGTTTACACATGCGCCTGACGCGGGAGGAAAAACACGTGACAAAACACTTTTATGAAAGTTGGCAAAACTGCAGGTACCGGAATTGATTTTGTGTGTGATCAGCTGGAAGGCACAACCTTCACACTTCAGCACCAAGGCCCGCAGCAAGGGACGTCATTACCGATATGCAGATCTGCGACCTTCGCGGCAGCTATAAAAAATTTCAACACCTTGCGTGGCATATGTTGTACATCAAACTTGAAATTTTATAAACACACTAATCATCTGGCAAGACATCCAGCAGATTTTAGAGATTTTAATTATCAACTGAACGCTTGGTTGTCGCTAAACGATTTAAAGAGTGGATGATCTAAGTAGTCAGAGAATTTCTCCATCGCTCAAAAGCAGCTAAGACATTCCTTCTCACACCACAAGTAGGGGAGAATGTACAATTTACCATAAAATAAAACCAAAGGTGGCATAAGGGACATCTGATTAATCTTGGAATGGATGTCTCGATCACCCTCTTCTGGGAGGTGTGTTGTGATTGGCTGATGGGTTACTCTCCCCCTGGGAGGTGTGATGTGATTGGCTGATGAGTTCCCCCTCCGTCCTGGGAGGTGTGTTGTTATTGGCTGATGGGTTGTCACACCCCTTCTGAGATGTGCTGTGATTCACTATTGGTTGTGAGGGCACACTTTTAGTTGACAAAGCGCCCAAATGGCATTTATGGGACTTCGAAATTTTTTGGAATGTGTGTGGTCAGTCCTTAGCTCGAGGCCCATACAGTGTAATTAGGTGTAATTGCATAATGGGTAATTAGATGTAGTTGCATAATTAATATGTACCTAGAGCAATTACATACTAAGAACGCATATGTACCCTTTGGCTACTGAATTACAAGTGAGAAGGTTGAAAGGATAAGAGAAAGGGAAGAGGGTGTAATTGAGGATTTAGTCCCTCGTTCGACCCAAATAGAGGGTAGTTATGTGTAATTAGATGTTAGTTGCATAATTAATAAGTTCCCAGAGTAATTATATGTCCCAAGATTAATTACATGTACCAAGAATAAGTACATGTACTGAGAGTAATTACACACTAAGTATACATCCTACACCAAGCACTACTTACTTGCAACTGAGTTGAGAAGTGATAATATGTTTATGATATTTGTCCACTGTGTTGTAATGGGGGCCAATATTACCCCTCCAATATATAGAAAATTAAAAGGTACTTGTGGGAATATGAATTTATGTGTTGTTAAATGTATTTAATGTATATTGTAAATAAATGTTTGATTTCATATACTTGGAGTTTTAATGTATATTCCCATAGAACAATCGCCATGTGGCAGTGGCCCTAGTGTTACGGGCCAGTGCCGGGTTAGGCACACCAAGGTTCAGAAAGCAGTTTTATAAGGCATGTTTTTCTTGAACACTTAGAGTTTGCAGCGAAGTGACCTTTGATAAACTTATATAAGTTGAGTTGTTATCTGGTGAACTTTGTACCTAATGTTCTGCAATGTTGCATCTCTTATCAGAGAGTATATAATTATTTATTCATTACCACTGGCCAGTGCTATTACAGACTTGGGAGACATCATATATGTGTGTGTAATTTTATAGGTGGGTACAACTTTCTCATATTACATTAGCAACTGGAGTTGTTTTATGGATTGTCTGTTAAACTTGCTCGTAGTACTAGGGCTGATTTCATTATAAATATTTGCAGCGTAGCCATGTGGCGCAACTAAAATAGTGATTCCTCCAGGAAGCAAACTTATACACGGTGCCGGGCTTAACCTGCCTGCACTGTGACACTGTACAAACAGCCCGAAGGCGACAAAGAACTTACGTGAAAACTTAAGCCTTCCCGGGCTACGCTATTCTATGGGAAGGGAGGAGTGGAAATCTTGGGTGGCTGCAAAGTACACAAAGGATCCCGTAAATTAATGTCTATTGCTGTGAAGTGATTAGTGAACAAAGATGAAGCGCTGCCCAAGTGTGCGAAACACGACCCCATCAGTAAGCACGTCCAACTCCTCGAGACACCTCAGTATGACTAACTGTCCTGTGCGGCATGCCGGTCGAGGTTTGGCGGGCAGGCGAGCCCCGTCGACTATTTACTTACACTCTCAAACTCCAGAAAACACATCCACGTTACTTTAAATGCTACGAAATTTACCAAAACAATTGCCCTTGGCATAGGAACACTTTAATTGACATATTACACTGTATGAAACAAAATGTGGATGAAACATGTGAGATGATAATTAATGAAAAATACAAAACACTGTAATTAAGGCCCGCGGGGGCATCAAAATATTATAGGGCTACTTGAATGGCCGTTTCATGAACAGGCGTCCTTGATCATTTCTTAATTAGGTTTGATTACACTTAGGCCCTAATTTGTAGGGTCTCCTTTTAAGACACATGCACACAGGCGCACGTGGTTTGCTCAACACTTGCACTTTCCTGCTCATGCCACAAGCGCTCTCTTTGGCCCCTGCAGCTGCACTCATAACTGAGGTCTTCGTGATTCGACCGCTTCAGTGAACTTTCCAGCCGGTGCACATGAGCACCCGGTAGAGTGTTGGTAGCTGCAGCGGCTGCCGGCGACGGCGGACAAAGGGCTAGGGGAAAGTGGATGGTGTCAAATGCCCCTCCCCCCTGCGAGATCGTTGGCAGCCGGCGACTCACTCGCAGCAGGAGCATCGCCTCTCCTCCCTGCAGCGAGGATGCAGCTTGCCTCTTGGGACGTTGGATAAATAGCGGGCTGGCCAACCTGCCATTCTCGCTGTTCTCACTACTTACCCCTCCACTCTCTTCACTGCTGCAGTCGTGTGTTTAGCAGTTGCGACCTGGTAATAGCACTCTAGTAGGTCGAGTCCTGCCCTGAAGCTCTGGTGCGTTGTCGTCTCGCTGCTATAAGATCTGGTTCTTCCCCTTCCTAGTCCTCTTCTGGTAATACGGGTGCTGTCTCCAGCTCTTCTTGTTCGACGATATTGCTCGACTGGCCATCCCATTCGGACCAGTCGATGTCGGCTACCAGGCTCACCCCTGTCGGCATCTCTGTGTCGGGTGGCTCGAGACCTCTTGCGTCTTCTGCTGGTATACTTTCTTGAGGTACTGCGTCACCTCCCGTCGATGGACGGTCACCAGGGGACGCGTCAGCTCCATCGCCGTCATGGGGCCCCTGGGGTCTTTGCTTCTCGCCGACGGTTCTGGCTCTTCTTGCTCTATATACACCTCGAGAATTTCTTCTTCCCTCATCCCATTCGTCTCTCTCAGATGTGGCGGCCTGCTCGTTCACGGCCCTGGCATGATGTAGACTCCTGGTGAACTGCGTGTCGTTCGGTGTCGATGCCCCACTTGCACTAGTTGTTCTGACCCCTCCTTCAGGTCCTGAACCACTTTCCGCTTCACTATCTATCATGACATGCTCGTCCTGAGCGTTGCTGTCCTGGCCGATTTGGGGTTTATTTCCATTGTTCTCAGGAGTTCTCTCAGCTGCTGCCAGAATGTCGTCAGAGTGGATCCTTAGCATCTTGTGGCCTGTTCTGACCAGGTAAGTAGTCGGGCCCAAGGTTTTTACAACTCCGTGAGGCCCCGTCCAGTATTGTGCCAGTCCCATGCAAAAGTTCTTGCGGGCCGTGAACTGCGGATGAGCTCGGACGTATATGGCCTGTCCTGCTGTTAGTGCTGTTGGTGGTAGTTTGGTTTCTGGCAACCAGCGATTCGCATATCTCACCTGCCAATTCCATTGTTCGCGGCAATGGTGCCTGCGCCTCTCGTCTCGCGCGCTACATGTTTCTGTCTGGCTACTCCCTCTCTCTCTCTCTCTCTCTCTCTCTCTCTCTCTCTCTCTCTCTTGCTGACAATTTCTCTCGTTCAGCAGTGTTATATTTATTCTTAGCAGGACTTGTGCCGTGGTTTGTCCGGTCGTAGCATTTACTCTTCGCCTCAGCGTGAAGAGTATGACGGGCAGGTGTTCGGCCCAGCTGTTATGGTGCTCACCCACACGGAGCCAGAGTCGTGCCTTCAACTCTTGGTTGCGCCTCTCCGTGGGGTTCGCTCGGTGATGGTAAATAGCAGTTTTGATGTGCTACATTCCCCAGCTCGTACAAAGTTCACCCCATATTCTCCCGGTAAATTGGGATCCGTTGTCCGTAAGTAACACTCTCGGATATCCCCAGTGTGTGAAAAATTCTGTTTCCATGCATTTCGCAATCTGCCCGGTCCTAGCACCTTTTACCGGGTAGGCTTCGATCCACCTCGAAAAGCTGTCTGGTACTACTAATATGAATCGACTTTTATTGGCTGACTACGGATAAGGCCCCATGCGACCTAAACAGACCATTTCAAATGGTCATTAAGACTGCCTTGGCTGTTGTTCATTTCTGTCAGACCGCCAGGATTTGAACAAATTACATTTGTGGCATCTGTGTGCCCAATTACCTACATAATGAGTGACACTGGGCCAGAAAAACCATTCCAAGATGTTTTTAACTGTCTGCTCGGCTCTTGGGTGTCCTGTGGTTATGCTCACATGAACATGTTCAAACACTTTTGCCCTACGACTAGGTGGTACATACAGTCTCCATTTTGTATCGTCTCGTGGTGAGCATGTTTCAATATGCCCTTCTACACATCTCCATTTGTCCACATGTTCTTTTTATATCGCTATTACTTCTCTCTTGCAAACTCACAAGTTTCCTGCGCTATCACTACGTCGCGGTACAAATCTGCTATCAGTTGGTCATTCTCTCTTACCATTATCCTGTTTACGTTTGCCTCCGTAACCGATTCTGTAGTAATTTGTGTGGGGGGGGGGGGGGGGTAATACCTCCTCCCATTCAACATTGTCTGTGACCGTTACTTTCGATACTGGAGCCCGTGACAACATGTGTGCTAGCTTGTTCTTCTTTCCCAGTATGTGTTCGACAGCAAAATCGTAAGCTTGCAGGAAAAGTACTCATCTTGTAAGTTTGCTCCTTGCTTCCCGCATGTTGTTAAGCCATACTAGGCAGCGATTATCGGTTCGCAACATGAACCTACAATATTCTACGTTCAGCCTATACTTTCGTATCGCCCATATCATGGCGAGGCATTCTCTATCATTGACATCATATGTGTGTTCGGTACTTCCCAATTTCGCACTCGCGAAGTCGATTACCCTTATCTCACCTGTGTCGCCATACTGATAGAGCATGATACCCAGCCCCTCCTGGCTGGCATATGTCTGCAGGTAAAGGTGTCTTGCTGGATCGTACTGCGCTAGAGCAGGACCTTCTCGGAATTTTTCTTCGATCTGGAAAAAGGCTGTTTCCTGTTCGCTGCCCTACACGTACAGCTTTTGTGGAGATAGCAGGCCCGTGAGGGGTGCGGTGATGACTGCAAAATCCTGCATGTGTTCACATAACCAATTGATTAGGCCGAAGAATTTACATAGTTGTTTACGTGTACGTGGTGGTACCTGACTCTCAATCAGTACCAGTTGTTCGGGGTTCGCTCGGTTTCCTTCCTCGTTCACCACGTGGCCTGGAACCTCTATATCGCCCTTGCCAAGCCGGCATACTTTAGCGGCACACGCTAATCCATTTATCTCTAATCTCTCGAGTACAAGTGACCGGTGTTTTAGATGCCCTCCCACATCTCCGACCATATGACTAAGTCGTCGAGGTATGCACATGTGAATCCGCCTATCATATCATCATGGACCCGTACCATCATACTCTGCAAGCATCTCGGATACCTGCGGTTTTATTATCTTAGCTTGGTGAGGCAAGTAGCTGCGGGGGCTACTGAAGTTCGGTTTTTCCCAAGTCAACGGGATAGTGTGTTCTGCCACCGCTGTCCTACCTAATTCATCATATTTCGCGAAAACAAGTTTACATTAATCTAGCAAGTGCTGAAAAGCAGCTTGGCGCACTGAGGGTATGTCATATTCAAATTCTGTTAAAATTACTTTAGGCACATGTTCATGGCTATGGCTGTCTACGTTATAAACTATTCGTCTTCCCTTCGCTCCAAACTGGATGCATCGTTCGGCTGGTTCAACTATCGTGTTTTACTCTGAGAGCCACAGTACTCCTAAAATAACATCGTCATTCATGCCATTAGTAATTACGGCTGTAGTTATGGTTTCCAAAGCTCTTATTTTGATAGAACAGTCACTTGGCTGACTACTGTATTAGTACATTCCTCATTAGCAAGCCGGATCACCTGTCTGATCGAGGTTATGTCACGTTTATTGACAATACGAGGGTGACAAATGTTGTGTGAGGCAGCCGTGTCGCAAGGGCATTACACAAAATACCGTTTACATGTACAAGTACACAAATAAATTATGCACCCTGGCTACTGACCTTGGTAATTAGGGCTTGTTGTGGTATTAGTGCTGTGCTGGTGCTGTAGGAAGTGGTAAAGTTTGTGGTTGATGGCTGTACTCCTACAACCCGTTTCCCTGCTGGTCTTCGCTGCTGTCTGGTTGTTGGTGGGCGTTTCCGCTGATGTCATTCTGCTGCCTTGGACGTGAGTTTACCAGGCAATTAGCGTGCCAATGGAACTGCCATCCTGGGTAATACCGGCACGGCATCGGAGGCAGTCTCATACGGTTCCACCGAACGGACCGGTTCGAATCACGGTATGAATTCACATTTTGCATGTTCCCGCCACCTCATCCATGGGGTTGCAAACTGCTCACTTAATTCGCGGCTGTTCCGGCCATCGCGGTTGAAAGTTCTGTCTGTTTATCCTGTTGTTATTTCCGCTGAAGTTCCCGAATTCGTGAGGTCCTTGGCACGCCCGGGTGCCTCCCGATTCGCATCGCAGAACACTCGTGTTTCGTTTGAGGATGATAGCGGCATACATGAACTCTGCGAAGCTGCTGTTTAGTAGTGGCACTAAAGCCGATCTGTACTCTGGTAGCGCTGTCTCTGCTATCACTTCGAGAACTTTCCGTTCACTCAATCCAGGATGGAATCTTCGTACCAGGTGTGTTTTCCTGTTGACGAATGCCATTACCGGTTCGCCTTCCTGTTGTTCCTGGAGTGTGAGTTTGCTTTGAGCTTGGATTGAGATGAACGTACCTCCGAAGCGGCACTAAAACACGTTAATGAACTCTCCCCAACTAAGTCCGTAATGGTTCATCGATCGCCACCGTTGCCATGCGTCTCCTTCTCACTGCTTCCCAACACATCCAGGCCATTCATCTTCCGAAACCCCATACCTCTGCAGGCGCCTCGTGCAATCTTGTACAAAGGCGGATGGATCCTCATTCAGTTGGCCGGAAAAGGTGTCTGGAATCCCATAGGCATTGGTCGAAATGGTACGTCAGTGCGATTGGTAACACTGGGCATAGCCTTCGTGACTCTGTTTACATCTGTGGGTAAATTAGAAAAATGTGTTGAGGTAGGAAACTGGTTCTGTATGATTGGAAATACTGCTGGAAAGTGTGGAGTGTTCATAGGCAGGGAATAATATGGTTGAAGGTGCGGAACATAGGGTGTACTAAGTATTGGCGGCAGAGATTGGTACTGGAGAGTAGTTACAGGCAGTGGTTGTGCCTCGGGTACTATCGCCCTAGGCGGTACTGTGGACGTGTACTGAATGTCGAGTATTCAGCAGATGTGGCTTCCTCTTTAACCATGCAATCTCCACACTTGAACTGCTCCCCACTGTTTGTCTGCCATTCTGTCTCCATTTGACACTCTTGGTGGACACTAATGTTGCATTTGTCACAGCTTCTTATTCTTCCATAAGAGTTCCCATACATCTGTTACAGTCACACATGTTTATTCTTTGCAACTCGCCAAATAACGTGTCCCAATTATACGTAACCCGCTTGTGGGGCAAGGGTTGTGTAATCCACTGCTTACAAGAAAACTAGCTTTTTAATTGTTTGCAACTCATTTCCGTTTAAACACTCCATATAATAACTGTTACTACACAGTTGGCATTTAAATAAGAATGTGTACCGACCTGGGCAGAGCAGACCATGGCACCAATTTGTTGTTTGTTTGTCCGAAATTTCAATGTTGAATTTAGTTTCCAAAGTTTCTAGTTCACTGTTCGCTCGCTCTCCTCTTTCACGGTTCTACCCGACGTGGATGCTTGTGCTGGATTGCCGAGCACACTTACAGTACATAGTGTCACACCTGTATTTGGCAATAAAGTCCTGCAGTTGTGGTCGCTAGCACTGCAGACAGAGAAACTCGACAGAGTCACTACTGGTCCGGTCAGCCATCGAGTTGTTGTTCCAGTCCACGTGGTCGCAAGAGAGTTGACATGGATGTGTGGCACATGGGAGCGTGGTCGAGGGTGGGCGACGCTCGATGTAGAGCGAGGCAGGGGCCAACACAGGGCAGGCATGCACAGCTGTTCGGTGCGGGAGCGGATAGCGTGAGAGGGAGGCGATTTTCTTCTCCTCCTTCTCTCGTTCCTTTTACTCCTTAGTCCTCCTCGAGCGCGCGTGATGCGGGTGGAGGGGAAGGAATCGCACCCCCCTTATCTGCTCGGCGCTTGGGTGGCGCGTACTGGCTGACATCATGGTGCACCAAGATGGCCACTATCCCTTGTCCTTCTGCTGTCTTCCTCATTGTGGTGGCAATGATGGTGTCCTTGCAGATTCCCCACGCTTTTCCCATGCGCCACTTGTGTAGACTTCCTGGCATCCTGGGCGTCGCGACTGCATACCACAGGTCCAGATGTGCACAGCAGATGTTTACGCCTCCTCGACATTGGCACAGGTCAGGGAAAGCGGGAAAAGAAAGTTTCTGACTAAACAAAATTGTGGAAATTTTTGAGAAAATTTCAACGGGGTTTTAAAATGGAATTTTGGTGGTAGGACACGCCCCTAAGTTCGGAAATCCATTTGACGGCAAGGTAGTGGAGCAAAGTGGTGTTCATTAAGGTTGGGAGCAGGACAGGTAAATGTTCCCAAGATTCTCACCAATTCTCTTGTAAATGACTGGCGCCAGGTATTTTAAGTGAAATGCCAACTAGCTAGCGTAGAGAAGACTCTTCTCCTCTATGGGTCGTGTGCCGACGACCTACGGGTGGTGTCCTCCTGGTGCTCCGAACATTGTGATTAATACAAAAACAGTTATGTTACTGAAACCTTGCACAGCGAGATCTTGGGGTGGTTCACAAACCCATAATTAGTTGCACATTGATAAAACACTGAAATATAATACAAACCACTGATATATAACCCTTAATGATTGGCAGGAAAGGTGGGGGCCCACGCCCTACGGCCCGTAGGCAACCCGAATGAGAACGCATACCATTTTATGTTGAATTATTGGGTTTTATTAATAACTCCTCCATGAAGCAAACTTATACACAGTGCCAGTCCTACCCAGCTGGCAGGGTGGCACTGTACAAATGGCCCAAAGGCGACAAAGAACTTACGTGAAAACGTAAGCCTTCCTGGGCGATGCTATTCCACGGGAACGGAGGAGTGGAAGTCTTGGGCGGCTGCGAAGTACATAAAGGTTCCGGTAAATTAATGTCTATTGCTGTGAAGTGATTAGTGAAAAAAGATGAAGCGACGCCCAAAAGCGCAAAACACAACCCTGTCGGTCAGCATTTCCAACTCCTCGAGACACCATGGTATGACTAACTGACCCACGTGGCGTGCCGGCTGAGGTTTGGCGGGCAGGCCAGCTACGCCGACTAATTTCTCACACTCGCAAACTCCAGAAATCACATCCACGTTACTTTAAATGCTACAAAACTTACAAAAATAATTACCCTTGGCACAGGAACACTTTAATTGACATATTACACTGTATGAAACAAAATGTGGATGAAACATGTGAAATGATAATAAATGAAAAATACAAAACACTGTAATTAAGGCCCGCGGGGGCATTAAAATATTATAGGGCTCCTTGATTGGCCGTTTTGTGAACAGGTATCCTTGAGAATTTCTTAATTAAGCTTAGGCCCAAATGTGCAGCGTCTCCTTTTAAGACACGAGCACCCGGGCACATGTGGCTTGCTGAACACTTGTACTTTCCTGCTCACGCCACGAGCGCTCTTTTCGGCCCCTGCAGCCGCACTCATATCTGAGGTCTTCGTGGTTCGACCGCTGCGGTGCACTCTCCAACCGCACGAGCGCCCGGTAGAGTGCTGGTAGCTGCAGCGGCTGCCGGCGACGGCGGCCAAACGGGCTAGGGGGGAGCGGATGGCGTCAACTTACATAAGACATTGTGAATGAACTGTCATTTCTTCTTAAAGACTTTATCATGTATTTCGCATTCTACCTCAACAGCTGCGGGAAGACCCGGATATTATTTCATACCTCTGTTGTGAGAACTGCCCTTAGGAATACATACATTGATCAACGATATATTCGCGCACCACCCATACACAAGAAAATATAGTGTGGTGCATAAAATCGAAGAAATAATCCAACTCACATAAGCTTACGAAGTGCTAGATAATGTTTCTGTGAACTCAGAAACACCAACAGAATTCCCAGTAGTAGTAATGTTGTGCGCAAACACTCTAAGTAAAAAAAGGTAACAATTTTTTAAACACTATAACAATGTATAAAAATATGTTATGTTAGATGCAAACACTACATGTGAAAAAAGGTAATTATTTTGTGTAAACACTGTAAGTTATATTTAAAAATATTGTTGTGTGCAAACGCTATAAGTGAAAAAAAAGACAGTTTTATTAAACACTCTAAGTGTTATTTAAAATGTTTTGTTGTGTGCAAGAATTTGAAAACCCCTACAACGTATCACATTCATTTACTGTCAAACAATTATCTTTGTTATCATATTCTGACAAAGACAAATCCACAAAAGTGTTGAAATTTTAACCATTCTATTCATGGTCTAATTTATCACTAGCTTTACAAAGTATGTTTCACTTACATACATATGAATTACATAATATAAAATCGTATTATTGCATCATGTATTATGAAGACAGATTCGAATATATAAATGAAGCACTTATTACAGATTACACACCATACATTTTGCCAAACACAAAGAAATTTGTTAAATCCTCCACAAATACTCAAATGCTTAACATTGAAAGATACTATGCATGTAGCAACCTTAATGCATTAGTAAAAGAGTATGCTTGTAAACTACACACCAGTTCAAAACCAATGTTTATTTCTCAATGCAAAAGCGAAGCTTTGTGTGAATTATTATTCAATAATCCTTCATAGTTCTGAAGCAAACTTAATAAATAAACATGTTTATCCATTATACTTTGTATACATAAGTATGTTTAAGGTAAAAGATACTGTAGATCACATTTATATTTCAGTAAGCGAAAACGTGTATTTCAAGCACAACATGTTATGATGATCAAATCTATGTGTAAAATATTACATGCACATGATGCATTATCTGATGTAATTTTAACTAAATCGCATTTAATGATACACTGAGAACTTTTATCACACACACTTCACAGATAATATCATTTGATACTCTCTTCCGTATGACAACACACAAATTTCTTTCACCGGATGTAAATAATCACGAAGCACCATTTTGTGTTACCACAGACTTGTAGAAATATGTTTCACATTAGATATTTCCACAGAAGTATGGCGGATTAAACAAATGTGTGTGTGTGTCATATTTATAACTGTTAAAATAATTAACTACAATGATATAATATATTCTGATTAGTATAAAAGTTTACATAATAAAATATTTAAATTTTTAAAATGAGTTTACATAAGAAGATTAAAAAAACAGGTTATATTAAAAAAAATATTTAAAGTTAAACAAATTTAAATACTATATAAAGTATCTAAAATCATTTGACCCCCAACCAGAGTGCGAATAAAAGTGCACATCGTGCAATTTTCTCGCCAACTTGTTACAAGTCCAGGGAATTTCATATTACAGGGAAACGTCAAGTGATTTCATATGACAGGAAAGCTTCCCCTAGGTCAGGGAAAATGTAATTAATTGCTACTGTACAAAATTTGTGAGTAGTGTGAATACAGGATGATGTAATTATGAGCATACGCATTTTAATATTTCCAATTTTACGATTGTGAACTAGCAATATTACAACTATTCCAAGTGTAACAGGGCCTATGCATTAAACATAAAGCATTTGCGTATTTGTAATGGGTATTTCAGTGAAGTCAATAGCGGATATCGCGAAAAATGTTAATGAGCTGAATAAAATATTGGCACCGCTGGATTGGTCTGTTGCATTAAAAGTTAATTCAACTTCACTAATAGCATTTTTTCTGTATGTGTTATAAAAATATGATATTTGGTTTTGAAAACAGGTCAGGGATACTAGTAAGATTCTGTCTGGAAAAAAGGGAAAAATTTGGGAATTCTAAAATATAATTTGAGTGGACAAGCTGGTCTTAACACATACGACAGAACCACTAATGCCAATTTAACCTCCCTTCCTTCCTTCAGTCAGTGCAACCCCACTATTGAGAAATTTCTGGCTTACGCCACTGAATCAATACTAGAAACTGCCTTCATACAAAATGAATTACGAAATGTATTTTAGGAATATTATAATTCAAATACACATTATTATTTTCATGACTACTTTAAAACCTAAATTAATATCCAAGTAGATTTTAAATCGCCAATGTGAGTCTTGATCGGAACCTATATCTAGATATATACTACATGGTTGATATTCAGATTTGCAAATATCACTTTGGATGGATATATTATTTATGTAACGTTGGGAAATAATATAAATTTAATATTTACAGACACCCAACTGTAACAAAGCGTGAAAGTAATATTAACATCATGTTTTTCATCGTATGTATATATAGTATATTCCTTCAGAGACGTTTGATGGGTCCAATGTCTATATTCATAATTAGCGTAGATGCCAACTTTTCGCAAAAAAATATCGTGATTTGTTGTATTTCCAAAATATTTAAACTTAGATTCTCTTTCATAACTAGATGATTTTAACTGGTGCTGATTTTAATCGTCTGCCAGCGGATTATAGATGTTTACTCCTAGATTATCCTAAATGTGGTTGGCTTGGTATAGTAACAAATGTCTTCTATTCAAGACAAATGTCTAGTACTCAAAGTAACGCTGAAGTAGCGCACATATGATATTGAACTGTAGGTGGCCCGGAATACTTTTCACTAAAATCAGGTGACCCTACTCATTAGACATTGAAAGTATGCATAAGACATCCTAAATTAGATTCGCGTTTTCAGAACTCTTCTATATTGTTTAACTCACTGCACAATTTTAGGCCAGATATTTTTGCAAACTCTTGACATAATCAAGTAATCGTTAAGTATATTAATGTAAATATTACGTACATTAAAGTAAATATATATGACGTATTCGAACTAGACATCTCAAGTTGCTATATCACTTTGCGAGAATCATTATATTACCTTATTGTAGTTTAAGAAGTGCAAGTAAATTATCGCTGGATTCATAGTCAACACAAATAAGAACTTTCCTATATAAATAATGAGCATACTTTCCTCAACATGGGTGCAATAATTTTTTTAATAATTTATCAAAAGCTTTGATGGTAGGTAGGACTAGTCGCCTCGTCGAAAGCAATATCATCAGAGGTGAAACCAAAAATATATGCATCAGTAATGAGAAAGTTACAAATACACACGTGCCTTTCCAGGGACTCGAATACAGAAAACCTCGTACCATAAGTTAGTGTGCAATCAAACTGTATTACGAAGGTCGGGTTTGAGCATCAACTTAGAATTTAATCAGTCTAATGTTTCGAATGACAGGGTTCAGTAACATAAAATATTTACAGGACCATAATTTAGAAAATAAGTGACTGAGCCACTTAAAACACTTAAGTTTGCATTGTCTACCATTGCACTATTTGTGCGCAGAATTTGGTAAATATCGGTTGATTAGTCCCTGAGATATGACATAAAACCGCCATGCATTTCATGTGATGATCTTCACAAATGGACAAAAATGTTATGTATTAGCACATTCCATGATTGTAGACCACCAGCATACAAAGTAATGCTAAAACCGATTGCATAAATTCGTAGATATTGCACACTAACCTAAAATGTATTTATAGCCACCATTCTGAACATGTCTGTCACAATGAAAAATACTTATAGTTATATATCCTACCACAATATCAGTTCTTCGCGAAATGTTGGTACAAATGGGTTGATTGATTCCCGATATATGAAAAAAAAAAAATTATTTTTATTGTGGTTCTGATTTACAAAATGGCAGAAAAATGAAGCTCTGTATATGATGGTTGTAACTGATACTAAGTAGGGAGTTCCCTTACAGTCGGTTCCCACTTACCATTTCGCTCAATATTAATTTCATCATAAAATAGTTCACATGTTCATCATATTTTGATCCCTGATTAAGTATCTAAGTTTAATGTCTTTTAAATTATTTCCATATTACAGTTTTAATGTGTTTTACTGTTAAGATGTGAAATTCATATTACAAGGAGAACAATATTTATATTTATAGAAGTGCAGATATGTTGAAGGAAACCAGGCAGAGGTTTTTGTTTGCTTGGAATGATCTCGGGATCAATTTTTGTGAAACCACGAAATGGAGACTATTCTTCTGTAATAAGGCTTGATGAAAAAGTTATGTAGTTTCTATTAATGCCATGCTGAGCCAAATAAATTGAGGATGAAGAGTATGCCTGTAGTCCTGGAGGGTACTGTCCACTCATGATGACAGCTACATCTACGATGTTGGACCGATGATGCTGTCCAATTTTCATCAGTTATGGTTTGGTGAGCCTTGGGCTTCGATGGAAACGAGATCTTCATGACTGTGTCTACGTTACGTCAAGTATGGCCGACTTGCGTTTGCAAACTTCTCTAGACAGTGATTTATCAAAGTATCTAAAGATCAGCTGTCCTAATAATTATTTTGATGTTAAATTCAAAAACACAAGAGTTTTGTTGCTTTACACGATTGGTACTAGCTGAAGGCATATCAGAAATATTTACCTTCATGGAACATTTAATTGAACTACATATTCATCTACGTATCTTAGTTGTTATGATATCATATGTTATTTAGGGAACATCCTCAATTCGTTTTCTAGACAATCATCATATTCATATTATCATCTTTTGATATGTTGACGGCAGACAGTATTTCGTTCTTCTTTTGAATTTTAATTGTGAGGTTGAAGGGTAATTGTAAAGTTGGCATGTGTAGTGTTAGAATTGTCTATTTAGTAAAGATATACACTTTATTTTACATGTGCTTTCTGTAGGTAGAGCCTATCTTAAAGTCGCGCTATTAAATAATTACTAGTAAAAGTTACTGGTGTTATGATCCTAGAAAGCATGATGATTTAAGGTGATAATTCTGAAAATAAATCAGTTTTTTATACTTTTTCTTGAATAGAACTACAAAGCAGATGTTCTCAAGCATACATGTGAAAAGGCGCCCATATCTCTACATCCATGAATTATACTGATATCAATAATTCTGTACGAAACACAACAACTACCAGCATACAAAGTTAGGTTGGAAATTGGTTCGTTAATAAAAGATACTTATCTGAAATATTTATAGAAGAACCATTTTGAAATTAGTGCCTTACATACTTAAAGCATAGCAGTTTACGTCACCTGCTGCAGCGCAAACAATTTGACCAATTTGGTCAAATTGTTTCGTATAATTGTTTCCCGAGATATTACATAAAACAATAATTTATTCATGTGGCACTATCGTGCAAAATGACGGACACAGTTGATAGTTGTTATATATACTGCCTGCATAAAATAAGTTAAAACTGATTACATGATTTCGACGATATAACATGCTAAGCTAACTAACTACAAGGCCACCAAACAGAAAATATGATTCTGAGATACCTGAAACAAATAATTCAACATTATTTGAAGCAGTACTACTTGATTGCCAAATTTCGTATGAATCGCCTTATTTTTTTTATCGAGATATGGCATAAAAACATTTTTTCTTCACGTGGCACTAACTTACAAACTGGCTGACAAATATGGCTACGTGTTAGCACATTGATTCTTGTAGTATACACTTTCAGCATACAAAATTTCGTTGAAATTTGTTGAATGGAATAGTTGTTATCTATAGTAATAATATTTTAAAGAGGTAAAGTGAGTTTGTTTGTTTATATGTAACGGCTAATCACGGAAACTACAGGGCTGATTCTTATAATTCTTTCACTGTTAAAAAGCCACATTCTTCCAGATGGGCACAGACTCTATGTTTAATATAAAAAAACCTTTGAGAAATTTTAAAATTTGCAAACCAAGTCGGAGAAAAATGAGCTACTTTGCTCCTTTCTAAGCTTGTTCTACCAAAACTATATGGCCGATTCTTTTACTGTTAGTAAGCTACATTCTTCCAGATAGACTAAGGCTATGTTTTAAAAAAATCTTAACAAATTAAAAAAATTATAAATCAAGTAGGTGTAAAATGAGCTATAGTCCATTCACAAATGGAACAAACTTATGAAAATCAACATTTGAAAAAAAAACTCCCTAGCCATTAGCTGCATGCATAGGTAGTAAAGTAAATGGCGGGAGTGGGTACCGTATCCGCACCAACCACTTGTTACTAGCTATGCATGATGATAATGACTAGGATTTTGTTTAAAGGTTGATTTTCATAAGTCTGTTCCAGTCGTGAAAGGACTATATTTGCTTTGGCTGCTTTTTAAGCAAGCTTTACCAAAACCATTAAAGAAAAATTGAAACAATGTTACAAGAAAATGTCGCAAGTTGTCACAGGTAGTCACGGGTAGTCCCAGGTAGTCACACGTAGTCACATAGTCACGGGTAGTAGCAGGTAGTCGTGGGTAATCACGGGTAGTCGCTGGTAGTCGCAGTTTGTCGCAGGTTGTCGCAAGTTGTCGCTGGTAGTCACGGGTAGTCCCAGGTAGTCACAAGTAGTCACATATAGTCACGGGTAGTAGCAGGTAGTCGCGGGTAATCACGGGTAGTCGCTGGTAGTCGCAGTTTGTCGCAGGTTGTCGCAAGTTGTCACAGGTAGTCACGGGTAGTCCCAGGTAGTCACAAGTAGTCACAGATAGTCACGGGTAGTAGCAGGTAGTCGCGGGTAATCACGGGTAGTCGCTGGTAGTCGCAGTTTGTCGCAGGTTGTCGCAAGTTGTCGCTGGTAGTCACGGGTAGTTCAGGGTTCAGGTAGTCACAGCTAGTCACGGGTTGTAACATATATTCACGGGTCGTCATATGTTTAGGTACGTATTTCAATAACTCCATAAAACCTGAGAGAAGCGATGTCGGTCTTCTAGTACCAAATAAACCTAAAATATTTGTATGGCCACCATTATGAAGTTAGAATCTAAGCAAGTCCAACTACGTACGTTTACCTGAACTGTCATAGTATGACGTACTTGTCATAGTATGACGTACTTGTCAAAGTGCGTGAGAATTGCTGTGAGAGTCTTCGATATATTATGTAAAATCTTTATGATTTTATTTTATTCTATATTCCGAAATTGCGGTCTAACAACGTCAAATTCAAAATTTAATGCTTACATGATGTTCTGCGAGCATACTAAATTTGTTTTAAATCTATCGAATGATTCTCGAGATATGATATATCACTCTAAATAATTAATTTTCCGCCATTTTGAAAGGAAATTTTTAACATTGTCGAAAACTATGAAAGTCTGGTGTCCTTACTAAGTTTGTACTGTATATAAACCAAATTTTGTTAAATCTGATCGATGCGTTCAAAAATTGAAAAAGGGGGCACACATGTACACACACACACACAGACAGACATACATACACACAAACGGAAAGTCTTTGTTTCCTTCGGAAAGTAGGCTAGTAATAGTTACACTTGCAGGTTCAATACCATAATTTTTAAAGCGAAATAATGAAGGATTACAGATTTGTCGGATGAAGTATAATACATCATCCTTGCTTGTATCATGAGGAAACAGCAGTCTCTGTATATACTATATTCAACTTATAAACGTCCCACAATTTTTTTAATGGAAAACTAGGCTTAGCCCCATACATATATACATTTATACATACACATATACAGACATACACATACACATATTATATGCATACATTCTTACACATACCTACACATGCAATCACACATACATACATACATACAGATCCGTGCACATGGTATGAAAATGAGCAGTTGTGTTTGCGGTAGGGACAATGCTATGTTAACGTCATCACTATCAGTTGCACATTTATAAACCCCAAAATACTTATTATTTGAAAATGTTCTCACTGCACAAAACTGTTTTGTTTAATTAAATTTCTACATCTCCCACTTTATTCATTATCCCCACCCCCTAAAAAACCATTCACTTTCCGATATTTTTCTAGAAATGTGAATGGTGGTCGAAACTTCTTATTGATAAATCTCTTAACAAGTAAGCAAATATAATTTGGCAACTGAATCTCAGTTAGGATTCAGGAAGCATCATCCTACAACAACTGCACTTCTGTTAGCAATAGACGGACATCAGAGATCAGCTGCATAGTAGATTTGTATTTCAGTTGGAGCCAATATCTTCAAATTACCAACTTTATAAATAATACTGTACGGAAACATGGCGAATGAATAAATGTTTTGCACGCGATAATATTTAATTTTATCAGTCACTTCGACTTGATTAAATACAGTTATTAATGTGCCCCAGGTCACACTCCTCGCGCTTTTTAACTTATTCAAGCTTTGGCGATAACTAATAAGGCACCATAATCCTATGTTGCTTGGTTTTGAGACGTTGAAAACCTTTGTGCTGACGCAGAAGAAACGCTTAGTTGTAGCTAGTTTACGGTTAATTGAGCATTGCCCAAAATTAACTTTTACAAAGAAAGCACTGCCTCAAAATGCATATACGCTCATATAAACACACCCCGGTGTGCATACAGATATACTGACTGAGAGACAGTAAATTATACGAGATCTTAACGCCACAATAAAAGTTCACTGTTCAAACTGGCGGAAACTCAGACCGGTTTCGTTTCGTTTTGTTTCATACACATAAAAACTTACGTATCACAGTTTAATGTCTCGGTATCACATATGCTACGTCATACAAGTGTATTGTTCGGTGGTATGTGTAAGGCAGTGTTGATTTTTACATGTGATTGAAGGGCACGCAGTGGTCCAAAAGAAGAAAAGATGAGTTTAGAAGTTAACTGCAAATCAACCAAGTTAGTTTGTATAAATCGCTAAAGGAAATAAAATTATTTCTTGTCCTTTTACTCTAAAAAAAAAGCCAATTTTTTTTTCAGAAATGTAAAAAATGTAAAACTTATTTGTACACCACTTATATCCTACGATGCACATCCAATATTCCTACACTGTAAAAAGCTGTATAACTGCGTACGCTAATGTAGATATAGGAGCCGTATTCGAACCAGATATTTAAAGTTGGGAGATCATTTTGCGAGAATCATTTCATGTTGGAGTTTAAGAAATGCCAGTACTATAGACACATTTGTGCCTAGAACGTTAAAAATGGTATTTATTTCGATTTTGGATTCGTATTTAACTACCTCCGTATATGTTATTTCGTATCAAGGTACAAAAGGTGTATAGAATTATATATGTAAACTTAAAAAACCCTATATTATTCAATTAGAAAAAAAAATGCCTAACTGTGAAAAGGGCCATGTCTGTATTTTGTACTGGTTTACACGGGGTTTGAAAGTTTTGAGACAGGAATGACCAGCGCAATTATTTTTTTTTATTCTCTATAGCTCGAGTCGAGGAACCACCTCCTCCGGTAGGGAGTGTGTGTGTGTGTGTGTGTGTGTGTAAGAGATTTGGCAACAGTGTCCATGTTGCATCTCTTTTTTTGTTACGTTTTGCAGCTCCTGTCCCTTTTAGGCGATGATAGTGTTGCCTAACTCGTGAACTGCGTGCTTGCAATTTCGTTTGTATCTGCCCTCGCATTAGGTAGATGGCTCTGCACGCAGATTACAAGCAAATATGTCGTCAAATATTTCTACTTAAGGGCAACTGAACAATGTAAGATGAGGTTGCTTAACTCATTAGCGTAAATAAGAAGATCAAAGATACTCTACAATAAACACGTCAATTTATTAGTCTCAATTATACACAAATATGACTCATTGTAATGTCAATCACCAATACTTTAATTAATGCGGAAGGCAAATTGTCTAAAATACTAGTCTGAGCTAATAGCTGCGCAATGACTTTAACTTGGCCCAATTGTCAATGGCGTAGTGCGTATTGAAGTTTATGCTCGCTGCTATATAATAGTTGACTGTAGTCTCAGCACACTCTGTGGTTGACAGGGGCTCCAGCCGACATCGCCACACACCAGCAGCACCTAGGCATCGTGATGTCTTCCAATCAGCTGGGGGGGGGGGGGAAGGGCGGAGGTACCTTGCTTTAAATTAATTTTTTTTTTTGGCGAGCCCCCAAATTCCGCTACGCCAGCGTGATCACCTTCACAGTTGTGTACCCTCTGGCATGCTTGTTAGTAGCTAAGACGGTTGGAGAATGGGATGCGTCTCAGGGCAAGAACCTTTATGGCTTAGGTTGGGTTTCATTATTATAATGGGCACATGCATTACGGCTAAGCAGGGTTATAATGCCATGGCCGCAATTGTAGCCATGTGCACACCCCGAAAGAAGGGTTTAGATGGAAGAGCAAAGAGGAGAGGACCGTGAAAAATCTATGCTACAGTCGCGGAGGATAAAATAATTCCTTTAAACTGGATTAATGCTGGATAAAGTAGGGTATTTGTTAGTTCGGGAAGAAAGACTTCTGTTGGTTTGATGCGGAGTGAAATGAAATGAGATTGCAGCTGGTGTGTATTGCGGGGGACAGAACAGCCCCCGCGCCGATGCCTGTCATCGTGTGGGCGCAGGCGCCCTTGAAGTTGAGCTACTGTCAATACTGCCGTACAGGTGAACCAGCACTGTACTACCGACAGCAACTGAGGATGCAGGGCCCCCCTGCTTCTCGTCGAGTGCGTCTGAAAACTGGACAGCTCAGTCATAGCACCGACTCCATCTTCGCCCGATACCACCGATACCAGGATCTCCAACCCATGGGTGAAGCCATAGCCCGTCGGTCAGGGAAACGCGAGACATCCGGGGCATACCAGTGGTGGTGGCGAATCCGCCGGCCCAGGAGTGAAAGCTGACATTGGGGCGCTTCCAAGGTCCGATGCATTCCAATCCATTCATCACGCACCCGCAGTCGACAGCCCGAAGAATCCAGCAGTGAGGATCGCTACACTTCACATTTTTCAGCACCTCGAGATCCCCCTCCTCGTCTTGATCGTTGGGTCACCTCCGGCAGACGCGCTTCGCCATCTCGTACTGAGCTGCCCAGGTTCCCGACGTTCACGAGGATGGCGCTCTCGCACCGGCTAGTTGGTTCGCGGGCTGGTATTTGATTACTTCCAGTCACCCCAGAGCCTGGGGATCTCCTGCCCACCACCTGGGGACGCGACGAGTTGCGGATAGTCGTCGCACTCAAGTCGTGGGCAGTTCCCAGCGAGCGAGCAGCCAGGAGCGCGATGTTCATCCCACGGCAGCTTAGCTCGTAGGGCCTGTAAAATGTCGGCCCACGCTTATATACCCGTATAGCCGCTTGGCCGCGTTCGTCTTGCCACTCCTGTTTGCTAATTTCTCCCAAACACTGCCTACCACACCCGGGCCGCTGCTCAGCTCTCGCCCTGCTTGGCACGTCTCCCTGCCCCAAGCTGCATCCGCGACACTATGTACGGATTTTAACAAACAGTTGTCTTTTACGTTCATAGGTGCTGTGTTTATTATTCTGCGGTACCTTGAATTATAGAACGTCATTATTTCAGGCAGAATATTGACCCACTTGGAAGTTCCTTACGACTTGAAATATTCATATATTAGTGGTTTTAAACTCTTGTTAAATATCTCAACCACGGCAGTTTTTTGTTCCGAATATGTAATGTAATAGTTAATCCCATGCCACAAAATTAATTTTTTTAAATAAACATTAAAAGATTCTGTTTCTTTATTGGTATGCAAATTTTGAAGTATTTTCTTTAATAAAGACTCCATAGCCCTGCTAACTTGTACCCCAGTCTTATTCTTTTCTGCTACTGCCCATGCAAATTTAGAATAGATGTCTATCACTGTGAAAATATACTTAAATCTATTATTATGGTTCGGGAGTAATGTCATATCACACAAATCAGCTTGCTTAAAATAGATAATTTATCCCCAAAGAAATAACATTTCTTTCTAGGGAAATTAGCTCTGGCTGGCGCATGCAGTTCCTTAGCTCGTTTACTAAACTTAATCTTTAATAAATATATTCACTTTCAGTTACCTGTTCAACAATCCGTACTATTTTATTTGTGTGTGAATTATTACCAGAATGCTTCGAGGCAGTAAGAAGTTTTAATCTATCCAGTAATTTGTTAGGGCGGTCCCAATATACAGTTGTAAATCTACCACCTAACTCTTCTTTATATAAACCACTTCCAACAATATCCCTTGCTAAATGTAATTTCGGGTTATCCAAATCTTTAATACTCTCTGATTTGCTATTGCAAAAATGTGCATTTGTGAATTTCCCAAGTATTTTATTCTTTTCTAGATCAGAATCCCAATAATCATTCGGTAACTTTTTTTTTTTACAAACAGACCTTGGTTCACGTCCATGACATAATCAGCTATGTGTATTTTATCTCCTGGTAAAAAAGTAATTACTGAATCTCCCAGGAACCATACATTTCCATGTCTATATACACCATATGTCGTATCGCGAGTAGGCGAAGCACTGTTTAACACTAAATAATTATGAGTTCATTTAGAAAGTTTACCAATTACTTGTTTCTCTGTCTTACTTTTTGTTGGATTATTGTACCCAATCTGGACATAAGCGGTTCAAATACATCTTCATTAAAAATATCTTGTTCCATTAGAGTGTGGTTTGATAGCAAATACTTCCCACCTACCGTTGTTATAACATTATGTAATTTCAAAGTAGATGCAGACATTGTGTATTAATTCTTCACATATGCATCAAATATTTACAGACAACATATTTATTGCTTTAGTTTTTTAACCAGAACATTATTTAGACTTTTCTGCTTTCTTTATATTTAAACAACTTTAAATTTGCTATTTTGTCTTGTATTTCTGCCGTTTGTGTTTTCAATACGCCTAAAGTCATCGTGTTTAAACTTTAAACAAATAATTTATTTACTGAATCATTAACTTTCACTGGCTCACCAACATTTCGTTATATATGACCATTCAAATCACAATCATTGCCATCGTGACTTCTGGTTAAACACGTTCTGTAATGGAACCGCCTTCTACAACTTTGTCCGAATTTTTAAATAGGCTACTCATTGTTAATCGGGAATGATGAAACTGTCAAATCCACAATGGCATTACCTTTATATACTGAAAGTGCTGGTACAATTACAAGGAAACCATATTTATTTATCTCTCCGACAAAAGAAAAACTTTCTTTAAACTTGGTAAATTTCATATCACCTATAATATGTTCATTGTAAATATGTTGTAGATTTAAAGTATCCATCTTGAAAACTGTCGACATGTTTGCATTATCACGTAAATTATGTTTGGGAATTCTACCATAATTTTGCAAATGATAAAAACAGTCTACGTTAGAATGTCTGTCATAACCGAAATACTGTTGAATTTCCCCCTGGGGATCACATTGTCAAAAATAAATAACGAATTGCTTCACTCGGTGTTATTATGTCATCTTGTGCTTAACATATCAAAAGAGGTAGAGGACTCTTAAATGTATTTATCAAGAATCTGTCATTTGAACTGCATTTACTTAAATGTAACTCTTTCTCACCTGGTACACAAGTTGCGAAACGTTTGGCCCATAACGATCAGGGAATAAATGCGTTGGACGAGGCATGTAAACAGCACCATATAACTTATGTCCAAAGAAATATATAAAAAATTGCGTATTGTAAATACACTTTTGGCTGGGAAAACAGAAAACATCAGAAAGAATCCTAGTACTACAATTGGTCGTAAAGTAATGCGTGGCAAAGTTAAAGGAGGAATGGACCGCCATAGAATAAAGAGGCCGCCGAGAAAAGCTATAGAAAAGAAAAAAAAAAGGCTGATGTTGCCATCGTTACTATTTCCCAACTTTGGTGCCCTCGGAGCTCTAATCGGCAGGGTTTTGCCAATCAGCAGAGCAGTTACACAAATAACTAACAACCCCAGTGAAAAAGGACTGTTTCTTCTTCCTTACAATGGGGGAAAAAACGAAGAAGAACTTGAACAGCCTCCCAAACCGTGCTTTAACCGACAAAGATATTCGTATGTATGTGCAGAAACTTAAAATTCCATACTTTCGAGGTGTGTACATGAGAGATGACTTACAACAAAATCGTACTTTCGGGAATGCATGATTGTTAATATAGATTCTAAACAAAACTATGGACCCCACTGGGTTGCAATAACTAAAAACGCACGCCATTCCATTTACTATGATAGTTAACGCGACTTCCGTTCTCCATTAGAAATATATAACTATTTACAGAATACACAAATCAAGTACAATTATGAAACCCAACCATTGTCGAACACATCTAACTGTGGACATTTATATTTACGATTGCTAAGTATAAATAAGCATTACACACATTAAAAGCGTTGGTAACACAGTAAAATGTATGTTCGTTTGTTTCTTTATTGCGTCCGTAAGATATTTTTGAATACAAAGATATTGGACAAGTCAAATTACAGTATACAAAGTTTATACACTGGACATAGTAAACACACACATATTATGTCAGATTGCATGTACACACATGTCTTTCTTCATGAGGTGACTAATCTTCTTCCAACATGCTGTGGGGCATCATCATTTTACTGGAACAGAATTAAAAGGGAACGAGAAGAACCGGAATAAGAAATGCGTACAGTGAAACTTTACACACTAATTTGTTAATTTTTGTAGTTTAGACATTCATCTATGCTATAAAATGCACATTCAATAAAAAATTCTTTTAGCTGTTTTTTAAAGAGTTTTCTTCAGAGAAGCAAATCTATTGATGGCGGCGTGGTAATTTGTTGAAAAGTTGGCTACCAAGGATGAACGGCTTTTTCTTGACTTGTTCAAGGTTAACTGAAGCCATGTGTAAGTAATTTTTTAGTCTAGTGTCAAGCTTATAAAAGATCTAATTTTTATGAAATAAACAACTGTTTTTGGACGTGAATATAAGTACTGCAAACATGTACTCAAATGCAAATGTTGAAATCTCTGAGATCTTGAAAAGGGGTCTACATGAGTCTGATATTCTTTCGCCATTTATTATTCTTACAGCTTTATTTTGCATGTGAAACGCTTTTTTACTGTCAGTGGAATTTACCAAGAAAATTATACCATAATACGTGATGGAATGAAAATATGCAAAAATATACCAATTTTGTTGTATTTTGTTCAAAACCTCTGCAACACATCGCAAAGCGAAACAGACAGAACTTAGTTGAGATTTCCAGTTAAGTCGATTGTCTACTTTTAAGCCAAGAAACTTAGTCACTGCGGTTGCATTAATTTTGTCTCCGTTACTGCTAACATATGGATTAGAGTTTTTTCTGTTCTTTGTGAGGAAATCGATAAGATATGTTTTGTATAGGTAGAGATTTAATTTGTTTGCAGTAAACCATGCATTTAGCTCTGTAAATATTTTGTCTGTTTCTTTGCGTAATACCGTTTACTGAGTCACAAGAGACTAAGATGCTAGTATCATCTGCAAATAAAATTGGAGTAGCGTCTGCGGTTAAGACACACGGGAGGCCATTTATATAAACTAGGCCATTGCAGGTGGCATAATATTGATCCTTTTGGGACCCCATTCTTGATTTTTCCTGGTTCAGAGTAGAATAGATCTATTTTTATTTTTATCCGCACTTGTTGTCTGTTTGAAAGTTATGAGCCCATTAGTTTATTGGGTGTACATGAGACTCCATAAAACTTCCACTTTTCTATCGGTATGTTGTGATTTTGTACTGATTTTACAATAGAATTTTATAAATAAGGTACAAGGAAACACTTTCACGCAAGTTATTACATAAACCAATCACTGTACAAGAAAGCTCATGAATACACCAATAATATTGATGGCAATGTTACGTAAATTTTTACACACATAAGTTAAAATTCTCCAATGATCAAGCCACAAAATTAGCACAGATTCAGAAAATATCAAAAAGGTAACAAAATGACTAAAGATTTCTTTTAATTACTAAGCGGCACCTTTAAAAATTGCTTCACACACTCTCTCTTACAAAGTGTAGAAAATATAAAATTGGGCTCCAGTTAATAAAACATTAGAATAGAAACCACACTACCAGGTGATCAATACAAATATTCAATGGGTAATTTTAATTTTTAAAGAAAAGTCATTGCCAAATATGTCCGGCACTAACCGGTACCTTAACCATGAAACATGTGGCATGAAGTAAAAAATATCTTGTGATTTAAATCAGAAGTCTTAAGACCCAAATTTATTACAGTAGGTCCTTTACAAAATGACAACTAATTCAAAAGAATAGTCAAACATGTCAGCTGTTCTCATAAGTTTCCTCTTAAGTTTCATTCTCTTCACAATATATTGAAATATTGTCAAGTCTAGCACCATTACTTTGCAATACGCAACACCGCTTCGAGAAAATAATTTACCAATATAAATTGATATAGTGCCACTGCACCTTTAAAAAATCGACAGTTACACTAAAAATTCTTTCCAACACCATTAGGATTATGTGGCCCATAATTACTTACTTGAAAAGGGCAACCATATTTCTTTTAACATGTTATCTAGCTGCACCTTTAAGAAATGCCACAAAAATTTGAATTTTAAAAAAGGTATTTTTACAAAGCCGCAGCCAAAACCTGACCCATCAGAGGGGCATTGCAATAAAATAACAAGTTAAAATGCTATATTAAAAATTACCATTAAGAAATATTAATCTGCAAGGCGGCACCCAAAATTGCTAAGCACCGAACAAAGCGTCGTGTAGTGAAAGCAAAACAGCACAATTAAAATTCTACCTATGCGACACGGCGAGGTGTGGACAGCCGATCATATATAAAAACCTTGACGGCCGGGCCTGCTGAATGGGGCAACGAAAGTAAGAATAATCTATGCCTTTTTCACTAGCAAACACGTAAGGTAATAGTCAAATATTCACTATCCGTTCAAACAATTAAACACGTACAAACTTGAATACAGAACATGGAACTCTACATAATTTAGTGCGCTCATTACACTAAAACTGAAAACCATCTACTTTATACCACAAAAACTAAATGCCCATTGATTAAATGAACTTTTCCACGACTCATTGATTCTCCGCATCTTCCACTACCATATCATAACCTGATATTACACAACCATATTAAACATAGAAGATTTACGTGCGCTGTGCAGATATTACAATTTAAAACACGTCGATTTCCATGGCGAAGATTCCCAAGTAAGAGCATGAAGAAAAGGTTCCAATTGCAAAGTCAGAATGATAGGTACGCTGTAAAGAAGATTGAGTTAAAATTCCCTTACATATAAAGGAAGCTATTTATCTCTACATGTAAGATAAAATTACCTCTTAAATGTAGAGTAAATTTATGTATCATGTTAAGAACTACTTCCTAATCGCACGGAAAAATTACCTGATAAACGTGGAGGAAAATCCCATACAAGTAAGGGAATAATAATTGTGTTCTACAGTAATATTATATTTTTTAATTGGCAGGGGTATTAGTACTGTTAAGTTTTTTTACCTATATCCTCCGACAAATAGTAACTAAAACCTCAACTCTAAAATCCTCGATGCTTGCTTATGGATGGGCGCGAAACATGGTCTTCTATCAAAATAGGCCGATGCGCTATCCATTACTCCACGACGAGAGTATGCCAGATTTCGTGAATATTAGCGTGTTAAAATATTGTTTCTTCCGCCCGTCCCCCCATTTAGCTGTTGAGACAATGCTGAAGAGATGCACGGGTCGTAAGGTAATTTTCACAACCATTTATGAGATTTTCCACCGCTATGTATATCAATTTTACTTCATAGTCCGGTAATCATTCCTTACATATAAGGAGCCATGTGGGTTAGCTTGTATAACTAAACCAAAAACTTAGTTTTATGGTAAAAAGTATTTATAAAATAAAATTGTCAAACAGTTACAAATGGACGAGGAGTTCCACACGATGTAAGGTAATTTTCCCATCCATGTATGAGATTTTCCACTACCATGTACGTGAATATTACTCCAGAGTGCGACAATTTCACCTTACCCAAGAGGAAAACTATGTTATCGGCACAAGTTTGCGAATATTACATTACATTTGTCGGGTAATTTTCAATTTATTTTTTACAGTGTAGGTCTAAGTTTAACATAACAGCTGACCAAATGACCCCTTCCAAAATTAATAGCGACCCTCCGGGAGGGGAGGTAAGGGTGGGGTGACGAAAGGAGAAGGAATTGGAAAACAAACAGCCCGAAGAGAACGTTTCTAGCGCTGCGATCAGCTTGGCAAATTGCCGAACAAACACGACGGTGCTGTGACACCGTCGCAAATCTCTGCCCTGAACAACTCTCATTTGCAAAAAAAAATAACATTCAATTTAAGAAAAGCTCTGGTGACCTATACTCCACATGTAAACAAACACAGTTCCAGTAGACACTAGTAGGAAGATAACAGGTAGGGGCATGTAGAAATGTAAAAAGTTCAGAGTCGTAATAAAAGTGGGAACAGTCTCTTAAACCAAACAAACAGTACACGTCTCAATCACATCAGGTACATTGAATACAACATCTTCTTTAAATATTCTTGATGCACTAAAACGAAGAAAGTCCTTCCCGGGGAAGACACGGAGGGCAGCCAGGAAAATCCGAGCGCCAAGAGCAGAGTCTCTTCTCGTCCTTGCGAGGGGGGTGGGGATGGCGGCAAGTGGCGATGCCCAGGTGGCAACACCTCCAAGGCGGCATCAAGCTCTTCAGTGGCAGATGTCGGAAGCAGTCTTCTCGGAACCACTCGGGAGGAAGACGGGTTAGAACAAAATATAGGGTACTTGGAATAAGGGATATATAAAATTTAAAAATACAATCAAGAGGAAAAGGTTAAAGGGAAAAGAGGCAGCATAAGTCACATATACAAATTACAAACACAAATTAAAACATAGGCATGGCAACAGCTGCACGAACTTACACTCTAGGAACAAAGATTTTTGAGCTGGCACACATGTGCCTTACAGAACAACCTGCCTGACGATGGGAAGGCAAGTTTGACAGTATTCGTGCCCGAGAACTTACACATTCTAAAGAGGCCTACATACTTAGGAACTAATTTACTAATTATGTCGTTGGCGATCCTTTTCACGAGATCACGAGCACAAGGTCGCCTACATAAAACTGCGCTGGGAAACGAGAAGCACTCAACCGCTCATAAACCAAATCCTTAGGGGTACCCAGACGCTTATGCACCTCGCCCAACAATTCGTTCCGGTCAACCTTGGAATGGGGGGAAGGAAAATGAAGGATGTTTCAGAGATGTAGGAGCGAATGGGTAGGAGGGCGACCGAAGAAAGGTAAGGGTGTAGGAACCCCGGTGGAACCATGGAAAGCACTATTAAATGCTACATTTATTAAATAAAATTCCTCATCTCAATTGATGTGGTCTAGATTGTAGAAAATCGTGAAACAAGCTTTAAGAACTTTATTAACCATTCCACTTGATTACCCTTAGGGTAATAAGGGCTAATGGTGAAGTGTTTGATCGCCCATCAAAACACATGTCCATAAAGACAGTCGATGTAAAGTACTCGGTGTTGTCTGTTAAGATCTCCGCCTGAGCACTGAACACCTTCCAAACATGCTCACTCAAGGCCTTGACAATAATGGAAGATATCATACTTCGAAGTGTGAAAAAAATGATGAATTTAGAATATGTTTCCAAAATAATAAGCATCCAGACATTTCCCTTCCTAGAGCAGACCATGGGACCAAACACATCGATGTAAACAGTGTCCAATGGAGCCTCTGGAATTTGACTTAAGCTCTGCCCGACATTGGCTTTCCTGGCCTGCTTACATTTCTGACATGCCTCGCAAAAACGCACAAAGGCATCCACCTCACTTCTCAGCGTTGGCCAAGCAAAATAATTAGCAATTTTCTGAAACATTTTACTAATACCTGGATGAACACCGAACATGGAGTCATGAAAGTAAGAAATCACCATAGGGATTTAGGACTGTGGGACAACAATCTTGCGCGCTCTTCCATTCTTTTCTGTGAAATAAAGAATGCCCTTATCTAATGCATAAGACAGAACGTCGCCATCATCAAGATCTTCCACTACTTGTAAACAGAAATCATTTTCAGCTTGTGCCTGATGCAGTTTTACAAAGAATTCGTGGAAACCTTGCATTAAATTAACAGAAGCTTAGGGGGCCATGCTCTGATCACTTCAAAGTTATCCGCTTCATACATGCATGAAAGTACATCCGCAACCTGAATTTCGGCATTGCGGATGTGGTGCATCTTAAAGTGAAACCTAGACAGTCACAAGTACCAACACTGTAGTTTCCCCAGCTGCTGAGGATGGTTCAAGACCCAACTCGGAGGCTGAATGTCTGTGAAAAAATCACTCTCTTCGTGCTCAATATAGGACGAACATTTCTCCAAACCAAAGATACAGGCAAGCATCTCCTTCTCGTAAATCCCTAAATTTCGCTCGGTTTCGGAAAGGGTGCGACTCGCAAAAGCCTTAGGAGCGAGGCTGTGTTCCACCTGCTGGCTGAGCACAGCTCGCAGGGCCAGGGAGGAGGTGTCTACATGATCTACGAAAAGTTTGGTGAATTCAGGAAGATGGAGTGTAGGCGGCAATGACAAAATGTATTTTAATAATAGGAAGATGTTTTCCTGTTCGGCACCCCAACAAACTCAACACCCTTCTTCTTTGGGGCGGCAAATTCAGAGTAGTGGTCGATGAAGTATGAGTAATACCTCATAATACTAAGAATCTTTTGAACACCCTTAACTGTTCTCAGGTGTGGAAAATTCAATATGGGTGCAACCCAATCCGGGTCAATGTGCAAACTCCCCTCGCACAACAAAAACCCTAGAAATTTAACTCTAATAGAGCCAAAAGTAACCTTCTCGGGGTTGATGGTAATTCCATCTTCACACATCCTAGTAAGCACCTGCCTTAAAGGCAGAAGGACAGGTAGGTTTCAGCTTAACATAACAGCTGACCAAGTGACCCCTTCCACAATTAAAAGTGATGCACCAGAAAGGGTGTAAGGAGTGGGGAGATAAAAGAAGAAAGGAACTGGAAACTAAGCAGCCTGAAGAGAAAGTTTGTAGCGCTGCGATCAGCATGGAAAATAATAGAACAGATACGACGGTACCCCAGCACTATCGCAACTTACATAGTCAAATGCGTTTGTGAGGTCGCAAAAGATTCCATTAGATAGCATCTGCATCTTAAGTAGAAACTCCTCCCAACTGTGTTCGGTATATTTCCCAGCTTTGACGTTAGATGGCGAGTGGCAAATGAGTCTAATTGAATTCGTAACATACAATAGTATACCCAACATAGACACACATAATCAAACATTCACATCAAACATTGATAATGAAAAACATCGAGTTGTGATACCTTTTGGATCACATAAACATGAAGATCTGGAAACATTCATTAAGGGAGTGGTCCCCAAGAATGTTAACTTCCTGCTGTGCGGTAATCCAAATACTTTGACAAGAATAACGCTTAACAATGTCGATATTCATTTCATACCAAATTATTCAATCGCATCAATGTTAAGTTACGAATGGATAGTGTGTCCTGCTAATCAACTGCACGAATCAACAAATGAAGTTCATATTTGGTCAGTTAACATGTGTCGTGCAAACGTAACTATTGTCGGAGGTTAATTTTAAACATTAAACCTACAAACACATTAGACGAATTCACATATTCAGTTGCGCCAGGGTATAAAATAATTTAAAAACCAAATACATTAATTTATTTTTAGACAATAGTTAATCACGTTGACGCGGAATAGTTGTTACTGTAGGTGATCAAAATGGTAAGTTTATTAACTTTGAAAACAAAGAAGTAACCATATGTCTACGTCTCAAAACGGTGAATAGAAAGTAGTATAAATAGTCTTGCCTTCCGTGCAATGAAATAAAAATCGATATTATTTACAGAACTCAATATGTTTGTCCCATTCACTAAATATTACCTATAAAAATACGTTAAAAAAAGAATAAAACATTCGGTTCGATTAGGAAATCAGTGCAATTAACATGGGGGAACAAATTATTTTTAAGTGGATTGGGGTATAAAGTGAATAGAAATGGAAGATGTTATTAATGTCGAACAACTCATAAGTTAGGAAGATTCTATAACCAATACGGAGATATATGTGTACGAACCATTTCGAGCTGGGCCTTACACGTTTCTGTCAGAAATACGAATTCCTATACAAAATCACTACATAGACACATTGCCTTCGAAATCGGCTTTGTGCTCCAGACGTACATTAAAAATGAAAGATTATGGAACTAACCCAGTAACTATGGGAATAGTTCGCAATTGTATACTTCATATGATAGATAGTCTCGCATACTTAGTGAAAGTTGTTGAAATCGACAAGAGTCGAGATGTGGGTATTACATCAATAGTAAAGAATTACCTCTCGTTAAGAACAAACAATATTAATGCATGCACTATGTGTGGGTGGCATCATGCTGACAAATATAAATTACACATTAACCTTGGTGGGAAATACAAAGTAGCCCTGCCGCTAAACATTATAATGGGATTCACTGAAGACTATAAATAGTTACCACAAATGCTAAATGAGAATTGGTTGTTTTATTTAGCAATATGCACATAAATGCTTTAGGTGACTTAGCTAATGACGATAAAGGTGTTACCTTTGAACTAAGTACCATAGAATAGTTGATGCCCCATATTAAAATTAAAACTCATGAATACATGCAATTTCTTAAGTATATTAAAAAAAGGGAAAAACCTAGACCTTGTGTTGACGTCTTGGAGTCTGAAGACATTCCCTTCAGTTACACATCCGAGAAAGTTGTATGGATTGTGAAATCAAGTTTCTCAAGTGGACAACCGAGCTATGTCGTTGTACGCTTCCAGACCAACTGCCAAAATAATGCAAGAGCAAACAGGTCATTATTCGAACATTGCAGTGTTAAAAACAATAAACTATTTCTTAATAGTCAAGTTTACCCATACACTGACCTTAACACTCATTTCGCGAATGGCGAGTACCTTATTTGCTACAATATATACAGACAATGCCAAGAGCTTTATTATTCGAAAGCCAGTTTGCCAATTTTAGAAGCTGAAACATTTTAATTAAAGGCCCTTTTTTGGTATTTGATGTTAGCAAACAAAACGATTCTATAAGTAACAGCTTTATTCAGTCGTATATTGAAATAACTGCAAATAACATTACCCAAAATACTCAAGGTTCTCGTTAGAATAGTATCTTACAATGTTCGAGATAAGTTAATTAAGGTATTAACGTAATTGTGTTTTCAGTTTACAACATACTGTCATCGAGTAAACATGTTCTGTAATATGCAAGGTTTTTAAGCACCAAATGGGATTTATTATTAAGGAAATGGCTATTACCGACATACACAACCTGTCTTCACATTAAAACAACCTTTTGACTAGCAATGTTTAAGTTGGAACTATAAGCCAACCAACGCTTGGGTTCCAAAAAATCATCATGGATTAGTATGGAAGTGTGGATGTTTGGTGTATGGGACATATTCTCTATTTGCAAGAAATACCTCAACGATGACGAAATATTCATGTGCGGACTTAACCAAAACTATTCTAGCAAATATATGGAGTGGTAAACTAATTGACATAAAGAAAGAGTTTAAGTATTCATCATTCAAAACTTAAGTGAAATGTATGGATATAAATCACCGCTCATCTCCGCAGGTAATAATTCTAAATTAATGCATAAGTGGTCGTAACTGATGGAGTGAGGCGAGGAGAGGGTTACCACACTCGACCTATGAATGCACCAAGAATGAAGTTTCAGCCAAATGGCACGTATAACATTTCCTTACATGTGTAAATTAAACGAGGTGATTGATACCTCACAGAATACAAATCATGTTCGATTAAAAAGAGTATGTGGCAACTGAAAATTCTCCTTCCCTCCCCGACTGTGGGATCAATATCCACTGGAAGGAAATGTGTGACGGGGATATTTATACATTTATATTTCAACAAGGAAATCTCTCATTTCCATCTGCATGTAATACTTGGTAGTGCTTAGTTGCCAACTTTCATCCCGATTAACTTCGTGAAGTGTGCAATATTATATCACTGCAGTGCAGGACAGAATGCAATTCTTAATTCGAGTACTCGAGTGTTCTCCCAGGTTATAAAAAAGTTTGGTTTCATGTCAATGATAACACACCATTAGAAATTCAAAAGTGCAATGGAGAAAAACATTGGAGTTTTTTGGTAATTACTGCGGAATGCATGTACAAAGAAGTCAGCGAATATAATTGGCATGAGTGTGCGGTGTTTAATTTTCGGCCAGAGACAATATTGCCACGCTGTTTAAATGAACTAGTGAATGATGCTCTAGATGAACACATCTCAAAACATGTGTCATATAGGCAGATTAAATATTTGTTACAAAGAGCCTGTTGCGCATTTCCTATGTGGTATGTTGATATGTAGGGTTTGCAAAAGCAAGTCGACTGATCTGAGTTGCATTGTTTTGAAGTAGTAAACGAGTATGGGTATTTATTGGTTACAGGATGTGTATCAAACTGTTTTGTGCATAGGAATGTGAAACTAGGTCAAGCAAAGTTCACCCCACAAACTTTTCTTTATCATATTATAGGATGATAGAAGAAATTAGTGAGCATTCAATTCCTCATGTGTCTGTATTAGAAAATCTTAATGTAAAATCAATATTATCAAGTTATTTAGACCCTTGTTGCATTGTAAACTTTTTAGTTGTGTGAGATAAAATTAGTAGTGGTATATCAGTCGTAAGGTGACGTTAATACCGTAGGGATTGAATATTTTAATCCCTGCAAACCATATGTTAACATTACCTCGAGGAAATCGAGTGTTGAGTATTCATATTGAGTAATGGTTTGGTTAGACAGTTTTCTGAAAGTTGCAATTAAATTTTTCATTTCCGAATTAAGCATTTCCCATTCTCGAATGAAAAGTTGCATGTGTTAATGCAGTGTTTCGACATAAACAAATGTCCTGTACATCACATGACACTGAATACATCATTACCCGCAAGTGTCGACAAAGTTTATTCTCACTACCTGGAAACATACCCAGACCTGGTTAAGAATACTGTGTTGCATGCTCAGGAATATAGTAAAGACGTTTGTATTAAAACATATAATAAACAGCCTAAACTAGGTCGAAGGAAACACAAATATTGCGAGACTTTTATCATCTCAGGAGAAAGATATTAAAGGACTTGAAGAGAAATATTAAATAAATATATACTGAAGATGTAAATAGTTTGTCAGCTTTTCGAATGTATAATGTATGGAAAAGTGTAATGTCAATGTGTAATATCAATGTGCAATGTCATAAGTACAGTGTCAAAGTATAAGCAAAGTGTAATGTTAATGCGTATGGCAGAGTGTATGTCAACGTGTTATACTAAAGTTTAATGTCGAAAGTGTATTTCAAAAGTGCAACAGACACACGTTTTGCAAGGTATTTTTATAACATAATAAATAGCCTGAAAACTTAATTGGGTTTTTATAAACTTAACACCTCCTTTCCACATGCATGTTAAGTCACTATAATTACTAACTTGATACATTTGAAATGAGAAATGTGATGTTAACACCACATTTAGTAACTTTACATTACATTTGATTTCAGTTGTCACTCAATGTTGTCTTTCACACGTAATGTTAACATACGAAAGTACTAATGTAACATAAATGTAACTTGCTTGGGTAAGAATTGTACATTCTAGCATCCACAGCAGTTTCTATTTGAAACTGTGGCCTTACCTGAATCCCTTTCCCCATGCGAACAAAGAACGCAGGGGACCCTCGCATTTTTGTAAAATCGCGATGTTACTTGACTTCCCTCCCCTATGTGTTGCGGGATGGCTTTTTAGGCGGCAGCATGTTAACCTTGTAAAGTTAGCCCATCACATAAATCTTTTATAACCACCCCTGCACGGTGTTTTAAAGCGGGCTACTAGGTCCTTAGGGATTGGGGAAGGCGTAAAAAGCTAGAACTCTCCCTTCCTCTGTCGGTCTTTATCCATAGGTGAAGGGTTGGCTCTGCGCTCCGTTCACTACCAAGTTTACCGCTCGCTGGTATCATTGATGTTTCAGGCAACCTCCTCAGTTGGAGAAAACACCGACAAAAATTGTCTCACGATCGCTTTTGAAGTTTCTACTGTGAGGATCGTGGTGTTATGGTTCCGAGATATTCAATATTAATGATTGAACACTTAAATGTAAGTAATATTTTTTATTTGCTATGTTTTAAAATTAATCATCAGTTTTTTTAATGTTAATATTTTTTAAATTATAATCTTTTTAAATAGTAAACTTTTTAAAATAATCTTTTAAAATGAAAATTCTTTATAATAATATATTTTTTCATAAATCAAAAATTTTAGTTTTTCTGCATAAATTTTAACAACTCGTTTTATATATTCACATGTTGGGGGCACTTCGGTAGAGTAGTTGGTAAATTGGTAGGCTAAAATGTGGAACATCCCTGGTAGGGTTTCAAGTACCCGTTGAGGAAAAATGTTCAAATATGAGGAAACATGTTTGTAACAGGGTGTTTAGTGACAAGTAATTGGTGTTAGGCACACATAAATTTTGTGTTTTCTTTTTCTTTCTTTTTCAGGTATATTTATATTGTTATATGTAACTATAATTTCGTATTTTCTCTTCATTTGTTTCAGATTACTTGTTTGGGGATTGGAATTAAAGGCGGGTATTGGTAAGTAAGAAATCTGAGGTGGAAGGCCTCTCAGGTAATGTCGTGGTATTACATCTGAGGTGGAAGGCCTCTCAGGTAATGTCGTGGTATTACATCTGAGGTGGAAGGCCTCTCAGGTAATGTCGTGGTATTACATCTGAGGTGGAAGGCCTCTCAGGTAATATTGTGGTATTACATCTGAGGTGGAAGGCCTCTCAGGTAATGTTGTGGTATTACATCTGAGGTGGGAGGCCTCTCAGGTAATGTCGTGGTATTACATCTGAGGTGGAAGGCCTCTCAGGTAATGTCGTGGTATTACATCTGAGGTGGAAGGCCTCTCAGGTAATGTCGTGGTATTACATCTGAGGTGGAAGGCCTCTCAGGTAATGTCGTGGCATTACATCTGAGGTGGAAGGCCTCTCAGGTAATGTCGTGGTATTACATCTGAGGTGGAAGGCCTCTCAGGTAATGTCGTGGTATTACATCTGAGGTGGAAGGCCTCTCAGGTAATGTTGTGGTATTACAGCTGAGTCAGGGAGCTGTTCAAGCTCTGATTCGTCACTCGACTTAGGTTCGTCTCAGGACTTTGCGTATATCCTTTTGGATAAGGCTTTCAGGAGGAGAATTGTGGACGTTCGAATACATAACAATAGAGTAGATTATTACATGGACATTGTTTTATATTTCCAGAAACGTAAGGTATCTGTTGTAGAAGTTAGTAATACAGCACTCAGACCTTTCAAAATTTATATTTCCACAGCAGTTAAGTTTTTCAAAAACACAACTGCCAAGGAAATGGTTATGGAGACATACCATTTTTGTATTAAAGCCAAACCCGTCCTCAATTCATCGGATGTTGGAGTGATTTACAAGGATCATATCGTCTCTCCCCTCAATACGAATATTAGCTAGTTTTGTGGCAGGGGCAGCGGCTGGGGATTGAAGCTGAATCTGCAAATTGACATACGCATTTCACAGTACAGACCATTCACCATAGGAGCATCTCACACAAACCTATCCAAATTCATTTCCAATCAGAAGGCTTGCATCAATGTTAGCTGTACAGAAGACCAATGCTTCTTGTACACTGTTGTAGCAGGTTTATTTCCTGCCACAAACAATCTCAACAGATCCTCCTCGTACCCAGATCCTCGTCGGGTTCTGAATACGAAAGGATTGTCGACTCCGTAGTATTACATAAAACCAAACATTTCGAAGAGCTGAATAACATTTCCATCAATGTCTATTCAGTAATAGACAAAGATGGGAATATATTTGACGAAGCATTTGTAAACACTAGGGAAGGGCATATCATACCCATTCGCATTTCTCCTGTGCGATGTGAGCACCATGTATATATGTTAGCCATTTCTGTTAGTGGCAGTACTACCCACTTTTATTTTGTAACGATTAAGGATTTGTCGCATTTGGTTCACAGACAGTTGATTAACAAACGCAAATCATAAGGTTTCATGCCAACAACATAATGCTGTTCAGTGTAGTTTCTCAACTTAGGAAACAAGTACATTCAATTTAGTAATTTTGCCAAATGGCATAGAATGGGTTTTGTTGCGTACTGTGATACTGAGGCTTATCTGAAATCCGTGTACACTTGCTTACCACATAGTGATAAAAGTAGCAAAATAACCATCAATTAACATATTCCATATACTTGTAGCATCTTGCTCATGTGTGCTTATAATTCTTTATTAATCCAATACCACTAGTTTGTGGGTGAAGATTTAATGCACAGGATGGTTGATCAATTAGTTGAGTGGATTGCAGACACATACAGTGCAACAGTTACAATGAAGCCAATGACAATAGCTGATAGAGCTAGACTTATGGGTCAAAACTGTTGTTACATTTGTAATAAGCCACTCGGAAAAGTTTTAGTGGTTGATCATGACCATTTGACTGGCACAATCAGAGGTCACTCACATAATAAATGCAATATATTGTCCAGACTTAAAAAGAACCAACTTTTGCTGTATTTCATAATCTTCAGAATTATGATGCCCACTGTCTAATGAAGGCTTTGGCTCCAAGACACAACATGCAGCCCGATGAAAGCTCTATTGATAGTCTGGACCATACCTCACTCCCACCAAAGGACACACATCATAATATAATGAAAGACCTGGGCATAAGCGACGAGGATTATGTTTATGCTCAATCCATGTGGAATGCACCACACTATCAAAATTTGTTGGAGTAAATAATGCAGTATTTACGTGTAGACACGTGTTTGTTAGCCAATATTTTTGAGAATATAAGGACAGTATGTTTGGCTGAATATTGTCTTGACCCCGCAATGTATATCACAGCTCCCTCTCTCTCATGGGATGCTATTTTACTTAAAACCAATGTGCGGCTAGAGCTGATGATGTACGTAGATAAGTACCTTTTTGTAGAGTGTTCGGTTAGGGGCGGTATTACCTAGGTTTCCAGAAGGTATGTGGAAGCCAATAATATTTACATGGGTGATAATAACTATCCCAGTGTGGAAGATAAGTATATCTGTTACTTCGACATGAATGTACTGTACAACCACACAGTGAGATGTAAGTTGCCGATTGGTAATTTTGAGTGGGTTAAGTCAGACGAATTTTCAATGTAAGATTTCGCCAACATGGATAATGCTGGGGATGTCAGGTTTTTTTTTTTTCGCAGAAGTAGAATAGTCTTTTCCGGTGTAATGTCATGATATGCTATAAGATCTGCCTCTTGCACCTATAACTGCCAAACTGCAGAACGGCAAAACCGAAATATTGCTTTTGACACTTGCACTGCGGAAGAAATATGTCGTACACAGGAAAACACCGAAGCACAATTTGATGTATGGGGCCAAACCTGATCCTGTTCATCGCATTTTGTGCTTTGAGCAGAAGTTGTGGATGGCTCCGTACATCAATTTCAACATTGAAAAACATGTTAAGCGGCGAATGCATTCGAGAAATCATTCCTTAAGTTAATTAATAATTCAGTGCATGGAGAAACCTTGCAAAATGTCCGCCGGGAAAGAGACATAAGAGTCGTATTGTGGTATGACACAATATATAGAGTAGCAGAATTTACTGGGCGTCCGACTTTCAAGGCAAGGCAGATACTCGATGAGTATTTGGTCCTAATTTATTTGCAAAAGGTATCTGTTATGTTTAACATACCTCTGTATACTTGTGTTACTGTTCTGGACTTGGCAACATTATTTCTGTATGACTTTCATTATAATTATATGCAAGAAAAATTTCCTCGGCCAGCTTTACATCTCCTACATTGCGATACCAACAGCCTGATTTATGAAATACGCTGTCACAATGTGAATTAAAGTATTTCCCCTGATTTGGTTACACAATTTGAAACTTCTAATTATGCACCAGATAATCCGCAAAAATTCCCTCTAGTGAATAAAGGTGTTAGATGAGTTATGAAGGATGAAAGTGCTGGCTGAATCCTCACACACTTTGTAAGTATACAATTTGTAACATTAATATTTTGTTGATAATAATTTTATTGTTTTATTTTTAATACACAAGATCCCCCTAAGTAATTTAATTAGCTCTGTAAATATTAATTCATATCCTTTTACTAGCCATACTTTTATTTTCATTATTTTCTGATTTTATGAACAGTATAAATTGTGAAACTAAACTTAATAGTATATTCTATGGTTAAAGTGACTATGGTTTGACCTTCTAGCACTAATACACTTTACATGTTGAAAAGAAACAGACAAAAGCAGAATGTTAATTTCTGTAATAAAATTTCTGTGGGTGTTTGAAAAGAAAAAGACAATCTGAAAATAATAATTTGATTGATTATTGTTACTTTTGTATCCTGTTAAAGAACCTCTAAAAGGAACCATTACTGAGTGCAGATTATGGAAGTTTTAGACACAAATTTACAGGATTTTTGCTGATATTTTGTTACCCAAGTTGTGATATTTATTATATATACCACGAGTGCTTTAGTAAGAGGATGGAAGGTATATAAATTTAACTTATTGATGCATTGAATAGGTGAAACATTTCCAACTGCATATGTGTCGAGGGAATACATCCAGCTAAGTCAGTAAATGAAAGTTTGATGTGTTACACTACAGTATACGCCATATTCATCAGTCTGGTAATTATTCACAATGGCTTTAAACATTTTATGAACTTTTGAAAATATTGATGATACTTAAAATATTGCTCATTTGAGAAAATGAAGAGCAACAAATTTTCTGTGTTCTAATTTTCTAAACATAATATTAAAGGGCAGCTAAAAAAATCCAGTGGTATGTAAGAGAGCTGATACTCTACCGAAACTATGAACTAGCCAAATGTACATATAATTTTCTTTAAAAAAGAAGAAAATGCTAAAGTTGAGAAACCAATTCCTTAATTAATTTTCTTGAGTTTTCACTATTTGAGCAATGCTTTATATGGTGGCGTCGTGAAGTGATTAATAGTAAATCTGGTCTTCATGTTAAAATGGAATATCAATACTGTAAATTTGAGTATACTTGGGCCAATGTCTTTCAAAAACTAACATGGTATGATCCTCAATGAATGATTTATGAAGTGCTATGGAAAGTAATCATGTACATTTAGAATTCTGGTATAAGTATAGTGAAAATAGAACTAAGTAAGGATATTTTGGTGTGATTTTAATAACTTCACATTTCCTATTAATTTTTGCATTTGTTCAGTGGAGGTGTTGTTATGTTTCTCTACATGAAGGAATCTGAGCGGATTAGCTATCCAAATTGATTGAGAAAGTTGTATGTGTATGTTTTTATGTATTTTCAGCTGATGCGAGATCATTGCTACATAAGTAAGATGATTCCAGTAGTGAAATGTATTTGTACACTTGTTCTTCTGTGGGAAAATGCCATTAGAAGTAGTTTTCCTATTTATACACACACATATATATTATATGTATAATATATATTATATATATAATTTGTCCTATGGGTTTGACCCTTGTCATTAATAAGGATCCAAAGTTGGGGGTACAATTCACAAATAATTTGTATATCCATTGTCCTTCCATATATATTTTATTTAAATGTCTGTTATTTCTAATCTCCCTTCCACTTATAGTATAAAGGATGTGTGTAAGATGAGAGTATAAGTTTCGTGCGTTTACGTGGAGGAAGGTGTGTAAATATTTCAAGGTTTTGTTTTGTGCATAAAGGAATTGTGAAAGAAGAAAGTTTTAACTATGTGTTTCTGTATATCATGCATGGGAGTAGTAAATTGTTAATTGATCAAGAAGGGCGATATAGTTGTGTAAATATTTGTTTTTGTGCCTGAAGGAATTGTGCCAAGTAAATGTGAAGGAAGGAGGTGTATATATAATGTTTGAGTAGTAAAATAGTTATTTCAATATATTTCTGTTTTTTATATATATTTTAACTTGAAAGGGTATATTTGGGGCTAAACACTGTTGCAATAGGGTGGGTACATGTAGTTTATAAACAGTCATGCAAACAAACTGTAACTGACATATATATAACACCCTTTTTTAAATATTTTGTTTTTCCTATGAATAATGAAATAATTTTTAAACTAAGTTATAGCGTGGAGAAAGTAAGTTTAACAAAGTGGGAACATGAGGATATTTTCGGATAATCAAGAAAGGATTCTCTGTCAGTTACACAAAGTGTTGGGGAGAAATGTTTGGAAAAAATGGTGGTAACATGAGTCATATCTTGTGAAATGATTATGCGAAAAAAGCATAACTGTCACACAAAAAAATATAAGTTTATTTGTGCTGATAAAAAATAATGTAAAGTTTATACGAGGAATTCTGGTATGTAATATCGTCATATATTCTAAAATATGTGTTTAACACAGACTTAGTGGCTGCTTTGGTAGGGAGTTTTCCAAATGGAGTAGCGAAACCTTCCCAGCAGGCGTGGGGAGACTGCCACCCCGGCAGCCCTCCTGCAGAGACCATCGCCGGCTGAGAGAAACAGCACTCCATTTAGTAATGGGGAGAGTTACTATTAGTTCGCCATCAGAGTTGTAGGTGTGCGCTTGGCTCCTATTACAACATGGTAGATGTATATAATAAACATATTATCACTTCTCAGCTCAGTTGCATGTGGGCAGTGCTTGGGGTAGGATACATATTTAGTGTGTAATTACTTTTGGTACACGTTATTTCTCTTAGTACATGTACTTAATCTTGGTACATGTAAATAATCCCAGTATATGTAATTACTCTCCCTACTTATTCATTATGCAATTACTAATTGTGCAATTAACATTTAATTACACCTTATTACAGACTTTGGGTGTCGAACCAAGGACTAACTCTTCAACCCTTACCCCTATCCTTCTAAACTACCCACTTACGTTTTGCAGCTAATTGGTAAACATGTGTACTTGGTATGTAATTACCCTCGATACATATCAATATGCAATTATATTTAATTACTCATTCCACAATTACACCTAACTAAACTGTATATGTCCAGAACCAAGGACTAAATCCTCAACCCTACATCCTCCCCCTTTCACCTATTCATCCCAACCATGTCACTTGTGATTCGCCAGCCAAAGAGTAAACATGTGTACTTAGTATATAATTACTCTTTCTACATACTAATTATGGAATAATATATAATTACTCATTATTCATTTATAACTAATTACACTGTATGGATCTCGAACCAAGGACTGAACACACACCCTACAAAAAATTTAAAAGGTCAACAAATGTCACTTGGATGCATTGTCTAGGGTACCCCCACAGCCAACAGCCAATCACAGCACATCTCAGAAGGGGCGTTACAGCCCATCAGCCAATCATAACACACATCTTAAGGGGGAGGAGGTGATCAAGACACCTCTTCCAAGATTAATCAAATTACACTACGCAACTTTTGATGTTTTTTGATCGCGAAAGATACATTCTGCCCCTACTACTGCACCCAGAGCGTTAGAACTTGTGTCGCAATGCAAAAAATAAATTCTTTTTCAAAATTTGGCAGATATAAAAAAGAGGGGTTGTCAAACATTTGTTCAGTATATAAAAAGACTGCTTATGTTCCTTTCCCCTACATAGTTTACCCCTTTCCATTTTATCTTATTTAGTTGGTATTTTAACAGAGAAAATTTGGAATATGAAATGTTTTACCCCACATACAATTTTTGGCTGTGGGAAATTTATGATTGCCTTCAGTTTTTCTGGACGCATACGCAAACTGCCCTGTGAAATTATAAAGCCTAAGTAGTGATCATATTGCTCGGCCCAACTTATTTTATCTAGATCTAACCAACCCAGCATCTCGTAAAGCTGTTAAAACTCTATGCATGTACACAATCGACCAAAAAGTAATTTGGTACCCATGAAGATAGGAAATTCAGTAAGTCAGTTGAATTGTGTGGCCACCATACGCTGCAGGCTGGTGTAGAACTTGTTGACAAGGAGATGGCACGAGGTAGAGAGCTATCGGACTTTGATAAGGGCGTGATTATGGGCTGCCATCTCAGTGGGCTGTCTAACTAGGCGATTGCACAGAAGGTAAACAGACTCAAATCAATGGTCGCATTCGTCCTGCGTAAATGGAAGGTCGATGGGCATTGTGCCAATGCTGCATGTTCTGGGCGACCTCCAATCTTGACCGACAGAAATCGCAGAACCCTGAAACGTTAAATTATCAAAAATAGGGCACAACCACTGGCTATCATCCGAGAGGAGCTTCATGCAGCAATAGGAGTGTCGGTTTCCATTGGAACATTGCTTACAGAGGTCCACCGAACTCGATATTTGGGAAGAGCAGGTGCACATAAGCCCCATATCACGACAAACAATAAAGCTCGGCGACTCAGGTGGTGTTTGGACCGTCGCAAGTGACGGGATCAGTGGAAATCGGTTTTGTGGAGTGGTGAGTCGAGGTTTACATTATTCCGGTCCGATGGACATCTGTGGGTGTGGAATCAGCCCGACGAATGGCTTCTGCCGGAGTATAAAGTGCCAACTAGGAAATTCGGTGGTGGTGGAGTGATGGTGTGGGGCTGTTTCACGGTCTTCGGCGTAGGACCGCTGGTGTTTGTCCATAGGAGCATGAACACAGAGGCCTATTGTAACATTCTGGATAACGAAATGCTCCCAACATTGCGGCGTTTTTATGGAATAGACCCGTGTTACTTCCAGGAAGACAATGCCAGGTGCCATGTTTCAAGCACTACTATGCAGTGGTATGCCGACAACAATATTCGCCGATTGGACTGGCCCACCCAAAGCCCCGACCTCAACCTTATAGAACACCTTTGGGGACGAATTGGATCACCGGGTGAGGGCTCGTTAGGCGCGGCCAAAATCTGTTGCTCAACTCATGGAATGGTTGCAAAAGTAATGGCGATGAATCCCTACCGATGTCCTGCAAACACTCGTAGAGAGTATGCCAGACAGGGTGGCTGCTGTCATAGCCGCGAAGTGGCCCTACGAGATTCTACGGGGGTGACAACCACCGAGCAAACATTGTGGACAGGTGCCCAATTACTTTTTGGTCGATAGTGTACTTTAAATCCTCTTCTAAAGTGGAATCATAAATGCACACATCATCAATATAGGTGAAAACCAAACTCGATAGAGATCAAAAACCTCTATTTCATTATCTATCAAACGATCCAGAAGCTTTGGACAGTGTCCTACTTTACCTGTTATAACATCACTAAATTACGTTTCTATTTTTGCTATTTCTTGTTCATATCCTTCATTATGTTTAAGTAACTGAATCTTTCGCACATACGTAGGGTAGGTAACTTACCAGTTTAACGACAATATCAGAAGTAAAGCTTAAATTTAAGCACCTTTTTGCTACACCAATACGCGTCTGTGATTTTCCCAAAATTTCCAGCACTAAGATTATACAATGAGACATTTTTCTATTAAACGGAATTGTAATTACCATGAGAAATTTCCAATCTTTATTTTCACGACAACCACGGCATTCAAACCAATCAAACCTACGTCGACCAGTGAAAAAATGCATTTCCCCTTTTCTTATCAGGACAGTTCCACAGGATTTTCTCACATTAACGTATTACAAACCTCATGACTCATAAGTGATATAGAAGCACCCGCCCGAATGGGGAATCTGAATGTCCCATATTGCCCATGTTAAATCTTCTGTGTTTGTGTTCCATTGTCTCAGAAACTATTAAACTTAGATATTTTATATTTCAACAGTGTTATCTTATATGTGCTTATATTATACTGTAGTAGAATAATTTATTTTAGTTTTCATTGCAGAAAGTTATTCAAAATGTAATAATTCCCAAAAAAATATTTTAAAAAATTTGATCTTTTATAAAAAAAAATATATAGTTGTTCAAACAACCTCATAATTCTAGTACAGTAGTTTCATAATGATAATCTGCAGCTTTGCTATAAGTTTTATCTCTGTAGCTAATATAGTTTTTGAGATAGTGGGTTAAATATATTGAAAAATTGAATTTTCCAGAAATTTAGGCTAAAATAAGAATGAATATACAAAAACCAAATTTCACATTAAGTCTTCTATATTTTATATTTTACTGTATAATTGATAATATTTCATTATATCTATCATTGAGAGGTGTACTGGAAAATATATCCTCAAAATTATAAACATAGGCCTAAAATTTTTTTATTTTTTTTTAAATCTAGCAGCTCTGCAAATAGTTTTCAACATTTGTTCAAGATTTTTTCTCACATAGATCTTCAGCTTTACTAAACAATTCAGCTCTGTATATTATATAGTTTTTGATTGGGTCTCCATCACTATTTTTATCAGTGACAAACCGACAATCTATCCCATATAATGGTACAAAAAATAAATCACCTCTCCATCACTATTTTGTTTTAGTGACAACCTGCCCTATATATTGGTACAAGTTCCATCTCATAATTTTATTTCGAAAGTCCCTTCCTCTTGTGCACTCCTGCCTCTTTGGTTGACAGTTCTGCTGCATACTGCGATTTTTGAATTCACGCCTTGTCCAGAAACTTTAATGTCTTCAATGCATTGGGTCCTGGACTGATATAAAATTCCTGGAGCACCTTGAATATTCCAAAATTACCTTCATTGAAAGGTATCACAGCATCATTCACACCCCACTGTAAAGTTTTTAGGCCAACACACACATTTTTTGGCAACCTTCTCCAAATCAAATTGTTGAATGACTCATTGAGATTCTGTGTTTTTCCATGAAGACACTTCCTCAACAAATCAGGATGGGTCAAATTTCTATAAATAGGCTTCCCAACTTCCATTACTGCTTCTGGTATTGAATGTTCATAGCTATGAAAATCACCAGCTAGTTTAGCCTTTCGCTATTTGCACCTTGTGTCAGGGCCAGGGGGATATAAGTGATATACTGGCTTCTTATCTGTGGAAAGTTTGCGAAAATAATTCGCCCAAATTGTTTTTATTTTCATATTTTACAGATTGTTTGTATTGCTTCTAATTGCTGTGCCATAATATCTCTGAAACTGATCAATAGTTTTGTCACTGAGCCTGCCATAAATGGTTTTAATATCAGAAATTTTTTTTTCTGCTCAATGACTGCTTCAGCTTTTTCAGCCTGGTACCCATTCTCTTCTGTGCATGGCCAACACATTCAATTTTTTTATTTCTTTCTTCTTATATGGATGTTCCTCAACTACTCTCTTGTGTGCCTTTGAATATCCATCACCAAGAAATTCTGTATAGCAGAAATTCCTGTCTTTCTCACACCTGTTCCGAATTTATACAGCAACTGCGATCTCCATACCTCCACTAGTGCCTTCGTAGTTTTTATCACAGCTGTGTTCTTCTGTTGGTAAGTTGCTCTTGAAACAATGTTTTTTCAGCACTTCAAAGTCTGACACCTTCCTAGAATCTACACTTGTCACTGTGGCTACATAGTTTTTTGAGGCGTGACCACGCTTTTGCCAAGTGCCATCAAATGCTACTGGAATACTTTTGTCCCCATCATTTATCTGAATAGCTTCTTCTACAGCAGTTTTCACTGAGGGTGTTGCAACTGTTTCCACAGCAGTTCCGATAACCTCAGTGTACTTATTCATCCTAGTAGGAGGCTGTGGCAAGTCCAAGATTCCACACAGTAGTTTTGCTGCTGTAGGACCTTTGCCAATGGCTCGTATGTCATAGAAGAATCTAACATTAGACTCAAACACGTCTCCTTTACACTTCTTTGATGTGTAGAAGGGATTACTAAAGTTACAGTTCACATCCAAAACTATCAATTTGGTAGCAAGTCATTTCTTACTGAAAGTTCTTCTTTCAGTGTCACAGGTTCTCCACAAAGGTTGCAGAACAAGTAATCACTAAAAATCTTCTCTAAAATACTTAACTATACTAAGATATAACCTAGATCACCGTTTTCATGTTCAGCAGGAGAATATGCATCATCACTATTGCTCAACTTTGCCTTCGAAGCACTGTCCAGTGTACCTGCATTGTTACTGGAAGCAGCCGAAGTCATATTTTCACCATGGAGGTCACTAACCACAATGTTGCCGACCTCAGCTGTTTTTGAATTCCTAGATTCTAGGAACTTCCATTCATGAGAACACTTTTATATCTTATTGTTATGAACAAATCAACTAAAATATGGATTTATAAAAAAATATGAATTTATATGATCTAGTAGGCACAGACAACAACAAACAAACCTCTTTGTACTGAACGAAACATCAATGTTAAGCCATTACAATAGTAACAGTGTGGGCAACATCTAAAATATAAGTTTCCTCCAAGCCGACACAAAATTATTGCTTTCAAAACTCATTCCTCTATGAAAACAAGAAGAATGTATCGAAGTGTTGACAACTACAAACAAATGCAGCTGCAACATAAAAAAAAATAAATAAAAATAAACTCATTGAGTTCTGCAAAAACAAACTTACAGTTTCGTTCATAAAAGTCTAAATATTATTTTGGGGTAAAAAAAAAAAAAGCTGACATTTTCAATAAAAAAAACTTGGGAAATGAGTTTTACAATAACAAACATACCATGTTATTCAGAAAAGACCAAATACTAGTTTAAGATTAACAACGAACAAAGTCAAAATTTCCAATTTTTTTGTTGTCAGACTCCCCAGATGATACTTCAAAGTTACCTGTTGTTACCAGAACAACAATAAAACTTACTCTTTGACAAAATACATTATTTACACAACCTACTCGAAGAGGTATCTTTCTATAAAGGACAGTGGCGCTGTTTATGTCCTGTATTTTTTACATCTGAAAAGCATAATAACTCTTTGTTCCTTTACTGAGGCGAATTCTTATTCCGATATTATCCTTTTGGTTTTCTGTCCCTTTATCGGGTTTTTCCCGAACTACGTGGATTTCCTCATGTTTAGCTTTTTTTATAAAAACATTTTTTTAGTAATGTGATTTGTGCGTGTGCGAAAACAAATAGTACACTGATGTTTTGATATTACAGGCTTTACCTCCCCTCCACCTTTTCTATAAAAGTATTTTTCGGCAGTATGATTTGTGCGAAAACAAATGCTACATTGCCGTTTTACTTTACTTTTACCTGTATGCTACATTCTCTTACTGTCAATTCTACCAAGGTAACCAAGCATAACAATTCCGGTAATGTAGCGTGCTTTCATGGAAAGGTAAATAACTTATTGTTTTCTGGAAGCAAGCTGTAAAATATAACTTCAACTGCATGTGACTCGTCGTAGGGTAAACCCCAGCACCGTTACTAACCTAATATTTTCAGATACGTACACTTTCATGGAAACACCTGGTTATTGTACTCTTTCTAAAGTTTTCATCTTACATCTACCAATTGCTAGAGCAAATCCTACTTGACTTAATATTTCCTGGCTAAATTGTACAAACGCTTATTTTTCTGCCATAGCCAAACTCACAACAGGTTGCAAAATCCCAGGAACTCTGAATAAGGACAGAGCATATATCAGATTGATAGCACATATGTTAAGAGCCAACGTGAGGGGAAATCCTACTAGGAAAGAAACAACGTTATCTACATTTACTACAACGATCTTAGCATTTCTTCTATGCTACGGGGTACATACTTTAGAGTTTTAATAAATTGAGCAAACTGACCGTCGCAAGCTCGAGCGTCGCCTTCCTCACGGACAAGTCCTCGCAGCAACTGGTGCAAAACCTCAATTCAATCATCTGTATTGAAAGTGATGCCCGCATTATTCAGTACACTCTGAAGCTATTTTTTTTGGGGAGTGACTGTACCCAAGAAGTTTTCATGGCACTCACGCCAGCTAAAAGCATACTTGATATCAGTGATTGCACTTACTAAATTAATATTTTTTTTTTTCACTTTCGTTTAAATTTCCTTCGAAAACCACACAAGAAAAGGAGTTAAATTTGACTTTGCCCAGACTGAGGGCAGCAGAGCGGCGCAGCTGTCTGTCTACATGGCAATGGATAGCCTCTGAAGCATGAAACAGGCGATACGCCCATCAGTCTCTTCAGTAGGCCTATTTTTTTCCAGAAATACCTTACCTTTTTGATTTTATATATATATATATAAGTTGGCTGTAGGAAATTTATAATTGCCTTCAGTTTTTCTGAACGCATACGCAAACTGCCTAATGAAATTATAAAGCATAAGTAGTGATCATATTGCTCGGCCCAACTTATTTTATCTAGATCTAACCAACCCAGAAGGCAGTATACAAAACGCCAAGATCCTAAAATTAATAGTGTGGTGTATGAAGGAAAAATTTGGGAAAACAGTTATTGGAAATCTTTTATATTATTATGTGGTTATACAACAAAAATGTTATATACGACCAACAGGGTTATCATAAACACTTGTAGAAATTCTGAATAAACCTTAACAAATTACCTCAGAAAGCGCATAAAAAACCCAATAAAAAGTTAAAACACACAAAGTATTAAAATGTTACGTATGTCATACAATTATCAATAACTTACGGTCGGTATAATATTCTGCGTTGAGAACTATTTCGTACGAGGCATTCCTAATACACCTTGTGTGTCCCTGGTTTTATTAGTTGGAATTATAGGTGTAATATTATAATTTGTAAATAAGTTAATGTAACCACAAATAAGGTACTGTTATGTTAACACAAGTACAAGTCACTTGTGATACATGGTATATTTAGGAAACAACCAAACAAGTCACATATGAAGTGATTTTTCAAAAGTTAGATTCTAAAGTTTGAAGAAACCACGAATAGACTATATAGTAAATGAAACAAATAATATCTTAATAACCACTCACTGTATGAAAGGATATTAGGGAGACAATCAACTCTGCACCGCATTGACCGAGAGCCAGGAGGCAGTAAACTTTTTCAGCGGAGTAAACGTGTCAACTATGGCGTGAACCAATAGCACATGGGAAAGCAGAAACAAACAGAAATTGCCTGGAATTTGGCACAATTGTAGCTTCAGTACGTTTCAGTTTCTCGTATTTCGGAAAGTTAAGTTGGCATGCCGTATAAAAGTGCGGAAGATGAAGTTCGCTGCCCAGTCTACATCTATAACTGAAGTTTCGTATCGAACGTTCAGTCAAGTGCGTGGTAAAATCGATTCAACTGTGGTTTCAGCTGGAATTTTGTTCGGAAATAACTAAATACTGCAACTCATCAGTTTTAGCACAGGAAGCAATGCAAGTTTAAAATTACATTAAGATAAACTACGTATTTCATTCACGTAGTTAATGTCAATAACATAACAAAAATTAAGATCGTTACTTGTCATTTGAAAATCTTTACTAATTACCAATTTTCGAAGAAGCTTATAATATATTGTATTTTGCTTTTAAATAACTCTTCAATAAAATTTCATATGTTTGCTGCAAACTCTTTTCAATTTTCTGTAAACATTTTTACTAACACAAATTGTATGAATAATTTTATGGCTGAAACAATTTCCGGTAAATACGAACAAAAGAAACGTATGTTTCACAGAAGCGAGTTTCTTATTTTGGTATAAACATTAGAGCAAAACGTCGCTTTCGAATATCGGGTTTCAGGAACTGAAGGCCTGGCAGACTGTATAAACATAATGTTACGCGCTGCAGCTGGCGCCGGGAGGCTGTCCTGCCCGGGGGGGGGGGGGGGTGCGGGTGGAAGGCCTACCTCGACCCACCCCCTTGGCACAACTCGGAACGACCTTACGGCCTTACGGCCTACGACCTACAAATACAAGCCACAGCGGAACTACGGGGAGTCTTTAGCGGAAGCCATCTGGCCAGTGCGCGAGCAAAGTTCGATAGGATATAACGGCGGCAGTCGAGGGGTTCGTGGTGGTGTGAATGGACGAGAGGGAGGGCGTGAAACCCGGCGAGTGAAGGCTACTGGGCGCGAGGGCGATCTGATAACTCTATAACATTGCGAACTGGCGGAACATGGACTGAACAGAGGTGGGACTGAATGGAAGTGTAATACGGATTTTATTGTAATTATTGGAACTGTCAACTATGGTCACATATTCTATAAAATAATTGACTAGGTTGATACACCGTCTACTGGGACTGATTCTTAATTTTTTGATTTCATTGATTCATTTGAGGTAATTATAATTGTATTAATTGAATTCATTAATTGTAAACAATAAGTGACATCAATTTATTGTGAGGTGTTGAGTCGGGATAATTTTGTTTGTAGTCAATGTAAATCGAATTTGAAAATTAAAAATTAATTAATTAATTTAATTAAGACATCCATCCCTTAACGAACTTGGTTTAGCCCACTTGATTTAGAGAAAGAGAAAGAGAGAGAGAGAGATAGAGATAGAGATAGAGAGCGAGAGCGAGAGAGAGAGAGAGAGAGAGAGAGAGAGAGAGAGAGAGAGAACGAAATTGTAACAATAAGTTACTGCCTGTATTGAGTACCAGTAAGAATTATTGTCCATTTCATATAAGTGGAGTAAATTTCGACAGACAATGTGACCAACCTTCACAGTATGTAAGCCGTAAATATTCTCGTTTGGAAAGTACATCGTATCAGCTTATGAATTTCTGCGAGATGTATGTTGTTATATTGGCGATATTCAAGATTACTGTGAAAGAAAATATTACTCAGAACTATAAGTTGTAATATGAAACTTTAATTGTACCTACAAGAGTTATTGTTTAAGTTATATTTAAAAAAAATGCAATTTTTAGCGATTAGAAAACATGTTTAGCAGTTATGACGGGACATGCGGACACTTAGGATCAGTGAAATGTTAACAGACTGGCGAAAGCCATTGTGAATGTCCTCTTTTATTTCATGTTTATGCGAGGGCATTGCGAGTGTTGTCGGAGTATTGTATAGGCAGTTAATTATTTTCTACTCTCTTTCGTAAATCATAGTTTGTTGTGGGCGCCGTTCTAAAATTGCGTTTTCTCGAGAGAAACGTAGTATTATCGGCACATGTGTTCTGCTTCGTAAACCGGTATGTTCCGCCTTTTCCCAAATCGCGTCTTCCATGAAGCGCCACAAAAAATATAATTTACGTTTTAAAGATTAAGTTTGTTGGGTTCAGGAAACTGGTAAACTGTTGAATTCACTAAATGGTTCTGTAAATAAATTATTTCATATACCCCTCTTAAGTAGTTTTCTGTTATGAGTATCCCCAGGTTACTGAGCTTTAGAAAATTGGCACTTGGTCTATTACAAATACACAATCTTGCCCTTTAAAGACGTTTTCCTACTTAACAAGCACACATTTTACAGTTTTTTTCCTGGAACGTCTTAGAACGGCTTCACTGAAATTGACAAACAAACGTGAATTTAGTGATGTAATTGCGCAAGGACTGCTATCAAAAAAACACGTGTTCAAGGGGTTGCGAATTGCAAGCAGTAAGTTAGCGTGTATTGTGAATACAATATTTCTCAACATATACCAGAATGCTCTAAATGCACCTGGCATTTAAAATCCAAACTCACAACATTTTTGTAGTGTAAAATAATATTAGTTTATTTGGCCTCCAACGAGTGTAAGGTTAACTTAGGTAAAAGTGAGTATGTACTGCTGCATCTGTGCGAACAGTGACATATGTGTGGTGCCTTGTCCTTTCATTGAAGTTAAAACTTTCGAAGTTGAATAATTTAAATGTCATTTCCGTACGAGCAAAATTTTTCACTGCTCCATCAAAATAATTTGTACTTCAAAATAACACACAATTGTAAGAAGAAATGCAAAACAATGCCGTCTCATGAAATACGTTAAATTGTATTACCCACCCCCCAACCTTCTACCCTCGAAATAAAATAAACAGAGCCCCAACTAACTTACTTGTCCATCACAAAAAATAAAACCGATCAAATGCCAACCAAGCTATAATATCTTACATTGACTACTAACGTCAATCTCTCAGTGCTTGCTATGGCAGGAAACCCGAGGAAAATGCAAGTGTGCATTGAACTTAACATTTGTTCACAAACGTACAAGGGCGTATCTAGACCCGGGGGGGGGGGGGAGGCTTAGGGGGCTACACCCCCCTGAAATGACACATATTTTTAAAAACCCTATTATCAAAATGTTAATCATAATATTTATATATTTGTTATTACCCACATGACATGACACACATTTTTTACACCCTTTATGGCAATCATTATATTTATTTGTTATTAACCACATATACACATCTTATACATCAAAACTTCGTTTCCTTGATAAACGGGAGAAAAAATAATTATTATAATGTGTTACCTTTTTAGTGTAATAAAATGTGGCGGTGATTAGCTTACATATAAGAAAATATTAATGCCTTATTTACAAATTGAAAATATAAGATGTTTAAATGACACGGTGATGCAATTTGCATATGACTATTGTGTTGACCTATTGTTAATTTGTGTGTATATGTGAGTGAGTGTGCATAAATTGTTTATATCCTCCTTTCCTTTTCTATACTTCCATTGTGACTTGTGAACGATGTACTACTAGTGACAATACTAATACTCATCAGACCCCCCTCCCCCTCCCCCTCGGGAATTTTTTTTTTTTTGATATGCCCCTGCAAACGTGGTTTTCTTCGCCGACAGAACAGCTGTGGCGGAAGGATCCGCTGTGGCGGCGCTACTTTTCCAGAACTGTCAGCATGTACCCAACTTGCACGAGACACGGATTACAAAGTGCTGAAGGAGTATTGCAGTGTGTGTAGGTTGGCAGCAGCCTGTGCGGCGGGCCAGAGCGTGAGCGCAGTATTGCGGCAGGACATCGACGGAGATCATGTTCGTGTGTGGCGTGCTCTACTGCACGTCGCTGGTTCGAGCCCTGCTGCCTCCTGTCGCACACGTGAGTTAACACTCTCTGGCTTAAGCTTCTGACACAATAGAAAACTTTAGCGTTTGACTTTACGTTTCCTTTCCTCTGACGAAACCACCAATGCATAATACAATATTGTAAAGTCAGGGTTCAGACAAATGAACATCGGTTCTGAGAGCTTCATAAAAATTTGTATCTGGTGAAAATACTTATATATTATATAGGAATGCAATTTACATACCCTCTAAAAAAAAAGAGCTTAAAATTTATATTTAAAATTTATTTAAAAAGAAACCTTATTTGTTCACTTTATTAAAATATGTCAATTCATATATTTACTCTTAACATTATACTTGTTTGCCATTTACTTAATTTAAGACAAGCTTTGTTTAATATACCGAGATTAAAATCGCCCTACAATAAAATGCCGCACTTTCCACAAAACAACTGTTAGCTTCTCGGCAAAATGGCTGCTTGACTTGACTTTAAATTCCAACTTTTCGAAATCGTAAAGCCAAGAGTGTTTGACTTTACCTTTGCCAGTTCCACTGTGTCAAGCTCCATAAGAAACAACATGTCGAAAAGCAAACGTAAAGTCAAATGTTAAAGTTTTCAATTGCTCAAGGGCCTTTAGCCGTCTGCATGCAACTTAGGACGCGTTTACACGGCGATAGTAATGCGCGATAGTTCCTATCGCGAGAGCTACTATCACATCACTATCGCCGTGTCAACAGCACGATAGTTACTGTCGCACCGTCACGATATCACTATCGCGATATCAGCTCGAGGTAGATAGTGATAATAACTGTCGGGACAGAATATGCAACTACCATAGTGTAAATTGTGTAGCATCACTATGGTGATAGTGCGGGTCGCAAATTTGTACATATGTTCACTTCAACAGTAACATTGCAGAATTGTTTGGATTCTGTTAACATCTGTCGCTGTTCTTACATTATGTGGCGGTATAACAGGACGTATACGATAATATATGTAGGTATGACACGACAGTATTGTACTGTAAAGGGCTTTAAACGTTTCCCAGTTTTATGCTTGAAAGCTTAGCGGGGGACGGCGGACATGCAAACTTATAACCTAACTTAAATTAACACCCATGCCTTACCCAGGATTCGAACCCAGAGCCTCCCGCACCGCAGTTCGGCGACATGATAGTATTGACAGCATATTTACTATGTAATAAACCTCGGAACAATATATGTTTACATGTCATTAATACCCTGTCACGATATTTAACTACCCCAACAAATACCAACCTCTTGACAAAATGATATTAATGTAGGGCCAATCAATGAATTTACACAAGCGTTGTCGGAGATGTCCCTCTTGAGGTTAACTATCACAGCATGTCTCGATCGTGTGTGTAAACAGAACTTATTGCGGCAGTTAGTTTCACACACTATCGTGATAGCTATTATCGTGGTAGCTACTATGACCGTGTAAACGCGCCCTTATTTCCGGGTGTGAGTTCGAGAAGCGCGGGACGGTAAGGGCGAGACTGCCACGTGAATCAAGTGCCCCATCGCCGCTAAGCGCATCGCAGTGTCCTCGTCGCACTGTGCATGTTCTCACGGGACTTGCAGCGGTCACACTATTATCTTATTGGTGAGAAGTTTGTAGCAAATTTGAGTGCAGGGTCTCTATAGGCTATTCGCGGTAAAATGAGAACTTTTGAAAGCCCTGCTTTTGATCCACTTGTATGCATGATGTGTATTCCTCCGCCTTATGTAAAATTAACATTACCACGGGCCTCATTACTCTATTCTGCGTCGATCAGGTGAAACTGTTAAATTATTTATTACAAATATGATCATGTTTACACTTCATTGCACAAAAAAAAAACAGAAAACTAACAAAATAATATAATGTTATCACAAATGATTTCCTAACACTTTCTATTCGTCGTTACGATATGGAACTAGTTTCGATCTATCGTTACCATCTTTGTGGGCGCATGCCACTCAGTGCCCCCCCTTAAAATATATGTGGGTAGGGGCAGTGACTTTTTTATAAAGTTGATTTCAAAAATGCTCACTTTATCGTGGACAGTCTTTAAGTCATTTTGTATATTTCTGACGCGCATATTTTGAGAAAGAGTGCTTTAAAAAAGTCGTTTTTAGCCGCTTTGGAGTGCTCATGTATCATGTTTCTAATAAACGTGCGGACTTGCAAGCCCTCAACATCCCTCGTCTGAAAAAATGTGTTCTTTTCGTAGATCAGCGCGTTCGACGCATGCATGATAGTTTCGTGTAAACACGCGTATTTCAAGCGCTCTGCCTGTGATACAGTTCTAGCTGTGATACACTTCTAGCGCGAGCTATGCGGGGGAACCTACGGGCCACCGAGAAATCTATTACTTCACACTTGTACAACGTGTTGTTCAACTTGCTCTGATTACTTACGAGTTATAATCTGTTCGCTGTTTTTTCAACATCTTATGAATCAAAACATTTGCAAAAAAAATAAAACATTGCTAGTCTCACGTGCTTGGTTGTCTCCTAAATATGCCGTCATGTATCACACGCGTGCTATGTGTAAGCAGCGTGTTATGTATCACAAGCGTGTTATGTATCGCAAGCGTTTTTTAATTCTGCTAATATAAAATAATTTAATTTTTGATTAATTTTAACTTTCTCTTATATTTTATGTACAAACTATAATTTTTTATTTAAAATTATTATATGGAAATATAGAGAGAAAATAGGCGTGTTGATAATAGCTAGTAAGATTTAACGCTTAAACAAAATATTTTTACATGAAGTGCTGTACCTTTGGAGTAATTTTATAGACTTGGTTAAGCTTTGTTTGCTTGAGGCGAAGGAATATTCTGGAAGTAAAAGTTTAGCTGGGCTTCAAAAAAGTTTGAAGTGGCCTTGAATGGAATACACTATTAACACTTGCATAAAACATTTTAGACGGTGTATTTTCACACAGTGATCTGTTGGGAACGCCTTCTCAGGCAGACAGCAACCAATAACAATACCAGAAATGCAATTAGATGCTTATAGTATTGACTTCTACTATGTACTAATATTTTTTCACGAAAAACCATTAGCTCTAACTATTGTCTACAACGGGCATGAAAAGGTTAATTCATAATTGTCAAATAGAAAATTGCTTTTGTTGTTATTGTTAAAAATAAATATTAATGTTAATATTTTGGACTGAAAGGTGTCCAAAATCTGAACTTTTTTTTTGGTATATTTTTAGCATTTTGCATCCTTTTCTTTGTTGTTACATAACGTAGTAGTCCAAAAAGTAAAATAATGGGGGGAAATGAAATTTCAAAAATAAATAAAACAAAATAATAACTTACATTTTTAATGTTTTTCTCCCCGCCCAAATAGGGTAAAATTTCCACGTTATGTGCCGATTTAAATAATTGTTCATGTTAAATTAAATATTGTAATTTATAAATAAAATATGAGTGAAAGTGTAATTTAACCAAAAATAATAGTGATCGAGTGAGTGAAGAGATTTGGGTGGCTCTTAACAGTGAGGTCTTGAGAGCCGATGAGGGTGATTGTAGTGAGTATGGAGCGGTGCCATGTTGAAGGGGAGGGGGAAACGGGAGATACCCGAGAAAACCTGCTGGCCAACGGCATCATCCGGTACGATTCCCACTTGCGAAAATCCGGTGACCCGGCCGGGAATCGAATCCGGTTCGCCTTGGTGCAAAAATAAGATACTTAATGTCAACACAAGCATAAAACGCGACATATTTAAGAAACAACCAGACTCGTCATTCGTGGGGTGATTTATCAAAGATCTGCTTAAAAAATGTGATGTGCGAATAGCCGCAAGTAAACTATAATAGTTCAGTTACTCACAAGGAAGATCATTGGGCACTGGGCCTTACATAGCACAGTGCCAGCTGGATGTACCTCCCGCGTGGAACTGGTGTACTAGGTCTGAAAACTATAATAGTTCAGTTACTCACAAGGAAGATCATTGGGCACTGGGCCTTACATAGCACAGTGCCAGCTGGATGTACCTCCCGCGTGGAACAGGTGTACTAGGTCTGAAAACTATAATAGTTCAGTTACTCACAAGGAAGATCATTGGGCACCGGGCCTTACATAGCACAGTGCCAGCTGGATGTACCTCCCGCGTGGAACAGGTGTACTAGGTCTGAAAACTATAATAGTTCAGTTACTCACAAGGAAGATCATTGGGCACTGGGCCTTACATAGCACAGTGCCAGCTGGATGTACCTCCCGCGCGGAACTGGTGTACTAGGTCTGAAAACTATAAAAGACATACAACAAAATCAAGAAAGAGCAATGTCACACTCTAAAACGGAGATATTAATATACACGGCATGAATCAAGCAAGTAAACTCTCTGCTATACCAATCGGCGACGACGTATTGATGTACGCTGTTCACGTTTAAAGGGGTATTCTTGAAATGGACGTTTGAATAATTATGTCACTGCCCCTACCTGCATATATTGTAACGAGCATATTGATTGGCGCTGGGCGCCCAGTTAGGGCCAGGGATGTTACATCATTCATTGCTCTAGCATGGTACGGGGCATTCAATATAATGTTACACTGGCACAAAATTACGGTACATTTCTTACAAATGTGTAAAATCACAATTTCTTTTTCATTATACAGCATTTGTTTGACTGCTACACTAATGAAATCAAATACAAATTAAATATTTGATTTCAAAAGAAATAACTGGAAAATGCGTCGTTTGTAAATCACAAAATAATCATTCCACCTTTGTAAAATATGAAAATCTCTGCGTGCACAGCAATGGAATGTGTTTGTTAACTAAAATAGGTCAAATTACCCGCGCATACTAGAGAACACAACCTGACCGACAACAATAAACGAGGGACTCAAAAACTACAAGGGAACAAGGGAACATCGTCAGGAACCCAAAAAAAATCAACCTTAATTCGTAAGCTAAGAACTGATTATCGACTATTACACTTTTTAGTATGATTATGGTACATTTGCGTACCATGACGACCTCGTCATGGTACATGGTACACATGGTCTAATAATGGCACAAGTACCATGAAAATGGTACGTCTAACATCACTGGCTAGAGTGGCTAACTGTGGATGGAAAGTGGTTCCATTACTTTACGCTGAATTAAAAGTTTTTGGTAAATATTTGTAAACATTAATGTTATTTCTTATGCTCTTTTTTTCTCAAAGCTGGTTTGCAAATGAGAAAATTACCACATTCGTAAAATATTTAGTTACCTAATAATTCCAAAGCGATCAGCCGCATGTCCATATCAATTATATTTGTGGCGGAAGAATACACTATGTTCATACAAACACATCTTAAGCAGTACTTTCAAAAGTACTCAGTTCATCGTGAACAGCTTATAAGTGACTTCGTCTGAACTGCAAAGTATCTCGCAGCCCATGCGACTGACTAGCCAGCCATTTGCTTGCTGGCTGACTTCAAGTGACTCTGTACTTGCTGTGCTAGAGTACACTAAATGCGTTTTACAAAATTTATTAGTAATTTAGAAAGGAAGGTAGTCTATTGTGTAACGGGTTCATATCGAGTACAGCTAATAGTTCCAGGCCGTTCTAAAAGAATATTTTAAAATAATGCGTATAGAGGTTCCTTATGCTAGAATGCACACATTTTCTCTCAGTTGGCAATAACTTACACGAAAATGCAAGTAATAATACAATTCGCCCTATAGGAGAGCCTGTAGCCTGATAAAAGGGCACTTTAGCGTAAAAAAAATTACAGAGGGAACCTTGTACTACGGGATCTTCATTATCAAATAGAATGAAACTGAAACAGACAGACAAGCGGAAAAGAAAGACCGAAAATTGGTCTGAAGTGATTCGTAAAGTTGGTGTGAGCGTGTGTGAATATATATGTATTCACACACACACACACACACACACACGCACACACACACGCACACACACACACATGCACGCACGCACGCACACACACACGCACGCACGCACACACACACACACACACATATATATAAACCTTTGAAGATATGGCTAATCAAATAGCTCATTTTAATATTTTGAAAGCGAACAAAGCACAGCGAGGGTTGCCATCTATACCTATATTGTATTAAATTTTCTAATTCGGAAGAAAATTTGATTTCTGACGACGGCATTTTGGAACTGAGTAAAAATTCCTCTGGTTTTTATTTAACTAAGCACTACCATTTTTGATTAATTCGTACTAAAATTTATACACAAAAGCGTGGAATGTCTAATGATGTGCGACTCACACACATAACGCAAACCGCATGTTTCCAACTTACTTTTCCGTTGCGAACTACAACCGCCGTTTGTTTATATTATTCTCTTACATCAAGTACACGGAAATAAAATATATGATGGTCGTCAAGAAAAAAATATTCGGTTGATGCTTTCGAAGGCGAACAACTGTTGATGGTAAAAGACAGCCCGCGGTGGACCACAACACACAGATAACAAGAATAAATTAAATTAAGGTCTCACGAACATGCTTCTCTATCGAAAAGATATCTGCTGGCGGCCTCGAAATGTTTGGCTGCCAGCGATAGTATTCGTGTCGTCCAGAGTAAAACATTTCGCTAACTGCAAACCTGCACTTGTTATACTCCGGGCATGCCATATTTCTCTGTGTTCGTGGCCTTGTTAACAGCGAGTGAAGATATATGGGCGGATTTCAAATGTTGGAGCTGCGCGTCCGAAGTCAAGAAGCGAGGGAGCGATTCGGGCGACACTAATACGCAAGGCCTAGTGTCTCATCGCTCCTACGAGCAAGGCGTGCAGTGTTTCCGTCGTGACGCTCTACTGTGTAAATTAGATCCGTAACAGTGAGGTTTTATTACACGCGATGAAAGCCTACGGCTTCAACTACGTTCATATCTTCGTACTTCTCTCTTGCCGTTTAAGGAAAACTGCACAGGCAAGCTTTAAAAATGCAATATTTGACATTTTACGATTTTTTTTTCTCCAAGAATATACTAAATATGACAAAAGTAAAATAGCAGGGACTTAGATAATAATAATAATTTTTTTTTTTTTATCTTTTCTGATAAAAAGTCGTATTTGTAGAATATTTATTTACCGAGATACGCGTATTCGCGCAAACAACTATTTCACAAAAAACATACAGGTCCATATAACTCATAACACGGAGGTCCTGAGAGCCGATGAGGGTGAAGTGAGGTGAATATGGAGCAGCACCGGAATGAAGGGCGGGGGAAACAGGAGTTCCCCGAGAAAACCCGCCGACCAGCGGCATCGTGCGACACGATTACCACGTGAGAAAATCCGGGAGTGGTCCGGCCGGGGATTGAACCCGGGTCGCCTTGGTGGGAGGCGAGCATGCTAACCTTCCATCAGGTTACTAACGAATTCTTGGGGGATGTTGTTGATAAATTAGAATTTGATTGCACGATCACTTTATTCAAAGTAAGTAATTGTTACAAATTAATGAATGCAGAAACGAAACTTTCCATAGTGTGAAGTTCTGAGACCTTGGCGTGTGTGCAACTTTTTAGATATGACTGGTGTGCACGCACAAGTCTAAGTCGGCAACATTAAGCGAGGTCTCGCTGTGGGAACACACTGAACTCACATTAGAGAGGACCCGTGTTCGATTCCGGGTTCAGCCATCCTGACTGACTTAAGATCTTGAAGGTCGTTCGGGTTCACTCCACGCGATCGCTGGTTCCTTCTCCCGTTACATACACTATTGCGCTGCCGACGAGACATTCAATGAAGAAAAGGTAATGTTGAATCAAACGAAGATTGTTTGGCGCAAAAAAATGTAATTGTTGGTACAGCAGGGGCGACGAAATATTTCGTTGTCGAAACTAAATTATCTTGTTCTTATTTGGTTGTCCCAGAGTGTAAGATGTAGTTGTCGCAACAAAATATCGGTTTGACTCTGCGAGCATGAAACTGTTTCTTTTGACGTAGAACAAGTGTGGATGTCCGGCCGAGGTCGTGTGCGCAATCAGCATCAGTTTAAGTAACTATTCATTAAGAAAGCAAGTTTCTATATACAGAATGATTCTTAACTATACCCACAAACTTCGGGAGGTGATTCTTCGCGAAAAAGTAAACAGAAAACATATCAGACACTTCATACCTAAACCAAATACCAAGGGAGGTATGAGCGCTTTAAAAAAAAAACCGAGCTTTTAAGCCGTATTTGAGCAAAATATCGGCTCTTGCTTTGAAGGTCCCGATAACATACAGTACTGTTCCGAGAGTTGTCATTGTATTTTACTCTGTTACCTATATTTTGCACCAGTACGGTTTAAAACCTCGTTTCTTACGGGCTCATACATCCCGTAATATTTGGTTTACATATGTTTTCCTTTTACTTTTTCATAAAGAATCACCAATCACCTCCCGAAGTTTGTCCGGTCTAATTGCGAATCATCCGATATATATATATATATATATATATATATATATATATATATATATATACGCTTATATAAATACATAGAGATGTGCAGCTTTACTTTATACTTGACTATATTTAATTTGTTTTTTCACCAAAATGTTTGTAGCATTACTATAGGCAGCAATATATGCACTAATAAACACTGTTACTCTCCAGATTGTCACAAGTAACTCTTGCTCTAAGTAACGGCCATCGAGCTCAACGCAAGTATGCCAACGGTGGCAGTGGCGTGTGAGATGGCGCCGCACCCGTTCAGATATCCCGTGAGTTTGACATATGTAGTTGATACTCACATGTACTGTAGAGCCACCTTGCGGACGATAGGTGAATACCAATTACTATATCCCCCCCCCCCTTTGCCAATAAGTATCACCTCTAACTGGCCCCCTCCGCCTAACGTTCCCAGTCTCCAAAAGTGACGTTGTGCCCCCCCCCCCTTTTTAAAAATCATAATCACAGTTTTGCACGCTTAAACTGAAACATTATGTATAGACAAAATAATCTTGTTTTCATCAACAAAAATTTTTTGGTAACCAGAAACAGTTTTTTTTTCTTTTCAGTGTAGTATCGTGCTTAAAATCAGTGCTTGCGAATTATCAGCCGGCACTAGAAAACTCGCGGATTCAGTGTAGTGTAGCCCGGACTTTGCTTACCTGAGCTTCAACTGTTTCCTTACTGGCTGCTGCACTGTGAGTGACTCAGCGCTCCTTGCTTGTTTCCTCGCTGGCTTGTTATTGTCTCTGCGTACGAGCCGAGCTGTCATGGGGCGAACATCGTGCTCGTGGTTGCTCTCTCCGGGATCTGCCCGCCCTTTGAGGACCAGCGAAGGCGAGGTGCTCCTGCGAGTACGGCGGGACCATGGCAGCTCGGGTGTGGTTGGTGACTAACCCGCAACTCGTCTCGCTATCAAGGTGGTGGATAGGTGATCTGCAGGCTCTGGGGTGGCTGGGAATATTCCAATACCAGCCCATGAACCAACTGGCCGGTGCGAGAGCGCCATTGTCGTGGACGTCGAGAACCTGGGCGGCTCAGTACGAGATGGCAAAGCTCATCGTGCCAACGATCAAGACGAGGAAGGGGATCTCGAGGTGCCACAAGGGCCAAGTGTAGTGAACCTCACTGCTGGATTCTGCGGGCTGCCAACTGCGGACGCGTGATGAATGGACTGGAATGCGTCGCACCTTGGAAGCATCACTGATGTCTACCATCACTCCTGTGCCAAAGCGGATTCGCTTCCTCCACTTGTATGTCCCGGATGTCCCGCCGAGCTATTTGAATAGCTCGCCCAAGACCGACGGATTATTTGGGAGGATGGGGAGGGGGTGGCTCCTCGGACAATGCTCTCCGCCTTCACACACTGAGTAGAGACCCTGATGTCAGCGCGGAAGAGCGAAGATGGAATAGGTGCCATGACAGAGCTGCCCAGTTTTCCGTCGCACTCGACGAGAAGCAGGGCGACCCTGCATTCAATTGCTGCTCTCAGTATTGTTGTACTGGTTCTCTTGCACAGAAATATCGACATCAGTTTAATCTCAAGGTTGCCTGCACCCACAAACACAGCCCCCTCTCCTCGAGATTTTCAGCCTCATATTTAATAACACGTATTCCACACCAGCTGTTTCCCGTGTCATTTTCAGTAATGTACGCACAAGGTTTAACTTCTTTCCTGTTGGGAGGGGTGTCTACGGTGTCTATGCTGGTTTTTCCCCTCCCCCTTCTTAACTATATTATCAGCTATAGGTACTCTCTAAGAAGGCGGTCAGGGCCCAAAACTGTGGCCATAACTGCCCAATCCCTCTCTGCCGCGATGTACGTCTCCTTGCATGCAATTCCCTCTCATTTATGCGTATGGGGCTCAGCCCTGAGACGCAATCACCCGTCCTTACCTCGGACATACTTAGCAATAGGGTAGGTTAGGAAAATAAAATGGTATCTGCGTCTTCCAGGGAGTATTTAGTGGACTGAGACCCAATTGTCAACACAAGCGAAAAGAAAACGCGTTTGAAGTCTTATTGTGTCCTCAAGTGAATTTGTAAGAATTGTTATTCCGCATTCTCGGATCATTTCATCTCTGTGTCCCAACATTGAACTGCTTTTCTGCCAATACGACTTGCAATAACGGCATGGTTTGGATTTTAGGTTAGAAAACTGATTTGTAAACAAATGCTTTGAGAGGTTTTTATACTTACTCTAATCAATTTGTAATGCTTTTAAATTTAATTCGAAGTGGTAAAAGTATTTGATTAATATAACAGTTCTTGTCATTTAAAAATTGAGATATACGCAAACACGTTCATCACTGTTGACCATGTGACTTTGACAGTTGTGTAGGATTGGGGTAGGTCAATTTTGGGTACATGCGCAGAAGACGAATAAGCGGTCTACTTCATGTTTAGTCTATGGTTTTGATAGCTGTGCATGAAAAAAAGCGATTTGTTTTTGGAACACTGAGAGGGGTAATGCGCAGCTGGGGTTCGCAGTTAACCTTTTATTCATTCTACGACTGGAGCGAAATTCAAGTGATAATATAATGTGCAGAAGTTGAAAACGCGTCGGGCGAGTTGGAAGAGTCCATTCCCGCTGCAAGAAGGGGAGTGCGGTTGTTCAGTTCAGTAGTGACAGCGGCCGACTGCGGTTGGGCTAGAGCTGCTCCGCATGTGTGTATTACATGTCGAAAATACATACATCACTTTGACGGTACACAGCAGTGCGCTAGTAGAAAGCGATGTTATCAGTTTGGTATCCATAGCGCCAGTGATGTCAAGAGGTTTACCTCCCTCCAGCAGTGACTGTTCATGAGAACCCTCCCCTATACTACGCTCCTATAACTTACCTCCCACAAAGCGTTCCAAGATTTTTGTCTCAATTTGGTCTTTACTATACTTTTGTTCCATCTGCGTCGGGGATGAACACCGGATAGGGCGAAACATGACAACTAATTTGAGGAACGTCATTCATCAACTTTTTTAAATATACATAATAATTTTTTCAAGCGAAGCAAGTGTTATTAGTTTTGAATGACATACATAATACAAGTATATCATAGATAAACATTATTGTACTAATATAAACGATTATGATTTTTAAGTTTCAATAATATACACGCAAAGCTGTATACAATGAGTGCAGGTGACTAGAAAAGATGACCAACTCATGTACCATTCATGTCTCGTTTAGTCAATTGATAAATATTCTTTCGAGAATTAGGAAATGGAGAAATTGAGAAAATATTCCTGTTCTGCAAAAATAATTACGTGAGTGTGTTTAATTCAGCGCAGCGTCTGGAGTGCGAATGTTTCAGTATAATAGTACAGATCACTTAAGAATATAGAATCGAAACAGCCTCTTGCATGAGAAACTAGAGCAGCACCCGCCAGCGATTTGTCTTCACTGGCCAACGAATTTGCAGGCCATCGTTCACCAATCAGCGGCCGAGGCCTGCAACCCCAACAATATGGAATATTTTACTACAGGCAATAGCCAATCAGAAACAAGGTCCGTTTCTGGAACCTCGCCCACCCTGTTAGCGTCCGAGTAATGCTACCTGAAAGAAACCACTATGTTAATTAATTTCTGAATGTTTACTTATTCTGAGACTTTCATAAGGCAATGGTGTATATGAAATAAACCTAACCGCCAGAATATAAATGCTCATCATATTTAGGTTAAAAAAAAAAAAAAAAAAAAAAACAAGGGCAGCCGGATCAAAATTTATCCGTAGGAAATTTTTAAAATTTGACTAACCCATTCAGTCTCGAAAATAAAATTAATGAGCTCAAGTGTAGAAATCGTTATATTTTTTGGTTTACACTTTATTTACTTGTGTAGAGCGTGCTTGTTGCAACCAGAGGAACCACCTAATGCGTGCTTGTTGTCAGCACTTACTATTCCCAAATGAGAGGTGCAGGAATGTAGATTTCTCACAAAAAAGAGGTTCGAAACACCAGCCACTGATTACTTGATGCGTACAGTGCCGACCATAAACATACTTCACGTGCGACATGTCTTCGATCATGGACATATACTCTAAATCGGAATCAGCTATTTTTTTTACTGATTGTCAGTTGAAACTTCTCCATCCGGAATCTGTGGAAAAAAATATCTCTCATTCATCAGTTAAAAGAAATCTACTAATTTGAGCTGTAGAAAAGTACTTATTTGTAGTTGTTATTAATAAATCAGCACTGAGCATTCCTATGTGATGTAAGTTAGGTACGATTTATTTTGTCGCAGAACACAAATATTGTCTACACAATAACTTTTTTGGACGTGGTTGGGCTTGAACCTCCGCCCATAAAGCAAAGCATGCTGAAGCTTTCATGACCAGCCATATCCACTGCCCTATTTTACCACTGCCAAATGTGTGCTCGTATTATGGGAACTGAACCACAAAATGTAATATCAAATATTGCAGTAAATTTCGTGATGTGAATGTATTTCTTGTTGTCGAAATATACAGATTTTCTGCTCAAGTACATGTCTTTGCAAAGTTCGAAAGTCAATCTATCTTTAGTTTAGTTATGATTCTGTGCTTTAGAAGATAAATATAGTGGTTTCAATGTACGAGGTTATCGATGTCCACTAGTATACGCCATTTTACAATGCAACGAGACACTACAAATTTAAACTGTTATTTTTAGTGACAGATAGATAATTGATAAGTCTACTTACTCGATAGTGCGATGATTCAATAAGAAAGGTGGATTTACACCAACAAAAGTTTTGTGGTCTCTGCAAGTTAACAGATCAAATAATGAGGAAACGACAAATTTGATAAAATATTGCATTGTTTCTAACGTTACACTGTCTAGTTAGTACAGTTATTACTAGTCAGTCTGTCTCTTCAAAATAACAGTTTCATTCTGTAAAACATCGTTGCATTGCAAAATGGCGGATACATAGAAAACACCAACAACACCGTTAAAACCACTATATTTCTATTTCAAAACACACAATCTGAACTAAACTTTTTAGAATGACTTTCGAGCCTTACGAATGCATATACCTACGTACGCATAATATGTGTATATTTCGACAACGTGAAGTACTTTCACATTACGAAACTTACAGCCGTTCGCCATTGTAAGTTTATGTTACTACACAAATGCGAGACTGCTTACCTCAGTGGCAAAGCAGCAGAGTTGGTAGAACGTCAGCCAAAAGAAACAAGAGAAAGTGTTGCGTTTTGAGGTGGCGGTTCGATACCAACCACTTCAAAAATTTCCTTGTAAATGTAATACATTTTTTTACGACAAAATAATTGTATACCTAAGTTATTTCAAACCGTAATGCATGGTTTTCAATCCTTGTGCTTTTTATTAATCGGCTATAAATAACTGATTTTCTACTGTTTGTATTAGTGGAATTAATTTAACTGAAGATATTAGTAGTTTTCTTACTCTACTGACTCCGGATGAAGCAGTTTCAACTGACAATCAGTAAAAAATAACTGATTCCGATGTATAGTGTAGGGAATGGACGGGATAAACCTGTTGTTAGAGGCGAGAGTCCTCTTTACGGCAAACTGAACTTCCTCAAGCATAGTGAAGCACAATACCAACGCATCTAGCAGTCGACGAAGAACACAAAATGGAAGACTTGTGCGTACTCCAGCGGGCGACGCAGGAGACAAAGAAGTTGCTTGATGGTGTAGCCAACCTGTAAACCCAAATTTGTGGTTAAGATGTCGCCTACCTTAGACATCCCCTTTTCAAATTGTTCACTGGCTAAAATGGCGATGTCCATTCTCAGTATAGGTTGCTCACGGTTAACTGAGCACTTTTTAAAACACAGCTTAGAATCAACTTTTCTCCTTATCTTGTATCCTTCTGACAAGCATAACATTAACATTGTCATCTATCATTCGAAGTGAAAGAAAGGGATTGTTATGGACACAAGTGTACTATTGATATGTACATTTCTACTCTAATGTGTGTGAAACATGGAATTCCAATTCAGTGACCATGAATTTAAGAGTGAATTCTCTTAAATCGAACGTGAAATTTTATGACTATTTCTATTAATTCGATGCTAAAGTGACTGCAAACCTGCGAGCCAGAGTTTACTGCAGCATATACGTAACCTGTAAGCCAGTGTTAATTGCAGCATTTACATAGCTAGCGAGTCATAGTTTACTGCAGCCTATTCATAGCCTGCAAACCATTGTTAACTACAGCATTTATATAGCCTGCGCGTCAGAGTGTACTGGAACATATACGTAGCCTGCGAGCCTGTGTTTACAGCAGCATGTGCATAGCCCACAATCCAGAGCTTACTGCAGCATATATGTAACCTGCAAGCCAGCATTTACTGCAGCATATACGGAACCTGCGAGCCAGTCTTAACTACAGGGTGTACATAGCTTGCGAGACAGAGTTTACTGCAGCATATACATAGCCCGCGAGCCAGTGTTTACTGCAGCATATACATACCCTGCAAGTCAGTGTTTACTGCAGCATGTACATAGCCTGCGAGCCAGAGTTTACTTCAGCATATACGTAACCTGCGATCCAGCATTTACTGTAGCATATATGTAACCTGCGAGCCAGTGTTTACTGCAGCATGTACATAGCCTACGGACCAGAATTTACTGCAGCATATGTAGCCTGCACACTAGTGTTAAATGCAGCAAGTACATAGCCTGCAAGCTAAAGTTTACAGCAGCATATACATAGCTTGCGAGCCAGTGTTTACTCTAGCATATACATAGCCCATGAGCCAGAGTTTACTGCAGCATATATGTAACCTGCAGACCAGTGTTTACTGCAGCATATACATAAACTGCAACCCAGGATTTATTGCATCATATACATAACCTGCGAGCCAGTGTTTTCTGCAGCACGTGCATAGCGTGCAAGCCAGTATTTACTGCATCATATATGTAGCCTGCGAGCCAGTCTTAACTGCTGCATGTACATAGCCTGCAAGCCAGTGTTTACAGCTGCATATATGTAACCTGCAAGCAAGCATTTACTGCACCATATACGTAACCTGCGAGCCAGTGATTACTGCAGCACATATGTAGCTTGCGAGGCAGTGTTTACTGCAGGATATACATAGCCTGCGAGCAAGTGTTTACTGCAGCATAGCCTGTGTGTTAATGTTTACTGCAATTTATATGTTGCCTGTGAGCCAGTCTTTATTGCAGCATATACACAGCCTTCGAGACAGTGTTTACTGCAGCATGTACGTAGCCCACGAGCCAGAGTTTTATGCAGCATATACATGACCTGCGAGTTAGTGTTTACTGCAGTATATACGTAGCTTGCGAGCCCGTGTTTACTACAACAGTATATACGTAGCTTGCGAGTCTGACAAGTTCAGAAAAAGTTTATATAATGATAGCTTTTAACCTTATACTTGGGTGATGTCTTAGGATCATAACCTTACCTACCATCTATTAAAATCTATCGTTAGTTTTTAAATACGCAGAAAAAACCACAAAATGTTTGCGATCGGGAGTACTCTGAGAAAACCCAAAGATATGTTCACCCAGAAGAAAACATGCTATATGTATAGTCCTCTTTTAATAATAATAAATTATGTATATTCATATCTTATTGTAGTAGTTATATATTCCTATCTTATATATTATTGTACATATATATATTACTATCGTATGGATGTTTACATATTTATATGTGTTTTCTTCTGGGTGAACATATCTTTGGATCTTGTCAGAGTGCTCCCAATCCAAAGGTTTTATGATTTTTTTTCTGCATATTTAAAATTTCGGTAAAAAGTGATGTTTCTTTTTATTTTGAATGGTAGATTTTCAACAGATGGTAAGTAATGTTAAGATCCTATGATATCACCCAAGAATAAGGTTAAGAGTTTTCATTATAAATATTTTCCTGGACTTGTCAGGTTGTCGAGCGGTCTAAGACATTGGATTTAAGCTCTAGTTTCTTGTAAGGGTAGTGTGGGTTATAATTCTGGGCAATGCAATTAATTTTCAGACATATATTGAGACATTCGAGATGGTCTCATTGGCAGTTCGTCTGTCGTTCGAGAAAGAGTTCTCTTTCTCTGACTGAGTTCGAGTGACTTGAGACTTAGCTGCATCATGTTAGACATATTAAAGCAGCGTATGTGTCGCTGATACAAATAATCCAAAATGCCTTTCTCTCATCGTGAAGATATAGTGAAAACGATGGTTTGTTGTTCTAGTAGTCTGATAAATTTATCAGCTAATGTGACATAAGGAAAGCTTAAATCACTCGCATCACTCGACACAGTTACTTAACTCACATACATACCTACCTAAAGAATTCCTTCTCATACAGTATATGCATGACATGAAATAAAATTGGTTTACAAGAGAAAAAGAAAAGGTGTATCCTATTTTGAAGTATGTATAAGTATTAAGACGAATGGTTGTTTGATGGATGAATTCGCAGGATAGATAATGAACAGGTTGATTATCCTTCCATATTACACGGCATCGAGCATATTGCTTTTTTACAATTTCATACTCAGCAGACCTACAGCGAGATAGTTTAAATAGATAACATACACTAATTGTTCTGATGTGAAAACAGTTTATCAGCTTGCATCATGTAAGAACGTATGTAATTTTGCCAACGACCGTGGCAGAGGGGATAGTCATGATAGGAATAATCTACTATGACCGTGTACTCTTCTAAAGATTGCATCAGTGGTCGAAGACTTATTATCTGTTACACCGACAGCATCGGCGACAGCAAGGGTTTCTGAAGAGTCGCTACAAGCATTATGGTATCACTGCTGTTATTGCGGAAATACTTTTAGCCAAAGTTGTAATGCGAGCCGACATGAAAGTAGTCGTTGCTTGTTCAGTCTAGCATACAAGTAATTCCACTGTAATAAGTGTGATACAGCGTTTACTCGTAGTGACATCCTAAATAGACAGAAGATGGAATGAAAAGGAACTGTTTGTCGATCATCGGAAACCAAGTGCAAGTATTGCAGCAAGACATTCACGACTAGGTTTAACGGCAGATAACATGAAGATAGTGCCTGTCCATCTGCAAGACCTAGATATGTCTTAACTGCAATGCTGTATATTCGAATAAGCATACCTTGACTACTCACAATAAGATTTGTACTACAAAATTAGCATAAAAAATATGTTTGAGTGTATGTAAGTAATACTATGTATTTTGGGTAAGCGTGTGAAATAAAGATAAAGTGTATCGAAGACTATTGTTTATATTCATTTTATCATCAAATATATATTTTTTCCTTCCTGTTGTGTGCAATGTCTTGATATATACAAGAGAAAAGTAAGCTATGAGGATATAAGAACATTAAATATATGTATGTACATGTTAGGTGTAGCTATTGAGATGGTCTTCTTGGGCATTTTAAATAGTAATAGAAGAGACATACAAGACTTTTTAATGAAATTATTTCTTCAGTAAAGAGTTGTCCGAGAATAACGGAAGGGAAACCTCTAATAAATAATGTGAGATGGGGTATGTTATTCACCTTCAGTAGCAATTGCTTTGACACCATATTGTGTGTTTGAGATCGTATCTGATTGAAGATGAAGTACAAGTCTGCATGATGATGATCAAAATGATGTTGTGATTACGATGTGATGATATGATGCTGCTGTTATGATGATGTGATTATGTTATGAAGATATGATGATATGGTGATAATGGTGATGATATGGTTTAACTGAGTAATTCGCTGAAATAGTCTACAGGGATGCTCATACGGTTGTTTTGTGTTCATGGATGGTATGAAGGAAAGAGCTTGGTATAACCGATATGGTCTAATGGAATGGATAGTAGATATTGGCTGTTGTTATGTTGCATTCAAGTATTTGAGGTATTACAAGTTAGAATATTTTGTCTGGAAGAATATTTTAGAAATGGAATTTTGCTCTGTTTTTTAGCAGCGACTATGATATGACATATAAATACTATGATATATTTTAAACCATTTTCGAAGGGCATATGGAGGTTTGGGCTATATAGTTGTTTGATATAACATTCAATTATGATTGGACATTGGGAAAAAGCTGGTCGACATATTTAATTAATAATAATGTGATATGTGTGAGTTGTCCTTTTCTGTAAATGAAGAATTGACATCGGGATGTGTAAAAGAAAAGAAATTGTTATATGTAAGCCTGAAAAATAAATGAATCCATTAAACTATTGCAATATTTTTAATTTTTGAATGAAATTTATAAATGAGTGGTTTGTAGGATTTGAGATGGCTCTAGCATAACTATTTCTTATAGTGAATGCTCTCTAGTAAATATAATATCCTGGTATGGTTGCAACATGTTTGTGAGGACAGTTCAAAATGTTTGTGTGTAGGAAAGATGAAATGAAATACTGATAGCGAATGTTCTCTAGTAAATGAAATATCTAGGATGTTTAAAGGTAGTGGGTAAGGGCTGGTAGAATGTTTGAACCTATGTCCTTCGAATATGTGTTGAAATATATTATTTGCCTTCATGTGATATACGACTTATATATATATGTATATATATATATATACCTTACCTATAGGCTGGTAGAATGTTTGAACCTATGTCCTTCGAATATGTGTTGAAATTTTTTTTTCCCTTCATGTGATATACTGATATACGACTAATATATATATATTAGTCGTATTATATTTATATAAGTCGTATAATATATATATATATATATTAGTCGTATTATATATATGTCGTATATCACATGAAGGCAAACTTTATATTTCAACACATATTCGAAGGACATAGGTTCAAACATTCTACCAGCCCTTACCTATATATATATATATATATATATATATATATATAGTTTATTTCTTGTATGTAAGATGCTTATAGAGATACCCGTTTTTAAAAAGAGTTCTGTATTAATATTTAATATAATGCTTTGAGGCCCCAAGACTATAATACACCCCAAGTAACTCATTTTTCAATCATACATAAAACCTAAGTGTGTTTAAAAACTATCATAAAAATAGGAAAGAGCATAGAGTTGTAAATGAACTATGGCGGAATGTATCCTGCCAAACTGCATTAATATACAAGAGGATAAAACTACACTATAAAGTGAAAGATTGGAATTATCAATACTATTATTTAATATTTCTTAATTTTTTCTCTTTTCTTTGCACTAATATTACAAAGACCTCAAGGGGATCAGAACAACAATCTAGTTTCCCATCTTAAAACTAACGAGTATTTTACAATAATATTTATGAAATATGCATAGAAAAATAGTCTTTCCCAAATGGACTTTTAATTATTTGCTTTCTCATTACATTTCTTGTCCCACATGAACTCTTAAAAGGTTCTTTTCCATACGGAATAATAAATTCATTTTTAAATTTTTTCTTTTACTTTCCTCACAATAATTGGTTAAAAGCATTTACAAAATTCGCCTAAGTGTTGAACCAAGAGAATTTCAACATTAAATTCAAAAAATTTGCTTGTCATAAATTTTTTAAATTTAATGTTGAAATTCTCTTGGTTCAACACTTAGGCGACTTTTGTAAATGCTTTTAACCGATTATTGTGAGGAAAGTAAAAGAAAAAATTTAAAAATGAATTTATTATTCCGTATGGAAAATAACCTTTTAAGAGTTCACGTGGGACAAGAAATGTAATGAGAAAGCAAATAATTAAAAGTCCATTTGGGAAAGACTATTTTTCTACGCACATTTTCTAAATATTATTGTAAAATACTCGTTTGTTTTAAGATGGGAAACTAGATTGTTGTTCTGATCCCCTTGAGGTGTTGGTAATATTAGTGCAAAGAAAAGAGAAAAAATTAATGCTTGCAATGACTCATACTGTCGTTCCACCCTTAACTTTCCCTGTACATAACATGTACCGCCATTAAAAATTTTATCTTTGACTTTGTACAACAAACACAAAAATTTGTGTATCCCAAACCTGGCCACCTAAGATGTTCCTTGGCAATTAACAGGTATTTTTAAGGTAAAGTTGGTTTACTTCGGATACACAATTCATTATTCAAAATGTAAATCCACCACTATTTTCAAATTAAAACAGAGAAAATCTCTGGCTTGTAAGTTCTGGCAGAGGCCATTTAATCTTCCCGAACAGCCCGTTTCCAAAACGAAGGGCGAAACAAGACCAAGAATGAAGCTATTCGATCAGCCCAAAAATGGCAGAGAACTGACAACATACAGAGTATCATTTTCGGGAAAATTTAAATTATTTTTTGAAAAGAAAAATTTCGCGTTCCTCCTCTCTTTTTTACTGACATATCTTATTAGAACATTGGAAGTGATTCCTTATTATGCTGTACAGAAAATACTTATCCTGCTATTATTACCCAAAAATATCCTGACTGTAAATTAGAGCATCAAAATGACATTCCTGCCGTCCTTAAGCTTTACATTTTTATTTAACCAGTGACAAACCGAAATACCTGACCTGTTATCAGGGGAGACTTCCCTCGCAGCCATGCATCTGAGCCTGATACCAGGTTTCGGTAACGCTTAAATACAAATCTCGAGTACTGCCTCACTATAGAGGTAAGTACAATCATTCACCAATAGCGAGCCAGTGTCGAATAAAACCTCCTCACAACTATCCCCTAGTGGGGTACCCACAGTTCGCTAAGTGTAATGAACAGTCCAGTTCATTTTCTATGATGTAAAGTCTGCCGATTCAAATTCAGCCATTCAAATTGGCGCGGGTCAGGAGAGTGGTTTCAGCCACATGGTGAGCAAGGAACACTGCTGACATCTGGTGGGCGCTGCGTCAACTCCCGCCAGCACCATGCGACTGGACAATTTAACGTTGACATTGCCGCTGTCGGATCATGTCCAACAAAACATTTATATGTGCGGTAATTACGCAGCTACGAGCCGAAATTCGATCAACGTGGACATCCTTCTTCAGAAATTAAGTATTCTTAAATATAAAAATAAGTTCTGTAGTATATTTAGTTCATTTTTCACATAATTTGTTTTCACCACACGTCTCTCGATCAATAATTTTCCATGGCGGACGGGTGAAGTCGTTCTTGCCTGAGGATACAGGGTTAGGCGGAGAGAGCCAACACGTAATTATTAGCGTATTTGTCTTAGCATTATAACCACTATGATCTGTTTAGTTACCAATGCCTGGATTTTAGATATTATATGTTCTTCCTTCGTATGTTAATACGTTCCAGAAAGGTATAAATGGTTTGTGGTGTTTTGGTAAAGCAGACTGGTAGTAAGCAATGAAGTATAGTAATAACGGATATTTACTTTTTACCCAAGAATAAATTGGTTTGCACGAGTCATTGATTGACAAAATGATCAGTGACAGCCATTCGTCTGCTGAGACGTTTGCGTAGTGTTGTGTGTGATGGACGAGATCATTTTATGTTTTATGTAATGCGATAGCTTAGTAGATATGCTCTGTAGTGAATGGTAATGATGCTATTCTAAAGTGTTGAATGGATATCTTCGTAGGTTGTCATATTAGGTGAATGTGATCTGTTGGTGGGGAGGGGGGATGGGGAACAAATGTCTTGTCGTCGACACGGACTTTCCCTAGCGGCAATTAGGGAACTAGTCTCACCCTACCCTACCCTTCGCCTTCATCTCCATTGCAAGTTGGTTGGCCATACTAGCGTCTACTGTCCGAGAGATCTAACCTCTCGAGAGATTCGCTAGATATGTGAGTGCAGCCTCTCTTGTTATTTAAACTATTCTATGGGATGACCAGGATATATTAATTGTTTGATTGGTTTAGTGGGGTGTCTTGCTTTTATGGCCAATCAGTACAGTAGTAGCGATCTCTAAATGTGTGATTGGGACATTGTAACAGTTTCGGTTTACGGTAGAAAGAAAGTTTATTGTGATGGAATAGCTTCGTCTCTGAGTGAGACGTGCCTGTATGGCTTTAAAGAGGAGGGCAGGAGGTATGATGACGGGTGTTATGGTGAGTATTCTGTATGGTTTTGTTTTTCTTAGTTGGTACGTCTTGCTTGTATAACCTATCAGAATGACTTGGTTGTACATTTAGTTTCTTGTATGGTTTGTATAGCCCTTATGTTGATTGGTATGACCTGATCCATGTTTGGCTGTTTTCGCAGTATGACAAAAAAATATCTTTGATTGTGTAGGGAGAAGGTTTTAATTGTGTGATTAGTTTGTGAGAGCAGAATAGTTTGATGGGATGCTGAGTTAGTATATGAGGGACAAAATGCTTAGCTGGTATGGTTGGGTAGTTTGATTAGAAGGTATAATACGGTATCTGGGAAATAAGACTGTATGGATGTCATAGATGGTTAAATTATTAGTGTTGATATTATGATACCATGGTTGGAGTTTATTATTGGAAAATATTGATTGGATCGGGGTGCTAGTATGGCTTGTTTTTATGTATTACTGGCGAAGTTAGATGGTGTGAAATGGTAGTTAATATATTTGAATTTTGTGGTTGATTAGTAAGTCTGATGTATGATGGTTGATATTGTCTGTATTATGAACAGCTTGAATAAGGTATGCATGGGTTAGAGAGAATTATATGGTTTGGGCTGTATGTTTTTTGTTGGCATGGTTATCTGCTGGGGTTATCTGCTGCTTTGTTATACTCAGGTGGTATAGTATTTTGGTATGCTGGGTTGTATGTCTTTCCACAGTGCATGGCTGATACAATCTAACATCATGGTGAAAGTTATTATATTTGTTTTAGTACTCAGTACCAATGGGCAATCGATATGGTTGTTAAGTCTGCTGGAGGTATGTTACATTGTAGGTGTTTGTTTGAACAGCAATCAGTAAGGATAGCTGGCATAATTACCTGGTTTGTTGGTTGATAGAGTGATTTATATTAATGTTCGGTGTGCTGGAGGGTTGTTACCTGGTATGTTTTGGTTGGTGGGGTTAATGGATGGCGTAGGTGTGGTATGAAATGAGTAGTTGTTATGTCGCATTGTATAACTACATTGTGATCTGTGTGGTATGACTGAAGTATGCTGGGGTTATGGTAGTTTTAGTATCAATTACTACTGGTCTGCAGGGTTACTGACATTTTGTTTTGTATGTTTGAGGTGTGATGGTTAGCATTATTATTGTTTTGGATGGTTGATATAATCAGGTGGTCTATTTGATGGGTGGTGTGATATTTGGCTGGTGTCTGATGGCATGACGAACAGGTTGGACATTTGATATTTTTGGTAAGGTCATTATGGGCTGAGGTCTGCTTGGATTATAGTAAATGGTGCATATATCTCATCTGATGATGGTTAGTAGAGAAGATGGTATGGGTGGTATGGTTGAATTGAGTTTCTTTTTGTTATAGGTCCTGGCATGTTGGTTGGCCTGGTATGACTTGTGTTGTAAAGGTTGGTATGTTGGGTGATATGTATTCCAGTATATCTGCCTTGCGATTGTTGGTGTATGTCGAATGGTGGGGACAGTATGCATGTGTGTAATGCTAAGGCAAGCTTGAATTAATATTGTTTGGTATGGGAGATATTGTATTTCGACTGGTGTCAGCCGGCATGGTGGATGATATGAGAATAAGTTGATTGTGTCACTGGTATGGGCTGTATGATTGCTTTGTATGGTTTGTGTGGACGAATAGGAGAGAGAAGAATGCTAGAGTTATAGTGGGTGGTATTGTTGGAAGGTATATGCATGTGTTGGTTGGCAGAACAAGTATAATGGATGTTATGTTATGGGCTGGCTTCAGCTGTATGTTGCTCGAGTTATGATGGATATTGTGCTTGGTGTATTGGGAGGTGCGTTTGAATTGAGTTTTTCTTTGGTTATAGGATATGGGGTGTTGGCAGCCTGGTATGACTTGGGGTATAATGGTAGGCAAGGTAGTATAGTGACAAGTATATATTTGGATGGTTTCGGCTAGGAGAGTAGAAATAATGAGCAGTAAGTAATAGTTTTGGAAAGGTCAGTGTGAGTAACAAATCTCCTACATGTAAATAAAATACTTAAAAAGTTACATAAGTGAAATATGAATAATAAATAAATAACTTCTGACAAATTAGTTTGGGACAGTAAAAATATATGTAAATAAATATATATAAATGCTTAAAATGAAATACTTAAAAATATAAACTTATTGCTGGCCTATGTAATTCTGGTGAAGGTCAGGTAAAGCAGATGGCATGCATGAGTTACAGTGTGAGGAACATTGTATGATAAGTTGCCTGCTTGCGTGTATATAATGTGAGCAATCGGGTTCATTTTATGGAGTTGTTTGACAGTGACAGTTGTGAAATTTTGTTGAGAAGGCCAAGGGTTCTTGTTGGTCGCCTGCTAGACAAAAATATATGGCAATGGGCTATGGTTAGATGCTTGCTAGAATGGACTGTATTGAGCTGTATGTAAACAGATTATATTAACTGTGGGAGAATTGAGTATTCTGCTGTAAACATACTACATAAATGGTGTGGAAAATGTAAGGTTTCTGTTTTTATGTTTGTGATCTGAAGTATTAAAATATACAAATAAAAAAATATTTAAGTTCTCGTTGGTGTTGTATCCTGCATGATATATAGAGAATATGATAGTGCTTGGTTCATTCACATATACATACATTGAATACAATCCGAGTAGGTTATTTATGTGTATGAAAATTATTCGAGATAATAAATCATTAACATTGTGTAGTATTTAGTCTTGAAGAGAGAAGTCCTGAAATGAAGTTGAAATAACATTTTGCTGTACTACTCTACATAAAATTTCAATACTGTTGCAGATTGACTGGACACAGAACCACAAGGTTATGTTTATTATAGGCAGTTGGTGTCAGTTTGGGCAACAGCTTTGTAGCGATAGTCTCCGATACTTTGCACTGAAAAATCTGTTTACAACTGTACAGATAATTATACCAAACTCTTGGGTTTGGTAGTGTGTGTACATATTCAAACACACTCTGATATGCACCCATCCGGGGTCAAATACTGGCTTGAAGTGCACATACTGCCTCACGACTTGATTGTGTTTCAATGGTGTGAGCGGTAAACAAATTTTCATTTTTATTTTGCTCCCCTCCAGGCGAATTTTTCTCCTCCTGTCCATCCTTTTCTTTAGCAGTTTACTCCTCCTAATTCTCTGCTGATGTGATTTTAACGAATGAGAGGTCACATGTTTTGTTCGCATAGTTTTCCTGTGTTTGACATCTCGGTGTCAGCAACATTACTGACGATTTGAAAATTTGCCAATTTGTCGGTATGCGAGCTGTTATGTGCAGTGGTATGGTATGATAGTGAATAGTTCTGATGTTTTGGCTGTAGTGATAAGCTTAGTATTCTGCCAATGTATCTCATGTTTCATGTCGTCAAACTCCCAGGTGGAAATCACGCCAATCACCTGTGCAAGTAGTAGGTTGTTTTTCAACTCAATACAAATCAGTGATTTTAGTAGCTTCTGCCACGAGTGCGGTGACTGAGTCTGTTTTCATTTCTTCTTGAACATTTTCGGTACTTTCTTCCGGCGTAGTTTCCGGTTCCTGACGGAAGTTTTCTGGTTCCTTACTTGACAGTGTAGTATTGGTGTTCTGGAAGTTCGGGGATTTTGCCTCTCCTGTACTTGATATGGGACGATCAAAAACTTTGCCAATGTTTTTTTATGTCCATTGTCAGCTCCTGATACTGAAATTTTATATCTTTCGTGTCCTGACTTAGTTGTAAGAGAACACATTGTATCGATCCCATCGTCATTGCGTCATACTGGGGTGTAGTGCGTCGTTCAGGTGTGCCAGGAATTGTGGGTGTAGTTACGCCCGGTGTTTTGTCACCTGAAGCCGTTTCAGTCCTTTCAGACGCCTCACTGTTGTGTAAATCCATGTCTATTTCGTCCAGATTAACCAAATCTGTTGTATGAAACACAGTATCATTAGCGTTGGTTGCCCTTTCCTCCACATCTGAACTCCTCAAAGAGTAACCGTGATGACTAACCTGGTCCAGCTTGGTATGTTAGTTCAAAAAAGCCACCCCGTTGTGGGCCAATTTTGTAATTGTGTGGGATACTCTCTGTAAAAGCCATCACTTGGGCGCCACTCTACGTGATAGAGTGTGACTTAGAGGAATTCTTGCAGTTAACTTAGAAGTTACTAAAGCCCCACATTGGGTGCCACTCTATGAAGTAGTGTCTCTGTAGAGCACCACTCTGAAATATTTAAGCCGCCATGTTAAGTGTCTGTAATATTGTATATGTAAATATGTTTGGTGTGAATTGGGAAAGAAATAATGATTTATAATGATATGATAGATTTTGGGCGTCTTATTTTCGTGATGTGACCTTGGTCTTACCACAATGGAATCAGAAGCTCTCCGGCGATACTGTAAACCTCATACAATAGAAAACACATTCTACCACTCACAGTTCTTCATTTAAATAAAACATGTGTAACCTTGATAATTAATTAATTAATGAAAATGAAAATAAATAAATTCAGACTCAAATACGTGAATAATTCAACAAAGTGCAAAATCAAATGGGGTGTGTGTGTGTGACAGAAATCTCTTTACTCAAGTTAAATTATACTTAATGATGATCAACATTAAATAATATACCAACATCCAAGTAAGAGTAGGGGTAAATCAGAATGAGAAATTATATTAAAATAAAACACTGAAAAATGCTGTAAAACTTTAGAGCCGCCATAAAAAAAATAAACCTTTTACTCGAATGTTCAGTTCACAGTAACTAAATAGGTTCCACCATAAGTAGCCTCCTCTGTATTTGACTCTCCAGAAAGTTTTGGTATGCTCCTAAGTTTCTTAGATAGCATTTAATAATGACTTATTAACCCACATAGCAGAACAAGCTTGTTTCAAGCTTGCCATGACAAGCCTGTAAACTTAAATCAAGCTCGTCACGACAAGTAATTAAGCTGGAATCAAGTTTGAATCAATCTAACTAGTCACCACGTGGCAAGCTTGCATCAAACCTGCCCACATAGAACAGCTTGCCATGCATTTTCAAAGCCAAATATAATTATGTTTCACCCCAAATAATATTGATTAGTTTACCATATTCATATATGTTATCATTAGCATTTTTTCACAGTTATTACACATCTTTGGAAGAACCTGGAATCGAACTCGCAAACTTCTCGTTCACAGTCTAGAATGCTAGCAACTACTCTACTATGTACAGATATAAAATGGGATTATTTTACGTGTTATGTTTTGCAAGAGTTCTAAAGCTAATCGATAAATACAAATTCATATGTATATTTCCCGTCGTTTACCATCTTTATAATTTTAAAATTCATATATATATAAGTGTAAAAGAAAAGATAACCTTACATCATCATAACACGCGCATTGGGCCATTAGGTATCCAATTAAGTATTAAAATACACTACATGAAACATATTATTTATGAATGTATAATTACCTTATTTAAATGGCTTGCTACCCAAGCAAACAATAAATTCAAATACAGAATTTTGACTAGAACACATAACGAGGCTATTAAGCGTCTGATCCGCAGTGTCTCTCCCTAGCCGCGGCAAGTTAAATTCAAGCCGTCGGCAAGTTCGCTGAAGGCAAGTAATCACAAGGCCTTCAAATCTAGGCTTGAAGCAAGCTTGAATCAAACTTGTAACACAAAGCTTGCACATCAAGTCTAAATCAAGTCCATTGACAAGCTTGCCGCAAGCTTGCATGCTATGTGGGAGTAGTAAGAAGTCAGTTCATCCCTTAATTAACCCAAATCCGATATTTCACCAAATAAAGTTATTCTGTATTTATATTTAACAAATCTTTAGCTCTTCATTGCATGCTCCGGTTATGCTAGCGCATGTGCTATCGTTAGGGAATACTGGTTTGACATACACATGGAACTCACAGTCAAGTCGTTGAAAATCAAAATAAAAAATCTTTTTGAAAATAATTTCACGTCCCTTAGAATTTAATACTTGAAAAACAGTTCATGTAATTAGGCTTCCCATACATTAATTTGCCTTGGCGTCACCTGAGGTCCTTCGGCGCTATCTCCTTGCATGGCGCCTGCGTCGTAGTCTCGGCATCCTTTTCGCCTCGTCGATTTAACACTCAAAATATATAACTATAACTCAGCCTACAGCCTCTTCTTAAATATAGCTGAGGCGACGACCTAAAACTTACCTCTGAGAGCATAATTTATCAACTAAATTTATGATGCCGTTGGAAATTCAAAAATTTAATTCCAACGAAAATTTTGACGACATACATGTTCAATGTCTTCCCCAGAAGTCCCTTCTTCCAGCTTCCGTACCAACCAACGTCCAATCACTCCTCGCTTCCGGCTTTGCTTTCATAAAATGAAATTAAGACCTAAAACATTACGTCTTTAAATCACAAAACAAATAAATAATTCAGATTTAAAAATTATGAAGCAATTACTGAAAATAAAATCAAACATATTAACACAATATAAAAAATAGTAACATAACCACGTGTAGAACTCAGAACAACGTGTAAAAATTATCATAGAGTAACTGACTGGTTGATCCCCTACATCGAACAATTAGGGAAATGAAAGTGTTAACATAAAATTTAACAAACATGTGAAAAAAATGTATATAAATAATCAAATAATACGTGAAAGCAATTAAATATTACTGTCCAAAATATATGTGTAGCTCAAATGCCTATTATAAACATAACCTTATGGTTCAGTGTCCAGTCAATCTGCGACAATACTACTTACAAAATTAATTAAATTTTAAAATAGATTAATAAATACAGATATTTACTCTCTTATTTTAATCCTGTATCGTAACCATTATGCTATAAACAAATCCCATTAAAAAAGCACTAGTATTTTAAGCTAACCACTATGCTTATAAAGGTTTTAAACATACATCCTGGAGACAGAAATTTTACTTGCAAACTAAAAATTTCGCAAGGCTGCCGGCCTCCAAAGAGTTCGCAAATTATATTTACCTACCTAAATATGTGTGTACATATACAGTTGTCGCATACAGCCCGACTTGCTACACGATTTTTGAAAATTACACACACACACACACACACACATATATATATATATATATATATATATATATATATATATATATATATATATATATATATATATACATACACACACACACACACACACATATGATTCAGACCCTGACTGAAAATAACGAAATTATTTTAATACAGTGCATCGCTTGCCTTTAATAAACAAAAACAGTTTTTTTAATTATACCTTGTATTCATAAGCCATCTTTGCTCTGATTGAAAAGAAATGTAAAATACTTTAACAATATTTCTGTAACTGTACGAGGGAAATCGCCAATTTCGCTTGGAAATATATACTCAAGTTGTAAGCACTTGACTTAGCATGATCTCGGTGGTCCAGGGGCCAGAATGCTCGACCATTTCTAATACAGAGCACGAGAATTTTTTTAAAATGTTACCAGATGTTATGGGAAAGTGTGAAATTCGCCAAATAAAAATTAATTAATTTGAATTTGCATTACCAATTATTTAAATGTACATTTTACTCCATTTCCAACGACTCTTTTTTCGGCATTTTTCAAATGATAAAATTCATTTACATAATTCTGCTTATTTATAAATGTATCGCTTCACATAAATCTCATTTACAAGGCCGGTCAGCCGAGTGCCTCGTGGTCAATGGCCTCGTTTTCGCAGAAATGGGGCTCGCTAGGGGCTCGACGCTTTTTGAAGAAAAATCGAGAAATTTTTAGGGAAAAACGGAATATTTTAAGGGGAAAAAACAGCAAACTGTAAGGCATTTACGGGTTAAAACGTACGATTTTGTTTGAAAATGAGCGATTGGGGGGGGGGGAAGTATTGAGGTCAAGGTCGGAGCCACCGAGCCACTCCCCGTTCCCTGATGGCTCCGAACATACCAAACCTATCTACTGACAAGGAACCAGGCATTCTCCCATTATCGACCTGGAATAGATCCAGAGAACTTCTGGCTGTGATCTGTTTGCAGTTAGCGCGGTTTTATAAATGTCCTGCTTAGTTTCATACTTGAGTCAGTTACCCTTCTTCTGCCTCACGTAAGATTTAATGTTGCCGCGAGACTTACTTATCAAACGCTGTGCGTACGTTTCATTGCACTGAAAAAATATAATTATAAATTAAAAAATATCAACAAGTGTAAAAGTTATTTCTGTTATCAACGGAAAAATACATTCTATTATAAACTGACTTCTATAGCAATAAATGTAAATCGCTTGACTTTTTCTTCCTTACATTTAGATAGTAATTCCGTTGATCTGCGCTATGCCATCCCGAGGCAATTAGAAAATAAAACCTTGCATTCTAGAGTTGAGGTGATCTATGGGATGGAACATGGTTCTCATTTACTCTTGTCATAATCACAAGTAGTTTTAAAATAACTTCTTTGAAGCGAAGGAACGAGGATAAGTGATTAGAATAAGTGTCCGTATGTCTATAGCACGCTCGTAAGTATGACGGATTAGAATAAGTGTCCGTATGTCTATAGCACGCTCGTAAGTATGACGGATTAGAATAAGTGTCCGTATGTCTATAGCACGCTCGTAAGTATGACGGATTAGTAAATTAGGTATTTAAACCGCCATAAAACAGTGACGTCGTAGCCGACATGAAATGATAGAAAACATATTTTGGAAACTTTTGGATAAAATCCAGCCAATATATTAATTGTTTAAGTGAAGAGAGAGTCTTATTTACGTAGAATGATATAAAAACCCCGAATATCTGCAGGATTCATAATGAACGCAACAATACTAGCGTGAATATTAAATTGCCTGCTGAAATTATGACTACAATAGTGTACAAATAACCTACAAATTAACAATAACGTATATGTTATAAAAACAAATTTGTTATTAAAGTTGCATTACTGATGCTCAATTAAAGCTCTGTAGCTTTCCTAAATAGCCCCGAATTTCGACAGTACAGTTAAAAGCTAGTTTTGACATTCCATAAAAGTTGTCTTGAAGTAAAATAATACATCTTCATGTTCAGTTACACAAAGTAACGGGATCATCCATATTTAAAGTGTCGTCTCAAATGTGTTCAGCCACGAAAAGACTGTAGCCAGCAAGTCACGTGAGATTGCATTTAAAAAAATGTAATTTTCTCAGGATATTTTCTAAATGAAAAACCTTATGTAATACCTGAGAACAGCCTTGACTTTCTATAGTTAATAAATTTGGTAATGATTATAACATAAATAAAAAAGATGCTCTAAGAACGTCTTATATTTTGAGCTCTATACTATATCATGTAGTCACTCATTGAAGATGATTTTAAAACGCACCCTTAAGTATCTACAACTACGATTTCTATTAAATTTGTACTGTGTGTTATTTGAAACTCTTGACAAGTAACACTGTCCTCTTCGCACACAAATGGATTGCACTTTGACATATGTATCCTAAGAGTGCAGATGTGTATGGATGTTGTACTACTCTGAATTTAAATCAGTAACCTTACTCTTTCTACTATCGAGAAATTCTCATCAAAGTACATGCACGTATGTCATACTTTCAGTTCTCTTCATAGTACATGCACGTATGTCATACTTTCAGTTCTCTTCATAGTACATGCACGTATGTCATACTTTCAGTTCTCTTCATAGTACATGCACGTATGTCATACTTTCAGTTCTCTTCATAGTACATGCACGTATGTCACACTTTCAGTTCTCTTCATATTTGTGAAAGTATTTAACTAATATACAAAGGTTGGGGCATAAGTTATGGTAACTATGTTGTAGTGTGAGAACACCGGCGCGTGTGGATAGTGTGAAATAAGACACATGACAGGACAAGGTGAGCACTACGTGTATGGACAATAAAGAACATGCCAACACTTGCTACACGTCCTCGCTGAAACGCTCCTACCCACCTCGCAACTGTCCGGTATGGCAGGGCATTATTCCCAACAGTTTCTACCAACTACCTGTGACATTCTCTGGTAGTTCTCCCGCGGAGAACGGCTGTTGTGATGTAAGAGCGCTGCTCAACGCGGGTTGCATCCATCTGGCATGGCGGTCATCGGACAACTGATTTCACATTGCTCTCTGCGCTCGTACAGGTCAACCCTGCCCATCTGACATTGTCAACACGCACTATGACCACCTGTATTCCCCACGACACAGATCATTACATTCACCCATAACATTTCGTCACACAATTTAATAGTTATCCCCTTCCCCTTCTTAGTACAATCCTCCAGCAATTTGATACTTTTATCATTCAGTCAGTGCATGAAAAGAATATCTGACTGGCTGCATTCGAGGGCAAACCTAGGAAGGGCTTGAAATGTTACTTACATGTGATGATTGATTAAATAATGAGGCCTTCTCGAAGGAAAATTACCTGTACGTTTTCCCTCAAAACAGGTAATAAATTCAAGGTACACAATTTTTTTTAAAAGAAAAAATATATATTTTAAAGAAAATTGGTCTAAATATGATGACTTAAGTCTTTAAATACAGTAACAATTACTTACTTTCACACAACATACACTGAGAGAAAATCGAACAAAATATTTGTTTGTATAGGGCAAAATATATATTTAGTTGCCTTAACAAAATATATTGTTGAGAAAACTAAATTTGAAAAGTAACAAAATTACTTTTGTTGGTCTAACAAAATATATGTTTTAATAAACAAAACCTCTGTGTTAGGCCATCAAAAACTAGACTGGCAAGTAAATATTTTGTTGAATCAACTGTATATATTTGTTTGGCCACTCATTTGACTGCCTTCGTTCGAAAATATAACTCGAGAGGATGTTTGTATTTTTGGTGACAATTAGGATAGTAAACCGTATTTATTAGTACATCTATTGATGCTTAACAATCGTATATACACATTAATAAGACAATGTAATAAGAATCTGACAAGTAAAGCTGTAAAACTTGAAATAATTGTTTGCACATTTTTTGGGGATCCAGTGACTTTTTTGTCTGAAGTTGGTAGCAGTTTCGTTACTGCGTTTGTCACTAGAATTATTTCTTTATGCTAGATCGTTATGCACCGGTGATGAACAGTTTTTATAACTAATTATGGTATTTTATATTTAGTAATTTGTATTCACGAAAGTATTGTATTTTCCTAAATAAATTTTATACGTTTTAATCTGTTTGTATTTTAAAGTTTTCTAACGTTTTTCGTTCGTGGGAGCCTCCGTTTTGTGGCACGGTTGCCGAAGGGGGGGGGGGGGGATATGTTGTGGTCGAGGAGATAGTTTTAAGCAGCGCGGAGCATATGGTAAGTGCCACCGACGAGCTATGTATGAGTCCGACAGAATTTTTGTCACGATGTGTTCGCCGGTGTTAGCTTCACATACAGAAGAAATAATTATTCCCTCTGCCGCGGAATACCAGAGGTCCGACCAAACTTAAATTGTCGTGATGAGCGTGGCGATTTATGTGGCTTTGTCAGCTGGCATGAAACATTCACTTTATCAATATAAATTGGCGATCTTGGTTAAACCCGTCGACGTATGAACTTCATTGATGTACTCTGCAAATAGGGACCACTTGGTTCAATACGGGCAGATGCATGGAGTGGACTTGATACTTGTTATTCGCTCGTATGCGATTAACAGCAGTTTTCTTAAAAGAACTTTCTCTGTCTTGGGCAGACTTCTCATAAGTGCTGGGCACGGAATACTCGACACGGAACTCTGAAGATGTACTCTACTTGCACTACATGGATGTGTTATTTAGATTTCTTTACACGAATTTTACGAAAAGTTAATTCGGAAAAAAAACTGTAGCACACCGACGTGGCCCGATACAACTTCGCGATGAGTGGTCGATGTGTCACGATGCTCCCTGGTTTACAGCATCACACCATTCAAGATGGTGGATGGGGTCCATGGCATCATCCCTTGCTCTTGAAATCCATTTTCTATCTACTATATCTAATTCAAATTTTAGATGCTTTCCATTTTCAAGCCTGAAACTTACACCTAGTTTGATGTCCATTAAGTGGCTACTACCTGATGTAATAAAATAATTAATTATTTTAGTGAGTGGTATGATCTTCCAGAGTGGCATAGCTTAAAATTTGCATTTCATATCAAATGGTTTCGTTTAGTAAAGTTTATGTTTAAAAGTTGCAAGAATTGTTTAAGGGTTACAGTGTAAATTGTATGTTATATTGAATTTGGGGAATGAAGCCATTCTGGAATACAGATTTTGAACGATTCAAAATACCAGACTGTGTTTTATTCAACAGATGTAATACTTTTTGAAAGCTACTGACAGCCAGTTCAGTGGATCCTGAGGTCTATCCTATACATCTTCAAGTTTCCGGCAGTACTTGCTTTCAAATGAGATGAGTAAGCCAGTTTTTTTATCTCTCATTTATAAATGTATTCTCCTTAATTTTTCTTTCATTTGTGTACCAGTGGACTCTATTATTTTACACTATATTCCTTCCCTCCTTTGTATTAGTTTTGGTTATTACTTCCGAAAACATTGTTTATATTAGTTATAATGTGGATATAGATTTAATATCAATTCACGTTTTGAAACTATTCCCTGTTTTCATAACCACAGCTGCATATCACGTAAGAATGTTTTAGTAAATGCATTTAATAACCATGGTTATTATTTTAACTAACACAGTCAATGTGTCCAATGTTTCAGGGTGCCGGCTTCCCAGTTTACAGTACCAGGCCAGTCATGAACAGTGCAGTATACTGCCCAACCCTCTGGAACTACTTGGCAACATTCCAGTCAGCTTCACCTGCAGACTTAGAACCAGAGTACGACTTCGTGATAGTGGGCGGAGGAACAGCAGGCTGTGTGTTGGCCAACCGCCTGTCAGAGATCCCGCACTGGAAGGTGCTGCTACTAGAGGCAGGAGGGGAGGAACCCGAAGCCGCGAAAGTCCCGGCCTTCGCCAAGCTGCTATGGAACTCCTCCTTGGACTGGGGCTACACCACGGTGCCCGACAACCGCTCCTGTGGAGGCAACGGCTGTTCTTGGCCCAGAGGCCGTGTGCTCGGCGGCTCCAGTACCATCAACCACATGATCTATGTGCGGGGAAACCCCGCAGACTACGACCTCTGGCAGCAGCTCGGTAACCCAGGATGGAGCTACCACGACGTTCTTCACTACTTCAAGAAGTGGGAGAACAACCAGGACAGTGACATCGACCGCTCCTTACATGGCTCTAGAGGACCGCAGAGGGTCGAGAGAATGCGATACGCCGACACAAATGTGTGGGCTATTGTAGAAGCGTTCAGGGAAATGGGTTTCCAGGTGGGCGATGTCAATGGTGTTAGGCAGGATGGGACAGTGATGTGTGTGCAGACATACTCCTTCAACGGCCAACGGCAGAGTGCAAACACTGCATTCTTGGAGCCCATCAGGGACATGCGTCATAACCTCTATGTCGTAACCAATCCTTTTGTGACAAGGATTCTCTTCGGTGGCGACAAGGTGGTCAAGGTGGAGTTCACAAGTAATAATGAGAGGACAGCAAGAAGAGTCAAGGTCAGGAAGGAGTGCATCCTTAGTGCAGGCGCGATAAATTCTCCCCAGATTCTCATGTTATCAGGGATAGGCCCAATGGAACACCTCGATTCTCTCGGGATACCCATTGTAAAAAACTTGAAGGTCGGCCACAATCTCCAAGATCACGTCTCCACTGTGGGCGTCAGGTTTTCCCTCTGTCAGACTTCACAGGCCCGTTTATCACAGAGAACTGTTGACTATCTAGAGTACATTACCTCATTACGAGGTCCTTTATCTGCAACAGGAGTATCTCAGGTTACAGCATTCGCTAAATGTCACCAGGTAGAGGACGAACACACCTGTGCCCCCGAAATACAATATGTGTTTGGTGGCGAAGTTCGTGTCTCGAACATGCTTGAGAATTCCATACAGCCATCCAGTTACTATAACGAATTAGTTGTGTTGGCACAGTTAATGCACCCAGAGAGTCGTGGGTACATCCGGTTGTCCACAAGAGATCCACAAGCGAAACCTCTGATATTTCCTCATTATTTCTCAGTCCGAAATGACGCAAATCTCTTGATCCGAGCACATCATTATGCGACAAACTTAGGCTTCACATTCGCTTTTCAAACATCACAAATCAAACTGAACACACAACCACTTCCTGGCTGCGAACACTTCCCTTTCAACTCCACGTCGTACTGGGAGTGTATTTTGCAAAAGTACACACAGCCTATGGACCATCCTGTAGGCACGTGCAAGATGGGCCCATCTAGTGACTCTGAAGCAGTTGTTGATGCCAAGCTGAATGTTTATGGCATTCAGAACCTTCGAGTGATAGATGCTTCAATCATGCCCACTGTAGTTACTGGAAACACCGAGGCCGCCGTATTGATGATCGCTGAGAAAGGCGCAGACATAATAAAGAAATCCTGGAAAATATGTAAATAGTTAATATAAAACTGCAGCCTCTTACACTATTTTGTGATGCAATAATATTTTTTTCGAAGGTACGCAAATATTTTAGCGGATAAATTAAACATAATATTTAATGGCGAGGTAATCATACAGGCTGTAATTTATAAACAGTATCATTATGATGATGTATCATGCTTTTTGAAGTATTTTTAACCTACATTAGCTTACTTGGTGTGCTTTAATCGAGATAACAGTACACATGAAAGAACTCAAAACTCTCTTTGTCCTCTGTGTACACAAATATAATTTGTTAATGTAAAAAATACTTATTCATGTCTTGTACAAGTTACATGTTTGTCTAATTAAAGTCATATTAACACAAAAACCTTCGTCGATTAAAATGTTTCCTACATAAACACTAAAAGAGACATGACAATTTTGGGAAGTACTATGGTAGAATTCAAATAACTAGACTTTTCTTGATATTTTTGTAATTGGGGTTTGCCGAACTGACACAAATAAAATTCTCTACACAGAACAAAGTTTCACTAGTATATTCTCCAGTTGCCAATATTATACAAAATGAAATTCAAATGCACACATGTATTTCAAACATTTACAATATCCTGAAGATCTCACCAAGCTCAAAATATAACATACGATTTAAAACAACAGGCACGAATAATACTATAAAGAGCCATGAAAACACACCAATATCACAGTAACGGTTATTAGAGCACTCAGCTGAATTAATACAATCATCAAATTCAATAAAGGCTCTTGCAAAATTCCAATATTACGCCTTGATACTTGATATAGGAGCTTGGCGTTAAATAGTTTTATCTTTAATAAAGCAATCATTAAAACCTGCGTTCAATGAATATCTAGAGACTTCCAGAAAATCAACACGTAACACTGCAATGTAAATTTATTAACATTTTGTAGCATTGATTATTAATGCATGTGCAATGACTAGTACAATTTGCTTAAAGCTCGTGCATACTGACATAGGAATTAAATATCATTTGAGCTGAACTGATATTACGTAGAACCAATACAAAACGAGAAATGGCACCCAGGCACGCGCCATTAAAGCTTTTCTTGTGTAAAACAATCTATTAAAATCATTATTAAAATATTCTATAAACGTAATGAACTGGGAGGCAGCTCACGAAGAACCCAAATCAAGGTTCCCAATTCTAAAAAAAATTTACAACACAATTTAAAATACGTGAAACAGAATGAGTACATTGACAAGCTCAAGGCTGGTCCAGCCAAATGGGGCTGCAGACGGACAAACACTACATGTTAAAAACTCACAAAAGAGGCGCAAATACGTGCTTAAGTTAACGCCAGGCAGAACATTTAGAAAGTGCAAAAGAAACTGAATTTAGAAAAAAAAAACCACATTACTGAATGGCTCACAACATAAGCACACGACTAGAGGGCACAATATGGTAAAAACACTAAAACCCAAATAATTACTGCAAATTCGTCCACCGCTCACCGTTTCGCCACTCTATTTTCAACTTGGCCACAGTCACATTAACAACATGTTTAAAAACCTTACGTGTTCGACGTTTACAGAGTACAAATCACAAATGCATAGTGCCTAGCCAAACGGCCCTCAGCTGTTGAAGTGTCACAGACGTATCTTCGATGTGCCAACAATCGTAGTGCCGGGAGAATAGAGGACGCAATACCATTCAAACATTTTTCTTAAATTTCACGATGTTATTGAATTAGGTTTAGGCATGTATGGCATATCTCTGGTACCAATGAATCGATTTAACCCATTTTTGGTGTGTTGGAGTGAGAGACTACTTTATTTGCATGCAGATTGTGTAATGAATCAATAGACAAGCTACTGAGATATGACGCTCAGTTTACGTTACAGATGACTCGACATACAATTACATAACAATAAAGAAGTTATTATTAACTTGTTTATTTAATGCACACAGTATTTACACAAAATTTGTTTTCCACAAATTGAACAGAGGATGCAATCCATAAAAAGTTAACCCAATATAATGAATATATTGACAATGTCGAGTAGTTTTGGACTCATATATCTATACTAATATTATAAAGAGGTAGTGCTTGTAACTTTGTGTGTTTGGATGTAGGAGGTAATCTTCGAAACTACTCATCCGATTTTAAAAATTCTTTCACCAGTAGAATGCTACGTTATCACTGAGTTTTATAGGCTATATTTTATTTTAAAAGTCAATAGGGATCATTACTAAAACTTCAATAATGTAACCCAAAGTGTAAACAAATGACCTATAAAATTCCTTACATTGCGTGCGCTGCGAAAACTATTGATGATAGAACAAAATAATGTACTACGGCTTTGCAGGACGGACAGATTAGGAAAATAAAACGTGCTGTGTGCTGCGTACGGCGCCAACCTTAGAAGCTCTACTGCCATTATGGGGGGAGTTACTTTTGTGTTTGCTGGGGATTTTCGGTAGACACTCCCTGTAGTTACAAAAGGGACGCGTGCAGATATCATCAAAGCATGTCTTAAATCATCTCCCTTATGGAGTTCTATTCAAAACTAAATTTGCGAACGAATATGAGAGCCTATCTTGGCGGAGACACGCATAAAGATTTCCCACAACAATTGCTCAGACTTGGAGAAGGAGTTTTTCCTTCTCTAAATTTGGGAACTAATTCTGCTGAAATCATTTTAAATGAGACATTAGGTCAGATAGTCCACAGTCTGCAGCATCTTATAGAAGCAGTATATCCGGGCCTCGAAAATTTACTAGAAATAGACTTTCACTGGTTGTGTTCCAGAGCAATAGTATCGCCTAGGAACGATACTGTCAATTAAATCAACAATCTCATTATACAAAGAGTTCCCGGCCAAGTCAAAACCTATAAGTCGATTGACACAGTCACCAATGTTGACGATGTCGTCCACTTTCCTCAAGATTTCTAAATTCGCTTAATCCTTCTGGCTTGCCACCTCACGAACTATCATTAAAAGTCGGTACTCCTATCATGCTTTTAAGGAATATAAGCCGTCCTAACATGTGTAATGGCACAAGATTGCTCATTAAAGACGTGAAAGAAAATTTGATTGTCGCGACCATCCTCACCGGTCCAGCAGCCGGCCAGCTGGGAAACATCCCGAGGATTCCCATGATTCCTACGGATTTGCCAATATCTTTCAAACGGTTGCAATTTCCCGTAAAAACATCGTTCGCGATTACTATTAATAAGTCCCATGGTCAAACTTTCTCTTTGGTTGGAATCGACCTACGAAAAGAGTGTTTTTCCCATGGTCAACTATATGTTGGTTTATCACGAGTTGGAAGTCCCGAGAAACAGTACATTTTGCTACCATACAATAACAGGACATCAAACATTGTCTACAGAGAATGTCTTAGCCAATAACATATTAAATACTTCTATCTCAGATAAATTGCATTGTAATATAATGTATATTAATATGAAAAATTATAAAAAAGTAAAAAAAAATATCAAATAAAAATAGCAAAAAAAACATTAAATTATAAATTATTTAATTAATTATTAAATTATAATGTGCTTTTTTAAAATGCTTTAGGAGAGTTTACCCTACCTAATTAACGCCGGGTTAAGCAGTTTTTTAAATCTTAATTGCACCCATGCGAAGCCGGGGCGGGTCGCTAGTCGATAATAAAATATTTCACAAAGAACATTCTCACTCTTTTCACATTTCCGCGACAGATTTGAGAGTTGAGAGATATTGGTTAGCGAGATCTAGAGTGTTGGCAAGGGTGGAGTGAGTTCAATATGGAGCGTAGGTGGAATGCAAGAGCGGAGAGAAAGGGAATGATTGGAGAATACTCGTCGACCATCGGCAACTGTAAGGGAACTGGCAGTTTTTTCTCACTAAGAGACCGGTATCAGTCCTATTCATGTTTTATCGTTTGATAAGTTTTGTAAAACATATTATTTTGAGGTTACAGGCATAGAAACGATAAAATGTGTGTTTATATAATAGAAAATACATTCGAATATATTTCGTTCTTCGGGATTTTAATTTAGGAAAAAACCTGAAATTAGATTTTAGGTACTTCTCCAGATAACTTTTAAAGCAAAAAGGAAACCGATATCGTATCGAGATGCTGAGATATTTAGGAATCTTCGAAAACACATTTTACCCATTTTCGCTTTCTAGTGGGTTATATTAAAAATTAATCAATTTTTAGGATTTTATGTAGGTAGCCTTTTGAATCAACTTAGAGCGCTCTTAATGATTCCGCGAAAATTCATTTTATAAATTTTGCACCCATTCAGGAATTGAGTTTTTAAGAAAAATTTCAAATTTGTACAGGGTACGTTTCGGAGAAAAGAGCAAAACAATTAGCTCATCGCGTTAATGATATATTGTAGAGTCCTTTATGTGTATATATATACACATATGTGTGTGTGTGTTACTTGCCATTAAGGATTTTTACAACAGCCAATTGCAACCCTTGCCGGACAGATATAGTCAGATTCTGCCCACACTGAATAAATAATAATATGACACTTTGCCGATCATTGACGCTGTGTCGGTGTTGTCACGATATATTAGTCGTACTGTTGTCAATCCAGAACTACGATCATGTAAGCTTTTCGCTGTAAACTGGGTGGGCACTTTTAGAAAGCCCCGCTTAACATTTACTTGTATGCATATTCTATATTTTTACACCGTATGTAACGTTAAGGTCGCCATGGACCTCATCACTTCATTCATGCGTCGGTGAAATTGTATTGTATTGTATAGAGTTTATTAACGTCCCCCGGTGCTATGCCTGAAGACATATCAGGGGACAGCTTACAAACTATCTCGATACATAACCTCAACTAACACCCCTGCCTTACCTCGGATTTGAACCCAGAGCAACTTGCACATCAGACCGGTGGCGCACAAACCGACTGCGCCAGGGGAGGCCGGCACATCAGTGAAATTAAACTGTTAAATTCTTTGAAAATAAATATTTCACAGATGTTCTCATTCTTACACTTGTGTGCACTTAAAAAAAAAAAAAAAGTCAACAAAGGAAAAAAATGATTTCAGTACCTTGAAGAAGCTTGCAAAAAACAGTACACCAGACAGTATGCCGTAGTTACATTCGCACATATCAGTTTGCACAACACAGCACACGAGACAGTACACCATAGTCACATGCACACACAGCAACTTGCACAACACAGCACACCGGACAGTATGCGTAGTCACATTTGCACTCATCAGCTTGCACAACACGGCACAACAGACAGTACGACGTAGTCACATGCGCACAAATCAACTTGCATAACACGGTACACCAGACAGTACAGTGTAGTCCCATTCGTACACAGCAGATTGTACAACACAGCCCACCAGACAGTATGCTGTACTCACATGGCCACACAGCAGCTTGCACAACACAGCATGCCAGACTGTATGCCTAGTCACATTCACACACATCAGCTTGCACAACACGGCACACTAGACAGTACACTGTAGCCACATGCGCACGCATCAGCTTGCACAATATTGCTCATCAGACATCACGCCATCGTCACATGCGCACATAGCAGCTTGCACACAACACAGCACACCAGACATTATGCCATAGTCACTTGCACACACAGAAGCTTGCACAACACGGTACACCAGACAGTACACCGGGCCTCGCTTCCAAGGTAGCCACACAGAAACAAGTCCAATGTTCGCGCAACAAAAAAAGAAATCACTATTGAGGCATTTCTTTAAAAATTTATGATGAAGTAAAATTAATAACGTTTGGCAAAGAAAATAATGTTAACAATTTACAAAGTTTAGTATTACTGTAATTCAAATATACTGTTAAAGTTTTAACGCTAATAAAGCCTATAAGTAATGTTGGCACAACCAAATGTTGTATTGTGGTAAAGATAACAATACAATTGAGGCTTCTCAGCCTTAGTCCTTTTTGTTATTTAACGCAATGCTCTTAGCCATGAGGCCATTTTGCCGCCACGACCGCCTAATAGGTGGAGTGGGGGAGAGGAATCACACCCTCTCATCGCAGGAACTCCAGCTTATCACCTGCACTCACCAAATTCAAAGCCCCTACCTGATATCCAAGTACAGCTGATAACGTCCTACCACAAGGTTCTGAGACCCTCGCCCTCAGACACCAAGTGTATAACCTAGCCGGAGTTCTATCCATATATCTAGCGCCTCCCCAGGGCACAACCGGAGCAGGTTGCCGCTCACCGCCCGGTCCTTCAGCTTACGGAGCAGCACAAGTCCAACTTCTATTGGTCGGCGACCAGAGAAAACCTCTAGTGGGACCAACCGATCGTCTCGTGCTCCGACTTTTTTCCCATGGCACTTGTGGGTTATCGAAGACCGACCGCTCCGCCGAAGGCAACTCAGCCGAACAGAGGCAGTCCCTTCCACAACGCCTCACCGGGTATAAGCCTTACACCCATTACAGGCCGGCTGCTCGCCCTTCCCGCCCTGGAGCCACTTTTCCAGTTCCCACAGTGTCGCGGTTCACCAGGGACAGTAGCTAAACATTATAGGAAGAACTAAATGTATTTGTGTTACTGCGACATTAAAGAAATGTCCAACCAACACAAATTTACACTGACTTGGCGTAGCAAAATGGCGGATAGTAGTTGACAGCGATACCCTCGTATAACGAAAGCACTGTATTTAGATTTTAAATCATAGTATGAGAACTAAATTAAGCTTAGACCGGATCTGAAGCCTTGCAAAGAAGTTTACGTACACCAAATAATTACATATTTCTAGAGCATAAAGTAGTTCCGTATAACGAAACAGAATTGCAGTTAGTCTATCTGTCACTTAATACCTGCAATATGAAACAGTCAGACATGTAAATATAGAGCAGTTGGTAGGATATCAGGTTTCGTAAATTGGAGACTGTCGTTCACTCAAGCCTTTTCCAAGCCCTCATTTTTTTTTCGTTTGTAATAATAATTTTTGTAACAAACTAATTGTACTCAATTTATTTTACTTCTAAATGTTCTTTTAATGCAGGTAAATTACAAGAAAGGTTTAACACATATGATACCAATAATTAAACACAATTTATTTTGCAGCAAAATAAACACCACGTTAATGCTGATAGTACAGTAAGGAGGTAACATTGTTAGAACAGTACTTAATTGCTACATTAACGTAATAGCTTAACAATATATTACCTTAACAGCAACAGTAGTTACTGACGGCTCAAGACCGGGCTACAATTAATAAGCACATCTCTAACACATCACAGTGATATACATACGAGTTAAACTGCTTGTTTTCAGTTAGAGTGTCTACAATCACGCATAGCGATATGCACTCACTTAGGCACAGTTATAGTAACAAGGCGAGTTCAATTTGGTTTAACTTCCTTGTTACTATCGCTATGCGTCAATATTCAGCCAATCAGAAGCCCCGATACTTTTACTACGTTATCAAATGGAAAATCTTATTTACGAATAAAGAAAGTGTGTATTTTAATTTCGTTCCTCGGACAGATATTTTATTTTGTTTTTTTTTTTTTCTGGGTAATCGCAACCACGGAAGTTTTGTAACGTTTTGGGTAACGTTAATAGTAAAAATTGAAATGAAAATATTCTATAGTTATAAAAAGTCTCAGATCACTTGAAAAGATTATTTTGACAAAAAACTACTACCAGCCATACAGAACTTAATTACTTCGGTTAAAATGTAGCAATATAAACAAGCTAATTTTATTATCGTTATATGAATTGTAGCTAGGCCACTGTGCTTGTGTTATGTTCTGTATGTGTTCATCGATATAACCGTGAATGTGTTAGGTATATGTCAATTGTAGTCCGACCTTCATAGATAACAAAAAAAAAAAAATTACTGTTGTTATAACAGTAATACTGTTGTCCAACATTAGACGTTTTTCTGTGTACTGCCAGTTGGAACACATACACTTAACGATACACGGGTGAAACATACTATTACATTTTCTCCGATCACACACCCAAACAAAATAGCGGACACAACCTATGGCTGTTAACGTGTAGACAAACACTCTGTGTTACCTTCCATGTTTCGTCGGAAGCTCAGTTTAAAAATACACCAGTTCATTAGTTATTTTTTAATGTATAAATTGTTTGTAATAAGACATGGTCAACAAACTATAAGCTGATGGAATTCAGGTTTTAAGCCTAATTTCCTTTAAAAGAGTAAGCTCATTAAATGGTTCAATTGTCTGTCTATGTAATTCCCCCCCCCCCGCCCTTATATCTTTTTGATCCCTGAATATATGGCAGTAAAATTATGTAGGAAAATGATGCCACGAAGGACTATCATGACGTAAACTTTCATAAAAGCACATCATCTGTATTTCTAACACTTTGTAAGTGTTAACTTCTGAGTGTAGTTGTATTATTCCGCGACTTTGTGTATACTCGTTATGTACCCAAAGTCGCTGCTCAAACGTTACGCTAGAAGGGCCGCGGTGGCTAAGCGGTTAGACGGCTCGCCTCCCACCAAGGTCTATCAGGGCTCAATCCCCAGCCGGGTTACCCCAGGATATTTGCAAGTGGGAATCGTGCCAGGCGATGCTGCTGGTAGGCGGGTTTTCTCAGGGACATCCCGTTTCCCCCGCTCTTGCACTCCGGCGCTGCTCCATTCTAACCACATTCCACCTTCATCGGCTCTCAAGACGTCGTTGTCAAGAGGCGCCCAGATCTCTCCCTCAACTTGACGCTAGCGCGTCTGCAGCTCGTCACGGATACTATAATGCAGTTGCCCGATATGAACTCTTAGCAACAATATTTCCTTTATGCAAACACATATTTAAGGCATTTGCAGATCATACTAATTACAATATATACGAATTATCTATCACTGTTGTTTTAAAATATAGGTATACGTTAGAGACAAATAGACATTTTGCGAAACTTGTCTATTTTTATTCTAAGGTACGTTTATTTAAAATAAAATTTAATTTGCAAACATAATAAACTATTAAAATTAACTACGTTTCTTCTTTGATATATTTTCTGAACAATTACCAGCTCGAGATGGTGATTAACTTATAATCAAATAATAAATTTATTTTTTCCTGATCAACAGTGATCATTTGATTTCTTATGCCATTTTAACAAATATTTTTAAGGATGGCAATACATATGAGGTGATATCTTCCTGTCTGCGTGTACAAGAAAGTGTGAGTTTATGAGTGTACCTTTGAAAACATCTGAAACCGCACTGATTTTCAATAATCTCGGCATAGATTCGGTAACTAGTCGGATACCCTACTTTCACTGTTTATGACCATAGTGGTTGCTCAATTTGGAAATAACAGCTCTGTAGTCTAATTTCCGAAAAACATATTGGTTTATGAGAGTACTTTCCTGTGTGTGTGTGTGTGTGTGTGTGTGCCTTAATATGTGCATGGGTGTGTATTAGAACATCACGCAAATAAACATTTTACTCGTGGACCGAATATTACGTTACTCGTTACACGAGTAGTACTCTGTAAGGGCATCCTACTTTCATAATTTTAGGCCAATATGGGTAATTATTTTCAAAATGGCCAGCATTTATAATATTTAGTTCGCTATGTTATACCTCGGGAACAATTTAAAGGATTTAAACAAATCTTGTAGCTTGACGATTCATCACGAAAGCATTTAATTTAAAGATGTATGATGTATACTGTGTTCGCCTGCCAATTTGGAAGATAACATTACATAAGTAAATAAAGCTTTCAGGTTAGTTGATTTCTTCAAAACTTTGCATTATATAATACTGTACTTTGGAAGGTCATGAAAACAATTGTAATTTAAAATGATAAGAAACTTATAAAAATGTCAGCAGTTTACACATTAGACATTAATATGTCCTATATCTAACATATTATTTGAGTAACATCAAACAAACTTCGTGGGTTGAGAGTGTATATTACAAGCCTGTTTCGTCCTCCAGCTTGGAAGAGATAGACACACATGGAAAAGACAATTACGACACATCTCGGGAAACAATCTACCTACACCTACCAAACTCGACAAACAAGTAACACTACGGTAGTCCATGTAAAGTGAAGTTTCCACAAGTAACACTACGGTAGTCCATGTAAACTGAAGTGTCTACAAGTAACACAACTGTAGTCCATGTAATCTGAAGTGTCTACAAGTAACACTACTGTAGTCCATGTAAACAGAATATCTACAAGTAACACTACTGTAGTCCATGTAAACTGAAGTGTCTACAAGTAACACAACTGTAGTCCATGTAAACTGAAGTGTCTACAAGTAACACTACTGTAGTCCATGTAAACTGAAGTGTCTACAAGTAACACTACTGTAGTCCATGTAAACTGAAGTGTCTACAAGTAACACTACTGTAGTCCATGTAATCTGAAGTGTCTACAAGTAACACAACTGTAGTCCATGTAAACTGAAGTGTCTACAAGTAACACAACTGTAGTCCATGTAAACTGAAGTGTCTACAAGTAACACTACTGTAGTCCATGTAATCTGAAGTGTCTACAAGTAACACTACTGTAGTCCATGTAAACAGAATATCTACAAGTAACACTACTGTAGTCCATGTAAACTGAAGTGTCTACACGTAACACTACTGTAGTCCATGTAAACTGAAGTGTCTATAAGTAACACAACTGTAGTCCCATGTAAACTGAAGTGTCTACAAGTAAACACTACTGTAGTCCATGTAAACAGAATATCTACAAGTAACACTACTGTAGTCCATGTAAACTGAAGTGTCTACAAGTAACACAACTGTAGTCCATGTAAACTGAAGTGTCTACAAGTAACACTACTGTAGTCCATGTAATCTGAAGTGTCTACAAGTAACACTACTGTAGTCCATGTAAACAGAATATCTACAAGTAACACTACTGTAGTCCATGTAAACTGAAGTGTCTACACGTAACACTACTGTAGTCCATGTAAACTGAAGTGTCTATAAGTAACACTACTGTAGTCCATGTAAACTGAAGTGTCTACAAGTAACACAACTGTAGTCCATGTAAACTGAAGTGTCTACAAGTAACACTACTGTAGTCCATGTAAACAGAATATCTACAAGTAACACTACTGTAGTCCATGTAAACTGAAGTGTCTACACGTAACACTACTGTAGTCCATGTAAACTGAAGTGTCTATAAGTAACACTACTGTAGTCCATGTAAACTGAAGTGTCTACAAGTAACACAACTGTAGTCCATGTAAACTGAAGTGTCTACAAGTAACACTACTGTAGTCCATGTAAACAGAATATCTACAAGTAACACTACTGTAGTCCATGTAAACTGAAGTGTCTACACGTAACACTACTGTAGTCCATGTAAACTGAAGTGTCTATAAGTAACACTACTGTAGTCCATGTAAACTGAAGTGTCTACAAGTAACACTACGGTAGTGCATGTAAACTGAAGTTTCCACAAGTAACACTACGGTAGTCCATGTAAACTGAAGTGTCTACAAGTAACACTATGGTAGTCCATGTAAACTGAAGTGTCTACAAGTAACACTACTGTAGTCCATGTAAACAGAATATCTACAAGTAACACTACTGTAGTCCATGTAAACAGAATATCTACAAGTAACACTACTGTAGTCCATGTAAACTGAAGTGTCTACAAGTAACACTACTGTAGTCCATGTAAACTGAAGTGTCTACACGTAACACTATGGTAGTCCATGTAAACTGAAGTGTCTACAAGTAACACTACGGTAGTCCATGTAAACTGAAGTTTCCACAAGTAACACTACGGTAGTCCATGTAAACTGAAGTGTCTACAGGTAACACTACGGTAGTCCATGTAAACTGAAGTGTCTACAAGTAACACTACTGTAGTCCATGTAAACTGAAGTGTCTACAAGTAACACTACTGTAGTCCATGTAATCTGAAGTGTCTACAAGTAACACTACTGTAGTCCATGTAAACTGAAGTGTCTACAAGTAACACTACTGTAGTCCATGTAATCTGAAGTGTCTACAAGTAACACTACTGTAGTCCATGTAAACAGAATATCTACAAGTAACACAACAGTAGTCCATGTAAACTGAAGTGTCTACAAGTAACACTACTGTAGTCCATGTAAACAGAATATCTACAAGTAACACTACTATAGTCCATGTAAACTGAAGTGTCTACAAGTAACACTACTGTAGTCCATGTAAACTGAAGTGTCTAAAAGTAACACTACAGTAGTCCATGTAAACAGAATACCTACAAGTAACACTACTGTAGTCCATGTAAACTGAAGTGTCTACAAGTAACACTACTGTAGTCCATGTAAACTGAAGTGTCTACAAGTAACACTACTGTAGTCCATGTAAACTGAAGTGTCTACAAATAACACTACTGTAGTCCATGTAAACAGAATATCTACAAGTAACACTACTGTAGTCCATGTAAACTGAAGTGTCTTCTTTAATTCAGAAAATTATTTTCAACACGGTGACCAAATAAACCTTTAAGATAAGTACGCTGTATCTACGAAGCCTTAAACATAGCTTTGTATTCTGGATTTATCTAATACAGCCACCAAATGCTTCTACACAAAATAATTTTGTCCGACATTTGGTAAGATAGCGTTAGATAACTAAATTATGATTCCTATCAAATTTGGCAAACAAGTAGTACTGTGGCAAACTTGTAAAGTGATTGTTCATGATGGTCATATAATAATTTTAGCTTAGTATACGTTACCTATGAATCTATGTACCCTATTTAAACTTAATTTCGTATGCTTGCAGTGCCTTACCATTAAAACCACCAAATGTGTCTATACAGAGCCTTTTTGTCCTCCATAAGATAGCACCACGGAAGGAAAAATATTTTATATCATATTTTTGGGGTTTATCTCCTAATTCTCACCATATTTTGCACACTAGTAGTGCGACGGTAGGACATGTGAGGCACTTATTTAAAATGTAGGGTTAATACACATACTCAAAATTGGAATGACACTTATTAAACAACTTAACAAGTTTCAACGGAAATTTTTTATCCGATAACATCTATGACATGAATCATACCTCTCACCGCCATATTTTTCACATAGGTAGATCTATTATAGGCCATGAAAACTTTCACGATTTAAGTACCTCGGTCACTTCTTTTCATAAATGATAGACTGCTACGTATTTCAAGATACTACACTTTCTACCAGAACTTTAGAGTGATAACAACCGAAGTTGGTTCTTCAAAACCTACCTATTTAGTGCAGTTGGTAGCACGCCGGCTGACAGTGTGATTGTTTCTTGGTTCGAGTCCCACGTAAGGCGTGTGTACATTTGTACTTATCACCTATCCTGCTTATCATATCAGATTTTAAGAGTTTCATTAGAACTACCAGCATCGTTGAAGAGAAAAGTAGGCTCATAAGTTATATTGGTAACTTCTTTGTTTACTTGATTAATAATTTCATTGTGTTACGAATTTAAATGAGTTCTTTTTCAGTGTCTATAATTTTAATTTATGCTTACAAAATATCTATATTTTAGTGCTACTTATAGGTTTATTTCCAAACTACATTGGTTTAATTGTTAGAGATAGGAAAAGTTCGCTAGTGCATTGACCTGTTGGCTAGACTCAACAGTCCTGTGTGTGCTTGGGACTCAGATGTTTGTTCATTGGCTGCTGACACAGAGAGTAGCCAATATCACTCCACACCTGGCAGTATGGCACTCCCTACTTGTTTCCTTGCAAGTCTGCTATTGGCTGCGAGTCGTCCAGGGCGTGTCTAATGAACTGTTATCCAATTACAAATGTGACTCCAGTGTGCACGTGTTTAACGTCTATCTTGTCCTCTAATGAATTCGCGAAATTTTCCTATCCCTAGTTTTAAGTAAAATTTTATACATTTTACCATAGTAGTCTGTTACTCCCATGTACGTTGATAATACACGAAACTATTGCTATGAAACAAGCAATCCAGTACTGCTCTATACTTACCTCGCTTCTCCCTCATTGGCTCTCAAGACCTCCATGTTTAGAGCTGCCCAGACATCTTCACTCACTTATATACATTTAACATTCATAAAGTGTTACTCCTGTGTAGTCGATAATGTTTTATACCAATAATTATATGAATTATCAACGTACACGTATACTACGATGTTAAAGTGTATATTTTTATAATATTATATGCGAATCGAAATTATAATTTTACTAAAAACACAATCAAACAAATGTAGTCTTGAAATAATCCTATAAGTAGCACTAAAACATATATGTTTTTGGAAGCATGACACGTAAATTATAGACACTTAAAAAGAACTAAATAATATCATTGGCATGAGACGTATGAAATAGCGGGTCTATGGGAAATATCAACGAAGTCTTCTCTATTCACGATCAGAAATTTCGGAATGAGCTTAACTGTTCGGTGTGGTTCGTGCGGAAAACAAAGACGGTTTGTGATTGGCTGTTAAAAATTTCCGCGTACGTGTGAACCAGACATAGAGGTGGGCCACAAGTATCAACCTGTTACTTTGAATCAGATACCCACTCGTATCATGTGCTCTACATTGACCAACTATCAGACACATTTGGTATCAGATTAACATTCGCCAGCGTGTTGCATGTGCTGTTCCACACAGAGTTGCCAACTTTTCTGAGAGAAAATTTCTACATTGATACCAAAAAATCATCAGAAAATCGCTAGATTGTTGACAAAATATATAAAATATTTGTTTTTCCAGTTTGAAATGATAATAATTATTGCTTATTGCAGCTACTTTGCCACCATATGTATAAGTACCACCGTCAAAATTAAAAATTAGAAAGTAAAAAATTTTTTTTTAGAAAGTGTCGGATATTTCTTATCATAGTATCATGTACAATTCTGTATCAGTTTCGGGCAGGTAAGAAAATAACACAGCTAGAGAGTCAGAGCAAACCACTTCCTTTAGTACTACTACCCTGAGCAATTTAACATTCGACATCATTCAGTAGCTTAAACAGTTTGATGAAGGAACAGTGAGAAGAACACGCAGCTGTTCCTAGCCTGGTCCACTGCGTGCTCCTCCGACTGCTCGCTGGTCTTCCCAGATTTCCGCGAGTGGGAACATTGCTGGACGATGCCGCTGGTCGATGGTTTTTCACGGGGATCTTAAATTTCCCCTGACGTTTCATTCCATACTCACGTCAATTAACCTATTCGGCTCTCAAGACCTCGCTGTTAAGACCAGCCAGTAATGAAGACCCCTTTAGGATGGTGTATAAGATGATTAAGGCAAATCCACCGCCTAATATCAGAGTAAAAGGCACCTGGTGACGGATTTGAAGGAGAGTATGTGTGCCCTGCTTCACACCCTGTTGCCGGATGACTCCCAAGGTGGAGAGGGCGAGGGGCATGCCCTTAGGAGAGACCAAATGGAGATGTTACCAGAGGAAGATGATACTCCTAAGTTTACTCTTTATGAACTGCAAGCAATAGTCTATGGAATGATGAATGGGAAGTCTCCTGGACTGGGTGGAGTGGGTGTAGAAATAATCAGGTGCTTTTCAAGAATGAAGGAACAGATACTACATATCTACAATGGTTGTCTCTCTTGGGGTGTGTTTCCTCGCCCTTGGAAGAAAGGTATAACAATGATATTATACAAAGGCGAAAGCAAGAATAAGGCCGAGGCCAAATCCTACAGACCGTTGACACTGCTTCCGGTGCTGGGCAAAGTCTATGAAAGGCTCCTGAACAACAGACTGATGGCGGCCTTGGACTCAAATGGACCATTAAGTGAACACCAATATGGGTTTCGCAAAGGAAGAAGAACCGTCTTTCCGCTATATGAAGTCAAGACTGCAGTTTCCAGGTGTCAAGAAAAATATGTCCTGGCCATATTTGTCGACATAGTAGGAGCCTTTGGAAATGCCTTGTGGCCGGAGGTGATGTGGCAACTAAAGCAAAAATAAGTGCCCTGAAAGTATATACAGGATCATATTGGCTTATGTTAAGGACAGAGAGATATGGTATATTGCAAGAACTGTCAAGGTTAGCAAGAAGCTAACAAAGGGATGTCCCCAAGGGACGGTCCTTGGACCGGTCCTATGGAACATTCTGTTTGATGGACTGTTGGAGATGGCTCTTCCGGAGGGCTGTAGGATATTCGGATATGCGGATGATGGTTTAGTCCTGGTCAGCGGGTCGGCAAGAAGACAACTTGAAGAGAAGGCCACATTTATTATGAAAGCAATACAAAATTGGGTGGCAAGAGTTACGTTGAACTTCTCCACAAGCAAGACTAAGACTTTGATGCTTAAGGAAAGATTGGCAAGGAATCCTATGACACAGTTCAATGGAAGGTTCTCCAGCGTGTCCATCAATAAAGTACTTGGGAGTCATCCTAGATGACATGATGAGCTTTTTGGAACACATACAGTATGAGTCTCGCAAGGTGGTTGTTGTTTTCCATAAGCTAAGAGCATTGGGAAATACTGAGTGGGACATGGATTTTCCTACACTTAGGAAAATCTACAGAGCCGTATTTGAAGGGATAATTGCACATGGTGCAGTAATGTAGCACACACATACTGAATAAGTGTGGCACAAGAGAAAGTGTGTCAGCGCTCAGAGGGTGGCACTGCTGGCTGTACTGAAAGCATACAGGACGGTGAGCAACGAGGCACTCCGTGTATTGGCGGGTGTCCTGCCTGTAGATCTACTTGTGAGAGAGCGAAGACTGATCGTGGAACAATCAACGATTAGACGGCTGAATTCTGAAGAACGAAGTTTAATCAGGCAGGACACCCTGGAGATATGGCAAATAATATGGGATCAGTCAACCAAGGCGAGGATCACCTATGAGATCCTTCCAAGTGTGGAGCAGAGTATGAAAAATTTATGGATAATGATGAACCATTATAGTGCTCAGTTGCACATCAGTCATGGCAACTTTAAAGCAAAGCTTCACAGTCTCCGGCTAGTAACATCCTCACCATGTGAGGTATGTGGTGTGGATGATACGGTACAACATGTATTGATGGACTGCCCTAAAATTGAAGATTTAAGAGATTGGTTGCAAGGAGTGGCAGAACAAAGAAGATTGCAGTTGAAAATGAGAAGAGTTATGGAAAATCAGGAACTCCACATGTTGTGGAACAGATTTTCAGCAAGAGTTGGGGAAAGGCTTGAGGAGTTTGACCTGTGGCAACTGGAGCATTCCGATGACCCATGAGGGAGTGGCTCGGGTAAAGGCTTGAGGAGTTTGACCTGTGGCAACTGGAGCATTCCGATGACCCATGAGGGAGTGGCTCGGGTAAAGGCTTTAATGTTTAAAGTCAAGGCATAACCGATTGGCGAAGAGGCAGGTTTAACTGAGAAAACTGGCAGGAAGCCACGTGAGACCAATAAAGAAGGCACAAGGCGCTAAGGCAGAAGAGGAGAAAGTGTAGTGCACTGTCTTACTCATCCGAGTACAGTCACAGTGTGGGAGGATGGAGGGTGTGCCGGCCTTCGGGCCGTAAAACCTGTTAAGACCCGCCCATATCTCTTCACTCGCTAACTCACTCAAACCTGCTGATGGCGTCCCCTATTGCTGCTGCTATCCTTAATAATGAATTACCTGAGATAATATTAGACAGAAGTTTGGATTGGAGCAGTGATTTCGGAATTTGATGATGGTCTTCCAGTCGCCTCTCAGGTACCAATAGCAACATACAGTAGTGATGTTGTGTATTGTGAAGGTGGCTAAAAGAATGATCATACATATTTGTATAACTAGGTTAGTGTACATAAATGGTCGTTTCATTATACATTTAAATAATATATATCAAGTTGTTATGAATACTTACATGTGATTAATATGTAAAACGAAAGTTATCCTACTGTATAAATTTGTGTTTTAAATATATCATTACTAATGGAACTGTTGTTACAGCGAGTCTACAAACGGTACTTAGCGGTTACACATCCGAGTACTGAACATGAGCGGGACTATTTAACTCAGAGATTAGTATGTGGGCGCGGTATGGCCGTCAGCATGCGAAACTACCATCAACTGCTTTTAACATTCTATAATCATCTCAATAACAAATGGTTTCCCACTAGTAGGGGACTTATCCTGATTGGTTTTCCCCTTTCTTCGCACCGAGGTGTCCAATAGGAGGCAAGTAGTACCTGCAGCCCGTATGTCAAATACAAGAAATTTTAATGTATGTCGACGACTGGCGATGGTGTCAACAGCTATTGAAGAGAACATTATTACATAAGTGAATGCAGCACCGTGGTGGCTGAGCAGTTAGCACGCTCGCATTCCCCAAGGCGAACCAGGTTTTTCGCAAGTGGGAATCGTGCCGGACGATGCCGTTGGTCGGTGGGTTTTCTCGGGGATCTCTCATTTCCCCCGCCTCTTCATTCCTGCGCCGCTTCATACTTACTTCAATCACCCTCATCGGCTCTCAAGACCTCGCTGTTAAGAGCCGCCCAAATCTCTTCTTCACTCACTCACTCATAAGTGAATGCATCTGGTCGACACCACCTGCCACACTGGACGCTCTTTCACTGTTGCAATTTGAACAGGTTGTATGTTGTTAAGATATTGTGAAAATAAAATAAATTCTCAAAGTAATGTTTAAAAAAAAACAAATTTGATTACCACCTTTACAGACCCATAAAAGAAAATTTAGTGAATATCATGTTAATTTTTATGTAATTTACCAGCAAATTTCCGCTCTTTCCTTCTGGGTGCGGCCATCCACTTGTAGAATAAACCAATACGAATTTCCTCAAGTGTAAATCGTTAACACACGTCCTGTGTAATGCCCTTTCTGGTGGACATGGTGTTAAATGTGTCCAATATCTTGATTAGTGCCACTAGGCAGAGGAGAAAAATTGTCACTATGTTCGGCGATGGGCGGCGATTAATATTTTTGCTCTGTACTGCACTTGAATTTTTATTTTACTTTCGACATTTGGAATTTAATTTTGGGGTCGAATTCACATAATGTGTAACTACTTCCTTGCCTCTCACTAGTGGATGTACACAACATGGTCTGTTCCCCAAGGCTCAATATTTGCTTTTGCTACAAGCACCGAGATTGTACAGTGCTGATCAAACTCCAGCATTCCTTGCCAAACATCTGCTGTCTACACAAACACATTAGTATTTAGGTAAACCGTTACGTCATATTTAGTAGAAAATAGGTAAGCAACCAACCTTCCAATAAAAATGCGTATGTTAAGTACAGTATGCGTTTATTGATGGCAAGTCACAACCATACAGAGTGCCTGTGAGCTTCAACTGTTGCAAATATAAAACTTTATGAAGCATAATACTTGTTCTGCTATCATAACAAATCAGGTGCATACTTTGTACTCGGGATCCTGGCATGAACCAATCATCGCCTGGAGCAGTTTGCACATGAGTTACCCACGTGTAGCATGACAAAGCCTCACAGAATACAGTACACGTTACATATAATATAGGCTGTTCATGGTAAAATGAGCACTTTTGAAAGCACTGCTTGTGTTATACTTGCATGCACGTTGAGTAGTCCCCCACTTTATGTAGAATTAACATTGCCATGGTCCTCGTCTCTTTGTTCATGCGTCGGTCAAGTGAAGCTGTGGAATTATTTGAAAAGTAAATATCTTAAAAATATGTTCATTGTTATACTTAGACACATAAAAAAAAAAAAAAAAAAAATTAAAAAAAATAAATAAATAATTTCATTTCGCACAAATGGTTACGTAACATTATTTATTTGACGCTTAGATATGGAACTATTTCCCATCCATCATTACCAACTTTACTGGGCGTATGTCACTCAGTGCGCCCATTAAAATATATGTGTAGAGACTTTTTCCAAAGGATGATCTCAAAAGTGCTCACTTTATCGTGAACAATATTTATTCTAGTGTCGTATGTGAACAGTGACGTACAGAGGGTGTGAAGTCTGGCCGACTGGCCTCACAAGAGTCCGTCACATTCGTCAGTCATTCGTTCTTCCAGCCGTCACATGATCTTCAACCAATCACAGGGCAACATATTTTTCTAGTCGTCCATCCATTAAATATTTGCCAAACTTTAACTTTCAAAGGATTGATGAGCCACCGCCTTCTGACAACATTCCTTAGACGTCAATATGCGCTTTGAAATAAAATGCAAGCGAGTGGATCTGGGTTTATTTATTTTTGATAGTAAATTCAGGAATTTGAAATTTAAAAAAAAATGTAATTTTAAGTCCTTATCACATAAAAAAAATTATTTCCCCAACATTTTTGTCTCTTTAAATCGTATCCCCAAACCAAAATATAGCCCCAACTAAAGAAAGCTCACGATATCAAGTTGTCACAGTGACCTCTTGCTGTACAGAAGGAATGTCAGATGATGGAGTGTTGTGAGTGGCTCTCAACTGACGGACGAAAACGACAGATAGTCCAGGCACTAGGTGCTCAAAAAGCACAAATGAAAGAAAGTTTTGGTGGAGTTTTGATATTTGGTACCTTTATGTTTTTTGGGTCGCTAAACACGAATCTGATGTTTTCCAATAAGAATTTTCCCAGGAACTACGTATTTTTTTTTACAAAACCCTATAAAAAAAACATACTTTTCTATGTTTTTTTCTAAATACTACCAAAACTATGTCAACCACACATGAAACTAAATAGGATAAAATTTCCAACATTTTATGTTTTAAATATGTTTTTCTCTGATCAATGGTTTAGCAGCGAGAGTGCTGTAAATATGGGTGCTAAAAGCAAAAACTCTAAAAAACGGGAATTATGGCACTCTACGTCGATGTAACATGGAAATAAACCATTTTGAGCAAACGTTGACCATTATTTATACTACAGATTATATGATTGACTACATTTTATGCATCGGAGGTTATCATCTAATGGGTTTTTCCCATCTGCAGTTCTTCCCGCTTAGTTACAGGTGGTGTGAAACAGCGTTGGCCAAGCACCCACACCCCCACCCTGCAGCCCACATCACTGATATACTCTATTCCCCCTCCTCTCAGTCCAGCCCCAGCTAGAGGTAGATGTCGCAACAGGGCACTAGCTTATGAGAAGACCACATTCCTCTCCGCTTCCCTATCCGACTGTTTACCTGTTGTTCAGTAATTCATTGTTCGTGTCTCCGTGTGTAGCGAGCATCCAAAGTGAGTTTTGTGCGATGTCCCGTATGAGATGATCAAGGATACATGATTCAACTGACATATTTCTTGACGACACAATGATACCTACCATGTCCAAAGAAAAGTTTCTTGCTAACCCAAAAAATAAGGGTCGGTTAGTATCTATGATGATTGACAAGTTCTCATCAGCAGATATTACACGCAAGCAATCAAAAGAAGACCCAGACACCTTGATTGTAAACACTACTTTGTCCTTGGCTCCATCAAATGTGACGGTGATTGTAGTTGGGGAGGATGTAGACCTCTTGGTCATTTTGATAGATCTCTGCAGGGCTGGAAACTTTTTCTTTCTAAAACCTGGGAAGCACACTGTTTCTCCAGCGACATTTTCTCCAACTAATGCTGCAAGTTCAACGGTTGCGGAAAACATCCTCTTCCTACATGCTATGAGCGGATGCGATACAACGTCAGCAGTGTTTATGCAAGGAAATATTAAGTTCCCTTAAAATTTCTTGTGAAGAATCCACATATTGCTGACGTTGTTAAAGTATTCAAAGACTCGAACGCTACTCAGGAGATGGTTGCAGCTGCTGGGGAACGTTTCCTTGTCTCACTGTACGGCTATAGTGGGACGAATGTGCCTTCGCTGAACCACCTGAGGTATATTTCGTTCAAGAAGTCAGCCTTTAGATACAGATAGAACATTGCTGCTTTACCACCGTCTGCAGCTGCAGTACGACAGCACTTTTTTTAGAGTATATCACAGAGGTCCAGCAATGGCTGGGGGTTGAAAAAATGCTGAAGAGTGGGGGTGAAAGAAAACAAATACTGGCCTTGAGTCTGTGTTCACTGTACTACCCCCTGCTCCACCTGCTTTGTTGAAACTTGTACACTGTAAGTGCCCAAATAACTACTAACGAAATTGTGGGTGCAAGAAGGCAGGGCTTTGTTGCTCCAACATGTACCTCAATTGCAAGGGGAACTGCAACAACATCGCAGTGGTGATTCAAGGCGAGGAAGAAGAGCTAGACCTTGAAACCGAGCTGGAGATAAATTGCCCACCCATTGAACCAGTGAATCCGATGGGAGAGGAATAAGCCATGCCACAAGGTATCAAATATTTACCATTAAAAAACATTTATTCTATAATTTTGGTAACAATAAAAACACCACTAATTCTATACGTCTATTTTCTATGTTGTAGTTGTCGATGAACAGCAGGGGCCTTCAAGTAAAAGAATGCGGACATAAGATTTTTACTTTATGTAAATGTACTTACCAATGTTTCTTACTAATGTACATAATTATTTATAGTTAAATAATGATTCATAATGAATCGTCGTATTTATTATCAGGCAACTTCATTGTAAAATGTAGTTTAGTATCATTAATGGTCAAAGTTTGCGTAAAATGGTTAGTTTTCATATTACATCGACGCACAGTGCCGTAATTCCCGTTTTTTTCAGAGCATTTTTCTTTTAACGCCCATTTGCGGCGGCACTTTCACGGCTAAACCATTGATCAGAGAAAAAAACTTTTATGACATTAAATGTAGAAAATGTTATGCTCTTTAATTTTACGTATGGTCGGATTTCACAAAAAAATGCATAGTTTTGTAGTTATTTTGAAAAACAGAAAAAAGTGTTTTTTTTTTTTTTTTTTTTTGCAAAAAACCGTTTTTCCAGGAAAAATTCTTATTGGCAAACCTCAGATTCGTGTTCAGCGACCCAAAATTCATAAAGGTAACAAATATCAAAACTCCGCCAAAACTTTCTTTCTTTTCCTACCGAATGACTGGACTAAGATGGGTGTCCGGCGGACGGGCGAGTGACGGATGCAACGGACTATTGTCAGACCATAATAAGACAACTCTAGTAACATAGTAGTAGACCGAACAGGACATGCGAGTGACAGACAGCTGCTAGGTGGCATCGCTGTGACGGCCGGTGTGCAGTGACGTCGCACACAGCGAGTGTGCTCACAAGCAGTTAGTAGATGTAATAGGGCTGTCCGGGTGCGGCGCGCTGGGGGACGCTCGCTGTCCCAGTAGATGTCTCTCCAGGCACAGCCTGTACGAGCGTTGCAGGTTAGACCGGATCTGCAACCACAGCCGCCATTTTCTCGACAAATATCCCCTCTAAGCACCGCTTCAATTACAACAAAAATAAAATACATTTTTAACCCTTTAAGGACTGCACAAATTATCTTGGGACTGGGGACATTATTGAAGTGACCTGCCTATAATTATCACTTCAACAATATAAATTGTGTTGGTCATTGTATTCTTACATACCATCGTCCTATTGGTCCTGGCTACTCCGGGCATGTTTACTGTATCCTGTATTGTTTATTATTGGCTGGCAGTCGACCAATGTAATATCGCGTTGACTGTGTGATAATTGATGTGTCACAATGGAGCTTACATGGTTTACAATCCATTGTGTTCATTTGAGAAATTATTAGAAAATAATAAGTTAATAAAAAGTTGGCAAACTGTATTTTTTTAAATTTGATTCTGATATAGTCTAGTGGATTGGTTAAAACAATTAAAGTGTGAGTTTTGTCTCCAAGAGCAAAGAATTCCCCACATAAACATAGCTCGCGCATACTCCTCAAAGGGTTAAAGCAGTTTCAATAATTAAAAAAAATCATTATTTTATGTTATTGTCAAGCCGAATTATATTCAAATCCACAAAAAAATGTTTTCATACTCTTTCCATAATCACATGTCAAAGCACAACTTTGCCTTTACTTTTGGAGCAGACAAAGTGCAAATTGAGTCACAGGAATAAAACAATTTTTGTATGAAAAATATCGTAACTAGTTAATCTAAAATTTCTGCAATTTGTAAATATAATATGTAAAGAAAGCCTGCGTATTTGTGGCGTGTAGCTGTCTTGAAGTAAAATTAGTTTTTAAAATCTCGAAACTAATTCCGACGACACGTCCCACCTTTCCATGTTAAATTTTTTTTTGTAAGTTGGTTATTTTGTCTCACTTGCATATTACTATAGGCTATTCACGGTAAAGTGAGCACTTTTTAAGGCCCTTCAGATTTTTCTTTTTACTAATTTTTTATCTTACAGCCACTTTTTAATATCAACATTGCGATGTGACTAATAAATACAGTGTATACTTAACACAAGACTCCAAATTTAATGCCAGAGGTTGCAATAAATCATATTTATTAGTGGTTAATGCTTGTTGGGAGGGCCTTAAAGAGTGCTTACTTTATCGTGAATAGCCTTGAAAACTGCTTTTAAGCATTTAGCATATTGAAAATACTCTTGCAAGCAATTCAACGAAGGGCAAAAACTATATTTTCATTCCAATATGTATTAATAATATCTAACGGAGTATCTAAAATACTAGAACTGAACTGAGCTATAAATTTACCACCAATGACATTAAAGAGTCACGGGTTAAATTTTCGTATTTGCAGTAGCACGAATCTCCAAATGTACACAAATTCAAGGCTTTGTACGTAGAGGCGATAAGATATTTTGTATTCACGTGAACGTTGCTGTTATCGCCGACCTATTTCCGCGCCTCAAACTGGCAAAGTGACTCCTCGCTGGCGCGAGTTTTCGTTAAATATTTATATGCACGTAACCTTTTGAGCTCCAATAGCCACTTATGGAAATTGCTTACAATGTTAGCCAAAAATTGTAAAACACTATCACGAGAACTTCATGGTTGAGGTTGTCCATGAGGTTCAACACTCTGGTGCTAATGTTGATATCCTTCGGCAGCGCATAGTGGATGCAGTTCAACACATTCGTGTCACTCACTGCATATTTGCATGGGTGAGTTCATCCATCGAAAGACGTCAGCAAGGCAGCGTTGATGCCAAAGGTGAACATTTCCTGTAGCACGAGACACAGCCTGTACAGTATCTGACAGCCTGTACGCCCTAGGAAGACCCCCGAGATTTGGAAGGCAATTACTCAGAGTGGAAACAGAATCGACCATATATTTATTATTTTTTTCACACAGCGTGTTTCATAATGTTCTTCGGGGTTAGGATATATTACTACCATTAAACTATCGCATTTCCTGCAAAGAAACTAGCATCACTCGAAATTATAATTCAAACAGTTCATTTCTTTCTCATCGTTACCCTGTACTTCACATGCCTACCACCCCGCGGATTTAGTGTAGTGTATTTTTCGGAAATGGCTGCTACAGCTGTCATCAAATCATTTTACGTATTCGAATTCCATGTAACGAAGTCAGCAATGACTGTGAATATGAGCGTTTCGTTTAAAATTTGGCAAGGACCCGCCAAATAACAATCCAATTAGTGGATCATTGTATAAAGTGTTTATCGATACAGGCTATTTATTATTAGTGCAAATAAACTAGAAATTTGCATACCTCAGAAGAAGACGTGGAACACATTGGTAAAAGTATTCTGCATACCCCAAAAATTATACGGCACGTGCAACTAGGGAACTTAACAAGCCTAAAACAATTGCGTAGTGTATTCTTCGTACACATTCGTACTTCAAACCATACCGACTGTAAATACGGCAACATCTATCTAATGAATGCTACGGGTGAAGTATTCAATTTTGTATATAGCTGATGGAAAAAATGGCAGCTCCAATGAAGGGGTTTTAAACACTATATTTTTCAGCATTGAAGTTACACGTCATACCAGTGGCAAAGTTAGCCGTCAGATCGCACGCGCATGGGAATGAAAATCCACGTGCTTCAGTGGAAAATGCCATGATTCACCAGAAGTGAACATGTTCTTGTCAACTCTTGATAACGTATGTATGAACTATCGTACTTCGCAGAAAGGAACATGAAAGGACTGATATACCTGGATACATTACAGTTATTGCTTATACCCTAGGTGCTTAATGGCCCATAGTTTGTCTTTCAGCAGCCTAAATTTAACACGTCCCACATACCACCTTTATTTCCATCTTTGCATATCTCACCCCATGTCTCTTAGCATCACACGTGCAGACTACTAAGTTCTCCTATGAAATGTCTGCTGTATTTTTCCATACAGGTATAAGGTCTTGGAAGTATTTCCAATCCGCCAAACGGGTCATATCCGGGGCATGCAGGACGAGGCAGAGTGCCAGTGAGAAGGGGTACCTCGCCGTTGCAGTAGCAGAAGATGAGTGCGACGAAGCTGCCTTGTAGGCCATCCAGCAGCGTGTCGGCATACACATAGTACTCCTCCCAGTGGCAGATACCACTGCTCGGCCGGTAGATGGTCACCACGAAGTGCAGCCCGAACAACGGCACCAGTACTAGCGTCGCACGTACAGCCTTCCTGCTCAAACAAACAACCAGTCCCTCCTCACTCACTGCTCTGCCGGTAGATGGTCACCACGAAGTGCAGCCCGAACAACGGCACCAGTACTAGCGTCGCACGTACAGCCTTCCTGCTCAAACAAACAACCAGTCCCTCCTCACTCACTGCTCGGCCGGTAGATGGTCATCACGAAGTGCAGCCCGAACAACGGTACCAGTACTAGCGTCGCACGTACAGCCTTCCTGCTCAAACAAACAACCAGTCCCTCCTCACTCACTGCTCGGCCGGTAGATGGTCACCACAAAGTGCAGCCCGAACAACGGCACCAGTACTAGCGTCGCACGTACAGCCTTCCTGCTCAAACAAACAACCAGTCCCTCCTCACTCACTGCTCGGCCGGTAGATGGTCACCACGAAGTGCAGCCCGAACAACGGCACCAGTACTAGCGTCGCACGTACAGCCTTCCTGCTCAAACAAACAACCAGTCCCTCCTCACTCACTGCTCGGCCGGTAGATGGTCACCACGAAGTGCAGCCCGAACAACGGCACCAGTACTAGCGTCACACGTACAGCCTTCCTGCTCAAACAAACAACCAGTCCCTCCTCACTCACTGCTCGGCCGGTAGATGATCACCAAGAAGTGCAGCCCGAACAACGGCACCAGTACTAGCGTCGCACGTACAGCCTTCCTGCTCAAACAAACAACCAGTCCCTCCTCACTCTCTCTCGGCTCTCCGGGACATGTGGCACTGGACCCTGTGTTTCCGTGCCTCCCGCCATAGCACCCGACCTCACCTCACTCCTCGCCCCTGGCAGACTGTTACAGCTCGGAATGTGGGTGTTACCACCGTATTCGGGTGGATCTCTTCGCAACCGACTCTTACAACAAGTGTATTACACCTCTGTTCAGTCAAAATACTTGGCATCATTATTAAGAACTTTTATTAACACATTCAATCCCCACACGCACGACTGTGAACATTTTTCTCATGAAGAACACTCATGGGCAGTACTATGCACAGCAAGAAATGAATGCCCGCTGCTTTGCACATATCATTCTCTCTCATCTTGCAAAATATTGATGTTTTAATAACACTTATCAACAATTTCATTAAATTACCTCTATTTAGATTAATTAAGTTATATATTACGAAGTGTGAGAATTACTTTGTCTTAACACAATAAAAGAGTCTTTTACAGGTTTAGCCCCTATTATTGTTGTATTACCAATAATGACTTGTCAACCCAACAGTTGTTATTTATGATGGAGAGAAAATTTATCCTCGAATATGAGAGTAACACAATTAATTAAGGATTGCTGTTACAAGTTCAATAACACTTCCTAACTTATTGGGAATGAATCGTAGAATTGCATAAGCTAATAAGATATAAAATTTTAGGCTGAATGTGATTTGGTATTATTAATGGGTTAGCTGGGGTATGATTGTCTGTGTCCCCTGATATATAGATTTTTTATATTAACTATGTTGGTACTAAAATAATTGAAAATATAAGTGTATAAAGAGGTATGTCACATTTGTTAAAGAAATAAGTTATTTTTGTACATGAAGGAGTTATGTGTTGGACTCCTTTTTTGGAACCAACAGGAGCTCTCTAGAAGCCTTAGTAATAACTGAGATCATGAAAGAGGTATGTCACACTTACAAAGTCTATGTCTAGTGGATGAAGGAGTTATGAAACACACAAGTGCCCATACCTCCTTCTTCCCCTAGGGCAGAGAAACAACTGTAGAATCTACTTCCTTCATACACTACACAGCTGCTTAAAACGAGATAGATGGTAACAAATGCTGTGATGAAGACGTGTTTTAGAAATTTGAGTTTACTTTAGTGATATTGTTAGAAATATATTTTAAATGGTGTCCAGAGATAAGTTAATGCTTAACTTAGTTTTAGATTCAAAAAGCTTTAATTTAAATTACAGGACTGACGAAAATTTTGCTACAAAAACTGCCAAAGAAGATTCTAACCTAAAAACTGAATTACCAAAACCGTCAACAAGTGATTTATTTATTGACAGAAACAATGTTTCCGGGGGGAAAAAAGGAAGCAATTCTTTAAAAATGTGCATGTTTTATAAAACAATAGCATAGTCATCCGATTTAATGTTGTTTTCTGTTTCACAACTTTAGTCTAGCCGTACATGTCGAGTTTTCGTGAGTTTAGAACGGCCCTTCATTTAATCTTATATAGACCTTCACTCCATTGCCTTAGCTCTGTGTTCGTTTTCGGGGTGAGAGCTACATACTGTAGCAAGCGCTAATAACTTCATGTAGAATAGTTCTACTTCTACATCGGAGCCTAATATACATACTAAAGCTAATAGAGTAGATACGATAATTCCGATAACAGAAATGGCAATACCAATTTGTACAAGACATAAAAAGAACCAGTGGGATGTACAGGAAATTACGGAAGTCAACGCTTTATTTTTATCTCATTATATAACTTATTTACATAGAAAATAAATACCCAGCGAACACCATTAATTCCTTATGGGTACACTAAGTACATAATAAAGTAAGTAGTACGTTAATATAATTGTTTTACAGACAATGGAGAATAAACTAGCTTATTTGGGGACAGCTCTAATTACAAATGTGCGCCAGATGAGAACGATTACGATTCATCCGTTAACGGAATTACAGAATAGCAAAATGTTCATGCAGTCATGGATAAAAGAGGTCACAGAGCGATGAAAGAAGAATGTGCTAGTGAAATGATGAATGTGCAAACTGGTGATGAAATCTTGGAAATGTAAAATGGTGTAGAATTGATGGAGGATGACAACATACCGGTAAGTAATGCCACAGACAACACTTGAAAGGAGATTCGAAGTTTTTAAAGCTTCCCAAGATTTGGATTGTGCTGCAAAGAAAGGTAATATGCATTTATTTTTAATGGCCTCATATATTTTATTCATTTAGTAAATTTCCGTGTAAGCATAAATCTGATGTTCATTTAAATTTTTTATTTGAATTTCGGAAAATGTTTTTTAACGAGGATGTCATTAATATAATCGAAAATTTCACGGGTCCAATGAACTGTAAACTAGAATGCAAATTCGTTTAGATAATCAAGCTATTATCATTTATTCATTGGTTACTGCTGCATTTCTCTTCTGATCTATAGTAGGTTCACTATGATTGATTCCTCGTTTTGTTGAGGATTTATAATTCGCTCAAGAGTTTTGTAGGCGTGTCAAATAAGTCGTAGACTATCTGCTAAAGTAATACACTTGTAAAATTCCTAGAATTCTAGCTTGAATTAAATAGAATCTGCGAATTTTTCATGTTTCAAGTAATTAAAGTAGATTGCAAATTGAAAGTCAAAATTTAAGTTAGAAAACTGACATCTTAAATAAGAGTGACGCAAATTAAAAAAAAAAAAAAGTAATAGGCCCTGTGGTTTTCTGAATACTAAATATTTGCATGCATGGACATTATGACATCATCTTAATTACTGTAGGGCCTACCAGTAAAATTAAATTATGTGTTCATTAATTCTGATTTTTAATGTAAGTTTTATTATATTAGCCGATTTTGTATGTAAATAAAAATTTTGTTTCAGAAACGGGAAACTTCAAACTGACGCATGTTTGTGTTGCTGTGAACTGTATTCTGCTTCTAGAGAAGGTTGGATAAACTGTGTGGTGTGTAAAATGTGGGCTTACAATTCTTGTGCGTGTGTAAATGAAGACGACGACGAACCAGTTCACGTATACCCAAAGTGTAAACAATATTTAATACATTAAAATATGCCTCACAAGTAAAGGAATCTTCAAGCTTTGCAAAATGTCAATGTCTTACATAACTTAAAACATGAGACCCCATTATGCCCCATGAAATACCCCGTTTGCCCCACCCCTGGGGCACAACGGGGCAAATGTATATTCCAAACACTATATTTTTTTTAAATTTATAACTACATGTGACATAAAAAGATAAAAATGGAAAATTATGCAATAGGGTCCGTGGCTTTAAGAAATAATATATTTGTTGTTATTTATACATTCTATGGATAACTGTTATAGTTTAAAGCTTAGCTCCCACGGTTTGCCCCAGGTTACGCTGTGTACTTATACGTTATGTATGTTTTGTACCACAAAAGGCAACAATTACTCACACTGACAGTGTTGGTGTGATTTTACTTCATGTATGTGTAAAAATGCAAATTGATGTGGCACATTTACATGTACACAAAAATAAATGTTAATTAAACCCGAAAAGTGTCTGTGGAATTTTACACATTGTATGTGCTGAAATACGAAATGGAACTCTTTTTTGACACTGGCAAAGTTGGTATTATTTTACAGTTGGTCGTGTAAAAAAAACTAACTCATAGGCTATTTTTACACAAACAATGTTAGTGTACTTTTAGAATAAGTTATTGCACATTTCCCTCTACTGTAGCTGTTTTAATACACCTAAATGTGTTGGTATAAAAACATATCAACTGTTCTGGAGATTCGTGCTGTCACCAACATTGGTGTACAATAACACAAATTTTTTTCATAGTGTAGGCTAAAATGAAGGCCACACGTTGTCTATAGGCAAAGTTAAAGGGGAAACTTTTCACCAACATTAAAAGTAACTAGTAAAAGACAAATAAATCCTGATCAATGGAAGAAACGCAAGTCTACAATAAGCAGGTAAAGAGACGAGGCATACATAAATAATAAAGGTGCGGCCAAACCTGCTTAGAGTGTTGTTACAGTTAACTTATGCTCTTGTAAGTTCCGCCTAAAGTGTTCTTAGATATTTGCAATTTAAGACTGGGAAGTAATATTTACATTCATACACAAACGTGATATAAATGCAAAAAAGTACGTTACTAATAAATTTAACAACATTACAAGAACTTTTTTTAAAAGGAAGAGAATTGTAGCTGTAAAACACAAGACGACCCCAAACAAATATAGTGTAACATGCGATGGTAAACAGATTGTTGTGTGCATACGAGATTTCGTTCCACTATGCCTGAGCATTAAGAAGGTTGAGTTTATGCAAAAGTCAACAAAGACAAGATCAGTGGTTCCTCAACCTGATAAAAGTAGGAAACACAACAACAGACCAAACAAAACAGCTGCTTTTGTCGCAGCTTACATTAACAAGCATATTTCAAGTTTACCTGCAGAAGTATCTCACTATTCAAGGAATTGCAATATTCATAAGAAATATCGTTCTTCTCTGTTGTCAGTTACTACCATGCACAAACTTTATATTGAGAAATGGGATGCTGAAAACGCCCATAACCCATTCAAAGTCAAAGAATGCACTAACCACAATTTCTTCAACAATTAATATAATTTTTCGTTTGGACGTCCCTAAAGTGACTCATCTTGAACTTGTTATTTCGGTGTTGCAAATGAGGAACACGTTGAAAACTACAAAGCAGCTTTTGAAGCTCAGAAATTCAATACAGAACTACACAAAAACTCAAAATATACAGTGCATATATAACATCAGATCTCCAGCAAACGATGTCTTTGCCTCAACTTTGTACTTCTAAAGCATTTTGCCTACGACGAATGTGGTTTAACAACTTTGGAAACCTCGTTGTAGCTCAGGATGTAGACGAAACATATGCACATGGACATGAAGTCTAACAATAAGAGTAGTAGTGAGACATTCAGCTCTTTGTTAAGAACCATTGAAGCTCAAGTTTATTTAAACAAAAATATCACTTAATCGTTTGAACAGACTTATTATCAGGGCAGCACTATTTTTTAAATAATTTGTCTACATCAGTATCATATACAAAAACGTCAATTTAAAACAGTTGGCTATAAGTTTCCTGAAGTTGGCCGCTCATATTTAGATTTGGACCGGTATTTTGGCTGAATAGAGAAAAGATTAGGAAAATATAAAAATATTTTTATTCCTCAACAATAAACAATATCGTGAAATCATTGCCACTTCCAACAAAAAAATAATAATTTATGGTCATTGATTCGAAACACCATTTCAGAGACACCCCAAGACCTTCAACAAAAATTGAAACTTTTCAACAGAAAAAAAAAAAATTGAATGAACAAGTACACTTCACAGATGGAATTAAATAGTTATGTGTGAAAAAATTTGGGCCCTACTTAAAAAAAAAAAAATAGTTTGGATACTATACTCACTTTAAGATGGTCAATGTTAGTAAAGATTTTAAACAAATGGGCTTTCTTTCTGAAGACATCTGTATCCCTAGACTCTTCAGGAAAACTGGCGCTTTATTAAAGGAAAAATTTAATACCTAATAGAACAGCTTTGCTTCGTTCCAGAACAACACAAGGGGATCTATGTGCAAGTTTTAATCATGTCAACAGACAAAATGACCTAGTGTGAACAGGTGCCAGCTTAAAATTGAAGTTCCTTTTGTTAAAATAATCAAATTTTTTACTTTTTCTTCCTTCACAGGTGTTAAGTAACTTTACTATGCTCTATTGTATGAAAAAAAAATACAATCGTAAATACTTACAGAAATGCATTTGAATAGCATGTGCATACATAACGATTTTAATTTTTTTTAGAAAAAATAAAAATAAAAATGTTTGTGGAAGGAGATATGTATAGTAAAATAGTTTTGACATATTAAAACATATATTTAAATCGTATTTTGCATCCATAACCATTTTACCACTCATAGGAATGGCATTTTTTTTGCTTAAAAAAAAAAAAAAAAAGTTTCACAATGAAAACTTTAACACCAAATATCTCAGAACTCTGTTTTTGTTACATACCTTCTGGTTTCTAACGAGTTGACTGGAGTAAAATAATCTGTGTACACTGATATATTAATTTTCAAAGTTAAATATTAGGATATGATAGATAAACAATATTGTCAAAGAAAACTTACAGTTTCTCTACATTTTCAGATACATAGAAGCTGACATTTCAATTTGAAGTATTTAATTTAATTTAAATGAATAACATTCTGGAAGTAAAATAATAAGATTTAAAGGAAATCGGTGAAGAAATAACAAATATTTAAGTAAGTAATTAATTATATTCCTGTGCTTTAAAGGCTGTTCACGGTAAAATGAGCACTTCTGAAGGCCCTGCTTAAGATCTACTTGTATGCACGTTGTGTATTCTTCCGCCTTATGTAAAATTATCATTGACATGGACATCATCATTTTATTCGTGCGTCGAGCAAGTGAAACTTTGAAATTATTAGAAAAGTAAATATGTTAGAAATCTGTTTTTTTTCTACACTTCGATACATTAAAAAAGCACAAAGCAAAATAAATAATTTAAACTGTGCACAAATGGATACCTAGCTCTTTTAATTTGACGTAAATATGTGGAACTATTTTTTCCAACCATCGTTACGACTTTTACTGGACGGATGTCACTCAGTGCGCCCGTTATATATATATATATATATATATATATATATATGCAGGCAGGGACAGTGACTTTTTCCTAAGGTTGATTTCAAAAGTGCTCACTTTATCGTGAACAGCCTTTACCAAAGTAATTGTGTAGACTAGATACGATTGCATTATGTGGGCGTGCCCATTGCCTGCGCGAGGCTCTGGGGAGCGGACCTTCTCTCTGATTGGCTGCCGCGTACTGATAGAGCTTCACTATTGTCTGCGAGAGGTGACACAGCCGCTTATTCCACGAATAGCCGCTCACGCCAGTGAAACACCGTCTCTGAGAAGCATCGTGTAGCGACCACTCAGCTGTTAGTAACGTACTTGCCAGCTGGCAGCCCAGCCAATCGGGAAGCACTCAGTAGCCAGTCAGACACAAGGCCAGAGACCCGCACAACCAATCAGACCTCTCGGTAACCTACGTATACGCTTTTAATGGTAATATGAGCACTTTTGAAAGACCTGCTTAAGATCTTCTTGTATCCACATTGTGTATTCCTTCGCCTTATGTAAGATTAACATTGTCATGAGCCTCAGTACTTCATTGATGCGTCGGTCAAGTGAAACTGTGGAATTATTAGAAAAGTAAATATTACACAAATCTGCACGTTTTTACACTTCGACGCATAAAAAAAAAAAGAGAATGTGAAAGAAATAATTTCAAGTTGTCACAAATGGTTACCTAAAACTTTATTCGACGTTGAGTTACGGAACTTCTTTCCATCCATCGTTACCAACTTTAATGGGCATATGTCACTTAGGGCGCCCATTAATGCATATGCAATTAGGGGCAGTGACATTTTTCTAATGTTGATTTCCAAAGTGCACACTTTATCGAGAACAGCCTTTACGCCCGCTGTGGTGTGACGGCCTGGCCACTCGTCTCCTACCACAGCAAGCGGTAGTTCATCCCCTTAGTAACGTCACACGTGAGAAATGTGGCGGACGTTTCTATTGGCCGGTGGTTTTTGTTTCGATGCTCTGCCGTTTCCACTGAGTACTGTGCTATATGCGGTTCGAGATTATTTGAGAGTTTTTGAGTAGTAGGAAATTTAGCATCGACGCACAAAGGCATCGGGCATCGAAGCCGGAGCCGGCCGGCTGCCATCTTGTTACGTCACCGTCCGCCATATTTTATCCCTCAAAATTTACCATTTTCCCTCAAAATTGACCAAAATAGCCTAAAAATTTTCCTTTTTTCCGTAAAAATAATTCCCATTTTTCCCGAAGCAGGCGAGAGGGATCTGTGACCCAGGATCAGAAAGCAGACATGGATCAGTGACCCAGGGATAAGGAAAGCAAGAACCTTTGACCCCAAAAAACCACTAAAAACAGTAAAAAATTCTAAAAACTCATAAAAAATACAAAAAATCCTAAAAAAACGAAAAAATTCATTATTAAGAATTATTACAAAATATTGAAAAAATTATCAAAATATTATTTAAAGTATCCTTAGAAATAACTTATTTCCCCCCAAAATGGTAGAAATCCAATTTTTCACCAATTAATTTAATTTGAGGGGCTTCCTACGGACCTTCTGAGCAGTGGCGTCCATATTGGTTTTATAGGCATTCCCTATGCCAAATCGATACAAGATATACAGGATAGGACTCAGAAGTAACCATCAGCTGTCTTGCATCCATATTGTATGCCAATTACCTTTGACCTTCACCTGTGACCTTTGACTTCGAAATGCAAAAACTAAAAAAAAATTTAAAAAATCGCATAAAATTGCAAAAAAAATCCAAAAATATTGCAAAAAATTCCAAAAAATTTATTATTTAAATATTATTAATAAATGTTATTAAAAATTACTCTAAAACTATTTTAAAAACTTATAAATTATTTATTTAAACTTACATTTCGCAGCACCACTATCAGTCACATACATTCCACCCGCTCCCCTCACCCATACTCATTCCGCCATCTTGTTTTTCGTTTTTCCTTTGTTTACATGCTTCTGGAGAAGGCCATATTTGTTTATCGTTCGTCATTTGTTTATACATTACTGGTAACCACCATCTTGGTAGGCAACCACCATCTTGGTAGGCAACACCCAGTAGCCATATTGTATGTAGACTACCTTGACCTTAACCTTTGACCTTGGAAATGCAAAAATTAAAAAAAGGATACAAAAATATATGTAAAAATTTCCAAAAAAATCCAAAATTATTGTAAGAATTCCCAAAAAAGTTATTATTAAATTCAAATTATGATTTTTTATTAAAAAATCGTTTAAGAACTTGTACAATATTTTTTAACTTAAATTTTCCACCACTATCAATAGTCACGTTCGTTCCGTCACCAGCAGACGACTGAATCCCTCGCCTACACCTTCCACTCCCCTCTAATTTACTCAGTCCGCAATATTCATTTGTTTCGTTCGTCATTTGTTTACATTCTATTGGAGATTGACTCTCGCCTTCGCCCATGTACCATCTTTGTTTATATGTTACTGAAGACTGCCATATTAATTTTTTTCGTCCGTAATTTGTGTATACTTTACTGGAGATCACCACCTTGGTAGGCAACCGCCATATTGGTAGGTGGCGACTATTGCAATTTTCCATCCTTTGGCTGCATCATCACTGGACCATCAGGTTGTGGCAAGACTTGCGTTCTACTGAGCCTTCTGGAAGAAGAGAACGGTCTTCGGTTCAATAATGTGTATCTATACTCCAAGTCACTCCAGTAACCGAAATACCAGCGACTGGCCCGAGTACTGCAAGCCGTGAAAGGCTTGGGTTATTTCTCATGAAGCGATAACGAAGCTGTCGTACATCGGAGCGGAGCACTGCGAAACTCGATATTTGTCTTCGATGACATTGCGTGCGAGAAACAAACTTGAATTAAAGAAAACTTTAGCATGGGTCGACACACGAACATCGACTGTGTGTACCTCCGCAAGACTTATTCCCGCATACCCAAATAACTGCTTCGCGACAACGCAAACATGTTGGTGCTATTTCGCAGGGATGATACGTATTTGTCACGTCTAAATTTATGCGTTTCGTATTTTCCTGTTGGCTTTTAAGTTTTTAGTAACAGCAATATGTATTAAAAGTATTTAACCAATTAAGCAAGTAGTCGAATTCATGCATTATGCATGTGGCTACATATATTATTTATTCGAAAAAAATATTTTTCTTAAATAGGATGTAAAATATTAACAGTCGCCACCTACCAAGATGGTGGTTGCCTACCAAGATGGTGACATCCAGTAATGTATAACAAATGATGAACGAATAACATTAATTTGGCAGCCTCCAGTAACGTATAAACAAAGATGGCAGTCGAGCGAAGTCGGAGTCAATCTCAAATAGCATGTAAACAAATTACGAACCAAAAAATTCAATATGGCGGACTGAGTAAAGGCGAGGGGAGTGGAGGCGAGGGAGTCAGTCATCTGCTGGGGATGGGACGAACGTGACTAGTGGTAGTGCTGAGAAATGTAAGTTGTGTAAGTTATTAAATATTTACATTAGTTTTAAACTAGTTTTTAATAATTTAATTTAAATTCAAAATTGCTTGGGAAATTTTTGGAAATTTTTCCTAAATTTTTTATTTTTTTTTGGAATTTTTGCATTTTCAAGTTCAAAGGTCAAAGGCCAAGGTAAAGATAGTCTGCATCCAATATGGCGGATGGGAGATGCCTACCAAGATGGTGGTCACCAGTAGTGTATAAACAAATGAAGAAAGAAGAACAAATAAGGCTGCCTCCAGTAGTATGTAAACGAATGACGAATGCAAAAATAAAGATGGCAGAAAGAGTATTGGTGAGGGGAGTGGGTGCGAGGGAGTTAGTCGTCTGCTGGGGATGGAACAAATGTGTCTTACGGTGGTACTGGGAAATGTATGTTTAAACAAATAATTTATTAGTTTTTAAAATAGTTTTTAATAGTTTAAATAATTTTTTATAATAAATGTTCAATAATAATTTTTTTTGCGATTTATTTGCAATATTTTGGGATTTTTTTTTAAATTTAATGCGAATTTTTTGATTTTTTGAATTTTTACATTTTCAAAGTCAAGGGTCATCTGCATACAATATAGAAGTAAGATGGCTGAAGTTTAGGTCTGAGTCGTATCCTGTATACCTTGTATCGATTTGGCAAAGGGTATGCCTATAAAACCAATATGGATGCCACTGTTCAGAAGGTCCGAAGGAAGCCCCTCAAATGAAATTGGTGAAAAATTGGATTCCGGGGCTTTTTTTGCACGAGGGTGGCTTCTATCATTTTGACGGGGAAGGGGGGAATGGGTCATTTCTGAGGATCCTTTAAGTAATTTTTTAATAATTTTTAAGTAATTTTTAAAATAATTCTAAATAAACTTCAATAACCATTTTTTTTTTTCGGAATTATTTTAGAATTTTGTAGAATTTTTGAGGAGTTTTCGGCATTTTTTTAGGGTTTTTTTAGTGGTTTGTGGGTTCAAAGGTCAAAGGTTACAGGTCCTGCTCTCCTGACCCCTGGGTCGCTGATCCCTGGCACCTGGATCGCTGATCCCTGACCCTGGGGCCACTAATCCCTCTCGCCTGCTCTGGGAAAAATGGGAATTTTTTAGGAAAAGAAAAGTGAAATTTTTAAGGAAAAAGGGAAATTTCTAGGGTATTTTGGTCAATTTTAAGGGAAAAAGGGAAATTTTGATGTGAAAATATGGCGGACGGTGACGTAACAAGATGGCGGCCGGCCAGCTCCGGCTTCGATGCCCGATGCCCTTGTGCGCCAATGCTCTAATTCCTACTACTCTTTTGAAATTAACCTTTGAAAAATGTCACTGTCACTACCTGCGTGTACGTTAATGGGTGCACTTAGTTGCATGCGTCCAGTAACGTTGGTAACGATGCATGGGGAGTAGTTCCATATATTAAAGTTGAATAAAACGTGTTAGGTAAACACTTAGGATATCTTAAATTATTTATTTCACTTTCTGTTTGTTATGCATCTATGTGTGAAAATGAGCAGATTTGTAAAATATTTCTTTTTCTAATAATTCGATAGTTTCACTGACATGCGCATGAATAAAGTGATGAAGCCCATGACATTGATAATTTTACGTACGGCGGAAGAAGACAACGCGCATACAAAAACCTCTTAAGAAGGGCTTTCCAAAGTGCTCATTTTACCGTAAACAGTCTATAATAATGGCCTTAATGTTGTTCCGTGTCTTAGCGTTGAATATAAAGGGGTATGCAGACACTTGTGAATACTGAAATTATTTGTCTTGCTTTCTGATTTCTTATGCCCTTAAGTTTAAAAATTCAAAAATTGTATAATACATTATTTTCTAATAATTTAAAAGTTTAACTTGACCGACGCATGAATTAAGTGATCAGGCCCAGCGCAATGATAATCTAACATGTGGTATAATACACAGTATGCTTACAAACAGATCTTAATCACGGCTTTCAAAAGTCCAGTTCACCATGAACTACCTTTACCACAACGGACTCGCAATTGGGAGGACTGAGTTTAGATCCCTGGTCAGGCCACCCTGACTTCGGTTTTCCATGGTTTTCCGAAATAACTCAATGCGAAGGACGAGTTTGTTTCTCAGTACACTTCCTCCCCCACCCCTGTTGTGACAACCGAGTTGTCCCGGCCATTTTCCGTCGACATGAATCCCATCATATAGTAAATTAGTGCTAGTCTTTAACGAACTTGCTCCGTCGCTAATGACCTCGTTGTCGACGAGGCTAAAAAACCTATAGTCCGTACACGATAAAGTGAGCACTTTCGAAAGTCCTGCTAAAATTCTACTTTCTTGCCCATTATGTATCCTTCCACCACAGGTAAACAAACATTGAAATGTGACTGCCATGTGATTGCCACATGTTAGTAAACTTAATGTTTACATTTTAGGACTGCTAAATGTAACATGTATATTATATATAAAACATGTAACCTATATGATGTATATAACACATTGTATATTATATATATGCATATATATGTATATATAATGTAAAATATACAACATATATAAAATACGTAACATATAGAATTGTTTGGGTCATGTCACAGCTCCGATAGACAAAGACTTTACACAACGAACTATTTAAAAATGAATGCCCTAGCGATGAAGTCATGGAAACTGTGAAAAAGCAAACATTAAACTTTGGTGGTGAACAAGGACCAACATGGCTCGATAAAAAAGGACACACATTAGTTAAGCCGTAAAGTAAATTGTAAGAGCAGCCAAATCCAGATTTTGAAATAGACTAGCACTACTGTACACCCAAGGTACAACACCACTTGTCACACAAATGACCAAACATTTAAAAACTGTACTGCAAACTTAACGTTTCCCATGACTTACCATTTTCTAAGTGCCCCATCGCTCTGTATCATGACAACTAAAACGTCAGCTCTTAAACATGGTAGGTGTGTTTGGCCTCAGCTGACTGAAATTAGGTGCAACTAAGCCACCAGAAAAAACATACATCCTGCAGGCATAAGGCAGCGGCATGACGTAGCAGATGTCTGAAGCGTATAAAGTAGACAGAGTGAGGCCATGCAATGCCTTAAATAAAAAATGACAAATAAAAAAATAATGATGCACAAAGGGGAAAGGGGAAGGGAGGGAGGCAGAACAGCGAGGAAAGACGAGGGGATCTGAGCCGAGCAAAGAGTACACCACTGCACACAAAAAGATGGAGCTAATAAACCTAACGTGATGGTGCAAATATGGCAGTATATAAAAATATGTAATATACAAAAAAGAAATATATATAAAACATGTGCATGTATATGTGCATTTAAAGGATAGTTTTATATGCATCTTTATAAATGGAGATAAATATATTTCAACATAGGCCTATTACGTATATATAAAATAAAACTAATTTACACTAAAAATATAAACATATCAACAAATCCAATTGTGTATAAGTACATATTGTTTTTTTTGACACCGTTACTCTGTATTCGTACCCTTCCGAGACCCTCGAAAAAGAACTGAACATTTATACTGTGAATTGAAGTGGTAAAAGAAGGGTATTCCAGGCTTGTAACTGGCACCACCTTCATTTGTAAAAAATAATTCTAAAAATTATTATTATTATTTATAGCTAAGTGAAATGCCGATCCGGTGATGGCCACATTTCCGGTGTCTCTTGTGGCCCAAATGGGTGCGACATTTCCGTTTTGTCAAACCCACACATATCTCAAGAAACGTATTTTACAGGGAAAGTGCATGGACTCTCATCATTGTTGTGGTTCCTTCATTACAATGATTGCAGCAAAACTGAAAACTTAAATGAGTAAATTATTTAAAGAAAATTACTATACTTACAAAAAATGGTTCATGTGTGCACACACAAAACTGAAAGAAATATCTTATTACTAGTGTAAAACCAATACATATCCACAAATGACAGCAAAATGATGATGTAAAGGACAAATTATAAAAGTAATACTTGCAGGCAAGTTACTGTGCATAGCAATAAGCACTGTGTTTAACTTTCCTTGTTACTATAGCTGTGCATCAATAAACAGCCAATCAGAAGCCCCGACACTTATACTATGTTATCAATTGAAAAACTTATTTACAAATCAAGAAAGTCTGTATTTTGACTTCATTCCTCGGCAAGATATTTTATTTTGTTTATTTATGGATAATCACAACCATGGAAGTTTTGTAACGATTTTAGGTAATGTTTACAGTAAAAATTGAAATGTAAATAATTTACCATTTTAAAAATTTCTCAGATCAATTGAAAATATTTATTTTGGAAAAAACTGACTACCAACTCTATGTACAGACCTTAATTTCTTCGGTACAAATGTAGCAACATAAATAAACTAATATTATTATGGTTATATCAATTGTAGCCATGCCACTGTGCTTTTGTGTTATGTATGTGCTTATCGCTATAACTGTGAATGTGTTTGGTATGTCAACTGTAGCCCGGCCCTTATTGAAAGCTAACTCAAACTGCTTCTTTAGAAATACTTAATTTAGCACATAAACTGCGTAATGTAATCTAACCTTTACAAAACATGCACTAGCAAGTAAACAGGTACTCTGGGAGTCTGGGGTGTTGACTATGACGTGTAATTTACAGTTACATTAAATTTCAATAACTACAATATTTTTGCGGCTAAAGTGGCAGATATTACAAACAGTTATGCCTACTGAACAATGCATATTATCTTCGTTGATATTTATCAAAAGGTAGCAAGTTGTCTTGTCGAACATCCATTTCGAAATTTAAACATGGAACTATTTTATAGGCCTAACTGTTGACAATTAATTGTAAATACTTCCTAATTATTATTACGGCAAGCATTACCAAATAAAAACAATTAGGCCTACACTGGCATCACGAAAGAATGTCGGCAACAAGCACAGCTATAGGTCTTTAGTTAACAAAACCAGCTTCAAGATTTTATAGTTTATATGTTGGAACACCTTTGGTGTAGCATCAAACTGCAACGTTTATGTTATGTTAACAATAGTAAAACTTAACACTGTAACTTGGGATGAATAACTACATGAACACAAGTTTGAGGTTAGGCCTACATTACGAAATAACACATTGATACCAAAACGTGTCAAATTAATGTATAATCATTGACAGACACATTTGCACTTGTTAACAAGGCAGGTTTAAGAAAGGTTTCATGGCTGGGCGTAAATAGATGGGTACATATGTATCTGAGGTTAGGTCTACATGACAAAACAACACAGTGATATAAAATGTGTAAAACTAACGTATAATTATTGACTGCCAAATGTGTACTTGTTATCAAGACAGATTAAATAAAGGTTACATGGCTGGGTATAAATAGATACGTACAGATGCATTTGAGGTTAGCCTACATTACAAAACAACACAGTGATACAAAAACGTGTAAAATTAACGTATAATTATTGACTGACAAATTCGCAGTTGTTAACAAGACAGATTTGAAGGAAAGGTTAAACAGATGGGCGTAGGTAGATATGTACAGATAACTATTAATATTATTTGTCAAATATAGGATATAACATGTACTTCGCAAACTCACATGAATATATTAATGTTGCGTTTCTGCTGTCGTTCATTTAATTTCATTATTGTTATTTTACTTTCCAATTATATCACGTTTATAACTGTCGATTTATACTTGTTCTTTTTCAATGATTTACTTCAATAACGTACTGGGGATAAGCGGCGAAAACACGCCGTAAAAACTGTCCGGGAAAACACGTCATCAAAACACATTTACATTTACCTCCGGACAGTTGCAGTTGAAATTTTCATCATTTCTGCAACTCGTTCGATGACCTGGTACGGCTTCATCTCTCCTCGACGAATTAAAGAATAAATACTTTCGGCGAAATTTATAATGTCCTCCTGACGCTGAATATTTTTACGTAGTTTGCCGGAACTCATAATTTTACGTAAAATCACTACAACACAATTAGACACTATAGACCTATAATCAAACAATGCTGATTGCAGATAAGCTGAAAAATAAATGAGAAATATTTAAACACGACAACTTCCAGTTTCCACATTTGTAGCTTGCCTCGCCACCGCTCCACACAAGCAAAACCAAGCAACAAGCACGAAGGAACTACATCAATGGACCGTTGGTTTTGACTGTTCCACAGATCACGTGACACAATATATTATCTGTTACAGTAACTACATTATCTTTACGCCAATAATTACTTTAAAGTGCATTGAATAAACTTCAAACAACTTAAAGTAGCCATAAATTTAAACATTACACTTGAAATACCGCGTTATTTCGTAGAACTACTTTTCATATTTCGCTGCCAACATAACTGGGTGTGTTAACCCCCAGTCTGTGCGGTGACACACATGGTTAAACATACGAAGTTGCGGGCGGTGGTTTTTTTTTCAAAGGTTGTTTCTAGAGTGCTCACTTTAAAATGAACACCCATTACCTACCTTCTCTCTTTTACCTTAACAATAAATCATTGCAAACATAAATTTTCTTAAATTTTTGTTGGTATTTTAAACGAGTCCGTAGGAAAGTGTTGAATTAAGAAAATCGAAACTTCTCAAGTTAGACATTTCTACACTTGACAGTCTCTCCCATAGTCAACAAGAAAAACACCCTTTCACAACCAACACAGAAACATTGTGCGTGTTTTAAACTCATCAAGTTAGACATTTCTACGCGTTACAGTATCTCCCATAGTCAGCACAACAAACACACTTTGACAACTAGTAACTGGGCTGTTGTGTGTGTTCCAAACTGATCATGTTAGACATTTCTACATGTTAAATTCTTTACCATAGTCAGCACAACTAACATCCTTCCACAACCAGCACCAGGACTGTTGGGTGTGTTCCTAACTGATCATGCTAGACATTTCTACATGTTAAATTCTCTACCATAGTCAGCAGAACTAACATCCTTCCACAACCAGCACCAGGACTGTTGGGTGTGTTCCAAACTGATCATGTTAGACATTTCTACATGTTAAATTCTCTACCATAGTCAGCACAACTAACATCCTTCCACAACCAGCACCAGGACTGTTGGGTGTGTTCCAAACTGATCATGTTAGACATTTCTACATGTTAAATTCTCTACCATAGTCAACACAACTAACATCCTTCCACAACCAGCACCAGGACTGTTGGGTGTGTTCCTAACTGATCATGTTAGACATTTCTACATGTTAAATTCTCTACCATAGTCAGCACAACTAACATCCTTCTACAACCAGCACCAGGACTGTTGGGTGTGTTCCTAACTGATCAATTACATGATAGGTACTCTACTTACATATGCATAATACTCCCTTCATTCTCAGGACCAATAAGATAACTTTAATTGTACTAGGAAGGATTCGCAGTTTCCAATTATGACATCTGACAAAATTTGTGATGGTTTACTACAGTGTATAGGTAATATGACGAATGTCTTGCATTTGCAACATGTGCTCATTTGAGGTGAATAGAGACTTGAGGTTTAAAAGTACTTATGATTGACTGCATTATGAATTGTTAAGAGTAAATGGTTCTTTTCTCTAGACACTGACTAATAACATACATTGATTCATAGTGCAAGTAAAAATTATTCTGGCGTCAATATACCGATACTTTTAAATACCTGAGTTACAAGTGCCATGTAATTCCACAGAAATTTTCCAATTTCATTTTTAAAGTACATACATTTCACAGAGACGAAGACTTATGTTCGGCATAAGCTTGTGTTTATGGTACGACACTTATTGTTTGAAATTTCTCTGAGCCTAGAATGACCCTTGTTTGTCTCATGTAGTGGTCATCACACTTGCATTAATGAGAATCGTCCTTTCTTGATTCATCGTTGCTCCGAATCTATCTCACTTCACTTTACCAAGTCTCCAGGCTCAGGTACTTTGATCATCAATTTCAAAGCATTATCTGGAAATTATTGTAGGGTTTCAAATTTTACTTAGACTTAAAATGTAACGCTTTTGTTATAACTAGTTTATAATCTCTAGTTTATATGTGTATACCTAAATTTGTAGCTTCATATTTTTACATGTAATTGATTTCCTGCTTATAAATTTTTAACCTTTTCAGACCCAATTTAATTTACGTTTTCAGGTATTGCAAACAAAATATTTTGTGGTGCTCGCTGTACTGATGTTGCCACACCACTTGTTGTGTGGTCAAGACCAATAAGCTGTAGGCTGTATGTTCGGCTACGGTTATGTAAGCCAATTATGTCATAGACCAGTAAAACGGCTTGCGAATCATTTTCCCATAGGTAAAACCAATTGTCATTGAGCTTTATAGAATGCATTACATACCAAAAGTCATCTACACGTGCGTAATGTACTCAGTTGTGTACACTAGGTCTGAATGTGTTAACGAATGAATAGTTACATACATTTGAAAGTCATAAGAAAAAAGTGGTGTTTTCTGGAGCAACATCATGTACATTTTTGTTACACTCCACAAACTTTTACGTGTGCCCCATTCGGCCCGGCAGACGACAAAACTGTGTCTGCATGTAATGAGGTAGTTGACAACAGCTACCGTGCGACATGGATGGCCTGGCAACTGTGCGCGTTTCGTTAGAGATGTCCACATGTGTGTAACACACTTGGTACTTCACAAATCCTGTATAATGATGTCCCGGCGGCAAAATATGGCCAATGTGGGTGGAGAATGAGTTTCTTAGTACGTCTTCCAATGCAACATCCGCGAACTGCGTGCCCAGAAGTAACTGCACGTCTCGTTGTAAAGGAAGAAGGAAGTGAAAGCATGTCGAGAAGTTCCAGCATGTTCAAGAAAGTTTACACACTCTGCGCATGTACGCCGCAAATACTTTTACAGAGGATTAGATATATATTAAGAAAGAAATCCTTCTATACTCATACTCTTACCCCACGCTGTGTTGGTTTGCATAAATAGTTACAGATTCCTGAGTCGATTACAACCACACTTGTCATCAGGATAGTACACAACAAATATATTATACGAATAGACAGATAATGTAGAATTCATGACAAAGGCTTCAGGCAGTGGATCGGGGGATCTGACCTTGAATGACCTCGACTTAAAATTTTTCCCGTTTTCTCCTAAAATCGCTAATTTTCTCGCAAAACCGTACGTTTTAACCCAAAAATGCCTTAAAATATCCCCTTTTTCCCTTAAAATTTCCCACTTTCCCCCTAAAAATTTCTCGATTTTCTATTTTAAAAAGCCATGCCCTGGAATCTGCAGTAGAAAGCCGCAGAAAGGCAAAAACTATTTTATAAAATTAAATCTATTTTTATAATTAAAAATTTAAAGGCGTTGGTATTAAGTGTTCTATATTACTGGACTCGTTTTTTCGAGGCGCATACGATCGTGATGTCACGCCATAATTATGTCTCGATTTTTCATGCTCTATCATTCCATGTTATCTACCTCTTTCTTTCTTGTCTCTCTTTCGTCTCTCTCTTTCCTTTTTCTTTCTCTCTTGTCTCTCTATCGTTCCATCTAATTTCTCAGAGACCTCCAATTTTTTGTTCTCTCTTTCTCTTTCTCTCTTTCCTTTTTCTCTTTATTCCTCTCTCTATTTCTTTATCTTTGTATCTTTCCTGTCTCTCCTTCGCTCTCACATCTCTCTTTCATTTATTTCTTTTGTCTCCCTTTCTCTCTTGTCTTCTATCATTCCACAGGTTTACTTGGAGTCCTCCCAATTTTTTTGTTATCCCTTTATCTCTCTTTCTCTTTCTTTCTCTTTCTCTCTATACTTTCTTTCTTTCATTTCTCTCTCACTCTCTCTTTCTTTTTGCTCTTGTCTCTCACATGCGTTCGATTAGTTGCGTTTGCTCCACTTTACCATCCACATAGTTCCTTCATCGCCCTTCTAGAAAGCGCGAATCGTTGGTGTGCATATTTGCTTATGAATTTAAGGATGTCATTTTCTATAGAGTAGAAGGTATATATAACAATTATTGTAAAGTACATTCCAGAAGGTATATCTAACAATTATTGAAAAGTACATTCCAGGCAGGACTTTGTTAAACATAGTTTAATTTTTTTAAATTAATGTTTTTTAAACATTTTACTTTGTATTTTACTGTAATGCGAAAATTAAGTCGACTAGCCTTGCAACCACGCACATGCCGACAGGTCCATCAGAGCAGATGCTGCAAATTGTGATATGTGCGTGCAGTATCATAGGCAAGCACCTCATAGGAAAAGGAAGGGAGATCAGTGACCGCGAGGCACTTGGTTCGCTGACCTTGCCTAGCAGTGCTCTATGAAGTGAAACATTTATAAATAAGTAGAATTATTTAAATTTATTTTATTTATCATTTTAAAAATGACGAATTTTTTTTTAAATACAGTAAAATGCATTTTAAATGCATTTGTAATGTAAAGAGGGGTTTATAAATCTATATAATGTAAATTTCACACTTAGCCATGACAGCTGGTACCAAAAAAAAAAAACCTCATGTAGGAGTGGAAACTTGGACCCAGACCCTTAGGGTCACAAGTCGAGCATGCTAGGCACTAGTCTATGGTATGTCCACATAAGAAGTAAAGCCATAATGTTGTATATTAGTATTCCCAGCAAAAGTGAGGAATTCCCTCGCACAATTACAGATATATTTTTTAATGTTTCGTTATGAGAATATAATTTGCTAACTCTTAAGAGGCTGAGATTCTCGCGAAGTTTTTGTTTGTAAGTAACACTTATAGCTCCAGGAATGTCTGTATAAGACTTATTTAACAATTGTAATTAGCTTAAAATATTATATTGCTTTTAATGAGAGTTACAGTATCTTGTCGCATTTAATGCAAATAAATGAACTACATCTTTCAAAAATATATTTTAATGTTGTGAAATTTTATAATAAAGCACTAATTTTGATGGTAGGCAATTCCTGTGAGACTGCATAGAAATCGTGTACATCTGCCTCTTGTAGTAAATGTATTAGTGACTCTTTTCTGCTGTTCTAAAGAATACATACAATAATATTTTTTTGTGATATATCACAAATTTATACTTTGAAGAGTGTACCCGCCAATTAGTATATTTTCAAACTAATGTTAGCTATTCCAGTTGCTTCTGGAGATAGTGTGTTTTCGAACCAAGCCGAGGCATCTTCACAGCAGACCTTATCTTTTCTTCTCATCACTCGCTACCATAAGCCTGGGGACGGGGAGGTGGACAGGGGGGATATTACTTACAGGAGGAATATCATATTATTAGAACAAATACCAGGCAGGCACTTGCGCATTTTCTTCCCCTCCCCCTACCCCCTCCGGAGCGGCTCAAGGTCGAACTACCATGTCACCTAGTTTTTCGTGTAACACTTGCCACTTCATTTCATCGCCATTCCACAACCGTTTATTCTACGACCCTAATTCCTTCTCCACTGCATTCCGTGTTCACACCTACATGTTTGTTTATTCTGTCCTTGCATTTCGCTTTACCATTTGACAATAATAGGAACATTTTTGTGTTTGCTGACGATCCTCAATTAATAAAAATTTGCAAGAAATTACTATTTAAACAAAGGATTTGCTGTGGAAAGAAATAATATCAACAACAGTTATTGAACAACTCAAAGCATGAGTTAAAAATAGCTCGTATACTAACTCAGCGCCACCTAGACATAGTAGGCTGTGCAATACAAAAGTCACACTAGCAGTATATCTATTTTCTAATTCAGTTACTACAAAAGCATATTTAGGAAAGTGGCGGATGCCGTTGTACACATGATTGGGAACCACATGCCATACAAAGTTGTGCAATGTTTTGTTCGAACCCGAAAATTTATCAGAATTAGGAACTTAATACTGCTGCAGAGAACTCCAGAAATAAAAATTGAATAAAACGATTAGAAATTTAAAAAAAATTGCAAGTTAGTACAATAACCGAGCAATTATTACTATCGTATGTTGTGGCAGAAGTTTTATATCAAATGCAATATATTCAAACGACACTTCATTTGTTGTACGGTTTTCTATTTTATTCAGCTATGCTGAAGTGCTGTTACCTTAGTTATAACTTATGTTCAACATATTGGCCTATATTGTAATGAAAATATATTGAAATGTAGCCATTCCTGTTTATATCACAAGCATTCATTGTTACAATGCTTACAGAAATGTATTCATGACTAGGGGAGTGTTTAAGCATACATGGCATACTTTCTACAAATATGGTGCTACGATTTACGATGAGTTAAATAAGATAAAAATTATCTCCAGGCTTTTGGAAGAGAGAAGGTCTGACCTTAACTAAGCAGACTTTCCATAACCTTATATACTGAGTCACGTGCATTACATTTTGTGTCCTGAATAAACATGTTTAATTAAACTAGGCCTATATTTTGTAATTTGTTGCCAAAGAACAAAATTTGTATTAATTTTAGATCTCATATAAATTAAAATTGCCCTATGTAGTACTTCATAGTTTACTCTAAAAATATGTAATTCAATTTTATTAATGTGTAGAAAAGCAATAATTCGTATATTGATTGAGTCGTACATTAACTACAAGATAAAAAAAAACCCATTGCATCGCAACACATTTTCATTTCTTACCTATGATCGTAATAACAGATAACATTATTATAAACTTTCGATATTGTAATACAACATATCTTACAGAGTTGAAAACAAATAACATAAAAAGTAATATTTGAGTTTTAGTTATTATCTACATTTATACAAATCAAATAGAAATACGTTTTAATTTTTGATACATGTCTTGCATTTTTCAACAATTTATTACTTACAATGCAGCTCATGGTAATATACGCCTAATAACATCAATCTTGATATAGAAAAGAAGCCAGCGCTTTTGCTGCATGCGATAGTATGTGCAATTCAAACACCTATTAAAAAAAACACATGAATGTTTTAAAGTAGTTCAAAATCGTTTCAGATTTAGTATTTCATTAATTAGCGCACCGCGAGATTTGGTCACATACATGCAAAATTTTTCTTATTTTTATGGAAAAGTGAGAAATTAACACAATTGAAATTTTTAAACCGATTTTTATATTTAAACGCATCTGAAACACATTTTAATGTGTTTTTAAAATATTTTAAACCATTTTTAAAAAGATAAATTAAATAATTTAAATAATTTTACTCATTAAAAATGCATCGCTTCATAGATGACTGATTGGCACGGCCGGCCAGCAGCTGGAGTGATCGCTTAAGTTTGCATGCACTTGGCTCGGAGGTCATTTAAACTCGACACCTTCCCCCATGTGGAGCTTGCCTACATCATTGCATGCGCATGTTACAGCTGGTGCATCTGCCTCGCGTACCTTCCTGTGTGTTCGTGTGTGAATGCATGCGTGGTTACAAGGCTAGACGACCTCATTTTTGTACAAAAGTAAAAACAATTGAAAAAAAGTAAAATATTAAGAAAAATTTTGATTTTCAAAAAATACCAATTGGAATGATTTTTAAAGTCTTAAAACTTGAATATTTTTTTACGAAGTCTTACCTGGAATGTACACAATAATTTTTATATAACTTATCGTGTATGGAAAATTACATCTTTAAATTCGTAAATAAATATACACACTGATGATTGGCGCACTTTAGCAGGCGATGAAGAAACTATGTAGACAGTGGAGTGGAGCAAATGCGACTAATCGAACGAATGTGAGAGACAAGAGAGAAAGGAAAAGAGAGAAAGTGAATATGAGAGACAAGAGAGAAAGAGAATGGAACAACAAAAAAAATGGGGGGATCCGAGAAACCTATGGAATAATGAGAAATGCAAGAGAGAAATAGATGGAATGAAAGAGACATGAGAGGAGAGAAAGGAAAGAGAGAATGAGAGACACAAGAGGAGAGAAAGGAAAAAGAGAAAGAGATGGAATGAGAGAGACAAGAGAGAAAGGAAAGAGAGAAAAAGAATTAAAGAGTGAACAATAAATGGGAAGACTCCTAGAAAACCTATGGAATGATAGAGAGCCAGGAGAGAAATAGAAAGGAAAGAGAGAAATGGAAGAGATGCAAGAGAGAAAGAGATGGGATGAGAGAGACAAAAGATAAAGAGAGAGAGACAACACGGAATGATGAAGAATGAAAAAAAGAGACAGACTGGCGGTATTACATCATGGTCTTATGGACCTTGAAAAGACGAGTCTGGTGATATAAAACTCTTAATTAATACTTATGACTTAAATTTTTTAAATATAAAGAGTATTTAAATTTAAATATAAAATTAAATTTTAAATTCATTATATTTTTATCGACTCCTCATTATATGGGTGAGTTTTGGGTATCTCAGCCACACCGAGTAGACACGTCAGCAAAAACGAGAAGAAAGCACTTTTTCCACAGGGGGAAAAGGGATATCTTAAGGTATTTTTGGGCTATACCGTACGATTCTGAGAAATAAACAAGCGATTTTGGGAGAAACATAGGGAAAAATTTAGGTCGATGTCTTTCAAGGTCAGATCCACGATCCACTGTCAAAGCCCTGTGTGCTCGAAGGAACCAAATCCATCTACTGCTATGCTTCGAGTGCAGGTGGAAGAAGACTTGCTGCTTCTCTTTAACGTACGTGTTTTGTTTGTAGAGGAGTAAACAACGGTGGCTTCGCTTGAAAGTGTATCTATATGTTCCAGTGACACAAAGAGAGAACGAACTGGGTTTGGAGATCAGTGAAGGAGCACTTTTCTCCATCATCTCGCTGAATGGGAATCACAGGGTTTATACTCGTACTTGGCTCGCACTCTGTATTTTTTTTTATCTTTGTCGATATGTGTCACATACTGAGCTGATGACAGAGAATATACCCCAGGGAGGAGGGGACGATTAAAGAAGCAACAAATGGATGCTCTTCCCATGCACATCTGTTAGTCGGGTACACACCGTCGCGAACACCGAACATGGCCAACGCGCATGTTCGCCTGTGTGCACCATACAGCGAACGCCGTCGCGAACATGATTTTGTTCGATGTTCGCGATGCGCTCCGATCAACTTGGAGTCGGTTTAAAGCCAGCGCATCAAAGGAATGTTGGGAGCGCTGGTACACATAGTGTGGATTGTGTGTGTTACAACCCGTCCACTCTGCCTCCACAATCTCTGAGCACTCAGCACACAAACTCCGTATACAGTATCAGTTGAGAATGTACAGTAGTGGGACCACCATGGCTCATTGGGATGACGCAGACGATATTCTGCAGTTCATCGAGTATTATCAAGAGAAAAGTCTTTTGTGTGACCCAACAAACAAGGACCATTTTAATAAATTAATGAGAAACGACGCTTGGAAGGACGTAGCCAAACAAACTGAAAAATCTGTTGATGTGTGTAAAAAGAAGATGACAGCTTTATAGGTAGCAATGAGAAGGGAGAAAGCAAAAAAAAACAAAACCACGTCAACTGGCAAGGGTGAGATACAGTTTTGTTAATGTTATGTTAACTCAGGAGAAGAAATTATTAACCTGAAAGGCATGAAATATTGTTTTGCCTTAGATGGTTTACCCTTTCAAACTGAAGTAATGGAACTACTTTCTCAAGTGCCAATGATGTTTACAAAACGTTCCTCTGGGATATAAACAAGCCTTGCAAAACAGCCAGCACTGTATGTCAAATTTATACGATAGTCTTTTAATTAAATTAATGATACCCTTAAACTAACATGACCTCACATTCCCTATTTCTGAATAGTTATGTACCTACATCAGTACCCACTGACGAACATATGTATCCTGTGATTCCGAAATTAGGACATGTTTTATTTATGTTTTTGTATATTTCGAATATCAATATTGTAATGATATTTTGCAGGCGCTAATGCGATATTCCTTTTACGATACACATCAATTTTAATACAAAGTATTTCTGTATACCTTTGCTTTTTAATGATATTAGTTATATGAAAATAAATGTTACCCTGGTTACAAATTATCCTAAATTAACTCAAAATTAATATTCCTATAAAAATGAAAAGCCTTCATAAAGTGTTATCAATGTTATTGTCATAATATATGAAAATAATCCCTTGCGATAGCTACATTTTAATTAAAATAACACAAAATGGAAATATTCTCCGATTTTTCAAACTATACTGTAGTGCCAAAAAAAAGTAAAGTAACACGAACAAATTACTAATGAGACACAAGTAATTTAGATTAACGCTACAAATTACTTTACACTTGTTTGACAATATTTTAATAGAATCAAGCAAGTTCGTCCTGCCAGCTGACACGACCTTCATTGATAAAATACACAGCTAGTTCATTTCGAATTATGTAAGCAGCACTAGGTGATCGGCGAGGAACTTATCTGATTGGAAGTAATGACATTCCACTTGGTTGTGCTCTCCAAGCCCCGTGTTGTACGGCGCCTTCTGCATCCCCATAATCCAAACTGCCTGGTCGTGTATAAATGTTCCATTCGTCTCTATTAATCGTTAGGAAATTGTGGATATGAGCAATAGCCAATACAACCAATGTAGCTTTTTCGGGCTCCAAAAGTAGCGGTTTTCGAAGCACACCAAAAACTGATGATACAATACCGAAGACATTCTCGACTACTCTTCGTGCTCGTCGGGTCCTATAGTTGAAAATGCGTTTTCCAGAGTACAGTTTCATCAAGTATTTGCTTAAGGCAAAAGCTTCATCACCAACAAAGAAGTACGGAAGAGCTTCTTGTCTTCCCTCTAAACACTGCGGTTTTGGGAGATTCAGCCTATTTGCCTCCAACATCGCCCAAAGTGTAGTATTTTTAAAAACTCCGCTATCGGATATTCTGCCCTAACACCGATCATCGACAAACAAAAAGTTGTAGTTGGTGTCAACTAAAGCCAATAAACCGGTGCTGAAGAAACCTTTATAATTGTAGAACTCGGGACACGTATTCATTGGAGCTTGCAACGCCACATGCTTTCCATCTATAGCTTGGAGAAGATGAGAATAGTTTCACATGTCTTCAAATCCTTTAGCAATAGCCAACTAAGCATCCTCAAATTTCGGGATCTTGAAAATAAATAATACAGTGTAATATTAAACAGGCTAGTCTTACATTTATATATATAAACAAAGCTTGTCACATAGGCCTATATGTAGATTGAATTAATCTAAGATTTTCATACATGCTAAGAAAATTTATCGGTTTGGTTGTATGTCTTTAAGATTGTGTACTGTAACTAGACATGACTTGCTGGTTCATTTGTATATACTTTTGTATTAAGAGTTATTTTCTTCTATTTGTTTTTCAGATCCAGAGTGAGCAACTACCTGGAACTATAGAAGAGGAGGCTGGTGTTGAAGGGATAAAGCAGTTGACGTTTGATGAATCACAAGTGCGAAACCAAAAATGCAGTTCTCGATTTCAATTACCAAAGCCTAAAGCAAACAAAAAATCAAGGTTAGAAGACAAACGTTTGGACAAAGTATTTGATTTGTTAACTTCAGTTGCCCAAAACTCGTCCATCGACGAGTCAATGGAGTTCGGGAGGTTTGTGGGTAAAACATTAAGTACTTATGACTTTATGATACGACCACGTGTTATGTATTCTGTGGTATGTTTATGTGCAGTAGATTTGGATGCCTGCGAGCATGCAATATCACACAATATAAAAATTCAAGATGGTGTCACTGTGCCATGTAGCTGTATCGCACGATATGTGAATAAGGCTTATACAAGTTGTTATTAAATTAGTTGTCCCAAAATATACTACAGTGACGACGAGAATGGGATAGTCGTAGTTTGAGCGTCAGTGTTCCTTGAAGATGTCGGAACAGAGAAGTCCGTGCCAGAAGAAGATTCGTGGGAATCGCACCACGAAGGACTGGAGCAGTTGTTTATTGCTAATTGTGTCGGGAACATGGAAGGCGACCAGATTAAGCGGCGAGCGATACTAATCTCTCCATTAGGCAAGGAGATACATGAAGTATTGCGAGACTTCTTAGTTCCGAAAAAACCACACGAAAGAAGTCATGCCGAGCTAGTCGAAATCTTGTCACGCCATTTTGCGCCGAAGCCTTCCGTTATTGCTGAACGTCACAAGTTCTATACGCGCGTGAAACCGTCGCTGATATTTTTGGAAGATTGAAAAAGATGACACGCTTTTGTAGTTTCGGCAGTTTTCTCGATAGTGCCTTGCGTGATCAGTTAGTGGTCAGCTTGACGGACAAAGACTTAACACGAAGGTTATATCTTGAAACAGGCGATTTAACTTTTGAAACCTTGGCAGTAATGTACGAAACTGCTGTGGGAAACACGTCGGGGAAGACCATGGATACAGGTGAAGTAAGTACCAGTGAAGATGTACCAGCGCATTTAGTTGAACTACGTGGATAGGGAAATAATTACAGACGGCCGTCGTCTCGGCAAGGTCTCAAGGGTAACAAAGGGCAATGGTATGTCGTACGAGGAAAGAAACTGGGTGGAAACTGTTCCACCCAGTGCATGTGTTGTGGTCAAGAGGGCCACAACTGCCGTTTCCGAAGTTACCGGTGCCACAACTGCAATCGTCCAGGGCATATAAAAAAAGTGTGTCCGAGCTTATTAGTGTGACGGCATTACGGGCAGTGTTTCATAATTACGTCTTAAGTGATGAGTGTGGTATGGAAACCACACTGGAGGATGAGTTTGCATCCCTTTTCCAGTTGATAAGTCCAGGCAGGAAACCTTGGGTTTTACCAGTGTATGTGGGGGATGTCAATTTGGACATGGAGATTGATACGGGTGCTGCGATCTCTGCAATTTCTGAGGCAACATATAAAAATCAGTTCAAAAACTACTCACTAGAACAAACTTCAATTTCTCTGAAGTCATACACAAGTAGCCTTATAAGCCCATGTGGGATAATCAGAGTGCCTCTCAAATATAAAGTTAACAAAGAAACTGTTCGTCTTTCCCTGTATGTGTGCCAAATGGTGCTCCCCCCCTACTTGGAAGATATTGGTACGAGGCATTAAAATTGCCGAGACCAAGTCTTCATACTGTTGCAATTTATGGCCAGTCGCATACTCAAAATCCAGTGTCTTCCCAAACTAGTATACTGTTAGACAAATTTGCTCATATGTTCAATGACAGCCTGGGAAAGTTCACTGGTGGTGAAATTTCACTGCACTTAGAGGACAAAGCAGTGCCAAAGTTTGTTGCAGCACATATTTTAGCATTTGTGCTTAAAAGCAAGGTTGATGTGGAGTTAGACAGGTTGTAGAGGTTGGGAATTTTGTATCCAGTTGATTTTAGTGACTGGGTGACTCCCATAGTGCCTGTAGCAAAACGTGATGGGAGCGTGCGAATTTGTGCAGATTTTGAAATCTCAATAAACCCTCAGTTGAATGTGAAACATTATCCACTGCCACGAGTTGAAGACCTGTTTTCCAAGTTGAAGGGTCAGGTGGAGTTTTCGACAGTTAATCTGTCTCAGGCTTTTCAACAGATACAACTGGATCCCAGTTCACAAGAGTTGTGCACCAACAATACACACAGAGGACTTTTTAGTTACTGGTGACTCCCATTTGGAGTAACCTCTTGCCCCGCAATTTTCCAAAGAACAATGGGGCAAGTTCTGCAAGGGCTTGAAAATGAGTCGTTTATTTTCAGGACGACTTCCTTGTTATGGGACCAATCCATAGTAAGTGCCCCAGTTCCACAGAATGTTACTCAGTAAAGGGCTTGGTTGGGACTCGTAAAGTACTATGTAAAGTGTTTACCAAATATGTTAGCAGTGTTACAGCAATTACACAATTTGTTAAAAAATGGTTCTGCATGGAATTGGTCTTCTGGTTGCAACTCAGCATTTGTCAAACTAAAAGTGTTAATGTCATCATGTAATGTAGTAATGTACTGACACAACACTACTAGTTAAACTAGCATATGATGCTTCTCCGTATGGAGTAGGAGCTGTCATTAGCCACATTTTCCCCAGTGGGGTTGAGAAACCCATTGCCTTTGCATCCCGCATGTTGTCATCGGCGGAAAGAAAATACTCACAGCTAGATAAGCAGGTTTTGTGTATTGTTTTTGGAGCCAAGAGGTTTTTCCATTATCTGTATGGTTGTAAGTTCTTGTTAGTTACAGATTACCAGCCGTTAGTACACATCTTTGGTGAACATTCTGGTATTCCTCAGTTGGCCGCCGATAGATTACAGCAATGGGCTGTTCTAGTACAAGGTTTTGATTATGTTGAACAATATATTAAGGGTGCAAATAATGGTAATGCTGATGGCCTTTCTAGGTTCCCACTTCCTGAGCATGAGCAGCAAGAAGAGTTTTCATATCTGCATGTAGGTGCTGCTGAGTTCTTGCCAGTGACAGCTAAAAATATTAGGTTAGCTACAGAAAGAAACATCATTCTCAGCAAAGTATGTTAGTGAGGGCTGGCCGACGACAGTCGATGATCTTCTCAAGCCCTTCCAGTACAAAAGCAATGACCTTGCCCTTGAGTAGGGCTGTTTGTTGTGGGGACATAGAGTCATCATACCAACAATGTTGTGTGACCGTGTACTGCAGGAACTCCATTCAAGTCACTTTGGTATCAGCAAGATTAAGTCTCTAGCACGTTCCTGTATATGGTGGCCTAAAATTGATGCTGATTTAGAGCAAATCTTTTAAAATTGTGGGGCATGCTTGTGTGGAAGACCAATGCCAGAAAAGTCTATTTTGTTGCCATGAACGTGGCCTCATCGACCATGGCAAAGAGTGCACATCGAAATTGCGGGACCCTTCAGAGGGAAGTATTTTTTCATCCTTGTTGAAAGCTTTTCCAAGTGGCCGGATGTTTGCGAGTTACCTAATATCACGTCGGAGTCAATTCTGAATAAGTTGCGCATTTGGTTCGCAACATTCGGCCTACAGGAAGACCTATTTTCTGACAATGGAATTCAGTTTTCCTCTGATGAGTTGTGTTCTTTTGTAAACAGAATGGAATTAAACACATTTATTCGCCACCATGCCACCCTTCTACGAATGGGCTGGCCGAGAATATGGTGAAGGCATTTAAGTGCAATTTGAAAGCCCTTCTTCAGTCCCATGTGCCCCTCACAATTGCTCTACCTAGGTTTATGTTAAGTTACCATATTACACCCCATTCAATTTCTGGGGAAACCCTTAGTAGTCTTATGTTTGGGAGCACAATTCGTAAAAGACTGTCTCTTCTCACACCGCCTGTGTCCAGCCAAGTTGAGATACGCCAGTTCCAGATGGCGTCCTCTCGGTCCAACCATCGTGCTGTATCATTTGATGTCGGGCACTGTGTTGCTTATAAGGGTTATTCTCACAAGGGGGAGGAATGGGGAAGGGGAGTGATTGTGCAAAAGTTGGGATAGTGATGAGAGTATGTGTGTGGTAAATATACCAATGTCAGACAGTCAAGATCTAGAAATGGACTCGGTGCTCGTTGCTTTTAAAGGGTTTTGTTTTGTTGCTATAGGTGGGAGAGGAGTGTGTTATGTTTATGTGCAGTAGGTTGGCATGCCTGCGAGAATGCAACAAAACACAGTAGAAACATACAGGATGGTGTCGCTGTGCCATGTAGCTGTATCGGCACAATATGTGAATAAGGCTTGTACAAGTTGTAATTAAATGAGTTGTCCCAAAATATACTACACATTCCATAACGGGAATAATACTAGAAGCGAATACGGTAATCCATCGACAGCAGTCCGCTCAAATTCATCTGCATGATCAGTCCATAGGAGCAAGGAATCTATTTGAAATCACTACCTCATCCGGACCAACACATGTTAACAGCCCATATATTGTCAACTGCAGTGCCACTTCACCAGTTTGTATCACTTACAAATTCATCATCACACTAAGTACATACACTATCTGGTGCCACACCGGATTCTTTTGTAGAGGAATCTTCTTTCTTAAACCTCATTTAGTGTGTTACAAGTGCTATATTTCAAATTCTCTGTTTATTCTAGAGGCTCAATATTATTTGTATTTTTGAAATATTTCTGATACATTTGTATGACATTATTTTTTATTTCTTAATAAATTACGTAAACTATATCATTATTTTATTTCCCTGTCCCAGTCCCCCCGTATTGAATAAGCAAAAGTATTTTGACAAAAATGAATTAGTCTTGTGTGATATTCATATGTCTAAAATTGGATACTAAAGAATATGCAAGTTTAAAAAATTTCAATATACATACCGTTTTAATATTCCTTATTTACACCTAAATACATGTTTATTTACCTGAATATTATCTCGAAGTCCCTCAACGATTGTTTTATAAACTTCTGGTACAATTTCACTGATGGCTTGTTTGGAAATTTTGAAGAGATACTGTAGGCTTCTCTACGAGTCTTCTGAAGCTACAAATCTGAGCGTAACTGCAACTCTTTCAACAACAGCAATAGCACTTCTCATCTTCGTGTCCACTTTCGTAATTTTTGAACCCACAATGTTTACTATTCTTTCAAAATCCGTTAAAGACATTCGTGTAAAATTTTTATACTGACCAGATATTTCTTGGAATTTTAAGTCAGCAAGCAATGAAACACAGCTGTATTGTTGTCTCCTTGTATACTTATGCGCCTGCCACCAACCTTTGTCTCGTATTCAATTACTTCCATAAGTGTAGATTGATATACACATATGTGGTAGCAGCTACTTGCACGTCCATTGTGTGATGTTACACTGAAATAACGGCCGAAAAAACTGGATCTCTGAAATGTTCGTCGCGCTATGTGTTCGCAGCATAGTCCGACGGAGTGAGCAATAAACAGCTTTGTTACGTGTCGGTCGATGTTCGGTGTTCCCGATAGTGTTCGGTTCACTAGTGTGTGCCCTGCTTTTAACTGGTCATACTCTTATAGTTCCCTACCCACTTTGGTGTGAGTAATACACAGACCTGGATATGCCCAAAGTCGTTTCGTAGTTCATCTACGTAGTAGGCGTAAGGGCTTGAGGAAGACATCTATAGACTGGATGTGGTGAGTGGTTTGACAGGGTGATTGTCACATTAAAATAACATTCTCAAGAGCGACTTGCAGAGTGTCGATGCTTTTAGTGTACTTCGAGTGCACAACCAAAAGGAGAACTTTCTCCTGCATGCTTGGTTCAACACTCATAATGAAATGCTGCAACCATTTAACAAATCAGTCTTTGTTTACATAACTGATTTCACGATTGAATTAAAAACACCACCAGGCGGAGCTTTATCTTCCCTTCCCCATGCGTATATCAACATGGGAGGGAAACACAAATGCAGCATACAGCTGTTGGGATTTTTTTCACACTCTCTGTTCGCTATTGCTCCCACTTGACATCTTTCTTTGTGACCTTCCTAGGTTTTTTTGGATAATGGTGATCCCGGTCTCGTCTATGTTGAATAAACGAGTAGCATTATGTTTGAAAGCCATTTTTGAAAGTAAAACGAGAGTAATAGTTAACTAACACAGATATAATAAGTTGCTGAGGGTTGATAGGTTACAGGCTGTAATTTTTGGTTCATTTCTGTTTCTTTTGCGTGGTGCCACAGCAAAGGAAGGCTTTTACTGAAGGAGATTAAGAGAAAAAAAGTAAAGAGTACCTGAATATGAAATACTTTGATGTACTCGTTTTATCAGTAGTGGGATTATAATGAGTCGTGCATAAGGGAGTAGGGCGGTGGAGCCAGGGCTGGCCGCCGCCATATTGGAATTATCCTTTTTCTTTTTCACTCAAAAACGAATTATTTTCGCCCAAAATTTATCTTTTCCCCTTCAAATGTCTCTTTTACCTCTAAATGTCCCTTTTTCCTCAGAATTCCCCATTTTTCCCTCAAAAAATCTCCAGTCCCCCAGTTGCAAAAAACAGCATCAGAAAGACACTTTCCACCCATTGGAAAGATATGGCACGCTCGCTTCTCGAGGGCACAGCAGTGGTGACCATATTAGTTTTATAAGCATAGGGTGTGCCAAATAGATATTGAGTGTTTGAAGTCAGACCTAACCGTAAGCAATCTTAGTTATGTCAGCATTTTTAGCTCCATATTGGATATAATTGATCTTGACATTTGACCTTGACCCATCACCTTAAATGATTTTAGACACAAAAATTCCAAAAATTCTGAAAATTACAATTATAAAAATTTTCCTATTTCCTTATTTAGAATAATTTGTAAAAATTTATTTCAAAATTTATTTTAAACAATATAAAATTAAATTAAATGTGGAAATCTATTTGGAAGTGCTCTCTCGTCATACCATGAAGATGAATTGTGAATAAGAAGGCCTGCCTTTGACCTCAATGATCATGGAGCCGCGACCTGTATCATCGCTAACTAACTGTCGTCAGTGCCGATTCTACGATAGAGTTTTCACCTGTGGTCAAAATGCTCATCGGCATGACAGGATGACATGTGCGAAGAGTCCTTTTCGTTCGATGAAACATTACGACATTGGTCCCACACAGTTTATGCAAGGTGATACATCGAAATAATGTGCCGAGATCTGCAAGTATAGGTCTGCTAGGAGTCAGCAAGTTTTGCAAGAACTACATCTTACTGCATCGATGGGCACTGACTCAGCAGGCAATTATGATTTGACAGGTAATGCTAAAGGCAGAATGAATGCTGTAGAGTCGGCTTGTGTGGAATGTACATTTTCAAGACTTTAGGGTGAAGTCGACGAACTTAAAAATAAATGGCAGTTGGCTGTAAATACTGATGACCATACAACTCCTGTTAGAAAGAAAAACCGATTTATTATAGAATACAAAACCAGAGGTGACGTAGACCATGACGACTGCATTGATGAAAAGGAACATGAAGACTGTGGTAGTGCTGAAGATGATGGCGATTTTCTCGATGCACTGACACACCCCTCGAACACATTTTCTGCAACAAGCGACATGGAGAAGGCAGCAGAAATTAATACTGGCTACCTATTTCTGGAAGACACTAATGAACTTGCTGATAGACACTTGAACACTTTCCAATAAGATGGAGATTTCTCGCACATTAACAAGATTTCTTAAATCATCAGTGAACCGATTTTCAGGGATTATATCGAAAAATGTGATTAACTGTTTTCTTCTGAATTTGGAAATACAAAATAACATATTAAAAATAATAATTGTTTTAATTTTTTTGTATAGTGTATTCTTTTATCCATTGTAACTTTTAAGTGGTGCCATGAGCACACCGCCATTAAACTAAATTTGCGCATACATAACTTTAAGTAAGATTTTGGTTACAAATGCAATGTATTGGATTGCATACAAAACATTAATTCTGTCGACATGTATAAATTTGGAAACAAATGGTGAACTAATGGAATTTATACACATATGGGTGTGGGACGAATAAACAGATTGATCGAAGAATCGATAGAAGGATTGGGATTGATCGAAGGATCAGGATTGATCGAAGCATTGGGAATGATTGCAGGACTGGGTTTGATCGAAAGATTGGCATGGATTTCTATGGATTGCAGAGATGACTTACTTTGGGTGGGAATTGATAGAATGATTGGAATTGATAGAAGGATTGGGAATGATCGAAGGATTTGGATTGGTCGAAGGATTGACATGGATAGCTGTGTATTGTGGAGGAGGATTACTATGGATTGGGATTGATCGAAGGTTTGGGATCGAGAGAAGGATTGGGATTGATAGAAAGGTTGAGAGTGATCGAAGGACTGGGATTGATCGAAGGATTGGAGTTCTGTGAGCATATATGTTCTGGAACAGGAAGTGCACTTCTGGTAAAAAGGTAAATCACTTTCAGTGAAAGGGTTGAAAAGGGTTAAGTCATCAAAGAATTAAGTGTTCAAAGGATTAAATTGATCGAAAATGTTAAGAGAAGAAAGGGTTTAATGTACTGAAAAGATTTAAGTGAAGAAAGAGTTAAGTGAGGTTAGGTTCTGCCATTTGGGGAACAGCAGAGGTGTTCCCTCATTGGTGTCTGGCAAGGGAATATTCTCTGAGGGGTGGGAGCAATAGCACATGAAATGCTTGTTCGGTGTCTAGTCCATGACTGTGCTCTATGTAGGTGAGGAGGAAAGGGTTAAATGTCGAAAGGGTAGATGTTGCCTCTTGGGTGACTTGCAAAGAACTGAGCTCTGATGGGTGGGTGATGGTCAGAGGGAGGGGGAGGGTGTTGGGAGCAGCATCATACGTGCTACTTTTCGGTGTTTAAAGCACAACTGAGATTGGGATGGAGGGAAGCAGCAGAGGTTATGCTGTGGGCTTACACCTCTTTCCCCTCCTACCCCTGGAGGTGTGTTGTGATTGGCCAGTTGGTTCTTTTAGCAAGAAAGATACAGCGGACATTTAGGGAGAGTAGATGTTGCTTCTTCGGTGTCTCATGAGCGGCTGAGCTCTGATGAGGGGCATGGGAAGGGGAGAGGGGGTCGGGAGCAGCAGAGGTGGTGACTGTTTGGGGTCTGGCAATTGACTGAGCTTTGAAGGATGGGAGCAGGATAGGTCTGGACTCATCAAAGGCCGACAAACGACTGAGTTCTGTGATGAATGATTGATGTTAAGTTGGATGTGCAATTAGAGTAATTATCAATGGAATAATTAATGACCACTACAAATAATGAATAATTAGCAATTACGCATTGAATTATAAAACAATTGAATAATGAATATATACTAAGACATAAATTTAACAGTTAGAGTAATTGAAATCAGTAAGTACTTTAAGAATAATTACAAAAATAATTGCAGATATGTTCCATACAACTCATGACTGCAGACTGAACTGAGATTTTTTATGTCATTAATTATAAACCCGATTGCACATACACTCAAGGGGAATTGTCCTACACCGATTGCATGTAGCCCTGGCAAATTACCCTTTTTGTCACACTGTGCAACTATTTTAAAATGTTAAATTAAGTGTGTGAATGTTCAGTAAAGTATAATGTAAATCTATGTATCATATTACTTCCCACCTTGTGTAAGGAAAGACTTTTATAAGTCCAATCATGTTTTCCATCAAGTTCAGTAAAGTAATATGTTAGCTCTACAGTTAAATTTAAATTTTATTAAATGAAGACTGCTTCTTTGTGTTTTCCCAACATTTCAGTAAAGTATTATATTACATCTGATTATTATAATATGAGTTTAATTCGGTAGGGGGGGGGGTGAAGAGGTATGTCAAGGGACAATTCAACTGGTGGTCTTCAAAGTAGCCGAAATAGGGAAAATTTAAGGAGTGCATATGCAATTTTGTATCCGGTTACTATATAATGAGGGAATAAATGAATTATTTTTCAGTTTAAGTCTAACAGTCATCAGGGTCGGATTGTGGAGCTGCACAGTCAGCGAACATAATAAGTTTTTTTCATCTACATATTTCGAAAGTGTGTATTTGTGCTTCACTATCTACTGTCTTCAAGATCTATGGGACAACCAGCATGTTACAAGACAGTGGGCAGCAAGGAACAGCTCAACATTCCATCATCAGCATAACCATGACAATTTTTCTTTTCGAGATAAAAGGCAGAACCAAGACTGTCATTGTGAGAATGTAAAGATAAAATGCATAATGGACACTGCTGTTACAATTGCAACTATGAGTGTATCCGTAGTTACTACACAAGGTTTGCATATGGAATAACAAAATCATGGTTGACCCTTGATATTCAGCGTGACCTATTGCTTCTGCCAAAGGAGTTTTAATATTGCTTGCTCCACATGAAATTAAATATGTGTATCCATTCCTTTCCGAAAATCTGAGACTTAACAATGATATAAGTAGTATAATAATGCCGATTCGAGTGCAGCCCTCCGTTATCAGAAAAACAACGTTAAATGAAATGCTCGAGCCATCAGAAAACCATCAGAAAAAATTACTCTTAATTTTCTGATCCAAAACATCAAATGCCGATTCGAGCACAACCACAAAAAAGTGTCTCAAAAAGTTGTGTTTGAGAGCAGTGGTAAAAAAGTGACTCAAAAAGTTGCGTTTGAGCACAGTTGCAAAAAAGTGGCTCAAAAAGTTGCATTTGAGCGCAGTTGCAAAAATACGCATAAAAATTTGCGTTTGGGAGCAATTGCAAAAAAGAGTGGCTCAAAAAATTTAAATACGAAAAAATAAAATGATGTATATAATAAAGATGGATCCATTGCTAAATGTATTAAACAGAACCAAACAATTTAAGAAACTTCCCAAACTTACAATTGGACGGTCCTATCCCATAGACCATGCTGAATTAAATGATACACAGTAGGGATACAAAGTGGTAATTACTTCTGGAAATTTTAAAGTAACCTTACCAGACATATATGTTCAGATTTTCAATGAAAAAGTTTTAAATTATGTTAATCGTGGAGGTATAAGTTTTGCATATGATGGAATGGTGGATTGTGGTGCTAAACAAATGCATTCTATTCGGTTTTTTAAATAGTAAATGATTGTCGTCGTATAATTAGACATCAGATGATTTTTATTTGTGCACATATCTCTATAAAGTTTTAATGGTTATCCAATAATTAAAACACAATTATCGTTCTGCCTTCGGCAATGTGATACAACATAGCCTAATAAAAAATTTATATACTCATCTCCAAATTCGACACATTAAAGTATTCGAAACATTGAATTCTTTTTCTAAATATTTTATTGCACTTTCTATAGAAATATTATTCATCTTTATCACATGAAACGTTAATAGTTGTAAAACTATTAAAGTTATTATATATAATATGACTAATTCCAACCCAAAAAATATCCACGGTCTCATCCCTAATACCACTGTTCTTTCGGACAAATCAAAGTTAATTTACTTACATTTTTCATCCTTAATTTCAACAATTATTTCATTAACTTTATTTGTTTGCTCTGGAAAATATAATTGATAAGCTGGTTCGTAATAGATCATGTCGCCAAAACCAAATGTTGTTCTTAGTTTAAAAGTGGTAATTATATTAGTTTCTCTATGATTATATTCATCATGTTTTAATATCATACCATTAACTATATTACAGAATATATTTATTGTTTCAAATGAAGCAAATTTTGGAATTGTATAGCCATAATAGCCCACATTTTCTTTCAGAGTTTTATTTTCTACGAAACCCAAAAGTTTTCCTATTGAACCCCGTTGCCCAAATTGTAATTTAAGCATACATTTTACATTCACTCTGTTTGTTATTTTATCCAGCTCGAAAGATATATCATTTTCTTTCCCACCCACTGAAGCTACACTAAAAAAAATTTGCTTTTATAGTTTTTTCAAGATATTTTCAACTCTATTGACCAACTCCATATCATTCTGACCCACAAAATATAGCTTATTTCTCCCAAAGATAATGTTATGTGTTAGATAAGTTGTATAGAACTGAACTAAAGCCAATGAGTGCCCCTCTATCTCTATAGGGTAATGTAGTCTCTTCTTCAACACTGATTTGTTATCTGTTAGTTTGATTACTTAACTCATTTATTATATTATTTAAAAAAATATATTAATAAATGAGCAAGAAAAACATGAAACATGTAGACTGGGATATTAAAATATTAAAACCAGGCAAGACTGTATCGACAAAAGGTCATGGAGAATTATTACCTAATAATATTAGATGTTTGATAGAGGGTTCTAGTAACTGTGGAAGAACTACACTTATGATAGATAATTTTATATATGCTCAGGGATGGTTGGAATTTGGTATTCTCTATGTATGTTCAAACAGTTAGGACCAACCAAAATATATAAATTTAAAGAAAGATATAAAAAGATGTAGCATCAAAATTATTTAATGAACCAATAGCATACTTCTTTCCATCAAATGAAGAAATGGTTGATGTAAATGAATGGCATAAAGAGTCTGTAGTTCTTTTCATACTTGAAAACCAAAATATGATAAGGCATTACTTTACTGGCGGTGGACACAAATATATTGATTGTTTCTATTTAGGCCAGACATACTCAAAAGTACCTAAGCAGCTTATAAGAGACAATGCTAATTTTCTTTGCATATTCGGACAAGACGATACAAATCTTAAACATATTCAAAGTGATTTTGTTGGTGGCGATATGTCGTTTGATAAATTTATGGAGACATGTTCAAAATGTTGGAATAATGAATATGGTTTTGTTACAATAGATATGACTCGTAAGTTAAATAATGGCAAGTATCATAATAAAATTAAAGACTTTTAAATTCTTAGATTATAAGTTTTGTTTTTAGTGAAAGTGTTTCCATTAAAAACTAACATAATCTGATCTTTTGAAATATATACATATACCATAGCTATTTCAATAAACACAATTGTACCTTTGGGTACATTGTGAGCTTTTGGTATTTTAAAATATATCATATCATCAGGGTATACTTCAAAAGTTTTATACATGTCAATTTTTTTCCGTTCATGATATAAGTTGATAACACTTTTATACTTATTTGGTTTTATTATTATTTCAACTATAGTTCCATCTCACATAAAAAATATTCTATTCCATTATCAAAGTAAAATACTTTTTCTTTTGGACTGTATTTCCCAACTAAACGAATAATGTTAATTATGTTTTTCTGATAGTACTCTAAATTGATTGCATCAATCGATGCAATGTGATCTCCCACATGTCTTAGTCTTTTTTGTTCAAAATCTCTATTATTATCTACTTCCAAGTAAGTAAGATAGGCTTTATCCAATTATATTTTATTTCTTGTCAGTGTGACTATAAAGTTGTTGAACTGTGTGTTGGAAACAAAATCATTAGGATTGATCTTCTCAGTAGTTGTATCATTGTCTGTGTGTTCTTTAATGTGATCTTCAATCCAAGAGCTCATTAATGCAGTTCCACATTTATCCATTGTTTATTAATAGTGAGAAAATTTTTGGAAATTTAAAATTATGTGAAAAGTGATTTAGCACAGTTACACACAAATTACCACAAATTACTTGATTGAAATTTCGAATTCTATAATCGTTATAAAAATATTACTTCCGAGATATGCTATTAATTGTCGCGGTGGATTTCCACCAAATGAATCAAAATAATATTTGTTGTTTGCTTTTTTCCAATAGAATACCCAGTGTGTACCAGAGTTTGTCAAAACATGAAGATTAACAATCCCACATTCATTATCGAGTGACGTTTTAAGTGGCTCAACAATCATAAATACACACCAAAAATATTTAATGTTTAATTTTTTAACCATTTGATTAATACCAAGGTTACTGAGTGGAGTTATATTTTTTAAACATTCTTACCCTACTTAACTTTCTTCAATCCCTTGCTGTATTCCTCCATAGCTAAATTATGTCTGCCTTGTTCTTCCAATTCTTGGTTTTTCTTCTTGGCATTAATTACTGATGTTGGGATAGATGATGCACCACCAGCTAATGCTCTTACTTCTCCCAATGCTGCGAAAATTAAGGGTAAATATCCACCCTTGTGAACTGTCAAACCATTTCCAGTTTTCATTTCTTTGGACATTTTCTTAAGCTGTTTAACTGAAATTGTGATAGTCATCCTTTTTTGTCCTCCTTTAATATCTTGTTTTTACATTCCAGTTGGTCTTTCATTAGGAAAGAATCAATATTCAAACCATTCAACTCATTGTTAGGAACTTGAAATACAATGTGATTTACTTTCATTTATTACAACATATATTTTATCATTTCATTTTAATTCCTCAACCAAGCTTACGTTTAATATGCATCACAGATCCAGTAACACCAGCACACAATCTCTCATTGAGATAAGCATCTGAACTTAACAATCTTTTGAATGCTTTCTTTTCTAGTTCGTTGTCACCTACATGTCTTCCAGCTAGATCTTTATGATGATGATAATATATATCATGTTCCATTGCAGCCGCATCTAGTGAATTAATAGGTTTATCGCCACGTTCAATTCTCTCTTTTAATCTGGTACCCGGACCTAAGTACTAATAACCGGGTGCATGCAACTCAAACGGTAGTGAATTTATTATGTTATTGAGTAACCCTTTTGTGTGATGCTCCGACTCCCAAAAAGTATGTGGTATTGTGTTTAACACTCATATCAGATATGGTATAACTTTTGGCTTATTCACAACAAAGTCACTAAACTCGCTGTTGAGCATATTCATTATTCAAACTTTTACATTGTAATAGTTATCATTTTCAGCATTCTCTTCGCCATAAATAACGGGAAGTCGATCAATAAGCATCCTAATATCATCCATCCATATGTATTCTTAGGGATAGTTTGTATACTTCTTTATACCTTCCCCTTTTTAAGTTGAGGGACATTTCTTTTTAATCGAATTGTAAATAGGTTTAACAATAATTTTCCATTTATTCACCTTACTCTATTTTGGTGTTCCCAAGTTTGGATCATTGTTTTGAAAAACTGATTTTGTATCTGCTAGGATACGACTATAATGTTCATAGTCGGTTGCAGTGTAGTCACTTTCTGTTACTTTCTTACTAGTTAGTAATTTCATCAAACCATTAGTTCCAGTATATGTCCGACCTTTTACAGTAAATTTGTCATTGATGAATGTTACTTCGCTTACACCAATATACAATCTACCTTTATTCCAAAAAAATCGTCTATGCAGTCCTTTTTTGAAATCAGCCACTTTCTTATCAATAAATGTTGTTTTGTAGTTAGTTAACTGTGAGACATCAGTTTTCAAATGCCCCAATGCTTCGTCATAGCGTTCGTCATTGTCATACTGTTCATCGTCATCGTCAATGCATTTAACACCATCATCATAGTGTTCATCGCCAGAGCGTTCATCGTTATAGCATTCATAATCATCAATGCATTTAACGCCATTGTTATAGCGTTCATCGTCATCGACAATTCGTTTAATGCCATCATCGTAGCTTTCATCGGTGCCTGTTTTACAAAACAGTTTTCTCACAAAAGATGTTTCTGTTGGTGTCTGTGGGTAGTCTGAATTCTTAACAGCAAATGGAACAAATTCTTTTATTAAGTTCATACTCTCATTTGTTACATGTATATTTTTTTCCCCCCAAATCTTCATCCACATGTATCAATGGTTGATCGTGTTTTTTATTTTTATCATATTCATCTTGGCGAAATTTTCTAAAAGTTTTGCACTTTTCAATTAGCTGTCTTCTTCTCTCTATATTCCTCTCTGTATTTTTTACTTTTTTTTGTTGTCTCATTTATTATATAAATAAATAAAATGAACAATGATAACTTAAATGTATACTGTCTCAAATTTATGAAAAATTCACTAAGTTCATATGAACTTAGAAATGAAAACAAAGTAAGAATTAAATGTGTTTGTAGATGTCGTGTTACCAATAACTCAATATTCACTGGTGGGAGTATAAAAAACGATATTGCAAATGAAATTCATAAACCAATACGAAAAAACTTCCCCAGAAGAACTGTTCTATCTTTTGGTATCGAAGATCTTTGGCAAACTGATTTAGTTTAGATGAATCCTGGATCTTTAAAAGGTATACATAGAATTAACTAAGGGTTTAAATATATGTTAACCGTGATATATGTTTTTTTTCCAAATATGAATGGGCAATACCAATCAAAGATAAAGTTGGTGAAAATGTTACATTAGCATGAAACTATCTTGAATGATCGCAAACCCATGCATTTACAAACAGACGAAGGGAAAGAATTTTACAATAAATCATTTGAGTTATTAATGGCCAATAACAACATAACACACTATTCAACATACAGTGAAAAGAAAGATAGTGTTGTAGAAAGATTTAATAGAACATTGAAGGAGAAAATGTCGAAGATATTTAGTATTCAGGGAAACTATAAATGGGTGGCTATATTACCTAAATTAATAAGTGAATACAATAACACTGTTCACAGTACAATCGGAATGAAACCCACCAATGTAAATGCAAATAATGAAATGTCTATTCAAATCAACAAGAATAGGGGAGAAAGAAAAATGGTTAAACCAAAGTTTACAATAGGAGATTAAGTTCGTATAAGTAAAAGTAAAAATTTGTTTGAAAAAGGCTTTCACCAAATTGGTCCACTGAAGTATTTGAGGTGTGTGAAGTATTGCACACAAACCCAACAACATATAGAAAAAAAATTTACAAAAATTTACTTATTAAAGGTATTTTTTATGAGCCAGAGCTGATTAAGACCAGATATGATAAAGACTACTTAGTGGAAAAAGTTTTGTGAAGAAAAGGAATAAGCTGCTAATTAAATTGTTAGGTTTTGACAATAGGCATAATTCTTAGGCTGATAAGAAAAGTGTAGTTGTTTAAGAATGTTTTTTTAATATATAATAAATGGTTCAACATAAAAATCGAAAGTTATGAGCGTCAGTTGTTTCCACCAAACAACCAAACAAAAAATAATTTGAATGAATACAACAAGCGCATTGAGTTTAATATTCCTATTGGCGATGCATTTTCACATCCGAATGAAGCTTATGTATACCAACAGTATAAACTAACTAAAAGAGATACAAATACAGATTATGAAAAAACTTCAACTATTGATCTTTGTGAGAATTTCTTCCCATTACAGTTCTCAAGAATAGAGATATCTAAACATGATTGTATAATGAAAATAATTGAAAACCATGGCATCACTTTAACAATGATGCATACATTGCTAGTTTTGGAATCAGAATCAGCATACTTCCAAATGTCGGTGATAGAACTAGGAAAATATATTAGAAAAGATAAGTGTAACGAAATTACCTATCAATTAATATATTTGTTTGGGTTTATGAGAGATTGTAATGAAATATTCTGGAAAGGTGGGTACAATATCACATTCATTCGAAATTCTAATGATGGTGTTTCTTTTTACAGAAGACCCCCAAAGAAAGCAGATGGATCTGATGATGCAGATAATATACCAGATGCTGGTAAAATTGTTATTGATAAATTGGAAATTCTGTGGCCAATTGTTCAATATCATCCTACATATGGAGACGAAATTAAAGCAAAATTATAGAAACACCCCAAAATTCCAAGTGGTTTTAATTATTGGCCATGTCTTGAAAATCCAGTACCTACTAATGCAAACTCATTTCAGTTTGATATAAAATATCAGTTCAATTCAATCCAATCTGTTATGCAAGACTTTGTCATTGTTGGTTTTCAGCATATCAGAAAAGAAGATCCTGGGCAATTCACACATGTTTCAATGTTTGACTCTTGTTTTGTCAAAAATATTTTTTATTAAGAATGGATGGAATGAAGTGTTTCCCAAAGAGAATTGGAATTTAAACATTAATGATAAAATTTTCGATAAAATGTATATTGCTTACAATGATTTTAGAAATTCAAAGACTAAACTAGATACGCCTTATCGCAATAATGAACTGGGCTTCAAACTCTGGGTCATTTATTGGGAGAAGACCATTGTATGTTATTGATTGGTCTTACAGAAAAAATGCTATTGTAAAAGAGCAAACTAATCTGAAACTTACAGTTGATTTTAATAAACCAATATCGGCTTCAACCATTTGTAATGTGGTACTAGTAAACAAAAAAAAAACCAATTTATGATGTTAATAGTGAAAGAATCACCGAAGTCCAATAGAGAGCAAACATGTAAGGTTATTGGTTTTTAATGGATGGTTATCCATTAAAAATATTTACTGTTATAAAATTTTTCTTTAATAATGTTATAAGAGTTTTTTTAATGGGATCTGAAAAAAGTGTGATAGTTTGTGCATTCTTAACATGTGTCCTTCGAGGGATTCACTTTAATTGTGACAGTGGCTTCTTATACTTTTCCATTACATTCACTCTCAACACTTTTTTCAGATCAGCATATCCAAGTATTCTTGCAACGTCATTCGCTTTGAACCATAGATTATTCTCTTCGTCGTGTTGTTCGAGATTGCATTTTGTTATGCTTTCCTTTAAGCTCGCGAACCATTTTATGTGCACGATATAGGCAATAAGGTCATCACGACTCATCATCACGCTGAAGCAGTTGCCTATCGTCGTGATGGATAAATGCTTTTTCATGAGGTTGTACAGCGTTACGGGATTGACGTTGTCGAGAGACAGTAGCACTTGCAACTCGGGGTACTCTTGCCTAATCGCGTCGAGTCGTTCGCTCACCAGTCGCTTATGATATCTGATGGCATAGTAGTCGATTCCGTCGAGGTAGATGAGCACGAACTAGTGATGCTTATCAAAATTACTAGAAAATGGTAGTGCACATTTATCAATAACATCTTTAGACATTGTAATCTTCTTATTCAAGTCATCCAGTACCGGTTTGTACATTTCCTCTAACTTGTATTCGCCGTATTTGCATATGGACGGTAGTACTTCTTCACACACCCAATCCTGGAATTTTTCAGCTGCTGCCATCTTTGATTTCATTATCAATGCGTACAAGCGTGGTTCATTGATTAATACGGCATATGGATGCATATTCAAAGGGGGGAGTAAATCGCTCCTCCCTATAGCCGCATATGATTGTGTACGCTTTTCTCTAACATGTTCTCTGATTGTTTCTCGCAGATTGGCATACTCGAGTATGTTCGCAACGTCTTTAGCCTTGAACCACGGATTGCCTTCTTCGTCGATGATCGCGTACACCTCTTTACGGTCGTAGACGAGCTTGTTGTTCACGACTGCATTTTGTTATGCTTTCCTTTAAGCTCTCGAACGTTTTTATGTGCACGATATCAGCGATAAGGCGACTCGCGCTTCGTGATTGGCAACTGCTCTTTCATGAGACCCCCTGCAATCTGTAGCAATGGGTAGATGAGAATATTAACTCATACAATCCAGACTCTGAAATAAAAACTGTGTGGTGATGCACATAATCAAGAGGGATGATTTGAGTCTTCCCTCTTAATTGTGACATCGGATTCTTATACTTTCTCGTTACATTCACTCGCAAGCTTTTTTAAATTTTGTAGTGTCCCCATGGTAGTGTATTAATACCATATTTAAGAATAAATATTTTATCATCTTCAGGACTTATGGTATTTTCTCAACTCAATCGTATAGAGATCATGTTTCTTAATTTTAATAAGATTCATACTTTTGTACAACACTTCTTTACCAAACAAACACTTTTTGTATTCACCAAAACTAATCTCATTTCTTACTACAGTGTTTTTCACACCCTTTGCTCCTTTATTTATACTACCTTCCACATTTATTGCATACATTTTCGATTTTAGACCAATAAATTCGTCCATTATTTTTCCATTACATTTGTCGTTCATTTTGCAATAATCTTTTTGTTAACTAATGGTATACCATATGGAATATCTTTTTTATAGTCAGAGGTATCAAAATGATCGATCATTTCTTTCATGTCACTCTAGAAGTCTGGTGTTTTTATATAATAGATGTACGAATCACTGTCTTGGTAGCACAGTTCAATATTTTCCCCATACTTTGGTTTCATTATATCATAGTGAAAATCGTACATTAAGACTTTCGATAAATCAAGTATATTCATTCCAACATAAATGGGTTTGTTAAAGCACAGTTTTGTTTTAATCATATGAACTGCAACCGAAGAGTTAGTAAATATAGTTCTATCTTTAAAGTTTGGTTTAGCCACCAGTTTATCCATTTGCTTAGAACTTGTGCACAACCATGTATCCACTCTGTTTCTAATATTTTCCATTGTTTTTCCAAAAATGGAATTGTTCATTAACTTGTAGAAATCTTTTCCAAAGTCATTTGTAGACTTTGTTCGCATATTTGTGTTTAGATCAATATAGGACTTGAACCAATCTGATTGATCAAACTCCAGAACTCTATGGATCTGTTTCAACTTCATTCCGAGAGATATACATTACTTAAGATTTACAAAGTGAAATACATATTTTTCTTTACCACCCAGATTAGTTAAGAGTTTGGGATTTTTCGAACCTTCTGGTATTTTATTCTCTGGTGCCAATGGCAGATATTTGTGAAGATCGTGTAGTTCATGTGGATATTCCAAATCAACTTCCAATATATAACCTTTGCTAGAATCATCTTCTATTTTTGTTACATCTATATTTGTATTTTCCCACTTAAACCCACCATAGGGTAAATACTGACACATAGCCCATCCATATAAGTTATTGGCATCCAAATATGTAAGATAAAAGATTTCCTTTGTACTATCATAAGCATTCATATATTTATTATTTGCTTTAGCATATCGCTTACAACATTGTGAAATTCCACAACAAACACCTTTTTCTATAATCAAAATCATGTCGTAATCTGTTAATAACTATAGTTATATTTTAGTATGTTTGAGCATAGCATCCCACGTTAATCCTGGGGCTGCGAAATACCATGCTGGATCTAGCTTATATGTTTTGAGACACACATCTCTAAAATTTTCCATTATATCGAACAATTTCAATACATCAGATTTGTTATAGAGTTCTGTGTACTCTCTTAGAGATTTTATGTTGAATTTTTTCCCCAACTTTCTCGCAAATTCGTAATCTTCGTCTGTAATGCCACATTTATTGAGTTTGTTGTAAAATGCATTTTTGGATGGAAGTGATGTCTCACAAAATTTTTCAGCACTATCCATGTAGTCATATGAGTAAACACCTTTTACTGTAACAAAGTGAAGAAGTTCATTGGAAAAATGCTTACACGTTTCTCGGAATTGGCTTCTGGAAAGGTTGCTAGAGAGTTTATCGATACTGCTAGCCATAAATTTAAATGAGTCCATAAATCTAAGATTTACACTTTCACATACATGTTTTGTAAAAGAAATATATTTTTCTTCGTTGTTGGGAATTAGATCAATTTTATTTTCATCGATGCCAAGATCTCTTATGAATAAATGTGTGTCATAACCAGATAGATTGTGTATAAACACTGGGATAAAACATGGAGTTCTATACGATAAGTTACAATCTTCTTGTGCAGCTCCCCTAAATTCCCCCATAAGATGATCATGATCTCTCACAGAATCACCATTCAAAGACTTTTCTCATATATGGCAATGGGTAGCTGTATCATAAACAATTTGTTCTTTCGGGGTTAGTGGAAGCATTGGTTTTTCATTTGTGTATATATCACCAATAGACTTTGCTTCTTCCATTAGCATTTTAACGAATACACTAGATGAATCAGGTCCTTCATAAGTTACTGGTGGTTTATAGTATCCATGTTCGTATTTTACATAGTAACAGAAGCTAATAGGCTCGTGTTTTTGGTATAGTTTCGTATAACATTCGTCGGGGTTTAGTTGGCAAGTTTCAATTTTAGCCAACAAACATTCAAAATCAGCATATATCACAAACGGAACTCTCAAAGAATGATTTTGGTTTTTAAATCTTAATATGTCATTTTTTCCTTTAGATGGCAGTTCAACTCTGCCATCGTGATCTCGACAGCCTTGTTCGTGATCTGTTAGCTTATTTACAGAGTATAAATGTTGTAAACCTCTTTCGCATATGAATATTTTGTGACCATTATTTGTTACTTGTGATGCAATATGTCTCGAAAGACTTTTTATCCAGCAGTAGTGGTCGTTCTTTTCGTCTTTGATATAGAGTAGGTTAATGTGCTTATCCATCTTATTTTCTGTTGTTTTTAATGGGGAGATTATATATATCTTATCACCATCTTTTTCTTCGTATGCACATACATGAATAGAAATTGCACTTCTCTTCTCAAAGGTTGGTATGCTATCCAATTTCATTGGAAATTCCAAATTCTTAAGTGCATCATCAAACTCATGTTCGTAAGCTATGTATTTATTCACTCTTTGATGGTCTTTTTGTACTTGATGTAATGCAGATAGAACAGACCACAAAAAAGATTTTTTAATAATTGTTCTAAACATTAATTACCACCTGCTTAGTTTTGATTTTTTTCTGGGAGATCAACATAAGAACTGCCCTTGAATGGTACATATTTATTTATTCACACTTCTAGTTTAAATATTCTATTGAGTACCCACTGAGATCTCAGCTATGATTTTCAGTATGTTGTTGGTATAATATTCTTCCAGATTAGACAATTTCAGTATAATTTCGTTCGTTGTTTTAAAGGAGCTTTCTACATACTCAATATTCTCATCAATTTCACTTTTGTACGCAGTGAAGAATTTCATGTTCACTTTGAATGATTTTAAATGTCCTGTGACAGTTTCTTTTACGTCGTTTAGGAAATGATTTGGGTCTTTGTATGTATTCACTTTCTTAACTGCATAAGTCTTGATCCTACTTTGAAATGCTGTTTAGATTTCTCCTAAACTGAATCTGGGTGTGTACTTATGAATTTTATTTCTAAAGTGACTTATTATGAGATTTGATTTGTAATAGTGACTACACGTTTCACATTTCACTTGTTTCTCTCGTGGGAATTTCTGTTTTGGTATTAAATGTTGTGATACTTTAAAAATTTCCCATGCATTTGTTGGTTCATGTAAATTATTATGTATTGGTGTAAGACCTTTGTGCAATCTACTTTTAAGATGACTTCTTATGAGAGATGGTTTGTAAAAGTGATTACAAGTTTCACACTTGACATACTTCTCTTGACATTTCTTCTTCTTTCTTTTCGCAAAAATGTCTTTCTTAAATTTATATTCTTTCCAAGCATTACCTTTTGCGTTAGCCTTTTTCATTTCCATGGTCGTCATCATATTATACATCAGTTGATTTTTATTTGCTCCTATTTATTATATACATTTTATTTTTACATATTCAGATTTTTGAGCCACTTTTTTTTTGCAACTATGCCCAAACGCATGTTTTTACGCGTATTTTTGCTGATGCACTCAAATGCAAAGTTAAAACAACTTTTTTTTCTAATGACTACAATCTAACGAAATACAACTTTTTGCAACTGCTCCCAAACATAACTTTTTAATCCACTTTTTTGCAGATGCACCCAAACGCAACTTTTTGAGTCACTTTTTTGTAACTGCTCCCAAACACAACTTTTTGAGCCACTTTTTTTGCGGTTGTGCACGAATCTTCATTTGATGTTTTGGATCAGAAAATTAACTGTAATTTTTTTAAATGGTTTTTCTGATTGCTCGAGCATTACATTTAATGTTGTTTTTCTTATAACTGGAGGCTGCACTCAAATCGGCATTTTTATACTACTGATATAGTTCCTTATTTACTGTGTGAAGACTGGCCATAAGGCACACTGGCCTTTAACAATTACACTATTAAAGAACAAATCAGGTGAGACTGTATGATGCAAAAATGCAGCAGATAATCAGCCATTACCACACCAACAATTCTTTCGGGCATCGTGAAAAACTCAGGATCTCATGAAGAAAAGTCCAATGCTTCGATGATGATGTAAATATCAAGAACTGTGTGTGTGTGTGTAATTTTTTTTAAAGTGCTAAACATTCCCTCAGGGGAAATCCAATGTAAGTATTATTCCTGTTTGTGTATATTTGTTTTCAGAGGTGAATAAGTTTGTATGTGTAACTTCATTCTAAGTTAAACTTTTGTGTATTAGCCATGTTCTGTTGTGTGCAGGGTTTTCAAAACAATTATAACAATTCCTTTATTGTAAATTGGGGCAATATCTTATTCTGATGATAATGACAACACCAAAGTTCTATGTTTTAAACCACCTCATCTGTGGTCTGATTCAACTCCAGAAATTCAAAGTATTTATCGAGATACGAAGTCCATGTTTGTTAGAAAACAAGATTTAATAGTCTTTTTTAAGTCTTTGCTTATACAAGGTGGGAAATAATATTATATGTATACTTAACATATATTTTACTGAACATTCACACAGTTTATTTAATATCTTAGAATATTTGTACAGTGTGACAAACAGGATGGTTAGCCAGGGAATCAGGCGATTGATGTACAGCAATTTCCGTTGAGTGTATGGACGATCGGGTTTATAAATTATGAGAAATGCAATCTTAGTTAAGTCTGCAGTCGGGAATTTTATGGAGAAGATGTGCAATCAGCTTTTCTAATTTCGTTCTCAAAACATATTGATTTAAATTACTCTAGTTTCTCAATTTATGTCTTAGCACTATTGATTGTGTAATTATTTTATTATTCAATATGCAATTGCAAATTATTCATTATAATACTTAGTAATTACTCATTGCTGGATTTGTAATAGTCATTATGCAATTTAAAATTATTCAATTCAGAATTGCTAATTATTCATTACGAGTACTAAGTAATTGCTCATAGTTGAATTTGTAACAGTCATTAATTATTCTATTGATAGTTACTCTAGTTGCACATCGAACCTATCATCAATCATTCATCACAGAGCTCGCTCGTTCGTCGACCTCTAATGAGTTCAGACGTATGCTGCTCTCACTCCTCAGTGCTCAGCCCCTTTCGAGACACCAAAGAGTTAACACCTCTGTTGCTCCCGACACACTCTCCCTTCCCCTCACCTATTATAAGAGCTTAATCATGCATCATACACCAAATAAGCAATATCTACTCTCTAAAATATCTCTTGCGCCTTTCTTGCTCCTAGAATCAATTGATCAAACACAACATAACTCCAGGGGCTAGGAGGGGAAAGGAAGGGTTAAGCACACAGCAAAACCTCTGCTGTTCCCGTCTACCCGATCGTAAGTCATGCTCGAGACACCGAAGAAACAACACATATGCTGCTGCTCCCGACACCCTCACCCTTCCCCTCTTCCTCCTCTCAGAACTCAGTCCATTAACAGAGACCGAAAGAGTCAAAGTATGCCTTTTACGACATTTAACCCTTCCCTTTCTCTACATCAGAGCTCATCGCACACCAGACATTGATAAATAAACCTATATGCTGCTCCTCCCACCCCTCAGAGATAATTCCCTTACGAGTCACCAAAGATGCAACACCTCTGCTGCTCCCCAAATGACAGAACCTTACCTCAAATAAGAATTTCTTCCCTTAAGCCCTTCAATCCATTTAACGCTTTCAATCCATTTAACCCTTTCAATCCATATTACCATTGCCTCACTTAACACTTTCAAAACATTTAACTGTTTGAACACAACACCTTTCACAGGAAGTCCACTTCCTGGTCCAGAACACACATGCTCACACTACTGATTGTCATGGATTGCTGTGGATTGCGAATGAAGATTGCTAATGATTGGGATTGATTGAATGATTGGGATTGATAGAAGAATTGGTGATTGTGGTGCTGATTACTGCAATTGGTGCTGATTACTGATTGATGGGAAGATTGTGAGATTGGTCGAAAAACCACTCTTAAGTTAATTTTTATATATTTTTTTCTAATTTTTGGTTTTTTAAAAAGAATTATTATTTTTTTAATTTAAGGTTATCCAAGGTTATTGGCATACAGTTAAAGTCACAATTGTGAGGTCAAAATGAATGTCATCCAAATACAACATGGTGGTCGGAGTCGTCAGTGCGACCAAGGTGTTGAAAATGTTAACAAATATCCAACTTAAAAACCAATATGGCGGGTATTGTGATTTCAACACAATGTGCAAATGTGAGGGCATAGGGGAGGATAATGGTATTGCAATGTGATTGATTAGAGAGGGTTGGTTGTTTGCTGGATATGGTGCTGTGGGAGACACCTGGGAAAGTAAAATTTTTAAAATCTCTTTGAAAATGTTTTCAATAACATTTTTTTTTTTTTTTATTATTTATTAATTGTTACATATATTTTTTAGGATATTTTGGTATTTTTTGGATATTTTTCGGTTCAGTCATGGGCATGGGGTCAAGATCGAGGTCATGAGTCAAAATCAAGACTACTTGGACCCAATATGGTGGCCGGGATTATGTCATTACATGGTGGCTGTTTGGCTCTTGTCCTATGTACCCTCTGAGCCCGAACATTAGAGCTTAATTTGATATACATTTTTTTAAAATAAAATTTTTAATACATTTTTATGATTATTTTTAATACATTTTTGGAGGCTATATTTATTCGAAATTTTCTAAAATTTTTGGAACGTTTTTGGTTTGAAAGTTATGTAAGGGCATGGGGTGTAAGTAAAAATTCAAGGGAAAACTCACCTGGATCCAATATTGTGGCTAAGATGGCTGACAGTTAGGTCTGACTTCGGAAACTGTGTATCGATTTGGCATATTATATGCCTATAAAACCAATATGGCCGCCACTGCTCTGCCCTCGAGAAGCGAGTCTCCCAAATCCTTTCTATGTATCTAAAAGGACCTTTCTAAGGCTCTTTTTGCACCTGGAGGTTAGGTGATTTTTTGAGGGGAAAATGGGAAATTCCAAGATGGCGGAAACCAGTTCCGGCTCCACCGCCCTATTTCCTCATGCCCGACACATTATTCTACTACTTTAATAATTTTGAAAAACTGAAACAACTTTAGTCTTAATAAAACGGTTCTAGTTTCCATTACAGAAACAGGTATCGTGTAATATTAACTTTAGGTGCACTGCCGAACTGTGATACCATTGTCGGACCAGTATGTCATGGATGGACTGGTGGTCTATCCACGGCACTGATTGCTGGTCCAACAGTAGCACACGAGACTTTTTGTCTTCAACACGCTGCAGTGCAGCGTAAATAATCTATTCATACTTCTACTATACAGTGGCATATTACACAGGCAACAAACTTTCGGACATTTTGCCAACTAAAACTCTGCAATAAATTACTTGTAGAACACAAGCCTTAAAAGACAACGTAAAGATAACAACAACTGTTTAACAGACGTATCTGACTATATCCTGTGCACGTCCGTCCTTCCACAAGTCTGAAACTTCTCTAATAGTTAAGCGTCTCGGTCGCTTGTATTTTACTGTGTCCCATGATCATGTGCTGATCATAGTCCATTATATATTGATTTGAGTGGTCCAATGGTGGCTCTGGTCCATTGGTGGCACATTTCCCCTATACTATTGTACTAAACTTAGATACATCATACATAAATTAATGTGTATATATATAAATCTAGCATATAAGTTCACAAAAACTATGTTTAAATTGTATATATTTTCATAAATGCAAGTGTGTATAAATACACACGTTTTATATAGTTTATAGGGTATTATATGGTTTATAGTGTAATATATAGTTTATAGTGTATTATATAGTTTATAGTGTGTTATGCCCCTTTTGGGCGTAGCAGGGATCAAGGAAGGAAAGGAGAAGGACGCACAACATAAAAAAATCAAGAAATCACGGACACAAAAATTCCAAAATCAATACAAATATATTTAAGCCCATCTATACATTATCACCAAAAAAAAAATTTGCAACTTGATTTCAAAAATATAAATGGCTGGGACAAACTGAGAAACAACAATATTTATATATCCTGAGAAATCACACAACCTGAATTAACACTTGTGAAATAACATTAAAAAAGGTAAAATGACTCCCTGAGTAAATCAAGCACCATTGCAACTTTAAAAGTAAAGTACGCTTGATGATTCACTAAAAAGTACAACTTTAAAAGTAAAGTACGCTTGATGATTCACTAAAAAGTACAACATGGAATAGTAATTTCAAGTATACTATTAAGAAGGAGCAAAACCCTCATTACACTTAACCACGAGCATAAAGGCACGCCATAAAATATCCACTAAACTCCTTGGCAGTAAAAAAAGGAAGAATCCACATCTTACAAACATTCCCATAAAATACCATATTGAAAATTCACATAAGCCAAACAGTCAAGAAACACTTCCATACAAAAATCCACATACACAAAAATCGCTAAAAAGAACACTACTAAAAAGGGAAACGCTACCCCCAGCATTACAACAACTACGTTCATTGCAATACTCAACTTGAGTAGTACTCATATTACGTTAAAACGTGTCTAGCAAGGTGAAGCCCCAAAGTATGAAGTAGTGTAGACATGATCTATCGTCACCCAGCCCGCGCAATTCGAAGAGGAACACTGCACACTTGCTCGGGCTGGGGACGAACATTTATACGCGAAAACAGGGCTCGGGAAGATTAAGGAGACGGCGGGAATAGCGTAGAGGTGTATGGAAGGTTCCAGAGTGTGCGAGGCTGAACCAGACAACGCTCGGCCGCTCCAGGAGCGCCGCGCGTCTCTCTTCAGTATAGCTCAATGCTTGGAAGCGTTCAGACATGCGCCACCCCAGAGGGAAGGGGGGGGGGGGGGCGAAAAAAAAAAACAAGGTAACTTTTTCTGCAGCATAAATCTTGCCTCTTCAAATAGTAACCCCTCTTCAAACAAAATAACAGTTTATTAATCTGGGCTACCAAATACAGGCGTGGCAAATAACCAAGCAGACTTGCTAAGCAAGTTCATTAACTTCATGTAGTTCTGTAAACACACAAACCCCATAATAGCAGCATTCAATCGTACTCCAGGAAATTGTGGGCATCACACATTTCACCAGCTGGCGGGACGAAAAATAAATTGTTCAGGTAGGACAGTCTTTGGCAGGACAGGAGTACTCACATAAAATTGCTTGAGTTTGCTAATTTACATGCGTGTCAGACTTGAAGCAGGGCTTCAAGTGTATTACATATATGTTTTATAGTGCCTTATATAGTTTATATGGTATTATATAGTTTATAGAGTATTATATAGTTTATAGTGTATTATAAAGTTTATATTGTATTGTATAGTTTATAGTGTTTTATAAACTCACCTGTATTGAGTAGATTCGTGAGAATGCGAGGCTCTCAGCTTACTCATTAAAATTCGAATGATGTCGATGAGAAATACTGTGTTTACCTGCAAAAAAATTAATTTTGGATATTTATTCTAAGTACCTTATACACAAAACCAAGACCAATTTATAAGCAATAGATTGGCACTGTCATGTACGTCTATTATTTTTATTACAACACACGAAAGAATAAACCATTGAATAATAAAATTTTGGAAAACTGAATTTCTAATATAACTTTTTTAATATCTGAAAACTTGTACTGATTTATGTCAGAAATAATTTACGAAATACTTTACAACCTCCAGTTGAATGCAACGAATTGGATATCAGTATTCATCTAAAGGTTAATTTATAAAATTTCTTTCATATAATATGTTTTGTTAACGAATAAGTTGTAGCAAATGTGCAATAACTGGCCTAGAACACTGTATAGAGCCAGGTATAGAATGGCCAGACAGTTTTGGATGATAAGTTTCATTGGAGAGTGGAGAGTAGAGAGACCTTGGCGGCACCTAACGTCGGGGTCTGGGGAGTGAAGTGAGGTGAGTGTGATGCAGCGCAGGTAATCACGGCAGGGGGAAATGTGAGATACCCGATAAAAAAACCCGAACAGCGGTATCATCAGGCACGATTCCCACATGCGGAAATCTGGTAGTGGCCTTGCTGGGAATCGGAACCTGTTCGCCTTGGCGAGAGGCGCGTAGTCTGACCACCACACCACAGGGTCTCCATTCTCAGTTAACTAAACTGACCAAATTTTTAAAATTAGAATTCACCTAAAATAGTGCGACATGGAAATTTTCTCTTTATATTTAGTCTTATAGAGGTTAATCTAAAAGGTATAGTGATCAATTATGTTCTGAGGGGCAATTATTTCAAAAGTAATTTTAGTTAATCATGCTTATAGCCTGAAACACATTTGACCTACGAGCATTTTGCCTTAAATGTGTTTAGTCGAATAGGCCTTTACCGTACAGGGCTTTTAGCCCAAAACCAATTAGCGAATTTTACCCTATAATCTTTTTGCTTATGGCATTCTGTAACATGCGTTCAGAATACAGATATAACACTTAACACTTATTTCATATTTTAGGTTTTTAGCCCAAAATGCATTGTGTACATGCCTATATTTTGCCTCACAAGTGCCTTGCCCATGGTAATTTGCATAACAGGTATTTGGAACACATATGTATCACCGAGCAGGTATTTAACCAAACAGGATTTGGATCAAATGCACTGTTTACTTTGTATTTTTATAAATCATTCTTTGCACGAGTAGTTCAGATTATTTCTGGAACACGACAAGAGCATAAAACATAGAAATTTGTAATATATTACTCAGGAAATGTAAAATTAAAATTGTAATCTCAATAAAACAGGACCACAGACTTTACAGATAGTATGAACACAGAGATACGTTAACGGTTTTACATGTTTCATAAAACAATGTACCGTAAAGATGCAATATTTCACTTGCGACACAAGAAAACTCTTTGACAACTAGTTTCTCCATAGTCGTTTGTAAAAGTTTAAAATTTTCCGACTGTATACATGTTAATTCCATAAGTATTTTGCGCAGAAATAGCTGAGCCCGCAGGTAATCCGTATAACAGGTGTGTAGTCCAGAGATGTTGAGCAATACAGATGCTTAGCCTACGTTGTAAGGTATCTGAGATGAGGCAGCCATGTACAGGTAAACGTACCAGCAGGCTGAGAAGGCAGGGCACGTATAGCAGCCACTCAGAGAGAGGCGTGGGGAAGGCCCAGCAGTTGGAGTCGGCGTACACGGCTCTGAACAGAGCGTACAGCGAGACGAACACTGCGGGCAGGCCTGCAACAACACACACACACACATCAGTACAGTAGCAGTGCCTAGGTGTCGTGTGGGCCATGAAGAAATATAGAGCATAGCTAGAGTACCGATGGTTCACTCTACACACATAAAACAGGTGGTTGTTATGGCTCCACAGTATGCGCGAAGCACGTAGCAAGTTAACAAGATGGACCTTAATGTTGCAAGCATACGACTTTGTAGTGGAACACATCTCGGGGAAGGAGAACCAGCTGGCCGATGCGCTTTCGCACGCCTCCACAGATGACGTCATTGTCAAGGACGACACAGTGCGGGATAACATACTGCCCCGTTCAAGCAAAAGGCATTCCAAAATATCAGTGAATAGCAACTCAATGCGGAAAATAATGACTTACCCATCCACGAATTATACGGCGAAGTGGAACACGCCCAGCACGGATGCGCATTATCACAAACAAAAAAAATTTGTGCCCACAACAAAGCATAGAAAATTGGCGCATCATAAACAAGCGGTTAGAGACATGTTCGCCAACAGACTTCACTAAATGGCGACTGTGTGTCAGCTCATGTGTGCTGGGATGAGTATTAGCCTATTCGCACAGTGGCAACGTGATGGGGCATCCAGGGTACGACCAAACAATGGGAAATATGCGTGAGCATTTTTTTTTTGGCCCGGTCTGACAAAATATGCACTTCATTTTTTACAATGTTGTGTCACATGTAATTTTTCTAAAGCAAGAAGAACAGATGGTAGGCAGCAACAACAGCCACAGGTCCTACAAAAGCCCTTCGAAACAGTGTGTCTCGACTTAATGGGGCCTTATACCAGGACTGATAAGGGGAAGCGCTTCATAGTAGTGCTAACTGATAATTTTCGAAGTGTGTAGAGGCCTACTTCAAGACGGGCTATTATCATTCTAGGGCGAACCCCACGGTACATCGCAACCAGGAAATGAAAGTTCAATCGCAACTCCATTTGAGCGATCAGCACGCCACGTGGACAGACCACCTGCCAGCCGCCCTATACTCCCTCTGCCGATATGTGAATACCGCCCCCGGGAAGATGTCAGCAGATGTTCTTCTACTGGGACATAACCTGCAATTGCGAGGCGAGGCGCAATGCCTGTGGGCAAGAGACCAGTGAGCCACCCAGCAGTGACACGCAACGGAGACACAGACGGTAACGACTGCATGACATACGTCATCACCAGGAGCAATATACTGGGAAATGGCTACAAACAACAATGTGGCCACTACCAACTTTAAATGCAGGCCAGATGGTCTAAGTGTGGGTTCACCCGCAATCCACCACCAGCAAGGACTTCTGTGCGGGGTTTGCAGATAAGTGGAGTGGGCAACACAAGATCACAGGAAGCCACAGACCAATCACCTACTCGGTCCGGCTTGGGCGGACGTCAGCATCTCCCGCAGGAGGATCTACAGTGGACCAGCAACTTCGCGACGAGAAGGAAGTACCACCCCCGGTGGACCTGGATGGCGACACCTCTGCCGAGCAGTCTGAGGTGGGTACCAAGGAGGAAGTTACACCAGTACCTCGCAACAACACACTGCGAGTTGGGGCCGAAAGTCCGGGGTCGCCCAGCGCACCAACACTCTGATGGGAGTCCTCGATGGCCGACCCGGGTGTCATTGACGGTGCAGGGTCTACATATGCCCTCCCTCGACCACCAGTATCCACACAGGTGCCACTTCTGATGGTGAAACAACTTGCTCACGTCAAGACGCCCGACGTCGCGACGGCAACATCAGCAGATACAGCAATCTTGTCGACATTGCTCGCATAAGGTGACAACCTGGGTCCCCCTGCTACAATGTCGATGACTTCAGGGCGGGCCACGGGATTGAACACCGCCGACGAGGGAGTGGATCTCTTCAGCAGGTCAGCAGCAAGTGTGGCATCACTGGCCGGGGGGCCACCAACAAGTGATTTACACCCCTCCCCCCACCCTACCTCGGTCACTGTCAGCTCGGTTCGCTCCCAGCGACGGCATGTTCGACGCGACACAGACAGTGGAGAAGTAAGCAGTGACGGCGAGAGCGGGAGTGACGAGTCGGCCGGGTCGTTCCTGGAGGCGACAACCACCAGTGATACACGCTCCTGGCGGCGACATCCACCAGTGTGACACGCTGGGGCCGGCGACAGCCAACAGTGATATATGCTGGTGGCGGCGATAGCCACCAGCGAAAAGCGCTACTCGTGGCCGCAGCCACCAGTGACATACTCTGGGGACGGCGACAGCCACCACCAGCGTGTATCACTTGTAGTGGAATTCAGACTCCTTGCATAGCAGCAGGCCACCATCTGCATCAGCATCAATGGTCACCACAGCCACCTGAGACCCACGCAGCTTATCCATACGTTCTGTGGCCAAGACAACGAAGGAAGCAGTTCACCTGCTGCAGGTAGCGACATCCGGCCAGCAAACCTTCTGAGGTAGGTTGCGTAGAGGAGGGTGGGGGGTGTTGACGTGTGCTTGCGTCCCTCGCCACCTAAGACCGGTCGTGCACCGAGTCACCGCAGCCAGTATCAGCGCTCTACGAGTGTAGTGTAGTGCGCGAGTGCACCGAGGTGTCCGTGCAAGGCATGGAGCACTCGTGTGCTCTATAGTGGCAAATAGTGCAATATTGTGTAGTGCAAGTACAGGACGAAAGTAGGATCAATAAAAATGGTTTAACGGCGACTGCCGTGAATTCACCATCAGAATTGAAACATTCATAAACGACCTAAAAATGCATTTTATCCAGTGTTGTATCATGGAGTCTTTATTTAATGTTATTGTTTTTTATCTCACATGTTTCACACTCACGTCATCCATCCATTGTGCACTTGTTTGGTTGTGTTAATTTTATTTAAGAGATTATTAACTTATGCAAGCAATCCCAGCTTAAGGTAAGTAGTTTTCAATTACCTAGCATTGTGTGTGTAGCAAGTGCCACAGAAATTAGTTCGTACTTGGCGTACTAACCCTCACCCGGCAGGCTGAGGCGCCAAGCCGGGACATCAGTATCATCCTGCACTCATGAGGGCACAGCCGTGTTATTTGTCCGCACTCTGGCAGCCAGAAACTTATGTGCACCAACCATATTTAACTGCAATAGTGTAATGTCATTTCGGAACCATTTGTTTTTATGCCACCGGAGATGCCTGTCCTCCTCCCCTGTGCTTTTGCATCGCCCAGGGGACCATAATTACTTCAACTTAAGCATTTTCATGGCTTCGTGCCATTTTTATACCGTATAGCCTTTGCCGGCAGGCTGTGTCCGGCACCCTTGCCAACTTGATGCTAATAAGGTAAAGGCTGTTCATGATAAAGTGAGCACTTTTGAAATCAACCTTAGAAAAAAGTCACTGTCCCTGCTTGCATACATTATAATGGCCACACTGAGTGGCAGACGCCCAGGAAAGTTTGTAACAATGGATGGAAAGTAGTTCCATAGGTTAGCGTCGAATATAAATTGTTAGGTAAACATTTGTGATCATTTAAATTATTTTTTACGCTCACTGTTTTTTAACGCCTCAGAGCGTAAAATATGACCTGATTGGTAAAGTATTTACTTTACTAATTTTTAAACAATTTCTCCTGGTCAACACATGAATAAAGTGACAAGGCCCATGGCAATGTTAATTTTACATGATGCGGAAGAATACACAGCGCACATACAAATAGATCTTAAGCAGGACTTTCAAAAGTGCTCATTATAGTGTTATTAAGTGCAGTAAATAAACGTGTCAAGGAACTCTGCGCGTTTCACTTATATGTTTGGCCACCAGGCTCTTCAGAGCACTGACCCTTATAACCCCGTTCCAGTGTCGTGTAATTCATTTGTTTACTCTGTGTGAATTTAACGCGTAATTCAGTATTGACGGCATGCGGTCAGCCGATAGGCCACCTGTTAGCAACCTGCCTGATACGTACATAAATAATTTGCTAGTCATTGCGGTGAGTAACCTACCTTATGAGGATACCGTGTAGGACACGTAAATATCCTATAGCTCCAGCACGAGGAGATTCTTCACAGCATCTACAGAGAAATGATGTCCTAGTCGAACGGCTCATGGCCCAGAGATCAACGGAGTCTGCTCTAGAAGAACTACAATAACTTGTAAAAATAGTTCTCATTCGAAATATTATTAAACTGAGTGCCCACGAAGACCGTTCGTAGCACCTATGAAGTAATATTTTCAAGTTAAGCTTTGCATGAGACGGAGAAATATCATTAAAGTATAACTAAAGCAGAGATTCGGTAAAGTTGGTAGTAACAATCTATGGGCTATAGCACTGTAGCCGAGCACAAACCCTACAGCTCATTGGTTGTGAATAACTAAACCAGGGTTGTGTCGACTTCCGTACAGTGAGCATCATAAAGTTCCTTGTCTGCAACAACTTAAATCATAAATAAAAGTGGGCGTGACAGGGTCAAGACAATAACAATGTTATCCTATGGTGACGTTTTTTCCAAGCCTAACTATTAGCAAGTAAACTCAACGCAAAATATTTTCACGGAAATTGGGTGTCCCGAGTCACGAGGTAAAGTTTTTTTCAAGAATTCGTTACTTATTTTTAGAGGCAGATTGCTGTGTAGTTCCTGGCATGCTACGTGGACACTTCCATTTGTCCTTTCTTCCTCGACTGGTTTTCGCGCGATTATGTTATCTGCTTGACAGGGACTTTGACGACACGCCCTCACAACACAACAAAGTGTCAGAAACATGTCATCCTGTCACGAGAGGAAAGAAACACTGTTTTGTAATATGTGTACTCAGGCACGATATATTTTCACGAATAATCAATGTCCTTGCTAATGTTTTGTTGTTGTTGTATCATCCTGCAAATAGTGACATGCAGAAGTATTACGTGAGAGTTTAAACATTTAATTAGGAAAATAATTATACGCTTAACATGATATTTTTAGATATCTTATAAGAAAGTAAACAACTAAGTGAGTTTAAATAACTCTATCCAAAAATGACGGAAATTATTTTGGAAATTATTAGATGAATTTTAAACTATTATATTAATTACGTTGCAAGTAATTTTGAAATCTTCATCATTACACATGTTCAAAGTTTTATTGTATGTTTCATTGGCTTTATATCACCGTAAATGAGCTGGCCAATGAGAAGGTTGCATACGTTATTTTAACTGATGTCCCGCTAACTGATAATAGCGATATCATTGGTATCTTAAATGCCAATTAAACTTACAAATCAAAATATCAGCACAAGCCATGCTATCTCACAATGTGTTGTAAATGTTCGTCTAAGATAAAGAAAATTTAAAATGAAAACAACTATTGGATGACACTGCTCGGATCACTGTTGGTAAAGCATAATGGTATATATTTCATAGGGAGAGCGCTATATGCAATTATTAATAAGTTTTCCTTATTCGCTAGAGATGTGATTAAATGTCAACGGTGTTGTTAAACATAAATCTTGAAAATGTAAATTCAGGTTTAAATGTAAATATGTCCGTGATAAGGGGGAGGCGTACAAATATTTTCTAGGCAGTTTTTTTAGCTTACTTTCCAAAGGAAAGATGGGCTTATGCAAGTACCTGTATGTCTGTCTGGAATTTGCCCCCCCCCCCCCTTCCCTTAATAACTTATGAACCCGTAAATCTAATTTCACCTAACTCGATACACAAATATTATTTATCAAGTACATACGACGTTTACAGTTTTTAATCATATCAGGTATGTATTTTCAAAATGACGGTAATTGAACTATTCATGTATCAGGAAACCTCCAACCGATCTAACGATCTAAACCAAATTTGGTACGTTGATAGTGCATGATATAACCATTGAATTTAGAAAGCAATAATGTTATTATTCGCCATTTTGAAGAATAGTGCAATTAAAAATAATAAAGCGTTTAGATTGTATCTCGTGAGGTACGCAACCGATTCCCATCAAATTTGGCGCATATGTAATATTATTGTAGATCATATTAATACTTGTCATTTAAATGAAACGGGCGCTTATTTTAAAAACGGCGGCGGCACATATATATTTTAGGTATATTTACTATACCTATGATGCAATTTCACCAATTTCGCGCAAAACTTGTATAATGAGAGTATGCTTGACGGGCATAAATTCTATAATACGTAGTCTCTTTTATCCGTCATTTTGTAAGATCGTGCTAAATGAAAATTAAAGTGTCCATGTCATGTCTCGGGGGGAAAATTTAACCCATTGTTACTATACCTGGCATTCAAGTAATACTACAGCAGGTCATGTAAACTAACGGGTTTTTTTTTAGTGAATCTCGCATTCATTTAAAAAATGGCAGCCATATAACACTTTATATTTGTGTACTCTATCTACAAAAACCATGTAAGAAATTTTAACTTAACTTTGTATGCTAGCAATAGGAGGATGAGACCCAATAGCGCCCCGAGGGAGATGCTTGCAACACATTGGTTAAAGCCAGCGTAAATTGAAGATTCCAAATGCAGTGCCCCCTCTCTACTAGTCTATCATCTCTACTAATAAAGAATGTTATCCAACCTCTGTCTACCGTCGCCTTTCTGATTAATGCATGTAATAATTATGAATTGTATACTGTCGACTGGGTATCTACGGTGTCATTGCTGTTTTTTTTTTAGTCTCTTCTAGTTATAGCTTAGCTATAAGTACACTTAGGGAGATAATCATGGCCCCAATCGCTGGCCATGGCTGCCCAATCCATCTATGCCGCGATACATGTCTCGCATGATTCCTTCCCTTGTAGGCGTAAGGGGTTCGCCCTGAGACGCAATCAGCTCCTGTCCTACCCACCGACGTCCATCTAACACTTAGTAATACGGCAGTTAGAAAAATAAAAATGCTAGCGGTATCTATTATATTATATTATATTTCTTTTGCCCACCATTTTGAAGGAAGAGGCCGAAGAATAAATCAAGTTTAGTCACATGTCGGAAAATAACCAACCGACTGTTATCAAATTTTGCAGACAGTAGACTATGTAAAATTACATTATTTATATGTGCTAGAGAATTGTTTTCAAAATTTCGACTTGATTTTTTTTTTTGTTAGCAGTGTATTTTACAACAATCAAATGTGTCTTCGCAAATCCTCTTTTGACCAGCATTTTGTACGATAATGCTACATAAATTAATGGAGTTTCGTCATATCTCTGGAAACCACAAAACGATTAGAACCTTATTTGACAAAAAAAATGTACTGCGGTAGGCCATACAAACGCACATGTTTTATGTTGTCCTTGCACTTTTTTCTCACAATTATGACAATATAAATATTTTAACTTAGTATTTGGAATATTCCAGTACATAGCCGCTATATTCTCTATCAATGAAGCTAGAACGACGTGAGAAAAAGGAACATTTATGCCACGCGTCGAAAACCAACCGCCGAATATCGCACACAACTAGTGTCTCAGTGTGTCATCTACACTTACGTGATTAAAGTGTGTATGGCATTCATTACAACATGACTGCCATATAAATAAATGAGATAAGAAAGTCATCTATTCAAGAATTTAATCAATTTCATTTTTACTTTGTAAGCTGAGAATATCTATTAGAAACATCAACTATTCTTATAGAAATCTTCTTTTAGCCATATTGTTGGAAAATATTGCCTGGTAATAAAGTGTATCATTTATGCAGTAATATTTCATAATTTAAATAGGTCAGATATTTTTCAAAATGGTGGCAATATAAATTGTATATATTACTTTGTTGTATCTGTTAAAACATTTGAAGAAATTAAAATTTTTTTTATGCTGACAGTATTTATTAGAATCGTCAGAGTGCATGCACATAGCCTGGTTTTAGGCCTCTTTGTACAAAGGCGCTAAACGAGAAAATAAAGCTTTTCTGCCATATCCTGGCCACCAGTGAACATATATCCACATACTCTGCACACAATAAGTGCCACGGCGGGCCTTGTAAACTTGCGTGCTTTACGTGACTCATATACTTGCTTTCAAAATGTCGTTCCTATAAATATTTCCGAGGTTGGTAAACCCAGTCTACCAAAATTTTAAACTGATTAACACGGAAGTTTACACTCCGAATTCTAACTCTGTAATACAGTTGGTTGTATGTCATCTTACGGTACCAGGTGTTCTAGGTTCGAGTCCCGGGGATAAGACAAGTATATATTTGTAATTTCATCACTACTATTGTATTTTCCCTTGGTTTCGTCTTAAGGGTACTATGTAGCTGCTAGTAGCGAGGGAGCGATACGGGTGACATTAACACGCACGCTTAGCGCCTCGTCGCTCCTATGTGCAGGCGTGCAGTGTTTCCGCCGTGACGCTGTACTGTGCCAATTAGATCTGTAATATACAGGTTTTATTACACGCAATGAAAGACCTCTGATAAAACTACCTGCGTAGAATCGTACTTTTCTCTTGCCGCTTAAGTAAACTGCATAGGCAAGCTTTAAAAATGCGATATTTGACCACTTTCACGAATTTTTGCTCCATTAATATACTTACCACGCTCAAACAACGATTTGATAGTAAACGTTTCAGTATACAGGACCATGAATGTTATCGCTGTTAATGATACGTCGACCCACCTACCATACCTACCTTTTAAGATCTTCATCAAATTTATTTCAATTCCTGTTGAAGAAAGTATGCCTATTAGCTCTAAACTTATAGTTCTATTTATTAGAAATTTTCTTAAATAAAAGTTTATTTTTTCCGTTTCAAGATAGAAGCATTGTTTCTGCATATCTAAGTAGCTGACGCCTACGTCGGACAAATGCAAGTAGGCTTCACCCACGCTTGCCTGACCTCACCTATAACACTATTCAGCATCCGACGACCTTCAACCAATCTGAAGCGATCTTCACAGACCAGCTACTAGCATGAGTGCAACAGTGGGGTTAGCTATGGATGTTGTGACACCTCTGAGGCCCCTAGTCGCATGCGAATCAGAAACATGGATCACTGCCTACTGAATGTCACAACTGAATGACCCCTGCGTTGGTTAAACTTACTTTCACACATAATCAACTCACGCATCTATAAATTTATGGATAATGTAAATGCCTCTGTGTCTACGCCTAATTAAGAAGCAAACTTGGAGTATCGTATAAAAATACTGCATTACTGTATTAGGAGAAATGGTTAATGAGGGCACACTGTTGTTGTGCTGTAAATACACTAAGCTAGGGATGGGTTTCTTGGACTTACATGCGCTATCAGCAACCTACACAAACATATGAACTTTCCCAAAACCAAGCGAGGTCTAACCCTGACTTGGTCACCGCAATTAGTTCGTCTGTGAAATCAAGATTTCATAGATAGCTACGATACGCTTAAAAGCGTACGTAATATTTCTGCAAGGCTACAATTTCAACGTGAAACACGAGAGTACTTGAATGAACGCTTTGTCACATATTTAGGCATTATGCTTAACAAAGTGAGGTAAACGATAGATACATTGTGTTGATGTATTGTAGTTTTAACAAATCCAGTTTTTAAAAAGCGAAAATTTTGGACAGAATGACACGAAGATACAGATATGCCAGCTCCAACAATTGAAAACAAGTATTTTTCTTTGACGCCAATTATATGTAATATTTCGGAGGCTTGAAAAAAATAAAGCGTAACTGCTAATTATTAGAAGCACTCAATTTAATTTTGGACGAAGAGAACTCCGTTTCTACAACATTACTAATGGCTGTATAAAGAATAAAGGTTAAGACAGTGATTGAAAATTGGTAAATATAAAATTTTAACTAACAATATCCTATTGCGATATGACGTAGATGTGCCACAAATTCTCTCTAAAAAATGAAACTCAGTTATGCGGCACTATAAGTACAGGACGCCATCAGAAAACTGCGAAAAATCTCTATACAGCCCAAATAAATGCATATTATTGCTGATGTTATTTTGTGATGAGAATGTTTGTTTCTTTTTTTCAAGCAATTAAATGAGTAATGATATATGTTAATAAAAGAGACCTGAATTTTTCTGCCAGAACTTTAATATTAATATGGAACTAATGAACATTTTTTTGTTCAGAAGAAAATAAGTGATAATATGCTATGTTACAAGATCAAGCTATAGTTATTTTCTATAAAATTGTTAAATTTTTGACATAAAAACAACATATTACAAGGGTTAGTTTTGGATGTAATTATTATATTAGTTAATAAAACAAGGACTTTTAGCAATGATAGCAAACAATTATTACAATCATTTGACAAAATATAAAAAGTTACAAAAATAATTTTAAATTATAATATTCAAGCCGAACTTGGATAACTATAACTCCAACATGTGTTATTTTTAAAACCAACGTGGAATGTCTTATATATGTGTATATATATATATATATATATATATATATATATATATATATATATATATATATATATATATACACACACACAGAGTTCCACACATACTCAGAGGCCATGGCTTCAAGACCAGTGTTAGTCAGTGTATAGCTGGCGCATATGTGGTATTGGTGACATGTAAATAACATGTTTTGGCATAGAAAAATCCTTGTTATCCATTTTTTAACCGAGCAACCACAACAACTGCACTACACTTCTGAGAGAGTAAATATGATGATCGTAGTAGCATATATAATACTTTTTTATTCTCAGTATCAGGGAAAATCTTCAACATTATAACACGGTAGATTTCAAATTTTAAAGTTTTTAGTTTACATTCCGCGTTTATTCACAGAAGCTTATAACGACGTGAGCTGCTCATTACTGTGGGCTCCAAACCACTTGATGATGAATTTGTAATTCAGAAATGTTTAGTCCGTTATACAGAGAGATGATTCAGTATGTGCAGTTTAAAGAGGACTCCTGAAATGAATCTGTTCGTATGTTTTTACTCTGTTTATAAATTGAAAAAATAATGTACTATTGATAACCAGCACTACCTACGCATTTATTAATTTCATATCTGTAAATTATAATTGTTAAATGTAGTTCACGGAAGTTACAATGGAGTAACTGCTGACCAAACTTCAACAAGATACAAGTGCACAAACGGACATAAGTATGGGCGATGAAGCAGCAATAACAGGATGTATATTACGCAGATATATCGTGAGTAGAAGACAAGTAGAGTGCTGTTATGCCAAATCATGGCAAACAGTAAAACTGTCAGTGATACTTCTGAGAGAGCGTGATCTTGGTTTTGTGTTGTATCCATGTACGGTACGGAAATTAATAAATAAACACCTAACAAAAAGTTTTGAATATACATACAGAATGCAAAATGTATGCAATATACATAAAATAAAGCATATAAATTATAAGATACTAACGCTGCCGATACAAAATGAAAAATTATATTTCTTCGTAAAAATAACAATTTTCCAATATCACAGACAAATAAACATTAAAGAACAAAAAAAAAAACTTACGGATGTCTCTGACTTAGAGAGATGGTAAGTTATATTAGGTCAATTATTAAAGGCACATAATAATGAATTAATATGAGAAAGTCCGCTCATACATGTTCAGATATTACCGTGTAAAAGTCACACAAACATATATGCAGATACACAAAACAAAATTCGCAACTAGCGCAATATTTGGTCACTAGCCAATGTGAGCAGGAATATTTCAGATGGGCAACGTGGGTGTTAGTACTGCGGTGTGCGGGTTTTATCTGGGCTCTCCCATTTCCGCTCCATCCTCCATTCCTCCGCTAATCCTCTTAGTCTCATCACCCACCTGATCCATCCTTCAGTCTGGTCGTAAAGACCACAGTGTTCCTCACAGCTGTATGCAATTACCGCTCATATCTCCTGTTGTTTATACGCCTTCTACACATGTATTATGTGTTGGCATACGCAAGTGGGTACTTATATGTGGGGAAATATAAGTGCAGAGCTGACCCCAGCCAACGGTGTAGAAGACACGAAGTTTCTGCTCCTTCTTGAAGGCGACAGTGATAATGCGGTGCAGGTACAGTCCCTCGCAGAACATCCACAAGTAGTTGCTGAGGCGGAAGTACTTGGTGAGGAGCAGCACCAGCTTGCAGCCCACGCTGTTCTGTCACAAGCAAGATAACACCGCTAGCTTAACGACACTTGTGTAGTCAGAGTTGTGATCACTGAGGCGTAGTGTGGCCAGGTCAACTGATTTTACAGTATATCACTTGTTTTTTTTTAGGAATCTAGCGATCTACTGCTAAAACTCGAAAAAGTAAGGCATATTTACTGTGTTTTTTTTTTCCTTCTGTGGCCAACGTTCAACACAATTTACTAAAACATGTTTGAAATTTCAATGACCATGTTTATGTTATGTTCTCAAATCTGCACTGTGCGACATTCAATAGCCTCAAACTGTGATGTTGTGAGGGACCGGGAGACGTATCTACCCAGGAATCCCGTGATGTAGGCTTCAACTACCGTCTCACAATGGAATTTCCCCTTTTGTGTAGTTTACCGTCTAGGATGCTGCTCAGTTGATGCTTGTATGGGATTCAGTTAAGTAGACACTACTTAACTGTTAAGTTAAGTTAATTACAGTTAAGTAGATACTACTGATCTTCTCAGAGACACAATTCTGCTATCTCAATCGGCGTGGAATATTTACTAGAATAAAAAGTTTAAGTACAGCCAGAAATACAAATTTGCTTCAAAATCGCAATGCTACTCTTTTGATGTAACAGAGTCAATATTAAGGAAATTTAATAATGGCATGTATAACAGTGAAGAAGACTAGAGACATTGAAAAAATATATTGGGGTAGGCCACAAGTATCAGTTGTTCTCATGTGTTGGCGAGTACATATGAATAATCATTTTTATTGTCATTTTAAAATTAACAAATATCTATTACATTTTTAAATGTTGGTTCAAATGTTAAAATTTGTAATTTGAAAATCTACTGTATTCTACTGTTTTATCATGGTTCAGTCTACTGCTTTTACATGTGGTAAGGCTAGCAACACTGCTGAGGCGTACGCAAGAGCGAGTAACTACTTGCAGCCACCCCACAGTGCTTGCTTGTTTGTTGCCATAGGAGGCTGCCAAGATCACATTTAGAAAATAACGAAGCATCTAAATAATTTACTGAAATTTTATTTTTGTGATAAAGGTGATTCATGATTAAATGAGCACTTTGAAAGGTCTTATTTTAAGATCTTCTTAAAGGAAATAGTGTATTATTCCATCATATGTAAAATTAACATTGCCACCAATGCAGCAAAACTCATATGGCCCATTTATGGTTTACAGTCGGATGCCAAGCTGGCCAAAAGTTGGCCAACAGCTAGAATGCACATGCTGCCATTGATGGCCCTAAGGGGCACCACAACCAGCCATAGTCTGCCCAAGGTTGGCACAGATGTGGTGAACAAAAATTGCCCAAGCAATGATCCATATGATCACAACAGTAATAGAACATCAATGTACCATCTCACAGCCACCAGATGGCCTGTTGACGGCTATCCATGTTTCTACCATATGACAAACACGATACGTAAAAATAATTTTTTGCCTCATTCTCAACATTTCATTGTTTTTTTAATTTCGTTTATTTCAATATTAAACACACTGCAGTACATAAACATCTTATTCTTGCCTGAGGAATGGGAGAAGCGTGAATTTACGACCCTTGCAGCGACATCCCAGCTTGCTAACCATACACAATTGTGTGTTATTATGTTTAGATGAACTAATCTTGAATATATTTGGCCTTAAATGTTAAAAAAATACTAATATAACATAAATTACAACAGTCATTCCATAGCCTTAAAATTTCCTATGCGAAAAAATAGATTTCTGAGAAAGAGGCAGATAAACAAAGAAATACTGTCGAGAGGAAATTTCCAACCTGAATTGCGATATTGAAACAAAACCTTGTCTTACATGTAATCTTTCGCACTGTGTAAGTAACCTGGATGTTATTCACCTGTTTTGAAATGCAGTAAGCATATATGAATATATAAGTGATGTGAAACAACAAAAGCACTTCAATGTCAATTTTCTAAAGGTAGTTAGATGTTTTCTCTTTCAAACTTCTCATTTTAATCATACGCAGTCGTAAATATAAATTATTACATATATCAAATTATTCAATACCAGTCACGAAGTCACACTTAATACTGTATTTACAGTATTTTACCATACATATTTACAGCTATATATATTTACAAATAATCCACTAATTGTATCCCATAATCTATAATTATATAAGACACACACAAATATACATATACATGTCTGTGGTTTAAAAATGCTATCTGCGAAGATTTGGAGTCATAAAAATTCCCATAATAAGCCAAATTGCACCAGCAATGGCACATCGATGAACCACTTTACAGCCATCAAATGGCCTACTAGAAGGTTACCCATACTTTCACCAGGAATATTTATATGTTATGTGCGGCCATTGCTAGACTACAGTTGGTAAGCCATTTATGGGCCAATAGTAGTTCGCATATTCTCAACAATCAACATTCCATCATTGTGCCATAAGTTGAATGCCAAATGTTCTGGTGCCAGCAGTTAACCATAGCAGGGCCACTTGTACAGACCCATACGATTTATGGGCCATCAGTGGCACAAATATAGATAAGTTAAGTGTTACCAGTGTTGGAATATACTTAGAAAAATAATTTGTGGATCATTAGAAGTATACCCACTCTCAGCCATGAGTTTCATTTACTACATCCCATTATCGCACCGTTGATGACATTCCAAGAGTCCTGGTGGCAGAAGTCAGCCATAGCAGGGCCATTTGTGTATAACAATAACTATTCAGTGCCAGCTGTCATCCAGCAGTGCCAGCAGTAAAACCACTGTCGGCCGACTGTGGCTTGCTACATGGGTATGGCCCTGATTGCAATATCCATGTGTCTGTCAAGTAAAACTATAAAATTATTATAAAAACTTCATATTATACAGGTTGCTCACTCTAAACTTATATGAATAAAAAAACAGTAAAGGAAAAAAAAATTATCCCAGTATTAACAAATACTTACCTAAACATTTAATTCAAAGATTAGACATGGAACTGCATCCCCTCCATCTTGTACTTGGCGTTCTGCGCCAGTGCAACTACATGCAGGGAGAGTCTCATACTGGGCGCCCAGCGCCAGTGCAACTACACACAGGTAGACCTCGACCTGGGCGTCCACTGCCAGGGCAACTAAACCCATGTAAGAAACGTACTGGGTGCCCAGCACCTGTGCAACTACATGTAGATAAAGTATCGTACTGGGCGCCCAGTGCCAGTGCAAATACACATAGATAGAGTCTCGTACTGGGCGCCCAGCACCAGTGCAACATCACACAGGTAGAGTCGCATACTGAGCGCCCAAAACCTGTGCAATTACACACAGGTAGAGTATCGTTCTGGGCGCCCAATGCCAATGCAACTACACGCAGGTAGAGTATAGTACTGGTAGCCCAGCATCTTTGCAACTACACGCAGGTACAATCTCGTAATGATCGCCCAGAACCAGTGTAACTACAGGCAGGAAGTCATATACTGGGGGCCCAGTGCAAGTGCACCTACACGCAGATATAGTCTTGTACTGGGCGCATGACGCCAATGCAACTGGGCACCCAGAACCAGTGCGACTACACACAGGTATAGTCACATATTGCACACCCAACACCAGTACAACTACGTGCAGGTAGAGTCGTACAGAGCACCCAGCACCAGGGTAACTACATGCAGGTAGAGTCACGAACACTGGGCGCCCAGCGACAGAGCAACTAAATGCAGGTAGAGTCTCAGACTGAGCAATAAGAGCCAGTTTATCTACACACATGTAGAGTCACATACTGTGCGCCCAACACTAGTGCAACTACACACAGGTAGAGTCTCGTACTGGGGGCCCAATGCCAGTGAAACAACACACTGGTAGAGTCTCGTACTGGGCGCACAACACCAAGGCAACTGGGCACCCAGTACCAGTGTGCATCCACAGGTAGAGTCTCGTACTAGCCGCATTACACCAATGCAACTGGCAAGCCAGTAAAAGTGCAACTACACACAGTTAGAGTCTCGTACTGAGTGCCCAGTGCCAGTGTAACTACACGCAGGCAGATTTCATTCTGGGCATGCAGCAACAGTTCAACTACATGCAGGTATAGTCATGTACTTGCTGTACAACACCAATGCAACTGGGCACCCAGCAAAAGTTCAACTACACACAGGTACAGTCTCGTACTGGGTGCCCAGTACCAGTGTAACTACATACAGGTAGAGTCTTGTACTCCAGCCCAGAACCAGTGCAACTACATGTAAGTAGAGTCTTGTACTGCACGTCCAGCACCAGTACAACTACATACATGTAGAGTATCGTACTGGGCGCCCAGCGCCGGTGCAACTACACACAGGTACAGTCTCGTACTGGGCGCCCAACACCAGTTCAACATCACGCAGGTAGAGTCACATACATGGCGTCCAACAGCAGTGCAACAACACACCGGTAGTGTCTCGTACTGGCTGCCCAATGCCAGTGCAACTACATGCAGGTGGAGTCACATACAGGGCGCCCAACAGCAGTGCAACAACACACCGGTAGAGTCTTATACTGGGCGCCCAACACCAGAGCAACTACACATAGGTAGAGTGTCGTACTGAGCACCCCGCGCCAATTGAACTGCATGCAGGTAGAGTCACGTATTGGTGCCTAACATCAGTGCAACTACCTACAGGTACAGTCTCGTTTTCGGCGGCCGGGACCAGTGCAACTTCATGCAGGTAGAGTCACGTACTCTGCGCCCAATGCAAGTGCATCTGAACACAGGTAGATTCACGTACTGGGAGGTAAACACCAGAGCAACCACACACAGGTAGATACACATATTGGGTGCACAACAAGAATGCAACAGGGCATCCAGTTCCAGTGCAACTACACACAGGTAGCGTCTCATACTGAGTGTCCAGTGTAAGTGTAACTACATGCAGGTAGAGTCTCGATCTGCGCACCCAACAACATTGCAAATATGCGATGGTAGAGTCTTGTACTGGGTGCCCAGTGCCTATGCATAAACATGCAGGTAGAATCTTATACTGAGCACCCAGTATCAGAATTACTACATGCTGGTAGATTCACATACTGGGTATGCAATACTAGTGCAACTACATCCAGGTAGTGACTCGTACTGGGCACCCAATGCCAGTGCTACTACACAAAGTTAGAGTATCATACTGGGAGCTCAGGGCCAGTGCAACTACATGCTAGTAGTGTCATACTGAGCGCCCAGCACCAGTGTAACTACATGCAGGTAGAATCTCATACTGGGCTCCCAGTGCCAGTGCAACTACATGCAGTTAGAGTCGCTTACTTAGCACCCAACACCTGTGTTACTTCACGCAGGTAGAGTCATGCATTGGGTGTCCTAGGCCAGTCCAACTAAACGCAGGTACAGTCTTGTTCTGGGCGGCCAGTACCAATGCAACTTCATGCAGGTAGAAACATGTACTGTGCGCCCAACTCTAGTGCAACTACACGCAGTTAGAATCTTGGACTGGGTGCCTTATGCCAGTGGATCTACACACAGGTAGAGTTTCGAATTGTACACACAACACTAATGCAACTGGGCACCCAGTACCAGTGCAACTACACAAAGGTAGAGTCTCGTACTGGCCGTACAACAATGCAACTGGGCTTCCAGTAACAGTGCAACTACACATAGATAGAGTCTCGTGCTGAGTGCCCAGTGCCATTGTAAATACACACAGGTAGATCTCGTACTGGGCGTGCAGCCCCAGTGCAACTAAATGCTGGTAGAGTCCGGTACTGTGTGCCCATGGCCAGTGCAACTACACACAGGTAGAGTCTCGTACTGGCTGCACAACATCAATGCATTTGGGCACTCAGTAACAGTTCAACTACACACATGTAGAGTCTCATACTGTGTGCCCACTGCCAGAGTAAATACATGAAGGAAGAGTCATGCACTGAAGCCCAGCACCAGTGCAACTACATGCAGGTAGAGTCTCCTACTGAGCATCCAGCACCAGTGTAACTACACACAGGTAGATTCATATGCTGGGCGCCCCGCACCAGTTTAACTATGCACAGGTAGAGTATCGTTCTGGCGCACAACACCAATGCAACTGGGCAACCATAACCAGTGCTACCACACACAGGTTAAGTCTCGTACTGAGTGAGCAGGGCCATTGTAACTTCATGAAGGAAGAGTATCATACTGCGTGCCCAGCAACAGTGCTACTACATGCAAGTAGAGTTTCAAAAAAGGTGCCCAGTGCCAGTGCAACTACACTCAGGTAGTCTCTCTTGCTGGCTGGCAAGCACCAGTGCAACTACACGTGTCAGAGTCTCATAATGGGCGCCTAATCCCAGTGCAACTACATGCAGGAAAAAGTTCTCATACTGGGCGCCCAAAGCCAGTGCAACTACTAACAGTTGGAGTCTCGTACTTGGTGCCCAATGCCAGTGCAACTACACGCAGGTAAAATCTTGTACTGGGCACCCAATGCCTATGCAACTACATGCAAGTAGACTAATAATGAGTACCTCTCACAAGTGTAACTACATGCAGGTAGAGTAATGTACTGGGTGCCCAAAGACAGTGCAACTACACACAGGTAGAGTCTCGTACTGAGCACCCAGCACCAGTGGAACTACACACAGGTAGAGTCACATAATGAGCACCCAGTATCAGTGTAACTACATGCAGGTAGAGTATCGTACTGGGGGCCCAAAGCCAGTTCCAGTACACAAAGCTAGAGTCTCATAACGGATGCCCAGCGATAGCGCAACTACATGCAAGTAGTGCCATACTGAGCACCCAGCACCAGTGTTACTACACGCAGGTAGAGTCGCGTACTGGGCACCTAGCGCCAGTTCAATTACACACAGGGAGAGTCTCGTACTGGGTACCCAGCACAAGTGCAACTTCACGCAAGTAGAGTCATGTACTGGGCACCCAATTACAGTGCAAGTACACACAGGTAGAGACTTATACTTGACGCCCAGTGCCATTGCAACTACACACAGGTAGAGTCTCGTACTGAGCACCCAGCGCCCGTGTAACTACATGCAAGAAGAGTAACGTCCTGGGTGCCCAGCGATTGTGCGACTTCTCACAGGTAGATTTTCGCATTGAGCGCCCAGTGCCAGAGTAATTACTTGCAGGTAGAGTCTTGTACTGGAGCCCAGTGTCAGTGAAACTACATGCAGTTAGAGACTCGAACTGGGCGCCCAGTGCCAGTGCAACTACATACAGGTAGATTATCGTACAGTGCTAGTACAACTACACATATGCATAGCCTCGTACTGAGCGTCCAGCGCCAGTGTAAATACACGCAGGTAGAGTCATGCACAAGGTGCACAATGACAATGCAACTGGGAACCAAGTAACAATGCAACTACACACAGGTAAAATCTCGTACTGAGTGCCCAGTGTGCTACATGCAGGTAGAGTCAAGCACTGCTTAGCCAGCGCTGGTGCAACGACACACAGGTAGATTTTCATTCCGGGCACCTAAAGGCAGTGCAACATCACGCTGGTAGAGATACATACTGTACGCCCAACACCAGTGCAACTATACACAAATAGAGTCTCATGCTGGGAGCGCAATGCCAGAGCAAATATACACAGGAAGCATCTCGTACTGGGCGCCTAATATCAGTGAAAGTACACACAGTTAGAGTCTTATACTGGGCGCCCAGCAACAGTGTAACTACAGTCAGGAAGAATCATGTACAGTTTGCCCAATGAAAAAGCAACTACACACAGGTAGAATCTCGTTTGGTGCGCACAATTCTAGTGTTTGTACACGCATGAAGATTCTCGTACTAAGCATCTCGCACCAGTGTAACTACGTGCAGGTAGAGTCTCGTACTGGTCCAATCAGAACCAGTAAACTACACGCAGGTAGACTCACATACTGGGCGCCCAGGGTCAGTGCAACTATACACAGGTAGAGACTCGTACTGACTGCACAAAACCAATACAACTGGGCAACCAGTAACAGTTCAACTACACACAGGTAGAGTCTCATACTGGGTGCCCAGTGCCAGTGCAACTACATGCTGATAGAGTCTCATACTGGGCACCCTGTGTCAGGCAACTGCACATAGGTACAGTATTGTACTTGGCATCCAGTGCCAGTTCAACATCACACAGTTAAAGACACTTAGTGGGTGCCAAATGCCAGAGCTAACACACACAGGTATAGTTTCGTTCTGGGCGCCCAGCACCAGTGCAACAACGTGCTTGTAGAGTCTCGTACTGTGCACCCAGCACCCGTGTAACTACATGCAGGTAGAGTCACATCCTGGGCGCCCAGCGATAGTTCAACTACACACAGTTAGTCTCATACTGGCCGCCGAGCCCAGTGCAACCACAACAGGTATAGTCTCATACTGGGCACCCAGCACCAGTGCATTTTCACGCAGGTAGAGTCACATACTGGAAACCCAACTCCAGTGCAAATACACGCAGGTAGAGTCTCATACTGGGTGCCCAATGCTAGTGCTACTACACGAAGGTAAATTCTCAGACTTGGCGTCCAGCGCCAGTGCAACTACTCGCAGGTAGATTCATGTACAGGATGCCCCATGCCAAAGCTACTGGGCACACATTACCTAATCAATTTCACTCAGGTATAGTATCGTACTGAGTGCACAATGCCAGTGTAACAAAATGCAGGTAGATTCTCATAATGCGCTCCCAGCACGAGTGCAAATACATGCAGGTAAAATTTCGTACTAGGTGCCCAACGCCAGTGCAACTCCACACAGGTAGAGTCTAGTAATGCATGCCCAATGCCAGTGCGACTACATGCAGCTGGATTCTCGTACTAGACGCCCACTCCTGAGCAAATAAATTAAGGTAGAGTCATGTACTGGGCGACAAATGCCAGAGCAACTACATGGCAGGTAGTCTCTCGTACTGGGCTCCCAATGCCAGTGCAACTACATGCAAGTTTAGTCTCGTACTGAGAACCTAGTGCCAGTGTAACTACATGCAGGTAGAGTCATGTATTGAGCACCCAGCACCAGTGTAACTACACACAGGTAGAGTGTCGTACTGTGTGCACTACACCAATGTACCTGGGCATTTAGTTCAAGGTGAAACTTCACACAGGTAGAGTCTCATACTAAGTGCCAAGAGCCAGCACCAGTGCAACTACGTGCAGGTAGATTCTCGTACTGGGTGCCCAGTGCCAGTGATACTACACACAGGTAGTTTCTTCTATTGAGTACCCAGTGCCAGACTAAATACACACAGGTAGAATCGCAGACTGGGCGCACAATGCCAGTGTATCTACATGCAGGTAGAGTTTCATACAGGGCGCCTAATGCCAGTTCCACTATACAAAGGTAGAGTCTCATTTAGGGCTCCCAGTGCCAGGGCAGATACATACAATTAGACTCGTACTGAGTGCCTAGAACCAATGTAACTACACACAGGTAGAGTTTTGTACTGCGTCCTCAGTGTTAGTGCAACTACACACAGGTAGAGACATGTACTGAGCGCTCAGCTCTTGTGTAACTTCAATGCATGTAGAGTCATGTACTGTGCACCCAATGCAGGTGCTTATCCATGCAGGTAGTCTCTCGTACTGGGCGCCCAACTCCAGTGCAACTACACACAGGAAGAGATATGTACTGAGCACCCAGCACTAGTGTAACAACATGCAGTAAGATTCACGAACTGGGCACCCAGCACAAGTGCAACTGCACACAGGTAGAGTCTCCTATTGGCCGCAAAACACCAATGCAACTGGGCACCCAGTAGCAGTGCTACTACAAAGAGGTAGAGTCTCGTACTGAGTGCCCAGTGCCAGAGTAACACTACACAGATAGATCTCGTACTGGGCGTCCAGCACCAGTGCAACTACACGCATTTAGTGTCTCGTACTGGGCACCTAGAGCTAGTTTAACTACACTATTTCAGAGTCTTGTACTGGGCGCCCAGTACCAGTGCAACTTCATGCAGATAGAGTTATGTACAGAGCGCTCAACGCCAATGCAACTACATGCAAGTAGAGTCCTCATACTGGGCACGCAAATCAAGTGCAAGTACATGAAGGTAGAATCTAATACTGGGCGACCAGTGCCAGAGCAACAACACGCAGGTAGAGTCTCTTACTGAGCACCCAGTGCCCAGGTAACTACATGCATTTAGAGTCACGTGATGGGTGCCCAGCAGCAGTGCAACTACACACAGGTAGAGTCTTGTATTGAGCTCCCAGCGCCAGTGAAACATACAGGAAGGTAGATTCATGTACTGGGCGCCCAATGCCAAAGCAACTACACAAAGGTAGAGTCTCATACTGGGCAGCCAGCACTTGTGAAACTTCATGCAGGTAGAGGCACGTACTGGGCGTCTAACTAAAGTGCATCTACATGCTGGTAGAGTCTCGTACAAGGGCGCACAATGTCAATTTAAATGGGCACTCAGTATCAGTTCAACTGCACACAGGTAGAGTGTTGTACTGAGTTCCTAGAGCCAGTGTAACTACATGCAGGTAGAGTATTGTACTGCGTGTCTAGTGCCAGTGCAATTACATGCAGGTCGAGTCTCGTACTAGGCGCCCAGCACAAGTGCTACTTCGTGCAAGTAGAATTATGTACTGGGCGCCCAATGTCAGTGCAACATCACACAGGTAGTCTCTCATACTGGGTGCGCAGTGACAGTGTAACTACATGCAGGTAGAGTCCTGTACCGTAGCCCAGTGCCAGTGCAGCTGCATGCAGTTAAAGACTCGAACTTGGCACCCAATTCCAGTTAAACTACTCGCAGGTAGAGTCTCGTACTGGGCACTCAACTCCAACGCTACTATGCACAGTAAGAATCTCGTACAGGGCGCCCAAAGCCGGTGCAACGATTCTTAATTAGAGTCATGTACTGAACGCCCAATGCCAATGCAACTACACGCTAGTTGAGTCTCAGAATTGAACCCCCAACCCAGTGCGACTACATGCAGGAAGAGTCTCGTACTTGGTGGACAGCATCAGAGCATCTACATGCAGGAAGATTCGTACTAAGTGCCCAGCACCAGCGTAACTGCACACAGGTAGAGTAACATACTGGGCGCCCTATGCCAGTGCTACCACATGCAGGTAGAATCACATACTGGACGACCAACACCAGTGCAACTACACACATATACAGTCTCTTAGTGGGCGCCCCGTGCTAATGATACTACACTGAGCTAGAGTCGAACTGAGTGCCTAGCACCAGTTCAATTAAAGGCAATTAGACTCTCGTACAGAGTGCCTATCGCCAGTGTAACTACAAACAGGTAGAATAACGTACTGAACACCCAGCCCCAGTGCAACTACAAATAGGTAGATTAACGTACTTGGGTGCACAATGCCAATGCAACTGGGCACCTGGTACCAGTGCAATTGCACGCAGTTAGAGTCTCATACTGGGCTCCTAGCGCCAGTGCAACTTCATGGAGGTAGAGTCACATACAGGGCACCCAACGCCAATGCAACAATACACAGGTAGAGTCTCCTACTCGGCGCCCAGCACCAGTGCAACTACACGCAGGTAGAGTCTCGTACTAAGCACACAGCACCAGTGTAACTACACACAGGTATATTCTCATACTAAGTACCTAGCAACAGTGCAACTACACAAACGTAAATTCTTGCAATTGGTACCCAGTGGCAGTGGAACCATACGCAGGTCGAGTCTCGGACTGGGCGCCCAGCGCGAGTGTAACTTCACGCAAGTACCGTCATGCACTGAACACCAAATTCCAGTGTAATTTCACGCAGATAGAGTATCGTACTGGGCTCTCAATGCCAGTGCAAGTACACACAGGTAGTCTCGTATTGGGCACCCAACACCAGTGAAACTACACGCAGGTCTAATATTGTCTTGGGCGTCCAGCACCAGTGCAACTTAATGCAAGTAGAGTGATGTAAAGGGCATCAAACGCCATTGCAACTACACGCAAGTAGAATTTCATTCTGGGCTCCGAACGCCAGTGCAACTAAACGCAGTAAACATACTGGGTGACCATCGCCAGTACAACTACGCTTAGGAAAAGTCGTACTGAGCACCCAGCACCAGTTTAACTACACGCACGTATAGTCTTATACTGGATGCCCAGCAACAGTGTAAGGACACACAGTTAGAGTCACGTATTGGGCGCCCAATGCCAGTGCAACTACTAGCATGTTGTGTCTCATACTGGGCGCCTAATGGCAGTGAAACTACATGAAGGTAGAGTCTCGTAATGGGCACCCAGCATCAGTGCAACTACATGCAACTAGAGTCACGTACTAGGCACCAGCACCAGTGAATTTAAACACATGTAGAGTCTTGTACTGAACGCATCTCAACAATGCAACTGAGCAACCAGTACCATTGCAACTACACTCAGGTAGAGTCTCTTACTGAGTGTGCAGTGCCAGTGTAACTACATGAAGGTAGAGTCTCATACTGCGTGCCCGCACCGGTGCTACTACACGTAGGTAGCGTTTCGAAATAGGCGCCCTGTGCCAGTGCAACTACACTCAGGTAGAGACTCTTGCTGGTCAGCCAGCACCAGTGTAACTACACACTGTTAGAGTATCGTACTGGCGCCCACTGTGAATTCAACTACATGCAGGTGGACGCATAATGAGTGCTTCGCAACAGTGTAACTACACGCAGGTAGAGTAACGTACTGGACACCCAATGACAGTGAAACTACACACCAGTAGAGTCTTATTATAGGCGCCCAATGCCAGTACATCTACATGAACGAAGCATCTCATTCTGGGCGCCCAATAAAAGTGCAACTACAGCATGTAGAGTCTCGTACTGGGCGCCCAGCGCTATTGTAACTACACGCAAGTAGATTTTCGTACTGGGTGCCCAGCACCAGTGTAACTACATGCAGTAAGTGTCTCGTACTGGGCGCCTAACCCCAATTTATCTACACACAAGCAGAGTCTCGTACTGGGCGCCCAGCGCTATTGTAACAACATGCAAGTAGATTTTCGTACTGGGCGCCCAGCACCAGTGTAACTACATGCAGTTAGAGTCTCGTACTGGGCGCCTAACCCCAATTTATCTACACACAGGCAGAGTCTCGTACTGGGTGTCCAGCACAAGAGCAACTTCATGCATGTAGAGTCAAGGACTGGGCGCCCAATGCCAGTGAAACTACACACAAGTAGAGTCTTGTACTGAGTGCCCAATGATATTAAAACTTCATGCAGATAGAGTCACGTACTAGGCGTCCAATGCCAGTTCCACTACACAAAGGTAGAGTCTCATACCGGGTGCCCAGCGCCAGCGCAACTATATGTAAGTAGTATCGTACTGAGCACCCAGCACCAGTGTAACTACACGCAGATAGAGTACTATACTGGGCCCTCAGTGCCAGTGCAACTACACACAGTAGATTCTCATACTGAGCGGCCAGTAACCTGTGTAACTACATGCATGTAGAGTCACTTAATGAGTGCCCAATGCCAGAGCTACTACATGTAGAAATATTTTCGTTCTGGGCGCCCAATGCCAGTGCAACTACACACAGGTAGAGTCTTGTACTGAGAATCTAGTACCAGTGTAATTACACACACGTAGAGTCACATACTGTGCGCCCAGTGCCAGTGCAAATTAACACAGGTAGAGTCTCATACTGGGCGCACTAAACTAATACTACTGGGCACACAGTAGCATTCGAACTGCACACAGGTAGTATCTCGTACTGAGTGTGCAGTGCCAGTACTCTCATGTAGTGTCTCATAAAGCGCGCCCAGTACCAGTGCAACACCACGCAGGTAGTGTTTCGAACTGGGTGCCAGTGCCAGTGCAATTACATGCAGGTAGAGTCTCGTGCTGAGTGCCCTGCACCAGTGCAACTTCATGCTAATAGAGTAATGTAATGGGCGCCCAATGCCAGTGGAACATCACACAGGTAGAGTCTCGTAAAAGGCGCCTAACACCAGTACAAGGAGCTCAATAACAGTGCAACTACATGCATGCAGATTCTCGTACTGATCGCCCAATGCCAGTGCTATAATGCAGCTAGAGTCTCGTTCTGGGCACCCAAAGCCAGGGCAACTAAACGCAGGTAGAGTCACATACTGGGCGGCAATGCCAGTGGAACTAAACGGAGGTAGTGGCTCGTACGGGGAGCCCCGCATCACTGTATCTACATGCAGCCAGAGTCGTACTGAGCTCCTCGCACCAGTGTAACTACACACAGGTAGAATAATGTACTGGGCGCCCAATAACAGTGCAAATACATGCAGGTACAATCATGCACTGGGTGCCCAATTCCAGTGCAACAACACATAGTTTGAGTCTCTTACTAGCAATCCAGTGCAACTACATGTAAGTAGAGTCACATACTGTGCACCCAGCACCAGAGATACTCCATGCAGTTAGAGTCTCGTACAAGCTGCCCAGCGCCAGTGCTACTACACCACAGGAAGAGTCTTATACTGGGCACCCAACACCAGTGCAACTTCACACAGGTAGAGTCACATATTGGACGCCCAACACCGGTGCAAAAACGCACAGGTAGAGTCTCATACAAGGTGCCCAATGACAGTGTAACTACAAGAAAGTAAATTCTTATACTTGGTGCCCAGTGCCAGTGCAACTAAACGGAGGTAGCGTCTCATAAAGAATACCCACTGACAGTGTAACTACACTTAAGTAGAATCATGTACAGGGCGCACAATGATAATGCAACAGGGCACCCATTACAAGTTCAATTACACACAGGTAGAGTCTCGTATTGAGTGCCCTGTGCCAGAGCAACTACATGCAGGTAGAATCTCATATTAAGCACCCATGACCTGTGTAACTACACGCAGATATAATCACATGCTGGTGCCCAGCGACAGTGTATCTACATGCTGGTAGTCTCGTACTGAACATCCAGCACCAGTGTTACAACATGCAGCTAGAGTCGTGTATTAGGCTCCCAGCACCAATGAATTTACACACAAGTAGAGGCTCGTACTGGACCCACCCCAAAACAATGCAACTTGGCAACCAGTACTAGTGCAACTACACAAGTAGAGTCTTGTACTGAGTGTGCAGTGCCAGTGTAACTACATGAAGGTAGAGTCTCATACTGCATGCCCAGCACCAGTGCTACTACATGCAAGTAGAGTTCCGAAATAGGAACCCAGTGTCAGTGCAACTACACACAGGTAGAGGCTCTTGCTTGTTGGCCAGCACTAGTGCAACTACATGCAGGCAGAGTCTCGTACTGGGTGCCCAACACAAATTACAACTTCACTCAGGTAGAGTTACGTACTGTGTGCCCAGGGTCAGTGAAACTACACACAGGAAGTGTCTCGTACTGGCTGCACAACACCTATGCAACTGCGCACCCAGTAAGAGTACAACTACAATCAGGTAGAGTCTCATACTGGGAGCCCAGTGCCAGTGTAACTAAATGCAGAAAGAGTTTTGTACTGCAGCCCAGTGCCAGTGCAACTACATGCAGTTAAAGTCTCATACTGAGCGCCCTGTGTCAGGCAACTATACGCAGGTACAGTCTTGTACTTGGTGTCCAGCAACAGTTCAACTACACACAGGTAGAGTCACGTACTGGACCTCCAGTATGAGTGCAACTACACTCAAGTAGAAACTCGTACTGCACACCTACCACCAGAACAACTACATGCAGTTAGAGCCACGTACTTGCTGCCCAGCGCCAGGGCTACTAAACACAGGTAGAGTCTCGCACTAGGCGCCAAGCTCCAGTAAAAATTCACGCAGGTATAGTCACATACTGGGTGCCCAACTCCAGTGCAACTACACTAGGTACAGCCTCGTACTAAGCACCCAATGCCAGTACAACTTCATGCAGGTAGATTCTTGTACAGGGCGCCCAGCGACAGTGCAACTACACACAGGTAAAATCTCGAACTGAGCATCCAGCACCAGTGTAACTACATGCAGGCAGAGTTTCTGACTGGGCACCCAGCACCAGTGCTACTACACACAGGCTTAGTCTCATACTGGCCGTACGACACTAATGCAACTGAGCACCCAGCAACAGTGCTACTACACACAGGTAGAGGGTCGTACTGGGTGCCCAGTGACAGTGTAACTACATGAGGTTAGTGTCTTGTACTGTAGCCCTGTGCCAGTGCAACTTAACACAGGTAGAGTCACGTACTGGTCATCCAGGTCAGTTCAACTACACACAGGTAGAGTCATGTACTGGGCGCCCAGAGCCAGTGCAACTACACTTAAATAGAATCTCGTACTGCGCACCCAACAGCAGAACAACTTCATGCAGTTAGAGTCTTGTACTTTCCACCCAGCGCCAGTGCAACTACACACAGATAGAGTCTCGTACTAGTTACCAAGCTCCAGCACAAATTCACGCAGGTAGAGTCACATACTGGGCGCCCAACTCCACTGCAACTACATGCAGGTAGAGTCTCGCACTAAGCGCCCAATGCCAGTGCAACTTCATGTAGGTAGAATCTCATACAGGGCGCCCAGCACCAGTGTAACTACATCAGGCAGAGTCTTATACTGATCACCCAGTGCCAGTGTTACTACATGCGGGTAGATTCATGTACAGGGCGCATGTAGCTAATGCAACTGGGTACCCAGTACCAGTGCAAATACTAACATGTAGAGTCTCGTACTGATTGCCCAGTGCTAGTGTAACTACATGCAGGTAGAGTATTGCAATGCGTAACCCCAGTGCGAGTTCAATTACACAAAGGTAGAGTTTCGTACTGGGTGACCAAAGGCAGTGCAACTTCACGCAGGTAGAGTTCCGTACTTCGTGCCCAATGCCAGTGCAACTACATGGAGGTAGAATCTTGTACTGGGCGCCGAATGTCAGTGCAACTATACTCAGGTAGAGTAACGTACTGGACGCCCAATGCCAGTATATCTACATGCAGGAAGTGTCTCATTCTGGGCGCCCAATAAAAGTGCAACTACAGCATGTAGAGTCTCGTACTGGGTGCCCAGCGCTAATGTAACTACACGCAGGTAGAAAAACATACTGGCCGCCCAAAGCTAGTGCTACCACATGCTGCAGAATCACATTCTGGACGACCAACATCAGTGTATCTACACACAGGTACATACTCGTGCAGGGCGCCCAGTGCCAGTGCAACTACATGGAGGTAGAGTCGTACTGATCGCCCAGCACCAGTGCAACTAAATGTAGTTTGATTCTCGTACCTAGCGCCTATCGCCAGTGTAACTACACACAGGTAGAATCAAGTGCTCGGCACCCAGCACCAGAGCAACTACAAGCAGGTAAATTCTCGTACTGTGTGCACAATGCCAATGCAACTGGGCACACAGTACCATTGCAACTAAGTGCAAGTAGAGTCTCATAGTGAGCACCCAGCGCCTGTGTAACTACACGCAGGTAGAGTAACATACTGGGCGTCCAGCGCCAGTGCAAGTACATGCGGGTAGAGTCTTGTTTTGGGCGCACAACACTATTGCAACTGGGCACCCATTACAAGTGCAACTACTCACAGGTAGTGTATCATACTGAGTTCCCAGCACCAGTACAACTACACTAAGGTAGAGTTTCATATTAGGTTCGCAGTGGCAGTGCAACTAAACGCAGTTCGAGTCTCGTACTGGGTGCCCAACCACAGTGCAACTAAATGAAGGTAGAACCACGTACTGGGTGCTCATCGCCATTGCATCTACACACAGGTAGAGTCTCATACTGGGTACCCAAAAGCAGTGCTACTCCACGCAGTTAGAATCTCGTACTGGTGGCCCAGTGCCTGTGCAACTACATGCCAGTAGAACCATACTGAGCACCCAGTACCAGTGTAACTACGTGCAGTTAGAGTCACGTATAAGGCGCCCAATACCAGTACAACTGCACGCAGGAAGTGTCTCATACTGGGTGCCTTATGAGAGTCCAACTACACGGAGGTAGAATTTTGTACTGGGTGACCAGCCCCAGTGCAAATACATTCAGTAAGAGTCGTAATTATTGCATAGCACCAGTGTAAAAACACGCAGATAGAGTAACGTACAGGGCGCAAAATGCCAGTGCAACTACATGCTGGTAGAGTCACATACTAGGCGTGCAACACCCGTGCAACTACATGCAGGCAATGTCTTGTACTGGGCGTCCAGCACCACTGCAACTACACGCATGAAGAGTTGTACTGAGAGCCCAGCACCAGTGCAACTACACGCAGGTAGATTCTCGTATTTGTCGCACAATGCTAATGCATTTGTGCACACAGTACCAGAGCAACTACATGCAGGTAGAGTAGTACTGAGCACCCAGCACAGTGTAACTACTCGCAGGTAGAGTCTGGTACTGGGCGTCTAGCACCAGTGCAACTACATGCAGTTAGAAATGTATTGGGCTCCCAAAGTCTGTGCAACTACACACAAAGAGAGTCTTGTACTGGACGCCCAATACCATCGCAACTTCATACAGATAGAGTCACACACTGGGCTCCCAATGCGAATGCTATTACACACAGTTAGAGTCTTGTACTGGGTGCCCAGCACAGTGCATTTTAACACAGCAAGAGTCACGTACTGGGCGCCCAGCGACAGTGTAAATACACACAGGTAGTACCACGTACTGGGAGCCCAGCCACAGTGGTACTACATGCCAGTAAAGTGTTGTAGTGAGCATCCAGCACCAGTGTAACTACACGCAGGTAGACTCACATACTGGGCTCCCAGCACCAGTGCACCTACACACATGTAGAGTCTTGTACTGGGTGCACAACACCAAAGCAATTGGGCACCTAGTACCAGTGAAACTCCATGCAGGTAGAGTCTCGTACTGAGCGTCCAGCTCCAGTGTAACTACATGCAGGTGGTGTCTTGTGCTGGGCGCCCAGCACCAGTGCAACTTAATGCAGGTACAGTCAAATACTGGGCGCCAAACACCATTGCAATTTCACACAGGAAGAGTCTTGTTTTGGTTCCCAATGCCAATGCAACTGCACACAGGTAGAATCATGTACGATGTGCCCAACGCCAGTGCAAGTACATGCATGCAGAATCTTGTACTGGGCGCCCAATTTCAGTGCAATTACATGCAGGTAGAGTCACGTACTGGCCTCCCAACACCAGAGCAATTTCACACAGGCAGAGTCTCATGTTGGGTGCCCTATACCAGTGCATTTACACAGGTAGAGTCTCGTACTAGGCGTGCAATATCAGTATAACTACACGCATGTAGAGTCTCGTACTGGGCCCAAAGCCAGTGCAACTACATGCATGTAGAGTCGTACTGAGCACCTAGCACAAGTGTAACTACACACAGGTAGAGTAACATACTGGGCGCTCAATTCCAGTGCAACTACATGCATGTAGACTCACGTACTGGGCACCCAACACCAATGCAACTACACGCAGGTAGAGTCTCGTACAGGGCGCCCAGATCCTGTGCAGCTACACGCGGATATAATCTCATACTGGGCACACAATGTCAATGCAACTGGGCACCCAGTACTAGTGCAAATACATGCAGGTATAGTCGTACTGAGCACCCAGCATTGGTGCAACTACATACAGGTAGAGTCTCGTACTGGGCGCCCAGCACCAGTGCAACTACAAGCAATTAGAGTCTCGTACTGAGCGCCTTGTGCCAGTGGAACTACACACAGAGAGATTCTCATACTGGGTGCCCAGCACCAGCGCAACTTTACGCAGTTAGAGTCACATACTTTGCGCCCAACGCCAATGCAACTACACACAGGTAGAGGCTCGTACTGGGCACCCTGCACCAGTGCAACTATTCGCAGGTAGATTCTTGTTCTGAGCGCCCAGTACCAGTGTATCTACATGCATGTATAGTCTCGTTTTGTGCGCCCAGCACAAGTTCAACTACCCACAGGTAGTGTCTTGTACTGGGGGCCCAGCTCCAGTGCAACTACACGCAGGTAGAGTCTCGTATTGTGTGCCCAGCACCAGTGCCAGTACACAAAGGAAGAGTCTCCAACTGGGTGCCCAGCACCAGTGCAACTACACGAAGGTAGAGTCTTGTACTAAGTGCCTATGCTCGGCGACCCATTTCTCCGCCCGACTTGCCTTGCACCATACACATGGGTGCGGTTGTCGAGGGTACCTAGGCTCTATTTCATGCCATTTACAGCTGGTGCATTGGGTGTACACTCCAAAATATGTCAAGAACTTTGTAATATTCGCCAACATACCTTTCACAGCGTGATGTAGTTCAACAATTGCACATCAACGTGTAAACTAAAGCTTATTCTCACGTGTCCTAATCTCCCATTCCTATAATGCTTTTCATACTCCGACCACAAACTGTGTGCCCTTCAGGATGTGCTTCAGTGCTCACGAATACCAAAAACTTATAAAGCGGTCTTTATTTCTAGATAGGAAGGTTCCTTAAATAAGTTGGCATAATATTTATTATTTAATATCTGTATACATATTGTTTACAAAAAAATTATTAATATTATATCGGCGAAATTCTATCAATAGCAAATAGTAACATAATGGAGTGGGGGTCGGTCACATGCAGGTAAATGGAGTGTGGGGTGTTCCCTGCCATACGACCCACGATACTGACGGAACTGCTAATCATGAATAAGAGCAAAAACGAGGTTAGCCACCAGGAAACACGTATTGATTCTAGAGGGGAAATATTTTCTTGATCGGCTTGCAGTGCATGCGCGACAGGGCATGGTCGAGTGGATGTCAGAGAATTACTCTGCGGAAGATTTATTTTCCTATTTCCTACTGGCCAACCAATGTCTGTTGACAGCAGTGATTCCTTCTGTTCCCGCGAGCAAACACTTTAAATAATATTTCCACAAACACTTTATGTATTTTGCAAAAATCATTATATTAATAAAATAACGCTTTATAAAGATAAAATATGCAACCTAGTCAGTTTTACCTACATGTATATTTTATTTACACAAATTACAAAAAAAACTACAAATGCTGCAGTCTATGTTTTTTAAATTCAATCTGCGAGTCAAAACACATTCGTAAAAATTTATTAAAAGTCTTTGATGTTCGAGCTGATGCAGTAGAACCGTAATCTTGGGGATATCTTGTTCTTCCAAGTTGAGGTCAGCCATGGACCAACCCATGTCGGCGACGACAGCGGGTAATGTCATACGTGGCATTTTTGGGGAGGGGGGAAGGCACTTCACAGTCTCGTGCAGATCCCTTGGAAAGTTTTATCTTCTGCATCGTAGCATCGACATGACGACACCTCCTTCGATATTTAGTTGGGGCAGTTTGAGTCGATACCTCGCTGGTATAATTTTTTCAGACATACGCAATTCTTTGTGGGGTAGGTCTGGGTGGAGGAGTCAAGGGCGTGTATTTCGGTGCTCGTATAGTCTGCACGGGTAGAAGTTACTCTAAAATCTACAAGCTGGTCCACGGTTGCTGGAAGAGGCTTATCCCGCTTCATGTGACGAATTAAGCACTTCCCGGGAGTGCAGCAAGCTGTTAACTGTTTCGTATATTCGCCAGAAGTCACCGAACATAGCCAGTGGTCTCATCCATCACATTTTCTTCATAGGTATGAAGGGATCTGGAGTTCCAGAGCAAATATATGATTTTAGTGTCGTCTGGGAATGACAAGACATTCAGGTTCTCCGGATGTAAGGGTGTCATCTTACTCCCATGGTAACTCGTACTCGACTGGAGACTAATTTATTTTTTATTTATATTTATTTACTCAAATTTGCATTCGCATCTTAAAATTATGTCATATTTGATTCTATCAAAGAGAGATGTTTAAATGTATATATACAATTATGGCACATCTCTGTGCATGCAACTTGTAAAAACAGGTCATTTCTCGAATCACTCACCAAAGAACTCTGATCAGATTCTTTCCTCATTTTACGAAGGGAAGGACAGCCCTGATCGCTCAGTAAGTAGATAATCTCCACATTTAATTTACACAAATTACTCAACCATTTTTTTCTTTCGGGTCCGACCACAATAATAGGTTCCAGTCACGACATGACAATCATTGACTGCGATTTCCTTGTGCACGTAGCCGCTCTAGAAGTTGTGCAGATTATGGTACATTATTAGAACTGGATCATGCGTACCCACTCCATGCATATTTAAATGCATAGTTAAATAATGATTTTTAACAGGACAGAAAAACAATTGTACTGAATGATTCTGTCGTGGAGTACCAAGCAGTAGGCAGTGGTGTTTACAGGCCTTTTTTTATCTTGGTGATGATCTCGATCCGGCTGTCGACCGTGCTATTTTGCACGAGCTCATTTTGCATCGATGTATCAAATAGTAGCAAAGATGGCATGTCTCTGAAATTTTCGGGGATGAGGATGGGATGCATCTCGCGTCCGTAGATACTGTCCATTTTCAAAGTTCGCATTCAAATCTACGTACGGGTAGCTTTCGCTATCAAAAATATATTTACGTTTTCTACCTTGCAGTGGTCGGATGCAGACTTGTCAGTTCTGATACACCACTGTTTGTTCGTCTGAAGCCCTAGTACGATGCAGCACAATTTTTACATGCTGGAAGACGTCTTCACGACCCAGTGGTTTCGCGTGGCGGCGGGCAGGGCTGGACAAGTGACCAGGCTGAAACTTATGAATGCCATTTCGATCACTTTTAATTTCTTGCCATAATTCAACAGCTTGGCACGTTCGCGAGTCCTCTGGGTCACATGAGGGACTTGCCATTCTATGGTGTTCGAAGTAAGAGAAACGGACTGCGGGATTTCTCCTACTCCCACCATTGCATCCAATTGCGATGTGGCTAGCACTATCACCAGCTCCTGCTTCGCCCCTATTATTATTTTCTTATAATCTTCGGCAAATCCCAGGAGCATGGAGAGCGGAATGCGCACTTCAAATCTGCTGACGTCATAGATGGGAACACTGTAGCCATCTTCGATTACCCAGCCTGTCACCTTGGCTGCGGAGAGATGGTTGGACATGAGAAATAGGTAATTTTTTATTGATGAAATTATGCTCACATCTCGCAACTGGTCGATCGCGACGCCATTAATCTCGTACTCGCTCGAAAAGGTCCAGTATCCCATTTCGCACCAACTAAGTAGTGGTCGGGTGGGTCCCATCCACATTCGTTAGCCTGCCTCTTATAAACGTAAATGACTGGCTAGGCAGAGCGTAAATATTTTGTCGCTGTATAAGTATTCCAACCTCCCTTCCGAGACCGACAGGTCCTGCAAGATACAGTTTGTAACAGTGCATTTAGATATTGTTTAGTTTATCATTGAATTCTAAGCACTGATCCGATGAGGATGAAGTGAGGTGAGCATGGAGCACGGCCGGAATGCAAGGGCAGGGGAAACTTCCACATCAAGAATTTCGTCTGCCATGCCGTTAACTTTTAATCCGAGGACTCGGAGAAACTTTGAATTCGCAAGTGTTAGCGCAATGCTTCCTCACGGCTTACTGATCTCAGGTTCGATGTACCATTGGCATTTCTACATTTTTGTCTTCCTGGCGAAATTTAGTCGCATCATTTCAAGTTTAAATGTAGCATAATTTCTTCGTTTCGGAAATTTATCAGTTCGTCATTTTGGTCCACGATCGAAACGGCGACTTCGTAAATGCTCTTTGCAATGATCGGAATGTAAACGAGTGTTCTCGGAGAATGTACAATTTTATATCCAGGACTTACGGTGGGGCGAACTCGTTAATAGTACTGCTCGGTTTCCCATTCACACAAATGCAATTGGCCAAGTTACATTTTATGCATATGAAGTTGACTGGAAACATATTTACGGTCTGCGACGACTCGTGTTTCATTTCTGCTTTGTACACTCTGGCTTTGAAACTTAGCATAGGCCCGATGGTATCCAGTTCCATGAAATCTACATCTGTGGTGCAAAAAATTTCAGCCTTCATGGTATTCGGATTCCTGTGCAGTTTGAATGCAATGTCGTGCAGTATCGACTTCTTTATGAAATATTCCATATCCTTCAGATAATACACTCCGGTGGGAATGCTGAATTCTTTCACTTCTCCTGCCACTAGTACCAGCGTGCGGAATTTACATTTTCTTATATGTTGGATACGCAGTTGTAAGTTTGAAAGTCCACTAGCCCCACACACCATTCACCCTCCAGCGCCAAGGGAGGATAAAAGCTATCCCTCAGCTCGGACATTATACCACTTAAAATGATGGACGTGACATATTGATGAGACCAGTGTGGCTGACACAGCCCTTTTTATACCCTGCTCAAAAATTGTCGACACTAGTGCCCACAGTTCCACGTATTACACATCTGCTCCATTTCGTAGTTGCATCAGTTTACAATTTTTCAGGTACTAACGTAGTTCGGGCAGAGGGCGCAAATTCCCAAAACTGTGGTAGCATACCGCATGTATGCTACGTTTTATGTAAGCTACCTAGTGCGTCCCGAGCCCGGCTGCTATGTCCAGATTATTTACGGCACATTCATGTATCTTGGGTTTAGGGAGCAAAGCATCTCTTGTAAATACTCCGCGAAAATAAGGTATTTTCAATTTGCGCATAAACAGTTCCTAATCCACGTTCTTCAGTGAACATATCTAGGCAGAGTCACTTTGATATGCTTCCTCGAATCCCCCCCCCCCCCCCGCGCCAATCAAGGAATTTGAAAGGCTGGGGAATGCTGGGTTCTGCTGCAGTTATAGCATCATTCATGTCAACAGTCACCGACGAAAAGCATATTTGTGATATTTAGACAGCAAGTAATTGGGGAATAATCATGTCTTTCTACTTAGAGATTATTTTGCCAGTATTTTACGCCGCAGTGAAGAGTACTCTTTCATTATGTTAGAAACTATTTAAAAGAAATATATCCCTCTGAGAATATATTTTATCACAAAGTTGGCAAAACTCGTACCCAGCGTTACTATTACTCGGTCTTTGCGGACTGCAGTAAGGTTTCTTATGGGAAAGTTCTGCGTACGGAAAATTTCCACGTGCACCACAGTGTTCCAAAGAGATCACTTTTAATTACAATTTTAATTTATGTTAGTGATAAAAGATAAATATTTTATTTAGTAGGGATTTTTTTTATTAATCAATACTGCAGTTATTTTGGTTTTCTTTTTTTTTTAACGTATAAAGTAGATACAAACCGGTACAAATGCGACAATAGCGCTTATTTAATGGCGAAAATTCCCGTTTTGCCGTAATTTAAAATAGATCTTGCCAACATGCAGTAAAAGTAACATCAACTGGGGTACAAGGACGTATAGAAGTCAAGTAGAGTTAACCTGGATGCCAGGTGTTTTGGTAGGAGACCACAAAATCAAGAATAAGTTGACGACTTAGATTTTCTGCACACGACCGCAACGTTGACTTTCCCGTAGCCAGCACAGCTGCTTCAAAGTCACGTGATTAATGTGCTTGTTTACATTTGCATTATTTTACAGACCAACCGTTTTATATGAACAAAATATGTTTACTAATGCTAATGTATTATATAGTTGCATTAAATCTAGGTTGCAGGAAGGGGCCGAGAGGGAGTAGTGGTTAGACTTCTCGCCCCCCGCCTAGGCAAACTGGCTTCGATACCCGACGGGGTCGCCCCCGGATTTCCAGAATTGGGAATCGTGCCGGACTATGTAGCTAGTTAGCGGGTTTTCTCGGGGATCTCCTTCGTTCCGGCGCCGCTCCATAATCACTTTACTTCACGTCGATTTGAGGAGCCGTCCAAATCTCTTGACCTGACTCATTTGTCTGGTTGGAGGAACCTTACATATATCTCAGAACTCCTGTAGGCTGTTCACGACAAAGTAAGCAATTTTCAAATCAACCTTAGAAAAAAGTCACCGCTCCTATCTGCATGTATTTTAACGTGCGCACTGAGTGACGTACGCCTAGTAAGTTGGTAACTATGGATGGAAAGTATTTCCATAGCTTAGCGTCGAAAAAAAGTTGTTTGGAAACCATTTAAGATAATTTAAATTATTTATTTGGCTTTCTCTTTACTTAAATGCGTCGAGGTGTAAACGTGAGCAGACTTGTAAAATATTTACTTTCCTGATAATTTCACATTTTTTCTTGAGCAACGCATGAATAAAGTGATGAGGCCCATGACAATGTTAATTATACGTAAGGCGGAATAGTACACAATAAACATACAAGTAGATCTTAAGCAGGGCTTTCAAAAGTGCTCATTTTACCGTGAAGAGGCTATACCTACATCAAAAGTACTGTGAGCTCAGATCCTATACACGTTGTTTGTCGTAATGTAAGTGGCAATCCAGTGTTAAGACCTGGAGAGTGATGACTGAGCACATGGCAAGCACACACATCCCCTGAGACAGGTCCGGGCACAGCAGACAGCAGCAGCTAGTTACCTACCTTCTTGATGAGAGACTGCTCGGTATCCGACTTGGAGTGCAGCAGATTGGCCTTGAACCATATCTCGCAGAGAGCGTTCAACAGTAGCGAAGTGAACAGGTTCCTGTGCAGGCTCAGCCGCACACAGTTCAACTGCCTGCAACAACCACCACACTCATCAGGGGCGTACCCTGGAAGGGGGGGGGGGTGAGGGGGGCTGAGGTGGCTGCAGCCCCCCCCCCCCGGGTTCCCCGAAATGACACACCTTTTTTTAAACCGTATTATCTAAATGTCAATAATTATATTTATATATTTGTTACTACCCACATGACGCATTTTTTACACCCTATTTTAAAATGGTAATCATTATATGTATTTATTTGTAATTAACTACGCATATGATTACATCTTATACACCAAAACTTCGCATTCTGAATAAACCGAAAAGGGGGGGGGGTAGTGAAGTGCATAGTTCCTAAAATGAACGCCAGGAGCTCTTCTGAGTCATGCGACATCAACTCCCTCCACCCTATCGATTGTTCCAATGTGACTTCTGAACGATTTACTACTAGTGGCAATACTAATATTCATCAGCCCCCCCACCCCCCTTCCTCCCTTCCAGGAAAAAAATTCTGGATACACTTCTGACACTCATACAAACACACACATACACACTTCAAGCCTCACACCGAGAAAAAAAAGTTCTGTTGAATCAAGTTAAGTTTGTTTCGCGCAATGAAACATTTTCTTTATGAAACCATATAATTTTGTTATTCTTATTGGGTTGACCTAAACAAAGATCTGATCGATGCCACGTTGATGCAATTAAAGATTCGTTTATCTCTACTTACATTAAACAATGTCTGAACGGGATCCGAACCTAGATTATTTGCACCCGCGCAATATGCCTTAGCAAACTCAACTATTGTGACAGCAGATGAAACCTGGTTACATTAAACTATATGTATTTAATATACTGGACGACGTGCGCAAATAAATATTTAAAGTTTTACATATTTACTTTTTAGTTTCCTGTTGAAGTTATTTTATTAGGATGTTTATACTGTTATTAAGCAACAAATAATTCACCTACAAACACTTTTACCAATATAATTGAGCCAGATAACACAAACAAACTCTCGAGCTGTATTTTCGAACGAAGGAATTCAAATGAGTGGCCAAATATACATATACAGTTTATCCTACATAATATTTCGTTTCCAGCCTAATTTCTTTTGGCCAAACACAGAGATTGTGATATTTCAAGGTTTTTTCACTCAACACAATATGTAGTTGCGGCAACTGAATTAATTATTTGCCCAATACAAACAAGTATTTGGTTGTCTGTTCTCTCAGTGTAAACTTCACCCTTAATTGTCTACTTGATTACGTGCATACATTTAGATAAGTTGCATTGCGATCGCATGAATGACCACTGGTATTATAATGGCGATATTTCTCGACCTAAGGAAATATTTAGTAGCACTGCGATTTTACACAATCACGAAAGACAAGCCAGTCAAGATGTCTTTCCTGCAGGGTGAGCTGACTGATAACTGATATGCGGAAATCTAGATAAAGCACTGAGGAAGAGACTTGTTTAGTATGGAGTGCCGCACTCTATGGGGCAGATACGTGGACACTGAGACGCGAGAGAGAAGAAAGGCTAGAAGTGTTTGAGATGTGGATGTGGAAGAGAATGGAGAGGATAAACTGGGTGGAAAGAGTGAGTAATGAAGAAGTGCTGGAAAGATTTGAGAGGAGAAAACTGCTGAAAGTCATAAGAGAAAGGAAGGAGAACTGGATAGGACACTCGTTGAGACGGGAGTGCTTGCTAACAGACGCTATGGAAGGAATAGTTTGTGGAAAAAGATTGAAACGAAGGAGAAGATACAAGTTGATAGATGACATCAAGGGAAGCGGAAGGTATATGAACCTGAAGAGGTTGGCAGAATACAGGAGAGCATGGAGAGATACCACGTGAAAACATGCCTCTGGGCAGAACACAAATTATGATTCTTCATCTGAGTCCCTCATTCTGAATGCCAAACATTGTCTTTTCTTCTTCTACTTCTTGAGCTTTCCTTTTCTTTGACGACTACCCTGTCTTAGTTTTTACAGATTTCCTTGCTTCCAATTTCCTTCTTCTCTTCACTTGAAATGAGTTCTGACTAGAAATGTCATATGTACTGAACCGTTTTTTGTGATATCGTTGTTTGCGCGTAAACGTATATCTCGGTAAATATGAGTTATAAAAATATGACTTTTTGTCATAAAATATTTAAAAAACTTATTATCTATGGCTCTATTTTTTTACTTTTGTCATATTAAGTGCATTCTTGGAGAAAAAATTCGTGAAAAGGGTCAAATATTGCATTTTTTAAACTTTCCAATGCAGTTTCCTTAAGCGGCAAAAGAAAAGTACAAAGATACGGGCGTAGTTTAATCTGTGGTCTTTCATCACCATGTAATAAAACCCCACAGTTACAGATCTAATTTGCACAGTACCGCGTCACGACGGAAACACAGCGCGCCTTGCTCGTAGGAGCGATGAAGGGCTAGGCATGCGTGTAACTGTCGTCTGTATCGCTCCCTCGCTTCTTGACCTTGGACTGGCAGCTACACAGTCCCCTTATTGACCTTGGACTGGCAGCTACATAGTCCCCTTAATGACGCGTTGCGCCGAGGGTCCTAGTTCCAAGTATATTCGTGCACATCCTCCCAGGCCGTCGGCTCCTCCCCTCCAGCGCTAGGCCGGAGGGGAGGGGGAGTAGGGGCTGTGACGCCAGCCAGGTCGGCTGTCAATCATTCCCGGCTACCCGGCGATGGGACCGCAAGCAGGTCTGCCTTGAGAGGGAGGGTCGAGGAGGCTTCCCCCCCCCCCCCCAACTCGTCACAGACCCTGCTCGCGTCTCTCATTCCGACGAAAAACGACAGATTCTTTACAACTATCGGCTCAGACCACCATTCGGTATTCTAAGCTTGAAACGAAGGTCGAGTGATGTCACGAGTACAGTTGGAACTTCTCAACTGCTCACGAGCAGTTGGCAGGCTAGAATTTCGTAGGTAAACCGATATGGCAGGCGTCGGTGTGAAATGTGGCCGTGTATTTCAATGATACGGAAATAAATATTGTGTAGTATAAAGTCAGTGCAGCACGTGTTTGTGTTGTATGGAGTTATTATTTTCCTACACGTACATTTGCGATACAAATAAGCACGAAAACATTGGTTACAATTAATACATACGTGCATCACACACGTCTGTACTTATTAAACACTGTGCACAATATTATACAGATTATTTTACGTGTGTGATGTTATTAAAAGCGCGTAAATGTACAAATTCACAAATGTAAATATCTATTCAATGAATTACTATTACATTAGCTTAAATTTGCATATATTCAGCCCTCAACCAGCATGTTTTCAGAGGTTTGGCCTCGCCCTCATAGCTCAGAGGTAGGGTGGCCGACTTGTAGTCGGAGGGTCGCGGGTTCGCGCCCCGGTGGCTCCGACGCGGCAGATGCTCAGCTCGACTGTCGCACTGGGAATTCGTCAACAAGTCGGTCTCACTAGAGCTTCGTCAACGTCAAAAAATGTCACAACAACGTCAAATGAAGAAAAAAAAAAAAAAAAAAAAAGCGCTTAGGTTGCGTGCTTCGTAACACAAGCGTCTTTGAGATGTGAGAACGAAACTTCCCCCCCCCCCCCCTTCTCCCTTGTGTAATTTTTACTTTGTTTAATTATGTGAAATACAGTTATGTGATGTTATGCGGTAACAACATTTTTCTAAAAAAGGAAGCTTATAAGCTGTGTACATTTGTATTTTAACCCCTAATAGCCTATAGTTTGGAGTGTTTTGGGTCTAGCTCTGTTATAGTCAATTTCATGTAAGTGGGATACATTTGAACAGTTCTAGAAAAGTAGCACTGCCACAATTTCCCCTTCCACTACAGCTGTTTTGCCAGTGAAGAGAAAGACGTTTGTAAAGAAATGTTAGAGTCCAATTCCAATGCATACTTGCGTTTTCCTATTTCCTCGTGTTTCCTGTCGTGACGGGCACTGCATGATTAACGTTATCTAACTTCCGTCTAATAATTATTATAGCATATTATAGCTAGGGTGGCATTCCAATTTCCTTTATTTTTATAATTACCACGTTATATATGTTGGGGTTCTGTTAATTTTTTTTCGAGGGAAAAAGGAAACAGTGATGCTTTGTGTTGGGGGGGGGGGGGGGCTTTAGATTAATGCCTTTTGTTAGACGACATTATTTTGACGTTCTTACGAGTGTGCGGCATTTTGTTTTACACATTAGGTATTTTGATGGAGCAGTGGAAAATTTTGCTCGTATGGAAATAATATTCCAATTATTTAACTTCGAAAATATTTACTTTAATGAAAAACAAAACGCGATTCATATACATCAATGTTCGTATTCGTATTGATGCAGCAATAAATAAATAAATAAATAAATAAATAAATATATATATAAATATATATATATATACACACACACACGCGCGCTCGCGCACACACACGCGCACACACACGCGCACACTTGACTGAAGTTAACTTTACAATCGTTGAATTTACGATATAGACAAATAAATAAATATTATTCACTCACTACAAAAATATGGAAAGTGCGGCTTTTTCAGACCACGTGCATTTCAATAATTATATAAACGGTTTACAAATACATTTAGAAAACACCCAAACTTACTGTTTGTAAAATTCGCAATCACTTGAACACGAAGTTTTCCATGGCTCTGCAGTAGGGCGTACACTTCGGCGGATACCAAGGGGAATGAATATTAATATAATGGATTTAAGATGTGTACATGACTTTTATTCAGGACAGATTTACGTGAACTATATAATTAACATCTGCTAACATTTCTCCACTTAGACTTGGCCAAATATTTTCTTTTCCACATTCACGAATAGTTTGCTAACCACACGGGCCTCGTCCATAACACGTAAACATCTATATCTCACGAAGGAGGAAAAAAATACTGTTCAACATGGCCACCAACCACAGTTTCTCCAACTCCTCACAAAAGCTACGAAAACTGTACACTATTATTTTCTTATAAAACACGTATTTGTAATCATATACTATTGTCTACGAGCTAAAAAAAATATAAAGCTTACTATTAGTGTCTTTAAGTAATGTTTTTTCAACGGATTTGTGTAATTTTAAAATAAGCAATTCTAGTACTATTTTGTTGGTACGTTGTCGACCGTGCGCAGAGAGACGAAGGCTCAACTAGCATGGAGTGGGGGAAGTCGGAAAGCCGAAGATGCCCGATTGCGTACCCGTACTAAAACGACTGATAACTCTGAATACCGTTTTGGATCCGACGGTAATTTTGTCGGCTGCAAGACAGTAAGTTCATGACAGCGTGGGCCGGTGTGGGAAGTTGCCGACGAAACTTAGAATAAGTCCCCCTGGTCTGCCTGGAGGGGGAGGATCGAGGTGGTTTCACCCCTCTCCCCCCTTCAGACCCCGACAGCGCATAGAGCTGGCGTCTAATGCAAGAGTCAGCACGTAACACTGCCTCCTCCTTAAGTCTGTCCTTCCCGAACAGACTCGCTAACCTCTGGACCGTCGTACAACGATCGCCGACGACACTATAATTTGCAACCGCAGTTTTACGTTCAGCAGTCTGCTAGCATAAGTCTTTTTCTGAGTGTTGTAACCCCGGGAGAAGTCGAGTGCGGCGAGGGACATCGGTGAAGAGGAGGGACGTCGACGGGAGGTTGCGAGACGACGGCGGACCAGGTGTTTGTGGTGTGAACGAACGAGAGGGCGTGAAACCCGACGATTGAAGGTTAATGTGCATTAGGGCGCTCAGAGAACACTAGAACGTTATGGACTGGTGGAATCTGGACTAAACTCAGGTAGGACTGCATGGACACGTTATATGGACTTTATTGTAAATAGTGTAACTGTCAAATATGGACATATGACATATAAAATAATTCATACGGTTTTGATACACTATCTATTATGATTGGTTTAAGTTATTTAATTAAATTAATTTTTATGAGCTAATTGTAAATTATAGTGGTTGAATTTATTCATTGTAAATAGCAAGAAATATTAATTTGTAGTGTGATGTTGTGTCGAGAGAATTTTGCTTGTAGATATTGTAAATAAAATTATGATTTATAATTACCTATTTTATTTAATCTATCCCTTAAATAACCGTGTTTAACTCACTGACTTGGGGAAAAACCGTTACGATATTTACCAGCAAATTTTTTGGAAGTGAGATTCGAACCCACAACCCTTGTGTCGATAGTCCACAGTTGTAATCCCTACTCCAACTTGTCTTGAGATGAGACGAGATATTTTAAATCAGAAATTGTATTATGTGCAGCTCTTAACAATTAAACCAACTTACCTCGCGTTCGCAAGTGTTACTTTATAGGTCGTTGGCAGAATTATTACCATGTGCAGTTAATAGGATTACATTGGTAACAGGTTTATTAGTTAACATGACGTGACATACATGTAAATGTGTCGAACATATGATTATCCAGCACTCGTTCAAAGTAAAACGCAAAACAGAATTAACTATCCAGCCTAAGGTTATCATGAAAACCTTTTTATTAAATATGTTTGTAATTTTAAATAAGCTTCTGTAATTTCAAGTTACTCGATAATAACACGGTTGTCATGAGAATCCTCTATTAATGTAAATTACAGAATAGCTTAGAGTATACGTTTCTGAGCGTCTCCTCCATAGTCTACTAGGGCATCTGTCCTTTTGTGATGGGAGATATTCGCCATACGGAAATTTAAAACACGTGTTTTGAGCAATATGGCTGCGGCAGAGGTTACGTTCTCAGCAACGAATGTAATTTCACCTCAAATTCACAAAACGCAGGATTTACATTTCTTGTGTGCGAGACATACCTACGTCCAGCAGACACGCAATAATATAACACAATAAACGTTACATATGTACTGACCTTTTCGGAGAGAACATAACTAATAAACACAAAAATTATACGTAACGTCGCGTGGCTCGTTTATCTCCGACTGGTAGACACACACGCTGCTATTCTGACCACGCGCCTGGTGGCAACTCTGTGAATTAGACATGCTGGGTCATATCTACCACTGATGCACCTATCCCACATTTACCCTGTGTTTGGTTTGCAATGAAGATTTTTGACGTGGATAAGTCTTTAAATTCGCAACCATAGTGGGAGGCAATCCAGAAAATTGGAGGATAGAGAGTGGCATTTCAGCTCCAAATCTATAGTTTACAATCAAAGTTCAATTGCACCACTCGATTGCCAAAGGATCAAAGAATATGTTGCGTTGAGTGAGGATTGCGAAGTATCAAGCACGAGTAAAAAAAGGGGGGTGGGGCGGAGGCTACAATTTTGAGTTCGTTTCGCCGCGTCTCATAACTTCCGCGTAGTATACCTTTTCACTAGGAGAAGCTACGACGATCGTTTGAATTTCAATCGACAACTCTAGTGAAGATCAATCGATTGTACGCATTAAAACTTCTGTGTGGCGTGGTTATGGTGAAGTTGTATGCGTTTAATGTATAAAATTAAGACAACGTACCACAATTTCGGCCTATACTCTTCAAAAAGCTAAGTCGAAATACAGAAATTGTATACGGTTGGAAAGATCATCTCAAGAGTAATCCAGTGATACCCATGAAACACCATATGATCGGGTGAAGCGGTGCTGGGAACGTAAATTAAACATCAAGGCGTCCGAGCGCGTCAACGTAGGCGTGTCCCCAACACAGCCAAACCCCATTTTTTTCTATTTAGTGATAACACGGGCCACCTGATTTTTGCGAAAATATTTGTGCGCGGGATTAAACGCCAACATACTTCGCGCACACAAGTAGGTAACCTTTGGATATTGGCCGGGTGTCTGTGTGAGGAGACATTCTCTGTTCGACTGGACCTATCAGAACTAAGTTACTCCGGCAATGAACTTCCGTGATTGGCTGGCAGACACCTCTGAAGAGCGGGAGTTCAAATCATTCAATCGCGAAATTGCTTCTCAACTAATGTGTTTTCCAGTACATATAGTCGTGGAATTTTTCCACGAAAAACAGGTGGCCCTAGTAATAATCTTTCAATCCTTTCAGTTAAAGTCACTCAACTTCTCCATGTACAACATTTTAACGTAAACTATTTCTCATTAGAATGTTGGCAACATGTTGGCAAAGCTGTCACAGAACTCGAAGAATGACTCTACATGTTTTCACCTTTCACATAATTGGTACTGCACAAAACAGAGGAAAAATATATCATGAGAAATGTTCTACCATGTCCAGTGGAGTCACTACCACGGGTGTTCCAGATTGTAATGTTTATCGAAGAACAGTATAAAGCCAGCTCACCATACTTTATGATTTATATACCTTCTCAAAACAACTATACTTTCTTTGTTTTTTTGCCGTGTATTTGCTTTCAATGGGCTGTATCTCCTTAGAAAAATGCGTATCCCAATTGGTTGTACGTTTAGCAGCGTGGCAAAGAGAGAGAGAGAGAGAGAGAGAGAGAGAGAGAGAGAGAGAGAGAGAGAGCGAGAGAGAGAGAGAGAGAGAGAGTTATGAACCATCTGTTATGTTGAAGGTAAATGCACGAGAAGGACAAGTGAAGAGATGACAGAAGTGTCAGAGTATGGCATGTCATCACAAGGAGGCTGACACAGTAATGATCCTGCATGCTTCTTTCTCGAGTGAAAAGAACCGCCAATTGTTATCAATGCACATGATACAGATGTAATAATTTTGTTACTTTAATATTACACAGAAATTGAAGCGCAGACTTTATATGAACATGAGTCAAGGTAAAACAAGAGACTCGGGAAACTGTCCGTTATTTACGAGCGCTTCACAAAGGAACTGCTGGGGCTGAATGGTTAGACTGCTCGCCTCCCACCAAGGCGAACTGGGTACAATCACCGGCTGGCCCACTCCCGGATTTTCGCAAGTAGGAATCGTGCCGGACGATGCCGCTGGTCGGCAGGTTTATTCAGGTATATCCCTCCCCCCACCCCGCCTTGCATTCCGGCGATGCTCCATTCTCACTCTCATGGGCTGTAAAGAACTCGTTAAGAGACACCCAAATCTTTGAACTCACCTCAACAAAGGAACTCTTAGAAATCATAACATAAGAAGAGACTATTTTCTCCTGCTTCGTTGGGCTTTCGTGCAGTAACTGGCTGCTAAAATGTCTCGGCTTTTCGTTAAGAAACAAAAACAAGAGCTCCTCAGAATTTTAACAAAAATTCAATGGCATGTGCGAGCTTTAAAAAAACTGGGGCACTTCTGAACTTTAAAAGGAAGCCCCTTTGCAATTGTACAACACCTTTTCTGTTTAATGTATGGGGAAATTGTTACTGAACGTAACAAACACTTAACCGTACAAGCTCTGTAGTACGAAGTTATTGAGTCCAGTAGCAAAAAACAGACAGTTGAATGGGAACGTGTCTCACGCTGGCCATCAGCTGCACGTCCAGAGAGCAAACTTCCAAGCTGATATCTGGCGGAGATAGATAGACAAGAGAATTAGTGTTCCTTCAGGTCGGACAAGACTGCTCACAGGATGCTGATGGCTGCACTTGTACGAAGTGGCTGCTGAATCGACCAGCGTGTGAAGAGGCGATTTACAGCGATGACAGTAAACAATTGTTATACTTGTAAAATTTAAAATTAAAAACATTAAAATCGTCGTCACCTTAACAGGAGGATTGTAGGCTCCCTACGCAGAAATACTCCAGATATCATCCAGAAGCAGATGAAAGCGCCCTCGGACATCCAAGTGGCAGGAAAACCAGCGCAACGAAGTTTCACAATTATAGAATCCCTCATTTGGTCGTACTGATTTCAGTTCTGATGTCTTGTGGAGTCTGCTACTTTAATTCTTACTTTGCCAACGAAAAAGTCTCAAGTATTATAAAAATAAGTTTAAGTTACATAAAATATTGTTAATGCAAAAAAAATGCATTTTGTTACGCCGACCATACCGGGACTAAAATTAATGGAATACAGAACTGAAAACTACACGGACTACATTCGTACTTAAATTTACTCTGGTAGTTTTATACAGCAACGCTCTTTTACCACTTAAAGTAAATCTTCGTTCATATGGGACAGTGACGAATCAAACCACATGACCAGATCATTGTTTTGCCAGAACGCAATACCACCATGTGTGCCCCAACACAGCACTTGCACGAAAAAATAATAATCATCATAATGTGTAGAGTAATAGTTCTCTTTAATAATAAATACTTATTCTTTTACACAATGTTTAAAACATGATATTTGGATAGGAGGGAAGGCGAATGCTGAAGTAAAATAAAAAATATAACCACTACACTGACAAACAAAGCACTTCTACCCTTAATTTCTTTTGACTCGCTCACTCGCGCATGCTTCAACATATAAATATGGTGATTAGCATAATATGTATAAAATAAATTTTACTACAACATTTATGACGGCAGTTTCTAGATTACTGTACAAGCTTTTTCAGTATTCGCGTTACAAAGTGGGGGTGCGTAAAGAAATAACGATGCTATATTTCCTTTTTGCTGATATTAACTTGTGTATACTATCATTAACTACTCAACATTAGTGCATTTAGTGAACATGATATCTAAGACTCACAAAGTTGTTTTTACAGAACTGAAAAAAAAAAAAAACTGCATCATTAGGACAATGTGGTCAGACAGATGAACTGCCATTTTTCAAAAAAAAATTTGAGAAACAGAACTACCGATTTCGATGTCTGCTTCGTAATATTCGTGAGTAGCTGTATACAATTGACAGAATATTAATGGCTCAGCTTTAACATTATTTCCAGGACATACTTCTTTAAATTTTTAAAGGGAATTATAACATTATATATAATGTTATTATTGCCTTTAAAAATATAAAGAAGTTTTAATCAGAGGGGAGCTTCTACTAATACGTACTACGTATGTCCCGGAAATAATGTTTATATGGATAGCCACCATCAGAAGAACTAGTGTAAGAGACAGAGGCATATGTGGGTATATATATATATATATATATATATATATATATATATATATATATATATATATATATATATACACACACACACACACACACTCTTTCCAGTGACTCTTAATAATATTACACATTTATTTACTTTAATCCTGTGATAAGATAAGTGTGTTCCATCCGTCAAGTGTTTTACAATTGAAGTAAATAATTAAATTATTTCTGATAATGCAGTTTGTTTAACTGTTTCCACAAAATTATGCACATTATGCGTGTCAAGATTTATTACTTAGTGTTTTGTAAATAGTTGGGTCAGTGATTTGCCAATGTTGTAAATTCAAGGGAAAGGAAAAAAATTACATGCAATAAGCGTGTTAAATTTTAATATCAAAACTAATGGAGATTGTTTAACTAAGTTCTGGCTAAAAATTTCAGTATGTCTGTAAATCACAGTAATAAATCGCCGGAAGTATTAACTGTGTATTTACTTACAAACAAGATGCAATTAGAGTGCAACTTAATGCACTTTTAAGGACTGCTGAATCTCAACATATCTCATTTTATACGAAGATACTTATAGAACTTTCATGGAAGTCGAAAAAAATTTCAGAAGCATAAAATATTTTATAAAATAAAATTTAGATCTGGAAAGGGCATACTTTTTTAATGTAACCATTTCTACCTTCCATACTTCGTCGTTCATGCCCTATTAATATTCCGGTATAACTTTAACTAAATTCCACCAAACAATTTCTCAAGGCTACGTTTTGACCCACACATTTAAAAGGAATAGTTTACGAAAGCAGCATATTTGTCCGATTTTCGTAGTAACTAGTTTTTCAGAGGATTTATGAAAACTTTTGTCACGGCGAAATATACATAATAATTTTGAAAACCATCATATAGTGTTAGATATTCACTGTCTTTATTATTCTCGGAGCATTTACGGAAGATAAGAAGTAAGATATTTATATCGGGTAAATATTTGGCACACGTTAATAAATTTTTTTTGGGTGTAGAAATGATTTTTTTCTGGTTTATCTTAAGACGAACTCTGTATTATGAGGAGTGTACGAAATGCACCCTCTCATTGTTACGAGGCCAGCATGATTCGTGAGCATCAGGCATGTTCATAAAATGGATAGTGGAGGACTGTAGAGGCGTTGTTATGGAGGGAACGGAATTGACACATCCCTTCCAAAAAACTTGCAAAACGGGAAATCAACCAAAGTTGGAAGCGAGGATAACTTTGTGTCATTGGTTATAACTGGGTTTACTGATGGAGCAGCAAACCTACGATAATTCTGGTACACGACATTCGTTTTATGTATTTATTTGTTTGTGAACAGTAAAAAGCAGATGAACCTTTTATTGGGTTAATAGGTGTGCTCTATTGTTTAGTGACATTCAGAAACACGTAAACGGAACACGTAAACCCACGCATGGCATACTTCATTTTTAATAATTATATGACGTTTGTTTCACAAGTAGTAATTCCAAGCCTCACACTTGTGTTTATGGTAACATAAATGACAACCACGTAAAATCCGTGCTCCTGTTTTCTTGTACAGCACAGTGACTACGGGAGAGGTAATCATAGAACCAAATACTCGACTCCTATTTATTAGAATAACTAACGGACACGGAAGTATAGTTAGGAGCTGAACAGCTCCCTTACATTTCCGAGTGAGCGTACATTCCACTACTTCTAGAACTTGCTATTCTATGTCTGTGTCTATGATACGTATACGAAACCTTTAATTTTGCAACAAGCAAAAAGGCCACTGTTATTGTGGCATCACTGGTGTTAGAGGCATCAGGCAAGATTCTCATTCTTGCGACCTGGTCCGATTCCCGGACTGTGCACCAACTTTTATTTTTATTTGTAAATAGAATTTTTAATAGGAATAGTGAGTCATGTTATAAGAAAGTGCTTTGAAGAGTATGTTGTCGTAAATCACTGTTTCAGAATGTGGAATAGCAATTCCCAATGAATGATTTCATAGTGGCTAGTTGGTTAAGTAAGAAAAAAGTTGATAATTACAATTATAGTAATTTTTCTTTTCCCACTCTACATTTGAATGTAATTTTTAGTCGAATTTTCGGGGGTAAAAAAACCCCCAATTGCCAGGAAGTTTCGTTTGCTCATATCAATATTCCAAAACTCCTCCTGACACGTGTCAATATGTTACATCAGCAATAATAATACATCTTCTAATGTACTACAAAAATAAGAAGGAAAAAACAAGAAACATATTAAAACCTCTGTTAAAGTTAACTAACAAGACAATAGTAACATATAGTCGGCACTTGCCGCATAAAATTTCCCGTATTTGTTTCACACATTCATATGCAACGAGCAGTTCTATTTTTGAATGGCAGGGGAGTGAATTGCTTTCCTTTGCCCGTCTAAACCCACTTAATCATTACGTCACTAAAAACATGTCCGCCATGTTTCACGTTATAAAATATATGTCTGGTTTTAGAAGTCCACTGTCGGAGTAAGTGAAAATCTTATGCTGCTCTGTATAGTAATGATATAACCAATAAAGGAGTTATGAATTTGCGTATTGAATCATCCCATCCAATAAAAGTGGCGCACGATTCACACTACAGGTTTACATATTATTTATTATGATTGAGTGATGATGGTGTTATTATGATTGAGTGATGATGGGTTTCAGTACACATCATGTGCATATTTTATAGTTTGTTCCTGTTTAGTTGAGCACTTTACGAAGTTCTGCTCAGGATCTACCTGCGTACATTTTAGTATGCTTCTGCTATCTTCACGAACACCATTACGTTATTCATGTACTGATTAAGTCAAAGTGAAAAATTGTAGTAGGGAGCGTAGTTTTATTACTTACATCTTGCATGGCAGTCATTATTCGTATGAACAAAAAATAGACAAATAGACAGAAAACACAATGAACTAAATTAAAATCTAATCACCGCTCGTAATATGGCATTTATAAATTGTAGTACTTTTTTCACATTATTGCCAACATCAGTGGGAGGAAGTCATCAGTGTCCACGATATAACATGTGCAGCTATGGGTGGTAAATTATTCAGTAGTGGATTTCGAAACTGATCAGCCATCCACTAACCAGCTATATGCATAGCTTGTATTAAGGAATCATACCGCCATCAGCTTTGAATGACTTAGGTAAACATTAGCCTTGAATGACTTAGGTAAATATCAGCCTTGAATGACTTAGGTAAAGTTCAGCCTTGAATTACTAATGTAAACGTCAGCCTTGAATGACTTAGGTAAGTATCAGTCTTGAATGACTTAGATAAACATCAGCCTTGATTGACTTAGATAAGCATCAGCCTTGAATGATTTAGATAAGCATCAGCTGTGAATGACTTAGGTAAACATCAGCCTTGAATGATTTAGGTAAACATAGGCCTTGAATGACTTCTGCAAACATTAGCCTTGAATGACTTAGGTAAACATCAGCCTCGAATGACTTAGGTAAACACCAGCCTTGAATGACTTAGGTAAACATTATGAAACCAGATATGATGATGGGCAGACTGGGAAACGATTACGAACTATCCTGATTGTAAGTCCAACGTGCTGCCCTGTACTTCCTGTCTCGGGCGCAGATAAATCAAACTAAATACCCATAAAGGCTATACACAATTCTACACTCAATTCCACAACCAAGCATTTAAGAATGTTACTATGAATACAAAGTCAGCAGCTGTAGTTGCTAAGAAGATTACGAAAATATCACATGCAATATTTTCATCACGTCTTTCTATATGACACTAAGTTGACTGGTGGTGTAGATTATAAAATAGAAGAAAATTATTGCTGTCAGCTTGTCTGCATAGGCAGTCAGCACTACTTACTGTTGTCGCACAAAAACTTTGGAAGGAAACCGCGCTCATACCTACAAACAATATTTTATATTTGCGATAATTTTGTCAACTATTTTGACATTAAAATCTGTGGCCATTATGCAGTACATTTCCCTGCAACATAGCAGCCAATGTCGAGAATGTGCTTCCTAGATTCTGCATGTTGCACGAGAATAGTAATCGAGTAGTTCTGCCACGTGTGTCCGTACCAGTATTACAATCAAGTTGAAGTAGTATTACGAGTATGCTGGCCTACTCACGTCACTAGTGGTGCTTATATATTCCTCCGAAGACCAATAGCGTCCGACTAAGAGGGGAGGGTAGCAAGATATCGGCTCGTTTCGTGTGCCTCTGAAGTTGATCTGGATGACATGTTTAATGCTCTATCAGAATGCTGGGGAAATATTTTCGGTATAGGCTGTTCACGGTAAAATGAGCACTTTCGAAAGCCCTGGTTAAGATCTACTTGTCTGCACGTTCTGTCCTCTTCCGCCTTATGTAAAATTAATATTGCCACGGGCCTCGTCACTTTATTCATGCGTCGGCCAAGTGAAACTGTAAAATTATTATGAAAGTAAATATTTTCCAAATCTGCTCATTTTTTTTACACTTCTACGCATTAAAAAAGCAGATCATAAATAGTTACCTAACATTTTTTATTCGACGTTGAGATATGGAACTACTTTCCATCCTTTGTTACCAACTTTACTAGACGCCTGCCACCCAATGCAGACAGGCGCAGTGACTTTTCTCTATGGTTGATTGCAAAAATGCTCACTTTATCGTGAACAGGCTTTAACAGGAATCACCTGGACGCGGAATTTGATTGACGTGACAGGCGGTGTAATCAACCACCGAGAGAGAGAGAGAGAGAGAGAGAGAGAGAGAGAGAGAGAGAGAGAGAGAGAGAGAGAGAGAGAGAGTTGGCGTGATCAACGAATGTCGCCTTGTACCAAGCGAGGCGGGAGCTACTATATCTGTGAAGTCAACGAGGACAGCAGATTCGAGGCGATCCGGCTCACCAGGCGAGCGAGCGCGTGTAAAGCGAGTGTAAAGAACGATAGTAGGTGCTGTGCTGTAATTAATACCAGGCACAATGCGGAGGTGAACGTGGTTTGATGGAACTGTAAGTATAAGACCTTAAACATTCTTTATTTTATAGGGATTTTTAACGCTCCTCGGTTTTATGCTGAAAAGATTAGCAGGGGACGGCTTACAGACTAGCTTATAACCTAACTTAAATGGCTTACCCGGGATTCGAACCCAGAGCCTCCCGCATCCCAGATAGATGGCGCACCAACCGACTGCGCCACGGGAGGTCGGCTCAATTGGCTATAATTTATTAACGATTCTGGTTTAATTAGAAATTTGGTTTGTGTTGAACATTCTGTAATATGTGGTTATAGAGTGGTTATTATTAGTTTCAAATTTTATTTGGGGTGTAAATAATATGCGAGTGTACTGTATAATTTAGCTCTCCTGTTGAGTTCAAACCCAAGTCACTTTGTCAATCGGAACTTGGTTTGACCAGTCGAATAGCAAAATTACTTTTAAAAAAATTATATTAACACTTTCTGTTAGAGATAAATATATCGTTCTAGGCATTGCAATAGAAAACGTTACAGTTCTTAACAAAATGTTATCAGTTTGACTGTCTGTCATAGATAGTGAACAGTAAAAAACTGCCTGCACTTCATGTTACTGTCAGCAGTTACTTATGAGGCAACGGAACATATTCTCAACAGCGAATGATGTCAATCACACACACGAGACTTCCTACATCAAAAGTTGTTTACTGCTGTGTACAGTTAAGTGAATGAGTGAAGATATTTGGGCGGCTCTCAAGAGGAGTGTGAACTTGCGCGTCCAATGTCAAGAAGCGAGGGAGCTATACGGGCGACACTAACACGCACGCCTAGTGCCTTATCGCTCCTACGCGCAAGGCGTGCAGTGTTTCCTTCGTGGTCCTGTACTGTGCAAATCAGATCTGTAACAGTGGGATTTTATTACATGCAATGAAAGCCCACAGATTAAACTACGTCCGTATGTTTGTACTTTTCTCATGTCGCTTGAGGAAACTGCATAGGCAAGCTTCAAGCTTCACGAATTTGTTTCTCCATGAATTACTTAATATGTTAAAAGTAAAAATATTGAGTCATAGATAACAGTATATTTTAACCTTTTTTAGAAAAAGGTCGTGCTCACAGAAAATATATTTACCGAGATACGCGAATACGCGCAAACGACGATTTCACAAAAAATGTTTCACTTCACACTCCTCTTAACAGCGAGGTCTTGAGAGCCGATGAGGGTGGCTGAGCTGAGTATGGAGCAGCGCCGGAACGAAGGGCTGGTGGAAACTAAATATCACCGAGAAAACCCGCTCGCCAGCGGCATCGTTCTGCACGATTCCCACACGCGAAAATCCAGGGATGGAACCCGATTCGCCTTGGTGGGAGGCGAGCAGGCTAACCGCTTGGCCACCGAGGCCCTCTTGTGTACAGTTATACTCAGGTTAGGAACTAAACGAGTTGACGTATGGTAGAGTTTGGCATAAACCCGCGGCAAGGTCCGCAGCTGTTACAAAGTGCTCGCCTTCAAGCTGGCGTTAAATTAAGAACTTATATTTGTTTAAAGTTTGTTATGCTCTAATTGTTAAATATACTTGCACGAGCGATAATCTTAAGTATTAACTTTAATTCGTAACTATTATTTACGCCCTTCAATGGTGTATGTAAGAACAAGTACAATTTATATATATATTTTTTTGCAATTAAGCGTTCTTAAGCAAGCTTATTTCAATGGGAAAAATCTTTGCTACTTTAAGTGCAACATAAATATACCTAGATATTCTCAAAAGAAACTTCGTAAATAATTTTCTCCTTCGTTAAGGATACTGCGCAGGGGAAATCAAAATATTATATATTTAACAATTTATTATATATAATTCGATTGCCATTCTTAAATAATGATTCGCTCTAAGCCAACTATATACTGTTTACAAAAGAATATTAAACAAGATGGAAACATATTTAGTAATATTTCCCCTCTAGCAGTAGGTAAGAGATAAGTTCATTCTTTACTTAGGTACTAACAGAATATAAATCGGGAAATTTTACACAGTTATATTGGCTTTGTGAGAATAGCAAACACTCTACAAAACGCTGGTATTCATGCGACATTAGTGCAACCTGGTGGCGAAAATGTTTAGTTGGCCAACTAAAAGCAGTGAAGTTCCCAACCTGAGTGTAATACATCTTAGTGCAGTGGAAGCCACTGTTGTCGTAACAAGTAGTTAGTAATTAGCTAGTCATCGCTGTGCAGTGTTTAAACAATTACTCACTGCTTTCATTCGTTTCTGTGTTATCGGTAACGATGAATTTAGTCGACTCTTTTGTAGAGTAGTCGATTGTACGTGACAGTTGAATCTATCGACTAGACAAATACTTATTACTCGATAGTCTATTTGCGGTTTTCTCACACTTTTTGAATCAAACTTTTGAAAAATCACCTGACGTATGACGTCTTAGATTGATTCGTAGTTGACATTAAACGACCATATTTTTGGTCGAATTGAAATTTTATTTATTTTTAAATTAAAAATTATATATTTCATTTATAATATGAACAAAAACAGTGGAAAAATATGTGTGTTGTTAATGCCTAGTATAGGCTGTTTACGGTAAAATGAGCACTTTTGAAAGCCCTGCTTAAGATCTACTTGTATAAACGTTGTGTATTCTTTCGCCTTGGGTTAAATTAACAATGTCATGAGCATAATCACTTTATTCATGCGCCGGTCAACTGAAACTGTGAAATAAATGACGAAGTAAATACTTTACAAATCTGCTCAATTTTACACTTTTATGTATTAAATAAAAACAGAAAGCGAGAGAAATAATTTATGTTATCTCAAACGGTTACCAAAAACTTTTTATTAGACTTTAAAATATGGAACTACTTTCCATCCTTCGTTGCCAACTTTTCTGAGTGAATGCTACTCTGTGCACCCGTTTTAAATACATGCAGGAAAGGGCAGTGACGTTTTCTAAGGTTCTTTTCTAAAGTGCTCAATTTATCGTGAACAGCCTTTAAGAAATTATTTCCGGGCAAAATATTACTAGACTTGGTGCCCGCGAATGTGGTGTGCTGTCCCTCTTTGGTGTAATTTTCCAGACTTGTTTGTGCTTTGCTTGAGTGAGTTGGAGCAATATCCTGGGAGTGGAACTTCAGCAGGCCACGCTTCAGGAATGTTGGGTGTACAGTGAAAGAACTATAACGCGTCACTTGTTTCTTTAAAGCTTATTACACTCCGGTTGGGAAGTTCCATGCTTTTAGTTTGGTAACTACCATTTTTCGTCGCTAGGTAAAGGCTGTTCACGATAAAGTGAGCACTTTTGGAATCAACTTTAGAAAAAAGTCACTGACCCTGCCTGCATATATTTTAACGGGAGTACTGAATGATATGCGCCCAGTAAAGTTGGTAATGATGGATGGGAAATACTTCCACATCTTAACGTCAAAAGTAATAGTGTTATGTGACCATTTGTACAAATCGATATTATTCCTTTTCCTTTCTGTTTTTTAATGCCTCTAAGTATAAGCACGAGCAGATTTGTAACATATATAGTTATCTATTAATTCCACAGTTTCACTTGACCGACGCATCAATAAAGCGATGAGGCCCATGGCAATGTAAATTTTGCATAAGGCGGAGGAATACACAACGTGCGTACAAGTGGATATTTAGCAGGGCTTTCAAAAGTGATAATTTTACCGTGAAAAGTTTAGCGCTAGTACCACACATATACTAGATTTTTATATTTTCTACGTTAAAAGACAAAACGAATTAAAATAATCATTAATCAAATATGAAATATCCACTTAACAAAGTAAAGCCATACTATTATTATGCACGTAGCTTAAAATTGTAATTGTGGGTGACCTCTTTCGAACACTGCTCACATAACGACCAAAATATTTCCTATGCCAAACTCTCCCATAAGAAAACTCGTTTTGTTCGTAACCTGAGTAGAATCAACCTTATGCCGTGTCTCAATTTAAAGAACACCTTCTTTCGAGAGAGCACTCTTTCGTGCAACCTGGTGAGGGCACTGCTTCGCTCTCTCTCTCGTGCTCTCGCTCTGGGAATTGAGACAACCACTCTCTCGTTTCTCTCCGACGTCAGGCAAACAGCTGATGCCAAAAGGAGGGAAATTATATTAAGCTACAATCGCGATGATCGCACTTGTAAGTAATCTATGTGTGCTAAAAATAATTCACAAATAATTACAGCACTACCGAAACAAGCATTAATGCATAAAATAATTACAAAACTACCGGAACAAGCATTAATGCATAAAATAATTACAGCACTACTGAAACAAGCATTAATTATAGCACTACCGGAACAAGCATTAAGGCATAAAATTATTACAGCACTACCGGAACAAGCATTAATGCATAAAAGAATTACAGCACTACCGGAACAAGCATTAATTATAGCACTACCGGAACAAGCATTAATGCATAAAATAATTACAGCACTACCGGAACAAGCATTAATGCATAAAAGAATTACAGCACTACCGGAACAAGCATTAATGCATAAAATACTATTATTTTTGTTTTATATTTTACCGTAATGTTCCAGCAAAGTGACAAAAAAAAAAGCGAGATTTAGTCAGAAATCCGTATTTACATTTTTATAAATACGTGTTGCGTGTGTTATTTCGATGTTTAAAACAGTTGAAATCATACACTTCACAGTTAATAGGCAACGTGGTTTTGGACCAGAAAGCTACTATAACCTTATTCAAACACGTAAATAATGTAAACAAATATGGCGCCAGTGAGTATACAACTTCGTGCTCTCTCTGTGCTCTCGCTCTTTGGCGCTCTCTCCGACGAATTGAGACGACCGGAGAGCGCTCTCTGGGCCAGTTGAGACACGGCCTTAGTGTCGTAGCAGTATGACGCGGGGAGCGGAGAAGGCCGTACCGTAGTTAAGTACGCCTGATGCTCAAGGAACATATTTCCTCACCAAAGGATGTTCACGATTAAGTGAACACTTTTGAAATCAACCTTAGAAAAAAGTCACTGCTCCTACCTGCACATATATTAACGGGCACACTCATTGTCACGAGCCCATTAAAGTTGGCAACGAATGAGGGAGAGTAGTTCCGTGGTTTAACGTCGAACTAAAATTACTAAGCAAACATTTCTGATGACTTAAATTATTTACTTCGCTTACTGTTTTCAATGCATCTTAAGTGTGACAATTAGAAGATTTAAAAAAAAAAAAAAATACTTTTATAACAATTTCATAGTTTTACTCAACCGACGCATGCATCAAGTGATGAGGCCCATCGCAGTGTCAATTTTGCATAAATTATATCGGAAGAATGCACAACGTGCAAACAAGTATATCTTCAACAGGGCTTCCAAAAGTACCCAGTTTACCGTGAACAGCCTATAGTTACAATATCCAAACACTTGAGCTCAGCCCCACTGCACTGTTATAACTGAAGCTTCTTACGCAATAGAAAACTTTAGCATTTGACATTACGTTTCCTGTCCTCTGACGAAACCACCAATACACAATACAACTGTAAAGTCAGAGTTCTGATAATTGAACATCGGTTCTGCGAGCTTCATAAAAATGTGTATCTTGTTATGTAAATAATTATGACATTATCCAGGAATGTATTTTACGTACCATTTTTTTAATAGGCTCGAAATTTATATTAGAAGTTTATTTCAAAACAAAAAACCCATTTGTTTACTTCACTAAAATAAGCCAATTCATATATTTTCTTTTAACAGTGTATTTGTTCGCCATTTATTTAATTTAAGACGAGCTTTGTTTAATATACCGAAATTAAAATCGCCCTATAATAAAACAACGCACTTTCCACATAACCTCTGTAAGATTTTGGGCAAAATGGCTGCTTGACTTTGACTTAATGTTAAACTTTTCGAAAACATAAAGCCAAGAGTGCTTGACTTTACCTTTGCCAGTTCCACTGTGTCAAGCTCCATAAGAAACAACATGTCGGAAAGCAAAAGTAAAGTCAAATAGTAAAGTCAAATGTTAGGGAAAGTTTTCAATTGTGTAAAGCTGGACTCAAAACCATCAGTTTCATCCGTCAGTCGCCCGTCCGTCCGTTGGTCACGTGATCTACAACAAATCGTAGGGCAACTTTTTTCTATCCGTCAAATAAATCTCAAACTTGATTAACTTTCGACGAACGGATGAATGGGACACCGCCTTGTAATATCGTTCCTTGAACATGGCTGTCGGAAAACAGTCACTTGTTTTTTGTGTGAATATTATTCTTTTTAAATACCAAGGCAGTGAAGATGTTTACGTGTTTACGTCTCACCTTTGAATTGAACTAAAGACGACGTAGGCTATAGATTTTCGGAGGAAATGCTGATAAATTACGTTAGAGAAAGAGAATGTATTTATTACATTCATTAATAATATTTGTCTGTGCGCGAGAAAGTTAGTGTTGTTGGTTGGTAACACTGAAGATTTTCTGGCCCGACGGACGACGGACTGTTGTGAGTCGCTTTCAACTGACGGATGAAAAAAACCAACGGATGGCAGACCGACGGACGGGCGAAGGATGGTTGTGAGCCAAGCTTAAGGGCCTTGAACGTGTATTGGTAGTGAGAGGAGACGAGATATTACCTGTAGACGTGGAAGATGAGTATGGCGGGCAGCAGAAGAGCTGTGGAGATGGAGAGAGCAGCCACGCTGATGTGCAGACGTCGCTCGAAGCTGCTGACGACGCTGCAGGTCGTGTAGTTGGTCCACTCTACAGTCGCGTCGTCAGGGTGCATGCCCCATCTGCCGTCATCGCACCGCTTCTCAGCCCACACTATACATCACGTCACATTGCACACGCACAACGACACTTCATCATCAAACAAGCTAGTTCTCATACACTTGTACAGGATGTTCCAGTTAAACCGTGCACAAATGAAACTGTGATTAGTAGTGGCGTCTAGTGAGTTTTTTTTTACATGGTAAGCAATATAATAGCCTCATGAACATAGTTGAGTGTTTTATACAACATTAACGACGGACTGCGGTTCCATTTTCGATTTCTACTAACAAACGCAACTTCCAACTTTGTTTACCCTCCACGTGTATTTTCCGTTTTTTCCTAACACTAGTTTTAAAAACGGAAAAAAATGAATGTTATTATAACTAAACTGAATCTTATTAAGACAGCATACAAATAAGAAAACTCCCCTTCTCCCGAACACTTACATCCACTTTCCAAGGTAAAATGTAGGACTGGAGGATGCAAACAGAACGACTGCTTACCCACGCGGCAGGGTAACTCGCTTGCGAGTTCGATACATCGTTAATCGCTCCCGTTTGAAGAAATAAATACTAGATAGCAGCACTATGCGTGTACAGTACGGGAGTTACGAAAACTCTGTTTCTCGAATCTAAAACGGGAAACTCAGTTTTAAATGTGTTTAAATTTAAAGTTAAGGCGAAAACTATAAAGGGTCCAACATTTCCAATATGTATAGGGTAAGCATTGGTTACCTTTCGTCTATGGAATAAACGCCACTGGTAATTAGGGGCCGTCCGCTACACGGAGTGATACAGGGAACGTGTGATCCGCGAAGCCAGCGAAGGCGACACGGGTATAAACATGTAGCCGACCCATCACAACGATGTTTTTGTAGTTCACCTATCGTCCAGAAGGTATCTCTGTTATCCCTAAATTGCCACGGAACGAACGTGTAAAGGCTGTTCACGATAAAGTGAGCACTTTTGAAATCAACATTAGAAAAAGTCACTGCCTCTACCTGTATGCATTTTAACAGGCTCGCTGAGTTACATGCGCCCAGTAAAGTTGGTAATGATGGATGGAAAATAGTTCCGTATCTTGACGTCGAATAGAAAGAGTTAGGTAACAATTTCTGATAGTTTGAATTATTTCTTTCGCTTTCTGTTTCTTTTAATTAATCGAAGAGTAAAAATTGGCACATGTGTAAAATACTTACTTTTCTAATAATTTCATGGTTTCACTTGACTGATGTATGAGGCCCATGGCAATGTTTATCTTGCATAACGCGAAAGAATACACAACGTGCATACAAGTAGAACACAAGCAGGGCTTTCAAAAGTGCTCATTTTATGGAGTAGGATTTATACCTAGAGCCACGAGTATCTCGCTGATTGAGCTGGCAGCAAGCTACACTGGGCAGCTCTCTATACACGCGAGACATTATCGTTTGATTATTGGTTGCTGTGATCAAGTGAGCCTCTGTACAGGACTATTAAACACTCGCTTACAGTACTGCTTCCTGATTGTTATTGGCTTGCAGTTAAACGGGGTGTGTCTAAAGAACTGTCGTCCAATCACAACAATAGAAAATAACAAGCGTTTGGAGTCTACCTCGCCACCGAATGAATTCACGAAATACTCATGGCTCTACACCAACTACAAACGCAACACGCATGAGATATATAACGGGTTCAGTAGAATCTCGTAGGACATTACCACGCTTGCATTGAGGTTAATGACCGCCACATTGAGCAACTCTTGTGAGATAACACCGGTCTGTCAACAGAATGTTCCTCTAAAGTGATACTTGTCATTAATGTACACATTGGTGTGGTCACCAGTAGCCAGGGCTGACATGCGACATACCAGAGCGCAGAATGGCGCGACCTCGACAAGCCAGCCCGACTGTTATGAAAACATCTCCCCGGGGAATGATAATGAGGCCGAGGTTGCTCCTATATAAGTCTGGTACGATGGCGGCTCAAGGCCATATTTGATCCAGCCGCCAGAAGGACGATTATGAGCAAGGACCACCAGGCCCGTGGTCCCACTTCGACGAAGTCGACGACGCGACTATCAGGGTAAATACACTTCCTATAGGGCGCCATTGGTCGCGGAGACTCAGAGGTATTCGTTGCATTTAATTTGGACTCCTTCTGAGTCAGAGAACACCTTAAGGAACATAATACTATTCCTGCCGTAGTTGATATCCTTGCCATAATTGAGTTTGGTATTGCTACTTAATACTCATAAAGTAATGCCATGGGCGATCCCTTGTAAGTATTTGCAATAGTTGTTATGAGTTGAATAAAAGTAGTGTTTGTACATCGGAGTGCTCTATCTATCTAGCTATCCTAATCTCCCTGCTTAATGTGTGGTCTGATCCCCTCAGGACAGGCCACAGCAAATGGTGGAGGCACCGGCGCTCCCAACCTCCCATTTCAAATCATTGCATTTTAATCCAACTTAAATATCATCGTAAAGTTGTAAGAGTAATAGGAAAAACTTTAAACAAGATGCCTTACGTTCCCCACCACCCAACACGGTTTCAGCCCCTGCCAGTTCATAGATTAAAGCTGGTCAGTTCGATAACCTGTCGACAATCATAGTAAACAGTCGTGACATTGGTAGTATATATACAAAGCCAAGAGTTGTTGTGCTGCTCAGAAAATTGCAGCCGCAGAAGAGCATGCGAGCAGAAACTGCCACGTTGCAAATACCTCGGCCGTACAAGTTGCTCATTGTAGAGTAGTGAGTGTGTGTGTGCTTTCGCTTCTAAACAGTTGATCCATGTAAAATCACGGCCGCTTTTTGGACCGTTTTGCACCTTGCTAACCGCAAAATTTCCGCGAGGGACTGTAATTTTCTAATACGCTTTGTGTGTGCATGGTAGTATTTAAGGCCTGTCTACACAGTACTTATACTGCTATGAGGTCATGGGTAAGCCACAGAAATCTGCGGCTAAATCAATCATGAAAATTGTCAAACACGCAAAACTTGATTTAAGTGACGCCAAGCATGCAATACAGGCTAAAAGCACACAACGCCCCGAGTTACCGACATACAACACAGACTTAATTACATTTGAACACACTTCACCTACACAGCAGAACACAGCATTAGACTACTCATTTCACGACACACACCAAACTAACACACACGAACCCAGTAAAGTGGATATCTCCGACCTCACCCACTTTCAAAACCTCAGGCAACCTAGCAATTTTTAATTTCAATTCCGAGCACCAAAACAGAAACTACAGAACATGAGTACACTAACATTAATGGCAATATAGAACATCAATATGTGAATGCTACAAATGTACCACAATTACCATAACCTCCTAACACACAATAGCCACCACAAATCTCTATCAAACACCCAGAACCCACCCCCACAATTGTGGGTGAAAACCTCGAAAACGTGGAGGAATTTTGTGGCCTATTACAACGCTGCCAGTGAAATTAATGAATGGTCTGAAATAGAAAAATGCAGGTGCCTTACATTTCCCTTACAAGGCACTGCCAAGAGAGTATATGAGAACTTATACCACACACACACAAAGGCGAACTTATATGGCAACAGATTGAACCGAAACTACGAACAACATTCACACCGGTAGATTACAAAGAACAGTACAGACATTTACTCCACATAAAAACACAAAAAGAAAAAGTAACATGCCAGGCTTATATTGAAACACTGATTTTCTATAAAAACAAGGGCGAAGCACACTTGTCAGGGGCAGAACTAATCAAAATCATCTGGAAATCTTTGCTACCAACTATCGCCGAGAAATTGATACCCTTACAAAATTACACTCTTGAGCAACCCATCCACAATATAAACAATATCGAGTTAGGAATACACAGATACAAACAAGTCATGGAAACACAGAACAAAATTGCCTAACACAGCAAACTCTAGGAGGAAATCAAGACACTGAAGGTTCAGTTAGTCTCCTTAACAGAAGAACTGAAACAAAAAAAAACCACAGGCATTGCACCACAAAATGAATTTCAAACACACAAAACTACATTTCAACACCAACACAGACACCCAACCCTTACAATCATGTCAATAAAAGTCAGGGCGCACAATGACACACAATCTCATAATACACAGTGTAAGGTGCACTCACATCATCAACACAACAGGCAGGCAGGCAGGCCCCTTAAGGACAATTAGCGAAAGGAAGAAACAACCACACTACAATGCGCATAGGGTACCATATCAGGATAAAGGACAGACAAGGCTCGTAAAAGTAACCAAAGTTCGATCAGCCATATACACGGAACATTAAGTCTCAAACTAAAGATAGCAAAATTGTGAAACCGGAAGTCAAGGCTCAACACATAATTAACACCAGGAGGCATTATTTAGCAAAATAATACCGACACGGTCCTATGCGGAAATAGCTAAGTTCAATTCCCGAGCGGAAAACTTTCCGATACCAATGCAACCTACAAGTCGGCCAAAAGAAATCATTTCAAAACAAGTAAACACGGAAAGCAGATCACCCTTAATAACATTTCGCAAAGCAAAATGCGGGTCGGGGTACATTAGCCGTAATACTGATACGCAACACAAGGACAAGGTTTCATGCAAACAAAACACAGCACCCATAAAAACTGATACCCCATGCCTCACGGAAGCAACAGCGTGCATCCAGGCCAGCCCAAAGGAATGTAAAAGTCAGTGCGATGGTGATGTCAGAGCGACAAGGACGGTCTTCATCGGACCACAATCGCAAATATCCTCCACGTGCACGCTGTGTTTGTATACAGGACACCGAGCCAAGACTTGCCCACTCTTCCCCGATCGCAAAATGGAATATCAAACAGACATAGCAGCGCGATTCTGTAAATTCAAATAACACTTCGAGATTGGTGAAACCAAAACCAAGTTGCCGCGTGCGGGAACAGACACTTCAGTAAACATAAACACGGAGCCGGTTGGCGATGATGACAAGCCCCAATGCAACCTGAGCCCCCAGCACTACTTGCACACCTTATACAAACAACACATGCTGGTCGCCAAGGACAAGTGCCACGCTGGATACGTGAAAGTGTTAACACCACACATCCTTGTGCGGCTTGGCGGGAAAATATACAATGCATTGTTGGACACCGGATGCTCTCTCTCCTGTATGGCATCAACATTAATAACTCAAGAAAAAAGAACCCCAGTAAACTAAAGTAAATACTAATATTCATCGACAAAAGTTTTACCAAGAATTTATATTGATTGACAACATAAAATTAGACATCCTTCTTGGAGTTGACTTTATTAAACAATATAATGTAGACCCAGTTCTTACCAAGGAAATAATGTTATTTTTGCTTCCAAGAACAATAAAATATCTGACATCCCAATTAACACCAACACTATAGAATATGATAGAAGCAACTGTGTAGAGTACCACATACTCAAGATAACAGCTACTGATAATTACACATTAGGTGAAGCTCTTGCCAACATTAATTCTCAATTACCAACACTTCAAAAAACACAAATACAGTAATTATTAGAACGATACAGATGCCGTTTCGCCAGTTCCACAAATAAACTTACGGAAACCAATGCGTATTGTAGCAGCAACCAAGGCGCCACACACAAACCTCCTAAGGTTCAATGGAGTATAGCTTGGGGAGCAAGGTAATTGCTTGGAAAACATGCTCCACATAGCCGAGGACCTGGTGCATATTTTAGCGCTGCACAGGGCATCCCACCCCCCCCCCCCCCCCCAGACACCCACACACGGTCACCGCTGCTTCAAGAATTCACAGTCAGTACATTACTTGTCGGACAAGCCAATCCACACATGCCCCTGTCACATTAATTCGAAAATGTGGGAGCAAGTATTAACACAAATACAGCAAATGCTAGACTCGTAGATTGAAATTCCTTCGGAATCCCCTTATGCTGCACCAAGTTTAGTAATACCCAAATGCCAGGGCAGTATGCAATTCCTCACCGATTTTATATTATTAAAATCATCATTTGAAAAAAAGTAGAGTACCCAACACCAAGAACGGAATATATCATCAAAACCTTACAAAATTCTAAATATATCACCTCAATAGACATGTTCACCGGGTTCTATCTTATACCTGACTGCAAACAGGACAGAGAAAAACTCGCATTTAGCATGGATGGAGTAGGCTTATACAAGTACGCCCGTATGTCAATGGGACTTCTCACAAGCCCCAACTACTTCCAAAATGTTGTCGATATTATGTTAGGGCTGTTGTGATGGAACACCGCAGTTGCATACAGCGACGACATATTTATTATCGGGAACACATTTGACGAACATTTAGCCAACATAATAAAAGCCATGGAGCACCTACGTAAATTTAAGGTAGTATATACTGAATTACGCACAAAGAGCAGAACCGTTAACTGAACTAACGAAAGATACCGTACAGTTTAAATGGTCGGAAAAAGAACAATTAGCATTTGAAAAACAAAAAACTGCATTGACTAACCCACCCATTTTAGCGAAATTCTACGAAATCCGTCTAACCATACTCATGTGCGACGGGTCTCAAACAGCGATAGGTGCGGTTCTTATGCAAGAACAGCCGAACACCAAAGAATGCTCCATAACCGCCTTCGCATCTAAGAAATTATCCTTGAATGAACAAAATGGTGAGCAACCGAACGAAAATTCTCTGCTATTAAATAATTTGTTATATATTTTAAGCAGTACGGACGAAAATTCGTCATTGAAACCAATCATGCGAGCTTACACTACCTAAAGTCAACTGCAGGACACAACATGTACATACAGAAAATGGCCACTGCACTAACAGAGTACGATTTTGAAGCGCGAATAGTAAAGGGCAAATTAGAACGCTCGCAAATGCGATGAGCCATATTCCTACAGTAGGAGCAGCTGATACTACATACGTTTCTGTTAACAATAAGACTTATAATGTAAAACATAATTACCTCTATTGCCAGTCATTCTACCAAGCATTAGCAGAATCACTCTTTCAGAAACCTGACAAAGAAAATGAAATATAGAACACAGTTGCAAAATACATAACAAATAACTGAGCAAGATTAAACCATTAATCAAATCCGGTCTCCACAATATGGACAAAGCTCGCAGGGCAAAAATAATCATTAATGAAGAGTATCTGCCTCTTCAAGCCATTGCAAAAACCATTACCTCTGTTTATCAAGTAAACATAGAAATCATAATGCAAAACCATGACAATACGATAAACATCACGTGCCTTGATCACCGATTACAATGACGCATTTTGATTACCGAAGACAACACTAAGAAAGTAAATTACCTCCCAGTTCATATTCACGAACAAGAATATGTTAAAGTCGACGACCACTCACATATTTGTTTAGCACCTATAATTGACAAAATAATGTCACCATTACGTGCTGAGTATGCCAATGATCCCATATCCATCAACTAAAGTTAACAGAACCAGACAAAGTTACCCCTAAATACCGATGTTTAGCCAGGAAATACGCCATTTACGGGAATGGAGAAATCTATATGAAGCAACACATGCCAAATGGGGAAATAAAACTTACTCTTGTACCAAAATATTATGTTCACGTAATAATTACAACACATCAGAATGCTCTCCTTTGGAAAGTTTAAAACTCTTACAAAAATTAAAACGGTGTATTATTAGGACACCATGAATAAGGATGTAAATAACTGTCTCATTTGCCAATGCATTAAAGCCCCTAATGAAAAACCAATTGTAAAGATGACTCCTATAACGACCACCCTGCTCTTCTCCACTCTTGGGGCCTAGATGCTATAGGGCCATGGACAGGGGAACATCATTTAACAATGAAAAGATGTCAGAACTATTTCGTAAACTACAGATCAAAAAGCTCCAGACCACAGCATATAACTCGGCATGCAACTGCTTGACGGAACAAGTCACTAAAATTCTTTCGCGACACTTAACTTCCTGTGCCAGCGAAGATCCCGCACACTACATTTTATTTAATTATAATGCAATCGTTAATCGAAGCACGAAATTCACCCCTTTCTTCCTTCTCCATGGAGTTGAAGCTGTATATCCCTCCCATGTAATTAGCCATTCATGCTCCCCATGAGCTAACGATTGGTGCGAATTCTTACAACAGACACATGAACAAGCGTGTGTAAACCTTTTTGCATCGCAACAACAGCAAAAGAAATTATTTGACTCCAAATATCGACCTAATGATCTAAAAATTGGCCAATTCGTTTGGATAAAACACACGTGCATCAAAAGGCTCTCTCCTTTAAATATCAAGGGCCATATAAATTAATAATATATTAGGGCCATCCACGACTGCAGTGGAGATACATAAGAAGGTCACAAATAAAATAGAAACCGTGAGCTCATGGAATATCAAAATTGCCAATCTCAGGCAGTGATACTTGTCTTTATGTTACAGGAGACTTTGAACCAGGCTTAATCCAGTTCCGTGATGTGCCATGACAAACTCTGTGCTCTGCTACTTGTGATGAAGTTCGCAGCGAATGCAGCGGCGGAACAACCTTACAAGACCCACCACAGCATCTACTTCACCGAGTTGACGCCGCAGATCTAAAATGAAGAAACTGTTCCACTTCTATTCACGCTGCCACTGCAAGAACCCAGGACACCATCCAACGTGGAAGAATGGTTCCACAGCACCTGTGAGGTCAGAAATTCCACCATCTGCAAGAATGCAGACAAGAGAGAAATTTTTAATGTCACACCTGTTCCCATTGTTAATCAATTTCTTTTTGAAGTTTCCTTACCTATAAGAAACAAAAGATCCCTCACCTTCCTTGGAGATGTTGAAACATGTTGTTGCGACATTTTAACTGCACGTTAGTTAAAATCATTGCTTTGAAATGAGGATACCCTAGCTGTACCAATGAATGACTTACAAAGTAATGTTAGAACCTCAATGAATAATTTAAACCTCACCACCTACAGCGTGGCTAAAATTAAAAATCAGGTTGAGGTCAAAATTAATTCTATTTCAAATAAATTTTATGCAATGGCAAGTAATCTTAATACACAGCAAAAGGAAACTGAAATATTACAGCTGCAAATAAAACGATGATAGACATAGTTTTAGAGTTAATCAATAATCTCCTTAACAAAATCAGTTTGAATACATATATACAGGTATTTCAGAACAATGTTTTACCTCTACAAGCAGTACCTACGTCAATTTTAACGAGACAACTCTTAAAGTTGGAAATAAAACTTAGACAACTGGATCTCAAACTTAGCATTCCAATTGAAAAATTGAACACATTTTGCAAATTTACCTGCATCTCTAGCAATCAACCCCTATTCAACCTCATCATTATGTCATAACAAACCCGTCTGATACATTGGCATTGCGATGTATTAATAGGACTCTCAGCCAGACAATTCTTAACTCTAATATAGGCTCTGTAGAGTTAAAGGTACCATTTAGATGTAAAGATACTATAAACAAAGTCACTTAAATAGAAACCACACACGTGTGTGGGACAAAAGCCCCTGTAATTGCAGTTGCCCATACTATTTTACCTATTCACTGGCTTAAGAGGAGTCATTTCGAGGCAACACAATTATCTCTGACTGAGTGAATTTCTTTTTATTCCATTCAAGATACGCTCAATGAGGAATGGAAAATTTTACATGCAAATTTTCCAACTCTCAAATATGTCTCAAGTCAAAATAACATATTTCATATCTAAGTCTTCTCAATCATGTCGCATGAGAATTTTAATTACCTCAGTCTGTCCACTATTGTGGCTCTGGTGGTAGCCCTGGGGTTACTATATTATAAGTTAATTAGAATCTCTATTTTAATGGAGAATGCCATATAGACAGGCATACACAAAGATGTACAATACAATCAGTTATTGACAAATGCTTATGTTCGAGCAAACTAAAGGAATATTCTAAGTGCAAGAGCAAGCAATTCAATAAGTAGAATTATGTTGCAAGATAGAGAAAATAAATTACATTTGTATATGTGTCACTACCGGCACATAAAGCTTGTGAAAATTTTCCCATGCAATAGACTGGTGGGACGTATATAGACTTGCTTGCCGTAAAGACAGCACATTTTTTCCGCTGACTAGATAATTGTTTATGTGTAACAAGAAGTCCGCAATATTACCAATAGGGTACACCAGCTGTCAAGGCAACTGAATTTTGTTTTTAAGTTATGCTCTAGAGAGCGTCACTGATGGATTTCCCATGAGTACACCATAAAAAAAATTTAAGTGTACTTTACAACTAGCAGAACCCTTATATATATATATATATATATATATATATATATATATATATATATATATATATATATATATATATTTATGTGTGTGTGTGTGTGTGTGTGAGTGTGTGTGTGTGTAAAAAAATGTCTATCAAATTTAAATTATCCATTGCAAAGCATGGCATTCAAATTGTTACCATGTACCTTGCGAAATTAACGAACGAAGACTGAATTTCATATATATTATAATGTAATTAGGATAACAATGTATGTAGGTTAGTATGAGTTGTCCAGAAAGTTCCCCGTATATAATAATTTTTAGAGTCATTAAATCATACCATCTGGCACTATGGCGGAGTAGTAATTTATATTAGGTGCACCAAATTTCCCTCTTTTTCCTTCTTCCATAGCGGTCGGCGCCGACGATTTTTTGCTTAGTACAATTTTATGGGGTTAAGTTATGTAATTCACGTAGCCGAGCGAATTTCCATCACATTACCCCAATTACACGAAACCATAGCAGCCTAATATCATCGTGCTGGCATACACTGTAATTACTATGTAAATTAACTTGTTTCGCACATGAAATACCATTGGTAGTTGCTTAGGAATAATTACAAAATATAAGTATGGAAGAATGTACAATTAACACATAATGTATATCACTGTATTTAGTAATTAATTCATCCAAGTATTCTAATGTCTATTCTTACTACTAACTTACATACATAGCTATACCAGCTACACCAATTTTAAGTCAGAATTTAATGCAAATTTCATTTTCAATTTCTGCTCTTAAAATAATACATGTCAGACGACTTGACGTCTCTTAGCCAACTATGTAAACGACATCCCTAACCTCGTGACTCACAGTGCCCTAGGGAAATTCTGAAATAAGTGCGTGCATGGACACTAATTAGTAAAACCCTAACGACAGCCGCGAACAAGAGAGATCCCTTCCGGTGGCATACTAGAAACCTCTACTGATGGGCCTGGGTCAACCCTTCGCCGCAGAGCCGCCATACTCCTTCAGCGGCCCGGCCTCACTCAATAGCTTCCCCTTCTTCGGCTGGCCCCGCTTTCTCATGCGAGGGCGCATGAGTTTTGTGGAAACAGGGGGCTATGGTGTGGTCACCAGTAGCCAGGGCTGACAAGCGACATGCACGAGCCCAAGATGGCGCGACCTCGACAAGCCAGCCCTGCTCTTATGAATATATCTCCCCGGGGAAGGGTAATGAGGCTGGGGTCGCCCCTATATAAGTCTGGTACGATGGCGGCTCGCGGCTGTCTTTGATAAAGCTGCCAGAGGGATGACTACGAGCGAGGACCACCAGGCCCGTGGTCCCACTTTGACGCCGGACTGCAGCCACCGTCGAGGGGGTCTTCACGTAGTCGATGACGCGACTATCAGGGTAAATACAATTCCTATAGGGCGCCATAGGTCGCGGAGACTCAGAGGTATTCGTGGCATTTAATTTGGACTCCTTCTGTTTCAGAGAACACCTTCAGGAACATAATGCTATTCCTGCCGTAATTTATATTCTTGCCGTAATTGAGTTTGATATTGCTATTTAATAGTAATAAAGTAACGCCATGAGCGATCCCTTTGTAATATCTGTATTAGTTGTTATGAGTTGTATAAAAGTAGTGTTTGTACATCGGAGTGCTCCGCCCATCTAGCCATCCTAATCCCCCTGCTTAATGTGTGATCTGATCCCCTCAGGACAGACCACAACAACATGTAATATCAGTAAGCAGTCCCGACATCTGTATTCGTGTTAGACATGTCTCCCCGTGCATCTCCTCCCGCGAACCTCACGTTCCAAATCTCGAACCTGGTGCGGTCCATAGTCCCAGTTTCACTTCAGCACTCTTTTACTGAAACATCCTGTATATACGTGCTGCTCAAGCTTTACTGACCACTTTTGAAATAAACCTTTCAAAAGTGTCACTTTCCCTACTTGCATACATCTTAACGGTCCCACTACATGCTATTCGGTCAGTAATGTTGATAACGTCGGAAAGAAACTAGTTCCAATTTTTTTATTTGAATTTGAAGTATTGGGTATGACATTCGTGAATACTGAAGTGATTTATCTTGCTTCCTGTTTATTTGACTGTGCATAAGTGTGTAATAATGCATATTTGTGAAATATTTATAATTATAATAATTGCATAGTTTTAACTGACTGACGCATCAATAATGTGGCCAGACACATAGAAAAGTTATCTTTACATAAGTTGGAAGAATATATAGTTTGCATACAAGTAGATCTTAAGCAGGGCTTTCAAAATTGCTCAGTTTACGGTGAACAGCAATACCCGCAATATGTATAACTGGACCATAGTTTATCTGACGCGTCCATGTGACAACTGAGCCAAAATATACCTGCAAGGAAACAAGACTCGATCACCATGCCACATCCTCTGAGGACAAAATGGCTACTCACTGGGAACTGAACAAATGAACACCAAGCCGAGGACCGAAAATACACAGAACAGGGGTGTCCATCAGACAGGTCGTCGAAATACTAAGTTTTCCTCACCTTACTTATTCCATATTTTAGCTATATGCTGTTCACCGTAAAATGAGGACTTTTGAAAGTCCTGCTTAAGATCTACTTGAATGCACGTTGTTCGCCCTTCTGCCTTATGTAAAATTAACTTTGCCATGGGTCTCATATCTTTATTAATGCATCAATGAAGTGAAATCCTGGCACTAAATAACGTAAATATGTTACAAATTCGCTCATTTTTACACTGCGGTGCGTTAAAAATATATACGGGGAACTAAATAAATAATGTCAGTAGTCACAAATGGTTACCTAACACTTTTAATTAGAAGTAGAGACACGTAACTACTTTCCTCCCATCATTACCAACTCTACTAAGCGCATGTCACTCAGTGCACCCGATTAAAATATATGCAGGTGAGCAGTGACATATTTCTAATGTTGATTTCAAAAGTGCTCACTTTATCGTGAACAGACTTTATGCGATAATATGCCATAAACATGCAATAGTTACAAAGGGATAAAGAAGGAGGGGAAATATTTCCTAACCACTAAGAGAGTTTACATCTATTTTTTTAGCCACATTTTACACACCCTATGCCGTTCCTGAAATTATTACATTCTCTGGACCCAGTGATGCTACGAGCAGTGAGTCTAATTAACCGTTTATTCACGACAGTGGGACGACAGACATAATGTTTGCTTTGATTGGGTTTCTGTACGTGCAGTGCCTTTATGCAGAACTGAAAAAATAAAATACTCACTATAAAATTTAAATAGTTACGTTACAAAATCATGTCTATTTTCTACCCAGTACACAATTTCAGAATAATTTTGGCTTAATTTTCGTAGCGCCAACCAATATGCTTTTTTATGGCTATTAATTTATTCTCCTTGTTGAAGGGTAGGGGAAACGAGAGATCCCCGAGAAACCTCGCCGACCAGCGGCATCATCCGGCACGATTCCCACATGCAAAAATCCGGGAGCAAACACGCATTTACACCCCCCACTTCCTGAATTTGCTACAACATCCCTGAACTATCGCTAATGGACGGAATCGAACCCGGTTCGCCTAGACAAGAGGCAACTAATCTAGCCACTACAACACCGCGGCCCTAATCATTGCAAACTACTTCAGGAGTCTATCGTGTGGCCAACACTGTCTCTTCGTTACGGTATCAGGTACTAATTAGTTTCGTTAGTATTTACTGGCATAACTTCCTCCTCACAACACGATAGTTACTTTATTGGCCGTGAACGTGGGGTTTTTATATAATCCGAACACGACGTTAACCACGCATTATATCGACTTACAGCACACTCAGCGTTTTTGGGGCTGGTCGTGAGATCATAAAAATAATTTTAAAAATTATTTTAAGTACCTAAGTTTGCACGCATGACCTCGCGCTAGAACTGGCACCATTGTTTCAGAAAGAACTACAGTCCGATACTTTCCCACCGCCTAATCTTGATAAACCTAAACCATAACCGATGGCTGCAGAAAACTTGTCCTTTCCGTTCTGAGATCTCCCCACAGTTAATGAAGGATTTACTCTAGAGTAGAGCAACGTGAAAAAAATGTGATGGAGATAGCGGGACCAGCCTGGGGAGAGCCTCCAGTTTGCAGTTCACTTGTGAATGTTTTCACGCATAACTGTCACTCACAAAAAGCTACTAACTACATAACTTCAGTGAGCTCAGTTAGTTCTCGATATGATTGTACGTCATACTTCGCCAATCCCGACAGCCATATAGAACTTTGACCGGGGTTGGGGGTAATCCCGTAATTAACAGAAAATTGTCCAAGCAATATGTTTGGGAGAAAAAATAATAACGAAAATATTCTTTCCTGTGATCAACCCAGCCTTCGAAGACAAATCTAAGAATTATGACAAAATCTACGAGAATGATAAGCGGCATAAGATAATGGAGGAAAATGTGTCGAATAGAATAAAACAATATTTATATAGGCTGTTCACGGTAAAATGAGCACTTTTGAAAGCCCTGCCTAAGATCAACTTCTATAGGCCTACACGTTGTGTGTTCTTCCGCCTTATGTAAAATTAACATTGCTACGGACCTCATCACTTTATTCATGTGTCGGTCAAGCGAAAATGTAAAATTATTATAAAAGTAAATATTGAATAAATTTGCCCATTTTTGCATTTCGGTGCATTAAAAAAAAACAGAAAGCGAGACAAATGATATAAGTTATCACAAACGGTTACCTAACACGTTTTAATTGACGTTAATATATGGAACTACTTTCCCCTCCATCGTTACTAACTTGACGGGGACGCTCATTGCGTCCGTTAAAATAATTGCAGGCAGAGGCAGGTCGATTTCAAAAGTGCTCACTTTATCGTGAACAGCCTTTGAATATATCATTGTTAGTTTTTGCACAGAAGTTACATTCGTGGATAGGAGAATTTCTCTTAGAACTGCGAGTGTGAGCTGGACAGCCGGACTGCAAACACACAGTTGTGAAAGAGAATCCTCAAACGAAGTACGTAATGCTACCGGCAATGTGCGCCTCCAGCCAGTACATCTGCCCTGGCAGTCTTAGGTACTAGCCTGCTGCCAGTACATCTGCCCTGACAGTCTTCGGTACTAGCCTGCTGCCAGTACATCTGCCCTGACAGTCTTCGGTACTAGCTTGCTGCCAGTGCATCTGCCCTGACAGTCTTCGGTAGTAGCCTGCTGCCTTGAAATATCTTCTTTTGAGTCGGCAAAAACAATCATAATCCCTCGGTTTTTCATAACCCTCTGAGAAGTATGCACGTATATACTCGGGGCTACGTTTATATGGGAATTTATTTGCTCTTGAAGACAAAGCGCACATTTTTATAGTTTTACTATTTCGCTAGACTTGATCGGAATCTAAGTAAAAAAAAAATGAAAAACGTATAAAAATTTCTGTTTGTAAGAATAAAACTGTTCTTTTAAATAATTTTTCAAATGAACATGATGGATTGCAAAACTTGTTACTTCTATCGCGATACATTAATTTGTACACAGCCAAAGCTTGACTTCTTTAGTCGACGGCCAGCCAATAATAAACGTTGCAGAGTACAATAGGCGTGTCCGGTGTAGCCAGGACCAATAGGACACTGGTAAGTGGAAATACAGAGACCAACCAAAATTATATTGCTGTCGTGTGGAATATAGACAGCTTACTCCAAACTTGTCCTCAGTGCTAGTGAATTTGTACCGTCCTCAAAAGGTTAGTTCAGTGTAGGAGATACTTTTCAAATGCACGCTACTTTAGACGAACATCAAATTGTTACTAGTCAATGAATAACTAGGACTACGTATTTGTTAGCCGTGGGAAAAATTAGAGGTTCTATGGAAAAAGCCTTTCACTCAGCGTTTCAGCCTTTCATTAAAAGCAGACAACGTAAGTTTGATAGGTAAACAAATAATCCTATTTTCGATTTTTTTTGTCACCACAAAGCGCCGATCTTTGCTGAAAGCATACAAATAGAATTGTAACTAAATAGTACAGTATAAGGAGAAAAAAAAACTTATCCTTTTCATTTGTTTGCCGAAGCAAGCCAAAGTAGGTTCTACATTATTGACGATGTTAGAACACAGTAATACACAAAATCTTCCTTTTTTATGTTTGTGGCAACGCGGAGACCTGCCTATCCTATATTTCTTTTATATTGTCTCTAAACAATGTTTTTTTCACACTAATATTGATGAGTGGCTTTGTCAGAGTCATTTCATATACACAAGTACATTTTTGAGCGAATATAAGCTGTAAGCATAAAGGTGAAACACTACTTTACAGCTACATTTGTGAGTGTATTCGTGAAAATACACGAGGCATGAATAAACATACGTAAAGGCCGCTACAAAGAACACTGTGATTATCACTATCAAACTAGGGGCCATGGTGGCTGAGCGGTTAGCCTGCTTGCCTTCCACCAAGAGCGATCCAGGTTCAATCCCCGGTCGGGTCACTCCGAATTTCGCATATGGGAATCGTGCTGGACGATGCCGTTGGTCGGTGGGTTTTCTCGGGGATCTCCCGTTTCCCCCGCCCTTTCATTCCGGTGCTTCTCCATACTGACCTCAATCACCCTCATCGGCTCTCAAGACCTCGATGTTAAGCGCCGTCCAAATCTCTCACTTCACTTCTCACTAACAAATTAAAAGTATGCAAACAAAACATGTGTTTATATACAGTATCTAAAGAGAAAAGTACGTGATTGTTTATTTCATATTTACTCTATTTGAGCATATTGTACACCTTCTTCAAATAAGTAATTTTTTTTTTTTAAATTCGAAGTTGTGAGATTTTAGAAACTCGACTTCGGATATCTTTGGTAAGGATTCGTTCTCCCTTTTCGTGTTGCGAGGGCCTGCATCCTAGACGACCGTAGGTCGAGTTATGTCACACTACGCCAGGTTTTTGAAGTTGAGTAGTGATTCCATTAAATATTGATAACGGAATTAAATTCTGGTTTCAGAAGATTCTCTCCTGGCCTGAAATAAGATCTTAGCTTTGGCGTCCTCGTGCAGATGTGTACACATCACCCAGAGTTTAGCGCTATCGACTGAAACGCAGTATTGACTGGTCTTGCGATACATCGCCAAATTATCGACTAAAAGTCGAATGTTTCCAGTCAAAAGTAAACGTTACGCTGTAATAATTAATCAGTACCTTCGTTAATAAACATTCCAATGTTTGTGGCCGCAAATTTCCGTTCCACCAGTCGATTATTCAATTAAACAAAAACGTAAGTTATAAATCATTATAAATTTCTGGTACAAGACTCTCAAAAATACAAATGTTACATCTGCAATAACTGCTGTATATTTACTGCGTTACAAATTTAAACGGCTTAATAAGCGGAGTGGGCAAATCTACTCTAGAGAATAATGGTAGTTGTAATATTAACGAAGTGAGTGAACAGTAGAAGTGAGTGAACAGTAGATGTCGACTACTTCCACAAAGCAGTCGAGTGTACAGTACCGAAATGAGTGTTAATCCTTGCCATCTGACATACAAATAAACGATTATGCGTACTATTGCGACTATAAACTGTTCGAAAACCAATAGACTTATTTCATTCTCTTAATTATTTCGCGTTGCCCTGTTGGAGCGGAAATTTAGCGGCTGAAGAGTTCGGCTGCCTAAAACTTGAGTGTGGGCTGCCATTATACAACGGACGTATTCGCTACGTGCAGGATATCCATATCACGACCGTTAGAGGGAATTCGTTATCCATATCTCAGAAGTGTTGTCTGTACCGATATAAGTGCGATTGATCTCAGTCGACTGTTTGGAGCAGTAGTTGACTGTACGCGACGATTTGATCGATAGTTGTTAGTCGACAACGCTAATCTCTAACACCATCCCCTTTTATTATCTAATGGCACTCAGTGTGGCGCATTCATGTGACCATTTTGCCAGGAGAATGAGTGTTATCGATGGTTAACGTAAGTCACTTGTTTCGCAGCAACATGTTGCAGAGGCAGGCGCAGACGGGAACATCTCACTTCCCAGGAAAATATTTTGTGACATGTTGCGTATCAAACACTTGATCTCAGTTCTTCTTTTTTAATTGAACGATAGGGACAGCGGTGGCACAGTGGCTAGGGCGCTCACCTCCCACCACGGGTTCGAACCCTGGCGGGTTCACTCACGGATTTACGCATGTGGGAATAGTGCTAGACGATTACGCTTGCCAGTGGGTTTTCTCTGTGTTCTCTCGTTTCCTCCGCCCTTTCATTCCAGCGCTTCTCCATACTCATCTTAATCGCCCTCATCGGCTCTCAAGACTTCGATGTTAAGAGCCGTCCAAATACCTTCACTTTATCTTCACTTCTTTCGTTCTCATTACGTACACGTTCATTACAAAAACTGGCTTTAAGGCCGTGTCTCAACTCGAAAGTGTGTTCACTCTCACTCGCCACTCTCACTCTGGCACACACTGGCTCACTTTAGCGGATTGAGACTTGTACCTTCTGTAAGCCTTCGGGATTATTTCTCTGGCAGAAAAAGTAATAAATAGCGAAAAATAAAATATTCTTGGCCTTACATTTTTGCAAGATTAAATACACAATTTTTATGTGCAAATCGCAGTAATTAATAATATGCTCACAATTAACCTACGTGAAATGTGAACATAATAACATCATAACGTGTTATGTGCCATCAAACGGAATATTGTTACACATTTCACAATCGCAATAATTAAGTTAAGTCGATATAATATTTCTAACACTGCTTAAGAAACAAAAGAAAATTAATGTCTGGATATTTGGGGTTAGACTTGAAAACAATATGACTGCCACAGAGGGTGCGAGAGTGTGCACCGAGTGTACATCGTCGTTCACTCTCCCTCTCGCGCTCTCTCCTCGGAGTTGGAACAGCAGAGAGGATTCTCTGTGACGTCAAGAGTGAGCGAGAGAGTAGGCTTACTCTCTAGGCGAATTGGGACACGGCCTAAGTATAGCTAGCGGAGCGGTGTGTGTGCGTGTGTGTGTGTGTGTGCGTGTGTACTCACGCGGGCACTCGACCTTGGTGGTGCCGAAGTGAATGAAGGCAGGACATGGCTCCCTCTGAAGACTGTTGGCAGGAGAGTCAGGCCAACACAGCCAGCCGTCCCACGTGCGAGGGCACCAGCCCGCCTCTGCAACACACACTCTACCTTCCTGCTCCGCTTACACAACCGTCATCTTTGCGAAACAAAACTGATTACTTCTCAAACTAACCTATGAAGAAAAGCGCTGTCCTACAACTACGTATATGTAGGGACAGGAAAATTTCGCGAATTCATTTCGTGACAAGATAGGCGTCAAACACATATACAGAGAAGTCACCTTCGCAATCGGATCACAGTTTATTAGACCCGCCCTGCACGACTCTGAGCTAATAGCAGACTTGTAAGGAAACACCTTGCAAATCCCATAACTGCCATATGCGGGGCAACAACCAATGAACACACAGTTGAGTCTCCAGGATGCAGAAGACTGAGGAGTCTAGCCTACAGGTAATTGAACTCGCGAAATTTTCCTATCCGTACGTATATGCTATAGTTAGGAACGTGCAAAATTCGCCTTATTTTGTTGCTGCAGAGTAAACTCTAAGCTGTTGTGTATTCCTTTTACTTCAACCATTGTTTGACAGTCCGTGTGGCACATCTCAAGGTCACTTTAAGCCAATCGTATTAAGTTGACACTCACAGAGCCATCAGTTTGCAGTAGTGAGATCGCGCGGGCATCGAAATCTGCTTAGACATATATATGGAAGTGAAATCTAGCCTGTTGACAAATAATAACACGAATTTTGCAGATCTTAATATATAGTCCATTCACGATTACTTCGCACTTTTCTGAAGCCGTGCCCAAGTTCTACTTCTAGGATATCCCTCCACCTCGTGCAAACAAAGCTTATCAGAGTGTTAATAATATTACACCAGAGGAACAATGCATCAAACTCGTACGCACTAAATGTAATAATACTTTGCACAAGATATATTTTTCACCAGGCGTTACCAACCCCATGTTTTTCCACTGTTATTGTTCATAATATTTTCAAATGAAACATTACTATAAACTTATAAATAAAGAATATATTAAATTTCAATATAGAAAAAGTGAAGTTTTTTATATATAATTATAAAGCGCTTGAAGTAAATGGCATAATTGGGCACTAACAAAACACGTCATACGTGGGGTGATTTTTCAAAGGTTTAATTCAGAAAGTGTGGTTACAGTTATTGTAGTAGGATTATTGCGAGTTGGGTACAAGGGCGTGGGGGCGCGGATCGTCGAACCTGTTGATGCTCTGTAATTCCGGCCCCCGGCGGCTATTTTACCCTCAAAATACCCCCTTTATTGCCCCTCAAGATTTCCCGTTTTCCTTAAAAAAGAAACACCATTCCCCCCAGTAGCAAAAAAGGTCCGCCCGAAAGGCACATTTCGATCCATCGGAAGAATTTGGGGGGATCGTTTTCAAAGGCAATTCGATAAAAAAGGTCCAGGGTCGGGATTCACACCTGAACATCAGCCATATTGGTTTTGTTAGCCATTTTGTCCACAATGCTAGATGTCGGTGACCTTAACCTTGTTCTTTGACCTTGACTAAAAGCCCATGACCTTGGATGACAATGAAAGCAAAACATTTGCACAATCGATTTTAAAATTTCCAAAAGAAATCATAAAAACTACTAAAAGTCGTTTTAAAAATACATATTTTAAAAATAAATTGGAAAATTTAATAACAAATTGAAGTTTCGAATGTTTTGGCTTAGAGGGGACGAGGGACCGGAAACGACCCACCGCTAATTTGACTTCACCCACCAGCAATGTTGGACACAGGTGACCCTGACCTTGACCTTATAACCGAGACTTTAGGTGACCTTGAAAACAAATATTTTTTAGAAACATGAAAAAAATTCCATAACATCATAAAAGTCAGCAAGTATATTACGTTACTGACTACTACTGCCATCTTGCATTCACATCACCTTGACATTTGACCTTTACCGGGAGACCTTTGACCTTCAACCCAAAAATTGTAAGAAATCCTAAAAATTTCCTTCCAATTTATCAAAAATTATAAACAATTTATTAGAAATTATGTTTAAATTTGTTTAAAAAAAATTTCATTTCCGGAGGTTTTCCACAGTACTATGTCCAGCAGACGATTGAATCTTCCCCCTCCAATAAATCACATTGGATTAACATTTCCCTCCCCTGCCATTGTTTCTCATTGGTTAATTTACTCAACAGGCCTCCACCATTTCACTTTTGCTCATTCTGTTGAATGCACTCAACCCGCAATATTGAGTTTATGTTTGTCATTTGTTTACATTTGCAACATCTAGATGGCACCGATTACTCCAACCGACATCTTAGATATGCGTGACCTGAAAATTTAGCTCACATTTGTGACCTTGATTATGTGCTCAGGATCTTGGTTAACCTTGAACCCAAAAATAAATTCGAAAAACTTTTAGGAAAACAAAAAAATTCCCAAAAAAATATTTAAAAATTGAAAAGTAAATAAAATGCTTATTTTTATATCAATCTTTCGATCAGCCTCAATATCTTTCCATAAATAAACACCACAATCAGCACCATAATCAGCAGCACAGTCAGCAATATCACCACAAATCTACACCAATTCACTCCAATTCACACATCAGTCCACACCAATCAACACACAAATCCCTATGCTAATCTACACACCAATACACACACCAACCCACACCAATACACACAATTCCACACAAGAATCCACACATGGATTCACCCACCATTTAACACACAAATCCACACCAAGCCCACGCCAATCCACACATCAGTACACATCAATAAACACTAAATCAATACTAATCCACATCAACCTACACACAAATCCACACCAATCGATACCAATCCACACCAATCTATAGTAAGCCACACCAATCCAAACACCAATCTACACCAATCCACATCAATTCCATCAATCCTTCGCAATCCACAATACAATCTGCTCCGCAATCCGCTCCACAATCCTCCGTAATCCACAGCGATCCATGCCAATACTTCGATCGATCCCAATACTTAGCATTCCTCCTCCGCAACCCACAGCAATAAATGTCAATCTTCGATCGATCCCAAACTATCAATAAATCTCAATCCTTCGATCATTCCCAATCCTTGATCAATCACAATCCTTCGGTTTGTCGTCGTCCATATATATATATATATATATATATATATATATATACACACAGAAAATACATTCTTTCGCCAAGTGTCTCCAGATTTACACATGTCAACATAATTACTGATTTGTATGCAGTCACCTATCATGCATTTTTATACTAAGGTCTTAATCATCATTCTATATGCAGATATTTCCATTTATAATCGATTGCTCACAGGACCACTTTGAAGTTGTAAGGGAAAAAAGATATGAAGAACAAAACTAAGGGAAAACATTTACTTTAATATAATAGTTTATTATTATTTTGTAATTACATTTCAAGAAGAAAGAAGTTGTTAAATGTTGCGATGTATACCCGATCCTTTAGTTTACCAATGATTCCAGATATCTCGTTAATGTGCGTGAGATATCCGCGTTTTTTAAGGTCAATAAAATATTCGAGTCTGTCAACAAGTTCATTGGGATCTTCGGGAAATATATAGCCGGTATTCTCAGCGTCTTCTGCCTTCTTCATCTCACTTGTTGCAGCAAATGTGTTACAGGGGTGTGTCAGTGCATCGAGAAAATCGCCATCATCGTCTCCAGTAATATCACTGTCTTCATGATCATTTTTATCAATGCTCTCTTCATGGTCATCTTCACCTCCTGTTTCCTATTAAATATTAAATTTGCTTTTCTTTGTAGCAGGAGTTGTAAGTTCATCAGTATTTAGAGCCTACGACCTTTTTTTTTTTTTTTTTTTTTAGTTTGTCGACTTCACGCGAATGTTTTGCAAGTGTGCATTCCACACAAACCGACGCTACTGCCATTCCGTATTTGGCATTAACTATCTCATCATAATCGCCTGTCGAATCGGCACCAAACGATGGAGCAAGAGGTATTGCCCGCAACACTTGCTGACTCCCAGTAGACGAATCTTTGCAGATCTCGATAAGTTCCTTCATTTTATCGCCTTGCACAAACTGCATGACACCAACGTTGTAATGCTTCATTGCGTGAAAATGAATGTACGTACAGGCTGTTCTCTCATCTCAACGAGCATTTCCACAATATGTAATAATTCGATCGCAGAATCGGCACTGGCGGCAACAATTTGCTATGATGCATGTCACAGATCCTTGATCGTTGAGATAACAGGCAGGCCTTCGTATTCACAATTCATCTTCGTGGTACGAGTACAGATCACTTCCAAATCAATCTTCACCATACGGTGTCAGAATGTCAATCATCATTTTTCTACTTAAATGTGGTTCTTTTTACGGTGAAGCGCATAGTTAGTGTTCACAAAAATACATCCATCATAAAATTTGCACATAAAAATATGGGAGCACTCTGAGAAAACCCTAACATATTTATATAGCCACCAATAAGAAAATAAATGCAAGACCTGCATAAAACATACCAGTTTTCACCACCTTCCTCTACTATTTGATAGCCAAATTTGGAAGGACTCGGTCAATTTTTTCCGAGATAAGACAAAAATTTTTATTTACTTGCATGGCACTACCTTACAAAATGACAGACAAAAGATGCTCTATGTATGTACAGTTCATAGCTGTAATATCTATTGCCAGCAAATAAAGTTTAGTTGAAACTGATTGCACGGTTTCGACGATATAGAATTCTAAGCTTACGATGGCTATACGAACACCATTTTGAAAATAAGTGTCTTGGATACTTAAAACCTACCACTTGACATAATCTACCTCACTTCTACTTGTTTGCCAAATTTGATAGGCATTAGTCAATATTTTCTCGAGATGTGTCATGAAAACTTTATTTTATTCTAAGGCACCATCTTAAAAAATGATAGGCAATTTCCTTCATGTAGACAGAGTTGATAGTTGTAATATCTACTGCCAGCATACAAAGTTATGTTGGGATTGATTACGTAGTTTCGATGATATAGCATTCAAAGCTAAAATGGCTATGTAACCACCTTTTGGAAAATAAGTGCCTGACATGATTAAACCACATCACTTAACATCGTCTGCATCAGTTACTACTTATTGGCCAAATTTGGCAGGAATCGATAAATTATCTACTGAGTTATGGCATAATAACTTTCATTATTCGTATAGTGCTATTTACAAAAACGGTTGACAAAAGTGGTCGTTTGATGGTATATATGATACTTCTAATAGATGCTTTCATGATATAAAGTTTGGTCGAAATTGGTTACCTGGTATGGCAAATATACAAAATAAACTTAAAACATTTGTAAGGCATCCATTTAAAAAATAAGTAACTAATCAAGTTCTATCACTTACATTTATATGAGCTACCACAATATCATTTAGATGTCGATTTGGGTGAGAATTAGTTCAATAGTTTTCGAGATATAACATAGAATATTTCTTTTTTCAATGTGCGCTATCTTACAAAATTGCATATTAATAACAATATAATTCTCAAAATCTAAAGATTGTACAATGATTTGCCAGCATACAAAATGTGGTTTAAATCGGCTGAATGTTTCTTGAAATATGACATATTACCCAAAAAGTAAAATGTCCACTATTTTGAAAGTAAGTGCCCAAAGTGGTCGAAATCTATAAAAGTCGGTTGTTCTTACTAAATATTATGTGTACTATGTTTGGTGAAATTCGATTAAACCATTAAAAAGTTGACACAGACACACACAACCAACACATACACACAGATACACAGATAGTAAAGTGATCTCACTAGCCAGTTCTTTCCTTTGGAAGATATGCTAATAAATAAGGTTATAAACATTACCAATGGAGCAAAAATGCACACACAATAAATGTTTTTTACACTTCCAGATACTCTGAAAAATAATCAAATTGAATTATGTTTGAATTAGGAGGGATTTTTTATCTATTACCTGTTCAACAATTTTACTGAGTCTGAATGGGCCGTGTTTATCTACTATCTGTATGATATGATTTGTGGGGGTTAGCTTCTTTATCCGTGGCGATGCAAACAGGAAGCATTGTGTTCTGTGGCACAATCTCCATTGAAGGGATACGCGAACATACAAACCAGCAGTGGTTATGTCATCTGGTAAAGTAGGTGGTCACCTTAGAGGTTTGGTGAGGTATTTAACCATGCTTGTGGTTAGGGGACGTGAATGGCCATGTTCGATGTCGGGTGTAGTGAACAGCTACACCATGAAACAAACACATAATTTAGTCACAGTGGACAAGTTGCGTTTGTACGTCATAATGCACCACGAAAGTAAGATCAAGAGTGAATGATGAACGGTGAATATGCTGATCAACAGCCTACCCTTCGAGGCACATGTTCCTAGCTACTATTACTGCGGCCTGGCACATGTCTAGCACACAAATGATGCATGGCGATGTCCCTCAAGTCAATTCGTTTGATGAGGTATGCAAGGAACACGACATCGCCTACACAACCAGTAGCATATTGGAAGATATACATGTGGCCGACACTATTCTCACGAAGAAAGCCAAGTCGATTGTTAGGTCACCCAAGTCCAAACTCGGCGAATGTATAGCTGCCTGGGGTGTGTCCAAGACTATGAAAACTGAAGTCAAGAGAGGAATAGGTTTGCAGTTTGGAAGGAAGGAAAACGGGGAAGAGTCGGAGGAAACCTCGGAAAGTAGGGAAGCCAGGATGCATCCTACTATTCTTTCTGCTAGCACTAGGTGCCCTCGGCGGTCTTAGAGTGAGAGCAGTGAACATAGCTAAGGAGCAAAATAAGCAGTTTGCCGAAGGGATTAGGCACAATACGACATATGGATGTGCTTGCAAGAGGTAAAACTAAAAGCATTGGGGGACTGTAAATACTGCTGCAATCAGTGTTAGCTGGGGCTGACAGGCGATGCTCGAGCACCTGTGACGGTGCGGCCACGATGAGCCAGCCGCTCCGTTTTGAAAACACTCCCCTGCTGAGGAAGGCCGTGAGGCTAGGTGGAGTGGTACATAAGGTTGAGACGATGGCGGCTTGCGACCATCTTGCTCCGGAGGGACTGATGAGATGCCAGCACCGAGGATCACCAGGCCGCGGTCCCTACTGCGACGCCCAGCACTGCCACTGTTTAGGAGGTCTCGCTCGACGACACCAACGAGACGACAAAGGGTAATTATAATCCCAGTAGGGCGCCAGAGGTTGTGCTGGATTAGGGTCCTCGTCGTAATTATTAAGACTCCTCAAGTCGTGAGTACTCTAAAGATGAACATTGCTATAAGCTACGTAGAAGCCTTACCTTTTCCTGATACTTGCTGCTGAGCGATAACGAATTAATTTAAAGTTTTAGCAGAGAGCTATTTGTGTTGGAACTTTGTAATTTAGATGTGAGTAATAAATCCTAGTGAACCATAGTCCATTCCCGATTGGAAGCGACTTATGAACCTTTGAAAAATCGCCCTAGCCATTATATGCATGCATAACCAGTAAAAAAAAAAAAAAGTGGCGGGTTCTGGTGTGGTTGCTGTACCCACACCAGAACCTGCCACTTCTTTTACTAGCTATGATGCGGCTAATGGCTAGGGCGTTTTTTCAAAGGTTCATAAGTTGCTTCCAATCGGGAATGGATTATATCATCTTGCTACCGACATCCCCCTTCCTTGCGTGGGCTGATTCATCCTCAGGAAAAGTCACAGCAATACGATCGTACTGGGTAGGTACAGGGGGAAAGAGAAAATGGACAAACAATCAAAAGAGTCAGTCTGAAAGTCACTACCCAATCGTCCTTTCACAAACATAGATAGACAAAAGTTTGCTCGAAAATTAAAAATAGCCAATTTCTGAGGACTGTTTATAGGCAACCATCTAGCACCCAGTCCAAGATGAGTGGAGTGTGGCGTAGGAAACCTGGATACTAACTGTGGGCAGGGGATGCATTGGGCAGTATATAAAAAGTGCGGGGATGCAAAATAATACTTTCAGAGCTATGGTAATTAAGGGGCACCAGTAGGAATGAAAATTTATTTGAGAGGTGTGAGAGTATATTATAAATACAAATCAGAGCAACTGTCACAGGAGTGGAACTGTCGTCACATATGCCTTTGCTTCCTTTCAAGTTAGAGACACACACAGCAAACAAAAACAATAATTAACGCGGGACACATTACTTTAAAGCCTTAGTCATGTCCGTAATACTGATCATGTCGGTCAGTAACTCGGAATTGCACTGTGTGAAATCCCCTCCACCAACAAGGTGAGTGTACCCGCAGGTTCATATGAGATTGAAAACATATTCAGTAAACTTAAGCATGCGCGGGAGCCAGAAGTGACATCGGTGTTACAAAGTAACACTAATACGTTGCACAGTTAGATGTATTGTACAGCTCGGACAGACTTCAGAAAGTGATACTCTTGCAGCAATGCTCAGATTCACGAACAAAAAGTATGAAGAGAAAAATGCAATAATTCACACTGCCAGTAAACATTTTCCCTTTTAACATTATAAGAATAAACTGTAATTTGGTTATGGGATCATACCTCTATTGTAAGCCCACCATTGTTACATGAATTATCCATGCTGGTTCCTCCAGGCTTTAAGCTAGTGGATGTGCTGGAGATGGCCATTTACATTCCAGTCATGATATAGAGAGTACATGAAGAAGCAGTGTCTATAGTAGACCAAGAGAGACGATTGATCAGTTTCCAAGGTGAGGAAATTACAATTCGTCTTCAATTACGAAAAGATGGGCCTGAAATATAAGGGATCGAGAGCTAATGTAATAAAAGCATTTTGTGGTACTAAATCGGAAGTTAGTACGAGGCGAGCAACAAGCGTTCATTTCCTTAGGATATTGTATCTGACAGTTAACAAATATGGATTTGGAAATATTAAACATAGAAGTACCAGCAGGCTTAGAAGAGGCGATCACCATAGCATAAATCCACACATATATGCCCTATCTGCCAGGTTCATACATATTCTTGTCCAAGGTTCGAATCCAAGTGCACTACTAATATACATACACTATGTTGTGTAATTCATTTTTGAGGATTCATGTGTCGATTACAAAGACTTGTGGTTCTGTACCCGTGGCAAAACGAATCACCAGAAATGGTACACTGAACATGATAAGTAGGATTGATTACAAGCTGAAAGGATATGAAGTGGATGTGATGAGAGATGTCGAATTTGCAGCCACCATAAAAATTATCTGTCTCTCATGCACAACTAACGTGCTGCATTTAAAATGGCAGGCTGGGAGATCGAAGAGGACTATAAAGTACTCATCTACATTGGTGTAAAATTCGAAGTATGTATTCCCGTAGCCATGGGAAAGCCTAGCATCATAATTATTAATTCCAAGCAGGGTCTGATTATTCTCATAGCCATTACACAAACGAACGCAGCCCTGGATACTGCCATTGTACTGGAAGCCAAGTCACTGACGATGTGATCCATTGGACGACTACTTCCACATGTCAAGGTAAAAATGTCATATCATGTGAACATTTTGAAATATACAGGAAATGCAGGAACACCGATATTGCATTTTGTACATGGAGTTTAAAAATATATCCGAGTGTCCATGCTCCATGAATGTGAATTGGAATGTCAAAATACGTTTCACAAGAGAGAAAGCTCGCTACATAATAGTTGTGTTTTAGACAGGTAAACAAAATGTTCTCCGTGCAGACCACTCGAAATTCACCCATGCGAAAATAAAGAACGTAAATGTATTCCACAACTCTGAGTGTTACTCATATGGTGATTTAGGTAATTTAAACATAAATCTCACGAACAGAATGATTATGTTACATATAAAATATATTCCGACTTTCAGAGGTCATACTATGACAAACCCAGTCACTGATGTTAGAACCGAGTGAATTAATGAACACTGCTCCCCTTCTATTTTTTGGTGGTAGCAAACAGGATGTTAGACTAAAGAGTGGTAGTCTCCAGGATTGAAATGACAGCTGCAGTAGATGTGAAATGAGAGAGCTGGGGCAGCGCATACAATCATAAAGAAAGCAAGCAAATTAAAGGTAAAATCAAGTAATTTTCTCGTTTTCTAGAAACTCACTAATCTTTATAGAATCCCCATTTTGGGCTTTTGCAAATTTAAGCAAATATCATGCAAAATTAAGCAAATTTAAGCTAGTTATTAGAGTAGTTTTTCGTGTGGCACAATGACAAGGGTAATGTCCGTGGGCTGGCTTCGCTCCATGCTACTAATTGTTAAAGTACTGCCTCGCATAACGAAATGTCTAGTGCAATGTGCGTGGGCTGACTTCGCTCTATGATACTAGTTCTAAGAGAACTGCTTCGTGTGGCGCAATGACTAGCATAATGATGGGCATGGGCTGGATACGCTCCATGCTACTAGTTGTAAGGGATCTTCTTCGCGCGAAGTTGCGACAAGGGTTATGCCCGTCAGCTTGCTTCGTTCCTTGCTGGGCATGTGAGAAGAAAAGACAAGTTGGCTGTGAGTTTGCCTAAGTTTGAATGCATGTTACATGCGAATGTAGTAGTAATTAGTAGCCTGTGAATACACGAACTGGAATAGACATAGGACAGGTGCTACTTATAATTTTATATATTGATTGTATACATATAAATGTGTGGGTGCGTGCACGGCCAGTAGTTATCATTGCAGTTCTTTATATTATTTAATATATATTTTATTTAGAGTCGCGGCCTCCCAAAATTCTCATATATATATATATATATATGTAAATTTTCCAAATTATATAATGGGATGTGTATTCGACAGTAATTTTCCTCATTTCCTGAATGCTCTGGTGGTCTTGTGGTCAAGATGCTTGGCTGATGTCAGGAGGGCTGCCAGAATGATCCTGCACTTCTCCTCCAGCAATTTGTTTAAATTCCGGAACAACCATATAAACAATTGCGCCGCTCCTAGCGGACACTGATAGAACTAACAATGGCCAATGCCAGCGTGACCCTACGAGCGACGAAAGAACTAACACAAGATGGCCACTGTGATACCAGTGTTCCTAGCTGCGAATCGTAAAACTTGAATTCAGCAAACACACTCTGAGGGCGAGCATGGGAATTAGAGGCGGCCGTGATGTCTGACGGCGTATGTAGTAAATCCACAAAGACGTTCACCTCCGGCAGACAAAATGACCGTCGTCGGCGAGAAAAGGAAAAGGAAAATTCTCAGGAGGAAAAGGGACAAAGGGAAATTCCGAAGGGAAAAAATTAGAAAACGAAAATTCGACAGAATAGGGGAATTCCGGAGGAGAAAGGGAAATTCCAAGGGGAAAAACAACATAGTTACTGTTGACTTGAAATCACAGAAAATTAGGTTTCATCATCCAAGATGTTGGCAGCTCATCTCCTCGTCCCCCACCCGAGCTCCTTTCGCGAGAATGCACTTTTCCCTACGACTAATAGTTTTACACATTCCACAACAAGTTTTTTAATTTACTTTGATGTTAGTCACACATTCAAGAATGATCCAAAATACCAACTCAAAATTTTACATGTAAATAGAGAACATAATCTCAAATCCATTAAATTCATGCATAATTATTTCAGGTACTCATTATCCTCAGGAAACGATTGAGGGCGGTGTGTGTGCCCAATACAAGGCCTCGATCGTATAAAAATAATAAACATTAAAATAATTAATAACAAGTGCCAGTCCTGTCCCCTAGAAAACACAGCATTTGACTGAGAGTACAACACGGCAAACCAGGTGAACAAACGCTGATAACGAGAGGAAGAATGTGAATACCTACATTTAATAGAATCTACAAATAATTAATAACAAGTGCCAGTCGTGTCCCCTAGCAAACACGCCATTTTACTGAGAGTACAACACGGCAAACCAGGTGAACAAACGCTGATAACGAGAGGCAGAATGTGAATACCTACATTTAATAGAATGTACAAATAATTAATAACAAGTGCCAGTCGTGTCCCCTAGCAAACACGCCATTTTACTGAGAGTACAACACGGCAAACCAGGTGAACAAACGCTGATAACGAGAGGCAGAATGTGAATACCTACATTTAATAGAATCTACAAATAATTAATAACAAGTGCCAGTCGTGTCCACTAGCAAACACACCATTTGACTGAGAGTACAACACGGCAAACCAGGTGAACAAACGCTGATAACGAGAGGCAGAATGTGAATACCTACATTTAATAGAATCTACAAATATTTCAAATCATGACAAGCGGTCAAACAAACTAGAAACAGCGGGTCTCAGAGGAATTTAAAGCAAACGCTAACGCCTGTTGCACAAATTAATTTATCCTAGTTCGCCACTACTCATCATTTTACACGATGCAGCACATTTCATGTTTTGACTGAAAAGCCACACATCCAGTGCTTCGATAAACCCATCAGTTACACTGACAAATTATCACAATGGTACATCAGCAGACATCCGAACTCATGGTGGCAGACTATAAATTCTTAACACGGCGAAGGAAAGTAGAAAAATACACGATTAACGAAAGCCACCCCCCCCCCCTTCTGTTATACTGTTAGGAGTGGTGGGAGAAGGATGTCTGGAAAGGGGAGGGGGACGTAGGAGAGGCAACCAAGCTGGCCACGGATATGATCGCCTAGCCAGAACTCGACCCATATCCAGGCTCGCGAAGGTGACGCCGTCGTAATGGTGGCATAGCATCGTGTAAGAATTAAATTTTGAAGTTAATATTTTAGTAGTTCGCCATAATGTAAGAAAGTAACAAATGTTAAAATAAAAATTTTTCACTATCTCGAACTCTATAAAAGCTGTTTCCATGCAAATTGGCATGCAAGTAATACTATGACAGGCCAGGTAAACGTAAGTGATTGGACTTGATTAGGTCCTTGTTTTAAAAATGGCAGCCATAAAAATATTATGTCCACTGATATATCTCCTATGCCATTTGACCAATCTCGACCAAATTATGTATGCTCAAAGTATCTGTTACATGCATCATGTATGAAAACACATAGCCAAGTCTGTAAGCCATTTTGTAAAATAGCGCAGCATGAACAAATAAAGTTTTTTATGTCATATCTCGGTAAACAGTGAAACGATTCTTACCAAATTTTACATACATGTAGTACTACGACAGGCGATGTTATACGACATTGTTATAATTTCGTTAAGGGATGGAGGTCTTAATACAATAAACTTTAATTTTACGAATTTATTAAAAAAAAAAAAAAAATTCAAACAAATGTTTACATCTCAATATTTCACAATAAATTAATACCTCTTGCTATTTACGATTGACAGATTCAATCAGTACCATTTACAATTACCTCAAATAAATTAATGTAAATTATAACTAAAATCTGTCACATTATACAGAGTATCCAAACCTTATAAATTATTTATGTCCATATTTGTAAGTTGCAACATCTGCAATAAATTCCACATCCCACGTCCATACAGTCCCACCTCAGGTTCAGTCCAGATGCCACCAGTCCGCAATGTTCTCGAGTTCTCCGAGAGCCCTTAGCACAGTAACCTTCACTCGTCGGGTTTAAACCTTTGTCCATCCACACCTGAAGTACCTCGTCCGCCATCTTCTTGCAGTCTCCCGTCGTCTTCCGTTCTCTTCCCCGATGTCTCTCGCCGCACTCGTCTTCGCCCGGCTACTGCACTCAGCAAATGACATCTACCATAATGCTGCCACTCTTGGACCACTGCCTTTGTCCAGAAATCTCTCTAAATGCCGTGTTGCAGCGAGGCATTGAGTAAGGATAGACTAGAGGGAACATGGCACAGGGAAAAATTCAGACAGTTTTGCTGGCCGGATTGGCGTAGTTGGGCGGTTCATTCATAGGAGCGCTGCTGCTTCTCGGTGCGCAAACAGGTTTAGCAGATGACACTGGGCGAGCAGATGACCCTTTCTACCAGTAGCCTTCAGCAACGTCGTCAGATCACCTGCCCTCACCCTCCCCAGACGGCCGGACTGGCACGCGATGACTCACCCACCCCCACATCCCTGCTGTTCACCGTAAAACGAGACAGTCTGTCCCGCGCGCTACTTCCAAGGCGTTGTGTCTGTGAAAAGACAAATCGGTGAAGTTGGTACATTTGCATCGAGTTTGTGGGCAGGCGCAAATCATTTATAGCCTAGTCACAAAGTGTTTTCTGTGTGTGCGAAATGTCACATACGGGGCGTGATCGTTGTTAGATCGGCTGCACAAATACGCGAGTCAATGGTGTTCACACTATAATATCTATTTTTTTTTATATATTTAGTTTTTAGTGTCCCCAAACGGCGAAAAGTCCACACCACAAATTTGGCAGTCATGAAAGGGGATCCATGCGAGCATTCGCCTGGAGCGATTTCGGGAGACTATAAGAAGATGCCCGAGCCAGGGCCTTTCCGAATGCGAGTCCAGTGTTTTACCACTGCGCCATGTTACTCGCCATATACAAATGAAGCGAAAATATAACTAGTTTTGAAAAACATATTGTCAGAAAAATATTTCGACATTTTCCATCTTCTCTAGTGTATTGTATTATGCTCTATTTGCATTGGCATGACAAGATGGATATAATGTTTCACCCAATCACAGACGAGTATTTTGTTACGTCAACGCGAAAGAAATGTCGAGCGCGACGGATTTACTGAATATAAATAATATCAAATTGTGTCTCGTCACGGGCGGTATTTTCTTCCTGCAATAGTGGTGACAATGTTCATTTGATAACATTTGCTATGAATTCTTTGATTTCGCAAAATCTTCTGATCTAGAAAGTAAAATAAAAATAATTCCTTCGTCGGTGAGTTATAACGATCATTCTGGGTCAATGTCTACATTCAAACATTTTTGTTTATACTAGTAGTTGTCTTTTCCTTTCATACATGTAAACACAGTAGTTCTGCTGTGTACAGTTTCCTATTTGCAGCCATCAATTGACATAATATAGTTTGTTGGTGTCACATTGCGTCAGTCGCGACACTGCGTTTTCATCTGTTTGGACGTCTGTGTAGTTATAAGCAATCTCCTTAACATTTGAACGAACCTGATTTCCGCGAAAAGATTTTCAAGTATGCTAGATTTCAGTAACTTACTGACATCCTTGAATTTTCCTTTGCTAACTGGCCGCGTGTCTTCGGAAGACGTAAAAAATTTTTATTGACTGGCTGCAATCAGAAGTGGGACTAAGAATTGTAATATGTATGAAGAGAAATGAAATTAACAAGGACAGGGAAAAAATTAAGTTTTTAGTATGCAAGCATCTACAATAGTTTTGATAGACCTGAAACTGAATTTTTGTGCGGAAAAATTCCATATATTTTCAGCGAATTTACCAGGTGTTATTCGTAAGAAAATTGCGAATGTTAAAGCCTGTAGCATGAAAGGTAAAAGCTGTTAACTGTAAAGAGAGCACTTTTGTAAGCTCAATATCTGTATAGAAGCATGCATTAAAAATGTAAAAATCATTTCATAATATAAATTGTTCGTAAACTGGGGGAAAGAAAACTTGCCTTGAAATGTGAACCAACTTACTAACTGATAAAAATTTCTACGTACAGCTACAACTCATACAATTAGGGAGTGGGGAAACGATAACTTTAGATAAATTTCATTGGTAAATAGCCTTTCAATCTTTCTATTTCAAGTAATCAATTTGCATTAAAATATCTTAGCAAGTTGATTATTTACGGATAACGATCGGGTAACTATCGGCGTTCTAACAGCATTTATATAAAATTGGGTTCATTATCGCGAGTCTGATTTCTATCCCTTAGTAAAATAAACTTCATGTTAGTTGCGAAGAGTGATGTTATCTATGCTTTGCTACCCTTGTCCTTCCCAAAACTTACCGTGCCTCCCATTACAATATTCAGTCTTATTTGAGTTTTGTGCCACCAATAAATAAGTAAAAAATTCATTTTTCTAATTAAAACAATTCAACTAATAAATATCTCAGAATATATCGGGATGGCTTATATGTAGGCCCACCATAAGTTCTGTACTCCAATCTGGGACATTTTTTGGAAGGGGTTGGTTTTTTAGTGAATAACATAAAAAATATTTTTTTTGTTTAGTTGTTAATCATTTTTTCAACTTGGTTAAAATACATTGGTTTACAAGTAACGTAATTATTTTCTACATTATTATTTTTAGGATAAAAATGTCAACCAAAAGTAGGCACAAAAACGTCCAAACATTTACTTAGAACTGGGTCCTGCGATTACAACATCTGTACCATCAGGTTCTTGCTTTTGCCCTGGAGTTGGAAGTGTGTAATATTTCTCAGATTATAGTACTTTTCCAAGGGACACCTTATCAGTTTTAATTTTTCCGTAATAAAAGTTCACACAAAACATCTTTGAATTAACTTTTATGTTGAGTAGCTCCCTTACAACCGAAACGGACATTCTTCCCCTCTCCGCCGTCCAAATGTTTCCCACTAGAGAAAATACTCTTTCCACCAGTGCACATGTGCTTGGAAAGCAAATCCCGAACTGCACCAATTTGAAAATGTTTTTAAACTCAATGTTGCACTTTAACATATAACCAAAGACTTCTTTCCATTTATTTCGAGTGCTGAGCATTCTTTCTTCAGGCAGGCCTTCCAACTTTGGCTTCAATTTTCTAATTATGTCACAGCATAATGTACGCTCGTCAAACAACTGGTCCACATCAACTGAATGGCGCACTATGCAGTTTACAGTCATTCCTCTCTTTCCCAGTTCTGACCAGGTAATTTCTTCATTTTTCAAGGACAACCATGAAAATTTGTCTGCTTTGTCGAAACTTGATCTCCACAATTTTAAGTAGTTTACGCCAGCATCATAAAACTCTGATACACTCCCAAAAAACTCGCCTTCCTCAACTTATCCTTCAGATTGTAGTAGTTGGTGCACCAGTTCTTTGGTCGCAAACGGAACAAATCTGTGTGACTTTCTCTCTTCCAACTGCCTCACCAAAGCAAGGTAGACCTGTGACGCCTCGGAAGCAGTAACATCCTCTCAATCTACTTCTATAATATGCAACGAACCATGAACCAAGGTAAGGCAGAGTCCATTAACTGGGTTTTTTTAAAAGTCCACCATAGTTTTAGGCTATGTTTGTTAGCTAGAAACTACAGCTTCAGTGACGTGAACTGACTAAGAATTCTTTTGATATCAGTCAACAAACTCAAAAATCTGGTACTGCTATAAGACAAAAGTCTTTGGAACTCAACACTTACAAATTCGCAAAACTCTTTCATTTTGTCCACCCTAACAGTTTACTGATAAATAAATACTTGTGCAATTTAACAACAATTGCTTGGACGTCAAGTACATCACATGCTATTTGTACAGCATTGTGCGCGATGTGGGCTGAGCATCCAATTCCAAGATTAGGCCTTTCTAATTTGGCCTGCAGTTTCCTGAAAATATTTCCTGGACCTCGCCTATGGACACTACCAAAATTGGTGTTGGTGTTGTCAGCACACATGGCTACTATTTTAGACTCAAGAAGATTAAGGGAATATTTATTGATTCCTTTTAAAATGTGACCAATAAGAATGTTACTTGTTTCACCAGGCACTTCTTCAAAATATAGCAGTTTCACATTGACTCCATCATTCACAGTGAAATACCTGAAAACTACCGGGGTTAGTTTTGTATCTTTTCTGTTGGAACAATCAATGGAAATTGTAATGTAGTTAACATCTTTCAGATCACTCAACAATTCGATAAAAATGTACGGAGAGATTACACAGACTATTGTGACTTCAGTTTTTGTGCGAGCTGCTGAAAATTAGGGTCCAAACAACTTTTTAATAAAGTGCAGTCGCATGGTGTTAAAACTAAATTTTAGTAGGTAAATGCTTCCTCTTTTGCAGCACATTGCAACTCATTGTCTCCAGCAACTTTATTTTTGTAAAAAGAAGTAATGTTAGCAGATGAAGCTGCACTTGCCGCTTTTTTATGTTTATCACTTTTCATGCGATCTTCAATGTCAAGTCGTCCTCTGTATTCTACAGAAAATGCTGAGCTAAATGTCAGACACTGTACTCGGGCACTGCTGTTTTCACATGATTTGAGAAATTTACACTAACTTTGAAGTTTTTCATCAAACGAACACTTTCTTTTCGGGCCCATTTCCAGCAACTAACTGACAATTGACCACGTAATAGATACAACTAAAGTTTTAATCTTTAAACGAACGAAGCAAACAACGGCTTGTAAACGAGCGCTTGCCAATGTCGACTGTCTGACTGTCTTCTGATTTGTTTTGACGGTGTAGCTGAGCATCGCTGCATGCATTGTTGCCAAACGCTAAATCAGAACAGAGCGAATTTTCCCGGCCGCCCGGTCTTTCACTCAGATATCCGAAAATCCTGGACATTCGTTAATCCCGGACACTTCCCAGAACACATGCTTGAATCCCGGACTGTCCGGGCTAACCCCGGACGTATGGCAAGACTACTTATATGCTCACGCATTCTCATTTTTAAGTACGCCTAATCTGGGCGATGGACAGCTATGCTAGCACCTCGAGATACTCTTCACATATTGTCTCTAAAGGCAGTGATTGAATTTTAAGATAATGTTGTATTGTAATGCTCATCGCAAGAATTACATTATTTTTGTCTCTAAGATTAATTACTTTAAATGCTTGGTTCAACTGTGCTCTATTTACCAATCAATTGATCCAGATATGTCGTACCTACAAATCGCGAGTGATGCTAAACGGTGATGGCAGAGCACTCTATTTACGGAAAGAAGTGTAAATGCCGTCATGCTTCTTTTTTTTAGTTTATTGTAATGATGTGGTCCCTGAGGATCCAATAAGATTATTTTTTTTTGCACAAATGCTCAATAAAATACGAAGTATTTTCTTGAAGCTACTGTATTGTTTTTAATTAAAACCAATCAAGTGCGCAATTTGCTATTTTCCTCTTTCATGTACGCTAATAAACACAGTACATACACAGCAGGCACTATGAAGACTATTAGATATATGTAATAAGTACACACGTTCAGAACGAACCGGTTGCCAGCTGCACTGACTTGTAAAGTAACAAACAGCGAGGTTCGCGAAAAACCCGACAGTCTAGTGGAACACGATTGATTGACTTAGCTCGGCTCGCCACTCGCTTATCAACACTATCAAATGATCGTGGTACATTGAATAACACTGCAACATTTTGTTACAAGTCAGTCGCCGACTGCACAAACAATTTGTTTAAACTGTTTGTGTAAAGTGAACACTTTTGAAAGGCCGGCTTAGGATATACTGCTCTCATTATTTATCGTCCCGCTATATTTACTGGTTTCATTAATTCATACGGCAATCAAGTGAACCCGGGAATTTTTAAGGGCGTAATAGTGTTACTGATGCGTCAGTTGGTACTCCAACGTGTAAAAAACAATGATTAATTATAAGTGACTATATATTTGATCACTGCATTCGCAATATAACACCAATACTGCCAACTTAAGGAGCCTCCCTAGCAAAAAATTTTTAACGCCTCAAGGTTACATATGGCCACAAGGAAGCATTCCGAAAACGATAGAAAATACCATTAAAGAGCTCCGCGCTTATCACGTTTCCTCATAATTTCTAATGGGGACTATATGGTTTTAGTGCAGCAGTCTGATGAGAAATGATACAGCGTTGTCGCTACAGTTAATATCACTGTTTTACGGAAGAATAAATACCTTAAACAGAGATTTTCGCTGACTCTGGCACTTTTTAAGGACCACAGTTATATTTCAATATCAAAATTTATGAGTTGGCAACCAAATTCCATTTGCATTTACTTCCTGGGGAAAAAAAATCAATTGAAATATTTCATAGTACTTTTTTTGTAATTAGAACAGACAAAACTGCTTACAATGAGGCCCACATGACAACTAGAGAAGCCCCTTAACTGTAGGCCTGCATGCTAGTAAGTATAATTACAAAATTAGTAACCGGTAGTGATATATTGTTTCTAATGTTGATTTCAGAATTTGTCACTATCATGAACAGTCTGTCACGTAATTGTTAGCTGTAGAAAAGTGATACTTTATTAAAATGTAAAAAAATTAAACTGCACTTTTTATTTTAATACTTAAGGTAATAATAAATGTTCTACCGCCTTAATACGCGCCTGGAATGGATGCTGCCAACATGAAATTCAGCATTTTTGGAGCTTCCTGATAAAAGAGTGAAAAGGAAACGCATATGTCAGGACCATTTCAACGACACTGACTTAACAAATTCTGAAAAGGTGCGACTTCTTAAAACACCATTGTCACGTATCAGTGGTGATATTGTTCCAGAAATTATTTTTTAATCCCCAGAATCGAGTGCTGCTGTTCCTCAACACACGTTAGATAATGCAGAAACGCGTGTAAGTATTTCAGGACTGAGTACTAACACCGTACAATGGAAACGACAGTGCATAGGGCTGCATTTATAACAAAGACATTATATAAGATTTATAACTTCATAAATGTGCAATAACTTGTGGAATATAGTACTGGTTCAGTAGTTTATCATAAATTTATAATAGTAAAATTGGGCTGTGTGTTGAGGTCCATTTGTCAAAATTATGTACTTGAATTTGTGTTTCTTGTGCTGGTGTGTAAGTGAACCATGCTGTATAGTCACATAACTTACGAAACAAAAAATAAATAAATAAGTAATAAAATAAATATAAATCAATTTATTTAATGTTGTATGGCACAATTAACGGTACGCCCTAACTGTTAATAATAAATTTATTTTTGAACATATAAACACAATTGTACGATAACCTAAACGGAAGGGTGGTATAATTAACTGCGCCAGTATTCGCGGGAATGATCTCAGGTTGAAAAGCCATTCAATTGCAGTCGTTCAGGATCGCACCCTTGATTTTTGTGAAGTAAAGTGGTCGTCCTATGCTCACTGTATGAAATAAATGCTTGGTTTCTACAGACATTAGTGGGACAGAAGTTGGTTATGTTGTGAAGATGTGACACAAGTTACAATATTAACACACACTTCTGCCAAATTTGATACTTTATGTTCATAGTCAATCAGAATTTTGAAGTCTATTTCATTTTCCAATTTTGTCAGAGATATTGGATTGTGAGTTTCCGCTTTTGACAAATAGCACTACATAACTACCACGTATAATTTTAAAAACTGTAGAAATCTCACCATTCCTGCTAAAATAATTGGTAATTTGTTCTCTTTCTCAACTACGCTCGTTTACACAGTTAACATAAATGTGGCCACTACATGCACGCACACATAACACATCTGCCTTCGCACACACACACACGTGATATCTCCATTTCTTTCTTTCTCTCTCTCTCTGTCTGTCTCTCTCTATCTCTCACACACTTTGTATCTCTCGCAAAGATAATGCCTTTACTTTTTTTTTTATCGGCGGGGGTTCTTTCAGTTTTGGAACAAAATGAAACTGAAAAATTAGTGTTTTGTTTGAGGTACATATTTTTCTTTACATCTTGCTCTCAAAATCACGTTTGTTTTAGGTTAGCTCAAAATTTATATGGAATACGGAACTGCAGTTATTAAACATTCAAACTCGATAACTAAACTCCCCTGTTTTGTTATGAACTTTCTTGCCATCTGGTTATACTACTGTACTGGGTCCTGTCAGATACTTGTATATCATAAACGTTATATATGCAGTTTAGTTTTTACCACTAACCCCAAACTTACGGAAAATTATCAAGTTATTAGTTTTGACATGCGAAAATTTCTGATGAGTAATGTAGATCTATTTCGAATGTCATTTGACGTTAAGTACACTTTACGTGGCATAGATATTAGCTTATATTTCAAGGATCGTTTCTAATGTTGTTGTTTCGAGTCCGGAGTGTAATGCGAGTGCTTAATCAATTTAGACATTTAAATTCGTTTAATTCTAATATATCATCACTGTCTCAATTTACGGCAGACGGAGAATACGCCATGATCCACAATGCGCTGTAGTAAAACCTATAACGGAGCTTTAAAATTTGACCAGGTTAAACTAATGAACTATCTGAGAATGCTCATAACTTGTCAAAATTATTGGAAACATTTTTTGCGTAGCCTCCTCTTCAATAGTAGACTTCAAGCCCCGTGAGGAATGCCAACCTTTCTATCCTCACCACTCTTGAGCTTGGGAGAACGAATGAATGCTGGTATTCCCGCTGATGGATGGACAGGGCCTCGTGCGAGTGAGACGGGAAAAACCAGAGAAAGAGAGGACTCAGCATTTGGCAAACATTACCCTCCTGAACCGGCGACTGGCAGACTGAGTGGCTGGGAGACACTAGCACTGCGCCATGGTGAGCCGCCCAACTACAGATTTCTATCTGGAAAAAAAAGGCTGAATTTTTAACCTGGGGATGTTCCCTCTGATCTATCTTTACTCAATGACCAAGGGTTCTAGTTCCCAAAATATTCTTGCGCATCCTCTAAACTAGTCGGCTTCTCCAGCAAGGTGAGGAGGGCCTATGACGCCAGCCAGGCCGTCGCTGTCAATCATTCCCTGGCTGCTGGGCGAGCGACGGGTCAGCGATCGGGTCTGCCAGGCGGAGGAGGGGGTCGAGTTGGTTCACCCCCTACAGAGCCGGACTGAGCATGGAGATCGCATCTAGTTCGAGCATCAGAGCGTAACTATATATTTTAAGTATGTCAGACACTTATTTTCAAAATGCTGGCCCCCATAGGCGTCTTCGCTTTAAAATCTATATCGTCGTAACCACAAAATCAGTTCCATCTTGACTTCGAATGCTGGAAATATGTATTATAACTATCAACTGTGTCTACACGGGACATCTTTTGTCCTTAATTTTATGACACGCATAGTGGAAAAATTAAGTTATTGTGTAATATCTCGGGAAACAATCAGCAGATTCGTACCAAATTTGGCAAACAATTTGCACTGCAGCATGTGGTGCGAACTGCTATGTTTTTATGTAAGTCAGGCACTTATTTTCAAAATAATGGCTGTATGAGAATTTAGCTCAGCATCTTTTATTACCGAAATAAATTCCAACTTAAATTTGTATGCTGGCAGTATCAATTACAACCATAAAAATTGTCCATACAGAACCTCATTTGTCTGCTATTTTGTAAACTACCCACACAATAAAAATTATGTTTTTATGTCATATCTTGGAAATAATCCACTGATTCTTATAAAGTTTGGCGAAGAAGTTGTACTGTGGTAGGCCATATAAGTATATGTATTTTTTAAGTGTGCCAAGCACTTATTTTCAGAATGGCATCTATAATAACACTATGTCATATTGTGCTATATATATATATATATATATACTTATATAAGTATATATATATCACTTATATAAGTGTATATATATATACACTTATATAAGTGATATACATAAGTAATATACTATATAAGTGATATACTTTAAGTTCCCTTTGTATGCTGGCAGTATACAATCATCAAATGTGCTAATTCGTAACATTTTCCCCCTCCATTTATGAAGATTGTCACATGAATAATAAGGAGATTTTATGCAATATCTCAGGGACCAATTAACCGATTCTCACCAAATTCCTTACGCAAGTAGCGCTATTGTAGGTCATGTAAACTTGCATGTTTCAAGTGGCTCAATCACTTATTTTCCAAATGATGGCCCTGCAAATAGTTTAGGTTAGCAAACTCTATAATCCAAAACATAAAACTGATTAAATTCGAAGTTGATGGTCAAATTAAGTCTCCGTAATGCAGTTTATTGCACACTAGCTTGTAGTGTGATGTTTACTGGGTTCGAGTACCGGTAGGGCACGTGTGTATTTGTAATTGTCTCACTGCTGTTGCACATGTTTCTGGTTTCATTTCTAACAATATTGCTGCCACAAAACGATACGCACTTCCAACCAACTGAGTCAAATTTTAAGAAATTACTTAAAAATGAATTGCACTCATATAGAAAAAAGTAGGCTCATTAATTATATAAGTAACTTGTTGCTTGACTGCTGCTGTAAGTATAGTCTGTTTAATAGACCACAAGAAACAATAATCTGCGTCGTATCAGTTGTCACTAGTAGAAATTCAAGAAAGCTGGGAAGCTGTAAACATTTGATGTAATTAGAGAAGTGGTTGTTTTATAGCCTGTCCTGCAAAACATTTAGCTAAATCTTTGGTGATGGAACTTATGCCAAGGTACTGATAAACCCAAGATGGCGGCTGTGAATTCACGGCAAGGCACCTGTAGGCTGCTTATGGTTGGATGTGCACTCTTTAATGAACCTTTGGAAAGTGTCACTGCCCATTAATTAATCTATATTTGGTTGCAATGAAGGAAATCAGTTCGATGTCTTAATGTCGAATTAAAAGTGTTAGGTAGTAATATGTTAATATTTTAATGATTTATTTTAGTGTCTTTTTTTAATGCATGAAAGTTTAAGAACTCGCAAATTTACAAAATTAATCCCTTGTATAACAATTTTATAGTTTCACCTAATAACCGCGTGAATACAGCAATGGGGCTTATGACAATGTTGCTGTTAGATGTGGTGGAACAGTGTGCATACAAGAAGAGGTAAAGCAGGGCTTTCAGTAGTGCTTAGTTTAGGACGAAGATGAGCACATTCATACCTGAGACGCGTGGAGTGGCAAGCATCGTAGTGCAGCACGCAGCCGCCAGATCGCAGCACGTCCGCCAGTTGAAGGCCGCCACGGAGTCCACGAAGCTAAGCAACACTGGAGAGTTGTCGTCCGAACTGTTGGCTAGCACCTGCACCCACCACATACACTACACTGCCCTTTACTACGCTACACTACACTACACTACACTGCACTGCACTACAGTATATTCACTGTTACTTCCAACCTTTCTGAAGCCTTACTAAACCTCTTCTTTGAGGATATTCCTCCGCCTTATGCAAACAAAGCTTGAACTAGTGTATGAAATTGCACCAAGGGGACAGCGCAGCTCCATACCTGCACACTCAGTTTTGTTGTCAGCATGGAATACTGATATAGCTTAACAAAATTTTGATCATAATGCTATTATCTTTGTAACTGAAATTGAGAAACAAGTGATATTTGGTTAGCTCATTCAGGCCCTGTGTACACAACTGTGTGCATTTTGAATGGAACTGTACACTGGATGGATCGGTGTACAATGGACAGTTGTATTCCTTGTGTGTAATTGCTTTGTAAACTGTGCTGCTTTTCAAAGTTATGAATAGTTCGTGTCAGTGCAGCCGAGCACAAAGCGTAGAAGTCATTGCTTGTGATTACGAAACAAGTGCTCTAACTGCGTAAGTACAGCACAAATAAAAATTCTTCTCATTAGCAACACCTGAAAAAATACAAATTACGAAGGTACGCTGTTTATTCAGGGTTTCAAGCAACTCAATCAAAATACAATTTACCATAAAAAATTGATTTTAACATACAATATAAAATTTACTTTGCTTAAAAAAGATATAAACCCCCGGGCGAACACAAATGTTCCACACTGGAGTGCTGTAAAAATCTCTTAACTTACAAGGGCTCTTTCTTTTAACCAACCAGTACTAAACATTACACCAAACATATACTCAATAGAGAAAACACAAATACGGTACTGAATTCCAAATAATTAAGTTAAAATAAGCTCAAAATATTTAACTGCCCTTCTCGTATTAGTACAGAAAATTATTACTGAGATTCACTAGAGCGCCGTGATGGCCTTCCAAAGTCTAGTAACCATTTAAAAAGTGTTCTGACAAGCACGATTTAAAAACGTGAATTAAAAAAACCAACGAACCATCCTCGGTTCGTGTCATTTAAATATTTCACACTTGTGGGTTACCTCTATTGTATCACCATATTGTGCAAGCCGGTGCGGACCCATTCAACAAGCCATCACGATCCAGACGGCTGGTAAAATATGAATATGCAAAACTACTTTCAACCATAATCTAAGTGCAAGGCTACACAACAGAAAACTCTACGGGCCACACACAACTAATAAGTTAAGCCAAAACTAGAATTTAAACACTGAGGGCACAAAATGAATTTAGAATAAAAACTACATGCGCAACCCTAGAATTCCTTGACTAGCCCACACAAAATATTAATTCAAGCTCAATGCATTATACGGCAAACCCACCTATGCTTCTCGCCGTCTGCCATGACGATATTCTACCTGTCGTCAGCTACGAAGCGCTAATGCGTAGCAACCTAACAGTGCATGAAAACTCATCAGGGCCAGGAACATAAATTAATGCGAAGTTACTCAAATGCTTGCTTGCGTAGAAGTGGACGAACCATCAACATAAGCAGAAGGCCCAGGCTTCAAACTGTAGCCAGTGACCAATGGGAGAGAAGCTCGACGCGCATGCGTGGTAGGAGGGGATCCATAGATATGGGAAGGAATAGGAAGCAGGTAGGTTGCCAAGACAGCCCAAAGGCGGAGCGGCCCAGCACAGCTAGTAGTTAATGTTCGGAGCGCACTCTATACTGCGCAATATAAAAAAAAGGACCTTGAAGTGTTGAAGACTGGATGGTCGCGACTTGGCCTAAAACCGTTTGAAAACAGTCACTTGGGCTAAAATTATGTGGCATCATTTCGTTTCAAGTTGCAGGTACATAAAAGAAGAACAAGTTGTAATGGGTAAGAAAGTAGGTGTCCTCACCGTGGTGTTGTACCTGCGCAGCTGTAGTATGCCCTCGACCAGCACGGCGCTCCACTTGGCCTGCGGCAGGAAGTTGGAGGAGTATATGTAGGAGTAGCAGAGTGCGCAGGCATGCAGCCGGAACTGAGGTTCTTCAAGGCTCATGTTCCGCGACCGGCATGTCCTAGCCTCTGCACGAGCTCCACTAGGCACTGCTGCCAACACCGCAACTGTAGAGAGCAGCACCATCCCGGGCCTCCAGCCCATATCTCACTACGGACAAGAAAAACACTACACTTCAGTGCAGTGACTTGGAAACACGTCTAGGTAAATGTTCTTGTCCAATAAGCAAAAGAGGGCTCCAAAATTTTCTCTCACGAGAAAGAAAAAACAAGTGAATATTTAAAGGTAAAGGTTGTTCACGATTAAGTGAGCACTTTTGAAATTAACCTTAGAAAAAATTCACTTACCCTGTCTGGATATCTTTTAATGGGCGCACCGAGTGATATTCGCCCAGCAAAGTTGGTAACGATCGAAGGAAAGTAGTTCCATATCTTAACGTCGAATAAAAAGTGCTAGGTAACTATTTGTGATAACTTGAATTATCTCTGTCGCTTTCTGTTTTTTTTTTTAAATACACCGAAATGTAAAAATGAGTAGATTTGTCAAATATTAATTTTCATAACAATTTAACAGTTTCATTTGACCGATGGATGAATAAAGTGATGAAGCCCATGGCAATTTTAATTTTACATATGGCGGAAGAATACACAAAGTGGATGCAAGTAGGTCTTTAGCAGGGCTTTCAAAAGTGCTGAATTTACCGTGGACAGCGTGCACATGTGTTTGTTTCTTAATTAAGTATTTTTATATGTTCATGTTTGTAGTCACAATGGCGCATATTTATGTGCGTTGTTTTTGTGAAACAGGTGTAAAAACTTTCTAAATATTTAAATAAGGGAACCAGCATAACATGTAAGAGACTACAGAAAGCCGCAAAGGTGCCTTCACTCTTGCTTTGAGATTCAGAGAATGATATCACATTAGTCGCTATCGTGCCTGTAGGCTGATGTCTCGCGCATCTAGGCAGCGAGGAGAAAGCCGGGTATGCTCAGGTTATCACAACGAACCATGCTTCCCACAACGAACCATGCACATTCCAGGAGCGAAGCCCGACTCGGACGGGAGTCTGAGATCGGGAAAGGCACAGAGAACAGACAGGGTACGAACTCAGATGGTAGAATTCTGCACCACACGTGTGGATGGCTATGGTTCGTACGTAAATTTCACATTAAAAATAAAGATTTGTATATTTAAATATATTAATTTCATGGAAACTCAAGGCATCTGGACATCTTATGTCGCTACACCACCGTTTCAGTAACCCACGAGTTATCCTCTATAGTCCCCGGCATACTCGTGTGCAAGTTGTTTGTTCACTGGCCTCTGTCCCAGCCAGTAGCCACTTTTGATGCAGATGGGAAGGTTGCGATTCCGCCCTTGTCCCCTTGCATTTTTATTGACTCTGAAGTCTTCAGCGCATGTTTCTTTTGCCAAGCATTACAGGAGTTAAGAATGACAGACCGGATTTGGGCAGGGAAATACAAGAATAGAACGCATGATTACGAATAAAACATAGAGGACAAATAGTTTTTGGGCAAGATATACTGCTAAAACTAGAATGATATATCGACACTTGCCTAGGTTAACTGTAGGCATGTGAAACAAAATTGCGGAGGTATCATTCCAGAGCTTCGCAAAGGAAAATTTTGAAGCATGTAGGATGCAATTTGGTGGGAATAGGTAGATATTTCCCAATATATTATAGAAAAATTTTATTGTTTAGTTTTTTTAAATAAAATTTGGCATAAAAGAGTCTCTTGTACACATTTTATGGTTGCCATAGATACTGTCAACATATACAGTTAAGTATAAATTTATTATATAGTTTCATACTATAACAAACTAAACTAAAATATTACTGTGGCCACCATTTTGAAAGTAAGTGTTTCACTGTAATAAAAAATACTAAATCACATGGTCTGCCGTAGTACCTCGTGTTTGTCGGATTTGGAAGGAATCGGTGAATTGTTTCCCAAGAGATGACATTTAAACTTTGTTAATAATGTATCGCTCTTATACTAAATGGCGAACAAAATAGGTTACGTATCTGCATATTTAATTTATGTAATATATACTTCCAGCTTACGAAGATTAGTTGAAATTTTTCAAAGCACATGGAAGATATAAAAAATATAGCATATTTATACAACGTGTTTCTGAACAACACCGACAGACTCCGGCGAGTTATTCCTGAAGAAAAAACAAGACGAAAATGTCTGTATAGTCCATTCACGGTTTCTTCGGCCTTCTTGAATCAAACCTTTGAAAAATTTCCCCATGTATGACGTGTTTAGTTATTTCCTAAATACGCCCTGTATTAGAAGCGTTTTATATTTGTGTTCATCAAAGTTACTTTTTTTCCTGTTAAATTTGAAATGTAATTCATATTTTATCTATAAATTATAATGCTTAATTTATAAATAATCTGAATGAAAAACAGGGAGCGAATAGGTATGTTGGTAATGCCTAGTGAGAAATAGTCCTTATACAAAATACTGTTATACTAAGTGTGCACGAATGTGGAGCGTTGTCCCCGTGTGTAATTCTCCAGGATTAATTAAGCTTAGTTTGCACGAGGCGGAGGAATATCCTGGAAGTAGAACTCTAGCAGGGCTTCAGTGAAGGTTGAAGTAACCGTGAATGGACTATATCACTTTTTACCTAAAGTGCAAGTCTGAGCGGCTGGCGTGTGTGTGTGTGGAGATAGAGAGAGATAGAGAGATAGAGAGAGAAAGAGAGAGAATATCCCGGAACTGGCGTGGGCTGGCGGCCGGCACTTGAAGGCCGGAATTAGAGCCGCATGAAGTAACAAACACAGGCGGTCGCCAGGTGGCAGACACACCTCACTCACTCGACGCTCGCCACTTTACAACCAGAGACAATCTGCACCTCGAGCCCAGCCTACCAGCAGACGTCTTACACGGCGTGCGGTAACCAATCACGGACAAGTGCTGTCCTCAGTGCAGTATCCGCACCACGGCACGTTTAAGATGGGTTTACGATTAAAGAGTGAAGAATTAAGAATTATACTCAACGACCTGGTAACAACACGGAAAATTACAATAAGAAGATTTGCAGTTTATGATTGAATTAGCAACTGTTAAGTCTAGCCAATCAAAATCGTAGGAGATGTAATCAACCGAAATAACCTGGAAAAATTGACAATTTACATATATTTAACTATCTGTGTTTACTGCTTGTGTAATAGTCTTAAAAAAAAAAAAAAAAAAACTCGTGGAAGCTTATAGAAGGGGAAGCCGATGCCAACATTAGGCATTTACATCAATAAATATGAAAAGTTTAACTAAAGCGAATTCAACAATCTCTTCCACGAAAGAAAACATGAACATGAACTATTTTTTAACTAAGAGGATACTGTCTCTCGGTTGAAATAATTACTTTCATACGATTTCACAATACGATATAACCTAAATACAAGTTGTAGATACAGTTTCCCGCCAACAACAACTGTCGCTGTGCTCTGATTGGCTACTTCGTCTTCACTTTAACTTAAGATATAAAATATAACGATCTCTTAAGTCACGTCACGTTCGCACACGACCCGTCAACACCCGTACACGACAGTCATAAACTAATACCCATGAATACATTGAATCATATCTTAAGCACACGGCGAACTTATTCTGGTAAGTCGATCGTAAACCCACCTTTACTCCAATCGAACATCCATGTCGTTTCGCTTCTATACAAGCAGCGGTTCTATGGCGTGCGCCTCACGCAACTGCGCGTGTACTCGGTACTGTTGGGGCCGCGGTGGTGAAGTGGTCAGACTACTCGCCTACCTCCCAGGCGAACCGGGTTCGATTCCCGTTGGAGCTGCTCCCCCGGATGTTCGCACGTGGGAACCGTGCAGGAAGATGCCGCTGGTCGGCGGGTTTTCTCGCGTATATCCCGGTTCCTCCCGACTTTGCATTCCGGCGCAGCTCCAAACTCACCTCGCTTCACCCTTCATCGGCTCTCAATACTGTAGAAGTGAATATTGTCTATTCGCGCTATCTTCACTGTTTTGGTATCTTAAGTTTTGTAATATTTCTGTATGCATGACGTGTTCCTTGTTTTCTAAAATTTGCCATGTAAAACGAGCTTTTATATGTATGTATACAATTATGAATAAAATAATAGTAATAGTTGGCAACACTGTGTACGAGGTCTGTCTGTGTGAGGAAATACGTCGAGATGAAGAGAACAGGTAGACCTGCGTACCGCTCGTCGCTTTCTGACACAACATTCAGCTTGTGGCGGCGATGTCAATCAGGTTAGTCATATGTTGCATTTGATGAGAACTTCTTTGTCGATAGTTTTTGTTTGTTGCACTTTATAAGTTACAATTCTAAAACACTCTCTTCAGTGTCTTCATAAACTAGGGGCTTAGCCCGTGACCTTTTTTTTTTTTGTATTGTCACGTACCTAGAACAGTTACAATGTTACAAATTTTTTTGTTACCATACAAAGAACGAAAAAAAATATGATGTGAAATTAACTCAACATTGGATATATAGGCCATTCCCGATTGGAAGCGACTTATGAAAATCAACATTTGAAAAAACACTCTAGGCATAACATGTCACCTGTTTTTTAATAACCTGTATTCCAAAAATATATAACACGTGGTTAACTTTAGAGTACTGTATTATTGAATAAATGAAACTTTACCTTAATATCTTCTATAACTTGTAATATTTCTTTCTTTTTTAAATATGAATTAACAACAGCGAGAGCAGCGACCGGTTGGCAACGACCGGTAAGAAATAGTTCACAGTTAAAATATTATTTTAACGTCGTTTTTCAGTATACTATTTGTAAATTAAACGGTGCCTATCGAAATATTCAAATATTTAAGTAGCCCCAATATCAACATATCACATTTTTACAGTTTAAAATAACAGCGGAAAATATCGTGAGTAGGCCGTAATTGTACGGTATTGTTTTATTGAGCTAGAAAGCAATTGAATAACTGTCTGCTGGCGAGGCTTGTCGCACTCTTTCTCTTTCTTCGTCTCTTTCACACTCGGAAAATTTCACTTCGCTAGTAAGCAAGGACATTATACATCTTTTCAATTGTACAATATTTCATACTTATTACAGCAAAATAATGATTTTTGAATTTGTAATTTACAACTGAAAAGAAATTCTAATGCTTGAATACGTATTCTAATATATTTAGATATGATGGCGGGGCAGTTACCTAGTGAAGTTAGCAGACGTGGCCAGCCATGACATGGCGTGTTGATTTTTGTCAAACGAAACATAAATTATTCTTACTCCGAAAAATACTTCAAATTAATACATCACATTTGTAGACGTTGTGTTTTTTAAACCTACCTAGACAAGTTACGATGTTGTGATAAATCTGTTTAAACGGCAGTAATAAATATATTGTGACGTGTGTTTCGTTAATCACTGCGTCTGTGAAATGGCGTGCCTTTGTGCATCATGGTCGATACGCTGGCCATGTGTGTGTGTGCGTGATTTCAAATATTTGATTATCTCTATACATACGTTTTAAAGGTGAACTGTTTTTATTAAGAAGTTATTAATTTACATCCACATCTGTTTATTTATCACAACGTTGTACCTTTGCCCTAAGGAGTTTGAACACAGTCGTGTGACATAATTTGCCACAATCCCAGAAGAAAAATATTAAGCCCAGCCCGATAAATTTCAATAAACCTAATAAACAGTAAGTAGCAATACATATAAATATGAGCAGAATAAAAGTTATCGTAGGCATATTTATGCGCATGTTCACCGCTATATTTTAAAGTTTGTATGACAAAAATGAGCAACGCTAGTTGCGTGCTTGAATTTAATGTGCCTTTTTCGTGTGACTGGTTGTTCCTTCGTTTTAATATTTATTCCAACTGAGGCCGTTCTTTTAAAGAAATGACCCAACACACATCAATACCAAAAGGATTATTACCTCGCAGTTTTAACAGTGTTAACCACAGTCGCGGCAAAATATTAACGTGCATTACTTGTATTGAACTATGTTGTGGAAAACAAATATGTTAATGTAAAATAACCGTAAGAACTAACGTAAATTCCGGCATTTTTAAATCATCATAAAGTTGACCTAAATAATGTTAGAGGTCTAAACTTATATTCATACGGAATGGTTTTTGTAATAAGCCAGAATTCTTTGAAAAGTTCTAAACTGTAAACAACACATTTGACAGGTATAAAAGTAAAAGTCGCATTTCAATGTTTATTTTTAGGTTTAGCGAAAGTATACGAACATATGTACACACGCAATGGAATGTAAACATTGATTTTGACAGATGCTACATGGAAGTCACATGGCAATGTTTGTTTACATTTGGCGGAAGGATACGAAACTGGCCTGCAAGTAGATATTTAGCAGGGCTCCGAGAAAGTTGCTTCCAATAGGGAATGGACTATAAATCTATCACTAAGCCACTGCGGCCCCACTTGGAATCGCTCTATTCACTGAGCCACTAAGACCCTATTTATTATATATCTATACACTTGGCCACTGTGGCCCCATTTGATATATTTCTATCTACTGAGCCATTGCGGCCCCACTTGATATAGTTATATCCACTGGCCCACTGTGGCCCCACTTGGAATATTAACTTAGCTACTGTGGCCCCACTTGGAAATTAGCTCAATATTGAAGCGAGACATTTAAAGTAAACAACAATGATATTCCATTACCTTCATATCTCTCTGCAATAATCTCCATGCATACAAAACTTTCATATGGGAAAAAAATAATTTAAAAATTAGTTGTTAGGGTAAAAGGTAATGATTACATAATATGATCTTGCTGAAATTTGAACTTGGCCCGTATTTGACCCGGAGGATTCGCTATGCAAAATTTGAAGATCTTCTGTTGCGTTTCAGGGGACCTAGAATTACTAAAGACGGACAGACAGACAGGCAGACAGACAGTGATCGTCTCATTATATAGGATAACTCCAGTTTAGATGACATAGCCCTTCCTTCGTTTTATTATCAAAGCATAAACCTTCCCTAGTCGTCAGTATAAAATATAATACCATAGAGAGTGTCTACGGCAGCAGTGAATATTAACAGCTCTGTGGATGAAACGAGACCATCTGGCCCACACGCAGAGTAGCAATATAATCGCCTCTGTTTGCCCGTTGCGCCATCGCCCGGCGAGACCAGTAACTTAACACTACCCAATCACTCCTCTTGACGAGATATTCGAACATTCACGCCCAAAGGCCGTGTGCACACGTGCGGACAATGTCCGCGTGGCGCCACTGCGGCGCTGCAAAAGCGTTCCATGAGGGCTTGGCTTATATGTAGCAGTGCACACGCAGCTGCGGCGCTGCCGCGGTCTATGTCCGCACGTGTGCACACGGCCTTAAGGTGCGACAAGAGTGAATCCAGTGGCTCGCCACTTGAGACACTAGAGGGAAACTGACGTGACTACAGCGCTGCCTTGTATCAGGCCTGTAAACTTGCTGCAGATTGCGGAGAAATATTCTTGGCATCGTTTCTTCTATGTAATAATTGTAGTCAACTGAGGATTTTCTATAAGTCCATACAGCTCAGTATCTTCATTTCTTCCTTTTAGTAACGTTCTGCCATATGTCAAATAAACATTGCCACCTTGTCCACGTGCAAACATCCAATTTATAGAAAAGTCAATGTGTTACTCTAGGCTATTCACGGTAAAGTGAACACTTTTGAAAACCCTGCTTAACATCTACTTGTATGCCCGTTGTGTAGTCTTCCGCCTTTGGTAAAATTAACATTGCCATTGACCTCGTGTTGGTCAAGTGAAACTGTAAAATTATTACGAAAGTAAATAATTTACAAATCTGCTAATTTTTTTACACTTTTGCGCATTAAATAAAACAGAAAGCGAACGAAGTAATATAAGTTACCACAAATGGTTACCTGACATGTTTTATTCGAAGTTATTATATGGAACTACTTCCCCTCTTACGTTATCAACACTACTGGGCGTATGTCACTCAGTGCGTCCATTAAAATATATGTAGATAGGGGCTGTGACATTTTTCTAAGGTTGATTTCAAAAGTGCTCACTTTATCGTGAACAGTCTTTAACATGAAAATTCATGCTCTTTGGTTGGTACAACTTACCGACTTCAGTAACCATAAATTTAAACATTAATTCTGCAATATGTCAAGTTTTCATAAATATGCAGCCAGCTTAACTGGCAACCTGTATGCCATGATGTGTGTACTCCAGCACGTTCGTAGCAATGGACAGTATTTTCATTTGAAATGTCGATTTGAAGAACGCTTACTTTATCGTGAACTGCGTTTATATTCAATTACGTCATTACAGTCAGAGATGCGAGGTCCCAAACATGCCGGAACTCTTTCACGGGTGATGTGGCAATCTAGAAGAAAGCAGGCCTTTCTTGTAATATATATATAATATAAAGCAATCTTAAGTGTCTTCACTTAGGGGAAGGATTAATTTTTATAGTGAGTCATCACTGGTATGTTGCCAGACGCGATATTCAAAGCTGGTTTCGTTTGCTGTTTTGGAGGAGTAAAATATTGTGTTTTCAATGTGTCCGATATTCTTTAAAGTAGCATTCCTTAGTAGTACTCGGTTTTAGTTTAAAATTAGGAGAACTTCAGGATAAGTTAAGTTAACTCTTATCTAAATGCCAGACATGAACTAGACTGCAACAATATTTAAGTTACACCTGGGCAGTCAAATAATTATTTTATTGTTTAGGGATATTACAACTTTGATTCATTTATTATCAGGCAAATCGAGGGGAAATTTATATTCTGCATGTTCCAGTATTTGGCTTGTGGAGTAAGACAGCAGGGATAAAAATATCCCTGCTGTCTTACTCTTTGAATACCACTTGTTTTTAATTAGAATCCAACGGATGCCATGTTCGTTTGGTGCGTGGTCTTCGACACGATTACTTTAACGGTATAAGGGGTGGCTGTCTATAAACAACAATCAAATTGACAAATATGTTTATTATATTGCCAAATACACTACTGATTACCAGAACAAACGTAAACAATTTCATTTCGAAAACATTAATAAAGTCTATTTTTGAAGCACATTTATAAATTAACATAAACTAATCCACTTACGTTTTTCCTTTGATACATCATTTATTCCAAGTGTTCAACTTGTAATTTTCAATTAGTAGACTTACGTTCATAAATATATCTTTGGAACTGTGGTATATAGCACTATAGTACTACGACAAATGGTAAGCTTCTTTTTGTAGTCCTTCAACGTAAGACTTTTGCTCGAGCACACTCAACTGCTCCACATTTCTCCTGACAGTTTTAAAACAAACGCCGCATGGTTTCTTATGGAGTATTATTAAGTTGGTAAGTAGCACTCGACTCAATGCTCTCTATAGACGTGGAATACGTTCCCGTGATGCCCATTCTATACCCGGGCAACTGCAAAAGGAGGTACGGTGAGTATAGGCTGTTCACGATTAAATGAACACTTTTGAAAGCCCTGCTTAAGATCTACTTGTATGCACTTTGTGTCTTCTTCCGCCTTGTGTAAAATTAACATTGCCGTGGGCCTCGGCACTTTATTCATGCGTCGGTCAAGTAAAACTGTAAAATTATTAGGAAAGTAAATATTTTTAAAATCTGCTCATTTTTACACTTCTATGCATTATAAAAGCAGAAAGCTAAAAAATGTATTTAATTTATCACAAACGGTTACCTAACACCGTGTATTCGACGTTAATATATGAAACTACTTTCCATCCATCGTCACCAACTGTGCCGGGCACATATCACTCAGTGGATTAGCCCGTTAAAATATATACACGCGAGACCAGTTACTTTTTTGTAAGGTTGATTTCAAAAGTTCTCATTTTATAATGAACAGGCTTTACGAAGGTTGGTGACCACAGAAAACAAACCTGGCGTCATGTCTCAACTAACAGTATCACATAAACGGATTTTCAAGAGAAACCTAATCCACCACGATTATTCGCGGACCAGATCGAAACATATGCTGTGCTATGGCAATCAGTTCTTCGATTCTGGTGGACAAATTGTTAAAATACTCTGCTCTTAAAGCAGCAACACAAGGGTAAAGTGTGGATTTGTTCGAAGTAGCACCGAGCGAGGCGGCGCAGTGGTAAACTCACTGGACTCGCATTCGGGAGGACCCGGGCTCGATTCCCGCTCCGGCCCTCTTGGTTTCTGCTTTCCATGGTTTCCCGAAATCACTCCAGGAGAATGCTGGTATGGGTCCCCAACCAGGGCCCTGGCCGATTCCATCCCGATCATTCCCCAATACCTCCCCTCTGCGCAACTTGCACCGTCTCTAATGACCTCGCTGTCGACGAGACGTTAAGTGCATCTACCCGCCTACCTTTGAAGTGGCGTCGCTGTAAACTTCCCGGAGGCTGGATGACTTCTCTCAAGCTCATTCACTCAGTTTACAAACGAACCTGACTTTCGCACAGAGTTCGAATTGCAATATGACCCCGAATGGAGAACATTTGCAACGGTATGGAACAGTGGACACAGTGCACGTATACAAGTCTACACTCTATAAAATTTCTTTCGTACTTTTTCAAGAAAAATACTTGGAAACTCAGTTGTAAAACTACAAAGATTTTTCTTGTAAAATTTGCAAAAAATTTCTTTGAATTATTGCAAATGGTAGCCTTGTATTAAGATGCAATGAATTAGTAACAGAGAACAACTAAAAAAATATTCAATACATAATTTACAAAAAGAAAATTACACCTCGCCAGCACGGGGATTAGAAATCACAACCCCGCGTATTATTTGCCCACACCTTTATCCACAAGACCAACTAGACATACGATATCAAAGCTTAGTTTTACTGTAAATATAGGTACAAGTACATACAAAATAATATTTCCGCTATACGGTTAAGAAGAATAGGCGTGTGTGTATGTATGTTTATATATATATATATATATATATATATATATATATATATATATTGAATTGTTGAGTTAAAAGATTTGGACGCCTATTAACAAGGTAGATGTTAACAGTCGATTTAAGAGTTATGTTTAACTAGGAAACACTAATAAATGATGAATTATATGGTCACGTTTTATTGAACTTGTCGTTTTATTATAATTATTCTAGTTGTTTTAAGTGTTTTGCGTAATTCGAACTTGCAATATATTTCTTTTTGCACCAATACTTTTCGTACAAACAGCTTTATACGGTTTTACGTTGTTGAGTGTCCGCCATTTTGCTGAAGCTCGTGGATACGGCTCAGTATAGTACAAACTTTTCCTAAGGTCTATTACAAACACGACCTCGGATCGAGTTTCAAACCACGACGGTGGAACTGGGCATAAGACAATGGACTGACGTATGCGAGAACCAATACAAACGTGTTTGTGAGTGAGAAAAAACACCACCGACCAGTGGGTTACTAACAAAAACCTCTGTTCGGATTGGAGTGACACGCCTATAATGAAATATCGAGTTGTTACCAGTGTTGTTTAGAAACTAAATACCTTTAAATATAAAAAATAATTATTGAATATTTCATTTATAAATCCTGGACGTATAGATTTTCTAAAAATATTCATTTAACCTTTTACAACAGGCAAGCTTATTCTGTGTATGAAGAGTACATAAGTTGCGGAAGTTTAGACAATTTTACGAATTACCATATCCTCAAGCAAATATGTTTGGGGATTTGCAGTGAAACTAATTTTTACATGAAACGTAACCTATGAAAAAAGTTACCTTAAATTCGCCATCACAGAACTTTCAGCATGAATTAATTGTACGTCCCAGTGCAGTGATATTGTCATATAAGGTCCAAATTTGTAAGAGCATTCAGCGTAATTTAATTGCAAGATCATAAGCATACAAGGGCACTTAAAAGGTTCGTGAAAACTAAACACCAATTGCTGTCAGTTTTTATAGAATTATTTACACTGAAAATCACCTGAATAGAACATTTCACACTTCTCCGGAATCGCTATGTTTTTTTACGAATTGAACATAACATTCCGTCGTGTCTTTGCGGATGTAATACTTGCGCTCTGTGCATGTGGTGTTACGAACTAGGTTGCACAAAATACAGAGTGTTGCAATATTGCATGTCAGTACTTCGGGGAAACATTCCTCACATCTGGAGGATGAAAAAATGTTATGTGAACATAGGTCCGCAAATGCTTCGTTTCTTCACTACAGCCCGTAATACATAATGGGTCATAACACTGTACGTTATGTACATGAATAGGAAAAATTCGCGAGTTCAATGACCTGTAAGCTAGACTCCACAGTCGTGTGTACACTCGAGCCTCAGATGTTTGTTCATTGGCTGCTGCCCCATAGAGTAGCCAGTGTTACTTCACACCCAGCAGTATGACACTCGCTACTTGTATGCCTGCAAGTCTGCTATTGGCTCAGAGTCGTCCAGGGAATGTCTCATAAACTATGATCCAGTTGCAAAGCCAACTTCAGTGTACACTTGTTTGACGTCCATCTTTTCCTGAAATGAACTAGCGAAATGTCCCTATCTGTAGTTATTTATTACGGGCTGTAGTGAAAAACGAAGCATTTACGTACCTATGTTCATTAACATTTTTTCATTCTCCCGATGTGAGGAATGTTTCCCCGAAGTATTGACATGCAATATTGCAACACTCTGTATAACTAAGGTTGGGTAGGCGGTTCATATTTAGCACATCTAGGGTACAATATACACAGTAAAAATTTTCTGGTAAACGCCCTAAACTGTAATTGAAGTTTTTAACCTACGCAGTATATGATAATAGCCAGGACCACCTGGTTTCTGCAAAAAATAGTTCAGGACTACTTTCACTGCAAAACACTATAGCTCAGATACACTTTCGTGATTGGATGGTTTTAACTGTCTCACATTGCAGGTGTCTGCCCACGAATCACGGATACTCAGGGTCGAAGTTACCTAATTCTGATTGGCGCGGTCAAGTAAGGAACTTTCTCCCGACAAAGACACGTGGCCAATAATCAAAGGAAAACTGCACGTTTGCCATAGGATGTTGAAGTCTATACTTCGCTTAAATCTTTTCGCGAAAAAACAGGTGGCCCTAGTAACGGTACTACGTATCAGGCTGAAAATATGGGAATGTTTAGTATCGCTGCTATACAAATAACGCATTTGGCTCTTTCCCGAGAAACTGTACGAATGTTTACTATTCGCACTTTGACACTGTACGTATACACTGATATGGTAAATTTACAAATAAATTCTTAGAGTGTATGCTTCTGGCGTGAATGTGTTGTTTCGCGACTTCACCGACAAAGAAACTATGTGCATTCGCGTGAACTATTTGAGAAGCGGTTGGCGACGAGCGGTACGTGAAGCGGCGCAAACTGCGACGACGAGGCGTGAGGTCGCACACGCGTGTAAACAAGCGATCGCAGATCCACACATCCCGAGGAAAAACACGAGCCGCGGGTCGCCACCGCGTGGACGTGAAAATAATCTTGAGAGGCGAGGGGGTTAGTGGCTGCATGTGGAATCAAGGCCACGTACGGCGGGCGATGTTTACCCCAGCTCACCTTGCTCCAGTTACCGAGCGCTAGACATCTGCACACCAGGCGTGTCACCGGCAAGAATAAACAAGCCAGCCACCGCACTACAAACAAATACACTTTGATTTATAACATTTCACGATACTAGAAATATTATGTAAGTCACGTTATTGTGTCACGATGCTGATAAATGCTGTTCAAAATAAAGTGAGCACTTTCCAAATCAACCTTAGAAAACAGTCACTGCCCCTGCCTGCAAACATTTTAACCAGGCACACCGAGTGACATGCGCTCAATAAAGTTGGTAACGATGGATGGAAAATACTTCCATACCTTAACGTCGAATAAAAAGTGTTAGGTAATTTACACACTGATTCAGACGTGTGTAGTGAGATTTTTTTTTTACAGAGCAAGCAATATAATAGCCCCACATATTTGAGTGTTTTATATAACATTTAGTCAAATTCCATTAAAATAGGATACTTACGCACTTTACAATACAATAAATGGTTTGCTAGGGCCGGGCTGTGGTTCCAATTTCAATTTCTCCTAACAAACGCAACTTCCAGCTTTGCCCACCCTCCGCATGTATTTACCGTTGTATAATACCTAACATTAGTTGTAAAAACGGAAACGAAATAAATGTAATAATAATTAAACTGTATATTATTTAGACAGCTTACAACAAATAAGAAATCTCCCGTTTTCCAGAACACTTTCATCCACTTTCCAAGGAACAATGTATAACTGGAGGGCGCAAATATAACGACTGCATACCCTGCCCGTGTTGTCGCTTGCGAGTTCGATTCATCGCTAGTCGCTCCGGTTCGTGGAAATAAATACTAGATAGCAGCACTATGCGTGTATACGAAAACTCTGTTTCTCGAATCGAAAACGGGGAACTTAGAATTAAATGTGTTCAAAGTTAAGGCGAAAACTATAAAGGGTTAAACATTTCCAATACATATAGGGTAAGCATTGCTTAACTGGCGTCTATGGAATTTACGCTACTGCTTTGATTTATGACGTTTCACAATACTATAAATACGATGTAAATCACGTTATTGTGTCATGATGCTAATTGAACTAATGCAGTTGGTTAATGACGAGGCGTAGTCACGGTAAAGCTATCTCAGTAGCTTGTTAGATCAACGCATACTCTAAATTTGAATCAGTTAGAATTTCACTGTTTAAATCAGTTAACATCATCTGACATACTCAGCAGTCACTTCAGTCACTTTAACCGGCAAACAAGTGAAAAAAATGCCAATTTTCATTCTCTTTTGATTCAGTGATTTTTTCCACTGATTCATCAACCATTTCATTAGCTGTTTTTAAGTGACTAGATTTTCCACCTATGGATCTGTTAAACAAGATGTGTCAGTTGAAAAAAAAAAAGCGTTAACTAATAAAATCCACAAAAATATTGTTTAAAATGTGAGTTTCGTCGTTTAAAACACTATTTGACAAGGCGACAGGAACACTTGGCCTTTCATTTCCGTTTTCACGTCATTCTCTTCGTTTTCAAGTTTCATCGTAGCTCTCGGATTGAATATTTTAACTGAGTCAAATGTGGCGAACAAATACTATTTGTTTTGAAAATCCAAATGTTACCAATTATACTCAAATATAGAGGGAAAGATATGAATCTTAATGTAACATATTTCTGATCGAGATATACAACTCATATATTTTTCTAACGGGCGACTACGTTGGCTTGGTAGCTCAGCTGGTAATGTAACGTTCTAGGACTGTAGTTGTTGTGACTTCAATCAAACGACACCGCAAATTTCTTATATACTTTTTAAAAAATTATGTCAAATTGCACAATATAAACAGCTACTTTCGGAAATATGTTTATTTAAATAAAAACAATATTTTATTTACTGTACGCTTTTGTACGTCACTAATTCCATCAGCGAAATGTTTCACTGAAACACCCAGTAATTTTCCGCCGATTAAGTGGAGCCATTCTCACTGATTGGAGTGGTTGTATTTCACTATGAATCAGTGACTTCCCACTGATTCGAATTCAGAGTGTAGTCTTTGGGAAGGCTAATTCCACTTCACGAGCAGTATCTGGCCGTAACTCTTTCGGACATGGATAAATATGTCATTTTAGGTTTCGAAAGGAACAAGTTATTTGATGTTTAGAACTGCACGATTGTTAGCAGATCACCGCGGAGTTGTTTAGTACGCACATGCGCGTTTCCTTTGAAGTGAGAGTACTCGCATTCTCTGATTGGCTTAGCGAAGCTCTGCTAAGGGACTTCGTGTCTGAATGTCTACTGCATCATGTGAGAAGCATCCATATTGGCTGGCCTACCAACTGGCGAGCAGCTTACAATGGAGAACGGCGTTCCACATTTATCCGGCGCCATTTTGCTGGTGCGTGTAGTTGAATTGAACTTCTGCATATACTCGAATGCTCGGTAGCACTAATATTTTCCCCGATCCGAGATTTAATGATCCTAGTAAAGAACCAGGATCCTGTTTGATCTTGGTTTCAATGTAAAAGTCCTGCACCGACGAAGTTTAATGATACTTGATCTCCGTTCCATCGATCTTGGTTTCAAAGTGAGAGATCGAGATTAAGTATGAGACAAATTTTGCTATTGGTTCATAATACATGACGTCGTGGAAGTAGGAGTATTTTTCACTATCCATAGAACTAGATGTGCAACGTTTGATCTGTTTTGGGTGAATTATTATTGTACGAATTTTACTGAATAATATTCAAGTGCGCATAATGTTGTTTTAATTCCCCAAGAATACAATCGAACGTAGTTCTATCTGTTAGCGTACTTTCAAACCACATTAATCTACGATGGCTGCTGATCTCGGATCGAGATTTCGAACCTCCAATTTGGGGTTTGGGGGGCGGGGGGGTTCGAAATGAACTTCATCTCGATCTCCAGTCCAGCTCTGAACCCGAATTGTAAAACAGTTTTCTTCGTTGATCTTAGATCCGACCTCGGATCGAGTTTCAAACCACGATGGTGGAACTGGGCATAAGACAATGGACTGACGTATGCGAGAACCAATACAAACGTGCCAGAGTACCAGCGGTATCGTCCGGCTCTATTCCTACACGCAAAAGAAATACGATTGCTAAACCCCCCCCCCCCTCCCAAACACAACGAGGGAAAATAACCCGGTTCGTTTGAGGTGAGTAGTCTAATCACTAGACCAATGTGGCTCCGAAAAAAGGGGTTGAGTTCGATAATATTGTAACCAGCTGTTTATGAGACCGAAAATTTTTACAGGTGCGCCAGTTTCGTTCGCCTTCTTTATATGCAAACTGCTGCACGAACAGGTACGGAAAGTTGCCTACTCCCTGTGTTCTTTTGCTAACTTCAGTTTAAATTTTAATAGGCTTAATGAATGTTCCGAACATTTTGATATAGCCTGTTCACAGAAAAATAAGCACTTTTGAAAGCCCTGCTTAAGATATACTTATATACACGTTGTATGTTCTTCCGCCTAATGTAAAATTAATATTGACATGGGCCTGATCACTTTATTCATGTCTCTGTCAAGTGAAACCGTTGAATTATTAGAAAAGTTAATGTTGTACAAATCTGCCCAATTTTACACTTCGATGGATGAACAGCTACAGAAAACGAGAGAAATAATTTAAGTTATCACAAATGGTTACCTAAAAGTATTTGTTCGACGTTAATATATGGAACTACTTTCCCCAACACCGTTACAAACTTTACTGGACACATGTCACCCATAGCGCCCGTCAAAACATATGCAGGTAGGGGCAGTGACAATTTTTCTAAGGTTGATTTCAAAAGTGCTCACTTTGTCGTGAACAGCATTTACAAGGAATTATTGTTTACATTAGCCCATAGATGTCGTTTGTATTTTCACACGTAGTTTAAAAATTATATACAGGATGGTTCTCAATTAGGCCGAAGAACTTCGGTAGGTGATTCTTAATGAAAAATTAAAAGGAAAGCGTATGTGACACTTTATACCTAAACCGAATATTAAGGGAGGAATGAGCCCTTAAAAAACGAGGGTTTAGACCTTATTAGTGCAAAATATCGGTAACGAAGAAAAATACAATGACAACTCTCGGAACGATATTGTATGTTATTGGGAGCTTCAACGTAAGAGCCGATGTTTTGTACAAATACGGCTAAAAATATCGGTAACGAAGAAAAATACAATGACAACTCTCGGAACGATATTGTATGTTATTGGGAGCTTCAACGTAAGAGCCGATGTTTTGTACAAATACGGCTTAAAATATCGGTAACGAAGAAAAATACGACAACTCTCGGAACGTTATTGTATGTTATTGGGAGCTTCAACGTAAGAGCCGATGTTTTGTACAAATACGGCTTAAAATATCGGTAACGAAGAAAAATACAATGACAACTCTCGGAACGATATTGTATGTTATTGGGAGCTTCAACGTAAGAGCCGATGTTTTGTACAAATACGACTTAAAATATCGGTAACGAAGAAAAATACAATAACTCTCGGAACGTTATTGTATGTTATTGGGAGCTTCAACGTAAGAGCCGATGTTTTGTACAAATATGGCTTAAAATATCGTTTTTTTAAGGGCTTGTATCTCCCTTAGTTTTCGATTTATGTATAAACTGTCACATGTGTTTTTCTTTTACTTTTTCAAAGAAGAATCACCTCCAGAAGTTTGTCGGTCTATTTGAAAATCACTCTGTATATATAACTTTGACTTATACTATTAAAAGACATTGATTTCGGGCAGCTGCATTTTTCAGATACTAATTCAAAAGTATCGTGTCAATGGCGAACTACCAGCCTACGCATATTTGTGGCAATATTTTAATTCTCAGACAAACAAGATTGGTTTCATGTATCATTAAAAAGTAGTATAAAAATTCCGATTCGAGCACAACCGCACAAAAAGTGACTCAAAAAGATGCGTTTGGGAGAAGTTGCAAAAAGTGACTCACAAATTTGCGTTTGAGCACAACCGCAAAAAAGTGGCTCAAAAAGTTGCGTTTGGTCAGATCGTAGTCTTTAGAAAAAAAAGTTGCGTTAAACTTTGCGTTTGAGTGCATCTGCAAAAAATACGCGTAAAAAGTTGCGTTTGGGCGCAGTTGGAAAAAAAGTGTGTAAAAAAATTTGAAAATGTAAAAAAAAAATATTGTGTATTATAAAGACGGATCAGTTGCTAAATGTATTAAACGGAACCAAACAATTTAAGAAACTTTCCGAACTTACAATTGGGCAGTCCTATCCCATAAACCATGCTGAAAATAAATGATACACGGTATGGATACAAAGTGATCATTACTTATGGATATTTTAAAGTAACCTTACCAGACAGATATGTTCCGATTTTCAGTGTAAAAGTTTTGAATGACGTTAATCGTGGAGGTGTAAGTTTTGTTTATGATGGAATGGTGGATTGTGGTGTTAAACAAATGCATTCTATTCGGTTTTTTAAAGAACAAAAGATCGTCGTCGTATAATTAGACATCAGTTGATTTTTATTTGTGTCCATATCTCTATAAAGTTTTAATGGTTATTCAATCATTAACACACAATTATCGGTCTGACTTCAGCAATGTGCTACAACATAGCCTAATTAAAAATTTATATACTCATCTCCAAATTCGACATATTAAAGTAGCCGAAACATTGAATTCTTTTTCTAAATCTTTCATTGCACTTTCTATAGAAATATTATTCATCTTTATCACATGAAACTTTAATAGTTTTTAAACTGTTAAAGTTATTATATATAGAATAATACTACTTCTAACCCAAAAAAATATCTACTGTGTCATCTCTAATACCACTGTTATTTCGGACAAATCAAAGTTAAGTAACTTACCTTTTTCATCCTTAATTTCAACTATTATTTCATTAACTTTATTTGTTTGCACTGGAAAAAATAATGGATAAGTTGGTTCGTAATAGATCGTGTTGAAAAACAAAATATTGTTCTTGGTTTAAAAGTGGTAATTATGTTAGTTTCTCTATTATTATATTCATTATGTTTTAATATCATACCATTTATTATATTACAGTGTATAATTATTGTTTCAAATGGAGCAAATTTTGGAATTGTATCGCCATAATGATCCACATTTGCTTTCAAAGTTTTATTTTCTACGAAAACCAAAAGTTTTTCTATTGAACCCCGTTTTCCAAACTGTAATTTAAACATACGTTTTGCTTTCACTCTGTTTGTTATTTTATCCAGCTCGAAAGATATATCATTTTCCTTCCCACCCACTGAATCTACACTAAATGAAAAAATTGCTTTTATAATTTTTTCAAGATCTTTTAAACTATATTGACAAACTGGAATATAAATTGCTGATTCCATATCATTCCGACCCACACAATATAGCTTATTTCTCCCAGAGATAATGTTATGCGTTAGATAAGTTGTATAGAACTGAACTAAAGCCAATGAGTGCCCCTCTATCTCTAAAGGGTAATGTAGTCTTTTCTTTAAAAATTGATTTGTTATCTGTTAGTTTGAATACTTTACTCATTTATTATATATAATAAAAAAATATATTAATAAATGAGCAAGAAAAACATGAACCATGTAGACTGGGATATTAAAATAAGAATACCGGACAAGACTGTATCGATAAAACGTCATGGAGAGTTATTACCTAATAATATTATATATTTGATAGTTGGTCCTAGTAACTGTGGAAAAACTACACTTATGATAGATCATTTTATATATGGTCAGGAATAGTTGGACTTTGGTACTCTCTATGTGTGTTCAAAAAGTCTGGACCAACCAAAATATATCAATTTAAAGAAAGACATAGATGTAGCATCAAAATTATTTAATGAACCAATAGCATACTTCTTTCCATCAAATGAAGAAATGGTTGATGTAAATGAATGTCATAAAGAGTCTGTAGTTGTTTTCGATGATATATTTGAATTAAAATATGGTAAGAGATTACATTACTCGCGGTAGACACAAAGATATTGATTGTTTCTATTAAGCCCAGACATACTCAAAAGTACCTAAACAGCTTATAAGACACAATGCCAATTTTCTTTGCATATTAAGACAAGACGATACAAATCTTAAACATATTCATAGTGATTTTGTTGGTGGTGATATGAAGTTTGAGATATTTAGGGAGACTTGTTCAAAATGTTGGAATAATGAATATGGTTTTGTTACAATAGATATGATTTGTAAGTTAATAATGGTAAGTACCGTAATAAAATTAAAGATTTTTTAAATTCTTAGATTATAAGTAAGTTTTGTTTTTAATGGAAGTGTTTCCATTAAAAACTAACATAACCTGATCAGTTTAAATGAATTCATATACCATAACAATTTCAATAAACACAATTGTACCTTCGGGTACATTGTGGGCTTTTGGTATTTTAAAATATATCATATCATCAGGGTATACATCAAAAGTTTTATAAATGTCAATTTTTTTCTGGTGATGGTATAAGTTGATAACACTTTAATATTGTTCTGGTTTTATTATTATTTCAACTATAGTTCCATCTCTCATAAAAAAAAAAAATTCAATTTGATTAACAAAGTAAAATATTTTTTCTTTTGAATTGTATTTTCCAACTAAACGAATAATGATAATTCTGTTTTTTCTGATAGTACTCTAAATAGAATGCATACATCGGTGCAATGGGATCTCCCACATGTATTAGTCTTTTTTGTTCAAAATCTATATTATCATCTACTTCCAAGTAAGTAAGATAGGCTTTATCCAATGATCTTTTATTTCTTGTCAGTGTGGCTATAAAGACATTGAACTGTGTGTAGGAAACAAAATCATTAGGATTTATCTTCTCAGTAGTTGTATCATTGTCCTTGTGTTTTTTAATTTGATCTTCTATTCAAGAGTTAATGAATGTATTTAAACATATATCTATCGTTTATTAATAGTAAAATTTTTTTTGGAAATTTAAAATTATGTGAAAAGTGATTTAGCACAATTACACACAAATGACCACAAGTGACTTGATTGAAATTTTGAATTCTATCATTGTTATAAAATATATTACTTCCGAGATATGCTATTAATTGTCGAGGTGGAATTCCACCAAATGAATCAAAATAATAATTGATGTTTGCTTTTTTCCCAATAGCATACCCAGTGTGTAACAGGGTTTGTTGAAACATCTAGATTAACAATCCCACATTCAACATCGAGTGGGGTGTTAAGTAGCACATCGATCATAAATACACCCCGAAAATTTTTCATATTTAATTTTTTAACCATTTGATCAATATCAAAGTTACTGAGTGGAGTTACTTTTTTTAACATTCTTACCCCACATAACATTCTTTAATTCCTTGCCGTATTCCTCCATAGCTAAATTATGTCTGTGTTGTTCTTCCAATTCTTGGTTTTTCTTCATAGCATTGATTACTGAGGTCGCGATAGATGATGCACCGCCAGCTAACGCTCCTGGAACTGAAATTGTGATAGTCATCATTTGTCCTCCTTTAATTTCTTGTTTTTACGTTCCAGTTGGTCTTTCGTTAGGAAGAATCAATATTCAAACCCTTCAACTCTTCGTTAGGAACTTGAAATACAATGTTTTTTACTTCAATTTATTATAACAAATATTTTATCATTTCATTTTAATTCCCCAGTCAAGCTTACGTTTAATATGCATCGTAGATCCAGTAACATTAGCCCACAATCTCTCATTGAGATCAGCATCTGAACTTAACAATATTTTGAACGCTTTCTTTTCTAGTTCTTTGTCAGCTACATGCCTTTCAGCTGGATATTTATGATGATGATAAGCTACTTCATGTTCCATTGCAGCTGCATCTAGTGGATTAATGGGTTTATCACCACACTTAATTCTCTCTTTTAGTCTAGTACCCGGACCTAAGTACTGATAATCTTATGCATGCAGCTCAAAAGGTAGTGAATTTATTATGTCATGTAATTTCCGTGATGCTCCGACTCCCAAAAAGTATGTGGTATTGTGTTCAACACTCATATCAGATATGGTATACCTTTTGGATTATTCACAACAAAGTCACTAAACTTGCTGTTGAGCATATTCACTATTCCAACTTTTTCATTGTAATAGTTATCATTTCCAGCATTTTCTTCGCCATAAATAACGAGAAGTCGATCAATAAGCATCCTAACATCATCCATCCATATGTATTCTTTGAGATAGTCTGTATATTTCTTTATTCCTTTCCCCTTTTTAGGTGAGGGATGTTTCTTTTTTGATCGAATCGTAAATAACTATAACTATATTTTTCCATTCATTCCCTTTACTCGATTTTGGCGTTCCCAAGTTTGGATCATTGTTTTGAAAAACTGCATTTGTATCTTCTGGGATACGACTATAGTGTTCATAGTCGGTTGCAGTGAAGTCACTTTCTGTTACTTTCTTACTAGTTAGTAATTTAATCATACCATCAGTTCCAGTGTATGTTCGGCCTTTTATAGTTAATTTGTCATTGATGAATGTTACTTTGCTATCGCCAATATATAATCTACCTTTATCAGCCTTTAGTCCAAAAACATTGTCTTTGCAGTCAATTAAGAAATCGGCCACTTTCTTATCAATAAATGTTGTTTTGTTGTTAGTTAACTGTGAGATATCAGTTTTCAAATGCCCCAACGCTTCGTCATAGCGTTCATCGTCATCCTCATAGTGTTCATCGTCATCATCAATAAAGTTTAATGCCATCGTCATAACATTCATCGTCATCATCAATGCGTTCATCGGTGTCTGTTTTACCAAACAGTTTTCTCTCAAATTATGTTTATGTTGGTGTCTGTGGGTACTCTAAATTCTTAACAGCAAATGGAACAAGTTCTTTTATTAAGTTCTTATTCTCATATGTTACGTGTCCAATTTTTTTCCCCAGATCTTCTATCCCATCTATCAATGGTAGTTCGTTTTATTTATTTTTATCATATTCATCATGGCGAAATTTTCTAAATGTTTTAAACTTTTCAATTAGTTGTCTTCTTCTCTCTATATTCTTATCTATATTGTTTACAATTTTTTGTTGCCTCATTTATTATATAAATAAATAAAATGAACAATGATAACTTAAATGTATACTGTCTCAATTGTATGAAAAATACACTGAGTGTTAAAATATCATATTAACTTACAAATAATAACAAAGTAAGAATTCAATGTGTTTGTAGATGTTGTGTTACCAATAACTCGATATTCACTGGTGGGGGTATAAAACACGATATTGCAAATGAAATTCATAAAACAATGCAAAAAAACTTTCCCAGAAGAACTGTTCTATCTTTTGGCATCGATGATATTTGGCAAGCTGATTTAGTTGAGATGAATTCTGGATATTTAAAAGGTATACACAGAATTTACAAAGGGTTTAAAAATATGTTAACTGTGAAAGATGTTTTTTCCAAATATGCATGGGCAATACCAATCAAAGATAAAACTGGTGAAAATGTACGTTACCATTTAAAACTATTTTGAATGATCACAAACCCATGCATTTACATACAGACGAAGGGAAAGAATTCTACAATAAATCATTTAAGTCATTAATGGCCAATAACAACATAACACACTATTCAACATATGGTGAAAAGAAAGCTAGTGTTGTAGAAAGATTTAATGGAACATGGAAGGAGAAATAGTGGAAGATATTTACTGTGCAGGGAAGCTATAAATGCGTGGCTATATTACCGAAATTAATACTTGAATACAATAACACTGGTCACAGTACAATCGAAACAAAACCCACCAATGCAAGTGCAAAGAATGAAAGTTCTATTTTAATCAACATGTATATATGAGAAAGAAAAATGGTTAAACCAAAGTTTGAAATATGAGATAAAGTTCGTATAAATAAAAGTAAAAATTTGTTTGAAAAATAATATACACTAAATTGGTCCACTGAAGTATTACAGTTGTGTGAAGTATTGCGCACAAACCTCATGACATAAAGAACAAAAGATTAAAAAAAAAACGTATTAAAGCAATTATTATGAGCCAGAGCTTAAGACTAAATATGATAAAGACCTTAGTGGAAAAAGTTTTGCAAAGAAAAGGAAATAAGCGGCTAATTAAATGGTTAGGTTTTAATTTTTGTCATAATTCTTGGGTTGATAAGAAAAGTGTAGCTGTTAAAAAAAATTTTTTTTCTATATTATAAATGTATCCACAAAAAATTGAAAGTTATGAGCATCAGTCATTCCTGCCAAATAACTGTACAAAAAATAATTCGAATGAATACAACAAGCGCATTGAGTTTGATATTCCTACTGGTGATGCATTTTCACATACAAATGAAACTTATATATAAAAACAATATAAGCTAACTAAAAGAAATAAAAATGCAGATTATGAAAATGATTCAACTATTGATCTTTGTGAGAATTTCTTCCGATTCCAGTTCTCAAGATTAGAGATCGTTAAAAATGGTTGTATAATTGAAAGTATTGACAACCCTGGCATCACTTCAACAATGATGCATACATTGCTAGGTTCGAAATCAGAATCAGCATACTTCCAAATGTCGGGGATATAACTAGGTAAATATGTTAGGAAATATAAGTGTAACGAAATGACCTATAACTTAATATATATGTTTGGGTTTATGAGAGATTGTAATGAAATATCCTGGAAAGGTGGGTACAATATCACATTCATTCGAAATTATAATGATGATGTTTCTTTTTACAGAAGACCCCCAAAGAAAGCTGATGGATCTGATGATGTAGATAATATACCAGATGCTGGTAAAATTGTAATTGATAAATTGGAAATTCTGTGGCCAATTGTTCAATATGATCCTATTTATGGAGACGAAAGTAAAGCACAATTATACAAACACCCCAAAATTCCAAGTGGTTTTAATTATTGGCAATGTCTTGAAAAACCAGTACCTACTAATGCAAACTTATTTCAGTTTGATATAAAATATCAGTTCAATTCAATCCAATTTGATATGCAAGACTTTGTCATTGTTGGTTTTCAGCATATCAGAAAAGAAGATCCTGGGCAATTCACACATGTTTCAATGTTTGACTCTTGTTTTGTCAAAAATATTTTTTATTAAGAATGGATGGAATGAAGTGTTTCCTAAAGAGAATTGGAATTTAAACATTGATGATAAAATTTTCGATAAGATGTATATTGCTTACAATTATTTTAGAAATTCAAAGACTAAACTAGATACCCCTTATCGCAATAATGAACTGCACTTCAACTCTTGGTCATTTATTGGGAGAAGACAATTGTATGTTATTGATTATTCTTACAGAAAAAATGCTATTGTAAAAGATCGAACTAATTTCAAGCTTACAGTTGATTTTAATAAGCCAATATTGGCTACAACTATTTGTAATGTGGTACTAGTAAGCCAAAGAAACAGAATTTATGATGTTAAAAGTGAAAGAATCACCGAAGTCAAATAGTGCGCAAACATGTATGGTTATTAGTTTTTAATGGATGGTGATCAATTAAAAAATTTACTGTTATATAATTAAAAAAAAATATTTCATAGTATCATTCTTTTTAAATTTTATAGAGCCCCCATGTCAGTGAAATAATACCATCTTTAAGGATAAATCTTTTTTCATCTTCAGGACTTAATGCTTTTTTTCTCAACTCAATCATATATAGTTCGTGTTTCTTACTTTTAATAAGATTCATACTTTTGTACAACACTTCTGTACCAAACAAACACTTTTTGTAGTCACCAAAACTAATCTCATTTCTGACTATGGTGTTTTTCACACCCTTTGCCCTTTTCTTTAAACCACCTTCCACATTTATTGCATACATTTTCGATTTTAGACCAATAAATTCGTCCATTATTTTTCCATTACATTGGTCTTTCGTTTTGCCAATAATCTTTTTGTTAACTAGCGGTATGCCACATGGATTATCTTTTTTATAGTCAGAAGTATCAAAATGATCGACCATTTCTTTCATGTCACTGTAGAAGTCTGGTGTATTTATATAATAGATGTACGAATCAGTATCTTTGTAGCACAGTTCAGTATTTTCCCCATACTTTGGTTTCATCATATTATAGTGAAAATCGTACATTAAGACTTTCGATAGATCAAGTATACTCATTCCAACATAAATGGGTTTGTTAAAGCACAGTTTTGTTTTAATCATATGAACTGCAACCAAAGAGTTAGTAAATATAGTTCTATCTTTAAAGTTTGGTTTAGCCACTAGTTTATCCATTTGCTTAGAACTTGTGCACAACAATATATCCACTCTGATTCTAATATTTTCCATTGTTTTCCAAAAACGGAATTGTTCATTAATTTGTAGAAATCTTTTTCAAACTCATTTGTAGACTTTATTCACATATTTGTGTTTAGATTAATATAGGACTTGAGCCAATCTGATTGATCAAACCCCAGAACTCTATGGATCTTTTTCAACTTCATTCCGAGAGATATATATTGCTTTAGATATACATTGTGTAATACATATTTTTCTTTATCATCCAGATTAGTTAAGAGTTTGGGATTTCTTGAACCTTCTGGTATTTTATTCTCTGATGCCAATGGTAGATCTTGTGGAGATCGTGTAGTTCATGTGGATATTCCAAATCAACTTCCAATATATAACCTTTTCTATAATCATCTGGTATTTTTGTTACATCTACAGTTGTACTTCTCCATTTAAACCCACCATAGGATAAATACTGACTCATAGCCCATCCATATAAGTTATTCGCATCCAAATATGTAAGATAAAATATTTCCTTTGTACTATCATAAGCATTCATATATTTATTATTTGCTTTAGCATATCGCTTACAACATTGTGAAATTCCACAATGAACACCTTTTTCTATAATAAAAATCATGTCGTAATCTATTAATAATTCTAGTTTTATTTTAGTATGTTCGAGCATAGCACCTACACTATCCCTGGGGCTGTGAAATACCATGCTGGATCTAGCTTATATGTTTTGAGACACACATCTCTAAAATTTTCCATTATATCAGACTATATCAATACATCAGATTTGTTGTAGAGTTGTGTGTACTCTCTTAAAGATTTTATGTCGAATTTTTTCCCCAACTTTCTCGCAAATTCGTAATATTCGTCTGTAATGTCACATTTATTGAGTTTGTTGCAAAATGCATCTTTGGATGGATGTGATGTCTCACAAAACTTTCCAGCACTATCCATGTATTCATATGGATAAAAACCTTTTCTTATAACAAAGTCAAGAAGTTCATTGGAAAAATTCTTACCCGTTTCTCTGAATTGGATTCTGGAAAGGTTGCTAGAGAGTTTATCGATACTACTAGTCATAAATTGAAATGAGTCAATAAATTTAAAATTTAAACTTTCACATACATGTTTTGCAAAAGAAACATATTTTTCTTCACTGTTGGGAATTAGATAAATTTTATTTTCATCGATGCCAAGATCTCTTATGAATAAATGTGTGTCATAACCAGATAGATTGTGTATAAACACTGGGATTAAACATGGATTTCTATACGATAAGGTACAATCTTCTTGTGCAGCTCCCCTAAATTTCCCCATAAGATGATCATGATCTCTCACAGAATCACCATTCAAAGACTTCTCTCATATATGACAATGGGTAGCTGTATCATAAACAATTTGTTCTTTCTGAGTTAGTGCAAGCATTGGTTTTTCATTTGTGTATATGTCACCAATATACTTTGCTTCTTCCATTAGCATTTTAACGAATACACTAGATGCATCAGATCCTTCATAAGTTACTGGTTTGTTTATAGTATCCATGTTCGTATTTTACATAGTAACAGAAGCTAATAGGCTCATGTTTTTGGTATGGTTTCGTGTAGGAATCGTCGGGGTTTTATTGTTAAGTTTCAATTTTAGTCAGCAAACATTCAAAATCAGCATATATCACAAACGGAACTCTCACATAATTATTTTTGTTTTTAAATCTTAATATGTCATTTTTCTTTTAGATGGTAGTTCAACTCTAACACCATCGTGATCTTGGCTGTCTTGTTCGTGATCTTTTAGCTTACTTACAGAGTACAAATGTTGCAAACATATATCGCATATATATATATATATATATATATATATATATATATATATATATATAGTGACCATTATTTGTTACTTGTAATGCGATAAGTCTAGAAAGACTTTTTATCCAGCAGTAGTGGTCGTTCTTTTCGTCTTTGATATAGAGTAGGTTAATGTGCTTATCCGTCTTATTTTTTGTTGTTTTTAATGGACAGGTTATATATTTCTTATCACCATCTTCTTCTTCGTATGCATATACATTAATGGAAATTCCACTTCTTTTCTCAAAGGTTGGTATGCTATCCAATTTCATTGGAAATTCCAAACTCTTAAGTGCATCATCAAACTCATGTTCGTAAGCTATGTATTTATTCACTCTTTGGGGGTTTCTTTGTACTTGATACAATGCAGATAGAAAAGATCACAAAAAACATTTTTGATCATTGTTCTTAACATTAATTACTGCCTGCTTATCTTTGATATTTTCTGGGAGATCAACATAAGCACTGCCCTTGAATGGCACATATTTATTTATTCGCACTTCTAGTTTAAATATTCTGTTGAGTAACCACTGAGATCCCTTTGCTTCGAAAGCCCCCATCTCAGCTATGATTTTTGATATGCTGTTGGCATAATATTCTTCCAGATTAGTCGATTTCAGTATAATTTCGTTCTTTGTTTTAAAGGAGCTTTCTACATATTCAATATTCCCATCAATTCCCCCTTTGTACTCAGTGAAGAGTTTCATGTTCACTTCAAGTAATTTTAAATGTTTATTAATTAGTCCCGTGAAAGTTTATTTTACATCGTTTAGGAAATGATTTGGGTCTTTGTATACATTCACATTCTTTACAGCATAAGTCTTGATCCTACTTTGAATTGCTGTTTCTATTTCTTCTTTACCGAGTATGGGTGTGTACTTATGAATTTTACCTTTCAATTGACTTTTTCTGAGAGACGGTTTGTAATAGTAACTACATGCTTCACATTTCACTTGTTTCTCTCGTGGGAACTTCTTTTTTGATATTAAATGTTATGGTATTTAAAAAAATTTCCCATGCATTTGTTGGTTCATGTGATTTATTATGTATTGTTGCAAGACCTTTATGAAATCTACTTCTAAGATGACTTCTTATGAGATATGGTTTGTAAAAGTGATTACAAGTTTCACACTTGACATGCTTCTATTGAGATTTCTTCTTCTTTCTTTTCACAAAAAACTTATTTCTTAAATTTATGTTCTTTCCAAACATTACCACTTGCTTTAGCCTTTTTCATTGTCATGGTCGTCATCATATTAGACATCAGTTGATTTTTATTTGTGCTCATTTATTATACACAATATTTTATTTTTTACGATTTCAAATTTTTTAAGCCAATTTTTTTTACATACTGCACCCAAACGCAACTTTTTATGCTCAATTTTGCAGTTGCATTCAAACGCAAAGTTTAAAGTAACTTTTTTTTAAAGACTACAATCTGACTCAACGCAACTTTTTGAGCCATTTTTTTACAACTGCTCCCAAACGCAAACTTTTTGAGCCTCTTTGTGGCGGTTGTGCTCGAATCGGCATTTTTATACTACTATAATAACTATACATTATCTCACATTTCCTGGGAATTCCTTGATTTGTAAGCTCTGTGGCGTGAATTAGAAGACGATGCCATTTTTGAATAGAGACAACTTAAGAATACATGGTCACGGGAGATCACAGTCGCGTTCATGGCAAGTAAGCAAGGAAGCGATACGGGTGGCAGTAACACGCACGGCTAGCGCCTCATCGCCCCTACGTACAATGAATGCATCGTTTTTCTGTCGGTGAGCTATGCTATGCCAATTAGATCTTTAACAGTGGGGCTTTAGTGCATGCGATAAAAGCCTACCGATCAAACTACGTCCAAGCAAAACAGCGCAAACAACGAATGAAATCAAACTGTTTCAGAACCACGTAAGTACCAGCACTGCTTATGTATAAAAAACAAGCAACTGTATACACATCTATGTAGAACTGTACAATGGGAGTTTACATGCCAAATATTAAAACTTTATTAAATAATGTTAAACATTTATCTTTAACAGGCATAATAACTAATAATGTGCTTTCCGAAATTTAAAGAAGCTTATGCGGTTAGGTAACTAAAAGAAGGCAAAAATACCACAACACTAATAATAGAGCTTTAATGTACTGGACAGAAGTTCGCTCTATCCTCCGCAAACATCACTCATTCTACACAGAATACATTATAATTTTACACCTTTCGTCTGCAATGTGTGTGTGTAGCTCAGTGGCTTTATGGGCTGGTTTTGGAGTTCAAATCTCCATCATGTTGCAACATTTTTTACTTATTTTATGTGATAAATTATTGTTGTTAATAATTTATGTTTTTGTTTAAAATCCTTTATTTCTAGCATTTCTTTGTATAAAATCAATAATACGCAAATAACTGCACAGTGCAATCGGCTGCCAGTGCTTTTTTATTTAGCTTCGGTTTGTATTATTGGTTTGTACTATTACTTTTAGATAAATATATTCTAAAATATAAGCGTTTTCTGATTTTAACATAAATTATAAACCGCAATAATGTATCACGTAAAATAACTAAAAAAAAAAAAAAAAAAAAAAAAAATTCGTCACACGGCGGAGATTTGAACTCTAAAACCTAAAGTTTATACAACGCGAAGCTGTGCCACAATCCACCGAGCTACAGACAAAACTTCCAAACCACGCCATGTAACAGTTTATTTCGACGATGGACGATGACGGTACATAATTATCACGTATTTGTAATGTTGTGTTTCCTCTTTTATTATGACCGCATGAGTTAATTGAAACGTTTCCCGTTACTTAAGTGTACACTAAGTTTCAATTTGCATTATAAACACGTTTTACAGAACCCGTAATATTTTCGTAAACGGACATATACGTCTCGAGGTTGTTACTCGAGAGTCGGCCATCTTGTCTGTCGCAGCTCCATGGACATAGAAGAAATTTAGAACACGCTCTATTACCGTTTCGGGCATGCCCGTGGGTATGAAAACTGTTATACCCGGAGCCAGGCCCCCTCCGGAGGGGTCTGGATTGTAACCTACACGGGAGCAGAATCGTTAGCAGAAAATGAGCAGGAAAACTGCTACGGTAATTTGCATCGTGTAGGGCCGGCTTAAACAACCTTGTGACACACTCCCACGAAAATTTTCTTCCTGGCGTGCTGAAACATTGACGATTAGTTTTTTACCTGTATCCTGAGCTTCTAGTTCTGTTCGATGCTGAGATTTGTACTTAAAATAATATAAAAACCCCATAATACGTTATATTTGTTTTTTAGTAAAGAAAACTTTTACCCCTCTTATAATTTTTTAGAATTTTATTTTATATCATAGTAAAAAATTGTGTAATAAGCTTAAAATTGGAGGGGGGAGAGGAGGGAATGATTCTTCAACTATCTTTACGCATTGCCGTAATATAAATTGTTCAATTAGTTAAATGTAAACTCAGTTACTTTTTGCTAGTAAGAGTTGTCACTATAGTAACATTTAGTTTCTAACAGTTGGCGTCAGCATCTGTGGAATGTCGTTACGTTGCTTTTACGCATGCGCGTATGGAAAAGACACACTTATTCACCAACTGTCCTATGTTAGCTTCAACTGTAAAAACTTTATTCACCTAGTATTATAGGTAAGTGTTGGTTGTGTTATTTTCAACTGTAAAAACACGTATTTGACTACTACCGTAAGTCGGCTCGGAGGACCTGTTTTGTTGGGATAGACTACTGTGTTGAAAATGGTCGCTGACAGAAACGTGGGCAGCAACCACAAACTGGGCTGTCCGTATACTGTCATCACTTCAAGGATACTGTCTCTTCACCGTATATTCACAGTTTTACAATCAAACCTTTAAAATATCACACCAAGTGCAGTGGGCTTAGCCTAAACAAATCACGCATCAAAATCGACTTATACGTTCGATAACATTAAAGTACATCGTTTATTTAAAAATTATATTTTCACAAGAATCGTGCACACTCAATCTTATTGTAAAATGTACGTCACAGTTAATATCCATTTCAACAAAGAGTAAAGGCGTATGATGTTAATGTATAGCAAGAGACAGTCATTGTTTCACACATAATTAAACTGAGTTTGGGCGAGTTATTGGTAATGTATGCGTTTATGAATGAGATATTCGCCTTTCTGAGGTAAAACTACGATACTCGCTTTCTTCTTGTACATAAAAAAAAATATAATTTTCTATTCCCCAGTCAGCGCAGAGATACAGTAAGGTACATTGTTACCTCCTGAAGGCTGTTCACGCTAAAGTGAGCACTTTGGAAAGCTCTGTTTAAGATATACATTTCTCCTCATTCTCATTGCCGTGGGTCCGGTGACTTTATCCATCGCGAACCACGTGAAAAAGCGACATTGTTATAGGCTGTTCACGGTAAAATGAGCAATGTTGAAAGTCCTCCTTAAGATACGTATTCACGTTATGTATTCTTCTGCCTTATGTAAAATTTAAATTGCTCTAGGCCTCATCACTTTATTCGTGCGTCGGTTAAATAAAACTGAAATTATTAAGAAAGTGAATACTTTAAAAATCTGCTCATTTTTACGCTTCGATACACCAAAAAAAAAAACAGGAAGGGAAATAAATAACTTTAAGTAATTACAAATGGTAACAATTTTTATTCAACGTTAAGAAATGGAACTACTTTCCATTATAATTACCAACTTTACTGGGCGAATGCCACTCAGTGCACCCATTAAAATATATGCATGCAGGGGTAGTGAGTTTCTTCTAAGGTTCATTTTTAAAGTGCTCACTTTAATGTGAACAACCTTTAGGAACATAAAAGCGTTACTAATATATTGATTCATACTCCGATTTGCACAATGCGAACATTACACTTTCAAGGGTACGCCAAGTGGAGCTATTTGGGCGGCTCTAGACATCGACGTCTTGAGAACTGATGAGGGTGATGTGAGGTGAGTATGGAGCAGGGCCAGAGTGCAAGAGCGGGTGAAATGGGAGATCTCCGAGAAAACCCGCCGGTCAGAGGCATCGTCCAGCACAATTCCTATATGCGGCAACCCAGTTCGCCAAGATGGGAGGTGAGTAGTCTGACCACTTCTCCACCGCGGCCCCTACTACGTCAAGACTTGGAGCAAGTTTACTTAATTACTGATTGCTAACATAACAGGGAGCTTTCATATCAGCGCCTGCGGTAGCGCGAATACTTTTAACGAGCAGTGATATTTTTCAAAGGTTTATCGCTAAAGTGCCTACTTTACCGTGAATAGCCTGTATACTCGTATATGCTGGTATAGGCTATTCACGGTAAAGCGAACACTTTTGAATCCCCCTCACTTGGAATAACAGTTAGTAAATACATTTTATTGTAGCCTTAGATGTTAACATTGGAGTTTTCTCAAGGATCTCCCGTTTCACCTGCTCTTGCACTCTGGCCCTGCTCCATTTCACCTCACTTCACCCTCATCTATTCTCAAGGCGTCGATGTCTATAGCCAACAACAACCCACTATTATGGGTTGCTCACGGTAAAATGAGCACTTTTGAAAGCCCTGCTTAAGGGGAATGGTGCACGAAAGTCGTGTATTAACCTTAATTTTTGTCAAAAGTTATTTTTCAGAGAACTTTTTAAAATTTTTGGTACGACAAGATATAAAGAATAATTTATAACACATTCTTACATTGATAGTTATTCACTACCACTACTAGTATAGGATCACTGATGGAAGATAGTAAATAATATCTTATTTCTCATCTTCCATCACTGCTCACAGATTAATAAAGGTAGTGAATATTTAGCAATGAAGGAAGTTGTTCAAAACTATTTCCTTCGTCTTGACGTGCCCAAAATTTCGATAAACCGCCTGAGAAACAAATAAATTAACATTGCGAAGAGTCTCATCACTTTATTCATGCGTCAGTCAAGTGAAACTGTCAAGTTATTAGAAAAGTAAATATTCTACAAATAAGCTCATTTTTACACTTCGATGAATAAAAAAAAAAGAAAGCGAGAGAAGTGATTTAGGTTATCACAAATGGTTATCTAATACTTTTTATTCGACGTTAATATATTAAACCACTTTCCCCTCCATCGTTACCAACTTTACTAGGTGAATGTCACTCAGTGCGTCCATTAAAATATATGCATGAATGGGCAGTGACTTATTTCTAAGGGTCATATGCAAAGTGCTGACTAGATCGTGAACAGCCTGCATACATTGTAATGTTGATGAAGATAAGCCGGATCTGTAAACCTGCTCAGTGAAGCGACACTCAGTTTGCTGAACTCACTCTTGACATGCTGAAGGACATTGTCCAGTGGTATGGCGCTTTACGATAACCGGCTGCTCGTGCGAAAATGTCATCTCCTTTAAGAGCCGCCCAAGACGATGGCGACCAACTTTTTATTTACGTCCACTTGATGAGCTGCGGGTAAAGAACGGTAACACCATCTGCCACTCTTCAGGGAACACAAGGGACTTAATGAAAGGAAAGGACGATAAAGTGGAATAACAAAGTCATCTTCTCACCTCTCAGCTGTATGTGACCTGAAATACAACGAGGAGTGGAAATTTCTCGCCAACAGGAAATAACTTCAGAAATCGTATAAACAAAAAAATGCGTGATATTTTTAGAAAGCATCGTTAATTATTCTTATTGTATACGAAATCACAGTAAAATAATCAGGTCACTATACACTTTGTCGTATTTGACCAATTATGCCATGGAAAACATAAACTAAAGTAGTAACTTATTTACAGCGAGATAACAAAGATGATATATTTGGGTATGAGTAATCTGATGGAGTATATCAACCTATAGGCTGTTCACGGTAAAAGTAGCACTTTCGAAAGCCCTGCTTATGTTCTACTTGTATGCACGTTGCGCATTCTTCCGCCATATGTAAAATTATCATTGCCACGGGCCTCATCACTTTATTCATGCTCGGTCATGTAAAACTGTGAAGATTTTAGAAACAATTTTTTTTTACAAATCTGCTCATTTTTACACCTCGATGGATTAAAAAGTAACAGAGAGCGAATGAAATAATTCAAGCTGTCACAAATGGTTACCTAACACTTTTTATTGGACGTAAAGATATGGAATTATTTTCTATCAATCGTTACCAACTTTACTGGGCGAATGTCACTCAGTGCGCTAGTTAAAATATGTGCAGGCAGGGGCAGTCACATTTTTCTAAGGTTGATTTCAGAAGTGCTCATTTTATCGTAAACAGCGTATAAGTGGAAGCATTTTAAGTGCGCAGTTTCAGCAGAACAGTATAAGTGGAAGCATTTTAAGTGCGCAGTTTCAGCAGAACAGAATAAGTATTCGCTCGAACTGAATTCAGCAAGCGACAGCGAATCGAAGTTACTATGGCGACGAAACCTTTAGCTAGAGGGAACATGCACTACATAGAGGTCCCGTGTTTAACATGTATTGGTTCTCAATTTTAGCTAGAGGGAACATGCACTACATAGAGTTCCCGTGTTTAACATGTATTGGTTCTCAGTTTTAGCTAGACGGAACATGCACTACATAGAGGTCCCGTGTTTAACATGTATTGGTTCTCAGTTTTAGCTAGAGGGAACATGCACTACATAGAGTTCCCGTGTTTAACATGTATTGGTTCTCAGTTTTAGCTAGAGGGAACATGCACTACATAGAGGTCCCGTGTTTAACATGTATTGGTTCTCAGTTTTAACTAGAGGGAACATGCACTACATAGAGGTCCCGTGTTTAACATGTATTGGTTCTCAGTTTTAGCTAGAGGGAACATGCACTACATAGAGGTCCCGTGTTTAACATGTATTGGTTCTCAGTTTTAGCTAGAGGGAACATGCACTACATAGAGGTCCCGTGTTTAACATGTATTGGTTCTCAGTTTTAGCTAGAGGGAACATGCACTACATAGAGGTCCCGTGTTTAACATGTATTTTTTCTCAGTTTTAGCTAGAGGGAACATGCACTACATAGAGTTCCCGTGTTTAACATGTATTGGTTCTCAATTTTAGCTAGAGGGAACATGTACTACATAGAGGTCCCGTGTTTAACATGTATTGGTTCTCAGTTTTAGCTAGAGGGAACATGCACTACATAGAGGTCCCGTGTTTAACATGTATTGGTTCTCAGTTTTAGCTAGAGGGAACATGCACTACATAGAGGTCCCGTGTTTAACATGTATTGGTTCTCAGTTTTAGCTAGAGGGAACATGCACTACATAGAGGTCCCGTGTTTAACATGTATTGGTTCTCAGTTTTAGCTAGAGGGAACATGCACTACATAGAGGTCCCGTGTTTAACATGTATTGGTTCTCAGTTTTAACTACTTAGTATAAGTCTCTGGGGCGTGAATGTCTCAACTACGAAGGAAAAAATAGAATTTGGTATTATTGCGACTAAGAACTTTCCTTGAAAGGTCGTACATATCACTTTTAACGACAGAAATTCTTAATACTGTCAGGAAATATAAAGTCACATTCGTGGACTTTACGCACTGTGTGAATCCGATAAATTAGGCTTACGACAGTGGATTTTAACTATTTTAAAATTGTATTGCTGATAAGTGATTCACTAATCAGATTCATTTTCTTTTATTAAGTGTAACAAGCAGCATGACGGAGAAAACTTTTCCCTGATCCCATATTCATAATCAGGAAGTACATAAACACAACAATATAATTTATAGAGACGTTTTGTGTATATTTAATGGGTTCTGCAATATTTACGGATAGTTCATCAGCGAGAAACACGGAAGGGTTTGTGAATTGACGAACATATATGAATGATTTTTAACTAGTACTTTCTTGTAATTTCTTGGCATAATTTCCCAGCAGAGCAGTAAACTATAGGCCATTTACGATAAAATGAGCACATTTGAAAGCCCTGCTTGAGATCTACTTGTATGCACGCTGTGTATTATTCCGCCTTATGTAAAATTCACATTGCCATGGGCCATGTCACTTTATTCATGCGTCGGTCAAGTGAAACTGAAGTGATTAGAAAAATAATTGTTTTACAAATTCGCTCCTTTTTACACTTCGATGCATAAACAAACAGAAAGCGGAAAAAAAAAAAAAATTAAGTTATTACAAGTTATTACCTAACAATTTTTATTCGACACTAAGATATGGAACTACGTACCCTCCATCATTACCAACTTTACTGGGTGCACGTTACTCAGAGCGCCCGTTAAAATATATGCAGATAGGAGCAGTGACTTTATTTATAGGTTGATTTCAAAAGTGCTCACTTTATCGTGAAAAGCTATTAACAACACCTTGTGACGGAACAGCGGCCACCACTGCCTCACATGAGTGTAGCTGGCGGTTTGTGTTCTGTCAAGTTACGTTCTTCGGTTTGCTGCCCGCAGGGACATCAATCAGCCGTCGCCAAACACGCGCGTCTTTGCGCTGAAGGAGAACGTTTACTCGTAAATCCTGAGGCGCTGGCCGCCTGCCGCCATTGTCAACCACGTGGGAGGCTTCACCTGTGTGCCTGCTTGCCTGCCGCCCCCCCTTCCCCTCCGTTTATCTCTTTTTAACTCTCAGCCCCGCCGCTAGAGCGTCTTATGTACTTTTTTCTGCATAAAAATATTTAGATTATATTATTTTTCCGTTATGTTACTTTCAAATTCACTATATTGGTATTTTTGGGAAGTGGAGCAAAATAAATTAAAACATTTTCGGAAAATTTAATAACGGTGATTAGGAATACATGAATTAATCAATTTTAATATTTTCTAGGGACAATTTACTTTCCAAAAAATTAGGGACTCAATCAAAAATAAGCAAAAATTTACTTATTCTGAGCAATTTTTAAAAATTGGGGAAAAATTAAACAGCATGATTCTAAATATTTTATAAAGTAACTCGTAGTAAGTGAGTTGGTTTTTATTATTCCTATGTTCCAAAAATACTAAAAATGTGATATTGTCATGTGATTATGCAAAGAATATTAATTGTAAAATTTTTTGCAATGCGATGCATAAAGACTGTTCACGATAAAGTGAGCACTTTTGAAACTAACCTTAGTAAAAAGTCACTGCTCGTATTTGCATATATTTTAAACGGCGCACTGAGTGAAACGCGCCCAGTAAATTTGGCAGCGATTGAGGGTAAGTAGTTCTTTATCTCAACGTCGAATAAAAATTGCTAGGAAACAATTTGTGTTGACTTAAAATATTTATATTACTTTAGTTTTTTTTAAATACATCAAAGCGTCAAAATAAACAAATTTGTAAAATATTTATTTTTCTAATAACTTCACAGTTTCGTTTAATGGACGCATGAATAAAGTGATGAGGCCATTGACAATGTTAATTTTACATAAGGCGGAAGAATACACAACGTGCATACAAGTAGATCTTAAGCAGGGCTTTCATAAGTGCGCAGTTTACCGTGAACAGCCTACAATAATGTCTCTTGGGTTGATTAGTCCTTCGTAGTAATATGAAACAAATTATTTATGAGATGAACGCCGCTAACTGTTGGGTGGCTCAAGTGTCTGCCCACGAATCGCATACGTTCACTATCGAGGGTACGTTTTCCTGACTCACCCAGTGAAATAAACAATCGAAATACTGGCTATCGGGAACCCAGTCGAAGTTGTATACACTGCGGGCCGTAAATTTGTTCGCAGTAAACTTCCTAACTGAAACGGTAGTTTTTAACCTAGACCAGAGTACGGAAATTTACGTTACAGAAGGTTGCAAATAAAGTAACGCTATTATTAGAGATGTGCAAAATTGGAGTTATCTTCCGGTGCCGGAGCCGCGGTGGCTGAGCAGTTAGCATGTTCGCCTCCCGCCAAGGCGAACCGAGTTCAGTCCCCGGCTGGGTCGCTCCCGGATATTCGCAGGTGGTAACCGTGCCCCCCCCCCCTCCCCGCCTGTTCATTCTGGTGCCGCTCTCCGTGCTCACCTCGTTCACGCTCATCGGCTCTCAAGACCTCACTGATAGAGAGTTCTATGAACTGAAACGTTTTCTGTGATATCATTGTTTGCGCGTAAACGTCTATCTCGGTAAATAAAAGTTCTAGAAATATGACTATTTGTCAGAAAAGAAAAAAAAAAACTATTATCTATGGCTGTATTCTTGGAGAAAAAAAATTCGTAAAAATGGTCAAATGTCGCATTTTAAAAACTTGTCAATGCAGTTTCCTTAAGCGGCAAGAGGATAGTACAAAGATGCGGACGTAGTTTAATCTGTGGTCTTTCATCACGTGTAATAAAACCCCTGTGTTACTGATATAAGTGGCACAGTACAACGTTACAGCGGAAACACTGCACGCCTTGCGCGTAGGAGCGATGAGGCGCTAGGCGTGCGTGTAACTGTCGCCCGTATCGCTCCCTAGCTTCTAGTCTCCACAGCCTTTTAAACAAGCAAGCACGGTCCGTGGTTTCTCAGCCCGCTGCGCTTCAATCAACGTCGCCTATAGGCGGTTCACGGTCAAATGAGCACTTTTGAAAGCCCTGCTTAATATCTACTTGTATACAGTTGTATATTCTTCCGCCTTATGTATGATTAGCATTGCCATGGGCCTCATCACTTTATTTATGCGTCGGTAAAATGAAATTGGGAAATTATTAAGAAAGTAAATACTTTACAAATATGCTCATTTTTACACTTCGATGCATTACAAAAACAGAAAACGAAAGAAATAATCTTAAGCTATCACAAATGTATACCTAACACTTTTTATTCGACGTTAAGATATGGAACTACTTTCCATCCATCGTTATCAACTTTACCGCGCGAATATCGCTCAGTGCGCCCATTAAAATACATGCATGCAGGTGCAGCGATTTTTTTTATGGTTCATTTCTAAATTGCTCACTGTATCGTGAACAGCCTTTACCTGATCGATCTGTTAGGAAAAGGTCGACCCCTCTACCACTAATATTATCTTATTGGTTAAAAATTTCTCCGACGCGAGACAGACATATTTACGGCCAATGGCTGTAGTCGGTCAAACGCACAGTAACTTAGATCTCAGTCTCTCATTAAATAATAACGCGAATTTTGCAGTTCCCTAGCTTATATATGTCTGCAGCCGCACTACGCATTTGACGCTCCCGGGAACAAATGTATGAAAGCTACCATGCGAGCATGCATGAATGCACCAGGGGAAAAATGTTTAAAATTCATGCTTTCTCATTAAGCCTATAGTGTATAGGTGCGAATTACGTAGTCAATTATAAGAAAACATTGGTTTACACTGTGTTGTGAACACGGCCTTTATTTTTCTTGAATACGTCTACGTTAACGCGGTCGGACGTCTAGACGTTTACTTTACGTTCCCAGCACCACGCCACTCGATCACATGGTGTTTCATGGGTATCACTGGATTGCTCTTGAGATGCTCTTTCCAACCGTATACGATTTCTGTATTTCGACTTGGCTTTTTGACGAGTATAGGACGAAATTGTGTTAAGTTTTCTTAATTTTTTACATTAAACGCATACAATTTCACCATAACCACTCAAAGCTAAAGTTTTTATACACGTAATTGATTGATCTTGATAAGAGCTGTCGATTGAAACATATACGAGCGTCGTAGCTTCTCCTTATCAAAAGTTATAGTACGCGGAAGTAATGACACGCGGCGAAACGAACTCAAAATTGCCCCCCCCCCCCCGGCCTCATGATGCTTTACAGTCATCATTAAACGTAACATATGCTCTGATCATTTGGCAATCGAGTGGTGTATTTGATTTGAATGTAGACGATAGATTCGTAGCTGCATGCCAACTGTATCCCACCATTTTAGTTATCAATCGTATTTTCTTGGATTGCCTCCCACTATGGTTGCAAATTTAAAGACGCATTCGCATCAAAAATTTCCGCGTGTGCATGGACGTAGGGTATTAAGCCGTCGAGTCATTGTGATGAGTATCGTGGACCCGTTGCACACGAATGACACTTATGACCGGTACTGTATACAGCAAGACATGAGTGTCCAGACCTCCTGGTGGCTGACCATAGCTGCGGCACTTTCTACACCTCTGTACGGTGAGTGAATTAGGTGAGTGTCATAGAGGCTGCAGCACACGATGTCTGGGTTCCTGGATTCGGAACCCCCCAAAATTTCCGAACCCACCGTAGTAATCCTTCAAAATTGTTAACCTATGTATTCTTGTAGTAATGTTCACTTGGTAGTGGATACTAGAATTGTTTTCCTTATTGAAATGTTATCAATAATCGAAGTAATACCTACCAATTTAACAATTTTTATTTGTATAAATTCCGAAGATAAATAAATATAAACAATAACATCGTGTCGTGTATTGATGCCTGACGCACAAACACATAGATATTACAGATGAACTCAAGAACTAATATACTAAAGGAATAACAGCCTACACAAACAACATTATACTGACACCGTCACAACACAGACACAGACATCAAACACACGACGGACACCTCACGTAAACATCAATAACCGTCGGTCCCTCTGTCTCCAGAGATGTAGGCGGGGTGAGGGTCGAAGGGTGGAGGCCGAGGAATTTTAACTTATGACATTTTTAAACCATAACGTAATCTTTCTCTTTTAGATTATAGTAAAATATAATGTCATACCTCTGTAATTATAAAATTGAACTCGTTTTTAATTTTTATAACGGGACAAGTTTTATGTTTCGACTGTATTCCAAATTAATTTTAAAGTCAAGTAACTATGACCTCCAGCTGGTTACTAGTACCATTTTAATATGCCCTGTTCTGGCTGCACGCAACACCTGCTTGAAAGACTTGAACTCAGAAATCAATGTGTGACCTGTCTGGTTGGTATCCAGTCTGTGCGTGATAAGTTTTACGAAAATCAGACATCGCTACCCGTTGTTCTGGACTTGTGGTCACACTTCCCTCTTTAACTGAAGCAGTGTGTCGTTTTGGGTACACGAACATTCACGCCTGGCCACATGCAGAAACCCCTAGTTCATTCTCGACATTTTAAAACACACCCTTCATTCCAAGACAGAGCAAAGGGAAGAAATATCATCCGATTTTCGGTCTTCTTTGTGTTCCGGTATAAGAAAATCTAAAAGAATCCATTCATATTTTACATTTTAATTTTTTTTGCCACAAATATAGTAGATCTTTTAATTCATTGCGGTACTTTTTTATTACACATTTATTAATCCAATCCAAATAATACTGTTCATAAGTTCTAAAATAAATGCGTGAAAATAATTTGTGATCTATTTTTGGGAATAACAATGAACGAAAGATGTTTTCCACATTTGGCTGACGCAAATTACGGAAACCGCAACTAAAGTGGTATTATTACTTATCGGTCGAACGACTGCTTCCATAGTTTCCGTAAACATATTAAAACTCGACTGTGCTGGCACCTTGGGGATCTCAAAATATTTTTATCGAGAAATTACCCAAGGAAAACAACTATTATTGCAATGGACCGTTTAAGACTATTAGATAAACTTAGTATTGTTTGTGTTTACCTGAAATTTGATTACATCTGTAGGCAATACAGGAGACCGATTTTATGACACAATTAATTGCCAAGTAAAAATTTAATTTCTTTGTTATATGATGGTAAAAATTATCACTTACAGAACAGAAGCAAACGAGTTTAAAAACAAATATACATGCAACTGGTTTCCTTGAAACGTGGTTAGAATTCCTCTAAATAAAATTATTGACTTTTTTCTCCAACGTAGCTATTGATGGGAACATTGAAATAATCTAGGTTATTCATCTGTTTGTGTTCACAAAATGTGACTAGACTGCGCCAGGGTTACCATTATTTTACTTAAGTGAGTGCCAGGGACTTCGTTATTTGTTCATTAAAATTACAGCAGGATTATGACTTTTATGTAAAATCATAGATATTTACGAATTACAAAAATAAGTAATTTTATAATATTAAAATGCTTAGGCATCTATAAATTTAGCAGAACGTAACAGCAGTTGGATTAAATTTAAATGAAACATAGAAATATAATTATTTTCGAAGCAGCTATAGCTTGCCACAAACTTACGTATATATTTCATAAACTAAGAGGTCCCGTGAGAAAACAGAACAAATTTCAAAAGTATGGCTATATGAGGACCAACAAGAGAAATATTAAAGTGATAAAATTACAGGCGAGAAAATGTCAAAAGAAAGCCCACAGAAACCCGGTATGGATATGTAACCGAATATATTAGTAAAAACCCTTTAAAGTACAAAGTAATTTTGAATAATTGTCACCAGGTTTCTATATATGTAACGAACATGAATTTACCACTTCAATTTAGTTAGACCAAACATTCAGTTCTTGATAGAACATTTAATTATCATACCAGGAAGCAAAGTTCAAAAAGAATAAATTTGTTTGCGCGAGTATAAAACATTATTTCTTAAATACGAATGTGACAACCGCTAACTTTACGCAGAATTCTTAGGAGTAATGGCAGTCGCCATTACGACTACTTTCGTTCCATTAATAACAGTTCACAACAGCGGGCTTGCAGCAAGAAACATGACAGTTTTTAATTTCTGACGTTAGAAAATAAATTACTACATAATTCATAATTTCATAATTTTTCTCAGAAGATTACATACATTATGGAATATACTGGAGTAAAATTGACAACTGAGCACTTGAGAGAGAGATCAATAATATATCCTGAATCAACACACGTGATCTAGAAGGAGGCGCCAGCGAAAAAGTAAAGTGAGGCGTGACTTACATGACAAAATAAGTTTATGATATATCTAACGAGACTACTTTCCTCAACACATCTGCAATTAATGTCTAAATATGATCTTAAAAGCTGAGTTGGTAGATAAGACTTGACGTCTCGTTGAATGCATTATCATTGGAGATGAAATCAGAAACATATGCAGAAATAGTGAGAAAACCTTACAAATACACACGTGCCTTACCAGGGTCTTGAACCCAGAAAACCTCTTGCCGTAAGCTAGTGTGCTATTCGGAGGTCGGATTCGGAGCATCAACTTCGGATTAAATTAGTCTAATGTTTCTAATACTGTGGTTTACTAACCCATCATATTTGCAGGACCTTTATTTTGAGTATAAATGAATGAGCCACATATATCATGTAAGATTAGACGGCCTACCGTAGCGCTACTTGTGTGAGGAATTTACCGTAAATCGGTTAAGTGGCCCCTTAGATATGGCCCAATAGAGTCTGTTTCCTTATTCGGTGATATCAAACCAAATTGCCAAAAAAAAAGAAACTACGTACACGATGCTTCTAATATATACTGTCAACACATAAAGTTTGGTTGAATTTTATTAAATTGTTTAGTATATGTTTCAAATATATGTAAATAATTTATAAAGCCACCATTTTTAACACCGTCGAATAACCCACTTAAATGATGTAAGTAAACATAGACTTCTGAAGAATTTGTGCACAATTTGGTGGAAATTAATTGAACTGTTCCAGAAATATAACAAAATGTAAAATTTTTCAAATTGATACTATTTTTCAAATTGATTGAGAAAAATTGTGCATGTGTGCATAATTAATGTATCTAATGTATACTGTGTGCGTAAAAAAGTGATAGAATTTTGTTGAATTATTTCATAGTTACAATATAAAATAATTAAATTATTTATATTGACATAATGAAAATAGGATTTCGGCACCTAAAATCTGTCAGTTTACATAAAATAACGTAGCACTAATTGCGTGTAACATTTGGCGGGCATCTGTTGACTGGTCCTCTATATATGGCCCAAAACATCAATATATCTCTTGTGACGATCTGCATAAATGGAGGACAAAAAAATTTAATTATTTGCACATTCGATGAGTCTATAATGCCAGTATACAAAGTTAAGTTTAAATAAATTACTTAGTTCTGTAGATATATATCACACTAAGATGAAATTATTTTTTAGTCGTCACTAGGTATATAAGTGCCTGTCACACTATATATATATATATATATATATATATATATATATATATATATATATATATATATATATATATATATATATTAATACTGCAAAACCACAGTTTAACTTCTTGACCAAATTTGGTTTGAATGGGTTGAGTGTTTTCCAAAACATGGCACGAAAAATTTATTCTTCTATTGTGCGACTATCTTACAAAATGGCAGGAAAATGAGGATCTTTGTAGACAAATTTGATATATGTAATATACACTACTAGCATACAAAAATAATTTGGGATTTATTTTCTTAATAAAATATACTGAGACTCAATATTTGTATAGCCACCATTCTGAAAATAAATGCCTGACCTACTTACAATATACCATTTTTCATCATCTGCCGCAGTACTATTTGTTTGCCAGATTTGATAGAAATCTGACAATTGTTACCCGAGTTATGACAAAACCCTTTTATCTATCATACGCATGGTGCTATCTTCCAAAATGGCGCACAATAGATGCTGCGTGTAGATGCAGTTGATAGTTGTAATATCTACTGCCAGAATACAAAGTTAAGTTGAAAATTACACATGGTTTCGGCGATAAAACTTTCTAAGCTAAGACGAATTTATAGCCACCATTTTAAAAATAAGTATCTCACATATTTTAAAGATACTATTTTACATCGTCCGCCGCAGTAATACTTATTTTGCCAGTTGTTTTCCGAGATATGAAAAACATATATTTTATTTAATCACGTGGTGCTATCTTACAAAATTGGTGACTAAAGTGGCTATGGGTTGGCATATATATATATATATATATATATATATATATATATATATATATATATATATATATATATATATATATATATATATCTTGTCATAGATACTTTCCGAAAACAAAATTTGGTCAAAATTGGTCAACTGGTATGGTAGATATACTAAATGAACCTAACATATTTGTATGGCCGCCATTAATCAAGTTACATAACTTATGTTTTCCTGGCCTGTCATAATATTACTTACATGCAAAATGGGGCGAGAATTAGTAGAATATTTCTGGCTAAATAATGAAATAGATTTAATTCTTAATTTGGTGCTTTCTTCCAAAATGGCGGGAAAACAGCAATATCTATCTCAAAATGTAATGCTTACACGATTATCTGCCAGCACATTTTAATATCGGTTGAACGATTCATGAGATGCGACATATCAGCCTAGATATTAAAATGACCGCCATTTTGAAAGTAGGTGTGTGGCGCGATCCCAAACAATGTCGCATGTCCTAAATAGGTACTTCAACGGTACTGAGCATAGAGAAATGTGGAGGACGCGTTGTAAAATTCCAGGGGGGGGGGGGGCACACACACACACACACACAGGAAAGTGATTTCACAAGCATTTATTTCTTTCCGAAAGTATACATAAAAGGAAGATTTCAACTAAAAATAGATTATATAGAAATCTACATGTGAAACTTAACATTATTTGTACTTGCATCATTTTATGACGAGTCTTCTGTACTTACATACATAGCATAGCTATAATTTACAGGAATGTTCAAGTATACTGGTGAATACGCCAGTGAATTATCATTGCTAAGAGCACAACAATAAACTCCAGAGTCTGGGCACGTGTTTCGTTCCACAATTACCTATAAGTTACCCACTATTTACCGGATGTTTTCATGCAACTCGAGCTATTTAAAAGCAGGGGATTTGTATTAGATAAAGCAAACGTAGGATTTTAAAATACACGTAATTTTAAAAGTGCATGTTATTAGTGCTTATTTTTGGGCCTGTGTTGATATTTAAGACAACAGTTCCCTTTACGTTTGGTAGAGACATGAAAACTTATGTGTTCAGTGGTTGCAGAAAATGTTGTAAATGTGGGGTTTAGAATAGTAGATGCAGTTCTTTGAAGAACGGTAGTCGACCACAAACGTGGTGGATGCAACTGAAGAGAAAAGGGGGGGGGGAGATGTAATATTGGAAAGCGAAAGTGAAGATGACGAGGCAACAGTGGAAAGATCGCCAACTACTACAGCCTCCTGCGCCCCAGCCACCCACAGCCAGCTCAGGCAGAAGTAGCGTGAGACATGGGGAGATGAAGTCTGGAGGATTGGGCAAAGCAAGCGACTCACATCTGGAGACTACCCTCCGTCACTTGACATCTTCCAGAACTACATACACCCTCCTATAGAAGAAACTAGTGACATTCTTTGAAGATTCCGCAGAGTTCATGATGGAAATTCGTTAAGGCCGATTCTCGCCCGCCATCTTGGATTTTCAGATTTTTTTTGCCAAAGTTTATATTACAGTAGGCGTACTGAAATTTCCCGCACGACATATCCTAAACAACATCTTCCCAAACTATATCGACCTTCCACAGTTTCGGTACATTTACTAATTTCTAGTTGATAACTGTTAAGGCGAGATTCTAGATTATTTATTGCGAACGATTACAAAGGCAACGGTATAAACAGTACTCAAGAAATACTGACCTAAGACAATGCATTATGCAATGCGATGTGCTCTGTCGTTACAAAAATCATGACATAGGTTATTCACGATCAAATTAGCACTTTTCAATGCCCTGGTTAAGATATACTTACATGCACGTTGTGTATTATTCCGCCTTATGCAAGTTTAACATTGTCACGGGCCTCATCACTTTATTCATAAGTCGGTCAAATGAAATTGTAAAATTGTTAGAAAAGTAAATATTATTTAATATATTCATTTTTACGCTTCGATGCATAAAAAAAAAACAGAAAACGAAAGTTATATTTCAACTTATCAGAAATAGTTACCCAAGACTTTTTGTTCAACGTTAAGATACGGAACTACTTTCCCATCCATCGTTACCAACTTCACTGGGCACATGTCAGCCAGTGCGCCAGTTAAATTATAATATGTAGGTAGAGGCAGTGACATTTTCCTTAGGTTAATTTCGAAAGTGCTCACTTTATCGTGAACAGCCTTTACAAAATTGTATTCCCAGAGTATGGCAAAAAATTTCACAAATAGAAGATGGTGGGTGGGAATCTTCATTAATATGATAAACTGGTAGCCAAATGTAAACAAAAGATAAATGTACATTAATTATTGCTTGACTGTGATTTCCACTCAATTTCTTCAATAACTTACAATATATTATTTGTTTTGGTAATGCCTAGTGTTATAAAAATAATTTACCGAATTACAAGAGAAATTTTGTGTGACGCAAAGATCAAATACATACTACGTAATAAACTATGGCCAGATTAAATATTATGACACTACTTGTGGGAATAAAGAGGCGAGAATACACTCAGAAATATATAGGCCTACATGTTAAAATCCCACTGAGGTTGCTCATAGTAGGCTATCATAACGTTTGTACGAGGGATGGGGGGGGGGGGGGAGGAGATACACAGTGATGTAAGTAAACCACATGCGTACACGAAGCACACTGCCCATCACAGCCCACCTCATAAGATATGGGATATCCACGATATGAAGTTGCTGTGATACAGGCCTGCTCCCATCATGGACGACATAGAAAATGTGGAGATACATTTCAAATTATTTTCTGTTGGTTTGCTACCTCTTTCTCGTCACAATTGGCATGTTGTCCTAAAGTAGTGTTTTTTGACGACATACAATAAATTGAAATTAACAAATGACAAAATAACACTACAGAAAATCTTCACAAATATAATAATTTCTTTATTTAGCATATGTTACATTAATAACATGGTTGTTCAATTATCTGTAGACATTTAATTACATTAATGTCAGACTCATTTTCACATGTCCAGATACATGTTTCCTTGCAGGCAGTGCACTCAATTTAACCCCCGTCAACTGCCATGGCACACAGCTTGCACCTATGAGGTAACCATGGGGTTTTTCAAGGGCAACAACAAATATTTATTTATTTATTTATTGAACAGATTTTTCCGGAGGGCACTGCTCTATACAGGAACTACACAAGTATTATTTAATGGTGGCATAATGAAAACTCTATGTACGTTTTTTTATATTATATATAATCTACAAATTGCAGTATAATGATGTCAAAATTATACCAAGTAAAAAATTCCATTACATTAACGTCAATAAATAATTATATTTATGCAATACTATTATATAAATTTACACTTTATTTAGACCCCTCTGATTTCATAATTCATATTAAAATTATAATAATTTTGATCGTTAACACTTATGCCTAATACCATCCCCTGCATACAACAGTTACTACTTAATTGCACTAAAAAATTACTGTACTGATTTTTTAAAATAATTTTTCTAGTATTGTTTTATAGTTTTCCCAAAGGTAATTCTTTATCTTCACACAACACGTACTGTAGCGTTAGCGAGCTGGTTCTGGATCAAATCGCACAAATCTAATAGCACCTGAATTAATTACAGGTATTAAGTAAATAAATACAAATAAGTGCCCAAAGTGTTAGATTGAAAGTGTTAAAAAGGACAAATTGAAAGAGTTAAATTAATTGAAAGGTTTAAAAAAATTAAATTCTTTTAGAAGGACCAAGTGGGTTGAAAAGGTTAAATTTATTGGAAGGGTTAAGCGATAAAGTGAGGCTATGTTCGGGCTCAAAGGATTAAGTAAGGAAAGGGTTGAGTGTTGCAAAGGCAGATGTTGCCTCTTCAGTGTCGAGAGCACGGATGAGTTCTGTGGGGTGGGAGCAGCAGCATATATAGGCTTACCCCTCCTTTCCCCTACTAGGTATGCTCTGATTGGTCAGTTGGTCTTTGAAGCAAGAAAGACATAAGGGACAGTTTAGGTATTGACTGTTTGGAGTCTGGAGAAAGCTGTGATGTGATAGTAGATAAGGAAAAGGGGGAGTGTGTAGGGAGCTGTGGAGGCCTGGTCTGGGCGGAGTCTGGCTTACGACTGAGCTGTGATAGTGCCAGAGGGGAGAAAGAGGGTTTTGGGATCAGAGGAGATCTTGCCTGGTCGGAGTTTGGCAAGGGAAGAGATGCGATGGTGGGTGAGGGGAAGAAGGGAGGGTGTCCGGAGCTGGGGAGGTCTTGCTTGTTCGGAGTCTGGCGAGGAACTGAGCTGTGATGGTTGCCGATGGGAAGGGGGAGGGTGTCGAGAGCAGTGGAAGTTATGCCTACTCGGAGGTCGGTGGACGACTGAGCTGTATGGTGGGTGAAGGGAATGGGGTATTGTGTTGGGAGCTGCACATGTTTTGCTTCTTAGGAGTTTGGAACACGACTGAGTTCTGTGTTGATTGATTGAGATTAGGTTGGGTGTGTAGTAACCTTTACGAATCTAGCACTTGAAAAATGATAATTGAATATTTCTTCAATTCATTATCATTATATTTATATTATAATAAGCAAATAAATAAAGATTATTAAGAATTAAGTACTAAGCAAATGAGAAAATACTAATTATTAAATAGTTAAGAAACACACACAAAGGAAATCGGCAAGCTAAACAATATGACTACTGAGATAGTCTTGGTTCCAACCACATCAGAGGTAATTAGAATGTTTTTGCGGAATAAATAATCATGAATTAAAAATGAAGTAATATACCAAGAGTATTTATCGATACTAACTGCTAACTAAGCACTTGAAACTAAATATTATTCAAACAAATGCACAAACAATAAGTAAATGCAATAAGAGTTTAATTACCTATCTACCAACTACCTACATCCTAATTACAAAAGCTAATTACATGTCCACCCTGTACCACATGCGACTGCAGACTGAACTATAGTGCATTCACCACTGGAAGCAACTTTCTCGGAGCCCTGCTAAATATCTACTTGCAGGCCCGTTTCGTATCCTTCCGCCAAATTAAAACAAACATTGCCATTTGACTGCAATGTATATAGCATCTGTCAAAATTAATGCTTACATGCCATTGCGTGTGAACATGTGTTCACATACTTTCCCTACACCTAAACATAAACATTGAAATGTGACTTCTACTTTCACACGACCTGTCAAATGTGTTGTTTACTGTTAGAAGCTGTTCAAAGAATTCTGTCGTAGGTCTATTTCAAAAACCATTTCGTACGAACATTCACAGTTAAGGCCTATAACATTATTTAGGTCAGCTTTAAGACGTATAAAAATGCCTGAATTAACGATAGTTCTTATGGTAATGTTACATTAACATATTTGTTTTCCACTACATAGCACGTTACATGTAATGCATATTAATATTTTGCCTTAACTCTGCTTAACACTGCTGCAACTGCGGGGTATTGAACTATAGTATTTAACTTTTTGTTATTGATATGTGTAGGGTTATTTCTTTTAAAGGACGGCCTCAGTTCGAATAACGAAGGAATAATCAGTCCAACGAACAAAGAGACATTAAAATCAAGCATGCAATCCGTGTTGCTCATTTTTTGACATACACACTTTAATATAGTGGTGAACATGCACACTAATAAGCCTACCATAACTTTTATTCCACTTATATTTATATGTAGTGCTACTTATTGTGTATTAGGTTTATTAAAATTTATTGGGGTTGGGCTTGGTTATTTTGTTGGGATTGGTGGTAAATCACGTTACACAACTGTGTTTCATACACCCAGGGCAAAGGTACAACGTTGTGATAAATAAACAGATGTGGATGTAAATAAATAATTTCGTCATAAAAACAGTTCACATTTAAAACGTATAAATAGTGCTAATCAAATATTTGAAATCACCCACACACACAGATCCAGCACAACATTCACAACGCAGCCAGACCATGCTATTTCACATGCAGTGGTTAACGAAACATGCCATAACAGTATATTTATTACTGCCATGGAAACACAAATTTATCACAACATCGTAACTTGCTTAGGTAGGTTTAAAGAACACAACGTCTACAAACGTGATGTGGTAATTTGAAGTATTTTCCGGAGTAAGTATAATTTACACTTCGTTTTGTAAAACAGCAACACACCATGTCATGGCTCGCCACGTCTGCCAATTTCACTTTGTTTCTGCCCTGCCATCATATATAAATATATTAAAATAAGTATTCAAACATTAAAATCTCTTTTCAGTAGAAAATTACAAATTCAAAAATCATTATTTTGCTCTAATAAGTATGAAATCTGCTACAACTGAAAACATGCGAAATATAACTGTTTACTAGCGAAGTGCAACTTCCCGAGTGTGAAAGAGGGGAATAAAGAGAGAGAGAGAGAGAGAGAGAGAGAGAGCAACAAGCCTCACTCAACAGACAGTTCTTTCTCACTCGATAAAACAACATTGTACCATTATGGCCTACTCACGATATTTTCTGCTGTTATTTTAAACTGTAAAAATGATATATGTTGCCATCGGGGCTACCTAAGTATTTAAAATAGCCACCATTTAATTTACAAACAGTATACTGAAAAACCAGGTTACAATAATATTTTAACTGTGAACTATTTCTAACCTGCCGCTGCCGACATGGCGCTGCTCTCGCTGTTGTTAATTGATATAAAAATATGTATTACAAGTTAGAGCAGATATTAAGGTAAAGTTTCATTGATTCAATAATACAGTACTCTAAAGTTAACCATAGCATTATATATTTGTGGAATACAGGTTATTAGAAAAAACAGGTTGACATGTTATGCCTAGAGTGTTTTTTCAAAGGTTGGTTTTCATAAGTTGCTTCCAATGGGGAATGGACTATAGAACTATACTTGTCACTTGCTGCACACTTCTTCTCGTGTGGTCCGGCGCGGCTGGAAATCCATTTTCACTGCACTTTTTATTAATGATTCACGTCTGGTGTTGGTGCAAAAGGTGTGATCTATGGCCCAAATAACGCTGGGGGCAGTATTTCCAGCATTCATATGCACAGGGGAGTGGAGCACTTGCGTTTCTTTTTCGTCGGCTGGCGGGTGTAACATCACATGCGCCCCAGCTAGCGAGCAGTTCAAATTGACGAACTTTCCACTGACGAGTGATGCAGTGTTTGCCATATTTGGACTTTTTAAAAGAAATCGGCTGTGATTGACTATTTCAGTGATGATCCCTCTAAAGCTTAATGAACTTCATAACACCCCACTACCAAGTGAAAATCATGTCTCCTTATTTGGGCAAATACACTCTTATTGGTGGATTCATTCAAAGGAGGATTATACTGGTTTACTATTGGGGATTGAATTGTGTTCACTTCTCTAACAGTTAGAGAATAACAAACCAGTATGATCCTCCTTTGAATGAATCCATCAATAAGGGTGTATTTTCCCAAATAAGGAGACATGATTTTCACTTGGTAGTGGGGTGTTACAAAGTTCATTAAGCTTTAGAGGGATCTTCAATGAAATAGCCAATCACAGCCAATTTCTTCTAAAAAGTCCAAATACGTCCAAAATATAAAGTCCAAATATATATATATATATATATATATATATATATATATATATATATATATATATATTATATATATATATATATATATATATATATATTGTTTGTAAATTCTAATTCGAGGTCAAATGTTCGGCCTCGAGGGAGCATCCATAAGTTATGTAGTGGTAAATATACCTCCTTAACATTTTAGGATTTTCAAGTAAGAATAGGTCATGAACTCACATTGACGTAAGGATATATGACTGAAAGAGCTTAAATTTTCGCAGTATTATGATTTCGAAAATATGTATATAATTGTAATTTATTACGAAAATGTGCTACAAATTGCCTTAGTGTTCACTTACGCCTAAGTTTCTATGAGTATTTTAACACTAAATGTTATACGTTTCTGCTAAATATTGCATTCATTAGTGTTTGTTTTCATCAATATTTATGTTCCATTAATTTGATTTATTTTTCTTGACAATTTTAGAACCTAGTAATCATTTTTTGTCTGCATTTATGTTATTTTAAATATTAGTATGCTCGTGAGCTAAACTTAGGAGATATCCGAATATGTATGTTTTTTCCCTGTCCCCTACAGAGAGGGAGCAAGTAGCCATCTGCCCGTTTCTGCTGCTGAACTGAGGTGCATGATTCGAGAACTAATACAAAGCGTGACACCATTCATCTCTCTCTACACAACTGTGTTCTTCATTTAAAATATTTTGAATTAAAACCATTTCCTTTATATTCGTTTCAACATACCTATACTTATATGGGGCATATTTTTCATTTTACAAAACCTGTTCACAAAATTTATTCCAATTATAAAAAAAGCTTCTTATAAAAATGCTTTTATGAAGTAAACTACTATTTAGGTTTAAAAAAATCATCACTCATTGTGCAAATAAAAAAATGGCGGACGAGAGAAACGACAAACACGATCTAACTAACATATAAATACAATGAAAGTTATTTTAAATCTTTCTAATATAAGTCTGATACCACCGAAATTCTTTTCGAGCATCACAACTGACATCATTCAATGTTAATAATTGGAAGATTAACAGTGTAAGGTAAAATACCACACTCAAATATAATAACATTTCATATAATGCATTATTCAGTTCATATTAGTTTGAAATGCAAAAAGTGAATGCCACTATTCAGAGCCAGGGAAATGAGAATTCTTGAGAGTTTGTATGAAGAATGGATGTCAAGTTTTCTTGTTTCACATAAGAAATTAATAATTACCAAGAAAATTTCCAATTATGTATGACCAACTTTAGTATATCACACATCATCCTACCCGAATAAATTAACATGTAACAATGTCCTATAATTTACTTATATATATATATATATATATATATATATATATATATATATATATATATATATATATATAAACTTACACAACTGACAGAAACTAATTTTAAGCGAACTTAGTATTTAATAAGTGAATTATTCAAAAACATAACAAATTCGTAATACATTTAATATTTTATCACCTGCCCTTTTGAGTACTAACACACAATTTACTTGCGCCATTTTAACACATTATGACATATTGATTTTGATTCCAGTTGTACTTTTAAAACATATAATTTTTGGTAAATGTTAAAACGCGGTGGATCTGTGCTGTAAGGGAGGAATCTGTGATCGAGTGCAAGTCGGATGCAGCCAGGTTCAGTCGGAAACAGGTATCTCCCCTAACTTCCGCCAGATTTGTTACATTGCTCGCCAGCTTTCCACAAACAAATGGAAACCACGTAGACCAGGGCATCTCTGAGGCCTTTGCAAGTAGCAGATTTTTGAAGTCGATACAGATTATGACTCGCGTACTTCTGCACTCACAGACACTACAACAACACGCCATCTCTCTGCGCATATAATTATGTGAAAGGTTAACACAAAATATCCTTACACATATCTAATTAATATATAAAAAGGGTAAAAAATTAGTTTTTTTATTTACTGCATTACATCATTTAAAGTGAAATTAAGATCCAAATGAAACACTCAACTCATTAAAATTGTGTTTTTCCGTACTACACATAGTAAACATAACATGTTTATTTAAAAAAAATGTAACTATCAGAAATATTTGTTAAGGTTTGCTCTCTTTAACTATTGGTTAGATCCTTCTGGGATACTTACCACATACCAAGTACTTACATAATTAAACCTTGTTTCATCTTACAAGAAGATTAAGTGTTGTTTAAATGTAACATGGTTTAATTACTTCAAAAACTGCTAAAGTGTAAACATACATACTGATTTAGTCACTACTTCAATCTAAACGAAAATAATTACAGTTATACCAAGATATTCTTTGATTCAAATTCCAACGAGGTAAATACTGTAACACTTCAATTTTTAACTTTATAATGATTATTCCATATCTCTAAATTTGATTTGAATATCAAACTTTAATGTAATGTATAAGATGCTTAACTTATGTCCAATGAGATATGCGTATAATTATTTATTTTGACAGCTGTGTTGTGTATACTATGTAAGTTTAATGATTATCTGTGGATTATTTGTATGAATATTTGTTTATGTAACTATCACTACTTTTGTTTCTCAAAATAATCCGGCCACACCAGCCGGTCTATCATAATTTACTGATTTTCGAACAATAGTCTTTTAGAACATAAACGTATTAACTCCTATTTGGAACAAGCTAGAGGCCAACACGGAAATAAGGCAATCCTGAGTATTGAAGTTAATTTCTGATATTTATCTAGTAAAAGATTGATATTTACGACGGCGATCAAGATTTCTTCATCTACTATTGAAATGCTGAGCCTTTATATTTTAAAATAAGTAGTACGTCGACATAGGCTGTATGATGAACCCAGATGGAGGGACGACCCGGTAAAGGAGGAATTCTTGGATCCAACTTCGAACCAGTGGCAGCCCGGTGTCTGGTACTTGGAGAGCCTTATCTGCAAGGAGATGGCTACTGGCTGGAAATCCAGGCGAGTTCCGGTTCTATGTCCACCTCCATTGTTCCGGCCCACAGAGGACGAGTTCGCTGAGGACCATCAGGGGATGTGCTTTCAATGAGGCGTGGGAGAGCTGTTCCTCTGGGTTCTACACCAGTGAAGGATGATTCCTCGATATCGGCAGAGTTGCTGTGATTTTCCGCTATCTACACAGCTAAGTTGCATTTTTCCCCAGGCAAATTTGAACCTATTTAAGACACCAGCACTAGTAAATTCAAATATTGGTAGTTATTTTGGTTTGCAACGTGCAGGCTGGTGTTATCTGTAATTTTGAGAATTAGAATATAATAATATGGCACCACTAATGTTTATTCAAAAGTGCCATATAATTTGAATTGATTTAGTTCCTTTGGTTCCTGCTAAATTAATTTAACAGCATTATAACCAAAGTAATTTTATTCGTTTCTATTGATTTACTTGATTTAAGACTTATCTGGTAGTTTATTAGAATTAATGGTCCAATTGTTTTAAACTATAGAGTTAATTCGTATCTGGACGAATATACTGATTTTTACGCGGCAGCATATATTTTAGCCGAGTAATATCATTAATATAACCTATCAGAATCATTCACATATGCAACTATATTTCATTATTACATTGCACATTCATATCTTATATTACGTATCACAGAAATAATATTTGATAGCCATAATATTGGCCTTAATATTGTAACTCACATCAGTGGTGTTACAGTATTAATTTGTACGCCCATGCATGTAGCAAATTTAAAAATGTTACATATAACTGTATAGGTGTTAACATATGCTACAATACGCATGCACGAATTACTTTTTGCAATGTTTTTTGAACCCGACTTAACGTAAACATTTAAATATGAAATAATTATATATAATTAATTATATTTTTATCTAAAATTTTGTTAATTTAATATAATGTAACAGCCATGCTAAGTACTCTTTATGAATCCAACATCGTCATACACACGTGCCTACTCAATACATGTACTCTCACCAAGCGAATTACTTGAGAATGCATACATCAATGATTTTTAGCCCGAAGCGGTGGAATGGATTACAGCTAGATACACAACAACAATATCATTAAAGTCGATGCATCTCCTAACATGCCCTAATATTTCCAAACACATTTAATCTTCATAATTATTCTAGGATAACTGGGTTGTGAACGACTGACAAGTTATCGCACATATCCGAAGAAAGACGTGATGACTTTGTTATCTGCAAAGGTTAACATTTTTGACGCATAAATTTACTAAACAATGTTTTGAGAAAATTTAAAAGAGTTTATCGAAATTGATGGGCTAGGATTAAATCTAGAAAGTTGAAAACTCACCAATCAAGAGTATAATATGAGTATTCGCATATCAAAAATGAATATTTAGTGAGACTATTTACACTCAACAAGTATGTAAATATCAATCCAAGAACCATACAGAGTAATAAGAATTTCTTATTAATCGTTTATCAAATAATTTAAACAGAGTATTGGCGTAATGAATATACAATTGCAACTACTATCTGCATAATGAACTGAAGGCAACTTCCCATCATCAGATGAAACACAGTGAACATGTTTCGAAATTAACTGTAGGATCGAGAACTTAATCCTTGGTTATATATCCGGTCAAGAACAACTAATCACTACTATTTACATATTTTACAACTAAAATGATTAAATTCACCCAAAGTGCACATTTCACCATAGTAAATGCTAACTATCGGCTGTCATATGTTTAGTATTATGCATATCATGTTGTAATGCAACTCACAACAGAATCTAAACAAACTGCCTTTCCACAAGCTATCTCAGTCTGTCTAAAACTCCTATATCGCGTTCATCTTAGCTATTACAGCTCGTCGACCAACAAAGAACTACCTAATCACACGTACCCAATACTCCATCAGTCTATCATCATCTCCGGAAGGATGAAAATGTGCTGGCGGAAAAGATGCAGGTGAGTGATTTAACAAGGGAGGCTACACAAGCACAAACTGCATTAAATTTATTTCATATTAAAGTATATTAATATAAATGTTTTTAAAGTAATATTATCACTTTTTATATAAGAAAGCCATATCATTTATCAATGACAAATTCAACACAAACCTGTATGAAATTAATAGTCTACATATGATAGAAAAACATTCCTTATTTCTTAATCTTTATATCTCAAACATCCAAAATTGAAATGGTTTATGTCAACCTATTTACAACCGACCAACTTGCAAAGGAGATGAGAGTGAAACTAGTTCCCACAATGGCTCTATGGGTTGTGTGTCAACAATAAGACATTTGCTCCCTACCACCCAAACAGATCACGGCTACCTACTTATCCATACAACCTTTGTAAATACCAACTTTAACATTCGCTACTATCTGCCAAGCTAATGCAATACAACCACAAAACATACTTAGATCTCATCCAACACACACACACACACATGCACTCTCACACAAAGAACCTGAAATATTTTGTTTTACAGACTTGCTCCTAATTACTGAAAATGACACAAAATAACCCAAAATGACCCAAAATTACTGAAAATAATTTCCAGTGAGAATAATTACCCAAAATGACCCTAACGACCCAAATTTGACTCCAAAATGACTCCCAATTTCGGCAAAACACACACACACAACTTATTTACACAAACAATACCATACATTTTGATGTCCCTTACTGTCAAACATTAACAGCAAAACCAACATACCATACAGACAAGACATATAATTCATCGAGGCTTTCATTACGATCAACATTGCCAAAACACATACACATTATGAACAGTTTACTCAATTTGACAGTAGCCAACACCCATACTATCAGAACACTCCTATCAAATACTCCTGTGGAAAAGAAATATCCTTCCGTTATGTACAGATGACCTTTTACTGGAAAAATAATTTCATCAAAAAGTCTCGAATTTCATTTCTTATTACCACACACAAATTTGGGCAACCATCCAATCTTTAGCAATCCATGGGTTTGTTGTCTACCTCCATCTACATATATAAGAAAAACTATTCACATACTGTCTCCAAAATTTGTACATGTCTCCCGAATTAATGTTTGTATATGCAATCAGCTGTCCGTGCAGTTTTATACTAAAGTCTTTATTATCATTATATATACAGGTCTTAACATTTATAAGCGATTGCACATTGTAACATGTTGAATTTGTGAGGGATAAAAGGATTTTAACTTTTGGTCCAAAAACTACCATATAAAACAAAGGTTTTTAACAAAACTTTAAATTCGCAGAAATAATCACGAAACCTTCGCGATTGTGAGCACTATGAGAAAACCCAAAAACACAATTACCCAGAAGAAAAAAAAAGTAGGAAAAAAAAATATATATACAGGCTGATCCCGGCGATTGTTGTTCCGCCTGCTGTGTGCTTCTCGATTTTGTGTTCATGCCTCTTCAGTTTGTGCAGCACTTGTTTGCGTTCGATTTTGCCTTTTCAATGCGTTCTCTCTATTATGTCTGGTATGTCAAACCGATGTTTGGCCGTGGTATCGCTGCCATTTTACTCTTTTAGATCAACAAACTTTTCCTGCAAGTACGATCAAACTTGGCCCATAAATATAAAAGTTAGACTCCAGCTCACCTATCGGAATGAAACATAACTAAAAACCTTACTCGCCACCTCAATAGCATATGGTGTGAATATGGTCTCAATTGGTCCAGTGGTTTGTCAGTGATGATGCGGTTTAGTCACGCACAATGGATTTTATATATAAAGGTAATTGTCAATAAGATGGGAATATATAAATATATACTGTATATAAGATATGACTATGCATAATTATATATGAGATATGACTATTCATAACTATATATAAGATACATATAGCCGGTTTTCTTTTGGGTGAACATATTTTTTGGGTTTTCTCAGAGTGCTCCCAATAGCGAAGGTTTCATCATTTTTTCTACAAATTTATTATTTTGTTAGAATATTTTGTTTTATATGGTAGATTTTGAACTTAAAGTTAAGATCCCATGACGTCATCCAATGACAAGATTAACACTTTTCTTTATACAAACATTTTCTGAACTTGTCATGTTGGTCGAATGGTCTAAGATGTTGGATTTGAGCTCTACTTCCTTGTAGGAGTAACTTTGGTTCGAATCTCCCCCCTGGCAAGTAATACTCAGATCTATATTGTGACAGTCGAGATTGTCTCATTTGCAGTTCGACTGTCGTTCGAGTAAGAGTTCTCTTTCTATGACTGAGTTCGAGTGATTTGAGACTTAGCTCCATATTTTGGAGACATATAAAAAGCTATGTGTGTGTGTGTGTGTGTCTCGTCGCTACAAATCATCCAAAACATCTTTCTCTCTCTTGAGGTTAGGGTTCAGTGAACAATTATTGCGTGTTGTCCGAGCGGGCATAACATTTTGTCAGATATTGTATTATATTTAGAGCTTAAAATCACCTGCCACGTTCGACTGAAGTCGCGTACCTAACTACCTACCTCAAGAATTCCTTCTGAAGTATACACAACATGAAATAAATTAACTATTCTTCGTATAACACTGCATCAAGCATATTGCTATCACATATTCATATTCAGCAAGTCTACACTGAGATGTTTTTAATGGATAACATACAGTAGCTGCTCTGTTTTGGAAACTGTATAAAAACATGTATCACGTAAAATAGTTGTCATTTTGACTTGTGTGGAATCATTTAGCGATAGTGTACTCTGTTGAAGACTTGCCATATGTAACGCAACCATCAGCATCGACAATAGCAAGGGTGTGTTAATAGTCGCTGGAAGCAATATGTTGTAAATGTTACTAATGTGACCACATACTCTGCTATAATATGAATATGGGCAAAGACCTACACTGTCAGCGACTGCAAAGACCTCCGAAGAGTCGTTACAAGCATTACGGTATTAATTTTACTACCGTGGAAATACTTTTACTACAAAACATAGTGCACGTTGACATGAACACAGTCATTGCTTGTTCAATCCAACATAGAAGGCATTCGACTATGATAAATGCGATGCTGTGTTTACCTGCAGTAATAACCTATACAGACATGAACAGATGTGCAAAGGCTATGTTTGGGTTTCATTGGGAATCAAGTGCAAGTACTGCAGCAATACATTCGCCAGTAAGTCTAGAGTCGGACAGCACGAAGCTAGTAAGTGTATGTTCGACATCTCGTCCAAGATGTATCCATGTATTAATTGTTGTGTTTTGTATGCGAATAGGCCTTTCCTTGACTGCTCACAACAGGAATTGTTATATAAAACTAGAGTAGATCATAAATATTATTGTTGACTGAAGAATATATTTTAGTGTATGTTAGTAATATTTCTTTTCGACAAGTTTGTAAAATAAATTTAAATTGTACGAAATTCTAGTGTTTTTATTCATTCCATCCTTACATATTAAACTGCAGGGATAAACGTTTATGTCTAATTGGATTTAAATATGTAATGAAGATAATAATCATTTTATCATGAAATATACTTTTTTTTTCTGTTTGGTCTATTCAGTGTTTGATATATACAAAACATCTGTGAACTACGTGTGGATAAAAATATCGGCCTGGATTTCTCAGTCAATTTAATTGGTAATTAGAAAATATTCTTTTATTCCTCACAACTTGTAAGTGTTGTTGTGAGCAATCGCTTATAAATGTTAAGATCTGTATATACAAAGATAATAAACATTTAAGTATAAAAATTCACGGATAGCTCATTGCATACACAAACATTAATTCGTTTAACTTGTAAAATTTTGGAGACAGTAGGTGAATAGTTTTTTTTTATATGTATGGAGGAAGACGACAAATCCATGGATTGTTAAAGATGGAATGATTGGTAAAGATTGGTGTGTGGTAATTAGAGAGGAAATATGAGTGTTCTGATAGTATGTGTGATGACTACCGACAGATTGAGAACACTGTTAGTAATGTGTCTGGTCTGTATGGTGTGTTATAATTGCTGTTAATGTTTTATGGTAAGGGACTTGCGAATGGTTGGTATGGTTTCTGTAAATGAGTTGTGTGTGTTTTGGTGTCATTGGATGTCATTTTGGTGTCACATTTGGGCCAGTTTGGGTTATTTTGAGTAATTTTGGTTATTTTGGGTCAATTTGAGTCATTAATAGAAAGTCTTGGGTGGAGCAAGTCTGTAAAATAAAATATTTCATGCTATTTGTGCATGTGTGTGAGGGATTGTATGTGTGTTGGATGAGATCTAAGTATGTTTTGTTGTTGTATTGCGTTAGCTTGGCAGATATATTTTGTAGCGAATGTTAAAGTTGGTATTTGCAAATGTTGTATGGATCTCCTCCCCAGTATACGAAATTTATAAGTATTAGGTAGCTGTGATCTGTCCGGGCGGTAGGGAGCAATTGTCTTATTGTCGACACACAACCCCTAGAGCTAATGTTGGAACTAGTTTGGCTCTCATCTCTATTGCAAGTTGGTCGGCTGTAAATAGGTTAATATTAAAAATTATTTTTCTTTCAACATAAATCATTAATGTCTATTTTGGTAGTTTGAAACCTAACGAGTAAGGAATGATTTTGTGTGATATGTAGAGTAATACTTTCATACAGATTTGTGTTGAATTCGTCATTAATCAAGTATATGCATTTTTAATATAAAAATTAATTAAAAACAATTATATCAATATACTTTAACTAAATACATATGTTATGCAGTTTGGGCCTGTGTAGCTTTCCAAGTCATATCATTCACCTGCATCTTTTCCGCGAGATCACTTTTATCCTTCCATAGATGACGATAGACTAATGGAGTTTTGGGAACGTGTGGTTAGAGAGTTATTTGTTCGTCGACGAGCTGCGATACCTTGGGAAATCGATGGTGAAAGCGACATAGGAGTTGTAGACAGATTGAGTTAGCTAGTGGAAAGGCATGTTGTTTAAGTGTATGTTGTGTAGTGCATTAAAACATGGTATCCATAATATTAAACATATGACAGTCGGAAGTTAGCTGTGGTTACAGTGAAATGTGTACTTAGGGTGTATATAATCATTTTAGTTAAATACATAAATATATGTTATAAGTGTTCTTTTTGGGATATTGACCAAGGATAAATTTCTCGATAATACAGTGGTCTTCCAACCTTGTTCGGTGTGTTTCATCTGGCAATGAGTAGTTGTTTTCAGTTTAATACACACCCAACAGTTGCAATTGGATATTCACTCCGCCAATACTCTATTTTAATTATTTGATATGGATTAATAAGAAAATTTAATTACCCTGTTTGGTTCATGGATTGATATGTACATACAAGTTATGTGTATATAGTCTCGCTAAATATTCATTTTTGAAATGCGAATAGACAAATTTTACTCTTGATGGGCGAGTGTTCATCTCTCTGGATGTAAGCCTAATCCATCAATTTCGATACAAATTTCTTAAAGATTCACAAATCCTTGTTAAGTTGATTTATCCATCAAAATGTTTAACCTATACAGATAATAACTAATCACGCCATTTTTTGGAAGCGTGTGAGAACTTGTCAGTCATTCACAACACAGTATTCCTAGAATAATTATAAAGTTTAATATGTATTTGGACATGTTAGGGTATGTAAGGCGATTTATCGACTTACATGATGTTGTTTTGTATCTAACTGTAATACATTAAATCGCGTCAGGGGAAGAAGCATTTAGGTATGCATAGTAATTCGCGAACTGCTTGTCTTGGTGAGAGGACATGTACTGAGTTGTTGAATGCCTAATGCAGAACTATGCAAGTGTGTATGATGATGCTGGATGCATAAAGAGTACATAGCATGGCTGTTATAACAGTATATAAAATTACCAGAATGAGAGATAAAAAAACACTAATTAAAAAAAAATTTAATATTTAAATGTTTACGATGGGTGGAGTTAAAACAAACATTGTAAATAGTAATTCGTTCATGCGTATTTACCTCGTTGGAATTTGAATCAAAGAATATGTTGGTATAACGGTTATTAACTTTGTTTAGGTTGAAGTAGTGACTAAATCAGTACGTATTTTTCAACTTTGTTTAGGTTGAAGTAGTGACTAAATCAGTACGTATTTTTCAACTTTGTTTAGGTCGAAGTAGTGACTAAATCAGTACGTATTTTTCAACTTTGTTTAGGTTGAAGTAGTGACTAAATCAGTAAGTATTTTTCAACTTTGTTTAGGTTGAAGTAGTGACTAAATCAGTACGTATTTTTCAACTTTGTTTAGGTTGAAGTAGTGACTAAATCAGTACGTATTTTTCAACTTTGTTTAGGTTGAAGTAGTGACTAAATCAGTACGTATTTTTCAACTTTGTTTAGGTTGAAGTAGTGACTAAATCAGTACGTATTTTTCAACTTTGTTTAGGTTGAAGTAGTGACTAAATCAGTACGTATTTTTCAACTTTGTTTAGGTTGAAGTAGTGACTAAATCAGTACGTATTTTTCAACTTTGTTTATATTGAAGTAGTGACTAAATCAGTACGTATTTTTCAACTTTGTTTAGGTTGAAGTAGTGACTAAATCAGTACGTATTTTTCAACTTTGTTTAGGTTGAAGTAGTGACTAAATCAGTACGTATTTTTCAACTTTGTTTAGGTTGAAGTAGTGACTAAATCAGTACGTATTTTTCAACTTTGTTTAGGTTGAAGTAGTGACTAAATCAGTACGTATTTTTCAACTTTGTTTAGGTTGAAGTAGTGACTAAATCAGTACGTATTTTTCAACTTTGTTTAGGTTGAAGTAGTGACTAAATCAGTACGTATTTTTCAACTTTGTTTAGGTTGAAGTAGTGACTAAATCAGTACGTATTTTTCAACTTTGTTTAGGTTGAAGTAGTGACTAAATCAGTACGTATTTTTCAACTTTGTTTAGGTTGAAGTAGTGACTAAATCAGTACGTATTTTTCAACTTTGTTTAGGTTGAAGTAGTGACTAAATCAGTACGTATTTTTCAACTTTAGAGGGCTTCGAAGTAGTTAAATACTGTTACAGGCAATAACACTTATGCTTATTGTAAGAGTAAACATGGTTGTTACGCGGTTAAGGTTTAAATATTCTAGAAGGGTCTAACTAATAGTTAAAGAGAGCAAACCTTAATGAATATTGTTTGATTATGAAATTCTTTGAAATAAACAAGTCCTTTGCTATGTGTAGTATTGGAAAACACGATTTGAGTGAGCCGGGGGATCTTAATTTTGTTTTAAATAATGATATGTAAAAAATGTTTAAAAAAATAACGTTTTACACACATTTTATAGATTAATTAGATACATGTAAGGAAATTTTAATACGTTAACCTTTAAATAAGTATATGCACGGTGAGATGGGGCGATGTTGAAGAGTCTGTAGTATAGCTCTACACGAGACACGATCTGTATCGACTTCAAAATCTGCTACTTGCAAAGTCTTCGGAGATACCCTGGTCTATAGGGCTTTCATTCATTTGTCAAGCATGGACATGTGATGTATCAAAACTGGCGGAAGTTAGGAGAGATACCTGTTTCTGACTGGACCTGCCTGCATCCAGAATGTACTGGATGTAGGCAGGTCCTCGCTTGCAGCTATAATCCACCGAGTTTTAACATTTACAAAAATGAAACTTGTTAAAGTACAACTGGCATCAAAACAAATATATCGTAATGTGTTAAAATGACCCGAGTAAATTTTGTATTTGGAATTAAAAGATCATCTGATAGAATAATACATGTATTACGTTATATATTACTTGAATATCCTTGGTAATTATTAAATTCTTATGCGAATGAAGAGGGCTTGACATCCATTCACAATACAATCGCTCTAGAATTTTCGTTTCTTTTGCTCGGAATCGCAGCATTCGCTGTTTGATTTTCAAACTAATAATAACATTATAATGCACTATATAAAATAGTATCAAATTTGTGTATTGTATTTAACGTTACACTGTTAAACTTTCAACTATTAACATTGACTGCTGCTAGTTTCGATGCGCAGAACACTTATATTAGAGAGATTTTGTATAAATTAAATTTTATTTATATGTTATCTGAGTTTGCAGTTAGTGCTTGTACTTTCTCTCATGCACCATAATTTTTTTTTTTATTTGCGCAATGTGTGAAAATTTTTTTAACCCTAAATATAATTTCAATTTGTGAACATACATTTTCATTCAATTTTTTTAATACTTGGAATAAATGCTGTTAAAGGGATTCGTAAAATGATAAACGTATGTCCTATCTATGTATAAGTATGTTTAAACAAATACAAGGTGAATGGTTACATTTCGAAACATTCTTAACGAAGAAAGCAGTTGTGTAGAAAGAGATGACTAGTGGCACCCCTGGTGGTAGTTCTCGAAACACACACTTCAGTTCAGCAGCGGAGATGAGCAGATGGCTGATCGCTCCCTCTCTCTAGTGGACATTGAACATGACGAGTAGGAGAGAAAGATATGTTCAAATACCTCCCCAACTGAGTTCACGAGCATAGTAATATTTACAATAATATAAATGCAGACAACATAATTTTTACTAGGTTATACATTTTCAAGGAGTATAATAAAATTAATGGAGATAAATATTGAGGAAAACAAACAATAATGAAGGCAATCTTTTGCAAAAAAACACGTTACGTATAACATTAAAATACTCTTTAGAAATGTCAGCGCAAGTGAACACTAAGAAAATTAGGAACACGTTTTCACAGAAATTGTTAGTAAATTTAATTTTTACAACAGGACACAGATTGTAAACCATGTGACATGAAAAAAAAATGTTGGTTGTAGAGTTAATAATACATAAAAAGTGTAGACAATTATTTAAACATGGCGTTGGAGCAAGAGGGCTGTGGGCTAGCGCAGGTCGGGGGAAGAGCCAATGAGGGTGAACGGCATGTTAGCCGACCGTCTCCACACATCATAGCAGAGCAGCGGGCTACAGGCATGAGCCGTTGATTTGCGATACAACACGAGTAAAATAATATATATTCTACACGTTATATTTAAACGTGTGAATCCACTCTTTTTAATATAAAGCGTTCGAAGTAAAACCAATGATTCTTTAATAAATTATATTTTAAAGTAATAAGAAGTAAGATGAAGAGTCTGTGAAAATTACACAGGGTAGGAAATATTAAGTCATAATACGAACTTAAACTTCACTTGAATGCTGAGAATAAATGTAACTGAGTATAGTAAGAACAACGCCAGATGTGCGACACCAGGCGATCAGTTAAAAGTATTCAGCCGGCGGTCGGGGAATAAGGAAACGGAGATGTTACTCAGTTGGTGCAATTGACAAATAGTAGTTACCCATTTCAAACTCTACCACACTTTTATTCTCGACATATATAATTTATAATTCAAACAATGTATGAATAGTTGCAGCAGGTGATGTAGTTCGCTCATCGTGCGCCTTGAATAGTAGCATGAATGCATGTCTAACAAACTTCATTAAACTATAATTTAATATACAATAAGAAATGTAAAATTACACAATATAATACTTTACTGAAATTGTGGGGGGAAAAATGAAGGAACAGTCATTATTCAAATATTACAATGTAAAATTAACTTGCACAAAGAAATGCTTTGGCGGGAAACATGATTGACCAGTCTTTTTATAATAATACATATTAAGTGATACATGACACTTTACTGAAATGGTTAGAAAACAATTAATTTAATATTTAAAATAGCAGTTGATGCACTAGGGGCTCGTCGGCTGGCACTGTAGCGTTAGTTGGTTGGCGACTTCGCTTGGCCATTGATGCGCAGGGGATAGCCGAGAGACGCCCGGACAAGAGGCGATCTGATCCCAAGTTGTTCGGCGCATGGCCTGCAGGATAGCTGGTTGGGGTATATAATTAATGACAAGTATAACATGAGTTTAATCTACAGTTGCGAGTGGTACGGGGTTGACATCCAATTAGTTTTTAAATTAGGATGTAGGTAATTGGTTAATTGGGAATTAATATCTCATTGTCTGTACTTATTGTTTAATTAATGTCTCGTTGCACATTCTTAGTGTGTAATTAGCATCGATAAATACTCTCGGTACATACACTTCAGTTGTAATGGCCAATTATTAGGCGATAAAATCTGACAACCTCCGACCGATGGGGTTCGAACCAAGACTATCTCGGTAGTTTTACTTGTTTAACTGGTAAATGTACTTAGTGTTCATTTGATAAGTATTCAGTACTTAGTATTAACTCATTGCTCAGTACTTCATTTGTAAGTATCATTATTCGCTTGCTAATTATTCAATTTTTTACTATACAAATGCTAGATTTGTAATGGTTATTGTTCGTTCACACGACCTAACCTCAATCATTCGTCACAGAACTAATCCGTGTGCCAGACTCCGAAGAAGTAAGGCATGTGCAGTTCCCGACACCCTACCCCTTCCCGTCACCTACCATCACAGCTCATCCGTCCATCAACCTCCAAGCAGGCAGGCCCTCTGCTGCTCCCAACACCCTCCCCCCCCCCGGCACAACTATGATCAAAGCTCAGTTATCCACCAAACTCCGTCCAGGTAAGTCCTCATCTCCCGACATCCGCCCCTTTCCCCTCACTTACCATCACGCCCTAGTATTCCTCCTGACTCCAAAGAGTCAACACCTAAAATGTCCCTTGTGTCTTTCTTGCTCCAAGAACCAACTGACCAATCACAGCAGACTTCATTGGGGAAAGGAGAGTTACTCCCATATATGCTATTGCTCCCACCTCTCAGAGCTCAGTCGTGTTTCATCCACTGAAGAAGTAAATCTACCTTTTTAACTCTTAACCCTTTCCTCACTTAACCCTTTGGACCCCGAACATAACCTCACCTTTTCACTTAGCCCTTCCGATAAGTTCTACACGTTCAATCCATTTTACCCTTTTAAAAAAAAATTACACTCATTTCACCAGTTAAATAAATTTAACATATTTTCAATAAATTTAACCCTTTCAATTTAACCATTGTAACACTTTAAATGTATCCTTTTGGACACTTACCTGTAATTAATCCAGAAAATACGTGTAGTTAATTCAGTTGCGATTAGATAGGTGCGATTTGGTCCAGAACAGACTCGCTCACATTACACTCTTTCCTTAATTTTATTTCTCGATCATCAACTGGTAGGCTGTTATAAATCTCAGTTAATGAAAACATTGTGGCATTGACCCATATTTTGTTGTTTTAACAGCTTTCGTGTGAATATTTTGCGACGGTCTCGTTTTGTGCCTTTGTATTTCATAATTGATGGTGAAATGGAGTTGTTCATTTACTTCATACTAACAAACTGAACTTGCATTTTTAATGGCACTATTCTCGTTTTAAGGAAAAGTTAACAAGAAGGTGTAAGTTGTGAAAATCCATACAATGATATGATTGCACGTTTTTGTAGCACCTCTAACGGTTCGTTTGCACACTTTAACATATAGATCCATATTGCACACTTGTTGTGTAGGTGGGAGTTTATTAATGCAAAATACACTTATTCACTGCCAGCATGGACTCCAACTTGCTGCAGTGATACGGAAATTGTTTCCTGAAGCTTCTTTACCTCCTCTGTAAAAAGTTCTTGCCTGACATTACTTCGCGAGAAATTTTGCAGTAAAACAGAAGTAAGAACTATGACATCTATATTACGTTGGCAATCTTGAAGTATCGTGTACGAAATTTTAAAACTTTAAATATAATACAGAAGGCATCCTCTGCTGTACGTAATGACAGTTACAGACTGAGGTTGTATATTCTCAATTCGTTCTGGGCAAGCTGTGGAGCGTGGATATAGCCTTAGTAAATATGTTTTGAGAGGAAATTCCTCATCTGCTACTATGACGTAATGTAATGTTTAACCAGCAGTCGGGAGATGTCTCTGACACGATTCGTTCATTTGTACTGGTTCTAACTTCTTCCCCACCACTGATCCAGAAAATATTTCAGCATCACTGGCTTTTCGGTCGTCTCCAGCATCAACATATCTGACCTTCGTATCGACACGTAATAGCAAAACAATAGAAAAGGTGGTTTTGTATTTAAATAAAATTGTTCTGCTATTTCGGCAGAAATTCGATTGCCACCTGTCTGAAGCGGGGAGACAGTTTGTAAACTTTGAAATCTCTTGGAAACACTTCACAATATTCGCTTACCCTACTCGTCCTCTGAAAGCCGCGCCATTTATACAGGAGAAAGTAGTTTCCAAAGCAGCTTGTACGTTGAAATGACAATCGAGTGGGTGGCAGTTGGTCAAAATTGATGGCTAAAGCTAAAGGATATTTTTTTTTGTAATTCGGGATGCCAGATACATGAAACAATTATTACTATGACGTGTTACTAATCTGACCTACATCGAAGCACAGGGGACAAGTGTCATTTACTTCTATATGAAAGTAATGTAGTTGTACTAATTATACAAATTGCGAAGTTAATACGAGCCTTTCCTCGGCTGAAATATTCTTCCTCAACTTTGTGTCCTTTTCGATATTGGGGAAGAGTTAGGTGATATAAATATCTAAATTTTGGATAACACATCAAAACATATCTAAGGAACGTAGCTGGATCGTCCTTCAATTCATTGAATACAGTGTGGAATCCTGTATATTCCTCTCTTGCTAGGTATATGCAAGGGGTTGATACAACACCGGGTATACAAGGCAAGCTGTAAGTACGTCCCGCTTTTCCTGATCCATGCTGTCAAATGGCGTGGCTGTGGAGATGTTTAGCCGGTTCTTAATACCGAGGTGTTGAGAACCGATGAGGGTGAAGCGATGCGTGTATGGAGCAGCGCCGGAATGCAAGGGAGGAGTAAACGGGAGATCCCCGAGGAAACCCGCCGACCAGCAATGTACGGAGCACTATAGGCTTCTGGAGCTTAAAGTCGATATTACACAATACCAGATTCCATAAAAGCTTGTGCAAGTTTGCGCTATAGCGGCCGTTATACCGCCTAGAATGGCACCCGTCACGGCATTTCCCGCCTTGTACGGCCTGATTTCGTACCAGGTTTGGTAATTAGATACGTCCTACATTTCGTGGCAGGTTCCATACCGGCTTTCGTACCTGGCCAATCACGTCGCAGTTCATGAGCGTAGGGCGCTCCCCGTGGCTACTACTTGAAACGAGTTGATGAAAAAACCGAACAGGACGCCTCCGTCTTGATTATACATCCGTGAGGTGGAAACTCTTTCAGATCGATTTAAAATACGACAACGACGTATAATATTGGATATGACAACTTTTAAACACTGTTTAAAACCGTTCTAAATATTTAAAACATTACCTACTATATGAAAGTATAAATGCGAAGTATTTGCCCACACTATATAATAAACACAGCATTTTATAGCTTATGTAACCTCAGAGTACAGTGGTAAAATCGCGGCATCCACAACAACCATGTATCTATTGATCGTGCGTTCAAAACTACGTCGGATCCAACTTTTTTTTTATTTCATTAAATTTTACGTGCGGATAATATCCCAGTAGGTAAAAAAACTATATTTTGCAACCGGTCAGTAATTTTCGTCAAAATTAAAGATAACACACTCGCAATCTAATGATTGCCATTTTCAAGAAAATGAGTGAAACTATACTAGTAAGCGATCAATTTATGTTAAAAGCCGAACGATAACATAGCAATATTAAGATGTGTTAGCTAGATATTTCAGAGTCCTGCACAAGATACTGACTGGTAGCAGTTCTACGAATGAGGTTCATACTTACTAGAAACCACACAATACGCATCCACCGAGGGTGGCAAATGCTAGTACGCGAACTGCTGTCGTGTAATATGAATCTTCCATGGCGGCTGATATAGCGGCTGGTATACCAGAGCTTGTAGAAGCTTGTACAAAAACCAAGTACAGCTGCAGGTATCGTGTAATATCGGCTTTAATGAGCACCGCTACCAATGACATTGTAGAGAAAGTTCCCTCATCGGCATGGCTCCAAAGATTCACGCTGTTCGTTCTCACAGTAAAATATTTCGTTTAAGGTATAGAGTAGATCATTATTTTTTAAATATTTCAAATTGCGACCATCCTGAAAATTGTATGCAGTTTTTTTCTGGAAGTTGTTATCTTGACGTCGTGAACAAATCTAAAGTAAACCGAGAAAGTTATCTAAACAATTGGTTCCTAAATAAACAACATGCAAATGTAAAATACTTTTAATTAAGTGATGACTTTACTTTTATGTGAATTCGTGAGTATGATTTAGGATAATGCATGTCTGACAGTGTAAAAAAATTAATTTCGGGGAAAAACCGCAGTAAGTTGTTTTCCTTATTAAACATATATATATATATATATATATATATATATATATATATATATATATATATATCTTTAGTTAAGAACTCTATAGCAAAGTCGCCTGAGACTTTGTGGGAATAATGTTTTTAAAAGTATTATATCTATAACTAAATAATTAATTCTGAGCAGGACCAATAACTTTGCGAAATGTTTTTTTTAGATATTTAATAAATAACTTTGTCAAAATTAGTTCATTAATATTGGAATTTTATTCAGTTTTCGTGTGTTGATGAAATAAAACTTGTCATAATTAACGACCCTACATGCTGTCAGGAAGCCACTTTGTGCTGTTAGCTGCAGCACTCGGATGCATGCTGAACCAGAACGAGTTAATTTTAGAATCGCCTGCTTTTAGACTTTTAGTGGTTACGTCAGGCCTGGAGTTCAAGACTCTCAAGTCTGATGTAAACCTAACTGTAACACTTCAGAAGTAATAAATCTACTAAACAAGTACCGAAAAGAACTATATACTTCAATAAATCCACAAATATTTACAGATACGCCAGATGCCTGCTGGAAAAAAAGAAGAAAACCTCCAAAGTCTTATGTCCGGTTTCACCATCGTGGTTCCAAACTAGATCTGAGATCGGATCTAAGATCGACACAGAAAACTGTTGCACCATCCGAGTCCAGAGCTGGACTGGAGATCGAGATTAAGTTCATTTCGAACCACAGAAATTGGCGGTTCGAAATCTCGATCCGAGATCAGTAGCCATCGCCGATAAATGTAGTTTGAAAATAAGCCAACAGGTAGATCTACGTTCGATTGTTTTCTTGAGAAATTAAAACAACATTATACAGATTTGAATATTATGCAGTAAAATTTGTACAACCATAATTCACTTAAAACAGATACAATATCTCACACCTAGTTCTATCTATAGTGAAGAATACTCCTACTTCTATGACGTCATTTATTACGAACCAATAGCAAAATTTATCTCATACTTAATATCGATCTCTCACTTTGGAACCAAGATCGACGAATCGGAGATCCAGAATCATGAAATTTCGTCGGTGCAACACTTTTACAGTGAAACCAAAATCAAACTGGGTCATTGTTCGGAACTAGGATCATTCGACCTCGGATCGGGGAAGATGCTGGTGCAACCGAGCATTAGTATTTTAGATTCATCGCAATGAAACCTTTTCTTATTAGCCTTTCAAGTATTGTTAGTTAAATACAAATTGTTTGACACATCTGCAAGTCATTCTGCAGTTAATTGTTTTTCCAAAACACTATTATTAAATTGTGATTTTGACAGGTAAGGTTGCAGAAACCACATAACGAAACAAAGAGTCGAATTTAAAAACAACAATTTTTAATGAACAAAAATCTGTCAGTACTTAGCGTACAAGTAAGGTAACGATATGACATGCCACAACACATTCAAAGAGCCTGCCTAACTGTTCTCTGTTCTGTTCGTGATTAATATTGTGCATTATCGCTTTCGTCCGGCTGCATATGGCAGGACACAACTGTCACGTTTTCGATTGAAAAAATTTTTATAAGTAGAAAGAAGATATATTTACTTCAGAAATGTGTAGTAAAAAAACTAACACTATTGAGAATTTTATAAGTATTATAGCGACGTATAATTTATTAAAGGCTGTTCACAATAAAGTAGTGAGCACTTTCGAAATCAACCTTAGAAAAATGTCACTGCTCTTACCTGCATATATTTTCTCTGATACATTGAGTGATATGTGCCCAGCAAAGTTGGTAACGATAGAGGGAAAGTAGTTCCATATCTTGACGTCGAATTCAAAGTGTCAGGTAACTATTTGTGACAACTTATATTATTTCTTTCGCTTTATGTACTTTAAATGTATCGAAGTGTAACAATAAGCAGACTTTTAAAGTACTTACTTTACTAAACATTTTACTGTTGCCCTTGACCGAAGCATGAATAAAGTGACGCGTCCCATGGCAATGTTAATTTTACATAAGCGGAAGAATACACAATGTGCATACAAGTAGGTCTTATGCAGGGCTTTCAAAAGTGCTCATTTTATCGCGAACAGCCTTTACTTCGACATGAAAGACAGGGCCATCGTTTGAATCCTTACTGTTTGCACACGACAAATATTCACGCTATTTCAGTATCTCATTTGTAGAGGTGACAGGGAATTAAATGATCACGGAAATGTCATCCTTAGCGCTCCCAAGGCTTTGGTGACTCGAAACTTTCAAATATGTCCGGATTTTTCAGAAGGCACGATGCAAATTCTGAGCCTGCTAGTATGTAAAAATAGGTTTTACCCATATAGGTTATTTCTTCAATCTATAGGAACACACTTGTAGATGATGATCTAACAATGCTTCTGTTTGACTTTTTTTTTCAGATGCTTATTTTGCGCTGTGGCCTCAGGGACCATTGTGCAGTAATTAAAGTAATTAAATTTACGTTATCTGTATAAATATTGTTCAGAAGCCCGACTGGTTTAATGAACAAGCTTTAAAAATGCCTATTCGCTGTAACAAGCGAGTTTGCAGCTGATAATAATCAAATTATTCCGAAATAAACATCTGAGAAAATGTCCTTTCTTATAACTGCACCCAAGCATATTCTGATATTCTGATTTAAAGCTTGATTTTTAATAATTTCGTTACTGAAACTAGCTTATTTTTTACGCATTATAAAGCAACTCAGTGGAAATACACGCATGTTCGTGTGATTACTATAGCCATCAGCATCACAGATAACGTAGGCAAGGCTGGTGTAAGTGCTGAAAGAACGGTGAACGAACTACACGATGTTCACGGTGAAGCGAGAACGTTTTAGATTACCGTTTCAAAGCTATCACTGCTCCTATACTCGCATATTATCTGCCAAGCCCACCGAGTGACGTTGGGCGTCCACTCAAGTTCGTAGCGAGTGAAGGAAGATAGTTCCAATTGCTAGCGTTTAATTATAAGTGCTAGGTGAACATTTGGGAACTGTAATACGGTTATTTCATTTCTGTGATTTTAATTCACATGCGTGTAAGACCCGTAAACTTGTAAAAATATTTGCTTGTGAAATACATTTCAATGACCACTTGGCCAATGCATGAATGAAGTGATGAGGCTCGCAGTAAATGAAGGCTGTATATGGCGGAATAATACATAACGTGCAAACACGAATAGGTTAAGCAGGGCTCTCAAGATTGCCCAATTTTTCGCAAACGCGTGGTTTAGAGAGCTGCATACAGTGTCGTGTCTGAAGTGACCGGGATTAAACGGAAAAATCAACGTTAGTGAAATTCCTTCTCAAAGGAAAAAATAAGTACATTAAAGCGTATTTCTCAGAGAATAAATATTTTGTTTATTTATAAGTTAATTTTTTTCGCGACAACTAAACTTTAATGTTACATCTTAGAAAAAAAAATTAGAAGGTTAACCTTGGCAAAATTTTATAACGCGTAAGTATTCGTTAAGAAATGTTTCATAGACTAGAATAATATTTGTTTGAAACGGTTGTAAGTTATTTAAAATTGACGTTCTGTAAAGGAAGATCTGTAAAGGAGATTTGCTGTTTAAACACCGTGCCCGCAGACTAGATTGAAGCCACAGTATATATATAGAGAGAGAGAGCGACAGAGAGAGAGCGCTATAGACCCTTACCCGAGCGACGAGTGTAGTTGAGCCGCTGCTTGAGGTGACACACAGGCAACTGGCGGTCTCCAGGCAGACTCCTCCGCCCCTTCCCAACGCCAGCACCGCCTAGCGGCCAGCTTCGCAACTAACTCGCTGGACACTCTGGAGCGGTGCAGGCGCGGGCGCCTCGCTAATATACCTACACCAGTCCCTGCCTCCTTTAAGCCCATTACACACTGTCTAATTTTTCCGTCAAACTGTTTCCAATAAGTTTGTTCCAATAAAGTTGGACAGTTATGACGTCATCGGAACGTCATATACGCCACCATTTTTGTCTGAGAAAGGTGGATGGCTTCAGTTTCCATCGAACATTTGAAAATTGGACCAGTTCTAAAATGTATTTGTTATTTGAAGGTCTCAGCCAATCAAAATCGTGCACGACAAAAATAGACGCCAAGAAACTCAAAATAACGAACAATTGCGGGAAACGAATTTAGTTATAAAGATAATTAATTTATGAAGAAGCTGTCTGGGCATGAATGCTATTTGAAGTGAATATTTCACATAATATTACGAACTCAGAGGCTTTTATTTAATTGTGCAGTAAACACAACTCACAACTAAAATTTTAATTTAATAAAGAAACGAGAATAAATTACAATATTACTTACATTTCTTCCTGTAATGGACCGCATGGAAAAACAAAGCAATATCTCACTGTGAAAATAATTTATATATAATATTTCAAATTAGATTCTACCAATAATGAAATTCGACAGCGTGACACATTTTCAAACACTTTCAAGATTATTTTATAAAATTTGTTGGAAGGAAAAATTTAATGGCCATATTTTGTACTCAAATTTTATTGTCAAATATAGTTGAAGGGAAAAATTTGATACTGTGACAGGGGCTTTAGGTTTATGTAAAGTAACTGCCTATGGAGCTCTGCATACGACTATACAACGTGGAGAACTCGTACAAAAAGTAGTACAGACACCACAAAAATTGTCAGAAAAATGCTATTTATTCTGTATATGAAAGAAGAATGAATATATTCTGCATTATTATAAAATATTTTCTACAATATACTTTTTTAAAAGTAAAAAAAAATAATGTATTAAAATAGTCTGTATTGTTAACAAAATTTAGCCATATTTCCGTTCTGGACGCTTCAGCAAGCAGAATTTGTGAGAAAATCTTCGTCACCGAATATCGTCATAATGTTTACTATGATTGTGTGTAAGGAAATTGTAATAATAATAAAGGGGATAATTTTTATAATTGATTTTATAAGCATACAATTGCCAAAAAACATCTATAGCTGAACCTGACGTAAATAAAAATTAATTATAAATCGATTATGCTTCAGTATTACTATAGCCCTTTTATGTTTCCTTCGGCCTTATGGAATCGAACATTTGAAAAATCACCCTAGGTGTAATATGTCAACCTGTTTCTCTAATAACTTGTATTCCACAAATATTTTACACTGTGATTAACTTTCGAGTCCACTATTATTGAATAAATGAAACCTTACCTTAGAATATTATAGAACGTGAAATATTTATTTCTTATTAAATATGAATTAACAACAGCGAGAGCAGCGACGTATTGGCAATGGGCGATATAAAATAGTTCACTGTTACAATATTTTTTAACCTCGTTTTTATGTATACTATTTATAAGTTAAACATTGCCAATTGATATATTAGTATGGTTAGGTAGCACTGACGGAAACACATTTCATTGCTGCAGTTAAAAATATCAGCGCAAATTCCTGTGCGTAGGCTGGTGATTTTTTCCGTCCAGGATAAAGATTCAATACCCGAAGCAGTAGCAGAGTGTGTCGCTCTCTCTCTCTCACACACACGTTCTCTATCCTTCTCTCTCGTTCTCTCTCTCTCGTTGCCTCTCTCTCTCTTCTCTCTCTCTCGAACATAGTACCACCTGTGTACCAGCAAAAGTATAAATTTTTTTATTTCTAATTTCAGCTTATTTCATACTAATTACAACAACAATAATTATGTTTGGGATTGTAACTTACAATTGAAACGAGATTTTAATGTTTAAATATGTATTATGTATTATGAAATGCAACGACATATTTTAGATGCGATGGCGCGACACAGGTCGTTGAGCGACATTTACAAATCCAGCAGGTTGGCAGACGTGGTGTGGAAAGGAAAATCTAGAATTTGATCAACTTTCCCCTATTCCGTGCCCTAGCCATGCGCTTGTCCCAATATGGCCGGCGGCTCCTTTTTATAGTGCCTTACGATTGGCAGTGGTGTGGCGACATGTCAATGACACGACGTGTTTCTGAACGAAGCGTCAAGTTCGTACTCGTGTTTTTGAAACATCCTAGGGAAGTTACAATGTTGTGATAAATATGTGTTTCCACGGCAGGGATAATTAATATACTGTAACGAGTGTTGTGATCGCCGCGTGTGTAATAGTGTAGCCGCCATTGCAGTCTATGGTAGCTGAGTTGTAATCGTTGCGCAGGCCAGATGTGTGCGTATTTCAAATATGTGCTACATTTATAAGTTTTAACCATGAACTGATGTTATGGCTAAGTGAATTATTTATATTCATGTATGTTTATCACAAAGTTGTACCTTCGCTCTAGGGGTTTGAACCCAGTTGTGTAACGAACTTACATTTCTGTGAATGGAATGTCTGCCACAATCCCAAAAAAAAAAAAAAAAAAAACTAAACCCAACCAGATAAATTTAAATAAATAATAAAATAAACCTACAAATCAGTAAGTACCAATGCATGTAAATATTAGCAGAATAAATGTTACGGTAGGCCTATGTGTTTGCGTGTTCACCACTATCTTTTACATTTGTCGATGCTACATACAATAAATAAGCGTCACGAGTTGCGTGCTTTAATTTACTGTGTCGTTTCGTTGGACTGGTTGTCCCTCCATTTAAATTTTTTTTCCAAACACATGATTAACAACAGGTTAATTACTACTGTTGTTTCCGACACAGTTGTAACTAACACTGTCGTGGCTAAATATTAATGTGTATTATGTGTAATGCACTATATCGTATGTAACAAATAGTTATAAAGCCGACATAAATATTGATATAGGCCTAAAGTGTGAACACTCGTAGGAGATATGACAGCATTCTTTGAACAGCTGTAAACTACAACCATTGCATTTGACAGTTATAAAAGTAGAAGTCACATGGCAGTGTTTATGTTTACATGTAGCGGAAGGATACGTAATCAGTAACCAAAAGTATAAATTTGGCAGGGCTTCAGAAAAGGCCGAAGGTATCGGGAATAAACTATACGAATTTATTGCACATGATAACAGTAAATATTATGGTGATCTTCCTTGAAGATCTTCTTGCAAATTCTGCTTTCCGAAGCACCGGAAATTGAAATGCGCTTAAATTTTGTTACACATGCGGTCTCTATCGATTGATCAATTTTTAGATTTAAAGAGTATATTTTAGTAAACTATTTTATAATGTTGCGAAGTATATACATTCTTCTTTCATATAGAGCTTAAATCGCACATTTGCGAATATTTTTATGGTGTCTGTACTAATGTTTTATGAGTTCTTCATATTGAACAATCAGGTGTAGTGCTCCATAGGCTTGATTTACTTCAACCTTAACAGCGCCACATAATTGTGGACGTTTATAACTCGTTTGAGGCAGGGAAGGGCGGGAGCGAGCGATATGGATGACACTAACACACGAGCCTCATGTCCCTTCGCCTCTATGCTCAAGGCGCTGTGAAGTGTTAACGTCGTGCTGTATAGGACTTTAAAGCTACAACCCTATCATTTTACTGGGTGAAAGCCCATGGCAAAGTCCAATGCAGGTTCCCATTATAGTTTCTCTATGTTTCCCGCCAATATGTTATGAGATGCAGTAGTGTGGAAAAACTGTTTATAACTATGTCAAGGGCTCGAGAATATAATTTATATAGGCTATTTACTTTAAAACAAGCACTTTTGAAAGCTGCATAAGATCTACTTGTATGCACGTTATGTATTCTGCCGCCTTTAACACTGTCGTGGGCCTCCTAACTTTATTCATGCGTCGGTCAAGTGAAACTTTGAAATTATTAGAAAAGTAAATATTTAAAACATCTGCTCATTTTTTCACCTAGATAAATTGAAAAACACAGTGAGGGAGAAAAATAATTTAATGTAACAGAAATGGTTGCCTAACCCTTTTTATTCGACGTTAAGAAACAGAACTACTTCCCATACATCGTTACCAACTTTACTGGGCGCATGTCTGTCAGTGCGCCCGTTAAAACATATGCAGGGTAGGGGCAGTCACATTTTTCCAAAGGTTGATTTCAAAAATGCTCACTTTAACGTGAACATCCTTTAATGTACGTGATGCATTGAGAGTATTATACGTACCTCGCCTGAAGTATGTTTTCTTTTCGTACATTGGTACTTTGGACGCATGTTTACTGGTTTCATGGGGAAATGTGTGTTTCAAAACGACTACAACGCAGTTAAAGCACCGGGCAGGCAGGAGCCTTAAGGTCGCCCCGTGCCTTGCTGAAGGAATGTTGCACATGGGAAGCCTAAAAGCGTGGGAGCGCTAAGGGCGACCGAGACACGTGCAACAACTTTTTCATCGCCTCTACGTGCAGACCACTGAACTGGCATGCATGGTTGCAGTCGACAACGCGCCTCTATGAGACTTTCAGCGGAGACCCTAACATTTCATGACGTAGGTAATAATAAAAATAAAGGTTTAATGCATGTCCTTATTCCTTTTTTAACGTTTTGTACCGGGATGTTCATACCTGAAAATGACCGTGGAAACACCCTTTTGAGCCATTTTCATTATCACAAAAACATGCTTTATAGAGAAATCGAGGAACTGGTAAACGTATACAGGTGCATATCGTTATTTAAATGCTATTCGTAAGCAGACTTCACTCAGACACGTTGGTCGGTTTTTTAATAAAACTCTTTCTGCTGGAGCTGTGCGGGGGCCTACCCAAGCGAACTGCCGCCTTCATGTAGCGCAGTATTTTCCAAACTGTACAACCTGCAGGACGCAGTACAAATACTGCACACATTGTCACAGAAGTACGATTTAGTTTACATACAAAGAAGAGTGCAAATATTGTGTAACACTGGAAAATAGTTCTTGAGAATTTATATTTCTAGTAGCTGATCCCGGCGAACGCTGTTCCGCTTCTTTCACGCACCATTTTGCCTCCTCAATGCGTCCTCTGTATTACGTCTGATACGTGGAACAATGTTTGACCGCGATATCGCTGGAATTTTTCTCTTTTAGATCAACAAACATTTCCTGCAAGTATGAGCAAAATCGGCCCATAAATATAGAAGTTAGACTCCAGCGCCACCTATCGGAATGAAACATGATTAAAAACTTACTCGGCACCTCAATAACATATGGGGTGAATATGGTCTTAATTGGTCCAGTGGTTTGTCAGTGATGATGTGGTTTAGTCACGCACAAATGATTGTATCTTTAAATATGTTAAAAAATTAATTAATAACAATTAGTTTATTACTAACATTTTGAAATGCTTCTATTTTTATAAAGCACATTGTAAAGTTTTCATCGCTAATAATTATCCAATAATTACACCGATTTTAATTTAATAATAATTTAGTATTATTGTATAGAAAAGTTAAAAGTAATTATTCCCTTTCAGATATGAAAATGAAATTTTCTGAACTGAAAAGGTTGGACATAAAGTCAATTATTGCAAATATTTGTAAATGCGATTATAAAGTTTTCATTGCAGTTTGTCATAAGGTTGTAGTGAAAAATGCTTCCTAAAGCATCGAAAATATAAAATAGCTTACATTTTGATTAAAAGTGTTTTCCATTGTTTTATTTTTGCTCATTTAAATAAATAAAGTCTAATAATTTTTTTCCAGTGTGTTTTAGTAATTCATATCCAACCTGACTCATACTTTTTTGCCAATTTTGGTAGTGCCTATAATATAGTCTGTTCGCTGTTTCTTCACGCTATTTAAATCTAAACTTTGAAAAATCACCCCACGTAGGCCATATGACGTGTTTGGTTACTTTCTAAACATATCATGTATAGTTGATACACGATAACTTCGGCCTTTTCTGAAGCCCTGCCAAATTTATACTTTTGGTTACTGATTACGTATCCTTCCGCTACATGTAAACATAAACAGTGCCATGTGACTTCTACTTTCATAACTGTCAAATACGTTGGTTGCTGTTAACAGCTGTTCAAATAATGCTGTCATATATCCTACAAATGTTCACAATTTAGGCCTATATCAATATTTAGGTCGGCTTTATAATTATTTGTTACACATGGTTAAAACGTATAAATGTAGCACATATTTGAAATACGCACACATCTGGCCTGCGCAACGATTACAACTCAGCTACCATAGACTGCAATGGCGGCTACACTATTACACACGCGGCGATCACAACACTCGTTACAGTATATTAATTATCCCTGCCGTGGAAACACATATTTATCACAACATTGTAACTTCCCTAGGATGTTTAAAAAAACACGAGTACGAACTTGACGCTTCGTTCAGAAACACGTCGTGTCATTGACATGTCGCCACACCACTGCCAATCGTAAGGCACTATAAAAAGGAGCCGCTGGCCATATTGGGACAAGCGCATGGCTAGGGCACGGAATAGGGGAAAGTTGATCAAATTCTAGATTTTCCTTTCCACACCACGTCTGCCAACCTGCTGGATTTGTAAATGTCGCGCAACGACCTGTGTCGCGCCATCGCATCTAAAATATGTCGTTGCATTTCATAATACATAATACATATTTAAACATTAAAATCTCGTTTCAATTGTAAGTTACAATCTGAAACATCATTTTTGTTACTGTAATTAGTACGAAATGTGCTGAAATTAGAAATATCAAATTGTATACTTTTCCTGGTACACATGTACGATCTTCGAGAGATAGAAAAAAGAGACACAGAGAGAGAGAGAGAGAGAGAGAGAGAGAGAGAGAACGAGAGAGAGCGACACGCTCTGCTTCGCGCATTGAACCTTTATACCGGACGGAAAAAATCACCAGCCTATGCAAGGGAATTTGCACGGATTTTTAAAGTACTTACAGTGTTTCTATTTAAATTAAACTGTTGCTTATATTTTGCCTCTAAGTTATAACATTTTATTAATAATTGTTACTAAAAAAATTGTAATAAGACAGATCAGTGAGTATTGCCTATACGCTACTTACAGGAAATTTGAGCACTTTTGAAATCCTTGCTTAAGATCTTCTTGTATGTACGTTATGTATTCTTCCCCCTTATGTAAGCTTATCATTGTAATGGGCCTCATCACTTTATTCTTCCTCGGTCAAGTGAATCTTTACAATTGTTATAAAAGTAAATATTTAGCAAATATGTACCTTGACGCATGAAAAACACGGAAAGAGAAATAAATAATTTACGTAATCAGAAATTGTTGTTAAAAACTTTTTATTCGACATTTATATAGGGGCGCATGTCACACAATGCGCCAGTTAAAAAATATGCAGGTAGATTCAGTTACTTTTCTCTAATGTTGATTCCAAAATTGCTCACTTTATCGTGAACACGCCTTTAATAAGAAATAGTTGTTATGGAAAATATTACTACACTGATTACGTACGATTACGGTGCGTTGTCATTCTCGTGTACATTTCTGGACTTGGTTAAGGTTTGTTTGTGTGTGGCGTAGGAATATCGTAGAAGTACAACTTTAACAGAGCTTCAGAAAAGTTGGAAGTAACCGTGAATGGACTATAGTTAATTATGGCCTCTGAATGCTGTATATTCGGCAGCAGTGCGCACTGAATCCACCCTATAGCACTTCCTTAATAAACCCCATACACGTTCCGGAGCGAAGATGGAAGAGATTTGGGCGGCTCTTAACATAGAGGTCCTGAGAGCCGACGAGGGTGAAGCGAGGCGAGTATGGAGCAGCGTCGGAAGGCAAGGGGGTTGGAAACGGGAGATCCCAGAGAAAACCTGCCAACCAGATACATCGTTCGGCAACATTAAGAATAGTGTAACAAATAAAATGGCTGCCTTGACCGTATTCACTTTAGTATTTTGGTCGTTACATCATAAGGACACTTCTAGCATTAATGTGATTCACATTAAAATTCTCTCAAGGGACCGAGCGAGGTGACGCAGTGGTAACACACTGGACTCGCATTCGGTAGGACCCGGGTTCGATTTTCGGTCCGGTCATCCTGATTTCAGTTTTCTATGGTTTTCCGATAAAAAAGTACCATAGCCGTTTCCTTCCCAGTCCTTCCCCAATCCTGTGCGACTTGCACCGTCTCTAATGACCTCGCTGTAGACCAGACGTTAAGCCCACCTACCATCTTTCAAGGCCACCATCGCAACCATTTTCCAACAAACACAAACAATTCGCGCCCATGTTCCGCTATAAAAGAACACACGACTGTGTGTTAAACACTATGTCAGCTGACTGCAAGATAACACCACCAGCAGTGGAGAGCTGATAGCTGGTATCTGGTGTTTGCTCTCTGCACTGTCCCTAGTGTACACACCGACTACTGGGTCGTAGTAGCTGTACAGGTGACGTCATCACGTGTGTCTCAGCTCGCTCCTCATTGGCGGCCATATCACACAACACCTAATGCCCGGTTGCACCATCGTGGTTCGAAACTCGATCCGAGATCGGATCTAAGATCGACACAGGAAACTGTTGCACCATTCGAGTTCAGAGCTGGACTGGAGATCGAGATTAAGTTCATTTCGAACCCCGAGATTGACGGTTCTAAATCTCGATCTTAGATCAGCAGCCATCGTCGACAAAAGTAGTAAGAAAATATTCCAACAGATAGAACTACGCTCAATTATGTTCTTGGGAAATTAAAACAACATTATACGCACTTGAAAATAATTCAGTAAAATTCGTACAACAATAATTCACTTAAAACAGATCAAACATCGCACATCTAGTTCTATCTATAGTAGAAAAAAACGCCTACTTCCATGACGTTATATATTACGAACCAATAGCAAAATTTGTCTCATACTTCATTTCGATCTCTCACTTTGGAACCAAGATCGACGAATAGGAGATTCAGAATCATACAATTTCGTTGGTTCAATACTTACACATTGGAACCAAGATAAAACTGGATCCTGGTTCTGAACTAGGATCATTCTATCTCGGATCGGAGAAGATGTTTGTGCAACCGGGTATAAGTAACACAGTAATTTCCGCTATTATACGAACTGCAGCCACACACGACGGCAATATGGCGCCCCTGGCTAGCAACGTGTTGAAACCTCATTCGCCAATCAGCACGTGGCTCGCACTTGTCATTCGTCCTCTGCTTCGAGTGAAAAAAGTGTGCAGAATAAGTAAACACGCTTGCTTAGGGAACCGATGTCATTTCCCGTGGTCGAAGGTTGAAGTAAAGCAACTGCCTATGGAGTACTGCACCCGACTATACAACGTGAAGAACTCATCAAAAAAGTAGTACATACTCGATTAAAAGTGTCAGAAAAGTGCGATTTATACCGTATATGATATAATAATGTAAACATTTTGTAACATTATAAAATATTTCATAAAGTATATTTTAGTAAAATATTTTATCATGTTGCAAAAGAAATACATTCTTCGAAAGAAAAAATTATTTAGACTCATGAAAATTATTTTTTTTATTTGATCAAATAATTAATCTATATTTCTAAACATTCGTAAAATTTTTAAATGTAACCACTAAACTATAAGACTAAAATATTGTATTAAACTTTCGGAACAGTTTGATGATTCCTCAATTTAATAGTATTAAAATTGATAAATTTTCAGTAATAGTTTCTTTCAAATCATCGTAAGCAAGATGACTTCGACTATGTAAAACAACATTACAAATGGTATCTGCTTCGGCATCTTTATTAAAATCAACACTAATTTTTATGTTTGTTTTTTTCATTAACTACAGTAGTTTTTCTGCATGAACCATCAATAATATATAAAGGCCCTCACTGCCAAAATTAATTGTAATTAATTTCACCATCAAAGTTTTCACTTGGTTTATAATAAAGTTAATTATTTATATATTTGGTAACTTGTTTGGTTTTTGAATTTGTAAACTCATTATAAAAAAGAAATTGTTTAAGATAAGCATCGTTTTCAATGTCTAGATTCCAGTTTTCTTTAGGAACCATTTCATTTCTACCATTCTAAACACAAATGTTTGTTACACTACAATGATCAAACATAGTAGCATGTTTATGCTTTTCTGCACGATTTTTTCTATTAAGTAGAAAACCAACAATTACAAAATCAAGCATATCAAAATTGTAAATTATTAAACTTATCTTTTATATCAAATCTAAAAACATTTGATTTAGTAGGAACTTCTTTATCTAAAAATTGTCAATTATCAAAACTAATAGGTATTTTTGGATCTTTGTACATTTTTTCTTTAATCGCAAGGCCCGCGTTAGATTCGTAATCAAAAAATAGGCTACATAAATGCTAATATTTGAATATCAATTTTACCAGGATCAGGACGATGTTTAGTAACTTTATCATCTTTATCTAAAGTTTCATAAAGAAATAAACAGTTTTTATAGTATGAATTTCGAACAAAAGTAATTTTATAGCCACCTTTCCAATAAACTTCACTGTTATCACGAATAAACCCAAACAGATATATAAGAGAATAGATTTTTCATTAGTTTTATTACTAGAAACATTTTTAACTTCATCTGCAATATGAATAGAAACAGATTTATCTCGATATAGTTTATCAACACCAGTAAATTCTAAATAATTATGTTCACTTGGTGATCTTAATAAAGAATGCATCATTGTTGTTGTTATATCCGAATTATCAACAGCTTCAATAATATCTCCATATTTTGAGATTTCTACTCTAGAAAATTGGAAAGGAAAAAAGTTTGAACCAACATCGTTATTATCCGATTCATCATAGTTTGCCGCAGCTCCAACCTTGTCTCTCTTAGTAAACTAAATTGCTCATAAACATAAGCGTCATTTGGAAAAGAAAAGCCATTACCTATAGGAATATCGAATTCGATTATGTTTTTGTAAACCTTTAAAGTCCCCCTAGTTTGATCATTTGGGGGAAGAGTTTGTCTCTCGAAACTCTCAATATATTTATAACTCATTTATAAAAAAAAAAACATATGTAAATGATAGAATCAAAGGGAATTTCTCGAGTTAAATAACTCATTGAAAAATATAAAAAATATAAAATCGTCATGAAAAAGAAAATGAAAAAATGAGAAGAAAGAGCAACCATTAATTGACGAATTACGAAATATTGGTACTAAAGTAGAACAAGTAAGTGAATAAAATAAAAATTTAGTAACAACTCTATATCCTGCAGCAGTAAAAAAATTTAGATTATCCACCAACACCAGAAGAAACATAATTTGAAAGAGAATTATTCTCAAAACCTCCTAATTTGGAAGAGCAAATGGGAATTGTCCCATTGAAAAATTTACCACATGCAGAGTCTGATTCGACGCGTACTCAGTCTGATTCTACTATAAATCTCGGAAAAGAAATTTCTGAAAAAATTATTGTTATCAATGCACAATATGTCATGTGTTAAAAATAAAGATTATGAGTTAAACAGAAGAGCTTTCTAATTTGTTAACAAAACAAAAAAAAAGTTATTAAGGATAATGTCACTGATAATGACTATGAAAACCACACAAAAATAATTTTAGATACTAATTTCGCATTCCAAGAATTAAATCCAAAAAAAAACTTAAATAGTAGTTGGAAATATCGAAAAATAATTGGACCAATTTATCATAACTATATAAAAGAATCACATTTAAAATCAGTGCCAGACATGCCTGAAAGACCAACTTCTCCAAGAATTCCTAGATCTGGAGATGGTATAAAAAAATACAACAGTTTGCCGAAAGAATACATTTGGATGAATTATGTTAGAAACTTGATCGATAGATTATTAGTTATTTATGGTGAAGAAAACGCTGGAAATAACAATTATTACAAAGAAAAAGTAAACATAATGAATATGCTAAACAATACAATTTCTGATTTTTTTATAAACAATGCAAATGGAATACCCTATCTTATAAGAGTTTTAAGTGTAGTTCCAAGCACATTTTGGAGCATCATGGCAAGGGTATAATATATTGGGTATTAAACAATTTTATCCTCCTGAAATGCATTTGCTGGGCTATAATTATTGCGGGCCATTTACTAAATTAAATGAAGGTTGGAAAGAGGTGTTACAGGAAAAGATAAATTAGATGGAGCATGCAAATTTCATGATATTGGTTATAGAGATTATAAAGATATTTATTCTAGAATTGAAGCTGATAACATTTTACAAAAAGAAGCAAAATAGATCATGTAAGATAAAAATACTCCAATTGGAGAAAAAAATGCTTCTGCTGCAGTTGCTTCAACTATGTTTACAAAAAGAAAATTAGGATGGGGAATTAAAATGACTAATATAACTTTCAATATTCCCTTCGAGGAATTAAAAGATTTGGTCACAGATAAATATTTAACAAATTATCAAATTGCGAGAAAAAACCAAAATTTAAAGAAGGATAAAGTTTCAAATTTATTTTATCACTGCCAACAGTCAAAAAGATGACCAAGGAAAAAACTTGCAGCGATTAACATAATGGCGGAATTATTCCTATTATAGCTGCTGCTTTAAATACACTTAGTGAATTAGCTGGTGGAGAAAGCGCAATTTATAGTATTGTTGAACAACCTAAAAAAAAATAATAGAGACTTAAAAGAACAACATAGACATAATTTAGCAATGGAAAACAATGATGGAAGTGGATTTAAAAGAGGAAAGCAAAAAAAAAAAAAATACTTTTGCTCCACTATGTAATATTGATATCAAAAATATGTAAAACTATTAAATATAAATTTTTTTATAAATGCTTATATGATTGACGAATTACCAAAAAAATATGTACAAACTTGAATGTGCTGTGGTAAATTTCGACATTTCGGCAAATCCCGGAACTCATTGGGTATGCTATTATAAAGAAAATAGTGATATTTACTATTTCGATTCATCTGGAGTCAATATTATTAGTAACTAAATTACTTATTTCTAAAATAGCAATATTTATTTCAATGATGATAGCGCTCAGAATTTTAATTCAATTATTTGTGGACATATATGTTTAATTGTATTATACCTTTTTTCGAGATGAATTAGTTTTAAATATATAATTTATTTGTTATTAAATGTCGGATATATATATATAGGAAATCATTAATAAGATCTTTAAATGAAAATTTTGAAATTAGTGATTATGCATTAAATTCATATGTTGATTCACAATCCAATTCGAGTAATTATACTTTACAAATTAAACTAACCAGTTACTTTGTTATTACAAAACCTTAAGTTTCTTTTTTAGGGCATATAATTGATAATATGGATGACTCTAGAGACGATAAAGATGCAGTCAATAAAAGATTTTTTGATAAAGGAATAGTTGATAAATAAAAAAATCAACTGAGTAAGCTTTTTGTTTATACAAACAGTTATATTTCTTTTCGACATCGTAGAATTACTTGTCCAGCTGATCCTATAGACGAAGATGATGCACTCAATAAAAGATTTTTTGTTAAAGAAATAGCATATTATTCTTAAAAAAAGGACATAGAATCAAAATACAACACTAGTGATTCTGATTTAAACACGTATGTAGAATCAAAATACAATATCATTGTTACCGCTTTACAAGATCAACTTAGTAAAGTTTTTCTTTACACAAAAGATTGTGTTTATATTCAGAATTGTGAGGCCGTTCCCTCGTTCTACACTTTAGGGCGACACAAGGTCTCTTTTCCCAAGTAACCACACAAACTGTCGTACATCAAAACCCCTTCATATTGAAGCAGAAATTGGTTACAAAACTACAAAACACACACACATTCTTTGAAAATATGGACTATATTTAATGGGCAAAGCTACAATCATTATCCTCTAAGCAAAATATAAAAGGAAAAAAAATATATATCAGGTACAAATCTGTCTGAAAAGACAGATTACAATTCTCAAGTTCTTTTAAAAAATTACATTTAGCGGAGATACGTCACGAAAGGACACTGATTTGCAATATATATTCATAAAACGGCCGAAATTTTTAAAATACAATTCTGAGCACATTCCACCTTACAATTCGGGAATTTTCAAACTCTATAATGCCACTACCTATTTTAGGAATTAAATTCTAAATAATACTTTTAAAGGGAATTTGCCTTGACACATTATAACTTGTTTTACTGACAAACAATTTTTTTTTTCTTTGACACACATGCATTTACATTTTCAAACAAAATTACAGACAGCAAAATCAGGGAATCTCCACAGTAGCTTTAATTTTTACATTTCTCTTTTAAATTTGTTTCAGTACATAACATTCTACATAATTTATGAATGCTCTTGTCATTACTGTAATCATTTTTGTCATGGGAAGCTAAGTGATTTTAATAGCTTTTACTGAAAGGATTCAACATTTTTAACAAATTTGTTTTTTATGTGGTTTAGCTTCAACACCCTTGCAAACGAAAATTACTTCTGCAAGTAATTTTGGACAGAAATTGTCCAATTATACATTACTGACTTTATGAACCCTACTTTTTGAATATACAATTACTTATCTCAGGATTGGTCTCATTCCCAGCAGTCTCTGCCGACCTAAGCTGATGCGTGGAGTTAACAACTACTATATCAGTCAACTAGGAATGTATGTAGGAGGCTGGTATTTTTCCGTGCATAATGAGACTTCCCCTTCTCATCCAACGCCCCTGAAGAACTCCATATCCGAAGAAACCATGAGGGTGAGTAGCCAGGAGTCCATCCAAAATGGCCAGTCTTGGGTCAACCACCGACACACCATCACTCCAACCTCTCCAGTCACAGGATGCTCTCCTGCAGCCTCCAATGCTCGAACAAAAGAAATCACATGTCACCATCCCGCTATTCCAAATGCCATGAGCTACAACTTAATGGTAGCAACGACATCCACTCTCGTACATTTCACGAGAATCAAAGTTTGAGACTAACCACCAGGGACTTGACCCCTAACTTTGTGTCCTTATCCTTGTTTCCTGTACTCGGATGTTTAGTCTAGATCTTCACAACCATTTTATTTTGCACAAGAGCAAAACAACATCTTACAATCTAAATGAAGATGAACAATGATGATAAAGAACATTAACTGAGTGTACTGTGGCGCTGGGGGCCGGAAAAACCACATGTTTGCAAACAATTCACATAAAAATCCTCACCCTTCTAACAAGATGATTACATGGCAACAAAATACCTTAACTCTAATAAATTGAAAAAATACCCTAATCAAATACTTAATTACCAAAACCACTAGATATAATGATTCTTGTCCACATCAGGAATTCAAATTAATTTAATTTGAGAAAAATGTGCTTTAGCATCACTCCTAGGGTCTTTCATATCCTCAAGCATCACCGTAACTGGTGTTAAAAACTTACGAATAACAAACGGCCCAACATATTTTGGTGCCAATTTTGGGCTGAAATTCGCAGCTTTGTTATTCAGGTGGTGAGTTTCTAACATTACCTGATCGCCTACCTTAGCTGACACAGTACCTTTGTTTTTATTATACCCTGCAGCAAGTTTAGAATGATATCGTTTTAAATAATTTGTTATGTCATCCCACATCACTTCTAGATCTTTTACCTGCTTTACAGAATCCCAATCAAGATCGTTTAATCCCCATGCATTGATAAGAGGGTGTAATAACTTACGACCAAATAAAATCTCTGCTGGCCCTTTATTTGTGGCATCACTTACAACGTTATTAAAAGCACGGTTTAGATGTATAAGACTACGTCCCACTCTTTATGAGTACCCATCTGAAAAGACTGTAATGCTATCTTGAGGTTTCGGTTGTATCTCTCCACAAGATTCGCCTTGGGATAATACTGGGTGGTTTGTACCATTTTGATGCCCCAAGAAAAAGCAGAATTCCTCATTTCCCCTAAAACAAAATAAGTGGCATTATCGGTCACAAGATACATGAGTGACCCAAATAAAGGGAAAAGGCGTTAACTCAAAATTCTGCAGATTTCTGAAGACATCATTGTTCACAGGAAGGGGGGGGGGAGGCTACGCTCATTTAATGAAGCTATCGATTGCTACAAGGATGGAAGTAAATACTGGAACTGTCCTAGGTAATGGCTCAAAAACATCCAAATAAACTCGTTCCCATGGAAACTTGGCTACTCCAGCACAAAAGGGGCTTGTTATTTTGACATTCCGCAGAGTTCAGCGCTGACAGGCTTCGCAATCCTTAACCAAGATTTCTACCTTTTCTACCTTCTTAACTAAACCTGGCCAGAAAAACATTTCCTGTATTCTAGAGATAGTCTTTTCTTGCCCTAAATGTCTGCCAAAAACGGTGTTGAGGTAGTAATGAAATATTTGACCCCTTAATACCTTAGGAACATAGAAATTAAAGATCTTGGGATTTGAAAGGATGTATCCTACCCACCCTTTTCTTACTTCATAAGGCCCAGCCTTTCCAGCACTTATGTCAGATTTTATGGCAATACACTCTGGATCACTTTTCTGATGTTGTTTCAAACTGATATATGTTCGAGGAAAATCCTTCAACACACCTTCCTCCTCCACCTGATAATTTTTATGGGTAATATTAGGGGTCTCTAAATTCGCCCTTTTTTCCTCTGGGATGGTCAAACACTCAACTGAAACCGATGGGGGTACCTCACCAAATTCCTCCTCGTCAAACATCCGCGACAAACCATTAGCAACCCCATTGTCCACTCCTTTGATATGCTTGACTGTAAACCTAAATTTGGTCAGTCTTACTAGCCAACGAGCTAATCTCCCACCTGTCTTATTGGTGGAGAGAAGCCAGCTAAGGGCCTGATTGTCCGTGTGTAGCTCAAATTCATCTACTTCTAAATAATCGGAATACTTCTCCATGCCAAAAATGGCCGCAAGTACCCCTTTCTCATAAGCACTAAATTTCTATTCCGCCGGAGTTAAAAGCCGGCTAGCATATGCTATAGGCACAAGATGTCCATCTACATTTTAACATAGAACTGCCCCTAAAGCTTTCGAGCTAGCATCAACTTGAATGATAAAAGGTTTTCTAAATTGAGGAAGATTCAAAACTGGAGGGGTGGTCAATTTCTCCTTAAACTGGTTAAGCGCATTATGAAGGTCCAATCCCCAACTAAAAACTACATCCTTCCAATTCAACACATTTAGAGGTTCAGCAACGCATACAACATTTGGTATGAACTTGGTGTAAAAACCCGCCATCCCTAAAAATCTGCCTACTTCACGGAGATTCTTTGGGGCTGGGAAATTTACTATGGGGCGTACCTTTCCCTGACCCATCAACAGTTGCTCATTACTAATTACAAATCCTATGTATTTTATATAAGTTTGAGCCCATGTTACTTTCTCTGGAATTACAATCAAACCAGCATCTTGTAAAGCAAACAAAAATAATTTTAGATGTTTCAAATGTTCTTCAAAAGTTTCGCTATACACGCAAACATTGTTAGTGTATGTGAACAAGAACTCGTACTGATATTATCCAAGGACTTGGAAAAGAATCCTGGACATAACCTGTGGACCACAATTTACACCCACAGGATGGTGTTTCCACTGGAATTGGTCCCACGGGGTCACAAATGCCAGTATTTCGCGAGAAGCAGGGTGCAGGTCGCATTGCAAACAGGCATAATTTAAATCAAAAGTAGAACAATATTTAGTGTGACCCACATGTTGTAATACAGACTCTATGGTTGGTAAGGGGTAAGGGTCCACATATATCTTCTTATCAACTTTATGGTAATCACAAATTGTTCTGTATTGCCCTGGCACCTTTTTGGGCAACAAGAATGCTGGACTGGAATAAAGACTGCTAGAAGGTTCCACTATATACTGAGACTGTAATTAGGATATTAAGGTCAAAAAATCCTTAATTTTGGGGGTGCCACCCTGTATGGAACTGATGATACAGGCTCTTTATCCTTTAATTACAACACAATTGGCTGTTTCACATAATGACCAAGATTGATAGAAATTACATCAGCGAATTCATTACATACCTCTGGTAACTGACTTTACTTTTCAATGTTTTCTGTATCAGCAACCTTTTGAAAACAAAACATTTTAGAGGAAATTGAAACTATACACTGTTGGCAAAAGGAAAAAATTAATCCTTTAGTGGGCACATTTAAGCAGACCTTTGTTTTACCTAGGCAATCAACCCCTAATAAAACCCCATGAGTGAGTCCTGGTAATATCCTAAAATTTGTTTTCCATGAAAATTTATCAATTTAAATTTTTACATTAGCTACACAACTGGAATCTATAATTACACCATTTGCCAATGAAAATCCTAGAGTTCTTTTATGCACTTTGATTACTCCTTTGGGTAATGTACGCAATAAAAAATTACAAAATTCCTAGCAAACCAGGGAACATGTGGCACCTGAATCTAACAAATCAGCAACAGTAAGTTGATCGGATATTAATATAGGTACATATAACAACCCATACTATCTTTTAAATGAAAAGCTATTTATGCTCTGCTTTGAAATTTCTTGTCCCCTCTGTGGATATCGGGATCTAAAAAGCCCTTTTTCTTGGCAATAGAAATACCGCAAGTCTTCCACTCTATCACTATAAGGTCTTCGCTCTACACTCACTACCTCTGTTTGAGTACAAGCTGCTGTATTATTTGTGTCACCTGATGTATCTGATTTACCGCCATATTTACCTGTGTAAGTAACACTATTAACCGACTTTCGATAAAAACAAGCCTTAGCTAAATTATTTTTATGACCGCAGATAAATCACGTGGGACCTTCAACTTTCCTTTCATCATCTAGATTTTTCTTAAAATTTTTAAGGGTGGAACTACAGCACTGTCCTGCATGGTTCTTTCCACTTCAGTCACCAAATTGAAGAACTGTTGCAAGGTAGTAGGCCGTGAAACAGAAGTGAAAAATCGACTATTTTGAGGCAAAAGGTCCAGAAACATTACCTGGGTAAAATAATTTTCGGAACAAGGTGACCCTAACACTTCGACTGTCCCGATAATACCAGCTACGAATTCTTTCATAGATTGATGTCATTCTAACAACTTTAACTTTAATTTTATAATAGCAACTTCACTAGATACTGTCTGAAATATAGTGCCATATAAACGACTTGTGTCCCTATTCTCGTCCCAAGCTAACCCAAAAATGTGCTGCAAGTCCTCCGGAACTTTAAAATGGCAGCCACGTATACTAGTTGTCTTGAGCAAAAGTTCAACAGTAACACCACATTTAAGACTAGACAAAAACCAACTATAGAATGTAGATATGTGTCCTTCAATACGGGAATTTTTTCTGCTAAGTCTGAAGGCAAATGTTGAAATGCCTGTAGAACAGGGCAGGACTCACCCACGGTGCCAGTAATCCCTGTCGCAGTAGTTGAATCGCCAGCATCCCCTTTTCTGACCATTGCCCGTGCCTTCACGCACAATTCTGCTATACCCTCATCATTGTTGATCTCTTCTCCTGCCTCACGCGGCATTTGCTGCAAAACAGGTTTGCTTAATGATTGCGCCCACCCTGTCGCCATGTTTAAATATTAATTTACTAACCAAAATCCTAAAAGAAATCTGCCGCCGGACAAGAAAAATTCTAACTTTCAAAATTACTCTTTCCTCAAACAACTTGTGTGTTTTCAGTATTGTCTGCTGAATATAATAATATGAAAACTGAAACAAATTAACGAATTAAACATTCCTGCGTCAAAAAGGAGCAGAGTGCTAAGCAGCCTGAGGGCTTTATCTTGTCCTACACTGTAGGGCGACACAAGGTCTCTTTTCCCAAGTAACTACGACCAAACTGTCGTACAACAAAACCCCTTCACATTGAAGCAGAAATTGGTTACAAAACTACAAAACAGACTCTCACAAGTTCTTTGGAAATGTACACTATATTTTATGATCAATACTGAAATCATTGTGCTATAAGCGAAATACAAAAGAATACAAAGATAGAAATACTACTTATATATATATCTCAGGTACAAATCTGTCTCAAAAGACAGATTATAATTCTCAAGTTCTTTTAAAAAATTACATTTAGCGGAGATCTGTCACAAAAGGACGCTGATTCGCATATATATGTATATATATATATATATATATATATATATATATATATATATATATATATATATATATATATATATATATATATACACACATACATATATATATATATATATATATATATATATATATATATATATATATATATATATATATATATATATATATATATATACACACACACACACACACACACATTAAAAGGCTGAAATTTTTAAAATACAATTCTCAGCACAATCCACCTTAAAATTCGGGAATTTTCAAACTCTATCATGCCACTACCCATTTTAGCAATTAAATTCTCAATAACATTTTTAAAGGGAATTTCCCTGACTTTATAAAATACATTATAACTTGTTTTAATGACAAAACCATTTACATTTTCAAACATAATTACAGACAGGAAAATCAGGTGACCTCCACAACAGCCTTGATTTTTACATTTCTCTTTTAAATGTGTTTTATTACGCAACATTCTACATAATTTATGATTGCTCTTGTCATCACTGCCATGGGAAGCTAAGTGATTTAAATAGCTTTTACTGAAAGGATTCAACATATTTAACAATTTTGTTACTTTATCTGGATTAGCTTCAACATCCTAGCAAACAAAAATTACTTCTACGAGTAATTTTGGTCAGAAATGGTCCAATTCTACATTACTGACTTTATGAGCCCTACATTTCGAATATACAATTACTTATCTCAGGATTGGTCTCGTCCCCAGCAGCCATCAGTCTCTGCCAACATAAGCTGCTGCGGGGAATTAACTACTAAATCAAAACTAGTGGTAAACCACGAGAGGGAGTTACAATACTACCATAGCCAATATGAACGAGTTGCAGGTCGAGTCATACTCAGAATTTGCGCATGGAACGCCATATATTCTATTTAGAATTACGGCGCGCGCTCCCTGTAGGCTCGACGACGCTAGCGCTCTAGGCACGAGCATGACGAACTATGAATGGCTGCCATGTTTCCCAGTCTGTTCCCAGCAGTTTTACTAGTCGAACTTCCATGTCGGAATCTGCAAGCGAACTTCACGTAATCCTTACAGTTCGTCGATCTCACACTGCTAGATCGTGTACACAGTAAGTAACAGTTAGCTTATGAATATAAAAATGTATTTTATAATAATTTTGCAGTGAAACGATGATTTTGCGTCTTGCAGTTTAGCAAGCCGGCGGTCTGATGTTTGACACATCAGGGCAATGTCGAGGCAAAGACAGTCAACTAGGAACGTGTAGGCGGGCTGGTATTTTTCTGTGCATAATGAAACTTCCCCATTTCAATCGTAGAATAAATAATATAGCTGATTCTGTAGATGGAAAAGATGGGGTCAGTAATATATATTTCGATAAAGAAACAACTGATAAATTACACAATTTAGACAAATCAGTTTTGGATTTTTGTGATACATTTGTTAACTTGATAATTGAAAAATGTAAGGAAATCACATATATTTTATTTACCTGCAAAGTGGAATAAAAGTAATAATAATTTTCACTTTTTTGGTGGATTGTAATGTTTATAAAATAATTACTGTTAATCCCAATTTACCTGATGGTACTGTGAATATTATTAAGGGATCTCAAAAATAGATTACAGTAAGCCTTTTGATGTTAACATAGGTGATATTTTCACTTTAAAAAAAAATTAAAATATCTGAATTGATGATGGCTTGGTGACCCCAATAGGAATATTCGTAAAATAAAAATTTAATTTTTTTTTATTAAATGGAGAGCACTTGGTGCTTGATTGTAAGGTCACTAAAAATAATAATATAAAAACCGAAAATACTAAAAATGGACGATTAGTACTGAAAATTCTTTGTTCAATGTGCAATTATAATAAACCAACATAAAAAAAATTGCTGAGTGTAAGAGAAGGTATAATCGATTAATTATATAAACCTGCAGGAAAAATTTTTCCAAGAAGAGAAGTATTTTTGTATAGGCATATCACATATAAATCATGGATATATGTATATTATGACAATTATTGATTTTTTTCATAATATGTTTTCTCTATACCAATTAAAGATAAAACAGCCAAGAAAGTAGCAATTGCTTTATAATCTATATTAGTTCAAAGAAATTTGTGTAATATTCAAAGAGATAATTGGACCGAATTTTATAATATAATATTTAATGAACTTATACAAAAATATAACATCAATACTATTCTACATACAGTGAACTTAAAGCCAGTTGTGTAGAAAGATATAATCGTACAATGAAAAATAAAATATGGAAGATATTTGCTTTCAATGGCAATTACTAATGGGTAATCATATTATATGATTAGTTAAATAATACAACAATACCAGACATAGAACCATTGGTATGAAACCAATTGAAGTTAATAAGACCAACGAAAAAAATTTAATGAAAACAAATTTTGTATGAATGATTACTAAACCGAAATACAAAGTTGGCAATATTGTCCATGTAAGTAAGAGTAAACGAACTTTTGAAAAGGGTTATACAGCTAATTGGGCAAAAAGAATTATTTACAATTTTTGAGGTTTAAAATAATGATGTACCTACTTACAAATTGAAAGATGACAAAGGGGAAGAATTAAGGGTAGTTATTATGAATACGAAATTATGAAAACCGACTATCCAAATGAATATTCGACTGAAAAAGTTTAAAAACTAAAGGAAAAAAATTTTATATTGTTAGGTTTTGGTAACTCACATAACTCTTGGATTAATAAAACAGATATTTTGTAAATTTGAATATTTATTATAATTATATAATTCAATCATAAAAAACGCAATTCTCATAGTTTTAATACACATTTTAACGTCTGTTTTAATGTTTGTTTTAACGTTCATAACATATGTTCTGTGTTTGTTTTAACATAAACATGCTTTCACAAATTTTATAATTTAATAAATATCTTAATTTTATTTCTATACTTCCCCAAAATTAATTTTCTATACAGATCTAAAGTGATAAAACCATAATGTTCATCCAAAAATTTTGACCAAATTTCTTTAAACTTCTCATAAGACATGTCTCCACCAACAAAATCATTATAAATATACTTTCAATTAGTAGCATCTTGTCTAAATATACAGAGAAAATTCGTGTTGTCTCTTAATAATTGCTTAGGTATTTTCGAATAAGTTTGACCTAATAGAACACATCGACATTTTTATGTCTTCCCATAGTAAAATAATCACGAATAATTTCTTGATTTTGTAAAATAACATCGTCAAATATAATCACAGAAACATTTTCGCATTGACCTAAAGGAGTCATTTCATCAGTATTATTAAAAAAGTATGCCATTTTTTCTTTAACTCTTTTGGATAACACATCAAAGTCATTTTGTAACTGAATCTATTTTGGTTGATTTAAATGTTTTGAGCAAACATACAATTTATTAAAATTTAGCCATCCTGGCTTATAAACGAAATTAATCATTAAATGTGGGTTGCGACAATTTACTGGGGCCGACGATAATTGCTCTAATGGCATCAGGTTAGAGTTCACCAATCTTTATTTTTCCTAGCATCCCCTTCGGTAAAAAGAAACAAACCCAATCTACTTTGCGGAGCATAGGCTGCTTTATTTATGCTTTTTCATTTATAACAATAATTTTTGTACTAAATGGAGAATAAAGTATATAAGTTAACAAACAACAGTTCTATACTAAATAAGAAACTTCAGTATGATATAATTCATCACAACAAATCTATTGCTTTGATTAGTTTTCATGCGAAAATATTAGCTCCTAATATAGACAATAATAATATTATAACAACAATTGAAAAATTGAGTGCTGTCATTGATAATAATGAAGTTATCTCTATTCATAGGGGTCAATGCGATGTTGAATATTTAAACGAAGCTATACATTCAATCAATCCATTTTCAACAAATAACATTTAATTGACAGCAGACATGTGAAAAACAGAATATCGATTAAATCTAAGTTTTCTATTAAATTTGATGACCACTTATCTGATATTCCGGGTATTGAAAGAAATATACTTATTGAAAGAGAAATATACTTATTGAAAGAGAAAAGACTGTTATAAGTACTAAATTACCTAATTTTAACCCATTTAAGACAATAAATGTCCACTGCAATTGAGCGTATGGAATGTTTATCAAATATGATGAATCTAATAATTTGAAACAGGTATAACTGCTAGTTTTCCACAAAAAACTATGTTTGGTTCTAGAGAATACACTATTTATGAGCCCGCATATAAAATGTTCTATCAAATTAACAATGAGCTATTAAATCATATTGTTTTGGATATTAGGGACAAAAATGGCAAACTGATTGATTTCGATGGCGCTGACATCGATATAGTTTTAGAAATCAAAGACGTTTAATATTTTGTGTTTCTTTAACCATATGGCACTGTACCTTTTTTTTATTTTGTAGTACAATTCTCTTGTTATCACAAGGACTTAAAGCTATTTTGCTAACTTCTACTGTATATGTTTCGTGCTTTTCGATTTTTATTAAATTCATTGTTCTGTATTATATTTTTTCATTAGACAAACAATTCTTATAGTCATCAAATGAAATTCTCTTGTTGACTTCATGTTTCTTTACTACTATAGATTTTTTGTTTTCTTTATTATCATCTCTTCATGCATACATGTTTGCTCTTAAAACAAAAAAAATTTCTTTCATTATTTTGCCATTAAATGCATCTTTCATTTTGCCTAAAACTTTCTTGTTTATTTGAGGCATGTTATATCTATTGTCCTTTGGATAGTCACTTGTATCAAATTTATCTAACATTGTTTTCATATTATCATAAAAATCGTCTGTTTTTATGTTATAAACGTACGATTCGGTAACTTGATAACATATTTCAATTTTATTGCCATAATTTGGTTTCGTCACTTTATAATGGAAATCATACAACAATTCTTTCAATATGTCTAAAATTGACATGCCAACATATATTGGCTTATTAAATTTCATGGATGTTTTATTCATCTGTATAGCTGCAATGTTTTCATTAAATATAGTACTTTTTTTTATTGCATCCCAAGGCATACTTAATTGCTACAGACGATCCCTCGGAGCTGCCATCCACTCCGAATGGCCAGCTCAAGGAGTATAATATCAATTTTTCAATTGCCCCTAGTGGGGGTCAAGCAATCTTCGACCAATAGGGAGAGACAGAAGTCTCTCGAATACACTACAAAGTATACTTTCGGGGAAACATTCCTTCCACTGGCAATGACATTACCATCACCACAATTGGTAGCCAATGGCACCATGTCGCCGCTCTTCTGGATAGATTGCACCAAGGGCGGAAATGACGTCACCCACCAACTCTCAACATGGCAGCTTTTAGCAAGTGCAAGTCACCCAGGGGTGATATCATAGACCGCACCACAGCCAGTTGACAGCGATCGCCGCGCTCTGGGACAGTCGAGCCAGCACCGATCCTCTGCTTTGGCAGTGTCCGTCGGCCAGTCAAGGGAGTTGAAGAGACCGCTGGTCGGCTCCAAGACTTCTGCGTTCGGCCAGCCCGCAGCTCGGCGAAACGGCCGTCTGGTCAACTTAGACCATCCAGAGCACAGGATACCAGGTTAGCAGGTCGTAAGTTCTTTATTGAGTAATTCTTTTTGTGTAGGCAACACACGTAAATTATTTCTTGCATCAGAAAACCCAAACGACAGCACGCTCGGTGTGGCGTGATGCGTCAGGTCAGATAGAGTCGGTTGCGAATGGCGTTACAAAAGCCGTTATTTTTGAGACGACGTGTCTCAATGTTTGCCGCATATGAGCAGCCCAGTTACATGAGCCAGGCGAGGCGTAGTTTACGATCTTCTTATTAGCTGCAGGTGACCTCTACACCTCGTGCGGCCTTGTCACTTCTTTTACCTGCATATATTTTCACTTGCACGCTGAGTGATATTTGCCCAGTAAAGTTGGCAACGATGGAGGGAAAGTAGTTCCATGTCTTAACGTCGAATTGAAAGTGTCAGGTAACTATTTGCGACACCTTAAATTATTGATTTCGCAGTCTGTATTTTTAATGCATCGAAGTGTAAAAATAAGCAGATTTGTAAAATATTTACTTTTCTAAAAATGTTACAGTTGCCTTTGACCGAAGCATAAATAAAGTGATGAATCCCATAGCAAAGTTAATTTTACATAAGGCGGAAGAATACACAACGCACTTACATGTATGTCTTAAGCAGGGCTTGCAAAAGTGCTCATTTTACCGTGAACAAACTTTAGGCAGTTTTGTGGACAATGCAGAAGTGTGCGGATTTTCTCGGGTATCTCCATTTACTTGAGTGTTTTCATCGCACCTTTGTACATGATGATCTTACGTGTCCCTGGAATGACCAGCTCGCTACTTCTCTCTCATCTCAGCCGCTTATTTTCTTCTACTTTATACTTACAAAAGTATAATAGGTGGTAAAATACATCAATATTGTTTTCAGATTTCAATTGTGGATAGTAAGTATTAATTTCTACGTCCTCTTATTACGTGAATTCAATATATATTAGGTGAGTGTTTTATGTGAAAACTAACTATATTCAGAGTTATTTCTAGCTCCATATATTTAATGAGAGGAACACCTACTAACATTCTTAGATATATTATGGGCCTCGTCGACCTACCAAGCGAGCTTGCAGCCACGAAGTTGATACATACATACAGTGAATCAATGTTACTTACATTCCTTCCCAATGCATCAACTTTAAAGATAACTTCTTCCAACAAATAATATTGAATGCAACTTTCTTAGAGAATGCTGGGTGCATAATTTTAAAAAGATTTTACTGAACATTAAACATGGCAAGGTTTCTTAACGCACCAATACTTATCAGGAAATATCACATAATATATGTTTTGTTTGGAAGATATATATTTAAAATGGATAAATTGAGAAGGAATATATTAAATAAAGATCCCCATTTCAAACACGAGGCTGCGAGCTTCATATGCAGCAGCCTCTCAATTAAAAACAAATTATATTTTGTTTATATCAGAGTAACCTGTAACGAATACTGGAATGTGCGGGATCCCCAGAAATAGCGAATTATAGTCACAAAAGTTTGTGAATCATTGTAAGAACTCAATGCTTAGTCATCTTTCCATCTCATTTACCAACTACTATGGCAGTCAGAAATTACATTAATTGTATCTGCACAGCCAATTTCATACGATGGTTGGAAAATGGAGCCTGGTTTACGATTTCGAAATTATCCCAGTGTGTCAAAGAGCGGTAGGAAACTTTGACAGTTTTGGGTGATTACGTTAGGATTCCAGTACTAAATATGCGTTTAGTAAGCAAAGAATTGCTGCAGTGCTTTACTCCTCATGTCTTTCAGCCACATTGCTGTAAGACAGTGCTCCGCTCATGCAGTGCTTGTAGCGGAGCACTGTCTTACAGCACCTACACTTGCGACAGACACTAGTGCCCAGTTGCACCAACATTTTTCCCGATCCGAGATCGAATGTTCCTAGTTCCGAACCAGGATTCAGCTCGATCTTTGTTCCAATGTAAAAGTGTTGCACCAAAGAAATTTCATGATTCCGAAGCTCCGATTCGTCGATCTTGGTTCCAAAGTGAGAGATCGAGGTTAATTAAGACCAAAATTTAGCTTTTGGTTGGTAATATATGACGTGTAGGCTTATTTTTCACTATAGATAGAACTAGATGTGCGATGTTTTATCTCTTTTAAGTGAATTATTGTTGTACGAATTTTACTGCATAATGGTCAAGTGCTCATAATGTTGTTTTGATTATCCAAGAAAACAATTGAACGCAGTTCTATCTGTTGGCGTATTTTCAAACTACATTTGTCGACGATGGCTGCTGATCTCGGATGGTGATTTCAAACCGCCAATCTCGGGGGTTCGAAATGAACTTCATCTCGATCTCCTATCCAGCTCTGAACTCGAATGGTGCAACAGTTTTCTTTGTCGATCTTAGATCCGATCTCGTATCGAGTTTCGAACCACGGTGGTGCAACCGGGAATAGGTGAAGTGACAATGTGCGTTCAGAGATATGAAATATGTTAAATAAAAAACTTCAATACTTTCAAGAGTGACATATTTACGCAATATAGTAGAGGGTGGCTATGAAGCAAAGCAAATTTTCTATGTTGTTACCAACACATGCAATTATTTTTTTTTCTATATATGAAACTCAGTTTTGAAAAAGGTTAAAAATATTTGTTTTTAATATCACTAAACCACGCATGAGAATATAAATAAACATATATTTCAACTAACACGCATCTGTTACTAGGAGTAGTTTATTTAGAATTTTTAACCAGAGAAAATATTCACTTGACTGAATAACACAAATATTTTATCTGATGTTTTGGGATCATAATATGTGTGGTGGCTATATATACTGTTACTTCGTTGCCCTAAATAACTTATCACTGGTAAACCTTCATGAACTTGAGAAACATTTTAGAGCTAAAAAGAATGTTTTGTGATTGTTTGAGTCCAATATTATTTTCTATCATTTTTAGCATGTCACTTATTTTTTGCTGTCACAAGCATGAAATCATCGCAATGTTAGAAGAAAAAATTGTCCGTGAAATTAATGAAAAATCTGTTTTATAATTATTCAGACATCTGCGTAAAATTACGGTCGCTTAGTTTTTCCAATAACATCCTCTCCATAAATTTCGAATAAATCTCCGTAAATTCACGGAATGTGTCCACAAACTTGCAAGTTAATTTTTTTTTTACATCTGCTCTTTATAAAAAGGGGTAGCAAAAATCGTTTTGCATTCGTTTTGTGGGTTATTCACTGTGTATAAAAATGACTGTTCAAAAAATAAAATGATGACCAGTGGCGGGATTTGAACTAGGAAATAATTCGACTACCCCAGCTCACTATCCACTTACCTACCATTTTGATACACGAATAAGTGATGTAAATAGGATGTTTATCTAGGGAAAAGCATGCAGTTACCTCTTAGTTTCTCGTATTGTTAGGTACGATTTTTTAGTTTTACAAACAGGGCTAAGAAAAAGAGTTTTATTTTCTGAATGCATTTCACTGTGTAAAACAGAGAAATTAACCAAAGTTGAAATGTTTAGTCGTGTAGAGGGATTTGAACACGAATTGAAAATTTAACTTTCAATAACTCGTACTACTCACCTATCACACATTACACAAAGTATTTCGTAAATATGGATTTTAAATGAAAATAAACGCACATGTTTTAGATTCAATTCGTGTCAGAGCGCTTGATATATTCGCCGTTTATAAAACAAGGCTACGAAAAGTTTGTTTTTTTTTGTTATGTGCGTGTTTCACTGTGTATAAAGAAGGTTTGGTCCTGTAGCGGAATTCGAACAAGAATCAATGAATTGGCACTCCGTGAGTGGTTCGCCACTCGCCTACTATTATTTTACGGAAGAAGCATAATGAAGATGATATCTTATATGCTTCAGGTATCATCAGCAAGGTCTGTGTCTCAATTTTCAATTCATATGATTACAAAGTTCTTGCATATTTTATATTTATGGAACTCAGTTATGCTAGTAGTAGTCATATGTCAGATCGGGTGCAGTGGGCTAGGGGAGTGGATCGGTGGATCGACCTTGAATGACCTTGACCTAAAATTTCCCCGGTTTTCTCATCAAAAATCGCTTCTTTTATTCTCAGAATATTTTGTGTTAACCCAGAAAAATTTCTCTTTCTTCCATAAAAATTTCCCATTTTTTTCCTAAAAAAAAAAAAGCCACGTGCAAAAATATGCAGTAGCAAGCAACTTTTTTTTTTCTTTCCAAAAACGAGCCAAATAAGTTGATTTGTGAGGCTCGTTATTGGTTCTACACCAAACAATCAGTATCTGAGAAATCGATAATGTAAAATTATTTTTTAATTAATTTTTAAAACATTTAAATACATTTTTACTATAAAAAATTGAAAGGCACACGTATTAAGTATTATATATCACCAGGCTCGTATTTTCAAGGCGCATACGATCGTGATGTCATACCATTATTCTGTCACGTTTTTTTCAAGCTCTATCATTTCATTTTGAATTTCTTGTTCCACATCTCTTTCTCGCTTTCTCTCTCTTGCCTTTCTTTCTCACTCTACATTCCATCTCTTCCTCTCTTTCGTTTCGTTCGACACTGCAGTCTACAAAGTTCCTTAATCGCCTGCTAGAGTGCGCGAATCGCTAGTGTGTCTATTTATTCACGAATTTAAAGATGCAGTTTTCCATACACCAGAATGTATATAAAAATTATTGTTAAGTAAATTCCAGGCAGGACCTTGAAAAAATATTTGAATTTCAATACTTTATTGTTTTAAAAAATCAATAATTATTTGATATTTTATTTTATTCAATTAGTTTTTACTGTTGTACGAAAATGCCTTGTAACCGTGCGCGCAGGCGCCAACTGGCCCCTGAGTCAGACGTACCAGCTCTGACATGTAAAGAGTGCAACGACAATAGGTAGTCACTGCGCGGGGGAAGGAAGGGAGGACAATGACAGCGGGCTACTCGCGCTGCTGTGTGGCCCTGTCAAAAAAGGTCATACATCTAGGAATATACATACTTGCAAGTAAGTAGTATTGTTTTAAAATTTATTTTATTTATCATTTGAAAAAATTCCGAAAAATTCTTAAAAAAAAAAAAACACAGTAAAATGTATCTAAAATGTGTTCTTAATGTAAAATTGGTTTTAAAAATAATAAGTTTTAAAATTCCACAGTTTGCCATGACAGCTGCTAACATTAAAAAATAAAAATAAAAAATTGTCATGCTGGGATGTTGTCGAGCACCTCGACCACATATGTTTTTTTTTCTCGTCATTGTTGTAATTCTGTTGAAGTGACATTGACGAGCTCAAGTTAGACCAACTTGCTGACAAACTCACAGTGCAACAAGCGAATGGATAATCTGCTGCGGAGGGGTCGGGATGCGAGTCCACGACCCCTCTGCTCTCAGTCGGCCAGCCAACCCCTGAGCTACGGGGCAGAGCCACCACTAAGTCACTCAACTCAGAACAGGAAGCAATGCCTCAGTGTTGTATATTAGCATTCCAAGCAGAACTGGCGAATTACCTCGTACAATTAAAGGAACATTTTTAATATATTAAATGTTTCTTTATATTTCGTTTCAATCCGTGCATATATGACTCATGACCCATTTATTGAGAATCTTTTTTCAGTTTAAATTTATTGTAATTACCATAAAAAAATGTTTTAATGCCAAATGTATTTCACATAATTCAATATTTTAATCACGGGTCTGAAACATATGTGACTATGCTCACATTGATTATTTGTATATATCATTTTTAAATAATTATATAGCAAGTCGGGCTCGTAAGCATGAGAATATATGCAGGTATATAGGTAGGGAAATATAATTTTAGAACTCTTAGGAGGCAGACATGCTCGCGAAATTCATTTTTGGAAGCACCACTTTTAACGATGTTTAAGCCCTTGATAAGCTTTGCGATTTGCTTTACATAATATTTGCTTATTAGTGCTTTTTTAATGAGATCTATTATTAATATAATATACACTCTATGATAAAGTTTTAATAAGAAATAAGAAAATTGTAGGCGAAAGTAGCCGCCTCCGTATTTCAGGAAATTTGAATACCACTGCACTCTGGTGGCTACAAGATGAACCTGTTGTAGTTCCCGGCCAGTCCAAAAAATAACGTATGTGTGGAACCACGTTTAGCGATGTTATTGAAGTTAATGATTATTTGCACTTCTGGATGTAGTTTATGAACCTCAGTTTTAAGCCTGTACTAAATTGAAAAGTAAATTATTATTGTTTAAATATATTAATTATTGTAAAGACAACCCTTCTTCACATTTTGAACTAATTTATACCTGACGACAAACAAATTGAGGTTATGTTTCATATGTTTGTTTTGTTCGATGACGAGTTGCTTAAGTCGTACCACGTCGTAGTTTCGCAAGTCGTACCGGTACGATTTAGGATACTACTACAAGGCAAGTTACAATGAAACCCTTTTATTGCTCACTGTATGTGTAAACACTTTGAACAATCTAAATAACATTTCGCATAGTTTTATGCAGTGATCTCATTTAAAACAAACTTCAGTATAGGTTCCGAATTAAATCTGTGCATTGTTTGCAGAACATTTTTCTTAACGGTCGTACATCAACTTCCGAGGACAATGGGTTTCAGTTGAACACGCCTTACGTTTGCCAAGTTCCATATTTACGATGTGCAAAAGGATTTAATATTCACCGTAAACAAAAGATTACTAGAATACATGTCTGTTATGTGTTACAGAATGACGGAAAGGAAATATGGAGCTTGGACTGAAATGGAGATGGCAGTGGCTCTTGCGTCGTATAGGAACGGGGACGTGGGTTTTAATGAATGCTGTCAACAATACAACATTTCAAAGCCGGCATTGGAAAAGGCACTTAGACAGGAAGAATGTTGTAGCTAACGAATCCGTAAAAGTCATAGGCCGTACCACCATCCTTCTACCTGAAGTAGAGCAACAACTCGCTGATCATATTTTAAGATTAGAAGAGCTTCTGTTTGCGGTAACAATCCCTGATGTCAGGAAGTTAGCATTCCAAACTGCAGAACGCATGAAATATCGCACAGCTTCAACAGATTGACAGAAATGGCAGGGAAGAAATTGTTTTATGGCTTTAAAGACCGTCATAAGGAATTAGCGCTATTTGAGCCCGGGTCCACTTCCATGGCGCGTACAAAGGGTTCAAGAAGAATAATGTGTTACTATTTTTTGATATCCTGGAAAGAGTTATACATGGAAACAAATTTCATGTTACTCGTGTGTTCAATGTGGATGATACGGGTTTCAGCATTGTACAAAAAATATGCCAGAAAGTGTTGGCTATGAAAGGAAAGCGTCAGGTGGGAGCTATTGCAAGCGGGGAAAGAGGTATCAATACAAAGATAGTGTAATGTACTAGTGCGTCGGGGATGTATGTTCCACCTATCATAATCTTTAAACGCATGAGAATGGTGCATGAGCTGCAGGTCGGTGCCTTTCCTGGAGGAATTGTTGACATTTCGGAGCAGGGTACATTAACAGTGATCTTTTTGTAAAATGGTTACATTTTATTGCTGTCATCAAACCAAACATCAAAAATTAGGTTCTCTTAATTTTAGATGGTCATTCGACACATTCGCAGTATGCAGAAGCTTTGGAACTTGCAAGAGCTAATGGCGTCCTAATGTTGCACACAACTCATCGGCTTCAACCTCTGGACAGGTCCCTCTTCAAGTCATTAGGAACTTATTACACCCAGGCAGTCGCAACTCCAGCATATTTGTCATAGCATCATTACCATCAGACACCATAAAAATATAATAACTCCCATAAAATAAACCACCTGATTATACCAATTATCCATACCAATAAAATGTTGGCCATCACACCTCAGATATTTGTAACAAAATATGTGTATCCCTGTTGACCAGGAGTACTGGGTTCTAAACAAACCACAACCCCAGCATAATTCACTCATGCCACACATGTCACATTATAGTTATACAATGTAACATAATAACTACTCATTTCATATCACCCCACACCATCCATTAATCCCATCTACCATCACATACTAGGTGACAACCGTCAAGCCTAACATATATTATTATAAATTACTCTATCAACGAACAAACCAGTTAATTATGCCAGCTATTCATATTAATAGTTCATCCAACAAAACTACCAGGGAACATATCGCCGACGTACATAAACAACCATATAGATAATGCAATGTTACTAAACACCTGACATAAGTTTCCCTCAGTCATGCGACGTAGAAAGCCATACAACCGAGCATACTAACAAGTTATACCATCTGAATATATGAATGAACCTCCACAGCAGATAACCATGCCTACCAACTATACCATCCATGTTAAACCAAGTGTACCAAGCCAATTTTATAGTCCAGACAAACCAGCAGCACAAACATTCTAACCATCTGTCAAAATAACATAATTTAATATACTAAAGCCAAAAAAAACCTAACCTAACCTACCATAGTCCAGATAAAATATATACTTACCATAAGAACACATTATGTCCTACATGTCTAACATTATTTCAGCATATTGGAAAATTTTACATGTCCAAACATCAGAAACGGACGTTAAACAGTATGCAGCCAATCAGCACTTCGAGTAACATTCACCTTACACTTACAAATGAAAGTCGGATAAAGCAGAATTATATTAAAATACAATATAGTCAAATAGAAAGTCAGACGCCATCACGGCTTCCCAAGAAACCATACTTTCAAGGCTAGACCATATTACAATATTCCTTACCATCTGTCAACGTCACATAATCGACTGATACCACCCACCATCTTGAACACAGGTGTTTGTAATGTTTGATGGATTGCAGAAAGTAACACAAAAAACACCAGATTGAAAATCATCATAAACATGATATAAATTACACATCAGCCATATTGTTACAACACCACCAACCTTACAAAAATAAAACAAACAGAAACATTACAGTTGCAGCCACCAGCAACCTGCTAGGCATGAAATATCCCAAACATACCACCCACAGGAAAATGGTACATTATCCAACTGAAACCCACACTACACTAATTAACACACTAAAACATCAGTCAAGAAACAATAACAACTTTATAATAGCAAAACTAAATGTGACTAACACAAATTCTCAATAACAACAAGGCACCATGTCACAAACACAACAAAAAAGGGTAATCACCAAAATAATAAATTTTTGCCAACAAGTCAATTGCCATCGTGAGTAGGTAGAGCAAATATTCTTGTAACTGGTCTTACAAGTTCACAATTTAGAGTTCTCACAGTCACCACTCTTACCACACCATCTTTACCCGAATTAAGTTTCACAATTCTGGCCATCTTCCACCTCAACAATTGTAGATTACTATCTTTCAGTAGCACCAAAGCATCCGGTTTCAAGTTGGGTACTGCATCACTCCACTTAGTTCTATTTTGCAAAGTATGGAGACATTCCAAACTCCAATGTTTCCAAATGCTTTGCGCCAGCTTGGTGATCAGCTGCAAACAACCCAGATGGTTGTCTACAAATTGGCTTAAGTCTTGCTCAGGCAGACCAACGAGGGGTGCACCCACTAGAAAATGTCCTGCAGTAAGGACATCAAATTCTGATGGGTCTGATGACAAAGGACATAAAGGTGTAGAGTTCAGCACTGCAGAGATTTCAGCAAAAAGGATCATAATCTCTTCAAAAGTATTTGATCTCCGATGACCCGCTTCATGTAGAGTTTGGCCTATTTTACAGCTGCCTTTCACAGGCCACCAAAATGAGGTGCAACTGGCGAGTTGAAATGCCAAACAACATTGAGCTCATGTAAGTGGTTCTGCAAACTCTGCCATGAGGGTTCAGTAAAGAGTGCTCGATGAACTTCCTTGAAATGTCTGCTTGTCTCAATGAAGTTGGTGCCTTGGTCTGACAGTATGTCTGACGGGGTTCCCCTCACCTACACGAATCGCTTAAGGGCAACCAAGAATGTTTCGGTACACAGTGATAATACAGCTTCCAGAGGACAGCCTTCGTCGACATTCACACAAAAATACAGAGGTAACATTTGTCCACTGGCACCTTCCGTGCCTTTGTCCGCTTGTTGTGAATGGCCCTGCAAAATCGACACCAATTTCAAAAAAGGACGCACTTGTGAGAATCTCATAGTAGGGAGATCGCCCATAAGAGGGGTGAAGGTTTTTGCTTACAATTTGAAACACCTAACACACCGGTGCACAAAATGTCGAATGATTTGGCGAGCATTCCAGATCCAAAATTGCCTCTGGATAAGGGAATGTACTGCCTGGGGTCCCGCATGGAGGTACTCCTCATTGTAATGTTTCGCAATTAACATGGATAGATGACATTTTCGTGGAAGGAGTATTGGGTGTTTACTCTCTTCTGGCAATGCTGATTGCTGCAAGCGGCCACCCGCCCTGATGACACCCAGAGGATCAAGGAAAGGATGCACTTTCCTTAACTTTCTGGAGCACTCTTTACTACGGAGCAACTTTAAGTGCTCTGAAAGCAGGTCGTGTTGCACCACTTGAACTCAGAACATCAATGCTGCCTTTAATTCTTCAGCACTCAAACACGCCGTTTCACAGTGTGGTTGTTTCAGAAATGGCAGTCCTAGGATCGACTTGTAGGGTGCTAGGAATGTGTTTCTTTAGGAAGTCGCATACTCAAAAGGATCCTGTGCCTAAGGAAATTAGTGACATTGACTCTCGTAATATAATATGTTGGAAGATTTTTCCAGTTCATGAAGGGAAGGCCAATAATACTGCTGTTATTAGCGTATTTGGTAATGCTTCCATGTTTTCGCGTAAGAAAATGATTTATTTATTCTTCAGCTCATAATTTATAAAGAAGCTCATTTCCACTTAAATGGCTTTGTTAATAATCAGAATTGTCTCTGGGGTGAAGCAAATCTAAGGATAATTCATCAGCATCAATTGCACGCTACCAAACACGGTATGGTGTGGTTTGACCTCGCAGGAAGTTATAGCTAAGGAAATTGCATCCTTTCCTTGATCCTCTGGGTATCATCATGGTGGGTGGCCGTTTGCAACACTCAGCATTGCCGGAAGAGAGTAAACAACCTATACTCCTTCCAAGAAAATGTCATCTATCCATGTTAATTGTGAAACATTACCATGGAGTACCTCCTTGTGGGTGACGTCGACATACACACAAAAATACAGAGGTAACTTTTGTCGACTGGCGCCTCCCGTGCCTTTGTCTGCTTTGTTGCGAATGGCCCTGAAAAATCGATACCAACTATCAAAAAGGGACGCATTTGTGATACTCTGACAGCAGGGAGATCGCTCATAACAGAGGTGGATGTTTTCGCTGACAGTCTGAAACACCTAACGCACCGGTGCACACAATGTCTAGTGATCTGGCGAGCATCTAAGATCCAAAATTGCCTCTGGATAAGGGAATGTACTGCCTGGAGTCCCGCATGGAGGTACTCCTCATGGTAACGTTTCATAATTAACATGGATAGATGACATTTTCCTGGAAGTAGTATTGGGTGTTTACTCTCTTCCAGAAATGCTGAGTACTGCAAGCAGCCTCACAGCATGGTTGTTTCAGAAATGCTGTTCGAGATCTAAGCATCCACACTGTTACCCTCTTGAGTCTTAAGAGTGATGATAACCCTTCTAACAATGTCTACAGGGTACCATCACCTTTTTGGACTGCTAGGTGCTCTTTGAGGTTTACATTCAGGCATATCCTTCAGAGCGGGTATCTTGAACTTATTCACTGGTCACATGTCTTCAGAATCCATCAACCATTCAGCTCCATGGAACCACACAGGACTGTTCACCAGCTCGTCAGGAAACACACAGCTCGATGCAAAGATCTGCTGGGTTACAGCTTGATGGGACATAATGCCATGACCCAGGTGGCACAATTTTCTTAATATCAGCGACTCGATTAGCGACAAAGGTGTGATGATGACCGGAGCCATGACACGACAGTGAAATGTACACACTGAAGGGATGAACCCTTCCACTGAACATTTTGTTCACCCATTGCCACAATCTAGAGAGAAGCAAGGCACCCGAAAACTCAAGCTTCGGAACTGATAGTGTCTTCAATGGCACAACCTTTGATTTTGCTGTGATCAGGCAAGTTGCCAAGACTCAACTGATGTTGACAATGCGAGCACAAATCACAGCTTCATCACAGAACCCATGAATTTCAATACTGCTGGCACTAGTCCATTCAATGTGTTATGGGATTCTCACCTTGGCCACAGCGCCCAGTGTCTTCTTGAAGTATGACCACTGCTGATCAACGTCTATAGAAACAGGTTGATCCCACTCTAGCCCCATCATCCACCTTTATGACCCATGTGGGTGGGCAGCCCCAGTTGTGTGGGGAAAAATCTTGTTACAGACAAGAGTACGTGAGCTGCCTGCAGAAAGTTTCGAGCTTCATCAGTAGCTAACTGCCTTAAAGTTATCAGTGCTTGATAAGGAGACGATGCCAATCCATACATATCAGTGATGAGTCTATATAGCTGCACATCATCTTCAGTTGAAGTTCACAATAATCTCGCAGATGTCCTTCTGCAATTTATGCCCAGTGTGGAGCACATCATTTAATAAGACACCATTTGAAGTTGTTGATGAGCCATCGAAAACGGCGCGCACCTTAGTTGTTGAACTATCCTCTTTAATTATAGCTTGGTGAGCAATAACATATGCTACCTCCGAGATCTCTGATGCACCCAAACAATTTTTACTTGTACTTGACTTGCCACCGGAGGCCCGAGCAACTGAGATGTATGTCATGTGACCCAGTTCTTCATATTCCTTGATGAACTGGTGGTACGCAGTTGCGAGCTCCAATGATTAAGTGAATTTCTTCTTCAGATTTTCATACCATAAACATGCCTGTTTTAGCGACTCTCTTTACTCAGGCCGATTTTGTTTGAATGGCAGACGCAAAACATATCTACCATCCATGTCTCGTGTGTGTGTATCGTTGTAGTGCTCTTCACATTTCTCCTCATCAGTTGACAACACCTTTGTTGTCGGCACCTCTTCGACCTCCCAGAATCGTTGTAGTTGTACATTCAGACTATTGACTCGTTTCAAGAATGACACAGACGGACTCCCATCTGATTCACAGGCAACCTTGCCACTCACAATCCAGCCAAACACAGTGAGAAAAGTAGTGGGTTTATCTACAATTTTCCTGCCAGTCATAGCATCACTCACTATGTCGGCTGCCAACAAGATGTCAATAGGCCCAGGAACATTGAAACTTGGATCCGTTAACTTCAATTCACAGCTCCATAGTCCCACTGCTCCACCTGCTCCACCAATCCACTACTCCACTGCTCCTCCATTCCACTGCTCTAAAGCTCCATTGCTCCATCAGTCCATAATTCCATTGCTCTATCGCTCCATAGCTTCATAACTCCATAACTCCATTGTTCCATCACTGGGTCGTATATAAATATGTATGCATTTCACCTCGTAAACATTTATGTGAACAATGTTCCTGGTCACACAACCAATTTTTTAATGGGTTACCAATCTCGTATGCAAATTTGAATATTTATGGCTCTTAATGTGCTCGTGTGTGTGTATGTGTAGGGATAGCAATCACATGAAAACTAGGCGATTGGTTGGTCGGTGTTGGCATATTGTGTTATTGTTGTAATATGATTGTTTCAAAGTTTTATGGACAAAAAATCAACATGGCAGCCTCCAGCAATGTATAAACAAATTACAAAGGAAAAATTCTATGATTGTGGCATATAGTAGAATGAGTTTTGGCGAGTAGTGGAACTGGGGGGTGAGGTAGACAGTCGTCTGCGGGGAATGGTGATGGGGGGACCTCTGGAAACGTAATTTTTTAAAAATTAATTTTAATAATAAATTTTTGATAATTTTATTGCTAATTTGTGTGTACAGTTTTGGTTTTTTTGATAATAGTTTTAAATCATTTATATATTTTTTCCAAGTTATTGTTTTTAAGGTCATCCAAGATCATAGGGTCAAGGTCAAGGTAGTCTGCATCAAATATGGTAGTAGTAAGTAATGTATTATGCTTGTTAACTTCTATGTCTTTTTCTGGAATTTTTGCTTTTCAAGATCATTCAAGGTGATGGGTTCAGAGTCAAGGTAGTCTGCATCCAATATGGCGGTGATAGTCTGTAATGTATTATGCTTGCTGACTTTTATGTATTTTTCCCTCCAGTTTTTGTTTTCAAAGTCATTCAAGGTCATGGGGTCAAAGTTAAGCTCGTCTGCATCTAATATGGTAGTAGTTGTCTGTAATGTAGTATGCTTGTTGACTTTTGTAGATTTTCTCAAGTAATATTGTCAAGGTTGTACAAGGTCATGGGGTCATGATTAAGGTTACCTGCATCCAATATAGTGTAGTAGTCAGTAATGTCATATGCTTGCTGAGTGTTGTGGATTTTTCTCAAGTTTTGTTTCAAGGTCATTTAAAGTCATGAGGTTTAGGTCGCTGGATATGGGTCATTTAATATTCTTAATATGATGGTAGTGGTCTGTAACATAGTATGCTTGTTGACTTTTATGAATTCATCTAGAAATTTAGTTTCCAAGATCTTTCAAGGTCACAGGATCAACATCAAAGAATCCAATATGGCGGTCGCCTACTTAAATGATGGCCACTTACCAAGATGGTGGTCAGTTACCAAGATGGTGGTCGCCTAATATGATGGTGGTCAGTTACCAAGATGGCCGAATTGGTATTGGTAAGGGATGACCTGCAGAAATTAAAGTTTTTTCAAAAGATTTTTTTTATAATTTTAATAATAATTTAACAATACATTTCTAATAATTTCTAAATAATTTTTAATAATGTATCTTGGGTTACTGTTCAGATAGGTCCTTTTCTGAAAATCGGGAAAATAATACCTTGAAATGTTATACATGATTATTACTAATGAAATTTATTACGAATTTTAGTGGGGCTTCACGTAGTTTGCAGTATATAACATTACATGTGATAGTGTGGAGGGCTACTAATATTGCAGTTTGAATGTCGCTAAACTGTATTAAATGACGAAATAACATTTGAAATAATTTTTTATTTATGGAACGTCATTCAGATGGTACATTGATACCTCGGTGCTGAGCTTACACAGGTAAATAACACAGGTATCATACATTGTCGGAACATTTTGTAATTCTGGTGAATTACTCAAGTCTTGCCTTGTTTATATTTACAAGAGGATAGTCCTATGTAATGTAATACTCCGTTCACACACTGTGTTTGTAAACAGTTGTATGTGTTTCGCCATGAAACATTAATATAGGCCTACATTCGGTGACCAATGACGCAGAAAGGCAGGAAACCATTATGTATCGAAATTATTTGGCGTCACAGTTAAATTGTGGGGTCTTGTATAATGGTAGTCGGTTGATTATTTACTTGTCGGAGGTTTTTTTTTTGGATGAACGAATGCATATACACGTGTTTTATTGGAATTAATTTTGTTTGATGTGTTACATCTAGTAATTTCGCAAAATTACAAGTTTTTCTCTGGTTTTATATGATTGCAAAAAGTTTAATTATAATAATTGAACAGAGATTTGCATGTCTGTGTAGTGTCGTCGAATGGAATCTATGTCATATGGATGGCGTTTGATTCGGTGAGTATGCAACTAAATTTGATGTAACTTTACAATAGTGGGGAGGGCTGTGAAGATCAGGGAAATAGCGGGGTTAACTAGTGAAAAAATATGTACGTAATCGTAATATTTAAACCAAAAAAATTAAAAAATGCAAAAAGGCCTAACTGAACAATATCTAAACTGACAATTTTACCAATAAAATTTACAAATACTATAGTGGGGAGAGCTATGAACATCAAGGAAATTGTGGGGTAAAACGAGTGATAAATATGTATATAATCGTAAAATGTTATCATGAAAACACATTAAATTACAAAATACCTAACTGAATAATACCTGAATTCACAATATTACAAATACACTCAAACACACACACAAATTGCACTGCGATTATGTATGATATTTAAGTATAGGCCCCTCAAAATCACCAATATTGTTCAAACGTAGTCAAACACTACGCATCAAGCCATCCTCAGTACCAGCAGGGGAGTAAATCCCCAAAACAGTGATTCAAGGCGTGCCGTATTTCTTCTGTAGGCAGTGACCGTGAAGCAGTCACACATTAGCGAAGTGTGTAGTTTCCCCAGAAATGATTTTCACGCACAGCCCATTTGGAGTGATAGACTAATGTGTGTGTGTATTGGTAATATTGGCAATTCAGTTAGATCATTTTGCTATTTAACGTATTTTCTTGATTAAATATTACGATTGTGTAGGCCTACATATTTTTCACTTGTTTTATCCCGCAATTTCCGAGACCTCCATAGCCCTCCACAGTATTGGTTTTGTTGTTTCTATTAGTTATATATTGACGCCCCTAGTAAATTTGTTTTCTGTATCATCAGTAGAGTGGAATTTGACTACTTACTGATATTTTTTTTTCCTGAAAAGCCCTTATTCTGAACATTTACCATTTTTTTTCTTGAATTTTTGGATTTTTTTTTGGATATTTGGGGTCAAACTCAAGGTCGGGGTCAAAGATCCTGAGTCCTGGTGCCCTGACCCAAGGACAGCTGGGTCGCTGATCCCTCTCAACTGCTACGGGAAAAATGGCAAATTATTTCTAGTAGTTATTTTTTTTTGTAAATGGTGAAAAGGAAATTGTTAGGGAAAAAGAATAAATTTAAGAGGAAAAAAAAATTACATCTTTAGAGAAATGTTGTCTATTTTGAGGGAAAAGGGACATTTTGAGGGGGAAAAAGATGGCCGACGTATTACGTCACAACATGGTGGCCCCCTAAATCCGAATCCGATGCCCTTGCACGTGAAGCCTTCAAATCCTACTACTAATGTTGTGTTAGTGAAATGCCTAACCTATTGTACCTCGGCCTTGCTTCAGTTTGTTATCAACTAGTTTAATATGATTACAGTTAACTGAGCACTTTTGGAAACCTTGCTTAATATCTACTTCCATGCACAAAAAGTATTAGTCCACTATATCTAAAATAAACATTACCATGGACCTGATTACTTCATTCATGCGTTGATGAAGTGAAACTGTGAAATTATTGTAAAAGTAAATGGTTTACAAATTCGCTAGTTGTTACACTTATTTACATTAAAATAACTGAAATAAAAACAAATGATTTCAATGTTCACAAATGTTTACCTGACATTCTGAATTAAACGCAGAGACTTTCAACTACTTTCCCCCCGTCGTGAACAAACTTTACTGGGTGTATGCCTGTCAGTGTGCTGGTTAAAACAAATGAAGGCAGGCAGGGACTGTAACATTTGTAAAAGGCTGATTCGGAAAGCGCTCACTTGAACACGAACCGCCTTGGACGCGCATAGCGAGGTGCAGAGATGGAGGTCGTGTTGGGTGTGTTGCGGTCAACGTGGTTGTGTGCCAGGACTCAGTTCCTCGTCTCCCCGCTGTAAAGGAAACAAACTTCGACTGCGCAAACCTTGTGTGAGCTGCGTGACTAACACGTCGTCTCTGTAAACTGCCGGCTCTGGGCCTCACAGAACTGTGGCCTATCCCCGCTGTGTTGTGCCCTGCGCTTACGTCGGAATCACATAGCCCCGACCACCACGACCCCGCAAGCACGACACGGCACTTAAAATTATAGGCTCTTCACGGTAGAATCAGCACTTTTGAAAGCCCTGCTTCAGATCTACTTGTATGCACATTATGTATTATCCCGCCTCGTGTAAAATTAACACTGTCATGGGCCTCATCACTTTATTCATTTGTCGGTCAAGTAAAAATTTGGAATTATTAGAAAAGTAAATAGTTCACCAAATTTGCTCTTTTTTACACTTCGATGCATAAAAAAACTACAAAGCTAATTAAACATTTAAAGTTATTTGAAATGGTTACCTAACAAGTTAAATCTGATGTTAAGATATGGAACTATTTTCCATACATCTTTACCAACTTTACTGGGTGAATATCACCCAGTGCGCCCGTTAAAATATATGGAGGTAGGGATAGTGACTTTTTTCCTAAGGTTGAGTTCAAAAGTGCTCAGTTTAACGTGAACAGCCTTTAAACAACCAATGAACTACAAGATAGATCTGACGTACGCCCGACAATTCTGTCGCCCGACCAGCAAATTTCGATTAGAAATTATATCTATTCTTCGTTGTATCGTGCGACACGACGCGCAGAGTGTACAACCTTACACAATGAAACTGTATTACAATCTTTCTCTACAATGGGAAATACGTAGCTTAAAAGATAACAATTTATGCAAATTATTTTATTTAACGCTTATAAATAATAATTTTATCTTGGTATGCATTACCTATAAAACTTTGTCACCATCATGTATTCCAAATTTCCCATCTGTCCTCCGCCTTTGAAACTAACGTAGTTGATCAGAACCTTCTAAATGGATCTGAAAAATTCTACTCGTTGTGTCGCGTCAGTTAACTGCCGAGCTGTAAATTCGAACTGTCACATTGAGAATGGTCGTGGTTGCAAATTTGTCGTGTTGTGCTGTGCTCGTCGAGGCTATGTGATTCCGGCATTACTGCAGAGATGTGCAGCCTGAGCGTATGCTGACAATGTGTCGTGCTATCGACGAACCTTACAATTACCTGCTTAGTAAGACAGGAGATGTTAGTGCACATGCCTTTATTTGCTTTCAGTGAAACCGACTCTAAGAAGGAGACGTAAATAAATTGTATATTAGGACCAAGTTGCGCAAAGAAAACAACGTTATTGAACTTTACTTTAGGGTTGTCCAAACACACACAAAGCTGTGGGCTCATTATGTGTTTATGTGTCGGCTAGAGAGCCACATTAAGAAATGTTTGAATTTCCCAGGAAAATCGCATAAAAATGCAACCGATGATTATTACAAATTTCACTTACTTCGCTGGGTATAATACAAAATTAAAATGTGCTAATCAGCTTACTTTTAAAAATACGAAACAAGACATTCTACTTACCGAGTCATTAATGCATCACATAAAATAACAACGAAAGTGTATTCAGCATGACAAGTGGATTCGATGTTAGGTATCCAATCCCTACTACAATTGTGTCTGCAGCAATGCCCGTTGTCACCATTCGTCGCCACAAGTTCATTTGTTTTGTTTTCGACTCACAGACCGTACAAAATAATGCTTCCGGTCCACCTGTCAGCCACTTGGCCTCATTAATTACAAAATTATTAATTTTGTGGTCAGCAATCAGACATTGCAGCTCTCCTGTGCGTTCGGGGGTCACCGCGTTGCTTATATCCGACAAGCTCCCCCATAAGCCGGTTCAAAACGTATTCACTTTCGATTATTACAAATAGGAATGTCTTGAGATATTTTGTCTTGACGTTTGGCAAAACAATGCTATTCAAACGATAGCTTATAGTCGCCATGAATTCGTCTCCATTACTGGTGGATAGCACAACACAGCAATTTATAGTCTGTTCACGGTAAAGTGCGCACTTTAGAGGCCCTAATTACTTTTTCCTTCCAGCCATATTATCCATTTATCAATAATTTTAAAAGAATATTCTCATAGCATATAAGAAATAAACACAGTGAGTATATTCCATCGAACTCGGGAGTTAACGTCAAAGGCTAAAATAAGATATATTTATTGACTATTATTCGAAATGAGAGGGATTTCAAGATTGCTCACTTTACCATGAAAAGGCTACACGTAATGACTATCACTTATCAAAGTAGTGCTGCTGGTCCACAATGGCGTAAATAATATTAAGTCCAGCGACGGCACTGAGTGCCTCACATTCACTTTACATAAACATTGCATTTCACAAGTAGTATATTACTATTCAAATGTTCTGTTGTGAGAACGTTGCGTTTCATTGGGGCCACTTTATCACCAGCCGGAAAAAAAGACATTGCAAACGCTGTAAAAATCAACTATTTGACACTGAGGATAAGGTATTGTTAAATCAAACAAGATTTGTTTAGTGCAACCAAATGATTTGCATGTATAGGGTCATTAAAATATTTTGTTACTGAAACCAAATTATTTTGTTGTTCTCTTTTGGTTGCATCAAACTGCAAGATTTGGTTGGTGCAACTAAAGATTTCTTTGACTAGATGTACATTAAGCGATTTGGACCGATATAAAAATGTCACGAGTTCGACCGAATTTCTAACCCAGATCATCTGCTTCCGAGCGCTACGTCTTAGTAATCTCAGCTAATGTGACAACTGACTATAATGGAAAGCTTTTAAGTAGATGTACCAAAAAATTGGGCACCGTGTGCAAACAAATATTTCACGTTTTACAGTTTTACCTATCAGTTTCTTGTTGCATTGTTTTATTAATTTGTTTATACGATTGTTAAGCATCAATAGATGCACTAACAAATATGGTTACCATCCTAATTGTCACAAAAATACAAACAAATTTTCAAGCTGTATTTTCGAACGAAGGCAGTCAAATGAGTGGCCAAACAAATAGTTGATTCAACAAAGTATTTAGTTGACAGTCCAATTTCTTTCGGCCCAACACAGAGATTTGGTTTATTCGAACATATATATTTTGTCAGACGAACAAAAGTAATTTTGTTGCCTTTCAAATTTTGTTTACTCAACAATATATTTGTTAGGGCAACTAAATATATATGTGGCCCTGTACAAACAAATAATTTGTTCGATTTTCTATAAATGCATATTGACACATTCAATTTTTGAATTCAAATGCCGACAGACAGAGCTGGTTGGCGAGGTGCTACACTGCAGGTCTGACGTTTTCTGAAACCCCTCCTGGAGAATTCTGGGCTGTTTCCTCACTATATCATGACAGACTACTTACCTCCCCCCCCCTTCCCTCTTGACCAATTCTCTGGGCTGGTTCCGTCTGTAGGGTGACCTCGCTGTCGACGAAACGTGAAGCTCTAGGAACCTTACTTGGGTAGCACGCCAGGTAGATGTGGCCCTACGACGAGTTTAGTAAAGTGTCACGCGGTTCACACAGTTCAGCATATTTGAAGAAATTTACGTTTCACGGTCATTTTTTTTATCAATACCACAATAAATCCGCCCCCTATTTACAATAATTTTAGAGACGTAGTGTACACTGTAACTCTGTGCTCTATATATGGTTTAGGCAAAAAAAAGCTCCTCATCAGTAATATCACTAAAGGCTGTTCACGATAATGTGAGCACTTTTGAAATCAACTTTATAAAAAAGTCACTGCCGTTGCCTGCACATATTTTAACGGGCGCAATGACTGACATGTGTCCAGTAAAGTTGGTAAGATGACGGGGAAAGTATAGTTCCTTGTATTTACGTCGAACAAAAAGTGTTAGGTAACCATTTGTGATAACTTAAATTATTTCTATTGCTTTCCTTTTTTTTTTTTAATGAAACGAAGTTTAATAATTAGTAGATTTGTACAATATTTACTTTTCTAATATTTTCACAGTTTCACTTGACCGACGCATTAATAAAGTGATGAGACTCGTGGCAATGTTAATTTTACATAAGACGGAAGAACACACAACATGTACACAAGTAGATCTTAAGCAGGGCTTTCTATAGTGCTCATTTTACCGTGAACAGCCTATAGAATGTGTTTAATTGGAGGCCAGTGAAATCTCGCTCATTATTACAGTGGTTGGAATTTGCTGTTATAACCGAGATTTATACAGAATTTTATTGAATAAAAGAGCGAGCATGCGATGATTTCCAGATGACTATACTGTTTTCCTAGTTTTTAGGGGCTTACTGACTTTCGGTTACAGCAGGTTTATGGCTGAAAATACTTTTAATCTCTCTGTGAAAATTTCCCTTTCTCTGACTGAGAATTTTTTGCGAACTAACTTATTGATACCATCCTCATAACACTGGCAGTGACGTAGGAAATGAATTTATATTTATCAATATAACATCATAAGTAGCAAATTAACATTTGTAGAAACAATTTATTTAGGTAGTGAGTTGCTAACAGTTTTAATATTAAACCTACCAATTGGTTAAAATCTTTTGAATGTCTCTTAAAGTATGACATAGCACAAAAATGAAATTAACTGGGTGTTTTAAAAATAAATGCCTCAGCTGATATAAAACTTGACGAAGTTCAATGAAGAAGTTCCCGAGCAGATGTAAAAATTTCATATGTACAGCCGAGGACATAGTAGTCTGTATATTTGTATATATAATATATGTAATGTATACTACCAGCGCACCAAGCTTAAATGAATTTGTTTTTAAAGGATAGAAGTAATGGGTTAGTATCTTAAGGGTGTTTACAAGGTCACAATTTCGAAGATATGCAATCCATCACTAAAAATTACATATTTTTAAATGAACTGCTATATCCAAATTAGGCGTGAATATTGCGAGTATTTCCCACAATATGACCAAAAGCTTTACTTTTTCTGATATATCTACCATATAAAAATCATATAGGAGCTCATGGGTCTCTGAAATTTATGCTGAAACTGTGATAAGTAAAAAAAAATTACAGACGAAATCTGTTAAATATTTTTCGAGACATGACATCAAACCTCCAAGTTTAAATGGCTACAGTTTTGAAAATAAGCTAAAAAGTTGTTAATGGGAACACTCAACAACATACACAGATGTATACACAGAAAGAAACTTACAAACTGAGAAGTGATCTGTTAGTAATGTCATTCCTTTGGAATGTATGTCAGGCATGCAGTATCGAAAATGGTCATCAACATCACTCTCACTGCTAAATCTCGTTTAACTTTGTCATAATAAATTATCTGTGCAAAGCATTGAGGTACCGGTCTTTGGCTAAAATGATTTAAGTTGTGACTATTAAATCAAATGAATTTCAGTGCTTTATTTTACGCCAAATTACTTCCAAGTGAAGTGACATTTCGCTCAGTGACTTTATGGGATGTGATATATTGTATTTTAGTTTTAAAGGAAATGCATGTTAGGGCAGGTAACTTAATGCCACATGAATTTTAGAGAATGGGGCTATTGAATCAAATTAAAGTGTTATTCACATTGAAGTTATAATGAAGATTGTTAGGATGTTTTTGCGTTTCCATGATGTTAACGTATATATTGTACAGCATTGTATTCACATTGAATTAATAGGAACCTTAAATATTTTTCCACGGGAGAATTTGACCCGTATTAATGTAGTTTAATTCAGTCGGATACAAGAGACAACGCTTCTATATTGTTTCTCTATTTAATTTTACTTCTTTCTGGATTGTATATTGTGTTTTGCTTTGATTACAGCATATACTGAAGTTAAAGCAATAAATATTTTTGCATGTATTAAAATGATAAACAAATAACAATTTGTTAAATTATGGAATTTAAGAAAATCGACACGAGCAAATGTCACTCAAGCACATGTTGTAAATATTATATATACGTTTAATCGCAAATAGACGCATATATACAATAGAGTTGTTTCAGATTCCAGTTACAGTATATAATGTAACACGGAATAACGCCTCATTAAAGATAAAACTTTCTTAACTCCAATGTAAACACAACTAAGAGTTTATAAAAAAAATACTGACCCAGAGTTAACGCAATGTTATCATGAAGAGACTGATGTTAATTTAAATATTAATCGGCCTTCATACTGCTGGTAACCAAAAAATACATCATTTTACATTAGAACGAAACATTATTCAACTTGTAGAAATTACTTACGAGTGATATTTTCTCCCTTGAAACATTTTCAAGCTGCACATTTTTTGTGTAATAGCATGACAAAATCACAGCTTTAGTGTTTTCGGGTGGGAGATAAAATAACAAGATATTACAGATATAAAACAATTAGTCCACTTCTCTATAAAGTTATAAAAACAAATATTTAAGACGTTATTTATAGGCAAGGTAATAAGTACCTATTCACTGTTGTGTCTACGACAGTGATACAATTAGTAATGGAACTGAAAATATATACAACACCAGTTAAAATTCACATGTAAATTACCCGGGATTCGAACACAGAAATGCTTGTACCTTAATCTAGTGTACAACCAACTGCATTATTGGGTTAGAATTTGGAGCATCTTCTTCAGTTGTAATGGGTCTAATGTGTTTCGGTAGATAGGAGTTACTAATCTAAAATATCATTTTGAAAATAACTATGCTTATGTAAGCTTACATGTCCTACCTAAGTGCTACATGTTTGAAATTTTGGCACGAATCAGTTGATTGTTTCCCAAGATATGACATAAAACTTTATTTATTCATGTGACGCTGTCTTACAAAATGGCTGACAAAAGCGGGATCTTAGTAGACGCACTCGATAGCTGTAATAGGCACTGCAAGTATGCAAATTTTAGCTGAAATTGGTCACGAGGTTTGTTGGTATCGGTTAATTGTTTCCCAAGTTATGGCATGAAGAATTTACTATTTCATATGGCTCTATTTTACAAAATGGTGAACGAAAGAGACTATGCATCAGTGTACATTTGATTCTTGTAATACATATTTGAAGCATTCCATGTTTGGTCGAATATGGTCAAATTGTATGGTGGGCATAGCGAAATATCCTAAAATATTAATATAGTTGACGAAAATGAGTGGAAATCCACTAAGTGTCATATATTTACAGGACATACCATAGTATTCATTAAATTATGAATTTAGCGATTAAAAGTTTCTTCAGTTTCTGAGATATAAATTAATGCTTAATTTTTCATTTAGTGTTATCTTTCAAAATGGCTGACCAATGAAAATATTCCTACTTAAATTCAATGAATTCATTAAACACTGTCAAAATACGAATTCAGTTTAAATCCGGTATATCGCTCCCGAAGTATAACGTTTAACGATATATTTTTTAATGATCACAATTTTGAAATTATGCACTCGGCGTGGTCGAAACGTGTAAATTTGGGTTCCTAAGGGCTATATGTTTACTGAGTTTGGTGAAATTCGGTTCTCGGGCTCAAAAGTTAAGGCCAGGGAAAGGATGGAGGCATACGCCCAAACAGACATTCGCATGATTTTATAAACCTATCTTTCCATAGAAACTAGGCTATAATCTAACTCACTTAAGCGTCTGGCACATGTCAAATGTTTACCTTCAACTATATTTGACAATAAAATTGGAGGACAAAATAAGACCATCAAATTTACCCTTCCTACAAAATTTATCAAATAATCTTCAATGTGTTTGAAAATATGTCACACTATAAAACTTTTTTATTGGGAGAATGTAATTTGAAATATTATATAAAATTAGTTCCATGGTTAGATATTGCTTTTTTTTTCCATGCGGTCCATTACAGGAAGAAATGTAAGTAATATTGTAATTTTTTTTCGTTTCTATACCTAATTAAAGTTATATTTACAAGGTATGTTTACTGAACAATGAAATTCCATACTTCTGAGTTCCTAATATTATGTGCAATATTCACTTAAAATAACATTAATATTCAGACAGTTTCTACATAAATGAATTATCTTCATAATTCACTTAGTTTCCAGCAATTGTACGTTATTTTGAGTTTCTTAACGTCCATTTATGTCATGCACGTTTCTGATTGGCTGAGACCGTTACACTTCAAATAAATTTTAGAAACGGTCCAATTTTCAAATGTTTGATGGAAACTGAATCCCTCAAACATTTTCAAGCAAAAATGGCGGCGTTTATGACGTTTCGATGACGTCAAACTGTCCAAATTTATTTGACAATACTTATTGAAAGTAGTTTGACAGAAAAATTTGACAGTGTGACGGGAGCTTTACGGAAATGAGATAATCCACATAGACATGCGATACCATAAGTTACTTGGAATAGGATAATGTGGGGTAAGCGTTCACAAGGGGCAAGAGTCCTACGACATCGTAGTTCTCGCAGTCGCCGTTAGATAGCATCAACGTTCTTACAGGGAATTGTCTAAGTGCTTTCCACGCACTGGATACGGTTGCTTGCCCGCTACTGCCATTAGTGGGAGTATTGTCTCAACTGTCTATTTGGAAATACGTTTGGTGTAATTTTTTGTGTGTTAAATAAGTGCCTGCAGAACTGCGACGAATTCATGTTGTCGAATAATATGTACATTTAAGTGACAGGTATGTTTTTTGCTTGTATTCATATGAGGGTGTAATTGTAATCACGCAACTGTGAAATGTAGTTGGCGAATTGCAATTTTCTGGGGCAAGAGTCCGCACGAACGATTATGTGGACTCTTTCCCCACAACACAAAACATTATTAAAACCTTTCAAACATTTTCTTAACATGCTCCGAACTTATACAGTTTGATTGTTTGGCAGAAAAAACTTAGATACATGTTATATTATAAGTAAAATAAAATGTTGTTGTTTACAAAAGGAAACAAAATGCCAGTTAAATCAAAATCATCAGCCTAGAAGTAGCCTGTTGGCAACAGTTTTCTACGACAAAATAATGAGAAAGTAGTATTATAATACTAACGTAATACTAACGAGTTTTAGTTAAATAGTACAGCCAAACTGAAAGCGTATTGTGGAAATGGAAGTAGTAAATACATGTCAGCACATCCTGGTGAGCCTAGATGCAAATAGCAATTTCAGATTGATAATTTATTTCAACTGGCGTATGAAAAGGCAACTGCTATTAGAATTGCAGTCAAAGGCTTTCAGATATGAGTAATTCTGCCAATATATCCCTACACTCACTTTTTTCTGAAGTTTACCTTCTTCCATTTGAACTTACTGACAGGCATCTCTCTAGTAATAATGACAATCAATCGTCTCCTGTTGGTGACAGTACCAATCATAAGGGTGCAGAAGTACAGCTTGCTTCTACGTCATAGCACATTTCAAAATTTGAGGAAACCACTGCGACGAACGTTCCCGTTAGTCCTACTGAAGATGGCCATGAATATGTTTCTAAGGCGTTTGGTACAGGTCGCTACTGATGTCTCGCCCAGTGCTTGTCTTAGCAATGTATCCGCTCCTATAAAGTGTTCTGTTTCACTTGAAATAATCAGGCCCTTCCCAGAAGCTAGTAATCCTCTAAAGAGGATCCAAATCCAAAACCGTCGCCAGATGCTTAAATGCTGTAATTACTAAGTGAACTATAAAATAGGCCTATCCTAAATAAAACGACCCTTTTCATCAAAATCAGTAAGATTGAAGACCAAAATCGTTGGAACAAAACGCAAATTTACTTTAATTGGCAAGAAAGGCATTGCAAGCTCTGGTGAGTTAGACTGTTTCTAACTACTGAAGCTAACTACCTCTATATGTACGTATAAATTACCTCTTAAATGTAGATCAAATTTACATAACAAGTACTATTCCCTAATTGTACGAGAAAAGTACCTGACAAAAGTGGGGGGAAGATTCCATACAAGTAACGGAAAATTAACTACAATGTATAATAAAATTATATTTAAAATTAACCGGGAGTGTTAGAACTGTCAATTATTTTATTATTTATAACCTGACAAATAGTAACCAAAATCACAACACTAAAATCTTCGACACTTGTTGGAGGGTAGGCGCGAACAATGACCCTCTATCACGATAGGCCGATGTGCTATCCATTTTATTCTTTTTGTCGCTTTTTGTAGTTGTCGTTGTAATCGACGAATTCAATTTAGACCGACTTGTTGACGAATTCCCAGTGCGACAAGCGAACTGAAGAGCTGCCGCGTCGGCCGGGGCGCGAACCCGTGACCCTCCGACTGTAAGTCGGGCCACCCTACCCCTGAGCTATGGAAGTAGGACTCCATTACACCACGACGACGACAACGTGACGGAGGCAGTGAATATTGGTGCGTTACAGCATTGTTTCTTCCGCCCGTCCTCCCACTTAGCTGTTGACAATGCTGAAGAGCTGCCGCGTCGGAGGAGCCGGGTCGCGAACCCGTGACCCTCCGACTGTAAGTCGGCCACCCTACCCCTGAGCTATGGAAGTAGGACTCCATTACACCACGACGACGACAACGTGACAGAGGCAGTGAATATTGGTGCGTTACAGCATTGTTTCTTCCGCCCGTCCCTCCATTTAGCTGTCGACAATGCTGAAGAGATGCACGCGTCGGAGGAGCCGGGGCGCGAACCCGTGACCCTCCGACTGTAAGTCGGGCCACCCTACCCCTGAGCTATGGAAGTAGGGCTCCATTACACCACGACGACGACAACGTGACAGAGGCAGTGAATATTGGTGCGTTACAGCATTGTTTCTTCCGCCCGTCCCTCCATTTAGCTGTTGACAATGCTGAAGAGATGCACGCGTCGGAGGAGCCGGGGCGCGAACCCGTGACCCTCCGACTGTAAGTCGGGCCACCGTACCCCTGAGCTATGGAAGTAGGGCTCCATTATACCACGACGACGACAACGTGACAGAGGCAGTGAATATTGGTGCGTTACAGCATTGTTTCTTCCGCCCGTCCCTCCATTTAGCTGTCGACAATGCTGAAGAGATGCACGCGTCGGAGGAGCCGGGGCGCCAACCCGTGACCCTCCGACTGTAAGTCGGGCCACCCTACCCCTGAGCTATGGAAGTAGGGCTCCATTATACCACGACGACGACAACGTGACAGAGGCAGTGAATATTGGTGCGTTACAGCATTGTTTCTTCCGCCCGTCCCTCCATTTAGCTGTTGACAATGCTGAAGAGATGCACGCGTCGTAAAGTAATTTTCCCATGTATGGGGTTTGCCACTACCATGCACATGAATTTTACTCCAGAGTGCGGTAATTTTACCTTACTTGTAAGGGAAACTATGTTTTCCTTATATATTTGCGAATATTACCTTACACTTCTGAAGTAATTTTCACATTATTTTTTTACAGTGTGCAGGTAGTTCCAAGACAAGTGGATCGAAGGCCAAATAACTTGACGCGGAGTGATTTGTGAGTGACATTTCTACAAACAATAGCTCGTAGTGCAAGCCGCTTCTATACCACATTCGCGGTTTGCTCACACCTTCTGAATCAAAAGTTAGAAATATCACCCCATATTATGACGTTTTCGGTTCTTCCGTAAATACGTCATGTGTCGCACGAGTTTTACACTTCTGTTATCTATCTTAATAAGTCAGTTTTTCTTTTGTGTATTTTGGACTTATTTGTTATGTATAAATAATAATATTCAATTTATAATTCATGTGAATAAAGCAGTGAGGAAGGTAATGCCTAGTAAGAAATAGTTCTCTTTCAAAATGTTATTAACATGAGAGCTCACGATTGCAGAGCGTTTTCTCTTTGGATTAATTTTCTATTGACTATTCACGATAAACTGAGCAGTTTTGAAAAACCTGCTCGAGCTCTATTTGAAAGAACACCTTGTATTCTTCCACCTTATGTAAAATTAACTTTACCATGGGCCCCGTAACTTTATTTATGCTGTGGAGTGTAACAGTGAAATAATCAGGAAAAGTTACATTTTAATGCATTAGAAAACAGGAAAACAAGAACAATAGTTTCAGTATTCTAAACTTGTAAGACCCCCACCCTCATTATATATTACCGCATCCACATTCTTGTAAGACGCTGGCAACGTACACTGAAAAAGTCAAAAGTACTGGCAATATTTTTAATGTTACATCTACATTAATTTTTTGATATCGGTGAGCCGTCAGTAACTAATATTTGCTGTTAATGTAAGATAATGTTACAAATGCTAATGCAATATTAATTACTTTCATAGCGATGTTAAATAATGTTAACATAATATTTGGATTTAATATTTTGCCAACATTAAGGTTGCGTTTCTGTTGCGGCAAAACAAATTTGTATTGAATTGCTATTAACACTTGTATTCACAGTTTTGTTATTTTCCCTTTCCGTAAAGTAACATTAAGTAATAAAGTGCTAATAATAGTAAGTGATTAATGTTTCAAGGAAAAATTAAGTACGATTTATGTTGGCATAATATTAAGTTGTATTCCAGTAAAAGTACGTCAGGATGCATTTACATTATAAACTGTTGTTATTAATAATGTTTACATTTGTGCAATATTATTTAATCTTATGAGTGCATTAACTTTCCTTCTAATAAGTTCAGTATTGTTTTCCGAACATACCGTCCTTTCGTTCTTTTTTTTTGCTGATTATATATTAGAAACATTTTTCCCGTACTTTAAATCATTTTTCCCTCGGACGTAACCACCATAACTGCCATATTCCACTCAGTGTGACCGTTAATGTATACCCCCACCCCCCGGCCTTGTAGACCACGAGGGGAGGGGTAGGTTCTCCACAAGTTGATGTGGAAAGTGTTGGCTTGTTCGCGAACAGCCTTCCGACTTGGCGAAGCTGAGTTTGCACGAGGCGGAGGGATATGGTGAAAGTAGAACTTGAGAATGGAGGCTGAGTGGCAGCGGGTGTGAGAGGCTGCTGTGCGGGGGCGGAGCATGGCGGGCCGAGTGGAGTGTATTTTTGTTAGCGCAGAGGAAAGTTACGAGCAGAGCTCTTCATAACGTTCTTACTGCCTATTGGCGCTCTGGCGCGGACAACCAAACACAGCTTCGCCCCCGCGTCTTACGGGCTACCGCCTTACATATACTTACACATTTTATACTTGCAAAGGGCTACTGAAATGGATAGTAGTTAAGAGTTAATTGGACCTGCTCGTTTTTTTTTTGTGATATAGCTGTTTGCGCGAATACGCGTATCTCGGTAAATAAATGTTCTGCAAATACAACTTATTGTCAAAAAAAGATAAAAACAATTATCGATGTCGTCATTATTTTACTTTTGTCATATTTAGGATATTCTTGGAGAAAAAGATTCGCGAAGATGATCAAATATCGCATTTTTAAAGCTTGCCTGTGCAGTTTCCTAAAACGGCAAGAGGAAAGTACAAAGATTCGAACGTAGTTTAATCTGTGCTCTTTCATCGCGTGTAATAAGACTAGTATGTTAAAGATCTAATTTGCACAGTACAGCGTCACGACGGAAACACTGCAAGTGTTGCGCGTAGGAGCGATGAGACACTAGGCCTTGCGTATTAGTGTCGCCCGTATCGCTCCCTCGCTTCTTGACCTTGGACGCGTGGCTCCACCTAACTCTTAACACCGAGGTCTTGGTGACATTTCACCTCAAAAACAAGATATCGCAAAAAATTCTTCCATTTTCCAAAATATTCTAAAAAATTCTTTCGATGTTTTAAAACATTTATAAATATTATATAAAATATAGAAAATTATCAAAAAAAACAAAACATTATTAAAAAAAATTATTAACCAGTTTAATTATAAAAGTTACATTTTCAGAGATTCCATCGAGAACCGGTGAGGGCCAAGTGAGGTGAGTACGGAGCAGAGCTGGAATGAAAGGGAGGGGGAAACGGGAGACCCCCGAGGAAATGCGCCAACCAGCGGCATCGTACATCGAACCAGAAGACGAAGCTGAGAATTGAAGCGTGGCCTCCATCTTCACACATGAGGTCACATGACAGTTGTTCACATCGTTGTTCGCGACATACTTCGACGGCTGTTACACCGCTCGCGTATTGGTCGCCAAATTACTTGCGAAGATCTCATATTTACCGATTCTCTCTTCTTTGGTGGGCAAGGAGCGCGGTAGGGGTGAGTTTGAAAGGGGGGGGGAGGTAGCAGGTTTGGACCATGGAGGTAATAGATGATGGAGTGGCAACAGCCTATCTTCTCCACGATTATTAAATGAAGCCGATACCTTGTCTGACTTCTTTCAACTGCGCATGCGCGGACCGATTTTTTGTGTCAGCCGCCATATTATGAGTGGCAAAAGTTACATTGTACACTTCCCGTCAGAGTAAATGAGCGATGGAAAAAGTTAAGGTCCCCTTCGGCAATTTTCGGCTTTAGACAAGATGTATCGCCTTGGCTCTTAGGCAACCAGCTTAACTTAACTATGCGGCCAATCGTTCAGCGATTTAACTGCGCCAAGAATCTCTTTCGCTTCTATTGGAGTATCGTTCTGACAACGGCTTCTCCAAGTGAATCTAATGCATTAAATTGGACGAAGTAACTCGTCCTGCGGTTTATGAAGTTAATACAAAAACGGTATATCTCACACAAACTCCACACTGGAAGTCCGGGTCTCACGTGCAAACAGCTAACACTTAGGGGAATAAACAACCAACTATACAGGCGAGCTGAGCTACAGTGTTGTGCAACATAGCTTGTCCTGAGATATTTTAGTGGGATTACCTCACTTGAGCTCCACATTGAACGTTCACGAGTCGTGCAAGCAGGTAACACTTTGCAAATAGAAATCCAATCATAAAGGCGAGCTGAGCTACAGTATTGTGCAATATACCTTGCCTCGAAGTATGTACACGACATTCTATGCTTCAAACAATGAAACAGTAAACGTATGTGAATTACTCTAATTAGAGATAACTGTAAAAGAGAAATGCATAACTCCTCTATTAATAATCAAAATAAACCCTAGTTTATGTAAGACGTTAAGTAGTCATAATATTTGCCTTTTATTATCAATACGCAGAAATGAATTTCCTGCTGTCGTACGCAATTGCGAAAACTGAATATCACACTTTAGCGGAATATATGCCTATATTCGTCAGTAACTAAAGCGACTGAACATTAATGAAACAATCGGCGCATGTTGCAGATGTAATTATTGTATGCGCACACCAAGAATGTTTCGCTTTTAACTACTGCTGTCTGAATGAAAAGCCACGTTCTATTTAACCGGGTCAATTTCTATGCTGCCAAATTAAATCCTTACGTAGGTTTCGTATTAACTATTGTAGCCGGCAGACGTATGTGCATGTCTGAGCGCTCGGAGCGTGTTTCCGAGGAGTAGCCTGGGGGGGGGGGGAGGAGATACGTACACAGGTCTGGCCGTACTATCTATCGGTTATTCCAAAATCGTCATTTACGACGGGCTCAGGTATATGTAAGGCAATGGAGGACGGAGGACGTTTGCAGAGGTATAGGAAATTTATCCTCAGTGTTAAAAATTTGCACTTGACCATGGTATTTATATAAAACCACATATCATAAAAAAACTATACAACTAGAATACTACTTAGTTTTTAACACTCGGTGCAATTTCGCGTGAATGAGTTATACGTACAGTTTATCAAGTTATAACAAAACAGTAATTTCAGGCAAGTGTTTTTCTTTTGAAACTATAGAAAATGTTTTATGTCTTAATTTGCACAAAGTCGCGGAAATGAGTGTTTTTACTCATAGTAGGCTGTCCCACACTGTAAATAATGCATAGCCTACACACAGTGTTTATAAAACAAGAAATAAAATAATTAAATTAGAATCTACAGAATAATGTTCATCTACTTTGCAAATTCCACCCAATTAATCTGCGTGTAAGCATTCTTGCCGTGCTGAACGGCAGTTTGTGAAATTGTAGTCTACATACGCCTAGTTGTTCAAATCTAAAATCTCACGATAATCACAGTAAACATTTAGAGTTTATACAAAAAGGTGTTAAGTATCTTGTCTGTTTATGTATTTTTTCTAGAATTCCGATTCACGTGCATAATTAATGCCCCTTGTACAGATGTTTTTTCAAATAATGCTGGCTTCAGCAGACGGTGTATCCAATATAAAAATATTGTTGTAGCATTTATGATACAGTTATTTGTACTAACTTAACAGACCGTAATGTATGCTTGTCTATAATTTATGCCAGTAAATGTTATTCCAAATGCAATGTTCGTTAGGAGAAAATATTTTCCTGATTATGAAACAAAGAATGTACCAGTGTGTAATCCTATTTGATAGGCATTAAAAACTAAAACATTAACAGTTTAAAATGATATGCCTGTCAAATTATTACACAAACAGATCAGAAACTGACGCTATCGTTATAGTAATAAGTAAGTTAGTTTTGTTGTTGTTGAAGTTAAGGCCACGCGTATTTACTCTCAAGAAGTCGTCGGTTCGATTTCTAATTGTAACGTATTTATTTACATATAACATAAAATTTAATCTTTGTATTATATTTGTGGTATAAATAAATTTATGTCTGAAAGTATGTTATATATTAATTTAGATTCTCAATTTACAAATGTGACTGAAATACAAGTTTGACTGTAATGTAAAATATCTATATATTGCAATCCATCTTATTCTTTTGGTTACTACTTTTCAAGGTTTTACTTGTAAAAGTAGCATAAAATGCACACACATTTCCAGATTTACAGCACTAATGTTTTTATTCCGTGACAACTTTTCTCGTAGTTCTCCTATTGGAAGTGGCATTTCCCATTAAAGATTGACTCCTACAGACAAGCATAAATCACACCCTTGATCTACCCGGGATTCAAAACCGGAACCACTCACGCTCAACACTTAACCAATTGAGCCACAGTGGGCAGGCAATAGGCAACCAGAACACTGTCAGTGGTTATAAGAACTTATTTTAAGTGAACAAAAAGCAGCTTATTTCATTGCAGATAATTTATAAGTTACAATCTAAGTAATTAATTAATTAATTGTTCTGCATTGTACCTATAATTCACTGCCATGTTGGTTGGTATTCGCTTGCTTATATTTGTGCTAAGTTAAATGCAGAAATTGTCGGCAAATTTTTGAACATTGTTTTAAAACATCTAAAGTTTAGCTTAACATTCATACATCACTCTTTTCTGTGGAATAAAAAAAATTGAAAATAAAAATATATCTTTATCCTTTTCTCAGTTATATCTTGTGTTATTGTCTAGCAGTGATTGTACTAGATATTCCTTTATCATTTAATATAGCATTATTATAACTAAAAATGTTTTACATTTATTGTGCATTATTAGAATTTATTCGCTGCCCTGTATTGTGATTGGTGATTTCAACAAGAGACACAATTAAAAGTATCATCAAAAGTATCGTGCCAACAACTATGGATATGTTACGAAATTACATTCGGCATTGGTTACATAGATTACAGCTCTGTACGAATTTGTGTGTTATTATTTGCATGATTTTTGGATTTTTTTAAAAGTATAACTGCTATGCTGTAAAATGTATTCAAGTTGGCTTAGCATTATGCTGCCTCAAGTTCCTCAATGTTTGCAAATTTTGTGAACAAATTTCGTCTTGAGTAATTCATTCCTGTTGAGGTATTTGTTACACCGCGCCGTAAAAATTCTGATCAAATATTTATATGCTCCACTCACCCTCATTTTAATGGTGAAATATATGATGATAATGTGGAAAAGGAGCAAGTAACCTGTTGCTGTATCAAACCACAGAAAGTATTCAATCTACAGCGTTGTTACTTTTATATAACGTGATTTTAATTCGATACTATTTAATATTTGAACAGAAAAATTGGGCTCAATTTAAAATAAAAACAATTGAATGCTATCGAAGAATACACGCAGAAGGTAAATAAATCCTCCAGAACACACTACCATAAGAGAACCCTGCTACCTGTTGTCGCCAGTAAAAAGTCTCCGTGTCCGGTTTTGCATTTGCTGTTACTCAAGACAAAATACCGAATGTTATAATGACTGTGTGAATACTGCTGGGACGCAGTCTTGCCGTTTAGCTAGAGACCGGACCGTGCCGAGCCGTTAGTCTAGGGAGTAAGAGGGAACTCGCGTGCACAGAAGTTTGCCGGCACCAATAGATAAGTCTATATTGGTAGCCATGTTGGAAAACAAGTGCTACCTCAAATATAATGCTTAAATAGCATTTCTCAGAAATTGTTGAACCGATTTGGCCTCAGCGAAAGTAATGGGAATGTCAAGAAGCTGTATATAATTATATTTGTAATGTAGTTACCACTAAGTACTGAATTTTGATGCATTTCTTCAAGTAAAGCTACGAACGATATAATGACTTAATAGTAGTATACAAATGGGCAATTTAAGAGGGGTTTGAAGCTGCGCACAAGGGAACTCGGCGACCCTATCTTTGTTTACGCCATACGGGAAAAATTACCCATTTGTCCCATTTTCCCCCAAAAAATTTCCTGTTTTCCACCAAATAATTTCTCATTTTCCTTCGGCCCATGGTGGCCATCTTGGATCCCAACCTCCTGCTCTGTCAATCCAATGCCAGGGTGTTGGGACCCTTTCACCTAGCATCCTGGTGGATGTCGAGTCTCATGCTCTGTCATTTTCTTTCAGGATCTGTCGACCTAGTATTGGAATGCGGTGCCGAATACCAGCATTGGCTTACACACTCGCCAGACCTAAGTGCACATATAAACATAGTTGACTGTAATTTCCGAACCACTAAAATATATAATTGTAAAGTTCATAAACCAGGCCGCAGCCCCAACGAGGACAAGGTTCGCAGGGCCAAGTATACACCATGTCTACTTGTAAGCATAGTTGGCTGTAATTTCCCAACCATGTAAGATATATGTCATAACACAGGCATCACCCCTGACAATAACAAGGGTCGCAGGGCCAAGTAAACCCTACATCTACTTATAAGTATTGTGGTATGTAAGTTCCGAACTTTGTAATATATATAGTTGACAAATTCATTTCAAATGCATCATCAAAGATGATGAGAAGTGTCGAAAGTCAAGTATACCCTGTGTCTACAAATAAGTATAGTTGGCTGTGATTTTCAAAATAAATAAGATGTCAAATTTGTAACACAGGCCTCACCCCCGATGATGAAAAGGGTCGCAGTGCCACATATACCCCATGTCTACTTATAAGCATAGTTGGCTGTAATTTTCGAATCATATAAGAAATATTTACCAAATTCATAACATAGGTATCATCCACAATGTTAAGAAGGGTGGCATGGCCAGGTATACCCTATGTCAACTTATAAGAATAGTTAGCTGTAATTCCGAACATTATCCATGGCTGTAATTTCCGAACGACATAAAATATAGTAGCCAAATTCATAACATATTTTTATCAACCACAATGTCGAGAAGTGTCGCTGGGTCCAGTATAAACTACATCTACTTGTAAGCATATGAGACTGTAGTTTCCGAACAGTGTAAGATAATATTGCGAAATTAATCAAATGAGCATCATTTACAACAATGAGTAGGATCACAGGACCACATATACCCTTTTTATACTTATAAACTTAAATGGCTGTGATTTCAGAATCACATAATTTATTGTTGTTAAATCCATAACATAGGCATCATCCACAACGACCAGAAGGGTCTCGAACCAAGTATACTCGATGTCTACTTGTAAGCGTTGTTGGCCGTAATTCCCGAAATGTGTAAGATATAGTTTGCAAATTCACAACACAGGCATCACACCAGATGACGAGAAGGGTTGCAGGGCTAAGTGTATCCACTGTCACTTACAAGCATGGTTGGCTTTAAGTTATGAACCATGTAAGATATAGAATATATAGTACTAAATTCATAACAGAGGCGTCACCCATGACGACAAGAAGTGTATCAAGGTCAACTATAACCTACATCTACTTATAATCACATATGACTGTAATTTCCGAACAATGATGAAACGGATTCCAAGATCATCTATACCCTATATCTACTTATAAGCAAAGTTGGCTGTAATTTTCAAACCATGTAAGATAAAGTTGCCTAATTCATAATGTAGACATCATCCACAATGGTGAGGAGGGTCGCAGGGCCAAGTATACCATATATCTACTTATAAGCATAGTTGGCTGTAATTTCTGAACCACACAATGTATAGTTGCTAAATTCATAACAGAGACATCATCCATGACTACGAGAAGGGTCGCAGGGCCAAGTATGCCCCATGGCTACTTATAAGCATAGTTGGCTGTAATTTCCGAATCATGTAAGATTTAGTTTTAAAATTCATAACATAGGCATCATCTACAATGACAAGAAGGGTCGTAGGGTCAAGTCCATTTGTCTACTTATAAGTATAGTTAGACGTTACTTACATACTGTGTAATATATAGCTGTTAAATTCATAACACAGGCCTCACCCCTGATGATAAGGGCCACAGGGACAAGTAGGCAGTCGATATTAACTGTAGGAAATTAAATTTCTTTGTTTATATTTTTGGTCCATTGCAAATAATAATACATTTATCAGCTGTCTTGTTGGTGTCTCATATAATAAATCAAAATATAATACAAGTTAATGTATTCACAAACAAAAGGGTAACTCTAACACAAAATAACATGTCTGTGTTTTATTGTTCATATTCATGTTTTTATACACCTCTATGTTTGCATGGTCATGCGACGGGTAACAAAGTAAAAAGCATCAGATGATTTGATGGTCGGTTTGGGTATTTAGCGTGCCTCTCCAATGTCGCAGAGTTTCTTCCTGATTGCCCATGTATTTGTAGCCCTGAACTTCGTCACATGATCAGTTGAGAACCTTATTGCATTTTCGGATATGTCTTATGGTCTCCTCCTTTTTAAACAGATTTCCTCTGACAAAATACAAATTTGCAAACCGTGGATCCCAATTCGACTCTGGGCATGTGTACCTTTTATGTGGCAGGCATATAAAACTAATTTAATTCACATTATTGTGTAGCGATGTCTCGCCAGAGCCAGAAGGTTCAAGGAAGCGAAACATCATTCTGTATCAATCTCTCACCACAGCCAATAGGTTTGGGAGAGAATCATCTGCCTTGTTGAGGGGGCAGGTTTATCCGCTGCTGAAGCAGGCTGATGTTACGATGTTCCAGAGAGCACTGCGAGTCGATGGGTATGACAGTTCTGAGACACAGGTGACATGATGCGTCGCGGAGGAACAGGTCCATGGATGGTGTCGACTGCAGCCGAGGACAATCGTCTTATTACCCAGACACAGTTGACTCCTTTCAAGTGTGCCAGTCAGCTAAAACATGCCACGCACTTTCCTTGTAGCTCGATTACCATTCTGAGGCACTTGACGGCGGCTGGACTGAAATCCCGGCCTGCTTCAAGGAAACTGAGTATCACAGATGAGCACAGGATATATCGACTAGCGTTTGCTGAGAAAAAAATTGACAGTGACTGGTCAGGTGATGTCTTCTCCGACGAGTGTGTGTTTTCCTCAGCTAATGATGGCCAATGCGTGTCTTCAGACCTCGTGGGACCTGACACAATCCGGAATATGTGACCGAGTGCTCGTGCTATTTTCATGCATCCATTGCATGTTGGGGATGGATGAGTGCATGTGGGATAGGTGTGTTCCACAAAACCAATGATCGAGGTCTGAATATATGCGGCCTCAATGCCAAGCAATATTAGCATATTCTAGAGAATATTATGATTCCCTCGGAGCGAGTTTTGTATACCAGTGGTATGCTGCTGTTCCAGCAGGACCATTCTCGGATACACACTTCTCAGACAGTTCAAGAATGGTTCGCAAGGCAAGACCAACTAGAGTTAATAGATTGGCCACTTTAGAGTGCCGACTTAAATCCAGTTGAGAATGTTTGGTCGGAGACGAAGCGCATGATGGCGACAGACTGGCCTTATCCACAGCCAGCAAATAAAGATGCTCTCTGGGAGCTAATAGTGATTGCCTGGTATGTACTAGCAAGTAGCGAACGCTATGGTACTGCTCTAGTCGCCTCACTACCACTACGACTGTGGCAGGTGGTTGAGAATGAGGGATACTGGTCCTCGTATTGAAGTTACAACATCGGCCCTTTTCAAGGCCAAATAAACACTCATGTAAATAAGTGACACAAAAAACCAATGGTACACCACATAGCATAATGAGCACATATACATACAAACTAAAAGTGCGAAGTGGTTTCGAATCCGAAACAGAAGGCATCAGAACCATACATGTGAGACCATCTTTGTTTGTTCCATGTGTTTTTCATATGGATGTAAACATATGCTTACAAATAAAATACATTACATGATACTGTAGCATTTCGTATTACAACGAAACAAAATTATATAACCAGTAGGAATGAGATTCAAGGTCAAACCTTAGAAACCTAATGTTATAGTGTGAAAGGGAAATGCCATTTCTTCGGCAAGTTCGACAATCATGCACATATTGCGATTAGCAGATAGCTGACAGCATGGACTGACAACATAATATAATTCTGGTTCAAGTACAAGTCCGGCCTTTACTGATATTTATTTGTCCAATTCTGTATTTAATTCTAGGTGAATTGAAATAACATTGAACTATTTCTCGAACTGTTATTCTTTACTGAGCGATTTCACTCAGTCTGGTATTTTCAGTCTGATGAATAAAGTTCAAATTCAAGTCCACGGATTGCCCTGAACTTTAAGAAAATGTGCGATTTCATTTACAGTTCACTGCAGAGGAAAAATGAAAGAACTGTTTCTCGAACTATATCTCGTACTTCCTTATGTTATTATAGTCCGACATTTTCGATTCAAGGTACACAATTCCAAGACATGTTCACAGCCTACCATGAACTAAAATTATGTTCACAGTTGCATTTCTAGTTCATTGAAGCGTAAATATGAATTAACTATATCTGGAACTATATCTCGTACTTCCTTGTGTCATTCTAGACAGACATTAATAGTTCGAGGTGGAAAATTCCAATGTATGTTTACTACCTGCCTTGAACTAACATAGTGTTTCATTTTTCATTTCCAGTTCAGTAAAGAGGAAACGCTATAGATCTGTACCTCGAACTGTATTTCGTACTTATTTATTTTGTTCCATTCCTACATTTTTAATCTGAGTATCAAAGGCCAGCTAATATTCACAGAATCATACACACACACACACACACACACACACACACACACACACACACACACACGCACAAATAAATATATATATATATATATATATATATATATATATATATATATATATATATATATATATATATATATAATAAGTTCTGGTGCAAGATTCAGGAATTTCGATCGTGGAGTTGACCACGGCTCATGATCGATCAATTCCTCTATACAACGGCCGGGGGGACTAAGCGGTTAGACTTCCCACCTAGGTGAACCGGGTTCAATCCCCGGCTGGGTAACTTGATTTTCGCTTGTGGGAATCATGCTGGTTGGTTTTTCTCGGGGATCTCCCATGTCTCCCGCCCTTGCGTTCCACTGCTGCTCAATTCTCACCTCATTTCGCCCTCATCTTTTCTCAAGAATTGGATGTTAAGAGCCACCCAGATCTCTCAACTCAACTACAACTGCCATTTTTAATATTCTTAACCTTAAAAGGTAGCCATTGTCGTGACTCACCGATTATTTCCGCAAGCCGGCGACCATATGTGTTTTATAGGCACAGGGTTTACAAACTCGGAAAACTGTTTACCAGCCGATTTAAAAGTTCTTCTTTATTCGATAGCGTACTTACATGTATAACATACATGATGTAGAAGTGATATATATGTTTATTGATTATATATAATAGATTTATCATTACGAGTATTTAGTATCGATGGAATTAATTAATTTTTATTTAGAAGTGTGCTAATGTGTAAAACAAATGCTGTGAGAACATTATGCTAACAATACCTATTGAATTAAAATTTAAATAAATTTGGTTTTGTTTTGAATAGGGAAACGACCGACAGACTAACACTCTGATATTTTCTGCCACATACAGCTACATAATGCACTTCAAACATGTTGAATGGTGTGACTAGTTGACTACAGGACGATAAAAGGTCGCAAAGGGAAAGAAACTACTGGGAAATGAGAGAAACCATTGTTTCATTGCATTGTAAAAACAAATAATGCCCTGCTATTACAAACACTCTTTTACAAAGTCATGTAATCTTGTGATTTAGAGAATAGAAAGCTTTAATAAACCGATCAAGATTAGGCCACCAGCAAAACCTGACTGACAGGGCAACACAGCAAGTGGATTTATTCACTTTCAATTTATGTACTATGAAATTGAAACACTCATATCTCGCCAATCATTAATACCATTTCAATGACCGATAACTTCTTAGAGTCTCCTTACAATTCTCTACGAAATGAGATGTAAGTGGCTACGATTTAGTAAGTAGTTGTCTAAACATTTAACCAAAATTCTCAAAAACGAACTTATAATAGCAGTACTACTTGTAACACATTCATTAACTGGAAACACATTTCAATAGAAAGAGATCCTCCGAAAGTAACATAATATGCAATCTTAATTGCACCTTGTGACAAAATGAAGACAAGAGAAAACGGAAATGAAATTATGGATATCTGGTGGGAAACTACTAGGATGATGATCAAGAATGATCAAGAAAAATGCAAAAGTTAAGTCTTCTGCATCATCCGCGAATATGCAAGAACAGTTTGGAAAATAAGTAAGATCAACAACAATAAAACTACTAACGAACAGCACTGAGAAACTGGGTTTAGGAACCCAGTAGTATAGCCGAATATCGAGCGTTTTACTTATGACGGTAATGTATTTACATTTTTGTATGATATACTACATTTACATGTGTGAAGTGCAATTATAATTGTTTGTTCCTAGAGTATATAAAATACTCCCCCACACAAATTTGCCTTGTAGTGGCATAAAACTGAAAATGGAATTGAACAGGAAGATGTCGCCTTGATTACATCTTTTTGTCAAGCCTTCACTTTGGGCCCGGTGCTACATTCTAAATTCGGATCAGTGGTAAACCATTGATTCGCAGTGAAATTCAACCACTCGAATCAGTGCAAATGGTTTCATTTAAAATCAGTGGAAAACACTGATTGTTTCAGTGAGAAACTTTCACTTATTGAAGTAGTGACGTGAAACAATTTCACTGAGTGAATAGTTGACGACCGAATGTAATGGCGAATTAAATATTGATTTTATTGAATTTAGCCAAAAAAAAAATTATGCGAAATAAATATACTTACGATAGTTTAGTATTTATATTGCACGATTTACCGTAATTTAAAGAAGTATACACAATATAGGAGGTGGCCGGGATTGAACACATACACAATTTCCATTTCACTTTTAGGCCATTACCGTATCATCTGCGTTACCAGGTCAAGTTAAAAATGAGAGCAAAATATATGTCTTATACTTCATATAGAAATCGTTAATATTTCAATTCTATTCCCTTACTTTTTGTATATTACTTTATTGGTACTGTTAGTATTATTAAAACAAATACTATGTAAGAATGCACTCTCTTCACCACATTGCATGCAGTTTCAACCTCCAATCAGAGCACTGTGGTGATTACATGAAAACGAAATGAAAGAGGTAAAAAACGTAATGAAAGGCTGAATGTCCATATTGCCTCGTAAAAAAGTGATTTGAAAGAAGAAACACTTTTAGACAGTATTTTGTATTTGGTTTACTAGTTTATTCGTTGTTATTTCACTTAATACAGTTGTTAAATGGGCCTTTCTACACGCTGTTTAAATTATCCATCAGTCGAAAACAAACCACTAAAAAACAGTAAAATAGTGACTAATGAATCACTGTAAAATGTCACTGAATCAATACGTGAGGTAAATCTGGCATGTTTTCACTGGTTAATCAGCTAAATTTACTGAAGTGACTGATGATTCAGCCAGGTACTGATCACTGATTGCAACAGTGACATTCTCCCTGATTCAGATTTAGAGCGTATTGCATAGTTTTGGTGGTATAGCCTATTCACAGTAAAATGAGCACTTCTGAATGCTCTACTTAAGATCTACTTGTATAACATGCTGTGTATTCTTTCGCCTTATGTCATATTAACATTGTCATGGGTCTCATCACTTCATTCATGCGTCGGTCAAGTGAAACACTGAAATTATTATAAAAGTCAATATCTCACCAATATGCTCATTTTTACACTCCGGTGCATAAAAAAACAAAAAGCGAAAGAAATAATTTAAATGAGCAGAAAAGATTACCTAAATTTTTTTTATGTTAAGATATAGAATTAATTCCCAGCGAATACACAAAATACGGGCTAGCACCGGGCCGGTAAAAGTTAGCCGACAAACTCTAGCTGTCTTATGCCGGAAGCGGCCCGATGGAAATATGGACTGGCTGCTAACTGTTGGCTGACAGTGTCGGGCCTGCAAAGGCTGGATGTCGCTACGATGCCGAGCCTGTGACGGCTGAATGTCGTTACGATGCCTGGCCTGCAGCGGCATGATGTCCAGAAATAAGCAGTATAACAATGAAAAAAAACATATCTTTTCGATTAAAGATATTAGGAATAGTAATTTCTTATTTACAATTACTCATTTCATTGAATTGACAACACATTATATGATATTGAAGGGTTTTGCTTGGGGAGCAAAGGACGCGACCCTAAGACCGTTGAGTTAACAGTCCAGCATGCCAACCTATACACCATGGGGTTAGGTGCTGATATTCTCCAGTAATTTAAAATATATCGTGACACAAATTATTATAAAGGCGAACATAAATTTTATGACAATATAACAAATACTTTTAAAATGCAGTGTATTTAGAAACTATTTCTTCAGGGCTTGCAAACCAAATAGTTTTTGTTAGTTGTTAATATACCTGTCCATGGTTGTACCAATGAAAATAATTTCAAAGTCAACAAATGCCATGGGCTACCATGTGACACATATATAATGACGAAAAAAACATGCTAACGGTTAACACACGGTCACAAAAAAAGACATCGTGCCATTAACAGATAGCCAACATCTTGCCTATTCAAAACACATTACAAAAGTTTGTCGGCAAAAATACCATATATTTATATCTTTATTGTGATAAAAAGCCATATCTTGAAAACATTACCGGGTCTACAAACTGGATGCTTTATGTGGAAATCCCGGACACCACAAAATGTTTACTACTTCGGTATCGAAATTACGTAAAATTCCAAAATATAGAACAGCGAATGTTGGAAATATGATTTTTTTAATGATGTCCTTAACTTCAATATAAACAATACCTAAATCGCTGCACGCAGTTGGTTTTAATGTATTCAATCAGTGAAATTGTTTCACTGAAACAATAAGTGGTTTTCCACCGATTCTAAGTTGATATACTTTCACTGATTCGAGCAGTTTAATTTCATTGCGAATTAGTGGTTCTCCACTAATACTAATTAAAAGTGTACCCATACATATATTGCGTCAAATGTTGGGAAACAATAAACCTATTACTACCTAATTTGGCAAACAAGATTCACCACGGTGATCAAATAAAAATATATATTTTACGTGGGTCGGTCATTTATTTTTAAAATCTCCGCCATGCGAACATTTTGATTACTTATCTATAACCATGGAACCGTGTAACCAAGGAACGAAAAAACAACGTGAGAGAGGGAGGGGGGTTTATACAATTTTGAAATATTACACATGTACTAGTGAATGTTATCGGAAATTCGGAAACTTGATCGAGATAACACAGCACATTGAAAATAATCATTCAAATGAAATGAGGCTTTATCAGTGCTTTAAGCAAAACATGTTATACATTACAAAATATCTGGAAGAATTACTTTCTGAGTCCATATTGGTAGGTTACATGTTGTTTAACATAAAATAATTCAGGAATTATCAAAGTCATTCAGTTTAACTTTCTTTTTATCGTTGACAAAGTGGGTACTTATATGAGCAAATATAAGTCTATTAGAGTTTTATTGTGTGCATATTCTCAGCCATTAAAATATCGACACAATGAATCAAGACATTTTTTGTAGAACATTTTATTCTCTACACAATTTCCTATGCAGAAAAAATATATTGTAGCTGTTTGTTAAAAAGAGGATTAATTTCTTTAATCGGCAACCATTCTGCAATGAGAGAAATTGTCAATTTAAGATTCCCGAGGCTATCTCGCTTGTTTTCTGACAGCTTTAACAAGTTCAAGTGCCAGATTTCAAATCTTTATAAGCTAGTTCACTTAATCGTCCTAAATGTGAATATTTTCTTCGCTTTATACGATAACTTTTACAAAGCACGGCCCTCTAGGAAATTGAAGAACGGGAGCGAAGGAATTGTCTATGGTCTTCTACGATACTGTAGTCCAAACATAATGACGTAAATTGCAGCGTTTTTTTTCTCTGCTGCATGTATCTCCGACCTGAAACGTCACCTCCTCACTCGCTTAACAAAGCAGTAGAAATCGGTATATTTGATTACCATCGCTTTATTGGGCAGTCTGCATTAAAACATTTGACATAAAATGGCATTACAACGTTTGACTTGGATTGAAGTATGGTCTCTGCTTCTACATGGCGGTTTTCAAAGAAGCAAGATTATTTGCCTTTCTTACTGACTTAACGAAGAACTAAAATACAAGTAAAATAACATTAATGTGGAGCTTTACGTTTCTCTTGTCGCTTTTATAAAATAAAAGTAAAAGTTATTCCTCTGGGAATACCAGCTCGCCAAGAAAATGGATGTGTATTTTTATAATATTTAATCACTTATAAGAGCTGTGGTGTTGTAACTGTCATACTACTCGCCTCGCCCACGACAAAGTGGTGTCAAATCCGTATTTTCGTCTGTAGGAAACATGGCGGGTGTTTCTGTTGGCCAGTGGGTAGTGTCGGGGTACTCCCAATACTCAGTTTTCTGTCGCTGCTCCATCTCTACCTCTCTTCAACACCATCAACGCTGAAGATCTTAGTTGTTAAGCGCCACTTATGTCTCTCTCATATCACTGGTGTTAACTTAAGACTGTGTTCCATCTGCATGCAGTATTTCACATCTACATTGTTCATCTCCGTTCTCAATGAATGTTAATTTTGTAACCATCGAAGATCATATGTTACTTGCAGATACCACTTAGATATGACGTTAAATACAGGTTTTGTACGTGCCATAGGAAAACTTTCCTATTATTTCTATTACGTTTTAACTTGCCGACTGAATTATGGCTATGTTTGGAGCCATGAGTCTTTGTGGAAGACTTTTTTCTCGCGCCAGACATCGTGGCCCTTGAGCTCCCTCGTCCGTCAGTAATGGGCTGGACACGGACGGGCGCTGCAGCGGGCGGAAATTACTAACGGCACGGTTATATATACTCTTTACTTAAGGCATTTTACACGGTGTCCGTTGGATGATTTCACACTAAAGCCTGGTTCAGTTCACATTCTTACCGATCACGCCAAACGAAGCCGTCCAAATGTAAACAGATATTCAGCATTACTGTTTTAGTGCATGGGTGAAAGCTCAGTTTACGAATACAGGGTTACAATGCAAATCCATGACAAGGAACTAGAAGCTTAATATATTTTTACTTTATTGTTTGGTAATAAGAAAATGTAGCAAATATTTTATGAAATTGTCCAAATTTTAAAGTTATCACAGAGGTACGTTTCTGAAGGAAAGACTGCACACTTGTTCATTATCTTGCACATAGAGACGATGACGCATGTGATGCGCGTACCTGGGTCATCCTCAACGTCTCGCCCTTCTGGACAAAATACGTCCTGGTAGGCGGAATGCTTAATGAGCGAGTGAAGAGATTAGGGCGGCTCTTAACACCGAGGTCTTGAGAGCCCTTGAGGGTTAAGCGAGATGAGTATGAAGCAGCGCCAGAATGCAAGAGTGGGGGAAATGGGAGATCAGTGAGAAAACCCGCCGACCAGCGGCATCGTTCTGCACGATTCCCACATGAGAAAATCCGGTGGCGATCTGGCCGGAAATCGAACCCGGTTCGTCATGGCGGGATGAGAGTATTCTAACCACTACACTACCGCGGCCCCGCAAATGATTAATGTTCACTTTCGGATTATAGTTATGTCTTATATATACAATGACGTCGTAACAGCAAATATGTACTAACACACTAAAACCAATTGTTTTAAAGTGTATAAATATCACCGCAACTTTTTGAACGGCTATATCTGCTTAAAAGTGCTCACTTTAAAGGATATTTTATTATCAGGAATAAAAATAATGTAGGTGTTGAAACCAGTATAAAAGAATAGCCGAAAATATTACTTAGCCATGCCATGAACTGAAGATAAATATTACTTAGCCATGCCATGAACTGAAGATAAATATTACTTAGCCATGCCATGAACTGAAGATAAATATTACTTAGCCATGCCATGAACTGAAGATAAATATTACTTAGCCATGCCATGAACTGAAGATAAATCAGGTAAATAATCTCTAAACTTTGAGCGCTAAAAATATTTCGAAATGAGACGACACTGCAAGCCCAGTTGCAGGGATATTTGTACAAGAATGACTGAAAGCTTTCCAAATGACCTATAAGATTGTTTGGCCTAGTTACGGAGCAGACATGTATACGCTCGCTCGACCAGGTCCGGGTCAGCGTTCAAGAAGCAAGCTACTGTCTGCGCCAGACCTTGTGGCACTTGTCTGAACGTGGGTGCGGGGGTTTGTTGGGGAGAGGTGGAACAACTCCGTATGCGCCTCTGGCTTTGTAGCATCCAACCTAGAAACGTTACTCCAACACACGCAGTTTAACTGCTGATTTAGATTTCAATAGATTTCGGTGTATGTTCAGGAATATATAAGAAGGCTATTTATAGAACTGAAAGGTAAGTAGTAAAAAGTATGAGTAGGTGTTGTGCCGCGAGGCTAAATAGGTATAAGTTAAGGAATGGCGATCAACAAAGCAGCTGTTAGGGTTGCCAACTATTCCGGCATCAGTAACAGGTTTATCCAAAGTGTTAATGAAGGTTTGTTGTATAGTATTCCATTTATATCACCTTGCTTGATATCACGAGTGATACATAATAATATGGCATATACAGTTTCACCATGTTGAAAATTCTAGGCAACTGTGTCTACCAGAAGACATAAAGCATAAAGGCCACATCACCTTGTTCGAGGACACAAGTTGCACCTAAGTCATAAATTTGGCAGCTATGACTTCAGTGAATTGAAAACGGCATACAACTCTTCATACAAGAATTTTAAAGCATGTTGGACCATGTTGCCTTGATAGAGGTCAAAAGTAGTACATATGATAATTATATATTAAGTAGTCATAACATCAACTAATCCATAATGACAGCCAAAAATGTTTAGAATGCTTAGCAGAGGTTCGGATATAATGCATATTTTCTTCCTGAACAGGATTTTTCTACACCTGCTAAATTATTAATGGCATTGAACTTGTTAGAATTAATAAATACGATGGTTGTAGTCTGTTATGTAATATGCTTGCTGACTTTTATGTACTTTTTCTCTAGTTTTTGTTTTCACAGTCACTCAAGGTCATGGGGTCATGCTTCAGGTCACCTGCATCTAATATGGTGGTAGTAGTTAGTAATGTAATATTCATGTTGACTTTTGTGTATTTTTCGCGAGTTTTTGTTTTGAAGGTCATTCAAGGTCATGGGGTCCTGGTTAAGGTTACCTGCATTTTATATGGTGCCCGTAGTTAGAAATGTAACAAGCTTGTTGACTTTTGCGTATTTATTCTCGATACTTTGTTTTCAATGTCATTCAACATCATGGGGTCAGGGTCAAGGTAGTTTGCATCCAATATGGTGGTTGCAGTCAGTAATGTATTATGCTTGCTAACTTTTGTGTATTTTTTCTCGAGTTTTAGTTTTCAAGGTTTTCAAGTCATGGGGTGAAGGTGAAGGTAGTTTGCATCCAATATGGCGGTGGTAGTCAGTAATATATTTTGCTGGGTGACTTTTATGTGTTTTTCTCGAGCATTTGTTTTCAAGGTCATTCAAGGTCATGGTATCAAAGTTGAATGTCGTCTGCTTCTAATATTATGGAATTAGTTAGTAATTTATTATGCTTGCTGATGTTTAAGTATTTTCCTAGAGTTTTTGTTTTCAAAGTCTTTCAAGGTCATGGGGTTGAAGTCACTGTTACCTGCATCCAATATGACGGACAGGGGATGTCGACCAAGATGGCGGTCGCCTACCAAGATGGCGGTCGCCTACCAAGATGGTGGCCACCTATCACGATGGTCGTCTTTTGCACCTTCCAAGATGGTGGATGGGCATGGGTGAGGAATTACCTATGGAAAGTTCATTTTTAAATACATTTTTAAACTATTTTTTAAATAGTTATTTAATAATTTTAAATAATAATTTTTATATATTTTTAACGATTTTTAGATAAATTTGAATCATTTTCTAATTATTTTTTAATAGTTTCTAATAATTTGTAATGCATTCTTATTAATATATTTTAAAACGATATTTAAACAATTTTTTATGATTTATAAAATAATTTTAATACGTTTAGTAATATGATTTTTAGAATATATTTTTTTTTTCTTATTTTGTCTTTTTTTTGGGTCAACTCGGGGATCTCGAGTCCCGGTCACCTGGGTCGATGATCCCTTACCCTGGGTCGATGATACAGATCCCTGATCTTACCCATGGTCACTGATCCGCCAGAGAAATCAAGCATTTTTTTGAGGGAAAAAGAGAAATGTTTAAGGAAAAAGGAAAAAAATGTAGGGACATTTAGTCTATTGTTAAGGAAAAAAGGGAGATTTTGAGGGCAAAATATACAAAAGGAAAATTCTAACGTGGCGGCGGGCGGTTCCTCCTCTCGTATCACCCCTTCCTTTTAGGGGAAGTCTTTTTATTTACTACTCACAACATTACAAATTAAATTGTTACTGTGGATTTATTCCTTTTCTGACTTACACAGCTAAACATAATAAACGGAGAATATAGGGTTAGAAATAAAGGGTTATAAGTTGCTGATAAATAAATAAATAATGCTAAACAATCACTGAGAAATGACTCTTGAGTGGATCAGAATGGACATCCCTGTACGACATTTTGGAACTATGGCTCAGTATCATTTCATTTGACTGCATGTCATATAAATAATCTTTAAAATGTACACCCACTCCGTCAACTATTTACGTCAGTATAACATCTACGGTTTTGAAAGTCAGATTTTGGTAGATGAGTTATAAAGAAAATTTAATTCTTTATCTCTATTTGTGTATCTCTTACAGACACTGAATACAGTCTTCTGACGATTAAACTTTCGTTTTTTGGTCAACCAGTTTGGACTCAAACTTAGAAAATGCTATACTTTATCCCGCAAGGAAGATAATTCTTAGAATAAACATTTATTTAGTAAATGTTTATATGTGCGAATGTTTCGTGTGTAAGACAGTCTAAGATAAAGCAAGTATCAAATTTGGATATGTTTTGCTTATTTTGTAGTTGTGGGATTGACAACGATTTATAACAAAAAATATGAAGAATGTTGGCCAATCATGTTTGTAATCATAATGTGGCATATTATTAAACAAATGGTAGTTGTGTACGCCATAGTGGCTAACATTCGCATAACATGGCGTCAAACATTGAGAGACCAATTTGCTAGAAAGCACACTTGCACATGTATTCACCAACCAGTTAGGGGACTGGTCAGTGTGGTGTATTCCAGCCACCAAGTGTTTCAAATTTGGTTACTGAACATTATTGACACGAATCGCCAATGAAGGCAGTTGGGTGAGAAACCACATCATGACACAATACGTCGAGTTGAACTGTCCAGCTTAGATGTAACGGTACTATAAGCTGTTCGCGCCAAAGTGAGCTCGTAACACTTTTCGTAATGGTGCTATAACACACACATGGCACATGCAAGCACTTCTATTTAACTTCAGTTCGTGCATAATTGAAAATGATAACTGAGTTATGACTTACGTAATCTTTATTGACATTTGGGCGCATGCATCCATATATGAATTGCAAGAGGCATCAAGAAGTGCGCACTTTAATGGAAAACATTTATTTAATGCTATTATTTTGCTTCGAAATATATCTAGTAGCTCGCTGCATGAGTTCTATTTAAGTTATTACTTTTTTAAAGGTGAATATTTTGAGTATTTTTAAAGTACCGTAGATCTTTCAAGAGACTCTAATCACTCCTGCAGATAATATTGTAATAATTTCGTCCTATAACACTTTAATAATCAATGACTATTTCCTGTGATCTAAATATGGTTAAGACATGGCGTGTAATCATCACGGTGCGTGTAAATAGGCTTTTACTTTATGAACGGAACAAAATTGTTTAACTTTTCCACATTATCATCCCATAGAACAGGAGAACTGCGCGGATTATTTTGAGGACAAGTTAAAATTTACACTCTTATAGACGTAATCCACCTTTGCATTGGATTACAGTTACCAAGGCTCACTCAGGAATTTGTGAAGCAAATACGAAACTTGCAATAAAATACTTCTGGAATAACGTGCTGTGTGTTTTGGCGTAATAGTGGCCACTTACTGGAGAAGCACGCAGTGAATATACAGTAGTTGATCGAGTATTCATTGGACTGTGAAGTCTAGACTTCAGACCGTTGATTCCGACACATTTCATGGTCTCTAATTATCTTACATATGAAAACATTATTTTACATAATGTAAATTTAATGTTTTTGGTGATTATCACTTTATGTTTTCAAAGACCTCGCGTGCGCTGTGTGCGTGCTGGCAAGGGGAATTATAACGTAATACTTCATTTCAAATTTTAAAATGCATGATTTGGAAGTAGATTTTTTTTCCAGTAGTTCAGTGTGGTCTGTTTAAATTTATCATTTACTATTTGTTTCTCTGATCTGATACAGGCTATTTCATAATCCCGGCGGTTTCCACCACTAATTTACTTTAACTGCAATACATATAATGTGTTGGTATATATTCGGACCAAACTGATCTGAAAGAAATATTATTCGTGTTTTGTATGCTTTTTCCTCCAAAGCCATGTTCCCTGCGGCAGTTAGCCACGCCCACTCTACTGCACGCGCCTGATACTTGGGAGGGGGCAGCCTGCCTACATACCCGAAGTGAGACTTAGAAATATTTTCAGCTACACGAGATCGCTAATTTTTTTGTGATGACGATATGTATCCTCGGTATTACCAATGACGTAATTATCACGATTTGTTCTTGAGGAATGTTTTCAAATATACGTAGCCTAAATTAGCTTGTGCACCAAAATGCTATACAATATTTTGCCAGTATCTAGAATTAATGACATGAAAAACACGCCCATTTAACTATATGTAAAACACGCACCTTTTTTCCACTACTAGCCCTGTCCTTGTCTTTCATTATCGTCTGCTGCCTGGCTTCACTTTCGTGTCTCGGCTTCCACTCCATACACTAATACCTCCATGGCGTGGACGTGGTAGGTGCAGGATGGCGGTGGGGGACGGGTCCAGGATCATATTCGGTCCACTGGACATGGCAAGGAGTCTCAAATCCTCCTCTACAACTCTCAGGATTAAGTGGCTCATTGCGCCAAGAGCCAATTATCCTCTTGCTCCTCCGAGAAATTTTTAGTTCTCACATCGCGAGCTTCGAATCCGCATTCCTCATTTTTTTTTCAATTTTTTCTTTTTTTTGGAAATTTGTTTCTGGTGAAAGTGATTTTTTTCAGGCCAATTAATTAATTTCTGGAGTGATTATAGTAGTGAAACAGGCCATTTTGTCAATAACATGGCCGTGCCAGGTTGCAGGCCACGAGATGGTCGTAGCCTGCAACCTGGCACGGCCTGGCAAATTATATATACACGTATATGTGTGTATATATAATTATATATATACATTTAAATTTTAATAGGTTTGGGCGACTTTGGCGCAGGTATCAGGGTATTGGAGACCAGATGTGCCTGCCAACACACACACACATGTGTATATATATATATATATATATATATATATATATATATATATATATATATATAATAACACACACACACATATATATATATATATATTCCTACTGTTAGGAATAATCACATGCAGTACTGTAACTGGTGAAGAAAGTAACAGACATAGATTACTGACTTTTCTGTTTGTTTATTCTTAATTGTTCATTCTCTCATAGGATACAATTTTATGTAACCTAGTGTATGTATATTTTTATTAAGAATGAACGTAATATAGTAGATCCAAATAAGTTGCCACTTTTGTGAGATACTTTGGTTTACTTTCCTTGGATAGTGTGGCTATGTAAGGTTTTTTTTGTGTGTTATGACATTTGTGTTTTGTGTTATAATATTCTTAGAGTTAAGGTCAATTTATGTCAAGATTTGGCATAGGTAGTAAAAGTTTAAAAGTGCAGTTTTTTGTGTAATAAAGACTGGTAATTTAGTTAACGACGTTTTAACCACATAGGTAAAATAATTTTTCAAATGTCAAAAAAATTATTTTCTTCATCAAAATAAAAATAAAGCAATCTACAACAGAATTTTACTGAATTCTATTGAATGTGGATTCCTGTTGTTTAGTATTGTATCATTTCAGCTGGAAAACGATGCTTTAACGATGTTTGTGAATATTTTTCTGTAAAATACGCCATAGTCATTCAATTTTGCAAATTATTGTATCTTTATGACCCAACTGAATAAGTCAGTCTAAAATTCTGAATAACCAAAATTTTAAGTTTTATTTCGAGAACGTTCTCGCATGGTTAAGATACATATTTTATTCACGACTCTTCAATTGTGCTACAATACAATAAACAGGATAGTGCAATCTTAAGTGATGTTGGAACACTGGTTAAATTGAACTTCTGTAACCGGAAAATGTTTTCGTAAGTTTTCTACATGGGCTTTAATTCTTTCTTTCTTGTAATGTTCCATATTGCTGAAATTGAGCAACATTGAATACACCTGTCCATTTTGTTATCCTCATAGTCGTGTGAATAGAAGTTGAAATGTATTGACGAGCATGTATTTCAAGAAGTGCATGTAGGAACAGTTTGGTAAATTGTATTCAAGGCTTTATTTTTAGTTGTATTCCCAACATAAAGTAAGGAATTGTGATATTTTCATACACTAGCATTGTATTTATTGGAAGAAACGTAATTAAGACATAAGATTAAGTAACCTTAATAGATTTCATTTCGTTCTGCCAGCATGCTGAACTATGTTGTTGTAAGCTTCATAACACTATATTTATTTAAATTTCTAGTGTGTTGCCGTGAAGAATAGGATTTTAACAGTAATAGTAAGTTCGCGGTACCATCACACGTTATGAATCAAAACTCTGAAAAATCACTCAATATATGATGTGTTCGGTTGTTTTCTAAATATGATATGTATTACAAGTGCTTTCTAAATATGTCATGTATCACAAGCGTTTTAAGCCTACTTTCCGAAAGGAAGAAAAACTTATGAGATAATTTTCCTGTCTGTGTGTGTAAGTGTGTGTGTGCCAGTGTGTGTGTTTCCACTCCCCCTCCCCCCTTCAAAATCCACGCCACTCTTCAGTTTTTTTAACGCGTTAACCAAATTTCACCAAACTCAGTACACAAATAGTAGTGAGGAAGGACACGCGAATATTATAGTTTTCGACTACACCGTGTACTTACTTTAAAAATGGCGTCCATCTGAATATTTACGGCGATGTCATACCTCAGAAGCCATTAAACTGATTTTAACCAGATTTTGTATGCTGGCAGCGTAAGTTATAAGCATTAAATTCAGAGGTGAATATTGTTGTTGGTCTACCATTTTGGAAGATAGAGTCACATGAATTAATAAACCTTTTATGTTATAGCTCAAAAATCACTCAACCAATTTTCTTCAAACTTGACAAGTAAATAATACTATAATAGGCCAAGCAAAAAAAATAATTTAATGTTCTAGACAACTGTTATTAAAATAGCAGACATACGAGCATTTTAGGTTAATGTAGTATAAATACCATACCATTCGGTCAATTTCAACCAAATTTTGTACGCTGACGGTATACATTACAAGCATCAGATAACACAAAAAATCACCTTTGTCCGCCGTTTTGTAAGATAGCATTATATAAATTATTTAAGTTTTTGTGCAATTTCTCGAGAACAAATTGACAGATCTCTACCAATTTGGCAATCCATTAATACTGCTGTAATTGATATGTACAAATATGTTTCAAGTATGCCAGACACTTAATAAAAATGGCGGCCATCCTGGTATTTTAGCATAGTATGCTATACCCTCGAAACCATTTAATCAATTCCAACATAACTTTGTATTTTGGGAGTATGCATAACGAACATCACATGTGTCTACACGGAGCGTCTTTTGCCCTCCATTTTGTAAGAAGGTACCACACGAATAAATAACATTTTTGTCATATCTCGGGAAACAATTGGCCGATTCCTACCAAATATGGAAAATAAGTAGTACTTCGGTAAGTAATGTTAACTGATATGTTTCAGGTATATCAGAAACTGACTTTCAAAATGGTGCCCATATAGCTATTTTAGTTTTGTCTGTTGTATAATCGAAACAATTTAATACATTCCAAATAAGTTTTATATCATGACTGTATATATTACAGCAGTCAAACATGTAAACACAAAATCTTTTGTTCATCCCTTTTGTAAAATATTATCGCTTGACAAATTACAATTATGTGATCTCTGAAAAAACAACATATTGCTACCAAATTTGGCAAACAATTTTCACTGTGGCAGGCTATGAAAACTGATAAATTTTGCGAGGGTCAGACTCACATATTATCAGAGTGCGTGTCATATAAACATTTTAGCTCAGAATATCTTATCCACGAAACTGCAAACAGATTTCAACTTAACTTTGTATGCTGATAGTATCAGTTATATCAATCAAAATTGTCTCTGCAAAGCCTTATTTCTCCTCCATTTTGTAAGATAGTCCCACATGAAATAATATAGTTTTAATGCCGTATCTCGGGAAACAATCAACCGATTTCTTTCAAGTTTGGCGAGGAAGTCGTACTCTGGTAGACTATATTATTTTATATGTTTTAAGTATGTAAGTCTCTTATTTTCTGAATGGCGCATAAGAAACATTTTAGTTGTTTTGGTAAAGTGCGTGCGTGAGATCGAGCAAAGTCTTGTATTCCAGCAGGTCAGATTCTGCGAAACCCCGGGGCTCCTTGCGAAATAAAAGTTCGTATAGTCCGGTGGTTCCACGTACCGTGTAATTTGCCAACTCGGATGTTTTCACCTGGCATCAACTGTATTTCACCAGCACCAAGGAACCATTTATAATTATGTCTGTATACGCCGTACATCGTATCATTATTCCGAGATGTGTATGATCGTTGGTACCGTCGAGGCAAAGCATTAGATTTCAGGACTCACTTCCGTACTTTCTTCCTCTGTGGCAAATCCTCATACGATTCATCGTCTAGATCTGACTGTACTTCATCATGCTTTTGCTTCTGCAAAGGCTTATCGGTATTGTCGATTTCGTACTGTACAGCTATGGGTGCCCCATAACTCTCCCTGAGTACATCGAGATGATGAGTAATGGGCATAAAAATTGCTTCATTTTTATGGTCGCGTGAAATTTTGGCTCTTTTGGCAAGCAAATATTTTAGCGGAGAGACTGAATCACTCGATGTAGTTCAGTGGCAATGTCTGCCATCATACTGAATAAAAATTATCACTGACGCTCTCTTTTATAGGTTTAGTCGTGAGTCTCCACCAACATACTTTCGATCTTGCTCACACGTTCGCTCTAATGTTGAATACATGTTTTCGTCGCAAGGTTGGAAATCCAGGTTTCGAATGTATGCGTCATATTTCCTTCCAGGTTTTTCAGATTCTCTTCATTTTTTGCAGATGCTACATTCAATTAGTCTATAATTTGCCTTTGAACACTCATCACGAGCTTGTACATGACCACCACATCTCGGATGATCTCCGTCTTCACATGCTCCACCTTCGCTCCGAGTTTATTCAGGTAGTTTCGAAAGAATTTGTTTTGTTCGGCCAACATTCTGCGCAGTTCCGAAATTATGTTATTATCAGTTTCGAGGACTTAATGTTTAGTAGCAGCGTTCCCAGATCATTCGGGTTCAACAACATTTCGAAATATTCTTTTACCATCATTACGACTTCCATCATACCCTGGTACGAGACAACCACCATCATTGTCTTTATGATAGCATATCTTGAGGCTAATCTGCCCGAATTTCGATATGCTGTGACTGATTATTGATGGCTGGCGATGAACTGATGGAACCCGCGCCTGTACCTCCCATTATATATGGGCCAGACCTTTACGATCGTCAAAAACCCGTATTAGTATTTCCAGCACAAAGCACACATACGTTTGAAAGCTGATAGCGTCATGTCCTTATTTACACGATCGTCGTAAATGTGACGTAAATTAGTGTTGTCAATGCGAAACAACACCAACACATTAGCATTATCGCGAAGCATCTGTTTGGGTATGCCTGAATAAGTGTGGCCGAGGAACATGCTGTCACGCATGCATGCCGTCCCGTGCTAAAGTATTCTTGAATGCAAGTTTGTTTCTCGCAGGCATTGTCGTCGAGGACAAATATCGAGTTTCGCAGTGCTTCGTTTGGAGGCACGACGGCTTCATTATCACTGCATGGGGAATAACCCAAGCCTTCCACGACCTGCAGTACTCGTGCCAATCGCCGCTATTTCGGTTGCTGGAGTGACTTGGAGTATAGGTAAAAGTTCTCGAACCAAAGACCCTTTCTCTTCTTCCAGCAGGCTCAGTAGGACGCATGTTTCCCCGCAATTTGATGGTCCTATGATGATGCACCTCACTGTATTCGGAAATAGGCTTCCATGCCACGATTCGTGAGAGAAAACTTCATCATCAGCATGAATGCACATGAGTAGAGTAACATCTTGTTTAATGATCTGTATACTGTTTTTATCTACTTGGTTTATATCATACATTGGAGGAGGAAGAGCTAGCATTACATGCCTCTGATGACATAAACAAATTTTATAATGTCTCTTCAAGTTATCAGGAGCAAACTGTTCTGCAGAAAAACCGCACTGAAATTCATATGCAATATATGATATGTCCCGTAACTGTTTGATGTCTAGAATGATACTGTAATGAAAATGTATAAAAGGCCGATTCATACTTTCCGCTCAGTTCACTACGATGTTCGAAGAGGTAAAACATAGCTGGAACGGGTATCGATACGCTGATCAACAATCTACCATCGAGCTGCACATTCCGGATACAGGTCCTGTGGCACTGGAACCAAGCTAGCAAAAGGCTGCACGCAACGAGACAGCATGAACGCCCTGGATGAGGACGTGCAAGCAGCATTACATTTATATTCCCAGCACAAGGATCTGTAAAGCCAGACACAACGGGCGGACAAGCTACTTGCACAGAGGCGGACAAAATCAGAAAATCAATAATGCTGGGCTCGAAAAAAATAGCATGTGAGGGTGTTCCAACTTTATAATGCCAAAGTGAAGATGGGCACGTGATAAGAGCAAATAAAGGCACAAGTCTAAGAAAGAACAACAGTACAAAAGAAGAAAAGGCTGCAAGTATACAGAAAATATCTTACCGGTAAGATTTGTGTCCCATTGCATTTTGCCCGCACAAATCGTCGCAGGCCCTTGGAGAGCACTAATCAGGAGGCCAGCGAGTGGGGTAATGGCCCTGGGGGCCAATCAACACTAGCCATCGAATGAACGGGAGTAGTTTGGACCGAGCCGAACCAAACGGACCCCAATGCCCAGCCCTCAGAAGCATCGAATGAAAAGGTTAAACAAAAAAATAAAAAAAAAAAAAAAAAAACGGGCAAGGCCTCTACCTAAGACCATACCTAGTAAGGGGCGGAAATTTGCAAAAGCGATGCAGCAGGAAGAAAAAATAATGAAATCTGTACCGAAATGAGGACTCACGAATGTGGATTTGGAACTGTTAGCACACAAATTGAAAATACCTCATTTTCGCGGAGTGTTTATGAGAGATGGTTTTCCAGCTAAACCCAAGAGAAAAGAATGTGCCGTATTAAATTTGGATACGACAGGAGGGCCCGGCATGCACTGGGTAGCCTACGTAAAAAAGGGTAAATATGGAGACTATTATGATAGTTTTGGGAATTTGCATCCTCCGCCCGAAATGCACAAGTACCTGAAAAATTGTAATCTAACTTACAATTACGAAACGGAACAGCTGCCTAACATGTGGAACCGCTGACATTTGTGCCTTCACTTCCTGGTTCGCTCGTACAAGTAATTGTATGAAAAGGCTATACATTGCAAGGAAACCATCAGTCATGTCTATAATGCTTAATTTGACAGGACGTAGCTCTTAGCTGCATGCGGTACATGTTCCACTACTCGACCTGGAGGGGGAATGGAGCATAGGCCTTGCCGATTTTCAAACTTACAATGTGATACCGAACATTGATTACAAAAACTACAAGCTGTACCTCGTAAAAGGTGGTAATGTTTCCCACGAAGTTTCGCTACCCGTTGGTTCTTATGAAATAGACGATATTGCAAGGTACATTGAAGATTCGCTGCCCTTCCGACACTGAATTCGAGCTGCGTGAGAATCCCAATACTCTGAAGAGTGTTATCAGATGCCACGAATATATCGACTTTACGAAACCAGATACCATCTGATCGATGATAGGGTTCAAGCTGGGCATCTATGAAGCTGGTATAACATACGTGTCGTCGCAGCCTGTAAAAATTCTGCCAGTCAATGTGATACGAATAACCTGTAATTTGGAGAGCGGCACATAACTTAACGGCGGGCAGATCAATACGCTGCACGAATTTTCGCCTATGGTCCCTCCAGGTTATAAACTGGCCGTGGCACCGCAAATCATAATTTACGTTCTGGTCGTCATGAAGAGAGCACGCGAGGTGGTCGTGACAGTCGTCCACCAGCGTGGAGAGTTGGTGAACTTTCGAAATGAAGAGATCACCCTATGCCTGCATTTGAGATGATACGTATAAGATCTACACCGACCAGAATCTATAACAGAATGTGTCGTGCAAAACCTACCATCAGTACATCACAGGTCTCCAAGGAGTTAACACGAGCAAAACCTACCATAGACCTACAGTAGTCTCCAAGGAGTTAACACGTGTTAGCGAGATTATCCTCTGCAGTCTCGGCTGCGAGGTCGATCGCCATGGAAGATTCATAAACTACAAAGAGCCAACCGTTTTCGAAGACAGCATAACGAAGGTAGAACTTCATGCATACCAGCCATTCCTTATCGGGCCATGCACACTACCATCGGAGGTTCGGATAGCGGTCCAACACCCAGATATCTGAACTATTCCTTGCCAGTCTTTATGCGACTCAGGAGGACTCTGACGAAAGAAAATGAGACCAATCCAGCATCGACGAAAATAATAATCAATGGAATTCTTCACCTGATCGATCTCATCGTCTACTTTCTCAACGGTGCCGAGGTGGACCAGTCGCGAGATGTGGGCATAACCTCAAAGATAAAAAAAATTACCTTTCGCTCATGCCGAATGAGCTGCCTGCAGCCATGATGGCGGGCTGGGGAATCGAAGATGGCTACAGTGTTCTCATTTATGCCGTAGGAAGGTTCAAAGAATGTGTTCCACTCTCCATGCTATTGGGATTTGCCGAAGACTACAAACAACTTATCTTCAATTCGAAGCAGGAGCTGGTGATAATGCTCACCAATACGCATTTGGATACCATAATGGGTACGGGAGGAAACCTGGAGGCAGTGGACCTGAACCTACAGTCCATCGAATAAATGCTGCCTCGTGTGCAGTTGAGCACTGCAGAATGCCAACACATGTTGCAGAATGTGTAAGATGGTAAAAATACCGATCTGTCTTTCAGGTTGTGGAGTCTGGAGACATACCCCGGATTGCCAGCAAGCCAACGCATTAACTGGATGGTGAAGACCAACTTTGCTTCTGAGAAACCGAGGTGCATCATTGTTGGGCTACATACTGGAAGACAGCACAATGCAAGAGTGAGCCGTTCGTAGTTCGACACATGCCAAATAAAAAATGTCAAAATATTTTTGAATAAGCGAAAGCTACCCGTACATAGACGTGAACACAAACTTTGTAAATTGCCAGTACCTGCTGACATATCAGATGTACGCGCAATTCCAAACTGCATATTAATGACTCACCCAATCCCAGATATTGAGCCCAGATATGTTCAAGAGTTTGGCCCCGCTCATGGTATTCGATTTGAATAAACAGGACGAGCATATTACCTCCAATGTGATCGACTGCAGGATCGAATTCACTTCACATGGAAATATCCCTGCCAACACGTAAGCATTTTGTATGATACTTCACGACCGGTTTGTATCTTGCAATTGCCGAAACAGAACCATCAGGATACTGTCATGAGCGCAGCTGGCTGTTCGCACACCGTAACCGTTTACTCGTCTTCGAGCATCGCAGCTTCAAGTGGTGGGGTTTCCCTGCCCGCTACAATTCCTGGGTCACCGAGGCGGACATCGAGAGGTTAACGTCGAAGAAGATTAATAAACCTGTATATGTTTTATTATGTGTACAATAAATTTTATGTAAACATGATATGCTGTGTTTTATTTTTAAAACAATCTTTCCCACTTTACATAAGAGAATAAAAAATAATAAATAAATTTAAGTACTTTGCACGAATGGTCAATGTCACCATTCGGTATAGGCCTATATCAGGTGGCATAATCGGGTTGTCGCACAAAGGTGAGACACAAACTATAAAACAAATGACAATAAGATACATGGAGGACTGCACCTAGCAAGATGGCTGCCTCCCAACATGGCAGCCTCCAGTAGCATATATAAACAAATGACGTACGAAAAAATACAAATATGGCCACCTCCCGTAACATACACAATGATGGCGGCCTCCAGCAATATATAAACAAAGACGGCTACCTCCAGTAGCATGTAAACAAAGATGGCTGCCTCCAGTATCATGTAAACAAATGACGAATGAAAAAATCAGGATGGCGGAACGAGTATATGTGAGGGGAGTGGAGGCAAGCGAGTCAGTTATCTGCTGGATTCGAACAGAGGTGAGTAATTGGTGGTGTGGGAGAAACCTTCAGAAATCTAAAATTTGCAATTAAAAATTTTTCAAGGTTTTTTTAAAATAAAATTTTTTTAAGGGAAATTTCGAGGGGAAAAAGGAAAAAAAAAAGGCCTCTGCGTTAACGACATTTTAATAAACAATTTTTTTTAAACTAAGTTTTAATAAAAATATTTCTTGAGGGAAATTTTAGGGAAAAAATAAAATCCCGAGGGGAAAAAAGGGGAAAATGGCCTCTGGGCTTAAAGACCTTTTAATTAAGAAGTTCTTTAAATAAAATTTAATAAAAATACATTTTTCAACGATTTTAAAACTTTTTTTAAACGATTTTAAAATTATTTTTAATAATACAGATTTTATTCGATTTTTTAATTTTTAAAAGATTTTATAGTTGAATTGTTCGTTATAAATTTTTAGAATTCTTTCGCATTTTTTCTGTTTTTGGGGTCAGATCACCAGTGTCAAGGTCAAGGTCACGGGTAAAAGGTCAAGTTCATCCAATATGACGGTAGGGTGACGTATCAAGATGGCGGCCAGGCAAATCCGGATCCGATACCCGATGCCCTTGGCTCCAAGTCACCATAATCCTACTACTGAGGGTAATCTACTAAGTTAAAATTATATAATTTGGCTTTAAGGCCAGGCTTCACCATTCATAGGCGAATGGGAAATTAATGTTAAATTCGGGCAACGATATCTCAGTCGATTTTGCGGTAGTAATTTAAACTAAAAAATTTTGATTAGATAATGAACTCATCTAGATTTGTAAACCTCCCAAATTTTAGATTTTTAATTTGAAGTGCACTTTTTCCTTTTTTTTTTTTTTTTTTTTTTTTTATAAGATTGTTACATTTTAAAATTTATAAAAAGTGTATTTAAAATTAATAAAATAAAATGAAAATGGTTTACAAATATAGATGCGTTCAATCTCTAGCAAATGTATTCAGTTTAAAAGACACACTACCACAAAAAACCACTGAGAGATCCTTGTCCGAATTTAGCATTAATTCCCTATACGCCCATGCATGGTGAAGCCTGGCTTTAAAGATTCCGAGTCCTGTTATTAACTGACTATGATGATAATCAGTTGCAATCCAATGGTGACGATATCTTTCCTCAATACCTGGAAAAATGCTGTATGTGGCTCTCCCCTTCTCCAACCCTTCCCTATCACTCATCTGCCAGATTTCTAGGGATGCATATCTCTTCTCCTTCTTTCTTGCTAGAAATGCTGACCTGCCGTTTGTTTCTTCGAACAGTTAGCCTCTTTGTTCAGCTAACGTATCCAGTGGTGCCACCCTTGCCGTTACATGCAAGGCCTCAGTAGATGCCGTTCTATATGCCTGTTATTGGTAGTAAGCGTGAGGTGAAGATGTGGCAGAGGCGGCAAGGGGAAGCGGGAGTACTCCGAGAAAACCCGCCATCCAACAGCAGCACGCCCGTGCCACGTGTCCCCTACGTGGGACTCCAGTTGTGTGTCGGCACAGCACAGTGTGAGCATAGCACGAAACCGCCGTCACGTACGTGCTCTTGTTACGCGGAATCACACAGCCCCGACCAACACAGCACGACAAGACCAAAAACCCGCCATCCAACAGCAGCACGCCCGTGCCACGTGTCCCCTACGTGGGACTCCAGTTGTGTGTCGGCACAGCACAGTGTGAGCATAGCACGAAACCGCCGTCACGTACGTGCTCTTGTTACGCGGAATCACACAGCCCCGACCAACACAGCACGACAAGACCAAAAACCCGCCATCCAACAGCAGCACGCCCGTGCCACGTGTCCCCTACGTGGGACTCCAGTTGTGTGTCGGCGTGAAGTATGAGCACAGCACGCCGCCGTCACGTACGTGCTCTTGTTACGCGGAATCACACAGCCCCGACCAACACAGCACGACAAGACCAAAAACCCGCCATCCAACAGCAGCACGCCCGGGCCACGTGTCCCCTACGTGGAACTCCAGTTGTGTGTCGGCGTGAAGTATGAGCACAGCACGCCGCCGTCACGTACGTGCTCTTGTTACGCGGAATCACACAGCCCCGACCAACACAGCACGACAAGACCAAAAACCCGCCATCCAACAGCAGCACGCCCGTGCCACGTGTCCCCTACGTGGGACTCCAGTTGTGTGTCGGCACAGCACAGTGTGAGCATAGCACGAAACCGCCGTCACGTACGTGCTCTTGTTACGCGGAATCACACAGCCCCGACCAACACAGCACGACAAGACCAAAAACCCGCCATCCAACAGCAGCACGCCCGTGCCACGTGTCCCCTACGTGGGACTCCAGTTGTGTGTCGGCGTGAAGTATGAGCACAGCACGCCGCCGTCACGTACGTGCTCTTGTTACGCGGAATCACACAGCCCCGACCAACACAGCACGACAAGACCAAAAACCCGCCATCCAACAGCAGCACGCCCGGGCCACGTGTCCCCTACGTGGAACTCCAGTTGTGTGTCGGCGTGAAGTATGAGCACAGCACGCCGCCGTCACGTACGTGCTCTTGTTACGCGGAATCACACAGCCCCGACCAACACAGCACGACAAGACCAAAAACCCGCCATCCAACAGCAGCACGCCCGGGCCACGTGTCCCCTACGTGGGACTCCAGTTGTGTGTCGGCGTGAAGTATGAGCACAGCACGCCGCCGTCACGTACGTGCTCTTGTTACGCGGAATCACACAGCCCCGACCAACACAGAACGGCAAGACCAAAAACGCAACCACGACACATTTCAATGTGACTAGTTCAATTTACAGCACGATTGACACCACGCTTTCGGCATTCAACATAACTACTTAGAAGGCGCTGATAGGCTACGCTAGTTTCAAATGCAGTGAACAAGAGGGAAATTTGTAATAACGCATACAAAGGTAGAATTATTATTTTAAAAGTTAGATACAGTAATTTTCGATATATTTTCCTTTTAAGCTGCGTATTTACCGTTGTGTGGAAAGCTTGCAATACGATTTAATTTTGTAAGGTTGCACATTCTGTGCGTCGTGCCGCACAACACCACGAGGAATAGAAATGTTTTCTAATCCGAAACTGCAGGTCGGACGACAGAATCGGTCGCTCTTACGACGATCTATCATGTATTTCATTGGCTGTTGGGCGTCGAGTGGTGCGCGTCGGGGCTATGTGATGCCGACATGATACAGCAGCCCCACGCCGCATGTCCCGACGCTGAGCAGTGACATCCGAGCTCTGAGTAACTACGTCGCTTGGCTTGCCCTCGTATGGCGCCGTGCAATGTTAACATTTCCGTATATTTACGGAAATATTTCCGAAAAAAACGTAGTAAATATTCGCAAACGCAATCCGTGATGACGAAAATCGGAGTTAAGTGCGTAAGTACAAAATACGGAAAATCTCCGTATTTCCTATAACTTCGGGTTTTGCGCAGGAACAATGCCGAGTCTACACGAAACTTTCTTCTCCACTGTAACCGGAAAATTATCGTTTATGCAGTTAAGGTTGTCCACGTCTCTAAGACCAGTTTTATAAAATATTAAAAAGTAGTAACAGGTGTATGTGTCACTTAGCAACACTTAAAATTTACTAACTAAACTAAAAAAGTTGCTTATGTGACTAATATAGAAATTCATAAAAATATACCATATTCACCACGTGGGCATTGTATGTAAGTGGTTAGGGTTCTGAACTTGCAACTTTTTAATCGGGTTCAAATCTTATTTATGTATAAAAAATTTTACTATTATAAATTTATTTTTATACACAGTAGAGCACCCACATAATGAAAATTAAAATAAAATATATATTAATGATTATTCAAACTAATAACCAGAGCATATTTATGACAACAGCAGGTAAAGTGACAGTTGCTAGTGATTGCTTGTATGTAGAATTCCATAAAGGCATTTGTAATTTCGCATAGGTTTGGCAATGCTGCGGGTTTTGAAATTAACTATGTGCTTGCTGAATTATATTATTTTTTCTATTATTACAAGGTGTTTTGTCACACATTAGCTTAATATAGTAAATTTTGAATTGAATATTTTTATTATATTAATACGTATCCGAATAATATCTTGAAATTTAATTTACATCTATGATAAAAGTTTTAAGATGTTCCTATAGTCCATTCCCCATTTGAAGCAACTTTCTCGAAGCCCTGATAAATATCTACTTGCAGGCCCGTTTCGTATCCTTCCACCTAATGTAAACAAACATTGCCATGTAGAATCTGTCAAAATCAATGGTTATATACCATTGTGTGCGTACATATGTTCGTATACTTTCACTACACCTAAAAATAAACATTGAAATGTGACTTCTACTTTTATAACTGTCAAATGTGTTGTTTACTGTTTACAGCTTTTCAAAGAAATCTGTCTTAGGTCTATTTCAAAAACTATTTCGTATGAATATTCACAGTTTAGGCCTATAACATTATTTAGGTCAGCTTTATGACGTTTTAAAAATGCCTGAATTAACGATAGTTCTTACGGTTACGTTACAGTAACATGTTTTCCACGACATTGCACATTACACGTAATGAACGTTAATATTTTACCGCGACTGTGTTAAACACTGTTACAACTGCGGGGTAATGAACTGTAGTATTTAACTTTTTGTTATTGGTATGTCTTGGGTTATTTCTTTAAAAGGACGGCCTCAGTTCGAATAACGAATGAATAGCCATTCCAACGAAAAAACGACATTAAAATCAAGCACGCAACTCGTGTCGCTCATTTTTTGTTATAGAAACTTAAAATATAGTGGTGAACATGCAAACAAATAAGCCTATCGTAACCTTTATTCCGCTCATATTTATATGTTTGCTACTTACTATGTATTAGGTTTATTGAAATTTATTGGGGCTAGGCTTGGTTATTTTGTTGATTGATGGTAAATCACGTTACACGAATGTGTTTGAAACACCTAGGGCAAAGGTACAACATTGTGATAAATAAACAGACGTGGATGTAAATAAATAACCTCGCCATAAAAACAGTTTATATTTACAACCTATAATTAGTTAATATCAAATATTTGAAATCACTCACACACAGGGCCAGCGTATCGACCACGATTCACAAAGGCACGCCATTTCACAGACGCAATGATTAACGAAACACACGTCACAGTATATTTATTACTGACATGGAAAAACAGATGTATCAAACATCGTAACTTGCCTAGGTAGGTTTAAAAAACACAACGTCTATAAACGTGATGTGGTAATGGGAAGTATTTTTCATAGTAAGTATATTTTACGCATTGTTTGATAAAACAGCAACACGCCATGTCAAGACTCGCCACGTCTGCCAACTTTACTTTGTTTCTGCTCTGCCATCTATAAATACATTAAAATAAGTATTCAAACATAAAACCTCTTTTCAGTTGTATATTACAAATTCAAAAATCATTATTTTACTCTAATAAGTATGCTACAATTGAAAACATGTACAATTATCGGCATACTAGAGAAGTGAAACTTCCCGAGAGTGAAAGAGACAAAGACATAGAGAGAGAGAGAGAGAGAGAGAGAGAGAGAGAGAGAGAGAGAGAGAGAGAGAGAGAGAGAGAGAGAGCCAAGCCTCTCTCAGCAGACAGTTGTTTCAAAGTTGCTCTCGCTCGATAAAACAACACCGTACCATTACGGCCTACTCACGATATTTTACGCTGTTATTTTAACCTGTGGAAATGAGATATGTTGCCATTGGGGCTACCCAAATATTTAAATATTTCAATATTCACCGTTTAATTTACAAACAGTATACTAAAAAAACCAGGTTAAAATAATATTTTAACTGTGAACTATTTCTGACCAGTCGTTGCAAACATGTCGCTGCTCTCGGTGTTGTTAATTCATATTTAAAAGAAATAAATATTACAAGTTATAGAAGATATTAAGGTAAAGTTTCATTTATTCAATAATACTGTACTGTAAAGTTAACCACAGTGTTATATATTTGTGGAATACATGTTATTGAAAAACAGGTTGACATGTTATGCCTGGAGTGTTTTTTCAAAGGTTGATTTTCATAAGTCGCTTCCAATCGGGAATGGACTATAGTTCATTTTCAGCATCTCGAGATAGTAGTACCAGAATACAATTTTGCCTTGTAAATGTATTTTTATAAAGACAGTAAAAATTTATATAACACCCCAGGAGTTTAAACATGGCATGGGTAGTAAAATTTAAACTATTATTTTCCGATGAAATGTCTTTCACAATATCACTGTTTTGCATGTTGGTATCAAAACCGACGAGTGTTGATTATGCCATGTCAATAAGAAGATGAACAGAAGTACCTACGTACTTATAAAATTTTAATATTATACATAGTTATGTATTTTGAAGCGGTATTCACTGTCAGATATTTGTATCTTTCGAAATGCCTTGTGGTAGTATGATTTTTAGTATCCACACGTTTCCCTGAGAAAGTTCAAAATTAAGGACAATACATTCTAGCGTTGTAGTACAGGCAGCTATATCTCCTTATTTCTACACTTCGATGGATTAAAGAAAAAAAAAAACAGAAATTCAAATATATAGTTTAAATTATCTCAAATAGTTACCAACCCCTTTTTATTATAGGGTAAGATATTGAACTACTTTCCATCCATCGTTACCAACTTTACTGAGCGCATACTACTCAGAGCGCCCGTTAAATATATGAAAGTAGGAGCAGAAACTTTTTTCTAAGGTTCATTTAAAAAGTTCTCACTTTATCGTTAACAGCCTTTTGAAACATATCACTTGCAATATACCAGCATTTCCCTCCAGATAAAGCAGTTCCATTTCCCCAGAGTCACACTACTAAACACAGTAGAGTTTTTGAAGGCTGCCTATGTACAGGCGCAGTGGCGATGCTATAGTATATCTCACAGTGTTGTACAGAGACACTTTCGCTCAACATTTCGCAATGAATGTTGCTCCCTTTGACTTACTCTACAAGCCACCATATGTTGGAGGGGAGTTTATATACATTGTTGAGTACCCACTATTATAAATATTTTACATGAAGTTTCTCGCTAGTCGCCGATTAAATGCTTCAAATGTTTTACATGTATATTCATATAGTCATAATATGTTCATTATATATCCATTATAATTATAAACATTCATTTAAATAAAAAAATCTAAAATTGTTTACAAAGAAGAGAAATAGGAAAAATTTGAGTAATAATATTGGCATTCAGAAAATGCAAAACATATTGAATCATGAGGACTTAAACGATAATTGTAGTTTGTTGCAAAGTGACAAGTACTGGGTTTTAATGTAACCACATGGAAACGATTCTGGCCTCGTACATGAGCCACGGATCATTAATATTCAAAATAGTTTTGGTTATGATGCAGTTATCAATAAAGAACTAATATTCTGATTTACACTTTCCCCAAATGTTCCGTAGCTATTTAAAAAATGCCATATATGACATGCCACAAAAACGTGAGATAATATTGGAAGAGAATGCACGGGAATATATATGAAATATTACGCGATCTTGATGGCGTAGTGATAGTCAATAACTGTCATTGAACTGTATCATAAGAAAACTGACATCTCTACATTTGAAATTAACGAGCAGGAAATTTAATGTGCGGGATTTTTGGTAGAGAAATTTTTTTTGGAATTAAATTGGTACATTATTTATGCAGGTAAAGGTTGCTGCATCAATTGTTCTGGAAAAAATTGTTTTTGCAATCATATTGTTATTCCTTACTGTTTTCAAATTTTCATGCTATATTTGACATTTGTATGGGGCATTTTGAAATCCGATAGAAAAAATTTAAAATTCAAACGCGAAGACTTGAAAATTGGCAAACTTATACCGCCATGCATTTAACAAGTTGAGTTTCCACAAAATCTAACGTCGATTTAGCCAGAGCTGTGTATCAGCATCTATTATTGTGTAATAACTATAACGCCAGTCCATTTGTATTAGATTAAGAGACAAATAAAATTACCACGTTTGATTTACCTGGAATAACTTTGCACAAAAATAAGTACCTATTATACGCTCTGGAATGTTAAAAAATTGCTTACTATTTGATTAGACCAATGACATGTTCGAACTCTTCACATTGTGAGCGTGACGTATTAGAGAGTACTGCCTCAGAGACCGCTTGAAGGAAAAAATCGAAATACTCGTTCTGTAGGGAACAGAAGAATATTTCTGTAGTACACGCAAACTAAGCATACATAATAACAGAATAAACATCAGACCGAGAGGTTAGGATAGTACAAAAAAAAAACTATAAATGTCGAAGGTCTGAGAATGCTACTGACAGGGAAGAATAAGAAGTTTGTAAGAAGCTCATGTTAACAAAAGAAGAAGCGCCTTCAATAAGCAGAGAAGGCATAAAATTTGAAGTAGAACATTCTTGCATCGAATATCCATATGCTTATGTGTTGGAAGAACATTTAAAGCGAAAATACAGTATGAAATGGAAGTGATTATAACAGCATGTTTATATAGCCCGGAAGACTTACACGTAAAGAACATATTAGGTGGGCAAACGGAAAGAGATATATATGGTAATAAATCGCATTTAGGATTAAAAAAACTCTCTTTATGCTACGAATCCAAGGATATATTGTCGCGGCAATAGGAAGGATAGTTCCAACGCCCACGTAAGAATAGGCAGTAGGCCGTGCAATCAGGAGATGTGGAGTGTTCGCTTCCGTAGGAACAAGATGACGGCAGAAAAAGAATATCACAGCTGGCTGCAGAAAATTAATATTCGTGTTGTCAGTCTACAAAGTCTACTGATACGACGGAAATAATAAAAAGAATTTACAGTTAAAAACTTACTGATTTGTAACATATTCTGCGCTCATACATGTGGAATGTCCTCCAGTCGATTACACTAACGTAATTCCCTTCGCGGGTCATTTTGGAATTTCATATAGTTGGTCACTGCTCGACCAAACAAATAGGATCACATGTTGGCGGTGAAGATAATCGCAGTGTTATACAGAACAAGGTGGACTGACATTTGAAAGGATCAGGATTGAGTCGCAGGGCCCGCCATACTGACTTCAGATTTCGGTGGTTCTGAATCGCAGAGGGAACATGAGGTAGAATACTCACTTTAGCTGCGCAGTGACAACTCTCTGTGTCTCAACATTTGACCGCTTTCCTACAAATTGCATTAACTGAAAACAACGTGGAGAGGAATTGAAGGTAAAACACGGTCTACGCGAACAAGTGATCTGAGATGGTTATATAATACCTCTAATCAAGGTTTATCGCAGCTGGATGATATTGTAGTTGGTTAAAGTAACTTATTCACGTAAACTTGTAGGCCTGTGGACAACTCAGGTGTATTATAACCCGTTCATTACGGTTGGCCATGTAACCTCAACAGTTGAACTAGCGATAATCTAATTAATTTAGGGTATGTATGTGCATGCGATGAATATCGGTCTACTTCACGTTCAGTCTACGTTCCGAACACAAGGAAGAATATCAGTCTACTTCATGTTCAGTCCAAGTTCCGGACACAGGTACGAATATCGGTCTTCTTAATGTTCAGTCTACATTCCGAACACAGGGACTAATATCTGTCTACTTCATGTTTAGTCTACATTCCGGACACAGGGACAGTTCTTCCGTGCAGGCCATCGGCGTGGCGATTCATTGCTCGTTCTTTCTTGTCCGAGCAAATTGTATCGTGACGAACGATATCTCCTTCAACGAGATAACCAGCCAACTGTATTAATATCACGCAGTCCTGTCTTGCGATGAAACTTCTTGGCACAGTGGAATTTTTATAAATATACACGTGAACCGAATAAAGGAAAAAAGTACTACCTTGCCACAAATTCATTTTAAAATTGCGATATTTACATTGACCGTTAACCAAGAACTTTCGTTTTCTAAAAATTACATTGAGAATCGGCGAAACGTCACAAATTTATATTTTCAATAGTAGTTTTTCGCCACATATAAAATAAACATTGCCATGGGCATCAGTACTTCGTTCATGTGTCGACCAAATGAAACTATGAAATTATTATCAAAGTAAGTATTTTACAAAGTCGCTAATTATTACTCTTAAAGGTGTTAAAAAACAGAAAGGAAAAAAATAATTTTCAGTATTCACAAATGTTTGCCTTGCACTTTTAATTATATGTTAAGACAGGGGACTACTTTCCCTCCACATTACCAACTTCACTGGGCCTCCCAGTGACATTCACAGTGCCAGCTACAGTCAGTGCGCCCAGTGACAGTCATAGTGCCAGCGACATTCATTGCACCCAGTGACACGCCCAGTGCCAGCGACAGTAAGTGCACACAGCAACAGTCAGTGCACCCAGTGACAGTCACAGTGCTAGCGACAGTTATTGTACCCACTGACAGTCACAGAGCCGGTGACAGTCAGTGCGCCCAGTGAAAGTCATAGTTCAAGCGACAGTCATTAAACCCAGTGACAGTCATAGTGCCACTGACAGTCATTGCACACAGTGACAGTCACAGTGCCAGTGACAGCCAGTACGCCCAGTGACAGTCACAGTGCCAGCTACAGTCAGTGCGCCCAGTGACAGTCAGTGTGCTCAGTAACAGTCACAGTGCCAGCCGCAGTCACAGTGCGAGCGACAGTCAGTGAGCCCAGTGAGAGTCACAGTGCCAGTTACGGTCAGTGCGCCCAGTGACAGTCATAGTGTCAGCGGCAGTCACAGTGCGAGCGACAGTCAGTGCACCCAGTGACAGTCACAGTGTCAGCGACAGTCAGTGCGCCCAGTGACAGTCACAGTGTCAGCGACAGTCAGTGAAACCAGTGACAGTCACAGTGTCAGCTACAGTCAGTGTGCTCAGTGACCGTCACAGTACCAGCAACAGTTAGTGCGCCCAGCGACAGTCAGTGTGCTCAGTGACCGTCACAGTACCAGCAACAGTCAGTGCACCCAGTGACAGTCAGTGTGCTCAGTAACAGTCACAGTGCCAGCGACAGTCAGTACGCCCAGCGACAGTCAGTGTGCTCAGTGACCGTCACAGTACCAGCAACAGTCAGTGCACCCAGTGACAGTCAGTGTGCTCAGTAACAGTCACAGTGCCAGCGGCAGTCACAGTGCGAGCGACAGTCAGTGAGCCCAGTGACAGTTACAGTGCCAGTTACGGTCAGTGCGCCCAGTGACAGTCATAGTGCCAGCGACAGTCAGTTCGCCCAGAGATAGTCACAGTGCCAGCTACAGTCAGTGCGTCCAGTGACAGTCCAAGTTTCAACGACAGTTAGCGCGCCCAATAACATGTGGGAATGCAAGGTGCGCGACATTGTTCAAACATCTGCGATCATCCTGTATACTCCACGTTCGTTTCTTTCTACGCGACGACAGCGGAGCTTATCAGTGAGGATATTCGCATGCAAATGCGGGCTCGCACATCGGTGCTTGCCTATGACGGGATCCTGCTCTCATTACCTGAGAGCTCTGATATCATAAAACTCCGCCCCTGTTTCCATTACGCCGAGAGCGAGTGAAGAACCGGAAACATTCCCGTTCCATCTGTGCGAGAGAACCGTGACCCCACATCACACATTGTAAGACTTCCGCTTTGACGAGAAAGGTTCAGATATCCAGCATGGGTGGAGCGGGCAGATAGTGGAAGCATTACTGCGAGAACTAATTTGGGCGTGGCGTTAAGAGAACGGCGATACCTCAGTGAGATAACTGTAACTGCCGATGTCTAAAGCACATGCGCTGTGATGAAAGTTTCTTTGCAAGATTCCATGCAGGCCTACATGGCCGATTGTATGGATGGTTCTGTTGAACATTTACTGGACTGATGGTCATTTTAAAAGGCGTTTTCATAATCGGTCATGAGGGATTTTCAGTGGAATGCTTACTACAAGATTGAAATTTTAGCCAAATGCATGGTAGGTAGGTCTTGTAGGTAGTTGGGTTTAACGTCTCGTCGACAGCGAGGTTATTAAAGACGGAGCAGGTTGCTCATGGAAGAGGGATCGAGGAAGTAATTGAGGAAGAACTCGGCAATGGCCTTTGTCAAGGACCCATCCAAGCATTAGCCTAGAGTGATCTCCGAAAACCATGCAAATCCTAAACGAAGACGGCGGGACCTGGAATCGAACCCGGTTCCTCCCAAATGCGAGTCCAGTGAGTTACCTCTCTGTCACTATGCTCGGTATGGTACATCGTATGGCGGTGCACTGGGTTTAGAATATTTACGTCGGTGTTAACAGCTAACATGACTTTCAAGTATGCCAGTTTAACCCTACGAAATGTGCAGGGTATCTTCAATTTTTTGACTTAAACATTTAATTTTACGCTAAAACGAAAATGTAGCTAAGAAATAGTTTTTGAGCTATATTAGTTACCCCAAGGTCTGCCTTTCCCCTGAATACCTATTTGCCGAAGGTAAGTCTAGATCACAGTAATTCCCTCCCAAGGATATAAAGAAACCCCTTGACTAAAGTTTACGCGTGCCATTATATCAAATGTATACTGCACTTTCTAAAGATTAGTTGTATAACTATTGTGATTAGTTGTATAACTATTGTGATTAGTTGTATAACTATTGTTGAACGGGACATCTTCTTGTAAATTATTGCCGAGTAAAGTTGTTTGGAGCGACAGTGTATACGCGATCCTGAAGTACTCTGTGTGTGATACGATCAGCCACTAGCGATGCTGAGTCCATGGTGTGTGTGGGGTCTCACATTACATTCTGTTCGGCAGGTGGCCATCTTGGATTTCTGTGACCTTCACCTTTGTCCGACATCTTGTTTCCGATACCATCTGCCTGGAACGCACAATGGTCACGCGATTGTTACAGTCGTCTGTGGTTAGATTTGTTGATCGCTCCGAACAATAACCTGTTTCTGCTTATCATTTTGTTTACATTTGTTTCCGTCGTGTATCGGCAGGCTGCACCAGTGTAAATATGTATATTTTTATTAATTTAAGGGCAAAGTGCCATTTGCCATACATAGAGTAATTCGCCTTTATCAACACATTCATTTAAAAATAGTTTCTACCAAATTTTTCATAATTTTCCAAATAAAAGAAAATTTACATAAATAATTTTATTTTGTGGCATATTATAGGATGCATAATTTGAAGTCGAATATTTAAATTAATGTTATTTATAATGTGAAAAATGCAGAAAAATGATATTATAAAATTCAGTAAAATGTATATTAAATTTATTTATAATTGAAATTCAGTTAAAATAATTTAAATTTTGTAAATTCCCCACTTTCCCATGACAGCTGGGAACATTTGAAAGAAGGTCCCATGCTCAGGCAGGATTCGAACCCGAAGTCTTTGGGTAACAAGTCCACCATGCTAGGCACAGGATTACCACGAGCTCCCAATAGACTGGGTGCTTAAAACTTGTATATAAGTTCCAAACGTAGAAGTTACATTACCTGGTAAAATTTCATAAATATATTAAACATGTTGTACATTTTTTCAATTAGTTTATATATAGCTAATGCATACTAATATTTTAGAGCAGGTTTTGTTTATTAAAAGGGAAGTGATATGCGGTTGTAAAATAATTTCGTAATCTTCAGTCAGGTTCTGAATATAAAATCATAGTATGTCCACATATTTTTTTTTATATTCGTTGAAATATGTAGCAAAGCAAGTCGGGCTGTAAGCAAGTGAATATTTACATGGACAGGTAAATATAATTCGCGGATTCATATGGAGTCAAACAGCATCGCAAAACTAAGTTTGCAAGCACAATTTCTATCTCCAGGAATGCAGAACCTTTATGACCACAGCAATTAGAATAAAATAACATTTTGCTGTTCTTAACGAGAAGTGTTAATAAAACACTGGTTGCGATACAGGACTGAAATGAGAAATAAATATTATTCAAGTGTTTTTGTTGTCAAAATTTATTTAATTTCTTTAAAGTTGTACGGATATTTAACATAGGGAATAGCAAAAAGTTATCTGAACTTTATTTCAGCTCTCCTCTCTTCAAGACTAAATACTACACGATGTTTTTATTCACTGCCTCGACTATTTTTCGTAGGTATAACTATCCTACTCGGATTTTATTCACTGTATATATGTGAATAAAGCATGCAACATAATTTTCTCTATATATCAGGCAGGATATAACACCAGCAAGAAATTAAAGACTTTTATATAATATATATATATCTGTGTGTGTGTGTGTGCGTGAGAGAGAGAGAGAGAGAGAGAGAGAGAGAGAGAGAGAGAGAGAGAGAGAGAGCACGCGCGCGCTCTTCAGACTACAAACATAAAAAAACAGAAACCTTAAAATATTTCCACACCATTCATGTAGAATCTTTACATTAGCACAAAGTGAACACAATCTGCTTAAACGCAGCTCAAGACAGTTTATGCTAGCAAGCGTTGAACCTGAAGGATGGAATATATTTTTCTCGACAAAGTTCCACGAATGCCACTATCAAACTAAGCATTCTAACTGAAACTCATTTACGTATACACTCACAATCAGGCACCACAACACCCACCATAATTCAAGTTTACTGAAACTATAGGGTACAGGCCAGCCAAAACACAAACATCCCCCCCCCCCATCTGCTCTAACGACCAACACCAGGCTTACATAGGTAAATATTATGTGTTTTTTCGAGTGTGACATTTTAAATATATATATAATTCAATTACATATAACGCGTTTTTGCTATCCCATACTTATTTTCAGAACTTTTTTTACTATTCAGATTTAAAATTACGTAATTTTTTAGTATTTTATTTACAAGTAGGAGATTTTTTACTCGAACTGACCTTACCAAAAAAAATTACTTACTGCTCATACTGTCTGCTCTACTGGTCTACACCAGCCAAATACATAGTAGTCACTATATAACCATACCTACCATTATAACACAAGTCATACCAGACCATCCAATACTCCATCTCCTTTAACCAAAGAAAAAAATTCAACAACCCCACCCAATATATCAAGCACAATATCCATCATAACTCTAGTTGGTGGCTTGACTGATATGTATAAAACCATCAGCTATAATTTTAGCATATCTCAACCCACACTCACTAAAATATACCAGAAATCGTAACTTAAACATGTATGTCATAGCATCATTGCCATCAGACACCAGCCAAATAATTACTAGTTACTATACCACCATAATAACCAATACACCAAGCATAATATACATCATACCCAAGCAAATATAAAGTTGAGATCAGCCTATAGCCTAAGACCCATTCCACTTGCTCCACCTTCTCCACATGCTCCACCTGCTCCACTCCACTTCCACCTCCATCATCAACATAGCTTATACCTACCCACCATACCACCATCTATCACTCAAGCATACCTTAACCATTCAGCCAACTAAAGCCTTGCCAAAATTTTCCTACCACCAATACCAAACATTTTAAACTCAAGCATGCCTTACAATTACAGTACTCACCGACAAACACACATACTGTCCACACCACTCGACATACACCAACGATCACAAGACAGATGTTAGATGTTCTGGAAAACATATCACCCAACACACCATCCACGTTAATCCAAGCATGCCTTAACCATTCAGTCAACACAAGCGTTACCAAAATTTTCCTACAACCCATATAATCTGCTTTACCAACCATCGTGAGACTAGATATAGGCTACTCGCCACTAATACCCTCCACTAGAATTCAAGCATACATCAGCCCACTCCCACTAAAATATACCAGAAATCGTAACACCAACATGTTTGTCATTACCATCAGTCATCAGCGAAATACCATATGGCCCATCAAATATACATACTATAGGCTGTTCACGGTGAAATGAGCACTTTTGAAAGTTCTTCTTAAGATCAACTTGTATACACGTTGTGTGTTCTTCCGCCTTATGTAAAATTTACATTGCCATGAGCCTCATCGCGTTATTCATGCGTCGGTCAAGTGAAACTGTGAAATTAATTAGAAAGTGAATACTGTACAAATTTGCTCATTTTTACATTTCGATGGATTAAAAATTAAACACAAAACAATATAAATAATTAAGTTATCACTAATGGTTGCCTCGCACTTTTTATTCGACGTTAACATGTGGAACTATTTTCCCCTCCAACGTTACCAACTTTACTCGGTACATGTCACTCATTGTGCCCGTTAAATACATGCAGGTAGCGGCTGTGGCACTTTTCTAAGGTTGATTTCAAAAGTACTCACTTTATCGTGAACAGTCGTTACCCGATTATACATACCAAACTAGAATTAAGCATACCTCAGCTCGCACTGGCCTTACAAAATTAATCGGAAGTTATATATATATTTTTTCCATATCATCATACACTAGCCAAACATCATACCAGACATTAATACAAAAGCAATCTATCAACCATCCATACATATAATAATGCTGTCCACCACAGCCCAAACATACGAAAACAAAATGTTTGTAATCATTGCTGACCAGGGGTACTGGAGTTCTATAAAACCATAACCACATTATACTTCAGTCATGTCAAGACCACATTGTATACGCAACATAACAAATACTCATCTCAAGCCCCTCCTATACCATCCATTAACCACATCAACCAAAACATTTTTGGTAACAACCATCCAGCATACCAGACATTAATACAAATCTCTCTATCAACCAACAAAGCAGTTATTTATGCCAGCAATCCATACTAATAGCTGCTCTTACGAAACTTACTAGGTAACATACCGCCAGCATACATAACAATCATATTGATAACCTTATGGTATTGAGTACTAAAACAGATACATAATAACTTTCACAATGACATTACCTCGCCTCAACCCTGCAATGTCGAAATTCATTCAACCCAGCATACCAATAAACTATACCAACTGAATACATCAACGAACCACCACAGCAGATAGCCATACCAACCAAAAATATTCATCCCAAACCATATGATTCGATCATGCCCAAGCATACCTCAGTCATGCTGTTAACAATACAGACCATATCTACCACCATACCTCATACTTACTGATCAATCATAAGAGACAACTATATTGACTCCCATTTTACCTCGTCTAACTTCACCAGTTACACATATAAACAAGCCATACCAGCTGCCGAGCAAATAAAATATTACAATCATAAGCTCCAACCATGCTATCATAAGATCAGTTCTTTTAATTTAACCATCTATAACACCCATACAGTCTTAATTCCCAGATGCCATATCATACCACACAATCATCTTAACCAACTATACCAGCTTATCACTCTGTCCATCTCATACTACCTAAACATCCCATCAAGCTATTCCTCTCTTACAAACAATATCCAAAAAAATTAATCATTCTCTCCACACCATCAAAACTACACTTTTGTCATACTGCCAAAACAACCGAATATGGATCAGGTCATATGAATCAACATAATGCCTATACCAACCATAACAAGAAACTAACTGTTCAACAAAGTCATACCGAAAGTTATACCCTCAAGATATATAAGTTATAAAAAACCATACAACCTAACACACACCAGCAGACAATACCATCATATTACTCCATCAATTTCAGCTATTCCAAGAGACCATACCAACCAAAAAAACTACTATTCAGACATACTAATAAAACATATCACCAAAACAAGCTACCTAACACAAGCATGCATAGAAGTCATAGAGTATAAATATTGTAAAAGCACCTCGACCATTGAGTCTAAAAACAATTCATACTGTTATCCGAATGACCGACATAATATTCAACCCATACATTTCGACAACCATCACACCTGTCATCATACCTCCTTCCCTCTTGTTTAACAGCCATAAAGGCACGAAGTACTCAGAGAAAAAGTTATTCAATACAAATCAACTCCCTCCTACCATCAAACCAAACTACTAGAATGTCCATATCACACATTTTAGAAATCTCCGCCAAACCAGTCAACCAATGAATATACCCATGTCATCATATAGAAGAGTTTAAAAAACGAGAGACACCCCACTCGCATCATGCAAAAGAGATGAAGGCGAATGGTAGGGGAGGGCGAGACTAGATCCAATATTAATGCTAGGGGAGGTGCGTGTCAACGACAAGACATTTGTTCCCCACCACCCGGCCAGATCACATTCACCTAATATGACAGTCTGTGAGGGTATTCACACAAACATTGTGATAGCAACTTTTTCGTTCACTACAGACCATATATACTAAGCTATCACAGTCCATAAAACATACATAGATGTCATCCGTCACACACTACCCTATACAAATGTCTCAGCAGACGAACGACTGTCACTGATCGTTTTGTCAACGACTCATGCGAACCAACATTTCTAGGGTAAAAAGTATGCATATTCTTACTATACTTTCCACACATACAAACAGAATTAATGAAATACCGTAACGAAACCTTAATTGCTTATCACAAATCTGGTTTACCTAAACACGCCAACCCTTTATACTTTTCGTGAACTTAATAACGTACGATGGAAGAATATATCGTATCTAAAATCCAGCCATGTGTAATTAAACAGATCATAAAAGTTATAATGCATTGCTCTTTAAAAAATGTTAATGCCTAACTATTTCAAATATAAGTATCTCAATATAGGCTACATCTTCCATACAAGTAATAAAAAACATATATACCTTAGTCGTTGTAACATCAGAGAATTTGTGTTTGTTTTTTGCTCATGTTAATGAATTAAAGTATGATGATTAATTGATTGTTTTGGTTCTTCCTGTATTGAAAATAATATTTCCGTGCGTATGTTACCAGCAGATTTAAATTGATAAAGAATACTTTAATTGTATGAATAAGTTACTATTTTCCATTTTATTTGCCAGCTAAAACTGTCTTACCATTCATATTAACTACTATCATTTAAAGAAATACACTATTATCTGGTGTATTATTGTTTTGGGAAATAAAGTTTTGTATCTTGTAAAAGGAACGACATTTCTCACATCAAACTTTGGTCTGTTATGCATATGTTTGTTTGACTATTAGGAATGTGAGACACAATTAAGAACACTGTAGGGCTATAGAAGAGTCAGAAGTAAGCTATGCTGAATCGCTAATTACTTGAATGTATTAAATTGCTGAGGAGCCCAAAAGCACTAAAGGCTTAATTTACAAGAGAGAATTGTTAACTTATTTAAAATGTCGAGATTTGAGGACATACAACAAAACACCTCTGCAAGAGACCCACAGACGTCTCCTGACGACAGCAGCCCACTAGTGTTCCAGCAACTGCAGGAGTTTCGAGACCATCAAGCAGTTACATGTTCGTTTGGAGATCATTTGGACTACTGAGGGCTTTCATCTACCCTGTGGACACAATGATTTTAGGTCATTTGCAGCTAGGTACCTTATGATAAGGAATTAAGTCAAAAGTTTTATCATATTGGAATAAATATTATTAAGAGTAATATTTTCATCTGAAATTTGATAAAAGTATGATTTGTGAATGATTGAATGGTGTCGTTTCTTTAGATTATTGATGTGGTAAAAGACATTTAAATTGTCCTACCTTGAGTTGCTTCTTTAGCTTAATAACATGTTTAATGATCATAGAAGTTGTCTAACATTGAGTAGTCTCTTTATGTCATTAAACAAGGCTATTGAAGAGTGATACATATTTGGATCGTTGGACTATTTAGGAAATAATAAGATTGGTTTCTTTGTGGATATTTCATTTTCAAGATAAGTCTCTTATTGGTAGTGTAGTAGTACTATAAGAAGGTATACTTTTATTTTAAATTGAAAAAGTTATTATCGCCATTGATTATGTTCTTGTCCACTTATAACTTTATACTAATTACCGAGAAAGTGTAGTTGTAGTTGTTATGTGTAATATTTATTTTAAGATGATTACTAAAACTTAGCTTAATATATGTAATTTTTCGCAATACTATTAATTGGTAAAAACTACTTCTTCTCTTGGTCTTATATTAATTGGTAGTTAGCAATGACATATTTATATATTATTGATATTGCTAAGTCGCACTACATAATAAACAACAACATACGTATTGTAAAATTTGGCTCCCATATGTGAGGTTTATAATATACAGGCTATTCACGGTAAAGTGAGCACTTTTGAAATCCCTCTCATTTGGAATAATAGCCATTAAACATATTTTATTTTAGCCTTAGGTATTAACTTTCAAGTGCTGTGGAAAATACTCTACTTATTACCTACACTGCGATATTTATTTGAAAGGTGACAAAATAATTATATATGGCTGAAAGGAAAAAAATAACTAGGGTCTCAAAAGTGCTCACTTTACCGTGAACAGCCTATAGTCATCCTGTGGCTATGTTACAGAAAAAATTTGGTGCAACAACGTTGGACCAAATAGACTGCACTCACAGTAACCTATATAGTAGTAAAAGAAACATTTTATTTGACATGTTAAAACACAAGCAACCTAACTAAAGTACTGTAAAACACAGTGCCTTTTATGAATAGAAAAATGAGGAGTAGATATAATCTGAGGAATACTATAGATATAGACTAAAGCAAATTTATATATAAAGCACTACCCAACATGCAGAAACACATTGAAATTATAAAGGACGATGCCAATGAGTGAACAGATAATAATAGCGGAATAAGTACAGGTGTAGAACCAGAGTGGTCTACTGCACTAACTAACATTTCAGACTCTAGGAATGTTGCCAAACAGAATGGATCATTAACTCAAATTATAGCAATGTTATAAGGACAAGTGCAGAATTCGGATCAATTAAGATCGGTATTTCAACAATTATTACTCAATCAGTCGGAAAAATTGGAGCAATGAAGATTGGAATTTCAGTAGTTCGCCCACGATCAGACGGAACGAGCTCGCGAGCAGGCAAAGAAGCTGGATAGTAGGTTTCAACAAGATGATAAATTACAACAGTTCGCATTTGAGGTTACTGACCAAGTAAAACAGATTCACGAAGAGGTAAATATTGTAAAACAAAATTTGAGCGAGCAAATTAAATCCAATCGAAATGAACTGTAGACGATAAAATTACAATGTGCCGTGCATAACGACAGCTATGAGAGGCATGTATAAGCTCTGGAAGAATGTTCAACCGAGGAATCACTTACTGAAGCAGTTCGAGACCAAGTATCGGTTCAGTTATCCAGTTTTGAGCAACACATAGGACATAGGTTTACCCATGTGGAAGAAGCCATGCTGGTTGGAAAGGTTAATACTTCCTTCCAAGTGAGTCAAGTAGTGGAATAGGTGATGTTGCTAGAAGATAAGATAAATTATGTAGTCATTTCCCAGGGCAATGCCAGAGTGGCTAACCACATCCCACATGATGCATCCACACCAGAGATTTCTAGCATGCCTTATCTAAATCCAGTACAGGATCTGCAAATGGCAAATAAATTCTGTAGCAGATCGAATGTAGCTCCATGTATGAATACATGTTTCTATCATCCAAATAAACTCTTGGTCGAACAAATACCAGTTTTTGAAGGAAAGACTGGTGAAAATCCCGTGAACTTCCTGATAAAGTTCCATTAGTATGCTAGATAGGTTGTCTTGCTTGATCAGGACTAATTATGCGATCTAAATGTATGTTTAATAAACATGGCTTACTGTTGGTGGGAGATGAATCACCCAAATACTCATACTTATGAAGAATTAAAAAAAAATGATTTGGAATATTTTTGGAATAAAACGACACAGGGCAATCTCCGAGCACAACTACATGCTGAACGCTTCATACCAAGCCAGGAAAACCACTTGAAACTCATTTATTGGATCTGTACGAAAAGTCACGTCATTTGGAACCACCTCTGTCAGATGAAGAGTTTAGTGCAATAATTCTTCGACAGCTCTCGTACAGGTACCTGTCGCACTGTGCTGGAAGCTATGGCATGAATTTAGCCAAGTTCAGAGAAGACCTAGTGACATTCGAAGCACTTGACTGGTTGCAGAGACAACTAGGTAATACTGATATCAGCAATCCCGGTATTCAAGGTAATGCTTCTTTCCAAAATCAGGACAGAAATAATCGGGAATACTCGGGGCATCCCCACTATGACAGAAACCCAAGAGTGAACGCACACAGGACAGGTCACTATTATTTTAATGGATCTGTACCGTTGGGACATTTGGACATTCTTACAGGAATAACAATTATTTCAACAGGGGATACCACCGAAATCTGGGTCGATTTGATGTTCAGCACAGATCAAGAAATCAAGAAGATGAAGAGCAGGATGATAGAAATCGAAATGATAGTCGTAGAAAATCGGATTCACCTACCTCAAGACAGAAGGAAGAAGGTACAACTCGTTCACATCACCAGCACAGGGATTCTAGTAGACAAGGAACACCAGAACAACAGTTTCAGAGAAGAGAAGGTAGCAGTCAAGGTCGACGGGAACAGGAACAAAATAGAAATTCACCACCACCTAGGTCACCACGATCAAACAGAGGGGAAAACAACTACTACTCCAAACACGGATACTTCAAAATTCAATCACTTCTCAATCCACGAGTGCGTATTTTTATTCCACAGTCACCACCAATCCAGGATCACGGCGGAAATGTGAATGATTCCAGATATTTCCGAAATCATCCACCAAACTACTTGAGGTCAGGGAAACAGGATCCCGATCGCTTGCCTTAATGCCGAGTTTAACTCCAGAGGGGTCTGCCTCCATACTAGATGATTATTTGCATCCTATAAAAGATGGGGAAAACAAACCACTTAATGAAATAATAATTCAGACGGTTTCGTTAAAGCAAACTGTTTGTGAATTTTTAGCAACAGAACCATTGGAAGGACCATTCAAGCCAAAAGAACCATTGTGTCCAGAATTTATTTTTAATGTCTTCAACCTCATGTTTATTGGATAGCGGCACTGATGTAAGTTGTGTGTTAGTAAAATTATACGACACTATACTGGCATCTGTAATTAGAGTACCATTTTCTATTATAGGTGCTACTTCGAAATCAAGTATAGTGATAAATATACATATTTTGTTGGTTATTGAAAGTTTGAGAATACCAAAATCCAGTAGTGCCATTAGTAATAAAGGTCTAATCAAACCTTTAATTCTAGGTACCAACTACTGCATCAGTGAGACACCCCTAGAGCACGCCAATGTAAAGATGGAAGAAGACACTTGGCAATATGCTTAGAGCCATGTGCCATGATACTCACCAAAATTGGAGGGCGAAATTACCACTCATTGAATTTATAATGAACAACACGGTCCATGAGGCAACTACACTAACTCCTCTGGAGGTAATGACCGTCCAGCGGTCCATCATCTTCGACCCAAAGAAGTTACCTGTTCCCCGTCATCCAAAAGAAGTCGATCACTTAACCAACACAGAATGGAAACATGAATTAGAAGAGTTTGTCATAATAAGCTGATATTCGCCGCCGAACATAGGCGCAAGTATGCCAAGAAATCCAAGAAGGCTAGCTTTGAGCTTGGGATTTTGGTGCTTGTAAGAGTGCATTCGGTCAGTAGATTTTGGGATTTCTTGCAAAGAATCTTATGACATTGTATGAGTAGCAAGAATTATTAATACCAATTAGGCTCGTTGGAAAAGAGTGAGAGAGAGTAGGAAAATACAACATCAGTGCTCTAAACGAGTATCTGCCACCTCCTACATATGCATAACATTGTGGCAAAGTAAACCCGTCCAGATTGATAAGACTGTGTGATAATTTATTTATTTATTTGTTCAACTTGAGGAGCAATCAAGGGATGCCTACATCACCATTAATACTGATACTAATGGAATTTAAGTAGGGTGAAATGTATTTTTTGTGCTTCCAAATAAATATTGGACGTAGTTGAGAGCCGCCTTTTTCTATATTAATATTTATCTATTACATTAATTTTATTTGTTTTGCCCTGCCAAGAAGGTGATCGATGTTTCTTGTTAATTTTCAAGCGAATTTCACAAGTACATGTTGATAATTTCGGCGTATTTGAGTTTGGCGTGAATATGGTTTCCATTACTTTTTTAATACACGTGACATGAGAATATAGTGACAGAAGAGAAAAAAATGAATTGGAATTCCTGCTGTTATGATTACCGAGAAAGAGAAACGAACTAATTACTGGCTATGTCATAAAAAAAACTCAACTATTTTACTTATTTTAAATTGAGAGAAAAGAAATATGTGTTTTTTTTTCAAACGGTATTTTGCTCTTCGGTCGCGATGTTATACCAACTGTAATTGAGTTTGATAATATCAGTGGATAGGGTATTATAAAAATGTATTGGTTAAACACATTTGGACAAGCTTTTATTCATGTTGATGCCAGTTAAAAGTTAGTGTGTGTATATTAATCTTGCGTACCTTTTATTAAGATGTTAGAATGTTTATTCATTACTATAATACCTGATCTGATGGTTATGTTAACTAGATTGTGCTGTTCATAAACATGTAAGATCTCCATCACTAAGTAGATGTAGAAGTAAAGAAACGACACTATTACGTACTTAGGTTTTGAAAAATACCCCTCTAATTGACCATTAAATGGTGATAAACAATGTAGTAAGTGAAGACAGCGTATAAAGATATCTCCATCTGGGAAGTGGCCAAAGACACCACTAGAAAATAAATTAATAATGATTAATGGTTACCTTGTAATGTCTCCCACATATGTACATTTTATTTTCCAAGAAAAACGTTCAATTAACATTGACGAAATATTCTCGAAAAAAACTGGTTATCACGAAAAATGTGTGCCAAGAGAGTGCAATGTAGTTTTTCTGCAGTTAAGAAGTTAAAAGTCGTGAAGACTTCCAGTGTCTAAAGAACTGTGCGGCATGGCACTGACTACACGGAGTTCAATTGCACGACAAACGAACAGTCCGTTGTCGAGTGTTCAGGAGCCTCGTGCAGATGGACTGCTGGTATCCTCCTTATTCGCCAATACAAGTGCGAAATAATAAAAAGAGATTTTTTAAAACCAAATACACATATTGATTAGAAAAGTTGATTAACGAGCCACAATTTTTCTTCAAAATCTTCAGTGAAACTAAATAAACTGTGATAGATTCTAGAAAGAGAGAATGGCAATACATCTAACAGTATTGTTTAGTTGTAATAAATATTACCCATAGAGCTTGTTGTAATCTAAGGCAACAAGTGTAATGTAAAGAGTTACATTGTTAGGTTTGTTGCCATTAAGGTCAGTTTTACAGTAAGGTTTATCAGATTCCACGTCCGCCTTTCATTTAAACATTCGTGAAATCTAGCGGCGCTCTCTGTAACATCTGAGAATTTGTGTGTGTTTTATTGGCTCATGTTAATGACTTAAGGTATGTTAATTAATACATTTTTTGGTTCATCCTGTATTCAAAATAATATTGCCGTGCGTATGTTACCAGCAGATTTTAATTTCTAAAGAAGACTTTAGTTGTGGGTATATGATACTATTGTCCATTTTTATTTGCCAGCTAAAAATGTCTTATATTTCATGCTAACTTCTATTATTTAAAGAAATACACTATTATCTGGTGTATTATTGTTTTTAAAATTAAAGTATTGTATCTTGTAAAAAGAACGTCACCTCTAACATAAAATTTTTGTCTGTTTTGCATGTGTTTGTTTGACTTTTAGGAATGTGAGACTAAATTAAGAACGTTGTAGTGCTATATAAGAGTCAGAAGTAAGCTATGCTGAATCGCTAATTATTTGAACATAGTGTAATTCTTCTGACGAGTCTAAAAATACGAACGGTTTAATTTGCAACTAGAGAGAAGTGTTAATTTATTTAAACCGTCGAGATTCGAGGACATACAACATAACACATCGGCAACGGACCCACCGACGTCTCCCGACGACAGCAACCCACTAGTGTTCCAACAACTGCAGGAGTTTCGAGACCATCAACCAGTTTCATGATTGTTCCTTTGGAGATCAATCATTTGGACTACTGAGGAATTCCATCAACACTGTGAACACAATGATTCGGGGTCAATTGCAGCAAGGTACCTTTTGTTCAGGAATCAAGTCTAAAGTTTCCTCTTAAGGGGAAATATTTGACGACATATTTGCTTGTAATCTGCGTGCAGAGCTATTTACCTAATGCGAGGGCAGATACAAACGAAATTGCAAGCACGCAGTTCACGAGTTAGGTAACACTATCATCTCTTAAATGGGACAGAAGCGGCAAACCGTAACAAAAAAAAATAGATGCAACACGGACACTGTTGCCAAATCTCTTACACACACACACACACACAGACACACTCCCGACCGGCGGAGGTGGTTCCTCGACTCGCGCTATAGAGAATAAAAGAATTTTATTGCGCTGGTCATTCCTGTCTCAAAACTTTCAAACCCCGTATAAACCAGTACAAAATACAGACATGGCCCTTTTCACAGTTAGGCATATTTTTCATTCTAATTGAATAATATAGGGTTTTTTAAGTTTACACATATAATTCTATACACGTTTGTACTTTGATACGAAATAACATATACGGAGGTAGTTAAATACGAATCCAAAATTGAAATAAATACCATTTTTAACGTTCTAGGCACAAATGTGTCTATAATACTGGCATTTCTTAAACTCCAGCATGAAATGATTCTCGCAAAATGATCTCCCAACTTGAAATATCTGGTTCGAATACGGCTCCTATATCTACATTAGCGTACGCAGTTATACAGCTTTTTACAGTGTAGGAATATTGGATATGCATCGTAGGATATAACTGGTGTACAAATAAGTTTTACATATTTTACATTTCTGAAAAAAAAAAAAGTTTTTTTTTTTTTACAGTAAAAGGACAATAAATAATTTTATTTCCTTTAGCGATTTATACAAACTAACTTGGTTGGTTTGCAGTTAACTTCTAAACCCATCTTTTCTTCTTTTGGACCACTGCGTGCCCTTCAATCACATGTAAAAATCAACACTGCCTTACACATACCACCGAACAATACACTTGTATGACGTAGCATATGTGATACCGAGACATTAAACTGTGATACGTAAGTTTTTATGTGTATAAAACAAAACAAAACGTAACCGGTCTGAGTTTCCGCCAGTTTGAACAGTGAACTTTTATTGTGGCGTTAAGATCTCGTATAATTTACTGTCTCACAGTCAGTATATCTGTATGCACACCGGGTGTGTTTATATGAGCGTATATGCATTTTGAGGCAGCGCTTTCTTTGTAAAAGTTAATTTTGGGCAATGCTTAGTTAACCGTAAACTAGCTACAACTAAGCGTTTCTTCTGCGTCAGCACAAAGGTTTTCAACGTCTCAAAACCAAGCAACATAGGATTATGGTGCCTTATTAGTTATCGCCAAAGCTTGAATAAGTTAAAAAGTGCGAGGAGTGTGACCTGGGGCACATTAATAACTGTATATAATCAAGTCGAAGTGACTGATAAAATTAAATATTATCGCGTGCAAAACATTTATTCATTCGCCATGTTTCCGTACAGTATTATTTATAAAGTTGGTAATTTGAAGATATTGGCTCCAACTCAAATACAAATCTACTATGCATCTGGTCTGTGATGCCAGTCTATGGCTAACAGAAGTGCAGTTGTTGTAGGATGATGCTTCCTGAATCCTAACTGGGATTCAGTTAACAGATTACCTATTAGCTTACTTGTTAATAGATTGGTCGGTAGGAAGTGTCGACCACCATTCACATTTCTGGAAAACTACCGAATAGTTAAATTTATTTTTAGGGGATTTGGGGGTAATGTTCGCTGTGTCCCTACCACACCACCGCCTCTCATTTTCATATCCTGTGCTAGGACTTGTATGTATGTATGATTGTATATGTATGTGTGAGAATTTATGCATATGTATGTGTATGTAAGTGTGTATATATAATTGTATATATGTATGGGGCTAAGCCTAGTTTTCCATTAAAATTGTGTGACATTTAGAAGTTGAATATAGTGCATGCAAAGACTTTCTGTTTCCAAATAATACAAGCAAGGATGATGTATTATACTTAATCCGACATGTCTATGAGCCTTCATTATTTCACTTGAAAACTTATGGTATTGAACCTGCAAGTGTAGACTACTTTCTGAAAGAAACAAAGTCTTTCCTGTCTGTGTTTATGTATGTCTGTGTGTGTGTCGAGCGGATTTAACAAAACTCGGTTTATATACAGTACATACTTAGTAAGGACACCAGACATTTATAGTTTTCGACAACGCCAAAAACTTCCTTTCAAAATGGTGGCCATTTTATTATTTAGGGTGATATGTCATATCTCGAGAATCATTGTATTGATTTAAAACCAATTTTGTGTTCTCGCAGAACATCATGTAAGCATTAAATTTTGATGTTTACGTTGTTATACCACAATTTCGAAGATAGAATAAAATGGAAAAATAAAGATTTTACATGACACATCGATGACTATCACAGCAATTCTCACGCAATTTGACAAGTACTTCATACTATGACAGGTCAGGTAAACGTACGTAATTTAACTTGCTTAGATTCTACCTTCATAATGGTAGTCATATAAATATTTTAGGTTTATATGGTACTAGAAGACCGACATCGCTTCGCTCAGGTTTTATAGAGTTATAGAAATACATAGGCCCACCTATATATATACGAAGACCCGTGAATACCTGTTACAACCCGTGACTACCCGTGATTACCCGTGACTACTCGCGACAACTTGCGACAACCTGCAAAAAAACTACGACTACCTGGTATACCCGTGATTACCCACTACTACCTGTGACTACTCGTGACTAGCTGTGACTACCCGTGACTACCTGGACTACCCGTGATTACCCACTACTACCTGTGACTACTCGTGACTAGCTGTGACTACCTGTGACTACCTGGACTACCCGTGATTACCCACTACTACCTGTGACTACCCATGACTACCTGAGACTACCCGAGACTACCTGAGACAACTTGCGACATTTTATGGAACATTGCTTCAAGTGATCTTTAATGGTTTTGGAAGAGCATGCTTAAAAAGCAGCCAAAGCATAGGTTAACAATTTTTTTAATTTTTTAACGATTGTTAAAAATTCAACATAGCCTTAGTCTATATGGAAGAATGTAGCTTACTAACAGTAAAAGAATCGGCCCTGTAGTTTTGGTAGAACAAGCTTAGAAAGGAGCAAAGTAGCTAATTTTTCTCCGACTTGGTTTGCAAATTTTGAAATTTCTCAAGGATTTTTTTGTAACTAAACATAGCCTATGTCCTTCTGTAAGAACGTAGATTTTTAACAGTGAAAGAATTATAAGAATTGGCCCTGTACTTTCCGAGATTAGCTGTTACATATAAACCAACAAACTCAATATACCTCTCTAAAATATTATTACTATAGCTAGATAACAACTATACCATTTAACCAATTTCAACCAAATTTTGTATGCTAAAAGTGTCTACTACAAGATTCAATGTGCTAAAACATGGCCACGTTTATCAGCCAGTTTGTAAGTTAGTGCTACATGAAAAAAAGGGCTTTTATGCCATATCTCGATAAAAAAAATAAACCGATTAAAATGAAATTTGGCAATCAAGTAGTACTGCTTCAAATAATGTTCAATTATTTGTTTCAGGTATCTCAGAATCTTATTTTATGTTTGGTGATCACATAGTTAGCGTAGCTTAGAATGTTATATCGTCGAAATCATTTAGTCAATTCTTACTTATTTGTATGACGGCAGTAGATATTACAACTATCAACTCTTTCTACACGGAGAATATTTCGTCCGTCATTTTGCAAGATAGCGCCACATGAATAAATAATTTTTTATGTAATATCCCGGGAAACAATTGATCGATTCCAACGAAATTGGTCGAACTGTTTGCACTGCAGCAGGTGGTGTAGACTGCTATGTTTTAAGTATGTTTCAAAATGGTCGCTCTATAAATATTTCAGCTTCGTATATTTTACTAACGAACTAATTTTCAACTTAACTTTGTATGCTGGTAGTATCAATTACAACCATCTAATTTGTCTATACAGAGTTTCATTTTTCTGCCAGTTTGTAAGTTAGCCCGACAATACAAATTAAGTTTTTTTTATATATTCGGAAACTATCAACCCATTCGAACCAAAATTTGGCGAAGAACTGATATTGTGGTAGGATATATAACTATAAGTATTTTTCATTGTGACAGACATGTTCAGAATGGTGGCTATAAATACATTTTAGGTTAGTGTGCAATATCTACGAATTTTTGCAATCGGTTTTAGCATTACTTTGTATACTGGTGGTCTACAATCATGGAATGTGCTAATACATAACTTTTATGTCCTCCATTTGTGAAGATCATCACATGAAATACATGGCAGTTTTATGTCATATCTCAGGGACTAATCAACCCGTATTTACCAAATTCTGCACACAAATAGTGCAATGGTAGACAATGCAAACTTAAGTGTTTTAAGTGGCTCAGTCACTTATTTTCTAAACTATGGTCCTGTAAATATTTTATGTTACTGAACCCTGTCATTCGAAACATTAGACTGATTAAATTCGAAGTTGATGCTCAAACCTGACTTTCGTAATACAGTTTGATTGCACACTAACTTATGGTAAGAGGTTTTCTGTATTCGAGTCCCTGGAAAGGCACGTGTGTATTTGTAACTTTCTCATTACTGTTGCATATGTTTCTGGTTTCACCTCTGATGATATTGCTTTCGACGAGGTGACTAGTCCTACCTACCATCAAAGCTTTTGATAAATTATTTAAAAAATAATTGCACCCATGTTGAGGAAAGTATGCTCATTATTTATATAGGAAAGTTCTTATTTGTGTTGACTATGAATCCAGCGATAATTTACTTGCACTTCTTAAACTACAATAAGGTAATATAATGATCCTCGCAAAGTGATATAGCAACTTGAGATGTCTAGTTCGAATACGTCATATATATTTACTTTAATGTACGTAATATTTACATTAATATACTTAACGATTACTTGATTATGTTAAGAGTTTGCAAAAATATCTGGCCTAAAATTGTGCAGTGAGTTAAACAATATAGAAGAGTTCTGAAAACGCGAATCTAATTTAGGATGTCTTATGCATACTTTCAATGTCTAATGAGTAGGGTCACCTGATTTTAGTGAAAAGTATTCCGGGCCACCTACAGTTCAATATCATATGTGCGCTAATTCAGCGATACTTTGAGTACTAGACATTTGTCTTAAATAGAAGACATTTGTTACTATACCAAGCCAACCACATTTAGGATAATCTAGGAGTAAACATCTATAATCCGCTGGCAGACGATTAAAATCAGCACCAGTTAAAATCATCTAGTTATGAAAGAGAATCTAAGTTTAAATATTTTGGAAATACAACAAATCACGATATTTTTTTGCGAAAAGTTGGCATCTACGCTAATCATGAATATAGACATTGGACCCATCAAACGTCTCTGAAGCAATATACTATATATACATACGATGAAAAACATGATGTTAATATTACTTTCACGCTTTGTTACAGTTGGGTGTCTGTAAATATTAAATTTATATTATTTCCCAACGTTACATAAATAATATATCCATCCAAAGTGATATTTGCAAATCTGAATATCAACCATGTAGTATATATCTAGATATAGGTTCCGATCAAGACTCACATTGGAGATTTAAAATCTACTTGGATATTAATTTAGGTTTTAAAGTAGTCATGAAAATAATAATGTGTATTTGAATTATAATATTCCTAAAATACATTTCGTAATTCATTTTGTATGAAGGCAGTTTCTAGTATTGATTCAGTGGCGTAAGCCAGAAATTTCTCAATAGTGGGGTTGCACTGACTGAAGGAAGGAAGGGAGATTAAATTGGCATTAGTGGTTCTGTCGTATGTGTTAAGACCAGGGTGTCCACTCAAATTATATTTTAGAATTCCATAATTTTTCCCTTTTTTCCAGACAGAATCTTACTAGTATCCCTGACCTGTTTTCAAAACCGAATATCATATTTTTATAACACATACATAAAAAATGCTATTAGTGAAGTTGAATTAACTTTTAATGCAACAAACCAATCCAGCGGTGCCAATATTTTATTCAGCTCATTAACATTTTTCGCGATATCGCTATTGACTTCACTGAAATACCCATTACAAATACGCAAATGCTTTATGTTTAATGCATAGGCCCTGTTACACTTGGAATAGTTGTAATATTGCTAGTTCACAGTCGTAAAATTGGAAATATTAAAATGCATACGCTCATAATTACATCATCCTGTATTCACACTACTCACAAATTTTGTACAGTAGAAATTAATTACATTTTCCCTGACCTAGGGGAAGATTCCCTGTCATATGAAATCACTTTACGTTTCCCTGTAATATGAAATTCCCTGCTTTTCCCTGTTTTCCCTGAATTATTAGAACAAATGTTACTTAATATAGCCTAATAGCATTCATCATAGTTAATAGCAATTGCGATTTTATAGGAATGTAAGGCTTATTAATAATTTTAATTCTAATAGTTGATATCCGTATGGTAAAAAAAGGACGGGGTATGTTACAACACCCATAGCCCCCCTCTCTGGCTACGCCACTGGTATTGGTGTATGCAGTGCATGCAGTGTCATATATATATTCGTGTATTTTCTGTTTGTCATAATTTAAAAGCAATTCTGAATTGCAGGGTTTGTGGTAAGTATATAGTCTATATATTCTGAATTCCATTAGACATAAAAAATAAAAGGGAAGCATTCTGTGTGCAAACTCTGCCAGAACATTGTCACTTCATATATCAACTTTAGAAAAGTCGATTCACTGTTTCAAAAGAGCGGGAATATTGCTTCCCAATACAACACCATAATGTTTCTGATATCACAGCATTATTTTATTTTAATACCACATGGAATGTCAATACTAGGTAACAAATACAAATAATATTAAGTAGGAAATAAGAATTATTTGCTGTACGTATCAGAGCTTCTGCTGTATGTTCTTACCAATACCTAGTTATTTTCTTTTGTTTTCGTAAACAAGTTACACAAACCAAAATATAAGGTGCCATTTTGTAGAGTACGAACGTAATCTGAAACCAATGTTAGCTTACAATTTTTTCAACTAAGTAGGTTTTGAGATGTGCTTTTAGTGGCCGAGCGCTGCTCGGATTTTTATTTTCATAGCCACATGTGAATACGTAAATTACGTTAGGTGAATCGGCTGAGATGCGTATTGTAAATTAAAATTAAATATTTCATTTCGAAGCCTGTCAGAATACATCAGTATAACTGGCCGAGTACAAAACAGACATGTATCTTATTGAAAGAAAATTTAAATATGGCTGCTATTACCAGAAACCTATCATCCGAGGCCTGAGGTTGGTTCTAGTATTTTATTTTCTCCATGGTCCGAGGCCTGTGGCAGTGGACACTCTAAAGCGAGCTGGCAACGCTGTTCGAAGGCATCACGAGCACAGTCCTTGTAGTTCCGTTGTGCAGAGTACAACAGTGGACAGAGCTCTCTTTACATCAAACGATATGAAATCCTCGACTATGTTGTAGTGCTTAATTACATAGGTTAGTATTCGTTAACGGTCACAGAAATAAATAATTTGTCAACTGCTATGTTTTCTATAAACATGTTAGAATGCCGTAACAGGGTCACTTTCTAACTTTAAAAAAATTAACATACTGAAAAATTCATTTGAATAACAATTTAGTCTTTGGCAGATTCAAAGCTGCCTCATACAGCGACTATTAAAATTATTTGTGTGACTGTTACAACTTCCTACAAGTAAAACGTTTATGTCTTGGAAGAGTTTATATCCCATATTAACCTATGACAATATTTTGTCAAGCAATAAACAGCGGTGTTGTTTATATGGCTTTTTATAAAGAAACTAAAAAACATATAATTTTCTTCAATATTCCAAAATTTTATTGTTTATAATTTTTTAAATTATTTTTGCATGAAATTCTTTGACCTTATTGTAATGTCATAAACATGGATTCGCACAACTAGACATCGGCACATATCTAACACTCCCCCTTAATGGAATGAATGTTTTTAAGAGCAATAATTTAATCTGAAATTTGATAAAAGTATGTTTTATGAATGGTTGAATGGTGTCGTTTCTTTAGATTATTGATGTCGCAAATGACATTCAAATTGTCCAGCCTTGAGTTGCTTCTTTATCTTTGTAACATGATTAATGATCATAAATGTCTAACATTCAGTAGTCTCTTTATGTCACTAAACAAGGCCATTTATCATAGAACGATACATATTCGGAACGTTGGTCTATGTAGGAAATAATAACAGTTTTTTCTTTGTGGATATTTCATTAACAAGATTAGTCTCTTGATGGTAGTGTAGAAGTACTGTAAGACAGTATAAAATTTTTTTTCTTATGTGAAAATATTTGATATCATTATTGCTTCTGCACTTGTCCACTTACAATTTTATGCTTATTACTTAGAAATCATAATTGTGGTTGTTATGGGTAATATTTATTTTCAGCTGATTACTAAAGCTTAGCTTAATATATGATCTTTTTTTGAAATGCTTTTAATCGGTAAAAACTTCTTGTTCTCATACTCATATATTAACTGGAAGTTAGCGGAGGCATATTTATATGTTATTGATTTTGGTAAGTCACACTATATAATCAACGGCAACACACGTATTGTAAAATTTGGCTTCCATACGTGAGGTTTATAATATAGTCGTCCTGTGGCTATGCTACATCGTATAGCACTTGCAGGCGAATAATATATGTATACAGATATTCGGAATGACGTAAGTTAGAACATTCTACCAGACTTTACCTATAAACATCCAAGATATTCCATTTACTAGAAAACATTCCTTATCAGTATTCCATTTGATTACTCCTAGAGACAAACATTTCGAACTCGCCTCGCAAACATGTTACCACCATACCAGGGTATTCTATTTACTACAGAGCCTTCACTGTAAGAAATACTTATGTTAGAACCTTCTCAACTCCTACAAACTACACTTATAACCTTCATTGTAAAATTCATGATATATTGCATTTGTTTGATGGATATAGATATTTTTCTGAATTATATATATATATAATTTATTTTATTTTTTGACAAATTTCGATACATCTATAGTAAATGGAATACCTTAGATGTGTATAATTAAGGGCTGGTAGAATATTCGAACATGCATCGTTCGGAATATGTGTATAAATGTGTTATTCGCCTGCACGTGATATATGACTAAGGTTTATATGTTGTTCATTTCTTTTATGTAAGATGTATATGGAGATACTTATTTTTTAAAGAGTTTTGCATAAATTAAAAAAAAATAGTATATAACCTTTATGAAGTGTTTAATTGCCCATGGCTGTATTTTAGAATTGCTATATTTTTTCTTCGTATGTAACTACATTCACGAAAGGTATACATTGTTGGCATGTTAAGGTAAACCAGATTGGTAGCAAGCAATGATGGATTTGGTATTTACTTCATTCTGTTTTTTTTTGTGTGTGTGTGTAAAGTATAGAAAAGAATGTGTATACTTTTTACCCTAGACATGTTGATTCACACGAGTCGTTGACAAAATGATCAGTGACAGTTAGTCGTCTGCTAAGACGTATGCATAGGGTTGTGCGTGATGGACGATATATGTATATTTTATGTAATGTGATACCTTAGTGGATATGTTCTGTAGTGAACGAAAAAGTTGTTATTCGCAAGGGTTATATGGATAACCTCACAGGCTATCATATTATGTGAATGTGATCTGGTCGGGTGGCGGGGAACAAATGTCTTGTCTCCGACATGCACCTCCTCTAGCGGCAATATTGGAACTAGTCTCGCTCTCCCCTATCCTTCAATTTCATCTTCTTTGCAAGTTGGTCGGCCGTACTCGCGTCTACCGTTCCAGAGATCTAGCTTCTCAAAATACTTGCTAGAGATGCGATTGCAGTCTCTCTCGTTATTTAAACTATTCTATATGATGACACCTGGGTAAATTCATTGGTTGACTGGTTTGGTGGTGTATCTTGCTTGTATGGCCTATCATTATGGCTGTAGCGATGTCTGAAATGTGTTAATAGGGATATTGTAGTGGTTTGGGTTGACTGTAGGCGGGAGTTTATTTTGATGGAGTAGCTTTGTCTCTGATTGTGATGTGCATGTATGGCTGCTAAACAGGAAGGAAGGAGGTATGATGACAGGTGTGATGGTTTGTATAGAAGGTCGTTATATATGGTTTGTATATTATGCTGGTCAGTCTGATAATAATATGAACTCTATGAAGGCTCAACATTGGTAGAGGTGCTTTTAGAATGTCTATACTGTATGACTTATCTGCATGGTTGTGATAGGTAGCTTGTTTTGGTAATATGTTTTGTCAGTATGTCTGACTAGTATGTTTTTGGTTGGTATGGTCTCTTGGAATCTCTGAAAAGGATGGAATGACTTGATGATATTATCTGCCGGTGTGGGCTGGTTTGTATGGTTTTTATAGCTAGTTCATTTTGATGGTAAAACCTATCCGTATGACTTGGTTCTACAATTATTTTCTTGTATGGTTGGTAGGTATAGCCTGATGTATAGAGAATAGGATAGTGCTTTGTTTATTAATACATACATACATTGAAGAGAATCCGAGCAGAATAGTTGTACCTACGAAAAATAGTCAAGCCAGTGAATAATTACTATTGTGTAGTATTTAATTTTGAAGAGAGGTGACCTGAAATGTAATTGGGATAACTTTTTGCTATACCCTGTGTACAATTTCTGTGCAACTTCAGAAAAAAATTTAATAAATTTATAAACAAAAATACTTGAATATTTTTTATTTCTTACTTTAATCCTGTGTCACAACCAATCTGTTATAAACAATCATCTTTAAGAACAGCAACATATTATTTTAAGCTAAGAGCTATGGTCACAAAGAGCTTAAACATACATTCCTGGATATAGAAATGATGCTTGAAAACTGGATTTCCTGAACCTGTCTGCCTCCTAAAGGTTCGCATATTATATTCACCTGTGCTTATAAATATTCACTTGCTACAGCCCGTCTTGCTTTCCTACATAATTATTGAAACGAATATAAAACAAAAATTTGTGGGCACACTATGATTTAATATTCAGACCCTGACTTAAAATAACAAAATGATTTTAATACAGAACATCGCTTGCTTTCAAATAAACAAAAACTGCTCTAAAATATTAGTATTCATAAGCTATACAGGATATTGTGATATTGCATGTCTATACTTAGGTGAAACATTCCTCACATCGGGAGCATGAAAAAGTGTTATATGAACATATGTCCGCAAACGCTTCGTTTCTTCTCTACAGCCCGTAATACATAACGTACAGTTTATTGCCCGCAGACTGGATCATGTTACTGTGGAATGCCACAGAAGCTTAAAGGCACTTGTGTATGCAACTTCAGTGGACGATGTGGTCACCCTTCGTAACCCTGCTGTGGCGGGTTTCGAAACAATCAGGACTTTTCCAGGGATTCATTCATGAATGCGTCCGGGTGAACATACAACGGCGGGTTGATGCGTGATTTCTGCTTATAGAGGGCATTTTGAACATTTCCTTCAGCGCCGACGATAAGCCTCCACACTTGTGTAACTACTTCCCGTGCAGTTCCTAATCTTCTCGGTGTAGTGTCGTAGTGTGAGGTGTCCTATATTGTAGTACAGAAACGAAGCGTTTGTGGACCTATGTTCATGTAACTGATTGAAAACGTATCTATCATTTTTAATACATTCATGAAATTTTACTACGGAGTGGTATGGTGTATTTGTATGTTTGAATGTATATACAAGTTTTATGCAGTACAGGTGATGTGAGCTCGTGGTAGTTCTCTGGTTAGCATGCTGGATTTGTAACCCAGAGGTTTCGGTTTCGAATCTTGTTTGAGTGTAACAAAATTTAATTTAATTTTTTATTTTACCAGCTATTATGGGAAAGTGTGAAATTTCCACAATTTAAATTGGATTAAACTGAATTTGCATTACAAATACATTTTACTGCATTTTAAAAGATTTTTCGGCTTTTTTCAAATGAAAACTAAAATTGATTTAAATAATTTTAATTTCTTTCTAAATGCATCGCTTCATAGATGACTGATTGGCAAGGCCAGCCAGTTGAGTGCATCGCGGTGATTTACACTAACCCCTTCCCCCTGCATAGCGCCTACTGGTGACGTCACTGCACTCTTGACCTGCCGCTGCTTGCTCGCAAACCTGTCGACGTGTGCGTGCATGCGTGGGTGGTTACAGGACTAGGCGACTTAATATTCCTACAAAAGTCAAAACTAATTTAAAATTTCAAAATATTAGGAAATAATATAGATTAAAAATTATCGATTGAAATGATTTTTAAAGTATTAAAATTTGAATCGGTTTTTACAAAATCCTGTCTGGAATGTACTTTAAAATAATTCTTTTGTATCTTCTCATGTATGCAAAATAACATCTTTAAGTTCATAAATAAATATACACACTGACGATTGGCGCACTCTAGATGGCGATGAAGGAACTATGTAGTAAGTGGTGTCGAACAATTGCGAGTAATCATTGGGGCAAATGCGACTAATCGTACGAATGAGAGAGACAAGAGAGAAAGAGATGGAACGAGAGAAAGATACATTCAAGAGAGAAAGAGAAAGATAGAGAGAAATAGGGAGAATGAAAGAGAAAGGAAAAAGAGAAGAAGATGGAATGAGAAAAAGAGAAACGAAAGAGATAGGTTTATAAGAGATGGAATGAGAGAGACCGGAGAGAAAGAGAGAGAGAAAATATGGAATGATAGAGCAAGAAAATTCCAGACAGAATGGTGGTATGACATAACGATAGTATGCATTTGGAAAATACGAGTCTGGTGATATACAAAACTTAATACTTACGTCTTTTAGAATTTCTAATTATAAATACATATTCAATTTAATAAAAATAATTATTAAAATACTTTTATTTTATCGATTTCTTATTATGTAAGTTAGAAGCATTAAGGAAACCACCCAAAATCTTAAAATCGGCAAGTTTTTTGCCTTTATACGGATTCAGTGTGGGCCTATCTTTTTTATTTAAGGGAAAAAACGGGAAATTTGTAAGAAAAACAGGAAATTTTTAAAGGAGAGAAGAGAAATTTTAAAGCATTTTTGGGCTAAAACGTAAGATTTTGTGTGAAAGTGAGCGATTTTGGGGGGAAAAACGGGAAAAATTGAGGTCAAGGTCGATGCTCCGAACCTCTCCCTGATCCCCGTGTGCCCGAGAAACATTATCCTACCACTGATTTTGATGTACCCGCAATGCGTACAAGAGGCGAGCAGCTGTTGTGATCCTGCACTGGCAGGCTGTGTGACATTCCGCCACAGCAGCGGAGTCCGGCTAATGAACATGTTGCGCCAGACTCTTCCACGGCCATCGCCAGTTCTCAAATATAAACTGTATTCGCCGCTGAAGGTTACACTGTTACATTCTACATCCCAGCTCTTGTGCGACACAGTTCTGAGCGGCGATGAAGATTTAAGTGTAGCCTTCGTATACGACGATTGGGCACATATCTGCGTCAGACAGCGGTGTCTGAGCGAACAGCATGCTCGCCTCCAACCAAGGCGAACCGGGTTCAACCCCTGCTGGATCACTCCTGGAGTTCTGCACGTGGGAATCGTGCCAGATGATGCCACTGGTCGGTTTTCTTGGGGATCTCCCGTTTCGTCCACCCTTTCATTCCAGCGCTACTCCATTTTCACCTCAATCACGGCTCTCAAGACCTCGAGCTTAAGAGCCGCCCGAATCTCTTCACTCACTCACTCATACGCAGTCTGCGCAATTCTCTCCGTGTTCTGTGTGGGTATGCTACGGCATGGCGTCCTATGCAATGATCCATGTGCTCTGACGCCAGTCTTCCACTACGACGAAGCACATTTCCTTCTGGGACCATTGTTGCCGAATGCAACAGACAGTTGTGGTATCATGTCGCTTTTCTCTCGTAATACGGCGCAAGGAAGTGACGGTCGTACAGAGACCTACGATGAAACCTCTCGTCAACGTATCCATTTGACGGTACTGAGTGCGGTGGTGCCTTAAGGGGAATGGTGCATGATGGCAGTATATTTACCCAATTTTCGATATAAGTCGTTCTTCAAAGAGTTTATTGAAATATTTTCCTCGACAAGACGTAAATAATAATTTTCCACGCCTTTTTAAGTTGTTGGATTTTCACTGCCTTCATTATTCTCAGAGCACTGATAGAAGAAACGAAAGGATTTTTTTTCCTTTGTCTTCAATCAGAGCTCCGAGAATAATGAACGCAGGGAATTTGTAACCACGTAATAAGATGTTCGAAATTGTTATTTACGTTTTGTCGAACCGAAAATTTCGAAAAATCCCCTGTAAAACATATTGTAACGAAAATTATCTAAATATACGATTTTCGTGCACCAGTGCCCTTAAATGCACCAATACACCTTGCTCATTCTCCAGACACACTTATGGCCAAATGAATTACTTCGCGGGGCCTTGACATCTTCAGTGACAGCTTGACATGCCGGTTGCCTGTCTATACCTCATGCGTTGTTCATTTGATTAGCCACAAACAATAATCACATTCACAACAGGTATATACACATACACTGCATGTTTCACGCTACTGCATTCACATCTTCAGGCTATGGCACTTTCTTGCCTGGCAGTGTATATACAGATACCTTCCGAAACAATGTTTCATACACAAGAAATGCCACCATTAATTTAGAACTCCCAAATACAATTTATTAGCATCAATTTTGTATTACTTCCTTCTTATTTTGATTAGAAAATACATACTTAGTCAGTTTTTATAGTTTTGAAGGTCCTACCTCATTTTAAACCAGTCCATACTCTTTCACAACCAAGGAACTCTGTCAAGTCCATAGACGTGTATTACACACATAATTGTGTAATATTTCGCCTGTAATTTTTTTAAGAGTTCGCTCATTGTTCAAAATTTGATAGATCAGATATTCAAATACCAATAAAATTAGATCTATTATGTTGTTACATCACTTAACAACTTTCGTATTTTTTTTAAAGAGAAAACAAGCACAGCAATAATTCTAAATAACTAATCAAGTTTCATTTGCATAATATGTCACTAAGTGCTTTAATCAATTTTGCTTCCTATCTTTGATTTTTTGTATGTTTTTGGCACATGAAAAAAATAAGACAATCTACAATACCATTCCTCTGTCGACAAGAAAAGCTAAAATCCCACCCTACTTTCCATAAAACAAGCTACAACCCCATTCCACTGTTGACAAGACAAGCTACAATCACAGAATGAAGTTGACGAGATAAGCTACAATCACAGCATGAAGTCGACGAGACAAACTACAATCACAGCTTGATAACGAGACAAGTTACAATCATAGCCTGATGGCGAGAAGAGCTACAATCACTGCCTAATGTTGACAAAACTAACTACAACTCCATCCCACTGTCGACAAGGCAAGCTACAATCATATGCTACTGTCGAGAAAACCAGCTGAAATACCATCCCAATTTTGGCAAGACAAGCTACTATACCATCCCATTGTCAGCAAGACAAGCTGCAATCCCATCGCACGGTCAACAAGACAAACTGCAATCCCATCCCACTGTCGACCAGGCAAGCTACAATTACACACTGATGTCGACGAGACAAGCCGCAATCCCACCCTGCTATCGACGGTACCAGCTACAATCCCACCTACTGTCGACGAGACATGCGACAATCACACCTTGCTGTTGACGAGACCAGCCACGATCCCTTCCCTCAGTTGACAAGACAAGTTACAATCCCACTCCACCATGTATCCATGTCACCTCGAGATAACAATCTATGCCACTCGATTACCATTTTTGGCGTGTTGAACTATCTATTGGGGTTATAACATAACGAGAATTAGTTGTACACTCTAGGCCACAATTAAAAACAAAAACGCATAATTCTAAATCTTTCATCTATTTTTTACAAATTGATATACATATAAGTTTTCATACATTTCATTTGAAAGAATGGAAATAAATCAAGTAAAATCTTGTATATATAACATTATTTAAAGTAATATTTTACAACAACAGCAAACTTCACCCTCAGTCCTGTAGGTATGTCTCTGTTCTTTAATTTTTCGACGAATTTATGGACTTGACACATTATCTATCATCTGACAACAAATGTTCTGAATATCAGTCCATAATTGATATTACATAAATGTAAATTTTTTGCCTTAATTTAGAAGTTTGTCTTTCAACTTTTGTTTCATAAATAGTAACCACTAAAATCTATTAATTAAACTATTGTACTTTGAAATCATATTGCGATACACCTTGGACAGATGTTGATGGTAACAAATACATAAACTGCGAGTTATCATAGCTTCGTCAAACCTTTTCGAGTGGTCCACGCACTTTATTATTTGACATCTCATTAAAAAAATTATTATTTTATGGTTTTTTACAATTTTTTTTGCGCTTTCTAAAGTGTTAACACATTACTAGACAAAACATAAAACTCAGGTATCCTGCTCGCCATAATAATCTATGAAAATATTAGTGAGTATCGAAATGTAATATGGACACTTGCAAAATTTTACAACACTTCTATTTTCGTCCTCGCCGCTTAAACCCGACATGAGCTTCGAAGAGCATGCATGTATATAACCATCCACCGTGTCGTACCATCGTCCATGGCGGAATTGTAAACAGAGTCACTATGCTTGGTCCGCTGTGTTGGTGTCGACCCTACGGAGAAACTCTGCCGCACTACAGTCCGGGTGTGTGGGCCCCCGGGCACGCCACGTGTGCTAGCTCACCTCCCACACGTGGGCAGGTTCACCTTGAAGAAGACGTTGAGCTCGATGAGAGAGGCGAGCACGAGGAAGCAGCCGTACATGAGCAGGCAGGCGTGCCCCACCTTGCGGTCCAGCGAGAACTTGTTGCAGGAGAAGGTGGCGTACAGCAGCATCAGCGTCGACAGCAGCGAGATGGCGCTGTACTCGAGGCCTCGCGAGTTTATGCCCACGAAGTGCTGGCCCTCCGTTGTCGGCAGGAAGGACGCCTTGATGAGCCAGGGCAGACCCAGGCACAGCAGGATGTCGAACGTGTTGGAGCCGATCGAGTTGCTGATGCCCATCGAGCCATGACCTGCGCAACCACAACACGCTCACTTTACCTCACTACTTGTTATGTACAAGACACTCGGTGCCACCTATTATTCACACGAGACTCTGCTGCACTCTATTACAAAATAATTCCTTCGGACTTTCATACAGAAATGTTATCAAATAACTGGCTTTAAGCATACTATCCAAATAAATTACAGTTAAATTTGCATCACATGTTACGGACCAACGAGGGTATTGAATAAATACCTGGGTAAAAATCTTCAATTACATTATCGGTGCTATTTAATTAACTTATAGCAGTGCATGCACTCGGAGGGAAAAACCATTTTAGTATATGTGAAATAAAAGAACATTAGTCATGGTAGATGTACCAACCATTAAAAAGTTATGTCTATTTGGGGAGATCGTAGCCACTGGATAGCTTTTGGTGATGTGAAATAAAATCCCCATAAAAATGTTCCTTATCTAAGAAAAAATCTATCTACTCTAAGGTAGATCGGTGCTTTGGTGGAGGATATACAATGCAGAAAGTATGCTTTTCAAGTTCCTTTCTAAGTATGTATGTACTAATTTTGTTGAATGCTATGATTCTGTCTAGGAAACCACCCTAAGATATTTAAGGTTATAGTCAAATCTAAAGGTTGATCTGTCCAATAATAGCAGATGTCCCAAATTAATTTTTACAGTCGTAAATTAAGAGTAGAGAATCTATTATGGGGAATTTGATAAGAAAATGAGTATTTGATGCTCTAAGTACGATGTTGGATATGTGTGAGTACATGTAGCCGTTCTGCCGTCATCAGTTCCGTTTGCAGCCATGAGCTGTATCTCTACAATTGTAGAAGAAATGGTAATGAGAGTGAGTTTTAAAGTGTTTTTGAAACTGTGAGAAAATTACTGAGGCATAGAGATGATGGAGAGCAGAATTCAATACTAAGCCACAATGTGCATCAATGAAACTATTGCATGACATGTTTGAGAGAAACGGAACTATGTGTAATGTGAAGAAAAGATGGCACAACAGGAAGGAAACAGGAACAGGAGAAGGAAGTGTGGGGGCAGTGTTGCAAACATTCACACATTCTCTCTGATGTCGAAGTCTGTACAGCCATTTGCGTGTGAGTCAGATGTCAGAAAACCAAATGTCAATCGAATTTTAAAGCAAGCAATGTGGATAGGCGTGTTGAATATTGTGAATATGTTGCGATCATGTGCAACGACAATGAACATTTTACTGATGTGATTGTTCGGTCTGGTGAGGCAACCTTTAAATGGAATGGAACTGTCCACCGTCTCAACTGTGTCTACTGGGTCCGTGAAAATCCCCCTATTGAGTAAGAGTAAGTAATTTATCTTTCTGCGTTTAATGACTTGCATTATATCTGCCAGAGAAGTTGTGGGGCCATTAATCTTTGATCGAATGGTTACAGATGAATTTTACCATATTACGTAGCAGGGAAAATGGTGCCGACTGTTCGCCGGCTTTACCCAGCAGACGACTGCTTTTACCAGCACGACGATGCACCTCTACATTACTATCGAGAACATATCATATAGTTGCTCCTGGATGAAAGATTGCGCTGCATGGTACAGTACAGTATGACGTAAATGCTCCGCATTTGATGTAGAAATAATGTATACCGCTCAAGTATAGAGACTTGCGTACCCCATTCCATAGAGGTTGCGCATAGAGGAAACAAAGCAACACACATGACGGGACGACTACTCAATCAGTCATCCGCATGCAGTCGAATAGAGTAGTCTACAAGGTGAGAGTTGTACCAGAAATGTACTCCAACAATGAGAAGGTAGTGATGCTCCTCATCTATGTATAATGCACATTAGTAGATGAATGTGTTCGTATTATTCTACAGTACAGTGTACAACATTAAAGTGAGTTGTACTGAAACATGCACACAGTTCTGTTATACCATTATCAGTAGCTTGGTTTGCTCACTCGTCGTTCATTCTATTGACAGTCGGCGTAATGCTAGTGAGGCCTAGCAACTCTACAGTAAGTATTACTCTGACAATACACACCATCCAGACGGATGTTTTCCCGTCTCCTTGTGAAGGCTTGTGAAGTGGGAAAATTACCAACAGCAACGAATCGTCGTAGAACTCGCACAGATGAAGCTGCTAAAGTTGCTGTTCTCGCTGCTGTAGCAGTTAATCTACATGTCAACACACTCCAACTTGAAGCCGAAATCGGCATTCCGAAAACAAATGCAATTCGCATTCTTAAGTGACATATGTTCCATTCTTATCCTTTACACTCACGCCGAATTGCACGGGAATGATTTACAGAATTGTGTAGAGGTCTCTCAATGGATACAGAATCAAATTATTGCCAACCCGAACTATTTTCGGATATTCTTTTTACCAAAGAATCATCGTTATCCAACTCCGGCCAAGTGAATACGAGGAACATTCATTATTGGGCTATTGAGAACCCACAATGGCTACGACAGGTGAATTTAGCATCAATGAAGTGTTAACATCTGGTGTGAGATGGTTGGAAATAAGGTTATAGGGAAATATTTTGTGAATAGTAACCGAAACGGCAGGGATTATGCCATCTTCATACAAAAAATTATTCCTAATATTTTAGTGGAGATACCTCTCAGAAACAGAATTATAATGTGGTACCAGTACGATGAATACCCATAACATAATGCCATGAAAGAATGTTGTGCTCTGGACCAAAAGTATCCTGATAGGTGGATTGGTCATGGAGAACCAGTTCAGGGACCTGCTCGGTCTCCTGACATTAACTCGCTGGATTTTTTTTTCTTTGGGGTTTCATCAAAGGTGCTATCTATCATGTGATCCAACAACTCCAGAGAACATGCAGGAACGTATTGAGCGTGTTTGTAATGCTCTTCAGCAGGCGACACTGGAGGCATCAATGTTGCCATTCATCCAACGACTGAACTTGTGTATCGCAGCCAGTGGTAACAACTTTGAACCTATTATGTGATTATCTTACCCCTCGCAGTACCCATATGGATATGCTCATTAAAACAGGACCTCTCGGCCAACATACTTTCATATTTTAACGCAGCACTCTTATCCAAAATAGCCCTACTGAGCTTCGGCCTTCCAATAGGCAGGGAAGAGGAATCATGTCCCCTCACCAAAAGGATACAGGGATTAATGCGACCGTTAGCACGTCCGCACATACCGACCCCTTCTATCACAGATGTTATAAGACCCTTGCACCAAGCATGTGCTCTGGCCAGCATTTTACCCATACCCCTAGTTGCTCTCCAGAGCACAACCGGAGCGGTCTCTCCACAAGAGTGGGGATCTATCTAGACCTCCTCCAGTGTACGGAGTTTACCACTGCCAGTACGAGTCCAACCACAATGATCGGTAACCAGAGAGAACCTCCAGTGGGGCCAACCGGTTGTCCCATGCTACCACTTATTTTCCATGGCACTAGTAGTTTATCGATGACCGACCACCCTGTCGGTAGAACATCTAGCGAGCAGAGACACACCCTTCCACCAAAGTCGTTGAGAATGCCTAACTGGGCATAAACCTTAAACCTAATGAAGGGCCGGTCACTCGCCTTTCCCGCCAGGACCCCCCTCATGAACAGGAGGTGATTACAACTGTCCCAGAGCGGCATACTCTTCTGGTACCCAACTCACTGGGAAGCAGCGAGCTGTCCCCTGGTGTCGCGGTACACCATGAAGAGCAGCCTTCACTCTGATTTGGAGAGTGTTATCCTCACTTGGGGTCAAAAAACAGGCAAGCTTGGAGAGCCCCTTCCCAATCTTGTGGGAAGGAGCCGGCTTCCGACCTGCCTTCCAACCACCGAGCTCTTTTCATTCTCCTGTTTTCATCACCACCTCCGGCCAGTCGCCACCTCATCCATCCATTCGGAAAAACCCACTCCGAGTGGACTGCATAGGCCATAGTCCATTCCATGCCTTTGGACTTCTACACACATTGAAGTCCAGACCTTGGACCCCAACGGCCTGAATGCCAAGTGTTCCAACACCTCGCCAAGTGGTCGTGCCTAGGTACCAGCTATCAGCCCAAGCCATCACAGCAGATACCCCTAGCCAGTCACGAGGAAACTTGCAACCCATAGTGAACGGGTGGCGTAGCCCAATTTGCGGAATCAGAGGTAGCACAAGAAGCTTTGGGTCGCCTTGAATGCAGAGAGGCTATAAGAGACGCATCATCCACCCATAACGGATTTCGTGCGGTGCAACTTGGCTAGGCTAATATATCATGGTACTGCCACACCACCTCTCATGCCAAGGACCTTCCTCCTAGGCTACTACACCCCAGGGAAAATCCCGAATGGACAGTACTACAAACGGACAGTTTAATCCTTTCAGGCAGACATTAATTTATGGTTTGAGGTGTTACAAACGAAAAATGTTATGATGCAGCTGTACTTAAGCTCAAAAAAGACTTGTTTCGTTTTCACAGTGAAAGAGCTGTAGGCTGTATGTTCGACTACAGTAATATGAACCAATTATGACCTTGTCCAGTAAGGCGGTTTGCGAATCATTTACCGACAAGTAAAACAATTGGTCATTTAACTTCTCAGTGTACAGTACATATAAAAGATTTCCTACACATGCGCAATATACACAACTGCATACACTGGGTCTGAATGGGTTAAATAGGTCTTGAGGAGCTTCATTGAACTTTTGACCAATAGATATATGGTGTCATTTAAAAAATTGATATTAGTACTCATACCTCACTAATAAATAATGTTATAATGTTGATTCCCCAGAATTATTATTTCCCCTTACAGTTATATGTACAATTTTTGTATGAAACACTGTTTCATTTGGAGCCCCCGGTACGGAATTATTGTGGGTGGTCGAAATAAATGGGACATCTATATATGTATGTGTGTGTATATATATATATATATATATATATATATATATATACCACCAGTATATATATAAATACTGTATATATGTATTGTGTAATCAGTACACAGATGCAATCGGAAACACGTTTAATGTAAATGAAATTGAAGTACAATATGTGTGTATGGAGTATTGGCAATATCCCGCAAGAGCACTGAACAATTACAGGCACACATGGAGGGGAGCATCGCCCCACCTTGGAGTGAGGAATTATTATTTAACAATTAAAAGTTTTATAAACATGTTGATATACTCGTCTGCTGTATACTGGGATATATGTTTTGTTTGCATAAAACCAGCATATCTTTATACGCGATAGTTTTCGCTACGAATTCACTCATATTAGCATAAACTTATAGTGCGATATTGATGTTAATTTTAAAAATTCCGGGGATTGACTTAACAACCTGCTAAAAAGGAATCAGACATGCCACATTGGTAAGTGTGTAGGGCACGACGTTTTCATATCAGTTTATTTTCACGAAATACCAGTTATATATTGTTTAGAAGTAGTAAAATGTAAGGTATTAATATAATAAAGAAAATAACCCACTACAATGACCGTTAATGAAGAAGTATATTTCATGTTACTTTAGTACTCGTAGGAATTAGTTTGTGGAAAAGGATATCACATATCGATATTCATACAACAAAGTGTCTGATTTGGCACCCAACACACAGGTAGTAACAGCATTTTTATAATGCGGAAGCAAATAAGGAACTTTAGGTACCCAACAACTGCATAAATTCTAAACAGTAGTATGTTTACGGGAAGTCGGGTGCAAAGGCACGGCGCACAGCTGAGTGGCACCGCCCAGCTGCAGTATTATGACATCATCCACCCGCCATTCACCTCGCACCTGTGACCTTGAATCCATGCACGAGACCTTAAATTGCATTAACACAAAAAAAAGTTAAGAAAGCAAAACATCGTTAAAAAACATTAAAAATCCAAGAATATATAATGTTACCCAACCTTCCCCTCACTCAGCCTAACCAACATCCCGCACCACCTTCACACGCCTGCCCAGTCATAAAATAGACAAAAATAAAAATAATCGAAAAAAATCTAAATATCCAAAAAAAATTACACTGATGACTTCGACCACAATGTTCGTTGTTGTCGACCTTGAGATTAACTCCAATAATTTGGAACTGGAAAAATGTAGACCTAAAACGAAAATTAAAGTTGGATGTGTGTGACCCTGAGGATAAGATTCTCATAAATATGGTAGAGCATATCCACTGCCTGATACGACGATCAGGAGATGACTAAACCCCCACCACTATATTTCATTGACTATTTTATCAGCTCCCAACACTACCCCACCACCCCTCGCCATTGTCTCAGACCATAAAACTGGCCCCTACTAACTGGTCATAATGAAGGACTATACTGACAAAACATACTAGCCACCGACTGATAGTGCCCAAAATTGACTCCACCCACAACAGATTCCACCCAAAACTAAAACCACCCCACTATGGTACCACCCAAGAATAATGACAACCAAGATGTGACTCGAACCAAGACTAACTCCACCCAAGAAGAACTCCACCCAAGACTAACTCCCCCAAGACTGGTTCCTGACGAGACTGACTGTGCCCAATACTGGCTCCTGCTGAGACCAATTCCTACAAAACTGGCTACCAACCAACAAGGCAAACTGACAATACCACTCTCCTTTACAGAAAGACTGTGATGGAGAATCCCATAGCTAACCTCTTTGAAAAACTTCGCAAAATTTCGCAAAACATTTCAACCAGAGCTGGCCTTGCCAAAGGGTCAAACCAAACGCCCTAACCAACTGACAAGTAAACAACTATATCTTGAAAACGAAGCCTCAAGTTATAACTAAAAATGAAGCAATAAAATGAAACCTCAAAATGAAACCTCAAAATGAAATCTCAAAAGGAAAGCTCTAGAAGAAAAAGTTGTGTACTCACATCCATTTTTAAACAGTTGCTACCAGAACTCGAATCCCTGTCTTACCCAAAGAGTGATTCCGTAAGTAATGAGAATATAATTATTTTCTGAAATGATCTTGCCTAAAATAATTGTGATTATTAACCAATGTCCGAGGTATGCAATGTGTATGGGACCCTACCATACTGCAAGCTATTTTCTTCTACATGTTTTGCATCGTGCATAGGATAAGAAGGAGGAGATGAAACCACTTCAGGGGAATACATCTCAAAGACACGGACCATGAACCAAAACCCTTTACAGTTGCAAAGTCTGGCTGTAACATTCTATAACATGCTCGACAAAGGGAACAGAATTCCCATTAAGGGATGGTAGGTACAGAACACAAACCGAAGGATTGATCGAATGATCGATATAGAGATTGGAATTGATAGAAGATTTGCTGAGTTTTGGTGAGGGGTATTGGTGTGAATTGGTGAGTATTACAGATTATTACTGAAGATTGACGAAAATTTCCCAGGATTGCAAAGGTGAATTCAAGAGTTGGATTGCAGAGGGGAATTGTCGAGAAGGATTGCTGAGGAGGATTGAGGACGAGGATCATGGATGAGGATTGTGGAGCAGGATTATGGAAGAGGATCACTTATGTTTGCTAATGATTGCAGGTAAGGATTGGTGAGGATTACTGAGGAATGTCAAGCATTGGTGAGGATTGCAGACAATTGTGGAGGATGATTTTAAAAGTCAATGAGGATTGTGGAGGGTTGGTGAGAATTATGGACGATTGGTGAGAAATGTGGAGGATTGCTGTGGATTGCAAACAATTGGTGAGGATTAAGGTGGATTGGTGATTATTGTGAAAGATTGCTGAGGATCGCCTATGATTTCTGAGGATTGCAGAGGTGGGTTTGTGATGATTATTTAGGATTGCTGAGGATTAGTGAGGATTGTGGAGTAATGCTGAGGATTGTGGAGGATGATATCAGAGGGTTACTGAAGATTGTGTAGAATTAGTGAAGGTTGATTAGGGTTGCTGAGGACTGTGGAAGATTGGTGAGGATCGCCTAGAATTTCTGAGGATTGCAGAGGAGGATTGGTGATGATTGGTGAGGTTTACTGAGGTTTGGTGAGAATTGTGGAGGATTACTGAAGATTGCTGAGGATTAGCGAGGATTGCGATGGATTTGGGTTGATCGAACCAACGATGCCTAAGAATAGCATGGGGGATAATTCTATCATCCAAGCTGCCCTCATACATTCCAAATCTCAATTGTATATCACTTCTTTTTCTTGAAATTTGAGGCATCGTTGGTGGTATTCGTCTTCGCAGATACTGATGCTGCTTTATTTTTTTCAAATGCCATCCAGTTCACATGCCAGTTTAGCAAGTTTATACTTTATACCAATTTTCAAAGTATCATACATCTTGTGATGCAAATTGCAGTGCATGAGGTGGTAACTGCAGTATGTGAGGTGCTTACTGCAGTGAGTGAGGTGCTAACTGTGGTGCGTAAAGTGCGAACTGTCTAACTGTGGTGCATACAATGCTAACTGTGGTGCATGTAGTGCTTAGTATGGTGTGCGTGGTTCTTGTAGTGTTTGCACTCTATGCAGTGCATGAAATGCATGCAGTGCATGCAATGCATGCATTGGACTCTTCATACAGATGGTTCTCTCATGTCACTGAGCATTTTAAAGGTCGAGTATTATTTTTTCAATTTTTTAAAATTATTTTTAGAACTTTTTAAATTGTAGGGGTTCAAGGTAATCCAGGGTTACTGGTATATGGTCAAGGTTACAGGCACCAGGTAAAAGGTGAAGGTCACCCAGTTCCAAGATGGCAGTTGGGTGACTTCACAACATGGTGGCCGGTCGGTGCCTGGCATCTGTGCCCCATGCATGTGCACCCAACTTCCCATAATTATATTACTTTTAACTAGTAGTGGCTAAAATGTATTAAAAATTTCACTAACCGTAGTTGGAGGAGTGTAGTTTATTGGTTGGTGTTACAAATGTAATACATGTCTTAAGAAAATGTTGCCAGTGTTAAATCATACCTACTTACATTTGGTTGGCATCCAGCTAATAACATAAGTCAGGTCAACTATGGTGCAAACAAAAGTTGCTACTGGCGTACTTGCTGTAACGTTATATTCTGGCAGTGGTTTATTGTTGTTGTATCAGATGCACATCAGCACAATTTATTGTAGAGCTCTATTAGGTATAGTGTTTTTTGTAAAGCTAGCGTAAGTGCAGGAATATGAAGCAATACCTTGCTTGGCCACAATTACGCTGGACACGGCTTCAGGCACGCTCGTTCCCGCCGCCAGGAAGGTTATGCCCATCACAGAATCCGGGATCTTCAACGTGTCACCTGCAGAAATAAAAAAATTATGATTTTATCTTACATCTCGGGAAATAAACACATTTTTTTACAAAATTTGGCGAAGATGTTCTACTGCAGCAGGCCATAGAACTATATGTATTTATTTTTAAGTAGGGCACTCATATTTTCAGAATGTTGGAGATATAATAATTTATGTTATGTGTGCTATGCCTACAAAACTATGTAATGTAACTTAACTTAACTTTGTATATTGGTTGTATACAATCATCGAAATTGCTACTACATTACTGTTTTGTCCACAATGAAAATCACCACATAATACTATTAATGTTTTATGCCATACCTCGAGGGCTAATCAACTAATTCCCACCAAATATTACACTCTGATATTTTAAGTAATTTTTACCAAATTTTCCACGCCATACATTCTACAAAGGGCATGTAGACTTTCACGATTTAAATAGGTCAGCCAACGATGTTCAAAATGGCAGCTTCGTTAGTAATTTAGGGAAGTTTCCCACATATATTGAACAATTTAATCAAATTATTCCAAAATATGTATGTAGACTGTAACATGTGATGTGTACTGACATAATTACTAAATACGAATACGCCTCATCATCACGTGGCGTCATGTCACCCCGAACAGGGTTTGGACCCAGGGCGACGTACTTCCAGAGCCCATCAGCACGCCCGTATGCAAGAAGCGCCCAAGCTCACGGCAGTCAAGGCCATCTATGCCTTTATGTCAGACGTCACGTGTCCGGTAATTAACCCCCATCCCCTCCCCCTCGTCCTTCGTGCGATAGAAGCCAGCCAAACAGCTAGGCAGCTCAGCACTGCTCCTGAGCTCGCGGGAATTACGAAACCCGCATACAAAGGAAAACTGCACTTCCAGCCTGAAGATACCCGACTTGCTGAAGGTAACTGAAGGACCCGCACACAGCCATCCATATACGGGAGCGTACAGTTGATACCAGAAGGTGTTCACAGGATAGCGAACAACAGGTCGCTTATTTTTTCAGGCACTCTCCATGCACACCCTCATGTTAGTGAAATCTTTCGGTGCCCATTAAAGCAATTACAAATTGTTTTGCAGTTGTTACACTGAGGGAGTTTAAGTTTTTTTTATACGTTAAAAAAAATTATGCATTCTCATAGACTTACGCGAAAAAAATTTCCTCTTAATTTTTATTATGTTGCCTGGCCATATTGTTGATGACAGAATAGTTTGAATTTCTGAGATGCGTTGCAATTCTTGGCAGAACATCGTAATATTCTGATCCCACCCATAATTATTTTTATTCCACTGTTGAAGGGGGTTAACAAGTGTTCAACTTTCCTAAAGATATTGAACGGTACGTGTGATAATAATAATATTTGTACAGCAGTTTTAACAAGTTCAAGGTATATCAGCCAGGAGCATTGTAAGTACTCAGTAGCACCTACTTCGTAGTTCGAAGTGATTCAGTAGTTATGCTGACTACGTTGGTATGCGTGGAGAGGAACAAAAAAATTAGCGACCGTTCAATAACATTGCTGTTGCCACTCTGGTATACACCTTATCTACCCTATGGTTTATACTCAGCAGCTTGCTTCACCAACTCGTGTACTGGAGCCATCTGCTTAACAATTTCCTAACGAGAGACCAGCACCTTCTAGAAGACTTCCGGATTTTCTGAAGAAGTCTTCGACCTCCCTTACACTCACTACCACTTTGGTAGTGAAACCTGAGTCCCTTCTGGACAACAGCATAGAATTAGATAGGGTCAGTTGTTATCATAGCTGCCTAACCATATCTGCTCGTGTTTAGTTTAGCCCCAGGTCCCTTAACCTGGATTAAAGGCTGTTCACTATGAAGTGAGCACTTTTGAAATCAACCTTAGAAAAATGTCACTGCTCCTACCTGCATATATTTTAACAGGCGCAATGAGTGACATGTGCCCAGTAAAGTTGGTAACGATGTAGGGGATAGTAGTTCCATATAATAAAGCCGAATAAGAAGTGTTAAGCAAACAATTTGTGATAACTTAAATTATTTCTATCGCTTTATGTTGTTTTTAATGCATTGAAGTGCAAAAATGAGTAAATTTGTACAGTATTTACTTCTCTAATAATTGCACAATTTCACTTGACCAACGCATGAATAAAGTGACGAGGCCCATGGCGATGTTAATTTTACATAAGGCGGAAGAACACACAACGTGTATACAAGTACATCTTAAGCAGGGCTTTCAAAAGTGCTCATTTTACCGTGAACAGCCTACACCATAGTTTACTTCCATTACCGTTTATTGATAGCTAGGAGTTAGTATGGTACATCGTGTATATTACTCTGGGGAATAAACATGAGAGATTATCTAACCCCAAGGTTTTATGTGACTTCCATTCCCGTAGACATAAACGTTTCTAAGAAAAAAAAAGAAACCCGCATCTTGAAACCTCTTTGCCGAAACTAGAGTAGGACTGTGAGCCCCCTTAACCTGGCGCACTTACGTCGCGATACATGCCCATTAGAAGGCCATGCGTACTGTGAACCAGGTACGCAAAGCTACCTGGTGCACATGTATGGCAGAGCTACAACAACTGGTATCACAATCTACGAAGCGGCTAGACATCCAGACCAGCCAACCCACACCATCCACCGCGTTGTTATCTTTGCCGGTTGTTCAGTAGGACGGAGCTTGAGTGGCCTAGCCATGGCTGGCTGCATTCATAGCTACAGGAACGCGTCGTCTGCTCTTCCTTAGGGGGTAGAATGTTGTACCTACCCATATGCCCTTCATCCATCGGAGAAGTGCAAGGTGCAGATCTGAGAGTTCAGCTGCTACTTCTGAACCTAACCAATTGTTCTGCAACCCCGGCAACTTGATATGCCTCACCTTCCAGTTCCCCCCCCCCCCCAGCTCTCTCTTGTAGCCACCATACAAGACAGCCGGCGAGCTGCACCCGCTCATAGCGCACATACGACTGGGACATACAGTATCACTGGGCATCGCCAGCCCGTACTTGAGTCCTACTAGTACCAGCAGTCCACCGTGGCAGCCAACTAGCCCCACCAGCAGCCGAACCACCGCTGCCCCAGGACAGGGCACTAGTTCCAGCCAGTAGTAACAGCAGAAAGAAGTTGCACATCAGGCCAGTAAATCAGCAACAATAGCGGGCTGCATGAACGAAATCATATGGAATAATAAGTACATAAATAAGGACACTAAGCAAAGAATCTATAAAGCAGTAATACGCCCAATATCGATTTATGCTGCTGAGGCAAAGGCGGATACCTCAAAAACTAAACTAATCTAAAGGAGACAAATGATATAAACATTTTGAGGAAAATTGTCCATAAATCCAGGAGAGACGATATCAGAAGTGAAGAGATTAGAAGACAGTTGAATATCAAAACAATAGGGGATTGGGTAGAAAGACGAAGAATGGAATGGAATCAACAAGTGTCCCGCATGGCATCGGACAAAATTGTGGGCGTGGCAAGAGATAATTTACCAGTGGATGGAAAGAGATCGCCTGGAAGACCGAAAAAGAAATGGAAGGACTCTTAATTTCTGGATGTAGCAGGCTGTAAGCCTACTATGAAGAGAAGAAGACGAAGTAACGGCAGCCTAGCTAGGAACTACCCTGCAGATAAACCAGTGTCTGTGTCTACACAAGCAGTGCAGAGAGCCACCAACCCCACACCTGACCTTAGCCAATAAACCAAACTTTGCCACATTGAAGTTAGCCAGTGCCTCTTCCGGGCACTATAAGACCCTTGTCAGACAATCACGTCACCAACAGTTCAACCGATGTCACACGTTGACAGTATACATTAGAAACGCCGTATATAGAGCATCTTATTTTGGCCATTTTGTACGATAGCATGAAATGGGAAAATAATTTTTTTTTTTTATATAACATCTTGGGGACCAAACAACCGATTTCTACCAAATTATTCACACAAGTAGCGCTAAGGCATGTAAGCTTGCATGTTTTAAGTCGCTCAATCATTTATTTTGAAAATGATGGCGCTCTAAATATTTTCTCTTATTAAAACCTATCATTGGAAACATTAGACAGATTAAATACAATGTTTATTTTTCCGAATCCAACTCCATATTGCAAAGCAGTGCACGCTAGCATATTGTACGGGATCTTCAGGGTTCAAGTCCCGGGTAAGGCATGTGTGCGTATGTGATTGTCTCACTACTGTTGCATGTGTATCTGGTTTCATTTCTAATGTGATTGCTTTCAAATAGAAATCAAATTCTACCTACCAAGGTAGATTTTAAGAAGTTGTTTTAAAATTAATTACACTCGTGCTGAGGAATGTAGGCTGATATGTTATATCAGTAATATTTTATTCCACTTTGTTGCCATTTATCTATGTGTATTACTGAAAATTCTGTTTCCATGAATTTATTCACAAGTAAACTGAACTGTAATTTATTGTTAAACTCTGTAGGTTTCAAATTCCCACGGAGTGACACCCCATTGGTAACTCTAAGAGTGTTCTTTATTGCAGCGACTTTTTTCACTGCTTATTTTGAAGTGCTTGTGGCAATAGCATTGTTCGCAAGTCTCTTAGAATTATTAAATATGTATTCGGAGTTAACTTATAAAATCAAGCTCCAAAGTGAGAGACTAAAAAATCTGCGACGCTGCGAACAGAATTCGAACCTATGTGGGCAGAAGTGATTGGACTTCAAGTCAAACTACTTAACCATTTGGACCGGTAGCTAAATCACTCGGACAGGTAGCTAGATCACTCGGGCAGGTAGCTAAACGACTCGGAAAAGTAGTTAACTTGCATGTAATCATTTTTCCAGCATCTTAAAACACGGGAAACTGGAAAAAGAAAGGTACTAGCGCGTTTCCTTGAAAATTAATTTAACATCGTCTTATGTTTCACAGTAGAAAAAATACGAAACTAGAAGAATTAATTTCAAATATTTAAGTTTAGCCAATCACAGATGAGTATACGTTTAAATGAAAACAACATATTTTAATTTTCATTTCAAATAACGAATATTCTAATTTATTTAAGTTTTTCTGCCTCTAAAAATAATCATCAAGTGAAGAATAATATTAAATAACAACCTATTTTTCTATTGGTTTCAATAACATACTGGAAAATGCCTCTTTATTGGTCTCGAACATAGACAGCTGTATTGTTATGGCAACAATAACATTTTTGAAGCAAGCATACCGTTCACTGCTAAAAAAAAAAAAAAAAAAAAACACCTTTACACTGCATGTCATTCTATTCCACAGATTATGGTAAGAATCGTGGACTTGGCTGCTAGAAGCTGTGTATCAAAAGACACTACCATACACTTAACATGAGATATACTGATATTGTCTTATGCACATTCACCTAACAGTTGCTACAGAACTGCCAAAAGAACTGTAAAATTCACGAGTTTTAACAAAAGTGTGGTGTTTGCTTGTATTTGTTTTTAACACGAAATTTGCGCATTTACGAAAAATTACATTTTGAGCAACCTTGTTATATGAAATTTGTATCACACATGCGTTAAGTGTTGTATTAGTAATTGAAAGACCTTCTTGGGTAAACAGAGTGGTAAAGTTAGTGGAAGCTTGGTTTCGACAGTTGTGTAGGAATAAAAGCAGTTCTGCGTCGGGACATTGAGACTGAAGTTCCCCGTGTAATCTACGTAGCGTGCACTCTACGGACCTTACTGCACACATTCGTACTGTACTGAGTACAAAAACGATTACCGTACATTCCCGTGGTCACTTAAAACATTGCATTCGTTTAATAAAATGCATCCTATTAAATTACGATTTCTTCGTCTCTCGCAACATCAATGTAACCTCGTGAATAACAGTTTGATCAGAAAGGTACAAGGTAATTTTTTACAGCTGATTTCAAAAGTGTTTCATAAACATCGAGTGAGCTATAAATATAATACACTTCTAAGATGGCGCACATTGTATTTTTCTAACAAAAATATCTTTAGGAGTTTTAACTACATTTCCAGCGCTTGGCAGAACATAAAGTCTATTCGTTAAGCTGTCCGATGTTTTTATGTTGCGTAGTACAGTGCGTTCACAACTTGTTCTGCCCGCCACCGTAGTTGTCCCAAAACAGCTGTTTCCGTCATCGCCAGTTTGTCACGAGATCGCCTGACTACTCCTTAGGTTCCAAATCACCGTGTACACGGTAGAAACGATCCATTTCTATTGACTTTCGTCTGTGTGCGTGTCCATACGGGTGAAGATATCTTCATATTTACTAGGCGCATGAGCATTCTGGTACTCTAACATCAACCGTTTGTGATTTTCTGCAAGCAGTTTAGCTGTGGAATTAATGCACTCCCGAATCCTAGAATGAGCAAGATATTTCACTTGTACGTATATACATATATTTGATTTCCCAGTCTTTATAAACATGGGTGTCGCATGATATCACTGGCAATGCTGCTTGATGCGACTTCAAGATAAGTTGAAAGTTCATGGAGAAGGGACAGGATAGGACTGGTGAAAGCTGCATAAAGCAATATATGTTTTATCTACCTAATATGAATGTCAATTAGAACACAAAGTGACATTTTCTGTTAAAGGATCCGCCTACCTGGACCTTGTTTCCTCGTCGGAAGCTGAGAAGTGCGGCGCGGGAGCGATAAGGGCTATACTATTACGCATATCAAGTGCGCCATCGCCGCTAAGCTCAAGGCTCTGCAGTATTCTCGTCGCACTGCCTATCGGGCTTGGAGTAGTGACCCTCCAATTTTCTTATGGCAAGCATCTAGCTAGATTCTATGAGGTCTCGAGTATTTCCCTGTGTAGTATATGACGCGTATATTTTGAGATAAAGGGCTTTGAAAACGCCGTTTTTTTTGCTATTTTGGAATGTTGAAAAATTGTGTTAAAATTTTAATGTACCAAGAGTCACACATTTATCAAATTCGTACACTTTTGTTGAATAATATTCATATTTGTTGATAACCAATTGTGGATATTGTATTTTCTGGGAGAAATATGTTCTTCTATATCTCCTAGTTAGGCTATTATTCCTTTTTTTCCCACCTGAACGCCATATTTCTACTATCTGAAATAACAACCATAAAAACGTCATTTTTTGCAACAATGTCAATTCATGCAACAAATGCTACGTCACAAACACTTGCTAAGGTGAACGGTACTACATGATGTGTCCTAGCCATTACAAGTATTTCTTCCCGGTCTTTCATTCGTATGTGTTCGCTAACGAATAGAACTGCACAAGGAGCAATACTTATAACTGCATGTTTATCAACAACTGAAACGCCGACATTAAAAGTATTGTAACCCATTATGTGTTGAGGATTAACAGCTATAGGCATTTTTATTGGAGAATAATCCACATATTTGGTTTGCCTTACCAAAATAATTTCCAAAACCGTCGTGCCAGCTAAGAAAGGGTCTTGTGTTAATGATAAATTGAACTTGAAATTCAATAGTGTAGATGATTCATTTACTTCACAGGCACTGGCTACCACATAGTCATTACTTTCTATTGTGAACCATAGATAATAAGTGTCCTGAATACTAGGTCTTAGATGTGCTTGAAAGTACTTGACATGCCTGAAATATTGTGTTATTTTTGTGGACCAGTACATTGGATTCAACTTCATTAGTTTAGTGGGGAAATGCGTATTTCAAACACTATGCAACACATTGAAGCGGCATGTACGCAGGTATTTTTAAACCTCTCTGTTATGCTTGCGTCACTATGCTACTAGGGCGAACATGTATCGTGAATTCGCACAAGAACTAGCAAAACTTGAAATACTTAAATGTTCACAGTTCCTTTAGCAAATCGGGATCTCAGTTCTTCAGATACTTGCCGAGAGACATTCTGAGGATAACAAAAGAGAGCCCAAGCAGAAACAGAATCCCATGCTACTTTACACGGAGAAAACTTCTCGAATAACTTGCTCAGCTGTCAATTCGAAAATTGCTGAGTTTGGAGTACGAGGTGAGTTGTGGTAGGCCACTCATCGAGCGAAATTTCCCTTTCCTTATACTATATTTTATTAACAGTTGCAGTTATTATAACCATATTGTGTTAAGTTTAAACGGTCTCTACTAAACCCCTCATTTACAAGCAGGGAATAAAAATTAACTTTCTTTAGAAGAAGTACAGTCACCTGGCGGGATAATATTTCTATATGAACCGTAAAATTCACAAGTTAGATGCCTTGTTAACGTCGAATTTTTACACTTTTTCCCTATTTCTGTTTAGCTTCCAATGTTAGAAATGATAAATTTTTACAGGTATGCATGGAAAGGTGGCGTTTATATCACTGGAAGGGAAAAGGTGAAATCAGGTGACGTTATCAAACAATATTTTTCCTCTGGAAGTTTGTGAAAGAACATACAGCACCGGTTTTATTACAGTGGAAAACCGCAATAGTAAAATAAGACGCATGCCTTATAGGGAACATTTACCAACTTCTTTTGGTTTTGTTCTAAGATAAGAAAATATCCTTAACATCTGTCAATTTGTGGTCACTGTAAATCTGCACTGAATAAAAAATGTTAATCTTTCTTTTCAGAGGGCGATAAACTTAAATGAATAACGCTCTCAAATGTCAAGGCATGGCGAGATCACGAGCGAATTAAGGGCGTGGGTCACCGAGAGTTTGTTAGTTTATCACATTCTGTTCAATTGGAAGATATTTCTGTAACTACTTTTCCCTAAAAATTTTTTTTTTTATATCATGGATTTTGCGAAATGACATGTTGAAATCGAATATTTACTTTAATTGTAATGGACAAATCAAACTAATGAAACTATTTGTAAGGAATTTAACAAGGGCAACTGACAGGTATTGTCTCAGTTCATTCAGAGGCATGTTTGGCAAAAGTTATTTTATAAAAAATTGGGGCAGCCAAAAATCAAATTATGCGAGAATTTCCTTTATTAAAAAAAAAATTTAATTGCAAAAACATTTACTTGTGCTATTATACACTATCGACCAAAAAATAATTGGGCACCTGTCCACAATGTTTGCTCGGTGGTTGTCACCCCGTTAGAATCTCGCAGGGCCACCTCTTGCGGCTATAACAGCAGCCACCCTGTCTGGCATTCTCTATACGAGTGATTGCAGGACATCCACGGGGATTCGTCGCCATTACTCTTGTAACCATTCCATAAGTTGAGCAATGGATTTTGGCCGCGCCTGACGACCCCTCGCCTGGTGATCCAATTCGTCCCAAAGATGTTCTATAGTGTTGACGTTGGGGCTCTGGTGTTGACGTCGGGGCTCTGGGCGGGTCAGTCCAATCGACGAACATTGTTGTCGCCGTACCACTGCATAGCAGCCCTTGAAACATGGCACTTGGCATTGTCATCCCGGATGTGACATGGGTCCATTTCGTAAAAACGCCACAAGGTTGAGAGCATTTCATTATCCAAAATGTTACAATAGACCTCCGTGTTCATGCTACCATGGACAAACACCAGCGGTCCTACTCCGAAGACCGTGAAACAGCCCCACACTATCACTCCACCACAACCGAATTTTCTAGTTGGCACTATACACTCCGGCAGAAGCCGTTCTCCGGGTAGACGCCACATCCATACACGTCCATCGGGCCGCAATGATGTAAATCTCGACTCATCACTCCACATAACCGATTGCGACGGTCCAAACACCATCTTAGTCGCCGAGTTTTATTGCTTGTCGTGACATGGGGCTTATGTGCAGCTGCTCTTCCGAATATCCAAGTCGGTGAGCCTCTGTACGCAGTGTTTCAATGGAAACCGATACTCCTGTTGCTGCATGAAACGCCTGTCGGATGGTAGCCATGGGCTGTGCCCTATTTTTGACAGTTCCACGTTTCAGGGTTCTGCGATTTCTGTCGGTCAAGATTGGAGGTCGCCCAGAACGTGCAGCATTGGCACAATGCCCATCGACCTTCCACTTACGCAGGACGAATGCGACCGTTGATTGGGGTCTGTTTACCCTCGGTGCAATCGCCCGGCTAGACAGCCCACTGAGATGGCAGCCCACAATCACCCCCTTATCGAAGTCCGATAGCTCTGTACCTCGTGCCATCTCCTTGTCTACTGGTTCTACACCAGCCCTCAGCGTATGGCGGCCACACAAGTCAACTGACGTACAGAATTACCTACTTCACGGGTGCCCAATTACATTTTGGTCGATAGTGTATATACGTATGGAAGTAACACGTGAGAATTTTTTCAGTGCGAATTATTTCATACACGCTAGAAAATGTTTTGTACTTTTACAAGAAAAATTCTTGAAAACCCAGTTGCCAGAAAAATTCTTTGTAAAAATACAAATAAATTTTCTTGTAAAATCAGCACAACATTTATAAGTAATATTACAAATGATAGCCTTGTATTACAACTGAATCATTGAAAATTGTAAATAAAATACCTTTTATTTCTAGAAAACAAATGTGATAAATTATTAACAGAGAACTACTAAAACAAATTCAAAATACACTTTAGGGGAAAAAAAATTACTTTTCGTCAGCTCGTGGACAGGAACCCACAGCCCTTGTGTTACTTATCAGCACCGTTAACCACAAGACTAACTTAACTCTCGCGCCTTAAACTTAATGTTACAGTAAATACAGCAGCAAGCTCCTACAAAATATTAATGATATTATTTGGTTAAGGAAGAATAGGTTGATTTATTACATTTTAACATTTCTGTTGTTGAGTTATGAGATTTGGAAGGTCCTTAATGAGGCAATGGGAGCTAATTTAAGAGTTCTGTGTAGTTCGGAAACATTAAGAGTTATTGAATAATACGGTCACGTTTTATTAAAATTGTCTTTTTATTATGATTATTTGAATTGTTTTAAGTGTTTTACATTATTCAATTTTGAAATGCATTTCTCTTTGACCGCAGCTACACTTTACGTCACACATAGTTTTTGCCCAAACAGCTGTATACGGTTATACTTTGTTGAGTGTCCGCCATTTCGCTGAAGCTCGTAGATACGGCTCAGTATAGTACAAACATGTTTTGAGTTCTAATACAAATGTGGACCTTGTAGTTTTACAATGTAGTAGTTTTACAAGATAAATCTTTGTACTGTTACAAGCATTTATAAAATAACAAAGTATTTCTCAGTAAAAATTTTAAGAATTTTTACAGCGTATCTGTCCGTAAGATAGTGTTAACTATTCCTACAGTTCTAAAACAATGAATTCGTGAATTAGAAACGTGTTTATGGGAAATCTATGAGCTATTTTTTTGCGAGGAAACAGTACTCACTAATAATCTCTAAATATTGAACGGAATGGGGTACAAATATATGTAATATTACGCATGTTCTCACAGCCAAAACCCTTCACGCAAAGAACAATAAAAATAAAAATTGTCCCCGAGTTCACTTTCGCACACACACACACACACACACACACACACACACAAATACACACACAGAAAATAAAGGTGGTATGATAATTACATTATATACAAAATTTGGTTTTCTTACATTTGCGCTATTAAAACACACTATTAAACTTAAGTGAGTGATAATATAATAAATGCGAGGGGTTTGGGGGGGGGGGGGGGGTTGACCCAGGGCGAGGCAACACCCTCCGAGTGACGGGCTGTCCAGCTGGGACCCTTAGGTGCCCGTCATCCCTGAACGTGGCATGAAGTGAGATCCTAGGATGGAGCAAGGACGCGGAAACGGAAGTACCCCGAGAAAACCCGCCGGCAAGCGGCATCGTCCAGCACGATTCCCAGATGCAAAAATCCGGGAGTGAACCCGCAGGGATCGAACCCGGATCGCCTAGGTGGGAGGCGAGCACACTAGCCACTGTGCCACCGCGGCCGCAATTGAGTGAAGAATTGGGGTCTTTTAAAGTATTTGCATTTTATTACTGCAACAGGCTCTCAGACAGGGATTATGGATATTTGTTTCAGTATAACGTGACTGATTCCGTACACACTTTCCCTTTAGGAAACGGAAATGGTGAGTGAGGAACACTTTATAGTCATGAATCAAATATATCAAGTTACAAAGTAGAAATCATTGAAAGTCCACCGATAAGCTACCACTAACAGGAGAATAAGTTGGGTGAGAGGTAACCAAGACATTAAAAGTTGTTTTCACTCAAACTTGGAAAGCAAGGAAATAAATAGAGAAATTCGGCCATCAAAATAATTAGTGAACTGCTACTGATGTACAACGGTTAATTTTACATAGAGCTATTAAATTGCGGGCCAAGTTCTTTCACTGAAGGAAATGCACATTGAAGGCATCTGATTGGAGAAAGCTCATAATACGGAAGGACTTTTGTTGCCAGTGACAACCATTATGTTAGCCGCATTATAACAATATCCTCTTTGAGTTCATCACGTCGTGAAGTCTGTCCACGGTGGTGACAGACCTACACAAAGGAAGCTCGTGCATTGCTCTCTAATGTTGAGACAGATAAAGATATTTGTTGTGCAAGGTTAGATGAGGACATTGTGCTTGGTGTGGCTGACAGCATCAGCAGTCAGTGTAAACATGACAGAGAAGCACTGAATGTTCATCAAAAAGAAGATATATTAACAATGCAACTATGATGAAAAACAAGGAGAAATAAAACAAAACACCCTACAGTCTAAAGTAAATCATTGGACGTACAAGTGAGTGAAGTGTTTAATACTCTGTAGATTGGCATCATAAGATTAATAAAAATGTTGCTTAATAGACAACGAATTACTACCAAGTGTAAAATGGCCGAGGCGAACAAGGCAAGTGTTCTAAGTGTTAACGGTAAATCTGAGCGAAAATTGGAGAAAATTAAAACAATATTTTGATATCTATACAGGATGAATCGCTAATGTATGCTAACACGGCGTGATGGGAATCCTATGGACAAATAAATTAGGGAATTTACACATGACATGGGCCTAAAGTGATTTCTGACGGTGGTAGATGCCCAGGAATGTTGCGACTGGGAATGTGTTATGCAGAGATAAATTGGAAACCATTTGCTATTAAGCAACTAAAATTGCCACACAGCAAACGTTTACGAGGCAGTTTACCACACTAAAGGGCGTTACAGAGAGTACACCATTTCATTCATTAAATAGGGTTGGCAACCTCTAAAATCTCGTAAACTTTGTAACGCTGTGCTTGAAGCAAATTGAAATGACACGATAGTAATCTGCATTAAAAGAGCAATAAAAAGGCCACCTTGGTAGTATCCGCTAATCCTCAACGTTTCCTGAGAAATTACGTGTTTAGTTGGAAAGCAAACAAAAAGGCTGCCTGGGAGGTAGGCAGCCTGTATAACTGCTGTGCATGACATGTGAACAGATACCTTGGCTAATGTCCCTGCCCTTTAGCAACATCTTCATAAGATTGTGGACAGCTGTGAAGTTACTGCCAGCAAGTACCTCATTGTATTGGTTCCTGTTATCTTACAAAGTGATGACGAGGTTGCCAGCCTGCTAGCATTGCATTGGTTGTTTACACTTCAGATCATCGGCGTTTGCGTGAAACAGGAACCGTATATACGAGCTACCACGATGTAGGCCGACGACTGTTAGGCATCGAGCACGACGTATTGGACGACGTTGATACCAACCCATGTTGCCTGCACTCGAGGAATGTTTAATGTAATAGACGTATCACAGTCTAGAGTATGTAGCATTTTTATGGCAAGACAGATTGCAAGCATTTCACTATCAGCCAGTGCAGGCATTTCTGCCCTCTGCTCTACCTGCCCTTTAAGGCCAAACTAGCTACATCAGAGTTTTCTACGGGACTGTAATACTAATTGACGAAGCATCCTTCATGAGGCAAGATGTTTTCAACTTCTACAACGAACATGCGTGGGCACACATCAACCCACATCCAGTACGGGTATTCCACTTACAAAATCTATTTTCTCTTGAAGTTTAGGCGGGGATTATCGTTGGGATGCTGACTAGGCAACACATACTTCTCACATGGCTATTTGGAGATTCCTATCGGTACCTCTTGCACGATGACCTGCAACAACTACGTGAATATGTATCACTGAATCTACGAGACGACATGTGGTACATGCACGATTGTGCACCACCACACTTCAGCTGAGCAGCAAAGTAGTACATTTAGGCACGGTACTCGGTGCGATGGATTGGCAGAGGTGGGCTAGTGGGTGGCACCCTGATCACCTGACCTAAACTCAGTCGACTTCTACATGTGGGGTCACTTGAAGCACAAGTGTATGCAACTGACGTGGACAATGTGGAGGATCTCTGGCAACGTATTCAAGATGCATGCTGTACTGTACAGGTTAACCCCAGTATGTAGCAGCCTGTGCTCAGGCATGAGTGTCACATTCGTGCATATATGGATATTGGTGGCTCACAGTTCGAGCATGTACTGTAACCTCTTCGCATTCCAAATAAAGCACTTATACTCGAAACCGCGAAACCGGTGTTTGGTTTTTTTTTTCGACCACACTACGGTACCATCATTTACTAAGGGGTCATATACCTGCATAAGAATAAAGACATGGACCATATTGTCAGTTGATATGTCTTGTACTACAGTGAGTGGCACAGGCTACCTACTGCCCAGGCAACCACTAATCTGCCATCCAACTTAAAGTGTGATTTCTGCATTAATGGTCGGGATTAGCTGATACTGTCAAGGTAACAGTTTCGATTGCTTTCTGCATGCTAATTATTAACATGTCATGTGAATTGCTTCAAGCATAGGGTTACAAAACTCTAAGCAGTTGGAGGTTGCCAACCCTCTATTTAATGTATGAAGGGGTGTACAATTCGTAACGACGTTTTGTGTGGTAACCTGCCTTATAAACGTTTGCCTGTATGCCAATTTTCATTAAGTGATTTTCAATTTATGGTTGCATAACACATATCCAAGAACAATGTTCCAGGGCATCTACCACCCTAGGAAAACACTTTAGGTCCTATGTCATTTGTAATTTCCCAGTAGCATAAAAATACCGGTTCTAGTCCAGGGGCTGGGGGCTGTGGACCCTGTAGATCCCGGGCTCAATCTTGGATGACGACACGAGAGCCGTTTTTCGCACAGTTTCGTACAGAAAATGTCCAAAATCACCGCAAATGACTGCAAAACTGCCCAAATTTTGTACAATAAACATGTTTTTCGCACAATTGTTGCACAATGAAGCTGACTTTCAACTCCCCAAAAGTACCCTTATTCAATCCATCTGGTATGAATCCTCAATATGGCGCTGACTCCTTCAGTGTGAAGTCATGGGTGAAGAGTCAGCCTGACAACATTTCCCGCTCTGGCATTCCGGTTGGTATTCTATAGGTGCTCCCAACCAAGTTTTCAGAGTCCTACCAAAAGTGTGCACATCCTGCTAACGCATTATGTGTGGAGAAGGAGACCCCATTCCAAGGCACCCTGCCAGCCTCGAGTAAATTTTCACCTATGTCTACTTATAAGCATAGGTGGCTGTAAATTCCGAACCATTTTAAATACAACCAAAATAATTACATAGGCATCAACCCCGACAAAGAAAATGAGAGAGGGGTCAAGTAAGACCTATGTCAACTTATAAGTATAGTTCATTGAAATTTCCGAATCATTGAAGTTATAGTCGCTAAATTCGTAACATAGGCATCACCCCCAGACTACAAGAAGGCTAAGGATGTCCTATGTCTACTTAAAGGCATAATTGACTGTAATTACTGAACCATAAGAGATACAACATGATAAGTAATGCTGTACGTCAGTTGACCACCAAAATCATAATGTAGGCACTGCCCCAGACACGCAAAAGGGGCGAGGCGTCAAGTTTGACTAAAGCTCATATATAAGCATAATTGGCCTATCTTCACAGGTGCTCAATTACTTTGGTCGATAGGTATTAATTGGTCGAACACTGAGATATTCTTCACAGAATTCAGTGTGAATTATTTCATATACGCTATTTCATGTACTTTTACATGAAAAATTCTTGGGCCATGCTTGATCTGAGGTAGTGCACTTGACCCCTCACTCCTTTTCGTTGTCAAGTTTGACCTAAGCACAAATATAAGCATAGTTGGGTGTAATTTCTGTACTATTCGAGACACAACTACCAAAATCATTACATAGACATCACCCCACTCACAATGAAAAGGATCGAGGGGTGCACTACCTCGGATCAAGCATGACCCACGATCAGATATAGTGCCTATGAAATTGCAACTGCAGATGTTGCATGCACTGCATGAAGGCCACTTTCCTGCAGGCAAAATCAAAGCTTACGCTCGCAAGTTGTTGTTATGACGTGGTATATCTGCTGATGTCGAAAAACATGTCTCGGAGTATAGGGTGTGAGAGGAGTATAGAACGTCGAAGAGAAGGGAACCACTTATGCGTCACTCATTTCCCACATCACCCTTTGAAAAAGTGGTAGCAGATAATGCTGGCAGGAACTATCTGGTTGTATACGATTACTTTCCGAAGTGGTTGTAAATTCAATTTCTAGGCTTCTGGGTTTGAGCTGCATCGTGGATTTCTTTTCCAACGTTTTGGCAGTCGTTGTAGCTGAAATCATCATCAGCGAAAAATACCTAACCAATTGAGATTTGACGAAGGAAGGCCTTTGACAGTCCTCAATTGGCTCAAACCCAAAAGCCTAGAAATTGAAAACAATGGCTGCGAAAGCCTGCGAAATGGTTGTAAATTGTTCAACTGGCGAGTATACAGCAGCCGACCAGTATCATCAGTGCCTTCCAACCGCTGCCGTTCATGGCCAACAGACTCTCGGTGCATGCACACAATACATATACGCTACGGTAGTTACCAATGATGGTGATCATCCAGGCGACGACGTACGAGAGGCTGCCTATCCAGATGATGCACATGATGAATGTGAGTGGGAACCATCGCTTGAACCGCGGCTTCTCACAGTCAGGTATGGTGACGAGGAAGACGAGGTGGATAGGCCAGACGAGCACCCAGGCCGCCTGCTTCCACGCCTTCTCTGTCAGCGGCCACCGGAACAGTGACGTCACGCCCAGCACTACAACACATCAACTATAGTCGTCTACAGTCCATTCGTAGTTCATTCACACTGCTTGAATCGAACATTTGATAAATCACCCCATGTATGATGCGTTTGCTTGCTTTCTATATATTTCGTGTATTACATGTGTTTTATACTTGTGATAACATATGGGTACCTTATTTTATATTACATAAAATTTATAATTCTATTTTTGTATAAATTAATGTAAATAAAAACTGGGAGAACAAAGGTTTGTTAGTAATGCCTAGTATGAAATAGTTCTTCTGAAAAATTTTATTACCCTTGGTACACACGAATGCAGTGCGCTGTCCTGTTGGAGTAATTTTTTCAGGCTCGTTTAAGCTTTGTTTGCATAAAACGGTGTAGTAGCCTGGAAGTAGAACATTAGCAATGCTTCAGGGAAGTTGGAAGTAACCGTGAATGGACTATACAACTTTTAAAACACCGTCAGTCCCATTCGGGGCAACTGACTTCATGAGATAATTTAAAATAGGGTTATGCTACTACATTCTTGCTACTGTTTCGTCACAACACACCTTATTTGTTCGTCTCTCTCCTCCCGGTCAGGTTGTTCACAGTTAATTGCAGATATTAGAATTTCCTGTACTCTGTTCGTTCCTTAGAAGGAACTTCTGTGGTTTTATCAGTAGATGGGAATGGCCGACTTCGGGGCAAGGTCTGGGGGCTGTGGCTCCACCCTCATAATAGATCCACAAGATTGATTCCGGCGTCCATCTTGTTTTTTACAATTTTGTGTCCGGCGGCCATCTTTGTAGCCAGTACACCACAATTTTGGATCTGCCATCTTGGTAGCCAGTATGTTATTTTATCCTGCTCTATCATTACAGCTTGATTTTTCCTTCTCAGTCGTTCCATCTTGTTTTTTCCTGCTCTGCCATTCAATCTTGAATTTTCTTCCTACATAATTCTATGGGTTTTCTTCTAATGCTCACATTTCCTTTTCCCTTCCATACTCTTTCCTTTCTCTCTTGTCGCCTTCCTGGGCCGAGCTTCCTGCCAGGGATGCTCACTCGTCTGCCATCTTTGGTTCCTTCATTTCACACCAGGGGCGCTGGTGTATATGCCATATTTGATTCCTTTATCGTCCCCCAGGGAGGCAGCACACTGGTCCGCCATCTTGATTGCAGTATAGTTCGTTCATTTCCTGCCAGGAAGTGCTGGTGTGTGTCCGCGATGTTGTTCGTTCCTTCATAGTCTGCTAGGAGGTGCTGGTGTGCGTTCGCCATCTTGTTTACTGTAGATTATGTATTTTTCAGAGCTCAAAAAATTCTAGCAGAGTGTTGCAAAATCGAACCGCCAGACCTTGGGTCGCCAGACTAATGCCTTAGAGCGCTCGGTTATCGTGACATGAACTGTGACAAAGGTTTAAATATAGTATAAGTTAATATGTGTTTATGGAGGAAGAAAATTTCAAAAATTTCAAATTATTATATCTATAATTTTTATCGAGTGGCATTTGTAGGAGCTGGAATTTTCAAGGATAATTAGATTAATTTTCATGGCCACCGATTAGGTAAAAGTGTATTTTTATAAAAAATATATGCGTATTTAATTAATATATTTTTATTTCACTTCTAAAATTTTCAGACATAAGTGTATAGAGCGACATGTCTACGAACTCATATTTTCAAGAAGAATTCGATTATGAGATCACAACAGCCAAATATCCAAAGCATAATTTTATAAAATAAAATTTATGTATATCTGTTTATGTATATTTTTTATTTAAACTTTACTAACAAGTGTATGGATTAAAGTGTCTACAGATTCGTATTTTTAGACACATAAGAATAAATAGTATGATTGTGTGACTATGACAAGAGCTATTTTGAATTTTATAAGCATATAAGTATATTAGCAAATATAACAAGTTTTATATATTTTCGAGCCCTTGTATTTTCCAGTCGAATACTAAAGTGACATTATGGACTTTGATTATTCGCACATTTCGGTAGCAATATTAAATTTAGTAAGCATAAGACGGGGTTTGTTTATTCTTTAGATTAATTATGTTACCAGTCTGAGCATCAAATATAACACAGCGGTTACCTTACCACAGGCAATTTTTTAAGTGTGATATTTCTATATATATACCCCCACAGACATTAGCATAGTTGGCTATAATCACCAAACCAGTTAAGATATAGTTGTCAAATTCATAACATAGGCATCGCCCCCTAAAACGAAAAAGGTCGCAGGTCAAGTATTATCTAAGCACACTTATAAGCATAGCTAGCTATAATTTCCGAATAATTTAAGATATAAATAGTCAAATAATAACCTATGCATCGCCCCCGACAACGAAAAACGTCGCAGAGTCAGGTATGTCCTAAGCCCACTTATAAGCTTAGTTGGCTATAATTACCGAACCAGTGCTTAAGATCTACTTGTATGCACATTGTGTATCCCTCCACCTTTTGTAAAATTAACATTGCCATGGGCCTCATCACTTTCTTTGTGTTTCGGTCAAGCTAAATTGTGAAATTATTATAAAAGGGTTGCGGGGTCAAGGTGAACCTAATGATTGCATCGGTTAAGCTAAATGAATAGCATATAAATAATTTATACACTTTACCATTATTTTACAGGCCTAACATAATAAGAATACATAATATTTGATACATGATCAACTTATTCTTCATTCGAGCAAAACGTTTACGATGACAGTTTTTGCGCAACAATTCCTGCAATTCCTGCATTTAAGACACACTTATTAGCATATACCGCGAGCAGTTATCACATGGGTAAGTCTTGTAGAGAGTGGTAAATTGACAGTTACTATCTTCATGACATTTGACACTGGAGCTGTTAGCAAATGTCTTGCCGCAATACTTGCACTCACTTCTTGATGAACGACAAACATTGCCTTTCCACTTCTTGTTATGTATATACAGGTTGTCACAGCAGGTAAAAACACAGCATCGTAGTTATCCCAGTGAAACACTGTGTATGCTTGGCACTATACGCAACGGCTTCTTTCATGTTGCATGCATATCAGATTCTACTAAAATTGTTTCCACAGTAGTAACATTGATTCTGTAATACTTGGAGCGATTCTTTAGGGTCTCTTGCTGTTGATGATGTCAACGGTGTTACAGATGGTAAAACTTCAACCATTGATTCCATATTCACACTGTAGCAGAGTACACAATCGTACTAGATGAATGTAGCCGTAACTGTCTGCTTTCCACCACCACACTCGCTGGAGAAATGCCATCCACTTTACATTATGCTCGCTTGTATACTATTCATAGTAAATGTTAGTTTGCATTGCCCATCTCTGGATGTTTCAATTGATGACTGCTGGCTGTGTGATGCATACATATGTTTGGTTGCTGGACTGAAATTTTCTACCTTATACAAGAGTGCTTAGTCTAGCCTGCGAATTAGATAATTCGACTTTTCTACTTCTTTACTCTCGTTCATCTTTTGGTATTGGAGGGGCACTGTTTATTGTTGCTGCTCGCTCCCGTTGTGTGTCTTACACCAGATTCTGGGATGTATCGTGTCTGTAACAATAGCGATATCTTGACAACATTCTACATAGTCAAGAATTTCTTCGTCCTGTTGTAGATAGTCAGGTAGGTGTTTGTAGACGAATTTCATTTCGTATGTGCACCCACTCTATTTGCCAAGAGCGGTAAGTGACTTAATCTTTCCATATGCCACAGTAGACAAAAAATTTTCTCACTGCTATAACTGCGTAGCATTATTTTCATTATTAGAGAAAAAGCAATTTCGGATCGATGTGTGTTGGCACGAACTGTTCATGCAGACCTGAAAGTGAGTAAGGTGGACAGAAGTGATATCGACTACCAATACCAGTTTATTCGAAGTGATATTTTATAAAGAGACATGCTAATATTAGAAGCTTAATGTATTAAAATGAACTAAATTGCTACCTTGTAAATGGACATACATGTTTAATATGTTATTGCAATGGTTGGTAGGTGTTTATAACAGATTGTATCAGTGTGTAGCAGTGGTGTACTTAAAGTTCCCACACTTCACAACGAATTTTTTTTTCTCACTTTATACAACGTACAACATGCGATGCTCGTGCAATATACGCGGGTTGTTAGAAGTGTATAACTATATACTCCTATAATTTTTATACATCTGTTTGCCTCAGTATGTAGCACTAACATCTGTTTTACAAAGCTAATGGTTTAAATGTATGCTAATTCGTATGTGCGTACAGTTCTACACTATAAGTGGTACATATTTAATTAAGTATATGTACTATTTGCTTTTATAGAGTTGCCTTACAGGTTCCCAAAATGATAGTTTATCGCACAACGTTGGTGGGGTCGAATGCATTCTGCCGCTAGTGATGTGAACATTGACTGTACTGCAAATACGATGGTTTCATTTAGCATACAGTGTACGGCATTCGAAACATGTATAATGTGATTTTGCTGGGTTGTAATCACTTATAACTATTTTCCCTCATATTTAGTTTGTATATCTGTTTGTATCTGCGTGTGCCAGTGTTATCCTTATTCCCACACTTCACTGTGGCATTTACTTCGCCTAAATAACTTACCTTGCTCGATGCTCGTGTAATAATGGCTGACTGTTAATTGATGCTCGTAATGGTCTTGCACACCTGTCAGTCCTTTATACATCTTAAACGGTTCGGAAATTATAGCAATTTGTGCTTCTAAGTGCACTTGGGAAATAGTTGACTCAGTGACACTTTTCGATGCTTATATTTACACTTAGGGCATACCTGACCCTGCGACTCCTTTCGTAGTCTGGGGTGATGCCTATGTTATGAATTTGACTACATTGTCATAAATAATTCGGAAATTAAAGTCAACTATGCTTATAAAAGTGCTTAGGACATACTTGACTCCGTGAATCTTTTCGTTGTTGGGGGCGATTCCTATGTTTTGAATTTGACGACTGTATTTTAAACGGTTCGGAAATTGTAGCCAACTATGCTGATAAGTTCGTGCTTGTTATGTATAGTCATATTGCACATAAGACATGACCAGTGGCGAGGTAACCACTGTGTTGTATTTGATGCTCGGACTGGTAACTTAATTAACCTGAAAATATATATAATCGCTTTTACACCTACTTAATTCATTATGGCGACAGAAAAGTGCAAATAACCAGAGTTCGTAATGTTACTATAGCATTCAACTTGAAAACACATGCCTCAGTGATGCAAGATATATTATCATTTATTTGTAAGTTATCTAGATATATCCTTAAGTACAGTACTAAGTATTAATAAAGACTCATTAATAATGTGATGGTATGTTACTCTAAAGGAAGAGAGAGAGAGAGAGAGAGCAGTTGTATGTATGTATGCAGGGAGGAAGGGAGGGTGGGAGGAGTGTACGTACGGTTGACACTCTCGGCGTCCTGGTTGTCGTCCTGCGCCATGCGGTCCGTCGACACCTTTATCCTGCCGTTCTGCTGGAGCTGCAGCTGCTGTTGCCTGCTGGAGTCGGTCTGCTGAGCCACGACGCCCGTCTCCCCGCACTCTGCAACACAACACCATCCTTCGTCATCTGCCTCACCCCCGCCACTCTCCCCTCGCAACAACTCGCTAATGCAAACGATTAAACCCGCGGCCATAGAAGACAGGTCTGGACAACACTTGCTCGGAAAGTTGACGCCCTTATTGACCCACATAGTTCATGAACCCAGCCACAGAGCGCTGCTACCGAAGTAGTGCTCTTGAAATAGGGAGGGAAATTGCAAATTTTTCTTAAAATGGGAAAATGGCGTTCGCATCTCTATGGTGTTATCCCTATACCAGCAATGCTAACAACACTAGTTTGCTTGCAGCGCTCTGCGGCTACTGCATGAACTAAATCATTCAATAAAGGGGTCAATTCACTAACATTGTTAGATAGGCGAGTATCCAGACCTGTCTTCTACGGCCATGATCCAACCTATTATGTTAACCCTTTTAGACCAAATTTAATTTATGGTTTCCATTGCTGCATTTAATAAATTATTTTATGCTCGCTGCACTTTAAGTCGACATATAATTTGTTTCTTTGACAAATCCAGTGAGTTGCAGGCTTCGTATTCAGCTCTAAAGGCTTTTCATGATAGAATGAACAATTTAAGAATTAACCTTAGAAAAAAGTTGCTGCCCCTACATGAGTGTATTTAAATGGCCGCTGAGTCAAATTCGCCCAGTGAAGATTTAGTAATGATGGATTGAAAGTAGTTCTATATATTAACGTTGAATAAAACGTGTTAGGTTACCATTTGGGATAACTTAAAATTATTTCTGTCTTTTTGTTTTTTATGCACAAAAGTGTAAAAATTAGCAGATTTGTAAAGCATTTCCTTTATAATAATTTCACAGTTTCGCTTGACCGACGAATGGAGAAAGTGATGAGGCCCATGGCAATGATAATTTTACATAAGGCGGAGGAATACGCAACGTGCATACAAATAGATGTTAAGCAGGAATTTCAAAAGTACTCTTTTACCGTGAACAGCCTACAGTAACATGAACTGTTTATAACCTAGTACAGTAATACTGCTAACGAATCAGCCACGGACAGGAAAGATCTTTGGAAATTGAGCCAAAATTAATTTCCTGCACTTTATAAACACAAATGGGCCTGAACGGGTTTTGTTATTTCTACTACTGATGACAGCATGTTGATATTTCGGTTCCATAACGAGATGTGCTGTGTGAAACAATAGTATTCCCTCACCGCACTAGGCAGGAGGTGATTCCACACCTACACTGTAAAAAAAACTGAGGTAAAATTCACTTCCATGTAAGGGAAGCTAATTACCTCTGCAAGTAAGGTAAAATTACCTCTTAAAGGTAGATTAAATTTACATAACAAGTAAAGTACTATAACCTAATTATACGGCAAATGTACCTGACAAAAGTGGGGTGGGGCAGAATCCAATATAAGTAAAGAAAAGCTAACTAAAATTAATAAAAAAAAAATATTTTTAATTACCCCAGAGTATTAGTACTGTTACTAATTTTATTATCTATATACTATGAGAAATAGTAACCGAAGCCTCAGCACTAAAATATTCGACACTTGCTTGGGGGGGGGGGGGGATGGCCGCGAACCACAGTCATCTATCACGATAGGCCGATGTGCTATCTATTACACCACGAAGACACCGTGATAGCAACAGTAAATGATATAAGTGCGTTAAAGATGGTTTCTTCACCCCCCCCCCCAACACTGCTTACCATTTGAGACAATGCTAAAGAAATACACGCGCCGTAAGATAATTTTCCCATCCATGTATGGGATCTTCCACTACCATGTACGTGAATTTTACTCCAGAGTGGTAATTTTATCTTACCTGTAAGAAAAACTATGTTTCCCCCACAAGTTTGCGAATATTACCTTACACGTGTCAGGTAATTTTGCCATTTTTTTTACAGTGTACGTGCAGTCTTCTTTACAATATTTCCTTCTTACACATTAGCGAATGATGACGCATTTACTTAATACCATCATTGCCACATCCTTATTATATAGAAGGGCACTGATTACTCACAGCGGAGAAATTAAAGTGACATTATTATTATTCGCGTTAGGAAATGGTAACGGAGGAGCTATGGTGAATGAACACTTACCAACACAGTTCTCAACGGGGTCTTTGTTTTCCTTCTCTTTGGTTAGGCCCAGTCGCCCTCGAGTGAACTGCTGTATTGGCTTGTCCCAGTACATCACTGCAACACATAGTTCATCTTCCTGTTAGCAACTTACAAAAAGGATTTACTGACATCTTCCATGTTATATTGGATTGCTCTGAGAAAGAATCATTATGCATGTTGTCCTGCTGTATACCTAGTTATCAGCGTACTATACGGTCCAGTTTCGCTGTCACATTTTTATTCCGCTGTTGCAGCCGACTCGCTTGTAACAGAACACTTTAAGAATTCCTTATGCATAATATCCTTCTTCCAAATTTGTAAATAAACATTTCCATGGAACTGGCGACTTCTATTCGAGCCACTTATATGAAAACACATTTATAATAAATAATTTATTATAAAATTTTCATTAATCGAAATAACTTTATTTATTCACCGAGATTGTTAGATAAATTGAGTTAAATTTGGCCTGTTCTGGCGCACTGTATTTTAAATGCAATAGAGGAGTAGTGAGTAAGTAGGAGCATGTAGGCCGGATATACATGAGTTACCATTCCAGTTGGACATTGGAAATGTTGCGTAAATTTGACCCTGACCTTTGATGATATTGGTCTTAGACTTTCAACAATATCAAGGCATTTAGAAATAAAAGGAAAAAGTTGTCCTACCTACCTGAATAAAGAACACAGTATTGATATATGTTTATGTTATTGGGTATTCTGTAGTTAAAACCTAGAACGTAGAATTTACTAAGTGAAAAATGGTTTTGATTTTTTTTTAAATTAATTTTCATTAGTCTTCTAGCCTCTGTGGAGATGACTCTTCTTTAGTCGCTCGAAGCTTCACTCACTCGACCCCTGGCGAGGGTATTAAGTCGCTGAATTAATTTATTGGCAGTAACTGTATATATTATATGAAAACAACATGATAATTTATTGCTTTCTACTAATTTCTTACTAGCCACCTGTTAGACTATTGTCACTGCCTTAGCCTCTCATATTTAATATATTAGTAGTTAATTATTTGCTTCTTCTGCAATACTATTTCAAATGGCGCAAGGCGCATAGATTAAATTCCTTGCAACTAGCCGTTTTAAGTTGTGTTATTTTAAGGTGTAACTACAGTAAAACTTGTAATAATCAGTATGATAAAATAATATTTTACTTAGTTCAAAATTTTTATTGTGTTAATTGGAAAAAATGATTCTCTCTCTCAAATTCTACTACAATAACTATGATTTTCTTGGAATTTAAATAACACGACTGCGACACCGAATATTAACACACACTTGTTCGCACAATTACTCTTAAATAAATCTTTATACTGTAAATAATATCTACAGTGACATGAAAAATCTCACATATAATCTCGAAAAGAGAAGACTTTGCAATACACACTTCGTGTTTTGCAAGGCACTAGTAATGCCATACAATCTGCCCTATCAACTGTCATCAGACTGAATATACTCATATCGTCCACTATAATTCAATCATACCTCAACCCACACCCACAAAAATTTACCAAAAATCGTAACTCCAACATGTTATGAATACCATCAGACATCAGCCAAGTACCATATTGCCCATCAAATAAACTACCTGATTATACTAACCATTACAAGACTAAATATACGCACCACTTAACTCGAATGCAAGCATACCTCAGCCAGCACTGGCCTTACCAAAAAAATCGCAAGTCCAACATGTTTGTCATAGCATCAGGCACCAGCCAAAATATCATACCAGACATAAATATTAAATCACTCTATCAACCATCCATACATATAAAAATACTGACCACCACACCTCAGACATACGAAAACAAACTATGAGTAACACATGCTGACCAGGAGTACTGGAATACTATACCAACCATAACCCCAGCTTACTTAAGTCATGCCAAGATCACATTGTATATGCAACAAAACAACTACACATTTCATACAACCCCTATCTACTAACCCCTATCCACTCTATCAACCAACAAACCAGTTATTTATGCCAGTCATCCATATTAATAGCTGATCTTACGAAACGTAAAAGATGTCACACCTCCAGCGTACGTAATAACCATATTGATAACCTAATGGCACTGAGTACTAAATCAGATAAATAATAACTTTTTACCACATGAGCTTTCCTCAGCTGTGTAACGTCAAAAGCCAAGTAATACCGATAGGTTATACTATCAAGATGTACTAGCTATAAAATAAGCAAACCATACAGGCAGCCTACACTGGCAGACAATACCATAATGTTACTCCATAAATTTCAGCCATTCCAATAGACCATACCTACCTAAAACAAACTAGTCAGACATAAACAAAACATATTACCAAAACAAGCTACCTATAACAACCACGCAGAGAGGTCATACAGTATAAACATTCTAAAAACACCTCCACCAATTGTGAGCCTACATACAATTCATATTATTATCAGACTCACTAACATAATATTCAAGCCATACATTTCGACCTTCTATACTAACCATCTCATAATACCTACTACCTTCCTGTTTAACAACGATACAGGCACGCCACGCTCAGAGACAAAACTATTGCATCAAAATAAACTCTCTTCTACCATCAACCCAAACTACTGCAATGTTCCAATCACACATTTAAGACATCGCTACTACCATACTGATAAGACCATACAAAAGAGACACATCAACAAACCAGTCAACCAATGAATATACCCAAGTCATCATATTAGAATTGTATAAAAAAGAAGAGAGATAGCAATCCCATCTCTAGCAAATATCTCGAGAAGTTAGATCTCTCGAACGGTAGACGCGAGTACGGCCGACCAACTTATAAAGGAGATGAAGACGAGGGGTAGGGTAGGGCGAAACTAGTTCCAACATTACCACTAGGGGAGGTGTGTGTCGAAATATTTAATGAAAAAAAACCTGAAATGCAATGAAAAAATACAATATTAAATGAAAAAAACACACCTCTGGAAATGCACCAAAAAAAATTAAAGTCCATGATTTGATGAAAAAAATTAGAAATTTAATTAAAAAGTATGAACTACTGTAAAAAAAAACACACTTGTGGAAATGCGCCAAAAAGTAGCACAAGAGTAGCACATTGTAAAATACGTGATTTAAATTTAAAAAAAGAGATATTCGATGTTAAATTACACGTATGAAAATGAACCAAAATAGTGGGACAAGAAATTAAAGAGTTTTTCAGAAAATGACATAGACAATTATGCAGAAATATAGGTGTGGGCAATTTACCCAACTCCTTGAAACATGCAGCCTACCATAAGTCGCACAAAAATGTCACGAAATTTGATGAAATAGAAATCATGAAATCCAAAGAAAAATCATACAAATTTTTAAGAGAAAGTACAATGCCACGAAATATAAGTATATTAACACCTGTAAAAAATGTTCTGCCATAAGCTTATTAACACCTGTAAAAATTGTCTGTCGCGAATATGCCAGAAATAATTATGAGTTAAATAAAGAGAAAGTACTATGCCACAAATGATAAGCAAATAGGCCTAACACCTGTAAAATGTTCTGCCGAATATGCCAGAAATCATTACGAGTTAAATAAATATAAAAAGCTATGCCACAAAAGATAAGCATATTAACACCAGTAAAAATGTTCTGCCAATATACTAGAAATCATTATGAGTTTAATAAAGAGAAAGTACAGCGAATGTGGAAAATTACATTATTATAACTTGTATATATGCTCTTGCCGAGTCGGGAAAATCTGGGGGGGAAAAAAAAAAAAAAAAAAAAAAAAAAAATTAATTTTTTACTTCTTTATTAGAAAAGAAACAAGGGAAAAAGACTTACTTTTAAGGTTGTCTGGTCAACTATAAGATGATTGAATGATTACAAATCTTAAAACTAGAAGATGACAGGACTAATATTACTGAATTAATTACATAAGTTGAATTAAATTATTTAATTTCCAATAGTAAGAAGATAACTGTTGTGTTAGACGAAAATAATGAGCCTTGATTTGAAGGAAAGGATGTTGCTGAAATTTTAGAGTATAAAGATACGAACCAAGTTACTGGAACAAAGGTAGATAAAGAAAATAGAAATGGTATAGAACAACTTAGCCCCGTAAATATTAAGGATATAAATTATAATGAACAACATACTATTTATATCAATCAATCCAGTCTATTATATTCAAGCCTTACTTCCCAAAAAAGAAGAAGTCAAACAATTTAAAAATTGGGTTACTAAAGTAGTTCTCTCTATAATTAGAAAACATGGTTCCTATAAACTCAACTTACAATTGAAAGAAGTACACGTCAAGAATGATTAGCTTCTTAAAAGAGTGCAAGAATTAACAACAGAACAAGCCAAAACAAAAACGAAATGCCTTCGCCTAAACCATTTTTTCACCAGCCAATCTTTAAAGAACAAAAACCATAATGGATTTATATAGCTTTAACTGATCAGTACCAACAAGAAAACATTCATAATATTAATTTTACTTTACTTAATTAAAGGGAAATAAAATCCGTTATTCTTATTAATGAATCAGGTTTATATTCATTTATCATTTCATCCAAAAAAGAAGTCATGCAATTTAAATACTTATGAAAAATTTGAGCATCGGTATTTCACAGAAACATAATGATAATATATTCACTAATAATATTAACCAGAAACAATGTAGTTTAACATAAAACATATGATTATTTTCTTTATTAAAAAAGAATGCAAATAAAAAGACTTACTTCCTAGCTTGGTGATTAATAATATGATGATTCATTCCATTGAAGACTTAAAACTATAAGATTACAATACCAACAATACTGAATTAGTTACTAACTCATGTTTAACTATTTTTGAATTTATTAAGAATAATTATTATAAAATTAATTTAGAAAATTGGTTCGAGTATTTTTGCTATCCTCTTTTTAATAAGAAACATGTTTTGATTAACAATGATATTATTAGATTTATTTACTGTGATGATGAAGAATATTTTTAATAAATTGAGAAATATTCTTTAACTATTCCTGAGAGTCTCTCAAATAACTAGGGCGCGAAACAGTTCACAACCTGGGATCATAATGAATTCTTAAGAAGAAACAATATTATAAACAATTTTTAATAAATAAAAATTTTCCTTTTCAAACAATTAAATTCAATGCTAATCTATTAACTGAATATCCAACAATAAAGAATGATATTAAGAATTTAACTAGAAACATCAGTGTTAAAAAACAATGGCTTTTGCTCACTACAGACGATTTTAAATTTTCTATTATGATGAATAATAAAATTAGTAATAACGTAAAAAAATATTACATCAGCATTGAAAGAATTGTTTTTGAATATTGAAACTATACTAAGGATTATATAACTCATCAATAACAACTCAAAAACGAACAACTTAAATCAGAAACAGATAATCTTCTTTATATATATCTACAGAGCTAGCCACAACAGAAACTAAATGCCCTCGTTTAAATAATTTTATTCACAAGTCGACTTTTAAAGAACAAAAACAATAATTGATTTATATAGCTTCAACTAATCAATACCAACAAGACAAAATTTATAACATTGGTTCTACAGCAAGACTTGCTAATCGCCTTAATACTGATCAAACTGGAAGATCAGAAGACTATTATTACATTTGGATTAAAGAACGTTTCACTTCTAAAGAACTCGATAATCACATTCAGATTTTCTTAAAAGACTTTAATACAAGACTAATAGAGAACTATATGTGGGTATAGCATTCGGAGATTTAATAGACAGTTAAGATTTTCTTATTGATAAGTATAATAATTCTTATGAATTCATTGCTAATTTTGTAAAAAAAAAAAAAAAATGAACTTTCCAAGTTAATAGAAAAACAGGGAATAATTTATCCTAGAATAGATTTAAAGACAATAACATTCTGATATGGCACAGATGGTAGTAAAAACGTAGCAAAAGAAACAATTAACATCAACAATAACACTGAAGAACAGCGAATATTATTTACCGAAGTAGGACTTATTTTAGATAGTCTAGAAGATAACTCAAAGATTCATAGAAAATAAATATCAACTAAACTTAAGCATATACTTACTAATTTTGGAATCAATTAAAATGCACAGTTATGGAATTCAAGTAAACAGCCGATTACTTTTACAGGTAAAATAATTTATGTGTGTTGTTGAATTGGTTTCATATTTCCACTTGAGTGTATATATTTTTAATAACAAGCAATTAATATCCTTATGTTTATGACTTATTTCTTAGTTTGTGCGACTGAATCATTAAAACCACAATTAGAAAAATTAAAATTAGAAGAGATTAAGACGAATAATACAAAATCAGTGACATGAATGATTTATTTTTAATAACAACAAGATAATCATTATGTTGTATTGGAATAAATTTATTGTTTAAAAGGAAGGATGTTGTTATATACAAAGTCTGAAAAATATCATAGAACGGTACCGCAGGATTATTTACCACTTTATTCTAAACAATTATTCTTTAACTAGGGGCCCAGCCCGTGACCTTTTCTTAGTATTGTCACGTGCCTAGAACAGTTACGATGTTGCAAAATTTTGTTATCATACAAAGATCGAAAAATAGAATGATGTGAAATTACCTCAACATTGGATTTAGTTATATCCACTAAGCCACTGAGGCCCCACTTGGATCGCTCTATCCACAGAGCCACTAAGGCCCCACTTGGAATCGCTCTAGCTACGTGACCACTGTGGCCCCACTTATTTAACTCAACATTGAAACGAAACATTTAGAGTAAACAAAAATGATATTCCATTACCTTCATATCTCTATGAAATAATCTCTATGCATTAATACAAAACTTTCATAGGAAAAAAGTAATAAAACAAGAGATTTCTAGGGTAAAAGGTAATGATTGCGTAATCTGATCTTGCTGAAATTCAAACATTGCCTGTATTTGACCCTGAGGATTCGCTCTGCAAAATTTGATGGACTTCTGTTGAGTTTCAAGGGTTAGAAGTATTAAAGACGGACATACAGATAGACAGAGATCGTCCTATTATATAATAGGATGTTACCACAGAATTATTTCTCACTTTAATAAAAGTGGTTTAAATAAGGTTAATTTTAAATACTTATATTTTACTTTAAGCTTAAATCCTCTAGTGTTTGATTCATTATGGCACAGGGCCCCGCGCGGTGGACTCTGGAAATATGACAAAGAACTGAAGTGTAAGCAACAATCACACTTGCATTCGGCTCTTAATTTTATCAATGAGCCAGGTTTTATGTTTTTTTTCTAATTATCGTAAGTTCTCAAAGGGTTAAGTATTTTGAACTCTCCTCGCAAACATGTTACCACCATACCAGGATATTCTATTTACCTGAGAGCATTCACTATAGGAAATAGTTATGTTAGATCCATCTTAACTCCTACAAACCACTCACTTATTAACTTAATTTTAATAAACCATGATATATTCCAATTATATAATGAATTCGTTTATTTTTCAAACTTATATTTAATAAATTCGTTTATTTTTCAGACTTATATATAATAAATTCTTTTTTTACACATACCGATATGCCAATGCTTCATTTATAGAGTGGGGCAATGTTGGCTGAGCGATAAGCAGGATCGCCTCCCATAAAGGCGAACCAGATTCAATCCCAGGTCGGTTCACTGGATTTACACAAGTGGAATCGTGCCGGATGATGTATTTGGTCGGCGAATTTTCTCGGGGATCTCCCTTCTCCCCACCCATAATTCTGGCGCAACTCCATATTCAATTCAATCTCTCTCATCAGCTCTCAAGACCTCGCTGTTAAGAGCCGCCCATATCTGGTCACTTCACTTCATTTACAGAAATGGAGACCTCTCAATTATCATAATATTATTATTATTGAAGTATGTCGACCAGCTTTTCGCCAATGCCCAGTCATGATTTAATGTCATATCAAACCACTATATAGACCAAACCTCCCTATGCCCATTGAAAATTGTTTAAAATATTTCGTAACATTTTGATTTGATGTCAAAGTCGCTGCTAGGAAAATATACCAAAAATTCATTTGAACATATTTTTCCAGAAACAATATTCTAATCTGTAATATTCCAAAATACCCTTAAACTATCTATAATCCATTCCATTATATAGGTTATACCAAAACACTTCTATTCATACCATCCAGGACAACAAAACAATCATACAAGCATTCCTATGAAATAGTCCAGCGAATTTCTCTGATAAAACATTTCATCATGTAATAGCAAAACACACACACACATTTAAATACTTACACTCATACAGTTTACCTTAGTCAACGATTCAAACTTAACGAAATCTCATTACAAAAGTCCATATAACCAAACCATCAATTCAAATGTTCCAGTAAAAAAAATATTCTAAGCACCAATAATTGCAGACCATATCATGGCGCATGTCCATTTAGACAGGCCAATATATAATTTAATAACAAACACAATATCACACTGTCAGAATATACTAATAACCCAACCAAACATTCCAAATTGTGACCAGCTACACTCTCGCACCATACCAACTATTTACAAAGATACATTACCAGCCGAATTGACATACCATGCAGACAAGTTGTATTAAACCTCGATCCATTCATTACGACTGCCACCCTTCCAAACAAAATGTTTTATTTGAGTTCATATCTTACTCACTGCTAAAAAACATGCCAAACACCCATTTCTACATATTCTACCAGTCAAACATTGTAACTTGTAATGCCTCAAATACCTGAACAGAACATAACAACACTGAATATCTACAAACTAATCTAGTAGACTACGTCGGTTATACCAAGCATTTTTCATCATAACATTCATGATAACAAAACAACCATATAAGCATTCCTATGAAATATTCCAGCGAATTATTCAGATCAACCATATCAGCATCATAAACGTCAACATCATCATGTACACTTACATTTAATCTTCAGTCAGATGCGATCTCAAACACACAATATAGTGTCAAAGCAATTGCCACTGAAGGCGGATAAAATATCCCATCTGACATTAATTAATAGAGGTTCCCCTTCCTTTATTCACAGACAAACATTTAATTGAAAAATAATTTTATCCAAATGTCTCGTATGTCGCTTCTAATTACAATTTAAATTGCCAGAGAATTCCATCTCAATAGCTACACCGATCACATATATACATATATTTTAATGTGGACGATATCAGATAGCCTAAGTCAGCACATAGCATTTCTGCACCTGTTCTGTGTCAGTTGATAAAATGAATAAAAACATTAGTATTACATATACGTTATCTTTATTTCACACACTAATCACAAAAATTTAGTATATCTTACATATATTCAAACATATTTTCCATTCAACAAAAGTATTTATGTTTTCACTAATTTTATAGTATAAATATGATTGCGATGGCTCATGGTACGCTTATTCGCATTTACAGCATTGGAGTTGACACTTATGTAGGTCTTGTGTCTGATGGCAAATGGAAAGTTACTATCTTCACGTTGTCTGGTGCTAAACCTAGTCACGAATATCTTGCTGCAATACTTGCACATGCTTCCCGATGATCGACAAACAGTAACATTACACATATTATGTCTATATACGATGTCACTACGAGTAAACGCTGTATCACACTTATTACAGTGGAATGATTTGTATGCTGGACTGAACAAGCAATGATTACTTTCATGTAGGCGTACATTACAACTTTTGGCTAAAAGTATTTCCATAATAACAGCATTGATACCATAATGCTTGTAGCGACTCTTCAGATACCCTTGCTGTCGCCGATGCTGTAATTGTTACATATGGTAATTCTTCAACCGTTGATGAGATCTTTAGCAGAGTACACGGTCACAGTAGATGACTCATTCGCGATGATCACTTCCACCATGGTCGTTGGCGAAATTATATCCATTCTACCATGACGCTAGCTCATATAGTGTTTTCACAACAGAACAATTCGTGTATGTTACCCATCTCAACCAGCTCGCTATAAGTCTGCTGAGCATGAATATGTAAAAGCAGTATACTCGATGTAAGGTTATACGAAGGATAATCAACCTGTTCATTATCTAACCTGCGAATTCATCCATCAAACTACCATTCGCTTTTACACTTATACATCTTGCATTGTTATATAACACCTTTTCAATTTCTCTTTTAAACCCATTTTACTTCATGTCGTGTATTCATCAGAAGGAATTCTTTATGTAGGTAGGTATGCGAGTTCAGTAACTGTGTCGAGTGCTGCAAGTGATATAAGCTTTCCATATGTAACATTAGCTGATAAAAATTATCAGACTGCTAGAACAACAAACCATCGTTTTCGCTATTTCCCTTCACGATGAGAGAAAGGTATTTTGGATTTTTTGTAGCGATGACACACATGCTGCTTATATATGTCTAAAAATGATGTAGCTAAGTCGCAAGTCACTCGAACTCAGTCAGAGAAAGAGAACTCTTACTCGAACGACAGACGAACTGCCAATGAAACCATCTCGACTGTCTCGGTATATGTCTGAAAATTAATTGCATTGCCTAGGATACGAACCCACGATACCCTTAGAAGAAACTAGAGCTTAAATCCATCTTCGACCGCTCGACAACCTGACAAGTTCAGAGAAGGTTTGTATAACGAAAACTCTTAACATTGTCATTGGATGATGTCATGTGACGTTAAACTTATTTACCATCTGTTCAAAATGAAAAGAAACATATTTTTTACAAAAAAATTTAATACCCCGAAAAAATCGTATAACCTTCGCAATTGGGAGCACTCTGATGACACCCAAAGACAGATTCGCCAAGAGGAAAACACACAGGAGAATATATATGTATTTTTTGATTGAATATATATAGTAGTAATATAAAATATAGTAATATATTTGATTGAATATATATATATATAGTTATCTATACGATAGATATATACATAATTATACAGGTTGAGTCCTTTAAAAGAGGCCCTTGGGACATGTGTTTAATGGAGCGAGGGAATGAGGAAATACAGTCTAAGAGGCCTCTTTTAAAGGACTCATGCTGTATAAGATAGGACTATACAAATAGCATTATATTTTAAGTGCGTACAGCGACGAGCGATTATAAGTATTACTGGGCAGCACAACTCGGATTTAATAATTATTGCTTAATATATATCTCAATATATTAAGAAAGAATTATAATTATAATCGATTTTGTTACAAAATATAACATACATAAACAAATTCCAATATGGAATATGTGTTTTGTAAAGGCAATCGAATTAGCCCATATTATGACAGAAAGCAAAATGAAATTTTTTTATGTTTTGTTAATACTTTCATATATAGGAATTTTAGATTCGAAGTTATTAGGTGGTCATGGCCAAGTTAACTTGTAGACAAGGTCATAATTACATTTACTCATATTGGCTGAAGTCACTGCAGATAAACTATAAGCTGGATTTCAAAGAATGAAAAAATAGTAATCATACAATTTCAGGAAACTTTTAGTGCAAAACAAAATTCGCGTTAAAAGAATCTTTTAAACTTAATCGAATTAAATTTTAATTTGAGTGTTTAATATTTTAGCTAACAAATTAATGTTCTTGTGGTATAAATTGGTATCTCTATGAAGTTTTCAGTGATATCATGAAAAAACAACTATCACTAAATTCTACATATATATGGCTGATGATATGTCTGGACCGTTTCATACGCAAATAAAAAATGCTTTTATGCAATGCTAAGAAAAATATTATGAAGCATGCTGCACTTTAAACCGAGTAAGCAATTATTTCGTTATTGCACACAATGAGACATATTTTCTCCTAACCTGCCATAATTCTAAGTGCTATGTGTGTCTCCGAGGCAGAGAGAGTAGCTAAGTGCATCTCGAGACTGAGCCCCATATGTCTAAATGATGAGGAATCCATGCAAGCAGACGTGCATCGTGGAAGAGAGGCACTAGGTAGTCATGGCCTCGTATGTGGCCATGACTACCTTACTCGGTGTTCCTATAGTTAATCTAAAACTAAGAAAATAAAGGGAACTACCAACACAGGCAGCATAAAAATCCTTTCAATAGAATAAAAATAAAAATTTGAATGCATTAGTAGAAAATGCTGCAAGAGACAGACAGGTAGGAAACGTGCACTTTATTGGATGGTAGAGAGGTAATAGGAAAGAGGAGACAGGATTTTCTACCCAATTTGAATCAATGTAAGCAATAGCATTGTTCACAAATAATTTTAGTACAAGGATGATGATTTGTGGTAGTATGTCGCAGAGTAGAGTTTAAACAGCTGCATGTTCGTGAAGCAGAGAATGGGTGAGGTTTCGCTTGCTTTGTACACGATGAAGAGGAGATCGATGAACAGGGCTTCGTACAACTCGAAATGCTCATCATTCTGAGTAAAAGACGGGTACTCACCTGCTACGTACATGATGTAGAGGAGGACAAGGATGAGAGCCTCGTACCACTCGACACTCTCGTCGTACAGAGTAATGGGCAAGGACTTATCTGCTGTGTACACCATGCGGAGGAGGACGAGAATGAGGGCCTTGTACTACTCGACATGCTCATAATGCAGAGTATTTGGCGAGGACTCACCTGCTAAGTACATGATGCAGAAAAGGACAAGGATGGCAGCCTTGTACAACTCTATATACTCGTCGTGCAGAGTAGTTGATGAGCACTCGACTGCTATACACACGATGTAGAGGAGGACGAGGATGAGGGCCTTGTATCAATCGAGATATTCGTCATGCAGGGTAGTGGGAGATGACTAAAGGTGTTATGTACAGGATGTAGAGGAAGACGAGGATAATCGCCTCGTACCACTTGACCCACTCATCATGCAGAGTAGTGGGCAAGGACTCACCTGCTGTGTACATCATGCGGAGGAGAACAAGGATGAGGGCCTCGTACCACTCGACACGCTTATTATGCTAAGTAGTGGATGGGGATTCACCTTCTATGAACACGATGCAGAGGAGGATGAGAATGAGGTCCTCGTACAGCTCAACATGCTGATCATGTAGAGTAGTGGGCGAGGACTCACCTGCTATATACACGATGCAGAGGAGGACGAGTATGAGGGCCTTGTATCAATCGAGATATTCGTCATGCAGAGTAGTGGGATGTGACTAAGGTGCTATGTACAGGATGTAGAGGAAGACGAGGATGAGCGCCTCGTAACACTTGACCCACTCATCATGCATAGTAGTGGGCAAGGACTCGCCTGCTGTGTACACCATGTAGAGGAGGACATGGATGAGGGCCTTGTCCCACTCGAAACGCTCGTCATGAAGAGTAGTCGGCGAGGACTCACCTCCTAAGTGCACGGTGTAGAGGAGGACGAGGATGAGCACCTCGTACCAGTCGACATGCTCATCATGCAGAGTATTGGGCGAGGACTCACCTGCTATGTCCACGATGTAGAGGAGGAAAGTGGGGGCCTCGTTCCACTCGACATTCTCTTCATGTAGAGTATTGGGCAATGACTCACCTGATATGTAAATAATGTAAAGGAGGATTTGGATTAGAGCTTCGCACCACTCGACATGCTCATAATGCAGAGTAGTAGGCGAGGACTCACTTGCTATATACACAATGTAGAAAAGGACATGGATGAGTGCCTTGTACAACTCTATGTGCTCGTCGTGCAGAATAGTGGGTGAGCGCACGACTGCTACATACAAAATGTAAAGGAGAACGAGGATGAGGGTCTTGTACCAATCGACATACTCGGCATGCAGAGTAGTGGGAGATGACTCAAGTGCTATGTACAGGACGCAGAGTAAAACGAGGAAGGGCGCCTCATATCACTTGACCCACTCATCAAGCACAGTAGTGGGTAAGGACTCACCTTCTGTGTACACCATGTAGAGGAGGAAGAGGATAAGGATCTCCTGCTACGCGATATGATCATTATGCAGAGAAATGGACGAGGACTCACCTGCTATGAACACGATGTAAAGGAGTACGAATATGAGGGCCTCGCACTAGTCGTCACGGTTGTCATGCAGATTAGTGGGCGAGAATTCAATTGCTATGTACAGAATGTAGAGGAGGATAAGGATGAGGGCCTCGTACCACTCGACATGTTCACCATGCAGAGTAGTAAGCGAGGACTAACCTGCTATGTAGACATTGTAGAGGACAAGGATGAGGGCCGGGTACCACTCGACGTGCTCACCGTGCAGAGTAGTTGACTAGGACTAACCTGCTATGTACACGATGTAGAGGGGAATGAGGATGAGCACCTCGTGAAACTCGACATGCTCGTCATGCAGTGTAATGTGCGGGGACTCACCTTCTATGTACACGACGAAGATGAGTACAAGGATGAGGGCTTCGTACTAGTAGTCACGGTTGTCATGCATATTAATGGGCGAGGATTCACTAGCTATGTACAGAACGTAAAGGAGGTTGAATATGAGGGCTCCGTACCACTCGATGTGTTCATTATGGAAAGTAGTGGGCGAGGACTTTCCTGATATGTACATGATGTTGAGGGGCGTGAGGACGAGGACCTCGTACTACTCGACATGCTGACCACACAGAGTAGTGGGCGAGGACTCACCTGCTATGTACACGATGTAGAGGAGGACAAGGATGAGCGCCTCATACCACTCGACACGCTCGTCATGTATGATGCAGATCATGAGCGCCACCGTCACTCCGTACGCCAGGCAGTCTCTCGTCAGAGGCCACCAGTCCAGCGGCACCACCTGCAGGGGGAAGACAACATGTCTGCCATTTGTGCCCCATTCACGATGAATCAGCCTGGAATTTTCCACTATGCTGCTTGCTCAAGAAAGACCAACATATTTTGTGATCTCATTCATGTGAATGTACCTTCCAAAGGCTTAAGAAAGAGATTATGAGTGATCGTGTTCTGGTACCATTTAACCCGGAACTTCCAATACCATTAGCTTACAATACATATCCTGTCATAATAGCAGAAATATTATCACACCATGAATGTATTCGCGAGGCCTGTCGCGTTTGTATCCAGATCTCTTATAGATTCCGAGCGGAATTACAGTCAGCTTGATCGTTAAACAGTAGCAACTGTATTTTCAGTTAAGAAACATTTTTTTCGAAAATGTTTTTGGATAAGAGTTTACATTTATCACCGACAATAGACCTCTCTCGAGATTTTTTGTCAAGACTCAAAACTTCTAGCAATAAACAGTGCAAGACTTTTATGGTGTGTCACTTTTCTTCAAGGCTTGTATTACAAAATGGAACACCATAAAGCTGAGTTTCACATTCAAATAGATCTTCTATCGGGAACCCTTTTTACTTGAAGACATCAAGGTACAGATATAGCCATAGACTGACAATCCCGAGATTTAAATACCAAGTAATTAATCGAATCTCTTAAGAATATCTCAATTTCGGAACTCTAACAGCAGAAACATTAAAGGATTCGGAGCTAAATAAACTCATGGATGACCTGTTGAATGGAAAATGTTATTATCCGGAATACACAATTCAAGATAAAATTTTTCATAATAATAGTGTGTTCATACCTTCTAACTGATAACGTATATTCCTCATGAATTTTATCACATACATCTAGGCATAGTAAAGATGAAACAACTTGCTAGAAAGTACTGTTTTTGGAAATATATGGATAAGGACATCGAAGATTTAGTAAAAGCTTGTCCTGGATGTGCACTGATTAGGAAAACTGCTACAAATGTTCCGGTCCCCAACTGGGATGATCCTCAAGAAAATTTCGGATGTGTGCAGAATGATTATGCTGGTCCATTAGAGTGTTATTATTTTTATATTTGTTGATGCAAAATCAAAATGGTCTGAAGTTCGTATTGTATGAGAAGTTTCCATGTGCTTCCTAGAGTAATATTTACTGGCAATGCAGAAATATTTAAATGTAATATCTCACAAAATTTTGTTTGTTGCGAGGTATACATTAAACATTTAATTCACCTTGGAATTCCAGCAACCAATGGATTAGCAGAGATACATATACATACATCAAATACATATTAACACCTACGAGTGCTTCAAAAATAATTTTCCAGCAACTCTACGTGACATTTGTATCGATATCGGGCTATACGACTTGAAAATACCCGACCCCGGCAGAAATGTATCTTGGCATAAAAATCAGGATATAACATTATGCTTTAGTACCTTCGAAATAAAGTACCAGAATATAGCAATACTGTATAACATGTACATAAATTGTGGGTGATCATCGAGGGTATTCATAAAACGAAATACTCGGAAGTTGAAAAGAGTCAGAAAAATTTTGGTCGACTAAATTATAAAATAATACTTGATGATATTTGTATTTTTATAATATATTTATCAACTCAAGAGTTTCCAAATCCCTCTCAAGGTAAACTCTGCATTGGGTGAACACACATCTGCTGTGAACAACCAAGAAACAACTCCAAAACAACAAATATTTCCGGGAGAAGTAAGGTTCAATGATAAACTTATGTCATCGCCAGCACATACAAATTCTTCTCGTCACCATAGTGAAGCAGATACGCCATGTGGACTGAGAAAATCACAGTGACACCAGCATGAGCGTCTTCCACGGTATCTAGAGGACTATGTTATCACCGGACAACTGGGGTCTACATTTCATTATGCATGGGGGAATGTTATCTATACACTGAAATCATAAACCACTCATACTTAAATTTTTATATGCTTATTAAAGTTGTCAATTTCTTCCTTTCTATGTGTGTGTGTATATATATATATATATATATATATATATATATATATATATATATATATATATATATATATTCTGACATTATCAAGTAAACAATGTTTTATATTTTTGTCTTCAAAATTCTCAGCTAGTAAAAAAAGGAACCATGCTTATGTATTGTTATGTTCATAATAGTCAAGAACATAACAACACATAAGCATGTTTCCTTATTTTACTAGCTGAGGATTTTGAAGACAAAAAACCATAAAACATTGTTTACTTGATAATGTCAGTCTAAATAAGGTCACGCCCGTACTGGACATGAGCGACATGCAAGTAAGCACCTTAGAGGACTCGCAGTTAAAAGGATCTAGTCACGAAACTGTATCTGAGCTATTAATATGGAAAACGTCTAGTCGTGTAGTCTTTTCGCAGAGAACAGGTGCCCTCTGCTAACTCTTTCACTCACAGGGCATAGTATATAGAAACGTTGCTCACGAAGATGCATAAATGATCTACACTTCACTACATAGAAAACAACTTTTAATAAAGGGAAATCCTTAATGTGTGGGAGATGGACATTAAGTTATATGTTTGGACTTATAATGGCTGATCCAAGTAACATAAAGTAAAAAAAACCTTCCTATTGGATATGATCTATGGCAAAGCACTGTAGTGATGTAGTGACACTTGTCGGTGTCCAAAAATTCATGCACAATAATCTAAACATAGGTACAATTTGATAAGTATCTAATTTGTTTTGTTTCAGGACAATGTTTGCTCAAAACGAGTGCATCGAGGTGAATCTCATGGTCGGCCAGCGTAGTAAAAGATGTAGCTGGCGTTTTCAATGGCAACTATCCCGAGAGTTCACCAATTTCGTATACCACAATTGGAATGCTCGAGAAAATTAAGCAGATTGGTCTGTTGCCGACAAAGCATGTGTGGTCGTCCGAAACCTCAACAGACATTGAAACACATAAGGTCATCGTTGCTCATGTTGCTAAGAGTTCATTATAAATTATGCATCGTCTGTCTCCTGAAACTAATATTAGTAAAACAGCATTCATAGAATGTTCGACATTGAGAACTGGTACTCTTAAAAATAACTCTTACAAATAGCAGTTACGGCGAAAAGTGAGTGATGATGATCCATATCCAAGATCACAGTATTGTAAGTGAATAGTGTTAGTCATGACCCACAGTTTGTCCAAGGCATACTGCAGTAGTAAGAGGAACAATTGTATGCCTCAAAAGAAGTTAATCACCAGAGTAATCGTTTTTGGCCTTCTGACAACCCACAGTTGTGTCAGGACAGTGAAGAACAGGGTTGTGTCACGGTGTATCGTGTTCTATGCAATGATTGACTGATAGGGCTCATTCTTCTTTCATAGAACTTTGACGCGGGAAAGTTACATATATCTGCTTGCCAATGAGGCTTTTCCTAACATCCTGAATATTGAGGAGATCATTCCAACTTGGAATGAGCAGGATGACGCCTCAGCGTATTATGCTGCTAGTGTAAGGTTATCCTGGATGCGCCTTTCCCATGAAAATGGACTCGTTATTGTGTTTCTGTGGAATGGCCCCCGCATATCTCCAACCTCACATTATTTGACGTTTACTTTGGCTTCACTTGAAAAGCAGTTGTGTTTGAACAGAATATCATATCACTCCTTCACTTAAAGAACATAATCGCAGAAGTATGTCAGGCAGTGACTCCCATCATCCTGATACGAGTGTGGAATATCTGGGTCAACCGTCTGGATGTCTGTATGCAACACGATGGCAAGTACATCGAAAATATCATGTGAACTTCGGTTTAAGCCTACGATGCAGGACATTTAGGGCACCTTACATTTTTAAACAATACTTATCTAAGCTGCAACGACCATAATTCCAAATTAACAGTGTTCGAAATGGTTTGCTATGAGGGTTCAGTGGCGCGGAACCTGAGCTCATTGCAGTCTGGTTGCTGGAGGAAGAGGGGACTCACAATGCCTGCGCCGATGCCGCAGCAGGCGGCGACTGCGAGGATGTTGAAGACGGCGCTGCCGACTATGGTACCCACGCCGATGTCACCCTCCGTGATGAAGGTGCCGATGACGTTGACGAAGAGCTCCGGGGCAGAGGTGGCCGCCGCCATGAAGGTCGCCCCCGCCACATCGTTTGACATGTTAAGTGCTGCAACACAGTAAATCACAACGCCAGTCAGCGTCTCTGCCACTGCCGTCGTACACCCTGCTTGTGAGTCCGTGAGAAGAGAACAGTCATGTAGTAGTGAGAGATGAAAGTTATACTTTACAAAACCACAGAGTACACTGATAGTTTTACTGCTTGCGACATATCATTGCTTTGCCTGAACGCAACAGTATTATACGGAATATCGCCATAATATAAAAACGTCCGAACTCCTTGGCAATGTAGTATTATCTAGACAGGAGATTTCATTACGTTTGCGGAAATGTAATAACGCAGCTCCAGCACTCTCACGTGAACACAATGGATTGTTTGCTATGTTATTTAGGAAAGAACATTTCAATGGGACTTCTACAAATCGTCATAACAATGGCAGACATCCAGCTAGCGAAGGCGTATGGTGGGCCAATAGGGCGATGGTAAGTGGGAATACAGAGTCAAACAGAATTGGGGTTCATGCTCCGGTGCATGTAATAGGCTCACCTCTAACTTTCCTTGAATGTATGAAAATCTCTACCTCACCCAAAGTGTTGGAGGAACCAGCGAATACACCGTGAACTTCAGCCGCACACACCAGCAAAATATAATCCCTGCCCAGGATCACGTCGAAAGGTCGGTTCTTGATCAGCCCCTGGTAACTTACTCGCCAGCCGGAATCACAGACGATAGGGAAACACCATCTCAGCACGCAGTATTCGAGCAGAGTACTCGGATTTGGCATAGTCTGGCATATGGCTGCTGGCTGAGGATTGGAGGAATTATATACAATTTTACTAAATCACCAAGTTACTGCCGTTAACACAAAATTTTCTCATTTTACACTCAAAATGTAATGTTTTATTTTATAATTTTTTATATCACAAAAAAAAATTCCCCAAATTGCTTGCTTTGTGGCGTCAAAACGATATAATTACAAAAAAAAAATTAAAATATTTGTATAAACAATATAAAAGTATTTTTGAAAAATTAAATGCATATTTGTACAGTGTTTCATATCACCAGACTTAGAATTTCAAGACGTATAAGAAATGTGATGCTATAACCATTAAGAGACGCAATTACAGACCACTATACTGGATTAAACTGGTATGCCCCTCTTTCTCTCACTCGCGATCATTATCCCCGACACCCCCAGTACTATGGTCACACCTTCCGCACTTCACTTAATACCTCAAACACCGTCCATTTCATCTTCACCTCCCCCAACTCCCTCACCTCCAACCTCCAAACCTACCACCTTCCCACCACAGCCCCTCAAATTTCCTCGACCTCGCTCCTCCCACCATTACCTTCTCCCATCACGATTACAAAATTTGCTCTAATGAGTCAATTTCGGATACATCAGTCATCTAGAAATCGGTGCAGCAAAAATTAACTTATTTTATTTTTATTCTATGCTCGAAAACCTGGCAAATATTGAGTTCTTCATGCTTTAGCAGAAAGACAAATATTCACTTATTAAAGGGGAAATAATATAATGAGTACTGATAAGTGCTGTATTTATTTATTTTTTTTAGCTAGCATGTAATGTGTTAAGGAATGAATGCGCCACTTGATTCTGAACCCCACGTTTGTGTTTTCTGTTTTACAGACAGAAAAATAAAAAACCTTATGTGTGTGGTACAACATTTCGATGGAAAAGTTCAAGAATACTGAAGTAAGAAAATATATATTATTAGTACTTATTATTCCAAGCTTGTTACAGAGTTTATTTATTTGAAATGAATTATGTTGTCCTGTATGATCCACAAAGCTTATTACTATCGTAAGTAATTGTCCAAAATTGAATTTTTCTCACATTTTGGCAATTCACATATTCCTCTCCCTTAATCAATTTTAATGCGAGTATATACAGCTATGGTGCAAAATGTCATATGTGTTACCGAGAAAAAGAGATTAACAATATTTATATCCACCATATTTGCATACGTGTTTTGAAAGAACCTTTTACTAGTTTTTTCCAAGCATTTTAGTACCTTTTGTATACTCAAAATAAAAATTATCATTGTGAGGTGTTAGTCGCTGTGTGGGTTCAACCCTTTGTGGAGTCAGCCCTGTGTAGTGTCGGTCCCATGTGGAGACAGACCTACGTGGTATCAGATGTGTGCGGATTCATCCAAATGAGGAGTCAGTTTGGCAGGATACAATTTGGCAGGAGTCAGGTTAGTAAGAGGCATTTTGGTAGGAGACAGTTTTTCAGGAGTCAGTTTGGCATGAGTCAGTTTAGCATTAGTCAGTTTGGAGGGAGTCAGTTTCGACAGGAGTCAGTTTCGACAGGAATCAGTTTCGACAGAAATCAGTCGCTGTGGAGGAGCATCTGCCGTGAAGAAATCATTTATATATTTGTTTAAATTTTGTAATTGAAAAGTTAAATATTTACTATTTTATTTTTTGATCACCTACTTGAGGGGCAATATTTCGTCGGTTTACGTATACGAATGGTTATCTCATTTTATATTTAGACTGCGAAGAGGCAACATTGTCTCTACCAAAGCTGTAACATTTCCCACAAAATTTTTTATGCTCTTATTGAAATAAATAAGGTCAATACTCTATTGCATGAAGTCGACTGTATGTTGAGGAAGTTTCATGACATCTTCACAAGTGAAAAGTGCAAATATCTATTTTGTCGACGAGGTAATGCACTGTAGAATTGTTAACATAGAAATTGTTATTATGAGGGGTTAGTCACTGTGAGGAGTCAGCACTGTGCGAAGACAGAACTGTGCAGAGTCAAATTTGTTTGAAGTTTAACCTGTGCTGTATCAGCCCTGTACAGATTTAAACTCATGTGGAGTCAGCTATGTGCGGTGTCATCCAATGTGGAGTCAGTTTGGTAGGAGACAGTTTGGCTGATGTCAGTTTCACAGGAATCAGTTCGAGAGAGTCATTTTTGCAGGAGTCAGTTTGGAGGGTGTCAGTCTCGAGGGAGTCCATTTAGCAAGAGTAAGTTTGGTGGAGTCAGTTTGGAAAGAGTTAGTTTGGAGGGAGCTAGTTTGGAGGTAGTCGTTTTGGCAGGAATCAGATTTGTGGTGGCATAGTAAATGATACCATGTGCACTGGAGGAACGTCGAAGCAGATGTCTTCTACTGCTAATTCTGTCGTCATTTTGTTGCTTCCATCAAGATTTCTGTGATAATACTTATGCTAATGAAGTAAGTAGTCATTGAATTAATACACGCGTAAGGAATAATGTCCACATGTCACATCACTGTGAGAAGACTGTTTGAGTGCACAGGCAATTTAAACCACCAGTTGCACATCCACCTCTGCTAACCAGCCAGTTCATTCTTACTCTTTATAGTTTACAGTGAATACTGGTCGCAGAGTGGTGAATCGAATGCTATGGATTCGAATTCGTCATTCGACCGACCAACACAACATAAGAGAGTAACCTGTGAGATGAAGCCTCATTAAAGAATCAGAATTCAGGAGTCTTTTGAAAACTTAATATGTCACACCAAATATAACAACTATGTCGAGATGTAACTATTCGATTGTTGCATATATAAAACAAAAATTAACAAACCAGTTTACTGAGGATGTGTTATAATATGTTGCAAAGATGGAGCATATATATTTGCAATGGCGCTATAGTAAACTGAAGCCACAATTGCAATAAGATAAAAGAGAAGGCATGCAAGGCCTCCAATAGGCTTATCTATAATATAAATGAAATCGAATACATTGCCGAAAATAGTTTAATAAAGGTACTCTGCGAGGAATGACAAATTTTATTGAAATGCTCAGGTTAGACACTCGATTCAGTGATCTCCTGAAACTGAGAAAAAAATGGATTCGGTCCACTTAAACCAAGATGTATTAACGAATTCGTCATCGATGCGGATTAAAAACATTTCAACCCACATTTCAAGCCATTAAATTTACTATTTAGTTCTCACTAAGTGTATATGCTCGATTATCCTAAGGTTCTGAGGAACCTATATCCCAATGACGATTATGTCTCTGAGAAGCCAACAGTTCCAAGAAATTTATCTGTTATTCTGCTACCTCAAATCCTTGATGGAATGAACAGCAGCAACATTGTTTCATTCCTTCAATCCCCTTGTTGCCAAAACCTATGGCAATTATGAATGCCACTCCCTCCAACTCATCCCTGGATGCAAAAGCACCTGCGCAATTGCCTCCCATGATGTGTTAAAATGTCTGTATGCATGGTTTCACGTGTGGATATATATGGAGCTGGGTTCTGGTTAGTAAGCGTACTTGACAGTGGTCGATGTAAAAGGCCGGTCATGCGAGCTTACTACAGCATTAAAAATATATAATACTAAGACAAATACCGAGGATCTAGCAGATCCATCGTCCGAGATCGGTACAGTACCATCGACGTCTTCGGCCGAGGGGCCGTCGCTGTTTCCATCTAAGTCGATGGCCAATTCGGACGAACTCTCACCACCAGTTCTCATTGGAACTGTACGATATGTTTCTTCGGCTGTAACATCCGGTACTTCGGCTGCACCACCTCCAAAAGAATTAGTCACCAGCTTAATCACTTCCGTCAGCGAAAACTTATCGTTGTGGCTACTGCTACAAGGTATTTTCACACAAACACATAGCATGACAGCATGAAATTAATTAGTATTGGTGCTTAAGGTGTAGGTCTCTGTTCTACTGCAACAATACTTTCGGAAAACATTTAGTGTGATGTGAGAGTTAAACTGCGAGCCTTATCGTTACCCTGGTGTCAGTTCTGCAAATAAGAGTGTAACAGATGGTAGTAACATAATTTCAAACATGTGACCACTCTTCTGCCATCGTATAAATCCACTATGCATTTCGAGCATACCAACTCATCACCAAGCGTAACAGCGAATGTGTCGGCGCCTTCTACAAATACACTGCCTTCCCTAGTACCTGATCCTTCGAACGGCATTATAGCCGAACCATCTGTGTCTACGGTAGGACAACTTACATAGAAACACACGTAGACTCCAGTGTCGGCGGGCAGTCGCATGACGAACACTACAGGAAGTGTCACACTGCAACTCGTGGCTCTGTGATGTCGGTCCGGCACTGTTGTTTGGCAGTCCGAGATACATGGTACGACTTAACTCCATGACAACTATGTCAGGATTTAAGTTGCGTGTTAGGTGCAGTACACCACTGCGGGGCCTGGGTATAGAGGCCGTGGGGGACGTCCGATACTAGTGGGAGACGTTACTGGACCAAACTTGACCTTTGGATTTGACCTACTGGCCTACTTTTGGACTTTTGGCCTACTTTTCTGACATAATGACCAACTTTTGATAAATTGACCTACTTTCTATTTTAGCACAGCATTACCTAGATTTTCTTTTTTTGCACATCCGATGACCTAGATTCTATTTTAGCACTTCGGGTGCACTGAATTTCTAGTTGCACTTCCGGTTCATTGCCAGACGAACGCAATTATCTATTTTTGAGTACCGAGCTCGATCCCGACGAATGCATGCATTTATAGACCTATTTAGATTACTGAATCCGAATAACGAAGAAGAATTTAATAAAATTTTATTTTTGGCTTGTATTCCTGGTAAGGGTAGTTAATGTAATATTATTTTTGGGCTACTTGGTTCAATTCTTGAATAGAACGGTTACTATTATTTTATTTTTTGATTTAAATAATTAATTTTAATATTGTGTTCCTGGGAAATGTAATTAATGTAATGCTATTTCTGGACTACCGGGTTTGAATTTCAAACAGGGCCGTTAATATTATTATTTTTTAATTAAAAAATATCATTTTTGGCTTGTGTTCCTGGTAAGAGTAATGTTATTTTCGAAATACCGGATTCGATTCCAGGGCAATGCATTTATATTAATTTTGGAAAATTATGAAAGTTTTTAAACTTGAGAGATTGTGAGTTCTACTACCTGGCAGGCCACTTAATGAAAAGGCATTTTTAGATTACAGAGTTCGAATCTCGAACAGGTCACTTAATATTATTTTATTTTTGAATTTAACAAACATTTATTTTTGAGTTGGGTATCTGCTAACAGTATGTAATGTAATGTTATTTTTTAGATTACCAAGTTTCTTGACATTGCGAATCGGATGTTATGTAACACTGTATACATATGCCCTTAAGTTATTATAATATCAAATAGATATTAATTAAATTATCATTTTGAAAATTTTTCCTAGAATAATGTTTTTTACTCTATAATGTGGTTGATATTTTGCCAACATTCGGATTTCTTCAGTCGCAATGTGGAGCCAATCAGCCACGTTGAAGTGCCAGTTTTTTTTTACAGGTTTTTGGAAATTTCGGAGGATTTTTACGGCAAAAGAAAATATTGTGTTTGGAATGGAAAGTTCTGATTGGAAACCTAACAGTTTTGTGGCAAAACAGGAAATTTTGTTTTCATGGTGGCAATTTCGTAATGTAATCCAAGAAATCGGACAGATCCTCAGGCAGCAGCAGCATGCCAAATCTATCAACTACTCAGACACAAGGCCCAGTTCCAGAGATTCGCGCTGCCCGTATCATGTGTCCACATAAAGCTAACCGCAACATCACGTCGTCTCTATGTAGGCCTGTAGAACTATAGCCCGTCTTACTCTTAGATTGCAGTAGAGAGTGCTTGACGCGCGCGTGGTGGCTAGCGATTATCAACAGCCAAGTAGTAATGCTATGCTGACAGAATAAGTTCAAACATACAAAAATTCGTAACAAAAATTGTATAACTGTGTAGTAGTGTATAAATATAAAATTTTCTGATAGCTACCCACGGCAATGTACGAGTGAGACGCACTTAAGTCTGTGTCAATGCCAACTTCAAACTGCAGATCGTCTATGCTTTTTTTAAATTCATTCAAGCCATCATTTATTTACTTGTTTAAGTGATGGAAATAAGAAATTTTTTGTGTTTGCGATGTTTGTCCGGAGAAACATGTTCTAAAAGGTTTATCGCCTATACCAAACTGTGTTTGGCAACGGTGACAATAACTAATTAGAAGCTAGGACAATAGTATGGTTCACATATAATTAACCAAGACAGAACATTACTAGACACCAGGCCTTGCGTGCACAATACCTGCGCACACGAGACTCATGCAAGACTATGCTGTTTGTTGGTGGGTTTCCTCGGGGCCTTTCGTTTCCCCTACCCTTGCATTTCGGCGTTGCTCCATATCCCCCTAGCTTCACCCTCATCAGCTGTTAAGGACTGCCTAAACTCTTCCACGCTACTACAAATCCGACTACAGAAATTCCTTCCTGTAAAACACTTAAGAACACGATTGTGGATAGAGACACTGAATAGGTTATATCATAATCATGTACTGAAATTCTAAGGACGATTTACTATGCAGTGACAAACAGTGCAGCAGGAGTAAAGAGTCAATGAAAATGAAATACTACAGAATTTCTCAGCTAAAGACATGGTAGATGAATACAGAAGATTACTTCCCAAAACAGTTACTGTGTGCCAAGTTGTGTGGGATTTTTTCACTAAGTGAAAACTTGAGTGGAGAGAGAGAAATCTGCACAGGTACATTTATTCGCAGCTGAGATAGGCAACTGCTGTCGTTGTTACTAAAATATATGGACATGGCTCTTTATAACTGGCATATGGATTCTTCATAATTGCCCATTGTGTAATGTGGCTGCATATAACATTCTTACCTCACCGATGGGGCAGTGGTGGTGCAGTGGCTAGCGCGCTCGCCTCCCACCACGGCCATTCGGACTCGATCCCCGGCGGGTTCGCTCCTGGATTTTCGCATGTGGGAATCGTGCTGGACGATGGCGCTTGTCGGCGGGTTTTCTTGGGTTCCTCCCGCTTCCCCCGCCTTTACATTCCAATGCCGCTCCATCCTAGGGTCTCATTTCATGCCATGTTCAGGGATGACGGGCACCTACGGGTCCTAGCTGGAAAGTCCGTCACTCGGAGGATGTTGGCTCACCCTGGGTCCACAGCCCAAACGAATTTATTTATTTACCTCGCCGATGTGGCAGTATGTCCAAGGACTTTCATCGTGAAATAAGCATCGTGCCTGAGGAATGCATGGGTGTGTGCAATGGGTCAGGAAGACGAGAAAAAGGTGGGCTCTCGCCAGTACTGCCTCGACGACGGACCTGGCAGGCAGGTAGTGCGCTCACCTTGGCATATCTTCTCGACGGCGGGCACGAAGTACTTGTCGCAGACGACGGCGAGCGCCACGAAGAGGTAGAGCGAGGCTACGACGTGGAGGACGAGGGCCCCGTCCTGCCTCTGCCTCTCCGAGAAGAGGTCGCGTGGGAAGTCGTCGATGGCGGGCGGAGTGCAGTTCACATCGAAGCTCTGCTCGTCGTCCAGCCCTGCAACAGCCGCGGCCTCTGTCCTGGGACACTCTCCTGCCCTCACACAACTCTCTTACTGTTCACTCCCGGGCTAAGTACACCACTAAGCCCCTAAGTACACCACTACACGACCATTTACATATTAAAATATGAACACTTACATGTAAACGAATATGCTTCTAAACAAATAACCCCAAGCCCATATGCACGTAGTTGTAAGAGAATAGGTAATTTTTTCCAGTGGGCGAAAGAGAGAAAATTTTAAGCAAAATTGTTCGTATACCTAAATGTCTCCGATTAAATTGTTTCTAACATACGAGATACTTTAATGATTGGCTATTACATTGACGAGTATGAAATACTTTGAAAAAAATTTTCCTAAAGTCTTCCAACCCTGCAATGCATTGTTCTGCACTAGTGGGGACCCTGGTGGGGTCCTGTGTTGGGAGATGGAGCACACTCACACACACACACCCAATACAGCGGCCAACAAACGATCGTACCCAACCTCTATATTTCATTGGCTATTTAGTCCGACCCAACCCAAATATTCCTTTACCCTACCTAAGGTACAGTGCATTGTATTTCAGCATTATTCGCCCAATATAACCCACATGTAACATGTGTTCATAGCATACATCTGCAGAGAGCAACCACATCGTCCATTGCTGAAGCTCTTGGCTAGAGTGAGCTAATGTGAACTTTTACTAGATGCTGTCGAGAACCAAACTTGAAGACTTTAATTATTCTTTCGATTTTGTCATATTATTTTAATACTTTCCTTTAAAAATTGATTTTTCCTCATTCTAATTTTACTTACATTACCACACTTATACGAAAACAATTTTACTATAAGCACGTAATTTTCCACAATGGATTTACTCAATATAACACTTGCTTTTTAATAATTTTGTGGGTCAAGATAGCTACAAACATGGCCTTATGGAGACTTAAGTAGATAATAAAAGATGGATCTAATATTATTTTGTAAATGACAGGAATACATTTGTTCTTTGCTGTAAATGATCAACTGAACCAAGTTTCCTACCTAAAACCTTCATTACCATTTTTTATTCCTCACGACAGATCATCACTAAACTCTCTTTAATACTCTCTTCGATTTCAAGTGCATTAAACACATGCACATTAAATATCATAAAAGCTATTTTTCATTGCTTACTCTGGTACAGTTCTGGTATAAAGTAGTTCAATTCCAACCCTAGATTATAATCTTAGAGACCCAATTCTTTCTATCTTCTCTGTAAGCTGATTTATTCAGTTAATTCTCATAGTGGACAGAAACGAGTAAATATGTTTTTGCATTCCCGGAGAATTATCTGTGATAGACATATTCAAACTTTCACAGAAAGCGGATGCCTTCAGCACGAATCCACGAATATTTGGTCTACTTAGAATATTGACTGCTTTTCGAGTCGGAGCTGTACGCCAATTCACATGATGGTAATATGTCTCGCGACCCTTTTTTTCTCCATTTTTTTGATGTGTTATAACTCTTAAACTTACGTCCACACTTATGACAGCTGAGAGTCATATAAGCACAATCTCTCTTCATGTATTTTGTTATATCTCCTATGCCATTGTGTAATGGTAATTCTACTGAAGGTCTCGCAATATTACAGACATTAATGTTGTGGTATTTGAAGTGTATTATTCATGGAATTCACTTGCAGGTCCTCATCTGCCAATTATGTCATCATTGCATCATCTCTTATTGTCTTAGTGGCGACATTATGATTGCCATTACTCACTGCAGTGCGTTCAAGTCCATCAGCATTTTGTGGGTGCAGCAAATTTTTCTATCGCTCAGGAGGTGTAGGAACAACTCGTCTATACATTGTCTAATATTTGTTTACTTTTGTTAGCATAAGCAATGAGAAAATGCTTATCTTGCATTTACGCTTCTCAAGTCGTCTAACCTTGCTGCTATTCGCAAACACTTCATCGCAGTACTTTCGATTTCGTGATACCAATGGTGCAGATATCTCTGACGCCTCACCTACAGAAGTCGATGGGGTAGTTGGCACCACTCCCGAAGAAGTCGATGGCAGCGCTGCAGTAGGCGACCCAACTTAAGAAGTTGATGGAACTGCTGGTACAATGCACGAAGTAGTCGATGACACTGTTCTAGAACCCACAGGCTCTGGGATGTATAAAGACATCGCGGACTATGATTAAGTCTTTGACTTCGAAGCAAAGCTGCAGAAGCTAGACGAGGCGATCGGTACCGGTACCCTTCGGTAAAATAACTGGAAATCCGACCAGGTACTGTTATTTCTATAGTCCCACAACCTGTAATAACTGAAGCGATAATTGTGCTGAAAGCACCAGTATTTGAGTATCTGTCTTTCCAAACCAACTGGGAATACCAACATGCTAAGACATTCCCACACACATATTTCCCATGCCTAAAAAACCTACTGACAGACCACACGAGCTAGATATACCGATCATATATACAAACTGACCAGGGCAACAGGCCAAAAAACCGACTAGACAATTCCAGCCATACCAAACGACAGTAAAAATGACTATACCAATCATACAAACTAACAATACCAAAGAACTACACTAAGTAACCATACCAACTGACCAGGCCAACTAACCAACAAGGCTGACCAGATAAACCAACAGTACCAGCCACGTATACATGATCCCCATGTAGCAAGTCACAGTCGGCCGACTGTGGTTTTACTGCTGGCACTGCTGGATGACAGCTGGCACTGAATACTTTTGGGTTTACACTAATTGTCCTGTTTGACTTACTGCTGGCAACAGGACACTTGGCATGCCATTTATAGCCCACCAATGGAATTCTGATGGAAATTAAACTCATGGCTGACTGTAGGTAACCAATTAATGGCCCATAAATGGCTTACCGACTGTATTCCAGCAATGGCCGCACATAACCTATACTTATTGCTAGTAAAAGTATGGGTAGCCATCTGCAGGTCATTTGATGGCTGTGAAGTGGTACATCGATGGACTATTGCTGGTTCAATTTGACTTACTATGGAAATTTTTAAGGCTCACACTTTTCACAGGTAGCTTCTTCAAACTACGCACGCGTATATGTGTGTGTCTAATGTAATTATAGATTATATGTAAATATGTAGTCATGGAAATATATATGGCAAAATGCTGCAATACAGTTACTGATATTGAAAAATTTGACATATGTAATGTTTTCCATTTATGATTGCATATAATTAAAAGGAGAAGTCAAAGAAAAACAATATATAACCACCTTGATAATATTGAAGGACCTTTCTTGTTACACATCACTAAGATATTCATAACTGGTGACTGTATTTCAAAACAGATTAATAGCATCCACGTGACATACATACTGTAAAAGATTACACTAAAGGCAAGTATTTGGTTTAATATCACGATTCATGTAGGAATATTTCTCTCAAATACAGTACAATATTTTTATCTGCAGCTTTTTAAAAACTGATTTGTTTGCATTGTATATTTAAATGCTATGGGATAACTGGTTTAATTTATTTAATATTAGTGTTTTTTAATAATTCAAGTTCGAATACATACCAAATTAATTCATCTAAATGTAAGAATGCACAGTGGAGTAGTGGTTAGCATGATTGACTGTCATTGAAAGGGGTGTAGGTTCAGCCCCTCTCTCCCGCAATGATAAGTCTAAGATTTTCATGTTGTATAATGTGTTTTATAGTGAATTGAATGAAAGCTAAAATGAAGAATAGTTGATATTGATGGTCAAAATAATTATTTTTAAGAGATACAGTTAGACAAATGGTGAAAGCATCTGATGGCGGTGAAATGGTACATCGATGGGCCATTGCCGTTGTAAGCATATGGGCCATGCTTGGGCCATTTGTGTTCACCACACCTGGGCCTGTTATAGGCATAGTATGGCTAGTTAGTGGCACCACTTCAGGACCAGTAATGGTGCTACATGGGTCTTCACACCAGTTGACCATACCAAACACCCATACAAAATTACCAGACCAACTGATCAACAAGGCCAATGAACCAGAACGACCAGCCATATCGAATAACCATACAGACTTTCTATACCTACTGACCATATAAAACAACCTACTAACTAACCAATAATACCACACAACCATACAGACCAACCATACCTGCAGGCCAACTAAAAGCTGATACCAAAATACCAGGCCAACTAGACCAACAGGCCATCAAAAAAGACCACCAAGACCACCCATAATATCTACCACCAAGATAAACCAGAAAACACAAGTCGACCATACCAGCTTGCCAACCAAAACCAACACCAACATACCAACTGGCCATCAACACCGACCACCAACACCAACTACACCGTACTGGCCTTACCAAAATACCACAAAACAAAACTTAAAGATTCAAACCTCAAAAGATCCCAAAAGAAAGAAACCTGAAAAAGGAACATTAAACCAAACCTCACAGGCTATCAAGGCCGACTGGACATACCAATCGACAATACCAACCAACTGACAAAACTTATGGACAAGACCAATTGAAAAAGCCAATCAGACTAACTGACCATACTTGTGAAATGTGTCAAACTAACAACAAAACCAACACAAGCGACCAACAATTCGGAAAATACCAACCAGAAAACAAGGCTGGTCATACCAAAAGACCAACATCGACTTGTTCGTGAATGGTACCAGCGCTGCCATCGAGTTCTTCGGGAATGGTGTCAACAATCCCATCGACTTCTATTGGAGTGGTGACAAATATCTGCACCATTATTATGACTTCGATGCAAGTACAGCTATAAATTCTTTGCGAATGTAGCAATGAGAAGCATACATGTAAGATTATCGCATCTCATAGGCTACATATGTGTGATAAGTGTCATAGTCTTGTTGCTTATGCTGACAAAATAAACCAACATTTGAAGAGATATAAAAGAATTGTTCCATTACCTGATAAGCAATATATGTTTATTGCTGCACCTGCGAAATTCTTACGGACTTGTAAGTACTGCAGTGTGTAATGACAATCATAGAATCGCCACTTAGCACAGCAAGTGATGATGCAAAGATGACATAATTGGCAAATGAGGACATGCATGCGAATACCATGACCAATACACGGCAAATAACAAAACATTCGTGTCTGCCAAAAGGTGAGACCTTCAGTAAAAATACCAATGTACGATGACAATAAAGTGGCCACGATGGCGGAGTGGTTAGCCTACTCGCCTCCCACCAAGGCGATCCGGGTTTAAACCCCGACCGGGTCACTCCGGATTTTTGCATTTGGGAATCATACTGGACGCTGCCGCTGGTCGGCGAGTTTTCTCGGGGATCTCCCGTTTTTATGTCCTCGTATTCCGACGCTGTTCCATACTCGCCTCGCTTCACACTCATCAGCTCTCAAGACCTCGCCGTTAAGAGCAGCCCAAATCCCTTCACTTAACTCCATTCGATATTAAACTGTTGGAAAAGGGGTGAGAGGGGGTTGGAGCTCAAATTTCTAGGGCTGTTCGTGTCGCTATTTAACATTACTTTGATTAACCCAGTTGGTTTAAATACAGCGCAATATTAGATTGAACTTAATCTGTTTGTTTGTCATTTCCTTGCATGCATGAAAAATTGCGAATTTTGAACGAATTAGAGCTGGATGCCAGTATTCTAGTACAGTTAAAGGCTGTTCACGACAAAGCGAGCACTTTTGAAACCAACCTTAAAAAAAATCACTGCGCCTACCTGCATATATATCAACTGGCGCCCTGGGTGACATGCTCCCAACAAAGTTGTTAATGATGGATGGGAAGTAGTTCCATATATTAACGTTGATTAAAAAGTTTTAGGTAACAGTTTCTGATAACTTAAATTTTTTTTTTTTTCGTTTTCTGTTTATTATTTTATGTAGCGACGTGTAACAATAATCAGATTTGTTAGACATTTATTTTCTTAATAAACGCACAGTTTTACTAGACCGTCGCATGAATAAGTGATGAGGCCCACGTCAATGTTAATCTTACGTAAGGTGGAATAATACACAACATGCACACAAGTAGATTTTAAGCAGGGCTTTCAAAAGGGCTCATTTTAACGTGGGTATCCTATAGTTTGGGGTTGCATACGAGCGATTGAAAAGTAACGAGCAAGACTTTACTGACGAACGTATTTCTGAACGTTTCTTTTCAGTGTTCTGAGATGACATCAGATGCCACAGCTCCTCATTGGCCGCGCCGTGAACGACTATAAAAAAATGAAAGAGATAGTGTAGTAATATCACTAACAAAAAAATTACATACTATGTATATGTTTCATTTTAAAGTTATCTGTCATGCAGGCATTACATATCATGTGTGAAAACCATAAAACATAAAAATATATTCCATTAGTGTATGCTGATTTAATATTATGCCAAGTTGTTCATATAACACACACCTACGTGTAAATTGATTGGATATATGATTTCACACATATTCGCGTGCATTTGAACAGTGGCAAAGCAGCTTTATTTTTAAAAGTTGTTGCTGTATGATTTTAACAAATAGCTGTGCCCACACTGAAAGTAGTGCCGGTCTGAGCTACACTGCATTTTATAGTAGAGAAACCTGACAGTGGTAAGGTATGGTATGTAACATATGCCATGCAGATGATATTTATACATAAGCTCGTCCTCATTGTCGAAACATTGAACAAACACGCAGTCTTTCGTTTGTGCAGTTTGTAACACGGGAACTGAAGACGTCACGCTATCGTTTGATATAAAAAAGTGCGTAACTCATCCCTGTGCTACGTCTAGGCGAAGTATACCTCCCATGATTTGCTTCTAACAATATTTGGGTTTAAAACATCCTATACATATTACGTAATGTTTCAGCTGACACAGAATTTATCTGCAATACAATTGAACCGTTATAGTTTATTGATTCTTTAGCCTACTGTTCAATCACACAAGTGCATATCTGGAATGTATATTCCCCCTCCCCCCTCCAAACATAATATCTTTAGAACCTGACTACCGAATTTCATCAAACTAGGTACACATATACTAATAGGTATGTATTATTACATAGACGCCTGAGGGGCGTATCTGAGTTCGTGAGGGATGGAGCTCTTAATAAAAATAATAGAACTAAATTTGATTTCTGATTTATTCACACTGCTATTATTTTCAGCATTACATTATCCATCTCCACTATTACTCTTTTTATTTAACAGTTGATGAAATATTTAATGTCTTTTTAAACTCTAATTAACATCTTTCTTAATGCCTGTCTTTGTTTGGTTACAGTCAATTAACTCATACTTATCATTAAGGCGTGTTCAGTCTAGCTGTTGCCACCATTTGTAATGTCTTTCACTCACGCATCTAGTCCAATAGTCCAGCCTGCCAGCCGCACTCTTCACTGCTTGATACTCGCAGCCGCAGATTACCATTCCGCTGGTTACTTCTCTCGCTGATAGTCTTCTATCGCTCGGAACTCAGCCACTCATTCACTCATCAACTACTCGGCTAGGAGGTCTGTCACACTTTTGTGTTCGTTTGCCCTGGCCATCTGGAAGGTTCAGCGCACCCCAACTGACGCTGAGAGAACGAGGTCAATAATCCAGAATATTCTTCAGATAAACGCAGAAAATAATACAACCAGGGTCAGAAGAGCACACCGCAAAATATAATTATCGTGTTGGCTCGCTTTCTGTAACAAATACGTGGTCGTTCGCCTATCACTTGCTTGTTTATTCAAAACAATCGTTTAACTTGCTGCCGCCGCTATCATATAACTTCTGTCCTTCAATTCCACTCGCTCGCTCTGGATGCGAAGCCGCGAGCGCGTAACAGTTTATATGGCGTTTATAGTTTTCAATAACACAGGGGCTTTTTTTCCAAAATGGTGCCAATTAAAATATTTTGGATGCTATGTTATGTCTTGAAAACCATTTAACCGACATAAACCTAATTCAGTACTTTGGTAGTGCAAAATATAAAGAATTAATTTAGAAAGCGATAGTGTGTTTGGTCAGCAGTTTTGGAAAATGCTTCAAGTATATTTAAAAAATCAAGCTTTTTTTACTATCTCGCAAACCATTTAACCGGTTTAAACCAAATTTGGTACGTTGAAAGTGCAGGATATAAGTATTAAATTTAAAATAACGATAATGTTTTTGGTCTGGTATTTTAGAAAATAGTGGAATTGAAAAAATATATCTTTTACGTTATATCTCAGAAGCCATTGAACAGATTTAAATAAAATTAGGTATGCTGACTATGTATGATGTAAGCATTGAATTTCAATTCTCACAATGTTTCTTCTTTCGCCATTTTGTAGATTATTGCAAAATTAAAAAAAAAAAAAACTTCTACTCTAAACCTCGGTAACTACACAAATGATTTTTGTCAAACTTTAAAAGTACACAAACGATTTCTGCCAAAGTTGGCATATAAATTATAGTGTTGTAGGCCACGTTTATGTATGCAATTTAAATGAATAAGGCATTTATTTTATACAAAGGGGGCAATATAAATATTGTAGTTCCATTCGCAATATCCATAAAACTGTTTGACTAATTTCGACGAAGCTTGTTGTGCTGAAAAAATCTATTACAATCATCAAAAGCAATCAACCAGAGCCTTTATCCCCCACCACTTTGTAAGATAGTATCATACGAATAAATCAACTTATGTCATACCTCGGGGACCAATAATGGAATTCCTACCAAGTTTTTCACACAAGTTGTACTACAGTATACCATGTAAACTTACTTAATTTAAGTGGGCGAGTCATTTAGTTTTCAAAATGGTGTAATATAAATTATTTTTATAAATTTATCATGTCTATCAAATGTTTTGACAAACCTCAAACTAACTTCTTACGCTGACAATGTCTGCTAGACGGATCAGACATGCGTATACAGGGCCTGTTTTAGGCCTTTATGTACTATAGTGCCAAATTAGAAACTATAATTTTTATATCATATCTCAGGAATTATTTGACCTATTTCCATCAAATTCGGCACACGGTAGGCCATGCAAACTTGTATGATTTAAGTGGCTCACATACTTGCTTTCTAAATGATATACCTGTAAATATTTGACGTCGATAAAGCCAGACTTCCAAAACTCTGGACTGAATACTCCCGGAGTTGATGTTCCGAATTATACCTCTGTGATTTAGTTGGTCGCATGCCGGCTTATGGTACGAGGAGTCCTGAGTTCGAGTCCCAGTTAATGCAAGTGAGTATCTTTAATCGACTGACTTGTGTTACGTTTGTTTCTGGTTGAATCTCTAATGATATCCCTGCCAACAAGATGTCCAGACCCACCTACCAACTAACCTTTAAAGAACTTCATCGAAATCATTTGTATCCATATATAGGAAAGTAGGCTAGTTAGTTATACAGATAAATTCTTGTTGATAAATACATCGCAAGAAATCAACATTTGGACGCACCATATTGGTTATTGATTATCGCTTCACAAGCAACAAAACGTTTTGCGTTAGCCATGCGCATACGCAGAGTTTAGGCCCCATTTAAATAACCGAAATATGTAAGTAATTTAAAATTAAGGGCAACGCTTTGGCTTAACTAACAAATTGACTGACGTTAAACCGTTCTGGATAACACGATAAGGACTAAGAGATGACAAGGCTGCACTAAATCTTTATAAAAACGTTCTGGAATACCAGCCTAAGTATCAACACTCTCCATCATTGTAAAAACAGTGTTCACGATTTATAATGTCTACTTGAAATCGAGGTAACATTTCGTGGCGAGGGCTTGAAGTAATAAGACAAGATGAACATCATCGTTAATTTTTAAATATTCATGCTTTTACTATCGCGAAGTAGTTCGTCTACTCTATAAAAGTTTGGTTACACTTATTTGATCTTAGAGTTTAACTGTGGAGAGGTTGATGGCCTTAATTAGCCATTTTCTGCGTAGAATACTGCTTCCCTGAAGAGGATTAAAAGTCGGTTTTTTTTAAGTATTTTCACCGAAAAAACAGAACTTAATTTATTTAGCAAATTTTTGTTATCACTAGAATAATTTTCGTCTCTATAACGCGTAAAATAACACAGAGAGTTCACCCTGGTCTTGTCATGACTGTGCGAACCAAAATATTGTTCGTAATGAGAAGGAGGAATTTGTGGGGGAAACATTTGTTTCCTTATTGGTGGCAGCCATCTGTTAACATTGTCTCTTCTCTGCGTTGGCGCGAACACCACGGAGATATGTTTTCAGAATTTTGGCTTTTTTTTGTAAACGAATGATTTTCAAACTAACAACTTATGTGTCAGATCCACTGAACTCGGACTACATGTGAAATCTTGTTTCATGCTCACCTAACAATTGGTGTTTTTGTCCTGAGTTCCCATTTCGGATTACGTTTTTTTGAAGAACTTTAATCCTCGGTTGCACCATCGCGGATAGACACAGGTGATTTTTGCACCATTCGAGTTCAGAGCTGGACTGGAGATCGAGACCAAGTTCATTTCGAACCGCCGAAATCGACGGTTCGAAATCTCGATCCGAGATCAGCAGCCATCATCGAGAAATTTAGTTTGAAAATACGCCAACAGATAGAACGACGTTCGATTGTTTTCTTGGGACTTTAAAACATTATACGAATTTGAGTAATATTCAACAAAATTCGTACAATAATTCACTTAAAACAGATAAAACATTGCACATCTTGTTCTGTCTATAGTGAAAAATACGCCTACTTCCATTAAGTCATATATTACGAACCAATAGCCAAATTTGTCTCATACTTAATCTCGATCTCTCACTTTGGAACCAAGATTGATGTACGTTTCAAAGTACAATTATTAATAATCTTGATCTGGGCGTTGTTTTCATCAGGAGACCCAGACATGACACGTTTTGGTTACGTTGCTATAATACGATTTATTTATAGGCTTCACGGTAAAATGAGCACTTTTGAAAACCCTGCTTGAGATCTAATTGTATGCATGCTGTGTATTCTTCCGCCTTATATAAGTGTAACATTGTCATGGACCTTTTCGCCTTATTCATGCGTCGGTCAAGTGAAACTGTGAAAACATTATGCTTTGCAGCTGTCATGGGTCTTGAAACGGAAAAACTACAACAAATTGTGAAAACTTCTGGTTACCTCGACGTTTCCCTATATATATAATAAATATTATAAAACTATAAACAATTCTTCCTAATGCTTAAAAAAAATTGTTTCTCTCTGTTACTAAAACTATATGAATCAGTTACACCCACCAGAGTTGTGGCATGCTTATTCTTGTACATATTTACTGTCAGGCTACGTCACAACCACTACAGAGTCCAAGGCAAGGCAACAGAACCCAACAGCAAACGTAACTCCACATTTCGTTGTATCGTTGACAATCATATTAATTATTTATCCTATTGGACTTATTATCGCCTTAGCTTTGGTGTAGTATGGCAAATATGCAGGAGGTGGAGAATGTTAATTACAAACCAGTCTGGTCTAAACATATTTCTCAGAAACCTAACATTCGCCCTTAAAGATTCCGTTACTAAATTCGCTTTTAACCACAAATCCTTTGTTTCCCTGTTTATATAACTAAAGAAAAACATTTCTTAAGAGCAGGTCTGTGCCTACAAGAAACTGAATGTTCCGGTTATGCCGTACTTCCCGAACAACGGTCAACCAAGCAAGGTGAGGCAATGGTATATCTGGGCTTTCATCCAGGAATATACTTGTCTGCCGTTCCCGGGACAGCTACCCTCATTTCGAACTCCCATGATTTCCGAAATCGTGGCATGTGAATGTCGTAATAGTTTCTCACTACACAACACTTCCTTCAGCGACCCTGATTGTTAAGAGTATTCTGTGCCTTCTGTAACGTTATTCTCGAAGTGTCAAGTCCTAACTACACTCTAATCCCGAATCAGTGATATCAATATTCAAACAGTGAAACAACATTCAATGACAGGCAGTTGATAACCTACTATATACTGGCGAATCAAGCAAATTAAACGGGAACTAGTAAGCTATACAAGTGAAATTATCGATATTTCAGTGGGAGTCACAAATTATTCCGAGATGTTTCCGCCATCATATTGATCAGTTATTTAGTACTCACCACCAGTGGAGAAATGTCACTGATTTTCACTGATATGGCCTCACGTTCACTATTTCATGCTTAGAGTATATATTCCTACTATAGGCCGTTCACGATAAAGTGAGCACTTTTGAATTCAACCTTAGGGAAACGCTACTGCCTCTGCCTACATCGGGCGCACTGAGTGATATTCGCACAGTAAAGTTGGTAACGATGGATGGGAAGTAGCTCCTTATCTTAAAGTCGAATAAAACGTGTTAGAAAACCATTTGTCATAAGTGAAATTATTTCTTCCGCTTTCTGTATATTTTTAATGCATCAAAGTGTAAACATCAGCACATTTGTTAAACATATATATTTTCTAATAATTTCACAATTTCACTTTGCCAAAGCATGAATAAAGTGATGAGGCCCATGACAATGTTAATCATACATAAGGTGGAAGAATACACAACGTGCATACAGCAGGGCTTTCAAAAGTGTTCATTATAAAGTGAATAGGCCATAACAGTGAATATGAGAGCTGTGCCAGGTCTGGATGCAAACAAGACAACACCAGTAAAGAACTGTGCAGTTGAGGGTGTACTCACAAGTCATTGTCAGGTGTTAGTACTAGGATGTGTGCCGGTAGTCATCCACCATGTCCTGTCGTCGACATGCCACCGGCGGTAGCAAGGGCTCGCTCTGCTGGAGTGTCCTCCCCTCGCGCCGCGGCAACCCCCTGGAACACACTGCCTTACACATACATACATACATATAGTAGGCTGTTCATACAGTCAAGTCAGCACTTTGGAGGCCCCTGGTTACTCTTTTCCTATCAGCCATTTTTATCCTTCCGCCGCATGTAAGTAATTAACATATTGTATATATTTCACCTAACACACACACACACACACACACACACATATATATATATATATATATATAGGCTGTTCACGATAAAGAGAGCAGTTTTTAAGGCCCTCCATACAGGCATTAACCACTAATAAATTGGTTTTCCTGCAGCCTCAAGCTTTAATTTTGAGAGTGATGTAAGTTTACGTCGTATTTATTGGTCACGTGACAATGCAAAAAATTAAAAAGTAGCGGAAATAGAAAAAGAGGCCTAAAATAAAAATTTCGAAGGTTCTTAAAAAGTGCTTTCTTTACCGTGAATAGCATATATATATATATATATATATATATATATATATATATATATATATATATATATATATATATATATATATATACTAATATTATAAAGAGGTAGTGTTTGCAACTTTGTGTGTTTGTGAGTTTGGATGTAGCAGGTAATCTTCGAAACTACTCATCCGATTTTAAAAATTCTTTCACCAGTAGAATGCTATGTTATCACTGAGTGTTATAGGCTATATTTTATTTGTTATAGGCTATATATAATGTAACCCAAAGTGTAAATAAATGACCTATAAAATTCCTTACATTGCGTGCGCTGCGAAAACTATTGATGATAGAACAAAATAATGTATTACGGCTTTGCAGGACGGACAGATTCGGAAAATAAAACGTGCTGTGTGCTGCGTACGGCGACAACCTTAGAAGCTCTACTGCCATTATGGGGGGAGTTACTTTTGTGTTTGCTGGGGATTTTCGGCAGACACTTTCTGTAGTTACAAAAGGGACGCGTGCAGATATCATCAAAGCATGTCTTAAATCATCTCCCTTATGGAGTTCTATTCAACACCTAAATTTGCCTATCTTGGTGGAGACACGCACAAAGATTTCTCACACCAATTGCTCAGACTTGGAGAAGGAGTTTTTCCTTCTCTAAATTTGGGTACTAATTCTGCTGAAATCATTTTTAATGAGACATTAGGTCAGATAGTCCACAGTCTGCAGCATCTTATAGAAGCAGTATATCCGCACCTCGAAAATTTACTAGAAAGAGACTTTCACTGGTTGTGTTCCAGGGCAATAGTATCGCCTAGGAACGATACTGTCAATTAAATCAACAATCTCATTATACAAAGAGTTCCCGGCCAAGTCAAAACCTATAAGTCGATTGACACAGTCACCAATGTTGACGATGTCGTCCACTTTCCTCAATATTTTCTAAATTCGCTTAATCCTTCTGGCTTGCCACCTCACGAACTATCATTAAAAGTCGGTACTCCTATCATGCTTTTAAGGAATATAAGCCCTCCTAACATGTGTAATGGCACAAGATTGCTCATTAAAGACTTGAAAGAAAATTTGATTGTCGCGACCATTCACCGGTCCAGCAGCCGGCCAGCTGGGAAACATCCCGAGGATTCCCATGATTCCCACGGATTTGCCAATATCTTTCAAACGGTTGCAATTTCCCGTAAAAACATCGTTCGCGATTACTATTAATAAGTCCCAGGGTCAAACTTTCTCTTTGGTTGGAATCGACCTACGAAAAGAATGTTTTTCCCATGGCCAACTATATGTTGGTTTATCACGAGTTGGAAGTCCCGAGAAACAGTACATTTTGCTACCAAACAATAACAGGACGTCAAACATTGTCTACAGAGAATGTCTTAGCCAATAACATATTAAATACTTCTATCTCAGATAAATTGCATTGTAATATAATGTATATTAATATGAAAAATTATAAAAAAGTAAAAAAATATCAAATAAAAATAGCAAAAAAACTTTAAGTTATAAATTATTTAATTAATTATTAAATTATAATGTGCTTTTTAAAAATGTTTTAGGAGAATTTACCCAACCTAATTAACGCCGGGTTAAGCAGTTTTTTAATCTTAATTGCACCCGTGCGAAGCCGGGCGGGTCGCTAGTATATATATATATATATATATATATATATATATATATATATATATATATATATATATATATATATATATATATATATATATATATATATATATATACAATTATTCCAAATGGGGTGGCATCCAACAGTGCTCTCTTTACCGTGAATAGTTTATACAATTATACAGGTTATAAAGTGTTGAAATACATTCGGTGAAACTGGTTATAGCGGAAATTGTTTCACAGTTGTTTGACTATATGCCCATGCTATTGTATGTGGAATACTTTGTTCAAAAGGCAAACTACACACTATACTGTTAAAATGGGGACAACAAACTGATAAGTTTTAGGTATCATCTAAAAATTGTTATCAAATATAGCAATACAACCTTTGTTTTCGTGTATGTGATTGTATTTGCTACTGTGCATATGGTTGCTAGGGCAGGGCACAGTGTTCCTACTAGAAAACAAATTGTTCTTCCAACAAAACAACTTCAAAAATATTTCGATTGTTTCCACAACGACTATGATTGTAATAACCTAACAGATTTGTTTGTACTAAACAGTTCTATAATCAGGTTAGAGGATAACATCAACAGAATATTCTATTACGTTATTACAATCCTACTTGCGGGAAAATTTCAAATGTTGTTGAAGTTTTTCTGTGGAAGATACTATCAGTTTTGCAGTAGGAAAGCAGTGTTGTGTTGTAGCAACCATATTCAAAGTAGAAAACACAATCACAGATAGGAATATAACAAACAGATTTGTCGGTATTACTATCTCAGTTAACATTAGTTAGATGGTACCTATAACTCATCATAGGGTTGTCCGTATTTTAAAAGTAGAGAATGGTTCCTACGGTAGTAGTATAGCATAGAGAGTTTATGAACCGGGTCAAGAGTCCTAGAGCCCGGAGCCAGCCGTCATTTTAGAATCAGGTATTTTGTAATTTTTCTCTCAAAATCACTTGTTTTTAACCAAAAATCACTTGTTTGTACCCAAAAATCACTTGTTTAAATATAAAACTCGCTTTATAAATCAATTATTTTACCCAGAAATCACTTTGCTCTATAAAAAATGTCCAGTGTTTCCAGCTGCAAACAAACGAACCCTCTTAAGATTGCCTTTCAAATGTTTCTGCCCGCCATGTTGGAATTTCCCTTTTTATCTTTTCACACTCAAAATCCACTAAATTTCCATAAAAATTCTCTTTTTTTCCTTAAACATGTAACTTTTTACTTAACAATTTCTCTTAAAATTCACTTTCTTCCTATAAATAAATATATTAAAACATTATTTCAATAAACTTAATTTTCCTGAGGTCGCCCCTAACGCCAATTATTCACATCGGTTAATTAGTTGGCAGGCCTCAACCACTTACTAATTTTCGTTCGACCCCCTCCATCTATCATATTGGTTTATTCGTTTGTAATTTTTTATACATTGCTGGAGTTTCATGTTTTCATAACCTAGGTTGCGCTAGTGTATTAATCCATCCAGCAGGCGATGGTCATATTTGTGTATGTTTTTTTTTTAATATAGGTGACGCTAATTATTCGAGTTCGCTCCATCCCCTCCATATTGGATTATATTTTCTACACATAGGTAGTATCGATTATGCCATCTGCTATCGACCTGTACCGAATGGTGACATTGACAATTCCTGCAAAGTACTTTGTATACAGATATTTTAATCACTGGTTACTAGCCACAACCGTCCCCTATTCCACATGCTGCACTTGCATTTCTGCGACGCCTCGTTAATAATAATTTTCATTGCGCAATTGATACTGTATGTGGTCTTGATTTTATTGCAAATTAATGACACCTTATGAGTGTAGTGACTTCGGTGTCCAGAAATTTATAACTGGATCCATCGATAAGGTACAACATATTCAAGTGGAAACCCATACCGCGACACATGATGGTTACTGTGGATATGAATCTTAGGTGTAAAACATTAGTGATATTTAATAGACGTAGACGGACTACGTCGTTCGTATAGGCAATAAAACATTGCTGCGTTGATGTTATAACCCAACAGAACATTTTTTTCACGTTTTCAAAAACTGTGATGTGACATAGGAAGAGTATGACTTGAAAATTGGTACTCACTTAAACTAAACAATATACGTTAATTTATTGATGTTTTATGTAAAGATGTTTATCGGCTTGCTGTCTTCAATAGGCGAAATGGTATTCTGTAACAACGTACCATAACATGTCAGGTGGCCGAGCCTCTCTTTCTAAAGATAGGGATTTACATACTTTTACGAACGACTGTATATCTAAAATGGCCAAAGAATTCTGATAATGACCATCAAAAAAGTCGTTTTTTAAAAGTACGTTACATGTTCTTCTGCGTAGTTAAAATTATTCTTGTATTATATATATATATATATATATATATAGTGCATGCACCTATGTGATTACTAATTTTAGTGAAAGTTAACCACACAAGTAATGATTATCATTGCTACCATCGCAATAGACACTAGCTAGAATAGCATATTCCAGTGGCTAGTCAATTATTTTTAATGTGCTATTGGGAACTAAAGAAACAATATTTTTTTTCATGTGGCGCTATGATAAATAACGGATTAAGTCAGCTTAAACATATATACAATGTTATATATAATGGTATGCACATGTAGTGGTATATATAATGATATATGTGTAATTAATATTCGTTATATGTATAATTATATATAACGTTATATATGAATATATATAGGTATACTTTTGGCATTTAAATATATATATATAAAAGTACACATAATGGTATATAATGGCATATATAATGGTATATTTGATGGCAATTATAATGGTCTATATTATGTTATGTATAAAGATAATATAAAACTATATATTAATAATGGTATTTATATATATCTTAAAATTCAGTATTATACTAGTCCTATGTCATATATCAATCATATATATGTTTAATATATTCATAAAAGAATTACAAATCTTTAAATGCCAATTTTTTTAATTTTAATTAATAATTTTGTTTCCTAACTACAGTAGGTTCCCATTATAAGGTACTTGAGAGGACCAGAAAATTAGGCACTACTTTATGGAGTAGTATTTTACAGAGGGGTTTCCCCGTACTGAAAGAAAACTTACAGCTTAGGTACATAATTATTTTACCAATTTTAATAGTTAAAAAGTTTTTTCTTATTGTAATTGTATATATAATAATGCATATATAATTATATATAATGGTATATATAATGTTGTATATAATGCATTTATCTACCTATATATGTATATATATAATGGTATTCATAATATCACATAAATACAGAACGTCACATTTATCTTGACAACCCACGATACCTCCATACTGGGGCTCCAAATGAAAAGTGTTTCACACAAAAGTTTTATAACTGGAATGGGGGAATAATATTGCTGGGGAGTCAGCCTAATGACAATATTTATTAATGATATACGAGTATCTATACCAGTTTTTTAAAAGGCACCATGAATATATTGGTCCAAAGTTAAATTAAGCTAGTCAAGACCTATTTAAGCATATAGCAAAAGTATGCTTTCATACTATGAACATTCAATACAACACAGAAAGTAGTATCTCTACTGCTTGTTTGTAGTACTGTCCATATGGGTACTGCGAGGGGTAGAACACATTCACATTGCATGTTCAAAGGGGTGGCGATTTGCAGCGATACACAAGTTTAGTCGCTGGATGAATGACAATACTTATCCATCCCGTATTGCCTGCTGAAGAGCATTACAAGTACGCACATTACGTTCCTGCATGTTCTCTCGAGTTGTTGGATCATCTCGATAGACCGGGCATTTGAAGTGACCCCAAAGAAAAAAATTCCAGCAAGTTAAGGTCAGGAGACCGAACAGGTCACAGAACTTGTCCTCCAAGACCAATCCACTTACCAGGATATTTTGAGTCCAGAACACGACGTGCGTACACAGCATTATGTGCTCGGTATCCATCGTGCTGGTGCCATATTAGTATTCTGTTACATAGAGATACCTCCTTCAGACCAGGAAGATATAATGTTTGTATGAAGAGGGCACACACCCTGCCATTTAGATGACAATTCACGAAATAAGGTTCTATAAACTTATTTCCAACCATCCCATAGCAGACGTTGACTCTCCACTGATGCTGATGGTCCATATGTCGAAGCCATACGTGGGTTCTGGACGGCACAATAATGTATGTTCCTCGCATTCGCTTGGCCTGAGTTGGAGAACGACAACTCATCGGTAAAAAGAACACCCGAAAAGAAGGTCGTGTTGGGGATCATTCGATGCTGTTCCTGTTGACAGGACTCAACACGACTCTGGAAAACGTTCCCGCGCAATTCGTCGTGCAATTGTTTATCATAAGGATGGAACATGTGACCCTTACGTATGTAATGTACACTCGTTTTAGGAATGCCAATTATGGCTTCAAGTTGACGCGTGCTGACGCGTGCATTAACTGCTACAGCAGCGAGAACAACAACCTCAGCAGCTTCATCTGAACAAGTTCTACGAGTATTGCCTTGCTGTTGGTTCAATTTTCCCACTTCACAAGCCTTCACAAGGAGACGGGAAAACATCCGTCTGGATGGTGTGTATTGTCAGAGTAATACTTACTGTAGAGTTGCTAGGCCTCACTAGCATTACGCCGACTGTCAATAGATTGAACGACGAGTGAGCAAACCAAGCGATTGATAATGGTATAACAGAACTGTGTGCATGTTTCAGTACAACTCACTTTAATGTTGTACACTGTACTGTAGAATAATACGAACACATTAATTTGATAACTTACGTTTACCAGCGTTGAGCAGTATTTCTGCCTTCTCGTTGTTGGAGTATGTTTCCGTTACGATAACTCTCACCTTGCAGTGTACTGTATACGTCTGCACATGGATGATTGATTGAGTTGTCTTTACGTCAAGTGTGTTTCCTCCAAGCGCACACTCTGTGAGATGGGGTAAGGAACTCTGGGTGCCTGCACTGTTTACATCACCTCTACATTCAATTCAGAGCGTCTAGATCATACTGTACTGTATCGTACAGCGCAATCGTACACTATGTTTTCATGAATCCATATGAGTACCAATGTATTTGGTGGTTTTAAACGGTCTGTTTATTAGACTGGTACATTTTGATACATTTTTGAATAACTCTTGACGAGCTTCATTGAAATTTTGACGAATAGTTATATGGTACCTTTTAAAACACTTATGTTGTTAATCACGTCTTACTAATAAATAATGCTGAAAGGCCGATTTCCCAGCTGTAATATTTCCCCCTTACAGTAGCACAACCTTTGTGTGAAACCCTTTTACATACGGAGCTCCGTACGGAGTTATTCTGGATGGCCAAGATAAATGGAACAACCTGTAGTGTATAAACAAAAATACATATGCAGATAGAATGTGTAGTTTAACATGTGCAATTTCGTATAGAGCCGAGAGCGTTATGATAATCACAATTAACTATCGTTTATCTAAGACGTATAGGATTACAATACCAGCGATTGTTTTTAGCATTCTTCCCCAAGGAAAGATAGGCATATGAAATCACCCGAATATCTGTCTGAAATGTATGCCCCCCCCCCCCCTTTTTTTCTAATAACTTATAAACCCGACAAAAGAATTTCACCAAACAACGTCAACATGTATTATTTACTAATGGGGTCAGACATTAATTGTTTCCGATCACGCCGGATACTTATTTAAAAAATGGGTGCAAATTTTTTCATTAACGGCACTACGTTATTTCTCGGGAATGAGATGGCTGATTTCAAACAAATTTAGTCATCTGATAATGCGTTATGTTAGCACTGAAATTAGATAACGATAACCTTATTGGTCCTCCATTTTGGAAGATAGTGGAAATTAAAAAATAAAGCTTTTATATTACATCTCGCGAACCATTAAACAGATTCAAACCAAAGTTGGTACTTGGACAGTGGATGATGTAGTAATGAAGTTTAGAAACGGATGAAATTATTAGACAGCCACTTTGAAAGATAGTGCAAATTCAATAAATTTACCATTTACCTTAAATTTCTGGAACCATTTAAATTGTTTAAACCGGAATTTCATAAGTTTTCAGTGCTTTACATAAACATTTAATTTTGAAACAAGTAGTGTTATTAGCCCACCATTTTGAAAGATAGTGCAAGTTGAAAAAATTGAGTTTATCCGTTATATTTCGAAAACAGTTTAAACGACTTTATCAAATTTCGTGTGATGGCATTTCATGATATAATCATTGAATTTATAAAGTGATAACGTTACTAATCCACCATTTTGGAAGATAATGCAGTATGAAAATAAAACATTTACGGTATATCTCGGTAATTACACAGCTGATTCTTGTCATATACGGCATATAAGTAATACTGTTGTAAGCGATGTTCATATATGCAATTTTAATGGCTAATCACTTTTTTTCAAAATAGTGTCAATATGTGTGTGACCAGTTTCTACCAAAACTGTTATACTGAAAGTATTTTTTTCAAGCATCAAATGTGTCAAAATATAGCCTCTTTTGTCCGCCATTTTTTATAATAGCAGAACATGAAAAATTAAGTTTTAATGTAATATCTAGAGAAAAAATCAACCGATTCCTACTAAATTTCACACTCAAGTAAACTCACATGTTTTAGTGGGTCAGACCATTATTTTTAAAATTGCAGTTACAAAAACATTATAGACTACAAAGCTATACCGATGAAGCCATGTAACCATGTAACCATGTAACAAATTCCTAACGTAAATTTGTATGCTGTGAGTACGTATCTATGACAGCATTAAATAAGCTAATGTATAAACTAATTCGTCAGCCATTTTGGAATATAGCACTACATGAATGATTATGCTTTTGTGTTATATATCTTGAAACATTAAAGTGACACCCGCTAAATTCAGGCTACAAGTTGTAGTTTTGTAGGACTTACGGAGATAGGAAAATATTTTAAAAATAACAGTCTCATATACAGTTTAATTCAGTAAGCCATATTTACCAAACAATTTTAACCGAATTTAATATGTAGTAGTATCTATGACAAGCATTAAACGTGCCAATATATTAATGAAAATTGCGCCACATAATATGCTTAAAGAGATCATCGTGTTCCGAATTCTTGTTAGATATTGGCAGGCGATAAAAAGCAACATTAATGCCACATCTCAATAACCAACCATCGAATTCCCTCCAAAGTTTGCACCCAAGTAGTAGTACAGCAGATTACGTACATTTACATCATTTAAGAGGGGCAAAAAATTTTTTAATGGTGCAATATTAGTCATTACGATAATTTTATAATAAATATTAAATTATTTAACAAATACCAAAAAAACTTGTTACATTGACATTATATATTATACAAATCAGTGCCAATACAGGGCTTGTTTTAGGGCTTTTTGTAAAATAGTGCCAAATGAGAAAATAATATTTTATGCCTTATCTATACCAGTCAACCTATTTCCACCCAATTTCACACACAAGTAGAGATACTGTACTGCATGTAAACTTACTCGATTTAAGTGTTACACACTTATGTATTCAAAATGATGCTCCTGTAAATATTCGAAGCTGTTAAACTTAGTCTACCAAAACTTTAGTCTGATTATTACCGAAGTTTATATCCGAAACCTAGCTCCGTAATGTAGTTTACTATACGTCAGTTTACTCTAAGAGTTGTTTTGTGCTCGTTTCCCAACTAAATCACGTGTGTATTTATAATTGCATTTGTTTCTGGTTGCATCTCTTATGATGTCGCTACCAACAAGCCGTCATGAAACACTCCGGCGCATTAAAAAAAAACACAAAGAGGAAAAATTAATTTAAGTTATCACTAATGGACACCCGGCATTTTTTATTTGACGTTAAGATATGTATCTTCCTTGAATCCACAATTGCCAACTTTACTGTGCACATGCCACTCAGTGCGTCCGTTGATATATATGCAGGCAGGGGCAGTGTCTTTTTTCTAAGGTTGATTTCCAAAGTGCTCACGTTATCGTGAACAGCATGTATAACTGACACGCCAGCAGATCGGAAAACAAAGCACACAGCACTTCGCTGCCCTACCACGTCGTACACAAGACCGTCACTTAACAACACACCTAGTATTGTGCCAAAGTGATCGGGATAACGCTCTATCATAGAAAGTGACATACATACAAAGATAAGTTTAATTGAAGTATTCATTTCAAATACATGACCTCTTCTAATGTTTATGAAATCTAAAGTTCAAGAATACGAACATTGGTATATATATATATACTGACTGAATTAATATGAGGAATTTTTGCCCCCGGTTTCTAACTAGGTCAAAGATGCAATGCCACAGTCATACCAGAATTATTCACCTCTTAAGGTTGTAGTAAAGCAACTGCCTATGGAGCTCTGCACCTGGCTATACAACGTGAACAACTCATAAAAAACCAGTACAGACACCATAAGAATTGTCAGAAAAGTGCGATTTATGATGTATACGAAAGAATGTTGTATATTTTTTACAACATTGTAAAATATTTTACTAAAATGTGCTTTTTAAATGTAAAAAATTAATCGATCGGTAGAGTCCATATTTTTAACCAATTTTAAGTAAATTTCCGTTTTGGATGCTTCAGAAAGCAGAATTTAGAAAACAATTTCTTCAAGAAAGATAGTCATAATTTTAACTATGATTACATTTAAGAAAATTGTAATTATAAAGTAGGGAATAATTTCTATAATTGATTTCATGTGCGCCCATTTGTCACAATCATTTATGGCTGACACTGACGTAAATAAATTAAATTATTAAATTTGTTCGTACTTTATTATTATATTTTTCTTGCATGCAATCATAGTAAATATCATGACGATCTTTCTCAAAGAGGATTTTTTTTTTTTTTTTTTTTGTAAATTTTGCTTTCCGAAGCATCCAAAATGGAAATCCGCTTAAATTTTGTAAAAAAAATGTGGACTCTAACGATCGATTAATTTATTACATTTTAAAAGCATGTGTTGGTAAAATATTTTATAATAATGTAAAATATATGCATTCTTCTTTCGTTTACAGCATAAATCGCACTTTTCTGACAATTTCTATGATGTCGGTACTAATTATTTATGAGCTCTTCACATTGTACAGTCAGGTGAAGTGATTCATAGGCAGTTGTTATACTCCAACCTTAAGTGTATTTGTGATAACTTATAATGCGGCGAAAACATTTTTCATTAATCACCTCAGTCAAAACACCCTGACAACGAGATCAACATGTGAAAACCTTTCGCTTAAAACGTTTAGTTATGAAAATCACAGCTTAATTATAGTCATTACACTGATTGTCGACGCCCAAGGAGACGAATAACGTGATGCTCTTTCGTTATCGGTCTCAGCCCATTGTGGCACATAAATAAAGAGGAAGGGTGGGAATACATTATTTCTGTCCGGCTTGTGCATTATGTAAGATAATATTACCTCTTAAAATTACAGTAAATTTACAACACAAGTGAAGTACTATTCCCTCATCGTACGGGAAAAAAACCTGATAAAAGTGGGGGGATAATTCCACACAAGTAAAGGAAAATTAACTATATTTTATAACAAAGTTGTATTTAAAAACAGCCCGCCTGGTTAGAAATATTAATTTTCTTTTTATTTACTATGTCCTCTGACGAATAGTAACCAAAATCATAACACCAGAATTCTCGTCACTTGCTGGTGGGTGGGCGCGAACCATGGATCTCAACCACAATATGTCAATGCGCAATCCATTACATCACGATGACAGCGTGTTTGCGTAAGTGAATATTAGCATGGTAAATGATTGTTTCTTCCACCCGGCCTCCCACTTAGCTGTTGAGACATTGCTGAAGAGACACACTCGTCGATAGGTAATTTTCCTATCCATTTATGGGATTTTTCACTATTATGTACGTGAATTTTACTCCGGAGTGTGGCAACTTTATCTTACCTGTAAGGAAAACTTTGTTTCCCCCACAAGTTTGCGAATATTACCTTACACTTCTTCTTCTTCCTCTTCTACACTTCATGGGTTAGGCCATTGCCTGCTCCGGCTTCATACTTCGTTCCATCTTCTTCTTGGTCGACCAACATCCCTCTGGCCTCTAGGATTAAATATTGTTCTCTCCTTTGTACAATTTCTCTCATCCATTCGTGTGATAAGTTCCTTCCATTCTTTACTATACTGATAAATTTTGTCATTAAGTTTATATATATTCAATTCCTGCTTTATGTCCTCATTTTTCAATCGATCCCACCTTTTATAGGCTGTTCACGATAAAGTGAGCACTTTTTACAGTACTCCCAACAGGTACTAACCACTAATAAATATATCTTATTGCCGCCTCAGGCATTAAACGTTGAGGGTGGTGAAATGTATACACTGTGGTTAGTGATCGCATTGCAATTTTTATATTAAAAAGCAGCAGGAAGGTTGAAATACGATGAAGGGAAACATTTTAAAGGGCCTTAAGAAGTGCTCACTTGACTGTGAACAGCCTGTATATACTTTAATCCCCCTCAAATATTTAATTTCAGTGGCATGTATATTTTAGACCGTTCTTTGAGAGTGGGGGATTTAATCTTGAGGCTCTTATCGCTTTTCTTGATATTGAAAAAGCATTCGATAGAGTTGACAGGTACACGATATTACGATATTGTCAGGTAATTTTCCCATTATTTTTCACAGTGCAACACTGCGTCTGGGAGCAGTGGTTGTGTTGCCGCGGCAGCGCAGTGCGAATGTAAGCAGCGTGGTGGCATGTTTCCAAACAGGCAGTGACGTAGGGAGGGAAGGCCGCTGTCTGGGCGTAGTAGTAGCACAAGCAAAGTACTTCCGGCGCAGGCCCGGATACAGCGAGGGAGGCCCGGCCCAGCTACACACAATGCAGGGCAGGGCAGGGCATCCGCCCACTACACTCAGCCCTCGCTCTCCACTGTCCAGCATCCCTGGTGCTCCAGCACCTGTCATGGACAGTCTAGCACCTGTGTGTGTGTCCAGGCACGTCACTCCGGCTTCCCTCACTCAGCACGGCGCTGACAACCACCTGCTTCCCACCACGCTATAACTAGGGATGGGAACAATTCGCGAGTTCAGTGACCTGTTGGCTAGACTCCGCAGTCCTGTGTGTGCTCGGGCGTCAGATTTTTGTTCATTGGCTGCTGACACAGAGAGAACCCAGTGTTACTCCACACCTGCCAGTATGGAACTTGCTACTTGTTTCCTTGCAAGTCTGCTATTGGCTCAGAGTCGTCGAGGGTGTGCCTAATGAACTGTCATCCAATTACAAATGTGACTCCAGTGTGCACGTGTTTGACGTCTATCTTGTCCTCAAATGAATTCGCCAGATTTTCCTATCCCGAGCTCTAACTGATCACAAGTTCGCGTACATGTGTATTACCGTTTAGCGTAACAAATATAGCTCTGCTTTATACGCATTCGCACAAGTATACCCCAAACTTAAGGTTGTCCATGATAAAATGAGCACTTTGAAATCAACCTTAGAAAAATGTCACTGCTCCTACCTGCATATATTTTTACGGGCGCGCTGAGTGAAATGCGCCCGGTAAAATTTGTAATGATGGAGGGAAAGTAGTTCCATATCTTAACGTGGGATAAAAAGGTTTAGGTAAACATTTGTGATAGTTTAAATTATTTCTTACTCGTTCTGTTCTTTTTAAAGCCTCAGTGTGTAAAAATAAGCAGATATATATAGTATTTACATTTTAATAACATTGCAATTTCACTTGACTGACACATGATTAAAGTGTTGAGGCCCATGGCAATATTAATTCTACATAAGGCGTAAGAATACACAACGTGCATGTAAGTAGATCAGAATTAGGGCTTCGAGCTCATTTTATAGTGAACAGTCTATAGTAGCAATCACAGTGATACCAACATACTAACAAGAATTTTCAAATTGAACATTATTTGTAAACTATAACAACTAGGTTTTGTACGTACACACATCGACAGTCACCAAGTTCAACAAATGAAGAAATATGAGACTAACATTCGTAATCTTTAATGCGATGGAATTTCATACTTCTCTCAGCAGGACGTCGGGCAGCCATGATTCCAAATATATTTCGCCGAACATAGCAGCATACAATTTTACAACTTCTTAACGTTGTCCTGATATAGTAAACGCCCCATGCAGCACGAATATTCGCTCGCAGATACTGGCAATACGGCTGGCCCCAATGGAGAACCCAACACACGTGCTTGGGGCGAGAACGGTACGAGGACGAACTACGTGCTAATGGAATAGAGCACTGGGGTGGGCTTTCACAACTGGCGGGGAGTCTGGTGGGCCGTCGAAGTGTCTGTGACGAAGGCCGACAGCGATCCGGCATCGCACGACACAGGCCATTTGTACCTGTGGCTTACGGCAACACGTGGTTCATCTTGGAGTCACCCATCTTGCATCCACACCACCGACACGAAAGCCTTACTTATCACTGGAGATTACCCGCTGCCGTTCTGCACTACCCCACGATGGTCGGCACTGCTGTAGTGGTGCGCACTCGCGCGATGCTGCAGGATGGACGTCACTGCTCGCTCAATGTCCACAGTCACGTGATGCTCAAGTAGGCTCACCACGCATGTAGGACAACTCGTCTCTTCTCCCTCAGTCTGGATCGTAGCGGTATTCCAGATCCCGCGTGTCGTGTGCGCGTGCCTTCTTCTATCCACACTGTTAAAAAAATTTCCGTATATTTACGGAATGTTTTACGGAAATGTACAGTGTATATGCGGAAAGGCAAACCGTAATAACGGAAAGCTGAGTTAAGTCCGTAAATATAAAATACTGAAAGTCTCCATATTCCCTTTGGCTTCGAGTCACGGCAACGAACAATGCCGATTCTACACGAAGCTTTCTTCGTCACTGTTAATAAGAAAATTATCGTTTCTGCGGCAGTTAAGGTTATCCACGCGACTATGACATATTCTTTCAAACATTAAAAAAAAATAGTATCAGGCGTCTGTAACCTTTGGCAATACTAAAAATACACTTAATTTAATAGAAACTGAAATTTTGCTTTTCTTTTCTAAATTTATTCCACGTTATTCAATTGTGAGAGTTGTAGGTGAATGGTTAGCGTTGTGGAAGGGTAATTTTTTGACTCAGGTTCAAACCTCGCTTATTACAAAATATTTTAACTTTTGTTAATATAATTTTTTATACACGGTAGAACATCCACATAACTAAAATTAAAGACATTTTCATTATTTGTTTTTATTTTAAATGGAGAGTACAGAAAACTAACTTGGAAATTAACGGAGAGGTTCCGTAAAATTTACGGAAAGTCTGTTTCTGAAAATCAATGTGTTCGCAATTTTACCGGGAGTTTACGGACACTTCTGGATACATTTTTACCAGTACTTTTCTGTAAAATGAAGGAAATTGTTTTGAACAGTGCACTGTGTTCTGCCGCAAGTATGGCGAGCAATAGAGCGGAGTGACGAATACGGTTCCCTCGGCGCTACAATGCGACCTCTCTCGAACTCGCCAACCTGTTCAAGGTGCTGTTGCTGATGTTCCCACATCAACTACTGCCACTTCCAAACATTCTCTGATTACGTTTTCACATTTAGGCTCTAGCTAGTTACCATTTATCATTAATAGACTACCCATTTTCACATCTTTGGATGGGAAACTCAGGGTCGTGTGCGTGGAGCATGGAAGGAAATAATCTTGCTCGTTCAATTGTTACATATGTAAACAGAGATACCAGCGCTGAGAGGAGTAGGAACTAAATATAAGCTCTTTCTACAAGATATTTCCAGATAAAGGCACTTTTGGAATCAACTTTTGAAAAAAGTCACCGCTCCTACCTGCATATATTTTATCGGGCACACTGAGTGACATGCGCCCAGTAAAGTTGGTAACAATGGAGTAAAAGTAGTTCAATACCACAACGTTGAATAAAAAGCATTAGGCTGCCATTTGTGATAAATTAAAATATTTCCTTCGCTTTCTGTTTTTTTATTCATCGAAGAGTAAAAATGAGCAGCTTTGCAAAATATTTAGTTTTCTAATAATTCCACTGTTTCAACAGACCGACGCATGAGTAAAGTGGCGAGGCCCATATGAATGTTAATTTTACATAAGGCGGAAGACTACACAATGTGCATACAAATAGATCTTCAGTAGGGCTTTCGAAAGTGCTCATTTTAACGTGAACAGCCTATAACGACATTTGCTGCAGCCAAGACCTTCGTAAAATAATAAACGATAAATATATAAATGATATTGTTACAGCTGTAGCCATTCCAAGTTTGTGCCTAGTTAACAAACCATAATGCTAATCATATTTACCGCGGACGCATGTATCACAGGCTGATATGGAAGTTATAAATACGGTCGCTTGTCAGAGTAAATGTGTAAATGTTTCGTTAGCTTCTTCAAAGCTTTACTTCTCTCTAAAGCATTGGCAACATCATAAATACCTGTGGCCAATGGGATGAGATGGTATTTGGGGAAATATCAGCGGCGAAGTGTTTCACTTGTTACGTAATAACCACGAATTTCACAACCTTTTGTCAAACCCTGCACAATTCTACATATTGCAGATTTAGAGCCTTTTTTTTTGTGCCGAGAAAAGGCTTTCGGGAAGGCAGATTTGTGTAGGCCTGGATATACGATTTTAACAGAACTACAAAGATGTGGAAATGGGTAGGCCTAGACGTGTATTAATTATAAATTGTATCTAACTAGATCCTAGATGCGAAAACGTAGTCACAGAGTTCTTAGAAGTAGCAGTATTAGATGTTCTAACATCGGTAACGGCAGTATTATTAGACAAGGTCTAAGTATGTCGTATAAACTTTTGTGACCGTTAGTTTTCTCTTTAAGAACATTTCTTAATGTAAAATATCAGATAAAAACCCTAAAGGAACTTCTGATATAATTTACATCTTAACGAAAAATACCATAAAATATTTCTCAAATTTCCAAAAGATCATCCAAAATTAATTATGACATGACGTAATTTAGTAGCATCTCAAGCGATAAAAAACCAAATATTTTCGGGAAATGTTGCGCTGTACCCATACTCCAACAACAGGCAATCAGAAACAGCAAAATATATTGATATTGCCTATGTATTTTCTTGTCAACTTACATACTCAATTTATTATCATGAGATTCTCAAAGATTCAGCAAGTAAAAGCTTTACTGTTCTTGCGGTACCTTCAGAGATAGAGAAAAATGTGACGTGCTAGTGGAATTTAGTTCTCACAATAAATGCTGTCAACATAGACTGTTTAATTGAAAAAAAAAACATGCAATGATCAGGCAAATGTTGCCCAATAAACAGAAGTATTTACAACATCGTCAGTGATTGACCTATTAAAAAAACTGTAGGCTTACGTTGCCTGAAATTGCACTAATTTGTTCTTAAGTTAGTTGCGAATCGGTTTTTCCAGAAAGAAATAATCAGTGTTCTTATTTTGCACAATCTTCTGAAACAGCAGACATAATAATATGTGAATTTGAAAATATAATGCTCCCAGCAGTAACTGCCCGTGTAACAAGTTTGGTTGAAATAACTGTGGTCATTAAAACATATAGATTCAGTGTATACAATTATGTTCACTACGCACGTGAATAGGCCGTTCACGGTAAAATGTGCACTTTTGAAAGCCCTGCTTAGTATCTATCTACTTGTATACACGTTGTGTGTTCTTCCGCCTTATGTAAAATTAACATTGCCATTGGTCTCATCACTTTATTCCTGCGTCAGTCAAGTGAAACTGTGAAGTTATTAGAAAAGTAAATATTGTACAACTCTGCTCATTTTTACACCTTGATGCATTAAAACATTCAGAAAACGAGATAAATAATTTAAGTTATTAAAAACGGTTACCTAACACTTTTTGTTCGACTAAAATATATGGAACTACTTTCCTCTCCAGCGTTACCAACTTCATTTTCACATGTTACTCATTGCGCACGTTAAAATATATGCAGGTAGGGGCAGTGACGTTTTTCAAAGGTTGATTTAAAAAGTGCTCACTTTATCGTGAACAGCATGCAGGTAATTTTGTTCTGTATGTGACATTGTGGTGCCCAGTGTGAAATGATCCCATATATGGGTAAATGATTCGCAACCTCTCTTAATGGTCTAAATCATAATTGTTTCATATTACTGCAGCCGAACATTATAGCCTACAGTGTATTGGCTGTGACCCCGACACAAGCATTAGCCCTACTTGAGGACAGGGCACCTCATAAAATTTTTAGTTTGTAACACATGAATCCGTAAAGTTAAGTGGGTCTGAAACGGTTGATAGAACGGCGCGAAATTCTAAACTATTTATGATACTGTAATTGGAAGACGCTGCATCGTAGTAGAAGCCCCGTCTAGACGACGCTTTTAACGAGTGGGTAAAACGTGATTTGGTGGTAAAATTAATATTTGATATTTAATTACATATGAATATATTTGGAGATTTCTGTTTGATTTAGCGTAGTGTATGTCATCAGCGTTGACTGATTTGGGGGATTTTAAATATTTTCTATGTGTTTCTGTACTACACAATTTTGTTTTGTATTCGTCAGCACTTTTCCAGTAAAATTGCCATAGCTCAGAAACTATTTGTTCTAGAAAACTGTGGTTTGTCTTGCATTAAAGCAGAAAAAAGGGTTGAAAAAACTTAGTGCTTTCATTTCTCTAACCTCTGAACGATACTCAAGGAGATAAGCATTAGAATGCTGTACGGTTGTGAGTGGTGTCGCCATATGTCTTCTTTTTATTGGGATTTCTCGAAAACTGTGTTTTCTTTCGTAATCTCAGGAACAGCTTCGGATGTAACTTTCAAATATTTACCACTAATTCATTACATTATTGTGGCAACGTGTATTTATAATGGCACTGGCATGACTAATTATTTTACCATAAAAATTTTAAAATTTAATGATTGTTTTAAAATTTGTATTTTGCTTTACACTAACTGAATCTGCATGATGACTAATCAGTGAGCGTACAAACGACGTGTTCATATCCAGCAAATGTAGTATCGCATTATGTTGAATTGTTCCAGTGAAAGGGACACGAATTTGTTAAATTAAACGCCTCGTACCAAGACGAACCGGGTTCAATCCCCGGCCGAGTCACTCACGGATTCTGGCAAGTGGGAATCGTGACGATTCCGCTAGTCGACGGGTTTTCTCGGGGATCTTCCGTTTCCCTCACCCTTGCATTCTGGCCCTGCTCCATTCTCACCGCAATTCACCCTCATAGGCTATGAAGACATCGTTATTAAGAGCCGCCCAAATCTCTCAGCTCAACTCAGCTCATCTCGCCTAAACAGTCCGTGTATATGCTGTTCACGGTAAAATGAGCACTTTTTGATGCCCTGCTTAAGATCTACTTGTATGCACATTACGTTTTCTTCCGCCTTATATAAAATTAACATTGCCACGGTCCTCATCACTTTATTCATGCGTCGGTCAGGTGAATGTACCAGATTATTATAAAAATAAATATTTTGCTGACCTGGTAATTTTTACACTTCGATGCATTAAAATAACAGAAAGCAAACGAAATAATTCAAGTCCTCGCAAATGGTTACTTAGCTAATTTTATTCAACGTTAAAATTTGGAACTACTTTCCATGGATCGTTACGAACTTTACTCGGTGCATGGCACTCAGTGCGCCCGTTTAAACATATGCAGGTAGGAGCAGTGACTTTTTTTCTGAGGTTGATTTCAAAAGTGGCGACTTAATCGTGAACAGCCTTCAGGGAGTGAGACTTGGCACAGGAGCACGGGGAGATCGACAGGGCGCAGTGCTGGGGGACAGTCGAGGCCGTGCCAGAGAGAGGAAAGGTTAAATTGCATTCAATCAAGCCGCATTAAGGAGATGAATCAGTGAGGAGCCATCCGCCCGCGACTCCAGTACTGACACACCTCTCACAGCCTCCTGCGGCCTGCCCGAGCCTCTAGCTGTAGTCGAGACCTGCTTCACGATTCTCCTCCGCCTCGAACAGACAAAACTGAGCCCGTCCAGTGCCAGTGTCCACGATCAAGGACATGTTGCACACGAAGGACGTTTATGTTCACAACTGTATCTACACAATGAAGGAATTAGTGGCCGCTGTTTTGCACTTCTTCCTTGTGATAAATCTGATTGGTCGAACTTTCTGCAGCTCTCATTCGTAAATGTTCAATGCTGATGTCAGTGCACCAGCACTTCGCTGTTCACAGGTCGCGAGAAACACGCTTGGCACAAGTACATCGAGAATCATAAAGTTAAACTATTGCAATACTTGAGTTTGGACATTACTTCGGGACTGAACGGGTTAACTTTTCAGACCCTCTTGAATCTACGGTCTAAGGTATTGCAAACGAAAAATGTTATTATTCGTGCTGTACTTACGTTGGACACATCACTTGTTTCGTTTTCACAATTAATAAGCTGTCGGCTGTACGTTCGGCTACAATCGTATGAACCAATTATGACCTTGATTCATCTACCCACAGGTGAGATCAATGGTCATTTAGTTCTGCGGAGTGCACTACAAACTCAAAATCACCTACTAGTGCGTAATTTAGACCAATATGTGTGAATGTGTAAAAGGGTTAACTAAGTCTATAAAATTACACAAAAGGAACAACTCGCTGCATTCGTGCGCACTCGGTGTAATAATATTTTTGTAAAATCTATTTCGTATCAGACATTTCCAGCATACATATTTACTAGCGGTTTTTATTCAAAACCATTATATATAAAATATCATAATTTTTAATAGATAAAATTAAATTTATATTTTTCATTAATAAAAAATAAGGTGTTTTCTATTAACACAATTATAAAACACTTGTTACATATAACATATTTAGAAACAACTAAACACGTCATGGTGTGGTTTTTTAAAGGTTTGTTTCAAAAAGTGTGAAGGAACCGCATATAGATTATACTACTGTAACTGCTACAGCACTCGACCTACAGCATGCACACAAAGTAGATATACCACTATAAAAGTCTAACTGCTGGAGCACACTGGCTACAGCAAGCTCACAAAGTAGGTATACCACTATAACAGTCTAACTTTGGAGCACACTGGCTACAGCAAGCTCACAAAGTAGGTATACCACTATAACAGTCTAACTGCTGGAGCACACTGGCTACAGCAAGCTCACAAAGTAGGTATACCACTATAACAGTCTAACTGCTGGAGCACCCAGCCTACAGCATGCACACAAAGTCTGTATACCACTATAACAACCTGTATAGTCAATTTGCATTGGGGAAATCATATATATGACGTGTTTGGTTGTTTGCTAAACGTGTAATGAATATCCAGCTTTTCATACCTCTCTTAACATAGAGTTTATTTATATTTGTGTAATGTGAAATTTATATTTTATCTAGATTATATTTCATTTATAATTCATTTTAATAAAAGCAGGGAGAAAATAGGTGTATTGGTTTGGTCTAGTAATAATGAAATGTTAAGAAAGCGAGTGCTGTAACAGTGCACTCTTGAAGTTATGTTACATGTAGTGTCCTCTGGGGTAAACGCAGTATCATAATAGCCCATATGTTGGAGTGACCACTTTTTATTCTGAAAGTGTGCAAAACATAACCTAGGCCAACTCATGTAATATCCAAAACTTTAATAACAAAATAGAATATTATGTGTGTTGGCAAAACTTGTGATTCAATAAGCGGATAAAATTAAATAAATACTGTTCCGAAGAAATCTGTTTCAACTCGGCTGTGCTCAGTTTAGAATCCAGTGTGTAAGATGCGTAGAAACTCACCTTTGACAACACCACCTTTGTTACTGGCAAACGATTATTTGCCACACATACAGCTGAGAAACATAATGTACACAACTACACACATACTAAGGCATTTGTTTAATTATTTGCAACTGAAAATGTGTCGAGGATGAAACGCGCATATTCAGAAGACGTGTCAGGCGTGTCAAATCCAGCTTAAACTTATTTATCCAAAATATTCAAAATGTCTAAATTCAAAATATCTGTTTCAAATAAGCTAGAAAGATAATTTTAAAAAATTCAAAAATCTATGAATGGCAATGAGCAAGTAAACGAATAATGTTTTAAACTAAACCGCCGTTGGGAAGTGGTCATGGGTAACTGTCACATTTCAAAATCCCTACGTGACACTTAATTAAAAGTCTGACTTATACACTTGAAATTAACGTAGCTCTCTCAAAAATAAAATGTCTAGAAAAAATAATTCAGAAAAATGTAAATGTATCAATACGGTAAAACACTTGACTTCTCTCTCAGGTTAAATTATTGTTAAAGTTTGCTGAAGCTAATTTAGGCCCCTTGCCAACATGGCGTCAGTAGAATGTTCTACGCCCATGGAGTAACGTAACGAAGTCCAAGATGAAATAAAATTTAAAACTTGATGAAAAAACGTTCTGCAGTTAAATACCAGGTTGTAGATGAAGGCAGGACGGTGTAACTCGAAGAAGGAACGGAGGTAGGAAAAAAATGTAAATCTGGGTGCGGTAGTGCTTTACGTGGCTTAACGGCTCACAGACGTCACAGGTCTAGCTAGCTACCTATACTCCTAAATAGCTACTTAAAATAAAAATCTGCGGAGTGCTTATTGTATCAAACTCGGCGCAAAACACAAATCGAAAACTACTGCAAGCTGTTAGAAACTAGAACAATCTTACTCTAATTAAAATTCCTCCGCTGCATCCAACTGTAGGACGAGCGTCCTAGCCTTACTTCTCGAGTTAGTTGAAGGTTGGTGGCAGAGAGCGAACTTTCGAACGGCCCGCGCGTCCTAACCCTATGCTGAGCTCTTCAGCCAGTCGGAGTACAGGATTTGAATATGTTAGCCCATCGCAAGGCTTCCTGACTAACAATCTAAAATGACACACTCCATACGGTCTAAATCCCTATTCCATAGAGTTACGGGTCTCGTAGAAGTTAATAAAAAAAATACAAGAAATCCCCTGAAACATTAACAATAAATATGAGACCGAAAATAATGCAAAATACTACGCTATTAATTAAAAATACAAACAAAAGAAAATCTTGCTATCTATTTCAACTAAACATTAATTATTGTCATTCATACATGTAAGTTTAAATATTCTAATTGTATGAAAAATGCAAATATGAAAATAATAATAATTACCAAAAATCAAACATATGTGAAACATGAGTAAAATCACAAATACTATGAATAACGGTGTCCAATACGTGAAACAAACATTAATTATTTCAAATAGGTGCAGATAGTGAAATTGTTGTGTTACAGTGCGCTGAAATGGAAAGCACTGTCCCTTTGGTGTAGTTTTCTAGACTCAGTATGATTTGCTTGCCCGAGGCGGAGGAATCGCTGATGACCGAACTTCAGCAGGTCAGGCTTCAGAAATGCTGACCATATCTCTCGGGAACTAAGACAATCTCTTGTGTCCCTCCAATTCTTCCTCATTGCTGAACGCAGCACCATTTTAAGTTGTTCATGTTTATCGACATCCTTTCTGGAAGGTTGTAAGCACTACATTTGTGAAATGATCTTAGGTTTAGAAACGGCGCTTCCGCACATTTTCCTTGACGAAAGAGCAAAGTGCTTTCCCTGGTGTCAGACCAGACAAAGCATCTTGGATGCCACGGAACAGGAGTTGGACAACTGTACGATCCTCTCCGCGACAACCATCTATAAATACTGCGCTCAGGTACATTGCCGAACAGCGTATGTGATGTCTATCGGCGCATCGTCGCATTGGAAGCACACACTTCCGAAGACTCAGGGTGTGCGCGGGACTTACGAGTTAGTATTCGGACATACTATATCTTCTGCACATTCGTTGTTTGCGCGTAGCTCAGCAAATATATGTCTTTGGAACACGAATTTTCCCATAAAAGATAAAAAAAATAAAAATAATAATAATAATCTAAGACCGCAGAATTTCAAATTTTTAATTTTATGTTTATTCTAAGAGAAAAAAATCGTTAAAATGATTAAAATTCGCATTTTTAGAACTATCCTGCGCAATTTCCTCGGTAAATAGGAGAAAAATAAAACCACACATTCGTAGTCTAATCGCGTGTACTAAAATCCCACTTTTACAGATTTGGTTTGCACATGAAAGCGTACCAGTGGTAGCACTGCACACAGGTTGAGCGTGAAACTGGCAATCCACGTCAGGAATACCAACTTCCTCTACTAATTTTACTTGAAACTTGCCTGTCCTGCTTGACTGAATGATGCATTTAACATACTCTTTCATACAATATATCCTATGCATCTTGTGCTATTCCGCTTTACCAATCCACAATTGTGGTCATTGTGTAATAAAGCGCGACCTTCATAGCGAATTTATAGATAACTGATTCAATTTATGCAGAGACTGAAGATGATAAAAATCTGACAACATTGTTCTTGTTTTGTCCAGAACACCCATCAGAAAACAAGTAAAGATGTTTCCCTTCAGAAGAGATATCAAGTTGTATATAATCTAGAAGAAAGGAACAAACTTCAATGGCACACTTTCTCACAATTCCCTCACGGTACAGGTAAATCTTCAGATAGTTATCTTTTAAATTATAAATGTTGAACACGCCGACATTCAATTGCCTTAGGTAGAAAACCTGTTGCAAAGGAACTGCCGAAAGTTCAAGGTTCTGCATGTAGTCAGTTTAGGTTCTAATAACTTGTTCATTTGATAGGCATTTTTCACGAATAGTTCTGATAACCTTATGAAACTGAGTTTCTTGGTTCGCTAGTTATTAGCTTTGCTGCTGCGATACTTTTTCTGTATCATTTAGGGACTTTGATTTTAGTTTCAATATACATGTGTCAACTTGTGGTCTACCAAATGACAAATCGAAACTTTCATGAAATATTTTTGAAAATTAACTGTTTGGATAGCTTTTTTGAAGTGTTCATGCACTAGGTGGACATTAAGTTTTTGCACTAAGGAATTCCACATATCTTGTATAACGTGCCTTTTTTTTAGGGATACGATTTGATTTGGTCCTCCATCATGGCACAAATATCACAAGAAGTACTATTTCCTGACCTTCGTTTCCTACATATATCATTAGGACTCTTGCTTGCAGAAAGTACTGTTCCTAGTATGGAGTTCTGTGCTCTGAAATACTTTGCATATTCAACTTTTTTTTTTTTTTTTTCCATTTATATGTCTGCTGCTACAATTTACAGAATACTTCCAGTTCTAGCATCGAGGTTTCCTTGTTTCACGATTAGGATCGTTTAAAGACTTTCGTCTTTTAACTTCAATTTCCATTAGTGACTGCAAGTATTGACATCTTGACTGTTTTTACCGTCCATGTCATAAAAGTTAGAAAAATTTCTTCCAGATCTCCGGGTGAAACACTTTGAAAACATTTTCTATGACTTCGACACTTTTCTCCAGTTGTCCTGGCTTTCACAGGTCTCCTTGAATAGTATACTGATTCTAAGCTTTTGGTTCTACTTCTTTTAATTATGTCCCACTTATATTTCACTCTATTTACACCAATGTTTTCTTCATTTATTCCTGCATTCAACATAATATAACTTTACTAACATTTAACTTCACCATCCTTCTTAGCCAGAGGCTTTTCCGGGGTTTTTGGAGTATCCTTTTAGTTGACCATTTTGCGGATTAGGTGTTGCAGGACCCTTGGACATAGGGAGAGACTTTGTCCTCATGACCTGCCTCCCCTCCCCCCGCTCAGACACATTTTCATTTTCTGCCAACTCTCACCAGGCCTTTCTTTTTCTCATTTGTTAGGGAGAAAACCCACTACCTAGTGGATACCTGGGCATATAGCCCAGGCACTCCCACTGCCAGCACGAGTCCTTCCTCACCCTGACCTCTGGGCTTTCACGAGGAAATCCAATGGGAAATGAAGTCAGCCCATGCTCCTCCTTCATTTCCATCTAATGTTTTCCACGATCAGGCGAACCTGAAAGTGGTCCCTCCAGTCTGAATTTATTCACATAGAAACTCAACTTTAGGGTCTCACTTACCGTAAAAGAGTCGACAGGCCCACCACAAGGCATCGCCATTATGATTTCCTATGTTTCAAGATTAGCTTGGGAGGCTGATACCCCTTTTAGAAAATTCTGGCATGGGGCAAGCCCGAGGTTTGCCGCGTCTGCGGAATAAGCGGTACCTTGTACTGAGTCAATACTGTGGTAGTGACATCCTTCAGCTATCAGAGGTTATAAGAGACGCATCACTAGCCCGTTCTGGTTCCACGCATCGACTTCCTCTCCATTACTAGAGCTGGCAGTAGCTCCGATAGATCTAAGATCAGCCGAAATCTTATTATCACACCGGTCGCCAGCCGAGACCACAGAGCGACAGATAAAGTAGGCTTCCCTTTCATTTACCCATATTCCCACCAGGCCTCAAACCCGTCTGATGGCCATCCCAGGAGCAGGGTCGGACTAGGGATTAGCTTCCTGTAGCCAACCAAATCCCAACTAGACCTTATAAAGTGCCAATTAGTCACCAAACAATGGACAGAGAGGGAGTGTGATTCCCGTAGACAATATCACCCTCACCAGGCAGAGCCTTACACACGTGACCAGGAGATGATGGAACTTGTGATGCTGGTAGAAGAATAATTCGAAAAGTTGGTGAACTCGAACGATCTGGGGATGCTACTACTAAAAATTTCGTCCTCGAAACTGGTAATGAGATCATCTCAGAACTGCGTAGTATGTTGGCCGAACAAAACACATTCTTTCGAAATTACCTGTCCGAGCTCGGAGCTGAGATGGAGCATGTGAAGACCGACATCGTCCGCGATATGGTGGCCATGGACGAGCACATGGCGAGTATTCAAAGGCAAAGTATCTCTAGATTGAATGTAGCATCTGCACAAAATGAAGAGAATCTGAGAAATCCAGAAGGATATATGACACGTACATTTAATACCTCTGTTTCCCACTTCGCCACGAAAACATATATTCAAAATTACAGCAGGGATATATCGGTTGTCTGCAGTGAACGTCTGAGTGAGATGGAAAATATTTTCGTGGAAACATGCGACTAAACCTATAAAAGAGAGCAACAGTAAACATTTTTATTCAGTACAGTGTCGGACATTGCCAGCGATCTACATCGGACGATTCAGTCTGTCCGCTCAAAGTATTTGTTTGCCAAGAGAGCCAAAATTTCACGCAATAATATAAATGAAGACATTTATAAGCCCATTCCTCGTCGTCTCGACGTACTCTGGGACAGCCATGGAGCACCCGTAGCCATGAAGACCGAAATCGACGATACTGCCGAGCCTTTGAAGAAGAGTAGACATGATGAAGTACAGTCAGATCAGGACGATGGGTCGGATGCAGATTTGCCACACAAGAAGAAAGTACTGAATAGAGCCCTGAAATTTAATGCTCTAGCTCGACGGTACCTACGATCGTACACATATCGTAATAATGATACGACGTATGTTGTATACAGGCATAATGATAAATAATTCCTCGGTGCTGGTGAAATAGAGTTTCTACCAGGCGGGAGCATCCGAGTTGGCAATTACATGAAACGTGGAACCCCCGGACTATACGAACTTCTATTTCGCAAGGAGTCCAGGTACTGTACATAATCTGACCTGCTGGAACACAGGACTTGGCTCGAACTCACGCACACACTTTACCAAGATAACGATCCCAAGACAGGTGTTTATAAGGATGAAGATCATGAAAAAACCGACATTCTCGCAGACCTCTTCAGTTTCCTAGCACTGAGAAGCAGCGAAGGTCTGAAGAAGATAGACGACGGCAAGAACATTGACTACATATTCTGGGAGGACCCGAACAAGCTGGTGGATAGGCTGCAGCTACTGCCTGCTTCACAAAGTGTTGGAAATTACTCCCACGCCAACAAGATTGTTTCAGTCATGGAAGAACTTAAGGAGGCGGGCTTCATACGATGATTCGTCTTCGAACATCCCGAGTTTCAAGGTTCGAGACGGTGCTGAATCGACGTAATGGAAGGGCGTACTTCAAGTGTTGGTGTTTCCCTGTACGCTTCAATTCCTGGGTCGCCAAGGCGGACATCAAGCAGTGAAGGTCGAAGTAGATTACTATACCTGTACATTGTATTATGTGTATAGTAAATGTTATGTAAACTGATGTGCTGTGTTTCATTTAAAAAATCTCCCCACTTTTTATATAAGAAATATTTTTAGTAAAAATACTCGCATTTAAGAATAAAAAAATTAATATGACAATTTAAGTACTTTGCAGGAATGGTCATTGCCACCATATGGTACAGGCCGATAGCAGGCGGCATAATCGAAAAAATACAATATAACATGGAGGGAGTCGAACTAAAGTGAGTATTTGATTGAACGAACGTGGTGGAGGCTTCTCGGAGCCAATGAAAAAGAGTGGCGGGGGTTATCATCGAAACCTATACTTTAAACACATAACCAAATATGGATGTCACCTGATAGTACATATATGATGTAATAATGTGAAATCTAATATGATAATCGAACTAATGTTAGACACAAACTATAAAACAAATGACAGTAAAACAACAAACATGGTGGACTGCACCTAGCAAGATGGCTGCATCCGAACATGGCAGCCTCCACTAACATATAGAAACAAATGACGAACGAAAAAAACAAATATGGCAGTCGAAGGTGATAAAGACAGCAGACATGTTTAAACAAATGCCGTACGAAAAAACAAATATGGCCACCTCCAGTAACATATAAACAAAGGATGTACGAAATAACGAATACGGCAGCATACGATAGAATGGGTGTGGATGTGGGTAGTAGGGTGAGGGAGCCAGTTGTCGTCTGGATATGGTGTGGGGAGGACCTCCAGAAATGTAAGTTTTTTAAAATAAATATTTCCATAATTTATTATACATTTTTTGGGATTTTTTTTATTCTTTTAGGGGAAAAAAGGACATTTTAAGGGTAAAAAGGGAAACTTTATTGGAAAAAACGAAATTGCTAGCGAAAATTGCTCCGGGGTTACTAGATTTTTAAAATCATTTAAAAATATTTGTAAAATAATTTTTAATATTTAATTATAATTCATATTTAATAAATGTGTATCGGGCGGCCAGCTCCTGGCTTTTTAATAAATTTCGAAATAATTTTTTTAAACATTATTACCAATAAATTTTTTACGAATTGTAAATAAAAATTTTCATTAACATTTTTTTCAAGATTTTTAAAGGTTTTTTAAAATAAATTATTATAAGAAGTTTTCATTTTTTTAGGAATTATTTGCAATTATTTAGGGGTTTTCTGGGGCCAGAGGTCACGAGGGTCAAGGTCAAGGGTAAACAATCAAGGTCATATGGGTCAAATATGGCTGTCAGGTGACGTAAAAATACGGCGATCTCCCCAGCTCCGCTCCCCTTGTTTACAAATCAGTTTTCTAACCTAAAATCCAACCAAGCTATTTTCGCTAGACGTGTTTGCAGAAAAGCAGTTCAATGTTGGGACATGGAGGTGGTTGTGCGCAGCCAGCGAGATCAATCTACTTCATCTTTAGTCTATGCATGCATCACAGTGTTGCACCCTAACATGCACGCACTCACGCCATGTCAATGCACGTCTGGTATAGGCTATTCACGATAAAGTGAGCCCTTTTAATGCCCTAGTTACATTTTTCTTTCAGCCATTTTTTATCTCTTAACCGCATTTTAAAATAAATGTGTTCATGTAATTAATAAACAAAAAGCGTATATTTCACCGCACTCGTAATTTAACGTCTAAGGCTAAAATTAAGTGTATTTATTGAACATTGTTCCAAATGAGAGGGGTTTCAAAAGTGATCACTTTGCCGTAAATAGCATATACAGGTCTGACCACTTCCATGACGACACGGCAAGGTGGCTCCTCTAACCAATTTTTAATGCTTTTTGATTAAATTCAAAATTGTTAAGGTATTTCATTAATATAATTGTGTATGTCATTAAAAAATGAAGATGTAAAAAAACACGTTCAACACTGTTGACCATGTGACTTGACAGTTGTGTACGATTGGGGTAGGACAATGTTGGGTACACGCTGCTATGACATGTCCTGAGGATTAATCAGGCCATGCAAGAAAGGAGGATGTCGGCAACTAGACGATAGAGTACTCATATACAAAATACTATATTTTATTTACTCACAGGTTTACATAAAATATCACACAAAAGCACTCGTCTTCACTTTGCTTTAATCAGTTACTCTACTCAGCTAATCGCAATTACTTTAGGAGGTCCTGCCGATCTGTAGCAATGAATTATGGAATATGTGCTCACGACTCGGAGAGTCTTAATACTAAGTGGCAGTGCTGAGCGTCGAAGTGGGGACCACGGCCTGGTGGTCCTCCTTGCTGCCGTCTCGTCAGTCCCTCGGGAGCAAAATGGCCGCGAGCCGCCGTCACTTCAACCTTATATACTACTCCGCCTAGCCTCACGACCTTCCTCGGCGGGGGAGTGATTTTATAACAGCTGGGCTGGCTCGTCGTGATCGCACCGTGCTTGGTGCTCGAGCGTCGCCTGCCAGCCCTGGCTATTAGCCTACTGCTTGCAGCAATGCACAGAATGCGAATAAGCGGTCTACCTCGTCTTTAGTAAAGGCTGTTCACGGTTAAAATTAGCACTTTTGAAATCAACCTAAGAAAAAAAGTCACTGCTTGTAACGTAATTTATTTAACAGGCGCACTAAGTGATATGCGCCCAGTAAAGTTGGTAACGAGGGATGGAAAGTAGTTCCATAACTTAACGTCGAATAAAAAGTGTTAGGTACCATTTGTGATAGCTTCAATTATTTATTTCGGTTTTTCTTTTCTTTAATGCATCAGTGTGTAAAAATTAGCATATTTATAAAATATTTACTTTTCTAATAATTTTTTCAGTTTCACTTGACCGACGTATGAACAAAGTGATGGCAATGTTAATTTTACTTAACACGGAATAATACACAACGTGCAGACAAGTAGCTTTCAGAAGTGCTCATTTCACCGTGAACAGCCTATATATGGATGCATGCGATGAGTAGGCGGTAGTAGTACGCCGTCCCCCCGCCTGTGAGCCTGCGCATAGCACTCGCGGATACGAATGAAAACCCGTAGGGGGGAGTTCGCCGATCACACCTAAATATCGTCAATTTCTAGGCACCCCAGGCTATGTTCGCTGGGCAATCAGAAAGCTATTTTGGGCACATTACTTAATAGAGCGTGTTCTAAATTTCTGTTATATCCACTGAGCTACGACAGACAAGATGGCGGTCACCCGAGTAACAACCTCAACATCATATGTCCTTTTACGAAAATATTACGGGTTTGTATAAAAATAATTTATGTGCAACATGAAACCTAGTGTACGTGTAAGTAACGGGAAACATTTCAATATACTCGCACGGTAATAATAATAAAATAAACACAATTTAAACAAAATATGCGAGATCAATGGACTTTTGACATTTATATCACCTTTTACACGGCTGCCTTGAAGTTTGTGTGTGAAGCTCAGTGAGTTGGTGCGAGAAATCTCGCTGTATGATTTTAAAGTTCAAATCTCAATTTCATAACGATTTTTTTTTTTTTTTTTTTTTTTTTTTTTTTTTTTTTTTTTTTTTTTTTGTAATTTTCTGGGTTACATTAATAATGTTTACAATTTGAGTTCTTGCCAGAAATCGTTTATTTCTTATATATATATATATATATATATAATAAAACAAACCAAAGCTAAACCATATAACCACAGGCAGCCGATTGCACTGTGCAGTTAATTGTGTATTATTGCTTTTAGACAAAGATATTCTTGACATAAACTTTTCCGGCAATAACTTATATTATGAACTGCAATACAGTTTCACTGAGCTACACAAACAACGTTTGAGTTGATTGTGTAAAAACATAATTTGAGCTTTGTAGTATGAGTAATGTTAACTAACACACATAAAAGCATTTTTGTATCGTCATATTTTTGCCTTCTTTTCGTTTTCTAATCGTATAAGTTTGTATAGTTACGGAAAGCACAAGATTGTATTTTATGCTTGTTAAAGATAAATATTAAAATAATGCAATAATTTTTAATTAGTCGCGTAAATGTCAGTTGTACATGATTGTGAATCCAGTGACTAGTTTTTTTTATACGTAACCAGAGCCGTTACTAATATAATTTTCCATGCATTAATAGCCTAGTACTTGTACTCAGAAACTTAAATAAATTAGGTCTTTAGGGGGACAAAAAATAATCGTCGTACCACAAAGCACCTACATATAATATTTGACTGCATTTGTAGGCATGCCAACTGCACAAAGTCTGCCATTTGCGAGTTGATTTGCCTGCCATTTACAGTTTTCTGTTAGAACTTTAGGTAACGTGTGGGTATGAACTGATGCATTCTTTCTTCTCTTCTGTTATTGAAAATTTTATGCCTTCTGTTGTGTCCATGGGTAGTCTCTAACAGAAGGTAGCAGAAATTGGATATCGCGTAGCGACGGCTTAGCAAACAACAATCGGAAAACGGGCTGTGTTTATGACTACGTGGGAGAAGAAATTTTATTGCTGCAAGAGATCGGGTTGTTGTCTGCAATGTTTGTAGAACCTGAATTAAGATAAAATGGTGTAACGCTAGTGCGGTCAATTCCAAATACTGACTGAACAGTCTATATCGTTTCACGACAGTGTACTATATCAAAAAATAAACATTACGAACTTCGACTGAATGCATTTAGGTCATCCACATCTCACAGTGTGAAATTAGTTTTAAACATAATAACCCAGCATTTTAAAACTACGTATCGTACAATAATATCCTAACACTAGTTTCAAATCAAGGTCGTGTCCGAAATGGCAGATTTTGTTGGCAAAATGTTCATATGACTATTTTGTGTATAGTTGATTCCCGATACCTTCGCCCTTTTCTGAAGCCCTGCTAGATTTCTACTTTTGGTTACTGATTTTGTATCCTTCCGCTACACGTAAACATAAACACTGCCATGTGACTTCTACTTTTATAACTGTAAAATGCATTAGTTCCTGTTTACAGCTGTTCAAAGAATTATGTCACATTGCAGAAACCACTTCCTACGAATGTTCACAATTAAGGCCTATAACAATATTTAGGTCAGCTTTATAACTATTTGATACACACGATATAACACGTTACCCATTATACACATTAATATTTTGTCACGACGGTGTTTGTTACAACTGTGGCGGAAACAACAGTAGGGTATTTAACCTGTTGTTATTAATATGTGTTTAGAATAAAAATTTAAACGAAGGGACAACCAGTCCAACTAAACGACACAGTAAATTCAAGCACGCAACTCGTGTCGCTTATTTATTGTACGTAGCATCGACAAATGTAAAAGATAGTGGTGAACATGCAAACACTTAGGCCTACCGTAACATTTATTCCGCAAATATTTACATTCATTGGTGCTTACTTGTTTGTATGTTTATTTTATTATTTATTTAAATTTATCTGGACAGCCTTAGTATTTTGATGTGATTGTGGCAGACATTCAAATCACAGAAACGTAAGCTCGTTACACGACTGTGTTTCAAACACCTAGCGCAAAGGTAAAAAGTTGTGATAAACAGACGTGGATTTCAATAAGTAATTTCACCATAACATAAGTTCATTGTTAAAACATATAAATGTTGCACATTATTGAAATCCACACACACCTGGCCAGCATAACAATTACAACGCAGCCACCACGCCCTTTCACACACAGCGATCACAACACATTTTTAACCCTGCCATGGAAACACATTTTCATCACAACATTCTAAGTATATTTTGCCTAGGATGTTTAAAAAACACTAGTACGAACTTGATGCTTGGTTCAGAAACACGCCGTGTCATTGACATGTCGCCACATCACTGCCAGTCGTAAGGAACTCTTACAACTGCATATAATCACCCGCCATATTGGGACAAGCAAGTGGCTAGGGGAAAGCTGGTCAATTCTAGATTCGCCTTCCCACACCACGTCTGCAAACCTGCTGGACTTGTAAGCGTCGCGCCATCGCATCTAAATAACATATAATAGGTATTCAAACAATAAAATCTCGTTTCAGTTTTAAATTACAATTCCAAACATCATTATTGTTGCTGTAATTAGTATGAAATGTGCTGAAATTAGAAATAACAAAATTTATACCTTTCCTGCTACACAGGTGGTACGAAATTTCCGAGAGAGAGAGAGAGAGAGAGAGAGAGAGAGAGAGAGAGAGAGAGAGAGAGAACAAGAGAAATTAGCACGCTCTGCTTAGCTTATGGAACCTTTTTCCCGGACGAAAAAAAAAACTGTATCACTAGAGCCTATGCACCGTAATTTGCGCCGATATTTTAAACTGCAGCAATGAAATGTGTTTCCGTCAGTGATACGTAACAATGCAAATATATCAATTGGCAATGTTTAATTTACAAATAGTATACATAAAAACAAGGTTAAACAATATCGTAACTGAGAACTATTTCTTACCGGCCGTTGCCAACACGTCGCTGCTCTCGCTGTTGTTAATTCGTATTTAATACGAAATTAATATTACAAGGTATAGAAGGTACTAAGTAGATTATTAATATATTCAAGAACACTGTACTTTAACGTTAATCACAGGGTTATATAATTGTGGAATACATGTGATCAAACACAACAGGTTGACATATTATGCCTAGGGTGATTTTTGAAAGGTTCGATTCAAAAAGGCCGAAGAAAGTGAGAATGGACTATACAAAGATTGTGACGTATTTGCTCACTTTGTATTTCGTATTTTTTATCTAGCAGATGTTGAAAAAAATACAAAATGACAAAATCAGCTCCATTATGGTTTTGACCTAGAAAACACACGAATGCGTAATAAAATGTTTTTCTTGCAAACAAATAACTGTTCGTAAACTACACTAGGCAGGTTTTAAAAAGCAAGTAAGTGTTTGGTTTGTTTACATATTTCGCAGAAAAAATATTTTTCAAGTCGTTAATAAATAATAAAATATTGAAATATGCAATAATATAATCGCAACATTCCAGTGATGATTGTAGAAATATCATGTACGGTTTAAGCAATAAATTTAGATAACAATTATTATCACAATTATTGTAAAAATGCGGTGCCGCGAGTGCTAAACAAGTGACTGCCGACAATGTCCGAATTAAAACCTACGAAATCAAGAATTACAAAATAACGAATTTGTCATTCAGGACACAGCCTAACCTAAAATTATAACGTGATATTTTAAAACAATTTTACATTAATATAATATTTTAAAACGAACATACAATCATAACCTAAACTAACCTTCATTCGTAACTTAAGGTTTCGTACAGCAATAGGTCCTATAAAGAGGCCTACACAATAGTACTAGGAAATAGATTGTTGAAAGACAAGGGCGTCGGCGTTCGCATTCGGTTTCGGCCGCCGCCATGTTGTTACGTCACCCGATCGCAATATTTGACCCATGTGACCTTGATCTTTGGCCGGTGAACTTGACCTTGACCCCATGACCTTTGAAAAATAGAAATAGCACAAAATGCATTGAAAATTACTAAATTCGTTACGAAAAAAATTATTAAAAAATAGTTAAAAAATTTATTATTATATAATTACTTTAAAATCATTTAAAATGTATGAAAAGCACAGACCCAGCTTCCAGATATCATTCTGTGTCGTTCCGGTGCCCCGCCCACCATGTTTGACTAATGACTTTTGATCTTGACCTTGAACTTTGACATGAAAAATCTAAAACATCCTAAATATTCGAAAAATTCACCAAAACTTCCAAAAAAATGTGTTAGTTTAAATATTAAGAAATTGATTAACATTATTTATAAAAGATTATTTAAATATTATGAAAATGTAATTTAAAAATTCTACTCCTATGGCTGACATTTTCTGTAACAATTTCCAGTTTACCCGTAAAATGTCCCTTTTTCCTTAAAAAAAATATTTAAAAATCTCGAAAAAATTATGAAAACTTATGTAAAAATTTATTTTAAAATCTTACATTTCTGGGGTCCCAGCACCATGGCCAGCAGACGACTTACTCTCTAACTCCCCTCCCCATTCAATACTCATTCTATTGTATACCACCATAATTGTTTTAGCATTCATTATTTGTTTATTATGTTACTGGAGGCGGCCATATTTGGTTTTCCATTCGTAATTAGTTTATACATTACTAGAGGCCACCATCTTGGTAGGCAACCGCCATATTTGTAGGTGACCGCCATCTTAGTAGGCGACTACCATCTTGCTAGACATTACCTAGCCACCATCTTGGAAGCCAATGACCATTAGCAATCGAACTTTGGCCTTTGACTCTTGACACCTGACCCATAACCCTGGGCTTGACCCCATGACCTTGAATTATATGGAAAACAACAACTCGAGAAAAATACATAGATTTCAGCAAGCAGAATGCATTACAGACTACTATAGGCTGTTCACGATAAAGTGAGCACTTTTTAAGGCCATTGAAAATTTTTGCTTTCATCCAATTTCCATCTTATTGCTGCATTTTAATATAATCATTGCAATGTGACCAATGAACACAGTAAATACATTCCACCACCCTCAAAATTCAAAGCCTGAGGCTCCAATAAGATACATTTATTAGTTGTTAATGCCTGTAGGAAGGGCCTTAAAAAGTGTTCACTTTACAGTGAACAGCCTATACCACAATATTAAATGCAGAATACCTCGACTTTGACCCCATGACCTTGAATGACCTTGATAACCAAAACTCGAGAAACATGACATAAAAGTCAGCAAGCATAATACATTTGAGACTACCGCCACTATATCTGATGCAGACTACCTCTACTGTGACCGCATGACATTGAATGAACTTGAAAACAGAAACTCGAGAAAAAGTACATAAAAGGAAATAACCATATTATATTACTGATGTCTATGTTAATGTTTCGATTTAACTGCCGAGCAAGCTATTGGCAATTATAATTATGGACATTAAAAAACCTGCAATTTTCCATCCTATTTAAAAAAAAAAACATTTTTTTTCCAATCAGTTGTATAGCTACATGTAAGATGCAGGTCTTCAACTACATGCTTACTTTATTAAATATTTTTAATGTATACTTTTTATCAAAAACTTTAAGGCCAATGTAAAGAAACAATGACCCAAAAAAAAAGAAAGAAACTAATATTTTAAAATAATAATTTATTATCATTATATAATTACATTTTCAGAAGGAAGCAGTTCATTGCATCATCTGATATAACCCCTATTCTTAAGTAATCTTAAGATCAAAACTGCCGCTTTCACGTTCGCGTAATCCCCAAGTTGTTGCATATCGAGCAAATTTCTAAGTATGCCTACAAGTTAGGTGGGATCTTAGATAAACATAGAGTCAGTACAACCAGCACCTTCTGCCTTCATCGCATCACTTATCGAAGGAAACTCTTAGGGGAAATGCGTGGAAACGTCGAGGGAGTCATAATCGACTTCAACACTATCAATGCCATCATAATCCTCATAAATGTTGTCTTGATTATGGTCTTCATTTCCTGCTTCATTCTCAATGTAAGTTTACTTGGGCTCTGTAGCAGGAGTTGTACGTTCATCAGAATTTAGAGCTGATAGCCGTTTATTTTCAAGTTTTACAACTTACCGCGAACGTCTTACAAGTGTAAGTCCCGCATAACAATAGAGTACTGCACTCGTTCCGTCTTTACCATTAACAGAATCTTCATAATCGTCTGTGGAAACAGTACCCATCGATGTAGCAGGAGGTGTTGATGACATCACTTGCTCGCTCCCAGTAGATGAACCCTCTCGGCAGACAGCGATGAACAGATAGAACCCACGCCTGTACCTTCCCTTATGTAGCATAAAGTCCTTAACAATAGTCAAAAATACATATTTCTCTTTCCAGCACAAGAAACACATGTATTTGAAATCGGATAGTCGTTTCCGTATTATCATGATCATCGTAAACGTAAGATAACTAAAAAAAGTTATTTATACAACGGACATTTGAACTCTAAAACTAAAAATAATGCAGCATGAACCCTTGAAACAAGCCACTTTTATGTATTTTGTCCTTAGATTGACATTATTGTGACATTTGACTTTGACGAAGCTCAAGTGAGGCCGACTTGCTGACAAATTCCCAGTGCGACAAGCGACCGGAAGTTCTGCTGTGTTGGAGGCACCGGGACACGAGCCCACGACCCTTCGAATATAATTCGGCCATCCTAACCCTGAGCTATGGAGGAAGGCTGCCCACTGAGCTACACACACAACCTGCAAGGTAGCCGTGTAAAATGTTATATAAATGAAAAAAGTCTATAGTTATCGCGAATTTTTTAAAGTTATGTATATTGTTTTATTATGAACATGCAAGTTAATTGAAAAGTTTCCCTTACATACGCGTACACTAATTTTCATTTTGTATATAAATACGATTTACAGAACCCGTAATATTTTCGTAAAGAGACACACACACACACACACACACACACACACACACACACACACACACACACACACATACATATATATATATATATATATATATATATATATATATATAATATATATATATATATATATATATATATATATATATATATAATAATAATTTAGAACACGTTTCATCAAGTCACGTGCCCAAAATTGCTTTCTGATTGGTCAGTGAACATAGCCTTCCATCTGGGGTACCTAGAAATTGACTATATTTAGGTGTGATCGGCAAACTCCCGCCTGTGGCTTTTCATTCGTATCCGAGAATGCGACGCGCAGGCTCCCAGGTAGGAGTACAGCGTACTACTCCCGCCTACTCAAGGCATGTTTCTGAGGGTCACACCCCCCTGGTCACGGCATTGCAGCCCATCATGGACCTCACACGCACCCCTCAAAGATATGTTGTAAAAAAATTATGGAATAATTACATGACAAGTGTAAGGTAATATTCGCAAACTTGTGGACAAACATAACATAGTTTTCCTTACGGGTAAGGTAAAATTACTGCACTCTGGAGTAAAATTCACGTGCGTGGTAGTGGAATATCCCATACGTGGATGGGAAAATTACCTTACGACCTGTGGATCTCCTAGTCCATTTGTAACTATTTGATAATTGCATTTTATATATTTTTTCACCTTAAAATTAACTTTGAATATTCACTCATAATTGCTGCCCAGTATGGCTCTTTATATGTAAGGTATAATTACCGCACTCTGGAGTAAAATTCAAGTACATAGCGATGGAAAATCCCATATATGAATGGGAAAATTACCTTACGACGCATGCATCTCTTCAGCATTGTCTAAACAGAAAAGTGTGGGGACAGGCGGAAGAAACAATGCTGTAACACGCTAATATTCAGTAACATCGCCATGCTGTCGTCATGGTGCAAAGCCCTGTCCTCATAGCTCAGAGGTAAGGTGGCCGACCTGTAGTCGGAGGGTCGCGAGTTCGCGCCCCGGTGCCTCCGACGCAGCAGATGCTTAGCTCGACTATCGCACTCAGAGCTCGTCAACGTCAAAAATGTCACAACAACGTCAAATGAAGGTTTAAAAAAATGGATAGCGCATCGGCCTTTAATAATAGAAAACCACGGTTCGCGTCCACGCACCAGCAAATATCGGTGATTTTAGTGTGGAGGATTCGGTCGATGTTCGTCAGAAGATTATACGTAATAAATAAAATTAACAATACTATTACTCGGTGATATTTTTGAATATAATTTTATTATAGAATATAGTTAATTTTCCCTTACTTGTGTGGTATTTTTCCATCACTTTTGTAGGGTACTTTTTCTGTACGATTAAGGAATAGTACTTTACTTGTTATGTAAATTTACTCAATATTTAAGAGGTTTATTTAACCTTACATGTCGAGATAATTAGGTTCCCTTGATGTAAGGGAATTTTACCTAATTTTTTTTTACAGTGCAGGATGTTCCAGCAGGATATTGCACCTTCTCATTGGTCCAAGTTGTCCATAACTGATTCGAGCAGCATTCCAGAGATTTTCCACGACTACTGTGTCCACCTCGTTCACTCGATATGGACCCCACCGAGTAGTATTATTGGAATGTGTTGGGGAGGTCCATTCGCCTCCACGATCCTATTCTTACAGATAGCAGGGAGATGTGGGTATCCATCGAGACAGCATGTGTGAACATCTGTCCACGGGTGATATCGATGCCACGACGTGTTGCCTCATTTTGTCTGTCTAGAGGAGGCCCTGCCTACACGACTCTCTACCCGTATCCCATGACTTTAAAACAACTGCAAAAAAATCTACGCTATTTTGTTGTCTCTTGGCCTGTCCTCTATTCAACCATTCAACTAGGCAACGTATGCAGTCCGTTGTACGCACGTGAAAATTTTGCTGAAAGTGAAAAATATATATTGAACCATACTGATGAACATTTTAAATATTCTTGTAATCTACAATTTGGTCTACTTTTGTGCTGCATGCTGGTGTTGTTGTGGCCCGACATGGGAGTATAATTGAACTTTTCAAGGCATTTTCGATAAAAGAACGTCGTGCTTCCGCCGCTTGGATCAACAAGTGGCATTATGGCGCCTGTAGTTTCTACTCCTGCTGCTGGCGGAGTGGAGCGCTGCCGTCGCTCTCCCCTTATGGCGTTGTTCGTCGTATGTGCAGAAGGTCGGCGCGCTGTTCAAACGACTGTTAGCGTGATGCAGTGTCGTCCTTATTTGGCCATGTTTGTAGATATGAGCTTTCATTCGCCGATCAATACTTATACTTATACAATACTTATACTCTAGGGCATATTGTATTTAGATATTTCCAACTACCAAGCAGCTCCTAATATGGTAATAATTCCTTCTATTGACTCTTGCATTTTCAGAGTAAAATAACTATTTTTCATTGGGGTCTGGAATTTGTTCACCTCCCTAAGAATTAGTTGAAATGTAACAATATATATGCTTTGTCCTTCTGCTCGTTCGGGGTCAGATGATTTCGGCCTCGAGGGAGCATAATTACATCAGAAGTTATGTAATTTATCATGTTACTTTCTATCTATGATAGGCTCTTAAAGCAGTAGATGCAAACCTCACTTTGACGTAATGCTAGACGCCCTAACATAGCCTCAAACTTTTTTAAGATCAATTTCGCTTGCAAATAGTACTTTTGATGACTTTCTAAGAAAATATTAATTTTTATTTTTCTCCTCGAAAGTTAAGGCTTTTTAATTGCGAGCAGTTACTTAGGTCAGTGGACGAGGGAAGAAAATTTTTTAAATCTAATTTCGCTAAGTATGTAATTCAATGGCATTGGCAGGTAAGTCAAACTCTGCATGTAGTTTTTAAGATTTGTAAAATATTTTTCTATTGCCATATTTCATAAAATTGCAATGAGTGGCAAGATGGTGAAAATCACCTAAGAATTTCTTATGGAAATTTAATGAAATTTTTGAAGATTTAGTGAATGGATTCAGAATTCAGGTTAAACACTTTGCATTGGCGTTTGGTTGCTCCTATATAGCCAGAGAATTGTTTGTCACGAAAATAAGGATATATATATATAAACTCTGAAATATACATATTACTCTGAAATCATAGCATTTCCAAAGAATCTGTATTTTTATCACACAATAATTTAGAAAGTGTAGGTTTTCAATATATATATATATAATATATATGTATTACCACAAAATATTATTGATATCGTAATGTTTTTTTTTTTTCCTCAGAATGTGTGCAAACTATGTTTTATACATACCAATCTATGTTTTGCATATCAAATAAAAGAAAAAGGAACTGAATAAAAATAATATTCTGCACACTTCATGTTTTTGAACTTAGCTCAGCAAATTATATTCCTGACCTACTTGGGAAAACCATTCTTGTTGGCTTTCGCCAGTTGTTTACATTTAGCTCAGACCAATTTTGGGTTTTTGGGGTTCAGCCTTGCTGTCTCCTTGGGTCAAAGAAGCAGCAGTGGTCTGAACTTTTGGCGTTTCCGGTGTATTCTAATTGCACTATAACTAGTTTACAGAAATTATACAAACATCTCACAGCACTTGCTTTCCTGAACAACGTTCTAACATAAATCATATCCACGTTGGCAATTCTATGGGAAGACAAGCAGTTCTATGTTGGAACATAGCTTTGCTGTGCAGTTATAATGAGCACTCTGCCCCTGTATGGGTAAGATATAATTCAATGCTTGACCCTTAAGTTCAACAGTTTATATATTATGTTGAAAGTTGCATTGAAAAAAATATATTGTTCAGAACTCTACTAGCATCACAATGATACTCCGGCATATACCGGGAAGAGTAAATAAAGTTAATGCTTGATGCAACTAACACCAGATGCTTTTATGAGTTTACATAATGTAGCTTCAATAACGAACAGTATTCTTCACATATAAGGGACTTTGCTCATTGGGCCGAGTTTGTTTACTTAAGCGCATAGTTTTGATCGTTAAAGTCGTTCCCAGCGCTAAGTTCCATATATACGATACTATAACTGAGTCAGAAATATAAAATAAAAACCAATAAGGCATAACTGCAATGATAGATATCAGGCTTGCCAACTTTTTGATTTTTTTTTTTCAAGTACCGTGCATTCGAGTTGAGATGTTATTTTAATCAATTCATTTGTAAGAGAGTGCAGATATTTGTGTGACTATTAACAACGAGGTCTTGAGAGCCGATGAGGGTGAAGCGAGATGAGTATGGAGCAGCGCCGGAATGCATGGGCGGGGTAAATGGGAGATCCCCGAGAAAACCCGTGGACCACCAGTACCGTCCCTCATAAATTTGTAAATCTGATTGTGACGGAATTTTTCTATGATTGTGTAGCAGCAAACACAGGTTTAGAAAAATGTGGTCACGTGAGGACACATTATTAGGCATTACCGTTAGCTAAAAATACCAGAAAAGAAATTCTGTTGGTGACAGTTAGTAATATATGTACGTGGGCCTTTCAAAGTGTGCTTGAATAAAGAGGCCGTTACTAGAACGTTGCACTTAAAGAGTGCAGAGAGTGTTTTTCACAAAAAGCTATTCCCTCGTGTCAGCTTGAAAAATTGTGATTCGTATCAAGCAACTATATTATTAAATTACTAAGAACGATGCACTATCGAGACTTTCGTGAATGTAAGTTCTTTAAACAAAATTTAAATTGCTGTAATCAGGAATAATAGTGAAAATATTCTATTATTGTACATTGAATGTGTAAAAACATGTTACATTTTTAAAATGTTAGGCTGATTATATACAACCTAAAGTGATGCAACAAAATTAAGGAAAAAGAATACCTGGACATTAGAAATTGCTTAAAAAAAGCTATTTCATAAAGTTAAACATTAGTTATTACACTCATAATTCATCCAAGATCCCTATAATGGGATGAAAAGTTGTGGACTAATTAAATAAAAGGAGTCTTCGTTATGTCGACTAGAGTCATTTGTGTATATATGCATCTGTATTTTTCTTTGTTTAACTGATTTTGGTTTTTACTTTTACTGGTTTCCTTTGTAATTACTGATAACATTCCTTTTGTGAGATTTTATTAGTGTTATTTACGTATCTCGTTTAGCGTTTCAGTATCTGTATATTGTAATGAATTGGGCAACAGCCACGCAGGCCACTTGGAACGTGTTCAGCACTGTACATAGCTGCATTGGCTCCGATCTTGTTCAGATCTGTACATGACTGCAAATGCTCCGAAAGTGTTCAGCGCTGTAAATTACAGCATTAGCTCCGAACTTGTTCAGCATTGCACATGACTGCTTTGGCTCCGATCTTGTTCAGCTCTGTACATGATTGCAATGGCTCCGAACTTGTTCAGCACTGTACATGATTTCATTGGCTCCGATCTTGTTCAGCTCTATGCATAACTGCAATGGTCCCGAACTTGTTCAGCACTATACATGATTGCATTAACTACGATCATGTTCAGCTCTGCACGAGTCTGCAATGTCTCCGAACATGTTCAGCACTGTAGATGACTCCATCGACTCCAACATTTTTCAGTTGCGTGAATGTCTGCAATGCCTCCGAACTTATTCAGCACTGAACATGACTTATTTGGTTCCAATCTTGTTCCGCTCTGTACATGACTGCATTGCCTCCGAACGTGTTTTAACTGTTCATGACTTCATTGGCTTCGGACTTGTTCAGCACTCTACATGACTGAATTGGCTCTGAACTTGTTCGGAACTGAACACGACTGCATTGGCTCCGAAGCTCTTCAGCGTTGTACATGACTGCATTGGATCTGCACTTGTTAAAAATTGTCCTATATATATTGGGCACCGAACATGTTCAGCACTCTGCATGAGTGCATTGTCTCCGAACACCTTCAGCACTATACATGAGTGCATTTTCTCCGAACTTGTAGAGCACTGTACATGACTGCATTGGCTACGAACTTGTACAGCACTGTAAATGTATGTATTGACTCCTAACTTGTTCATAACTCTACATGACTGCATTGGCTCCAAAATGTTCAGCACTGTACATTACTGCATTATCTTCGAACTTTTTGACCACTTACATGAATACATTTGCTCCGAAATTGTTCAGCACTGCACATGACTGCATTGGCTCCTAACATGTTCGGCATTGTACATGACTCGATTGGCTCTGAACTTGTTCAATACTGTAAATGACTGCATTGGCTCCAAACTTGTTCACCACTATACATGACTACATTGACTCCGAACTTGTTGAACACTGTAGATGATTACATTGGCTCCGAACATGTTGCGATCGTAGTATACGTTAGCGCAAACATTAAGTTGAACCTGTGTTTGAATTAAATAGTTAGCGTTTAAACATTTTTGTTGAAATCAGAATTATTTCTCCGAATTTCTCATCGAATTGTGTCCTCGAACTGTGTTTGGGAATATTGTCTACGATTTTCATCCGTTAATTTCACCAGCAAAAATTGTTATCAAAGTTTATATGAGATTTTTATTTGGTGTGTCAACTTTGTCTTAGAATTTTTTCTCCGAGTTTTGTCTTACAATTTTGTCTGTGAGTTTTGTGTCTGTATTTAATTTATATTTCTAACTACGTATTTAGTCAGCGAATTTTGTCCACGAACTTTGTCAATAATATTTGTCTTGCGATTTTTGTATTCGAATTTCGTCTTAGAACAGTGTATTCGAATTTGGTCTGTGAATTTTGTCTACAAATTTTGTATTCGAATTTTGCCTTCGAAATTTTTTGTCCAAACTTAAGACCTTGAGTTATTATCATGTAAAATATCTGGGGGGGGGGGGGGGTAGAATGGAACACAAAAATATAAAAAAATTTCATTTTTTGAATTTATGTTTTTCAATAATTCATGTGCAAAATATCTAACAAAGGTCAAATGCTTTCTTGCAAAAAATTCAATGCACATCAAATCAGAATATATTTAAACATTTCATGATTTTGATGGATATAAAACAGTGTTCTTATAAGTGCATCAGTCTTGAAATATTTAATTTATCAGAAATTCACAGATTGAGTTTTCGAAAAATTATATCATATTACAACAAAAATAATATAAAATATCAAACTGAATCTGTTATTGTCAGAGAGGGGCAAAGTTCGTGTTTTTATTTCATAATGTCTTAGACTTCACTTCCCTTATAACTACTTGAGGTCAATTCGTGTACTAATTGGCTGCTGGTAACTAACCGGTGATGACATAAACTTGTGTCACAGTTTTACTGGAGTTTACTTCTTCAACTACTGGGCTATCACAATAGACTTAAAGCGTCCTTGGTACGTTTTCTAAAACGTCTATGTAAGTGACAGAAGTAATCTAACAGACAGCATTTTGGAGTTCAGTTTGCAGCTACAAAATAATGCTCATTTCGCAGTTCCCTAATTATAATTTGTTTTATCAATGTTATAGGCTCGATTCGTTGACGAACACTGTACTTTTTCTGTTACGGATTAAAATCGACTTCATATTCCATTTTTACCAAATTTATTTTGTTCCTCCTCATTGTTCGGCTGTACTCTCATTCTGTTAAAAAAAAAGTGTGCGTTTCCGATTAAATGTGAGGAATATTTTATCTGAAACAGTCAAGATGAAATCATCGTCTCAACACAAGACAAACAATTTTCGACATGATCAGCTGAATTACTTTAATTTAAACAATAACTTAAGCATGGGCCAATCATCCATTGCTCAAACTATGAAGAGAAATATAGTTTTTATCGATGAATTGTCCTTGTACGAGAAATTATTTCTTTTAAATATGCCTTAGTATCCTGCTTCCCAAGCCCTGTCAATTTGCAAGTAATTTATAAACGTGTTGAACTTTAATATACTTTTTATATATGAATTCGCCCATCTATGGACCACAATGAACTCAAGAGTTCTGGTTCGAGAGATATACAAACTGTACACCTTAAATACTGCTACAATTTTTTCCATAGAACCCGAAAAAAATATTGTAAAATGTATACATGTTTAAGGGAGAACGAAATTCTTACCTTATAATAATTCTACTTCTATAAATGTCTTCAATTTTTATGGTTTTGCTGTATAGTTCTATAAAAATATTCCTACGTTCTTTGAAAGTTTTTGAAAAGCTATACTTATATTCATAAAAGTTTTACAGGTGACTATTTCATAACAAAAATACAAGACTTATTTTATAGTTGTCATTTTATAACTGAAGTCCCATTATTTAAATTCCATGTTTGTATATTTATTTTAGAGTAGGCTTCTTACAATTGTATTACCTAGATTAATGGCAGAAGTTAAATAATTTTCAATCTAATAATACCAAATAGAATGTTTGCATATAATTTTAGGTAAAAATGATTGTACCAAAGTTAAAGTTTACTATCAAGTGCAGGAACAATTTGTAAAAATTTAATTATTTCAATTAAATGGCTAGGGAATAGTTTAAAAGTCCTAATTTCTAATAAAATTAAGAAAAATATTTACATGAGAAATAAAAAGCGGATTTAGGTATTGCAAGTGAACATTAAAAGATATGATGTAGGGAATAATTTGGAATTGTAAATATAAAACAAAAACGGAAAAAAGGAAACAAAGCCTGGTGGTTTTCTGCACTGGAAAATATTTTTAAAATAAAAGAATTTAAACATTAATATCTACCAAAAATAAAAATGAATTGGTAGCCAACACTTTAAAATCACATTTATATTTATATTTATTTACAGTTTCCTGAAAATTCTGTTAAAATTTTAACATCGACTTTTTATTTTGAATTTAGTTCATCTCATGTTTTCTATAATTATTTTTTTGTTTCATTTACTTCAATTTGATCTTTTTTTATGTATTTGCGTACATCTAATTTTTTGTCGGAATTTTTAATTTAGATCTAATGACCTTAATTGTAACCAAAACTTCATCACCAAATTGTTTAATCTGGAGAAAAGTATCAAACTCTTTACATTCATCTTTTATGATAATCTCTATAATTTTTATTTCTGCTTTTTTCACAAATTGATATGAAATTGTCTAGTTAAATTAAAAGTTTTAATACATTTCTATTATGCTTACAAAAAGTAGTATTTTTATCTCTTATGCTAGTTTCTCCTTATATTTTACATTTTAATTAGTTATGTATAACACGTTGAGTTTACATTTATTTTTAATAACATATTTTGTAATTTACATTCGTTAAATGTATTACAACGTTGAACTTTAGTCTCCATTTGAATGAAGAACGAAATATTCTTGTTCACTTTCTAGTGTCTACTTTTCTGGTAGAATTTTTAATGTATCAACTGACGAATTGATAATTTTTCTGTTTTCTAGTCCAAACGTAATGCACCCTGTGTAAAATCGATGATTTTTGTAGTCGATATTTTAACATATTCTCTGGAGGTTAAATTATTTTAGTCCATTTTTTTTTATCTATCCAACACATAATATATAAAAACAACTCGAAAACCACACATATGTGAGGTAGCTGAAAATAGTACCCGATAGTTAAATGATTTGCAATATTAACATATATGAAACACATTTAGTTATAGGATATTGAAATCTTAGTAAAAATGTTTAACAATAACAAAATTCAAGCTATGTCGCGCAATGGAATGGAAGAACAGATGCGCTGCTACCTGCACTTATTTTTCAGAACTTGAAAGATCCCTTGAGTAAGCAGGCAACCTCGAACTACCAGACCCTGAGTTGATAGTCGGGCACCTTAGACCGCTCCGCTATTGTAACAGTTATACGAGTCGGGTCATTAAATGTATTTATTTTAAATTGTTTTTTTTTTTTTAAAGCATGTCATGTTTTTAAGTTGTTTGCAGGCGAATCTCGACGCGACTGGAATTCATATATGAGTTGGCTTATTAGGTGTCATATGATATAAAGATGTTTTTACGTGTAACGTTTGAGTAAACAAGTTTTTATTTAGCATCACATAATTTGTGGTACCAATAAAAACATGGCGGTAGTTATTTCATTTTTATGTCCTGTTTGCGTAAGTGACATACGTATTTCAAAAACAAATAAGGAAATGCCAGCATCTTTGTTGCTGTTATTACCTACATGTAATGTAGTGTCTGTCAACATGTTGAAGGGTGCACGTTACCCTCGTAGAATGTCACCAACCTCCACTAAATAAATATTACCTCATAATAGGAACGTTTCCCTATTTATCTTCTGTATTGTGTTGTCAGCTGTAGTGGTTTTGTAATCTTTAAAAGAATAAGTTGGTGTCTTTAACAGTCCATGACACTGTTGTAGCTAGGATACCTTTCCTGTAAAGTTTCGAAATAAAACGAGGTTATTTCTACAGAACATTCTGTTGCAGTTAACTAACAACACTGTTGAGTATACAATATCTTGTTCTGTTATCGTAACAGTACTGTAATATTGTGTTCCCAACCATCTGTATTGTTCCTACTACAGGAAAGACTGTTCCTGCTACAAAAAAATCCACAACAGAATAACTTTTGGGAAAAATTAAAATGTTCTGCTAACAATCTGAATTGTAAAGTATTACAAAACATTCTGTTCCTGGTACTAAAGTTTAGTTGTCGCTGCCATAAAATGGCATTACAGAACTGTTCTGTTAAATTCTCTCTGCTGATTTCCTTCAGCGTGGGAATGGACCTCGTGTGTGATTGGCTACTGCGTGCTGCAGTGTTGACAGGGCAGCCGGCTTGCGAGGCTGTGATTGGGAGACGGCATTGACGCTTTGCTGGTCGTTGGCGCCAGTTTGCGGCTCCAGTGTCACCTCTTTATAGGCTGTTCACGGTAAAGCGAGCACTTTTTAAGTTAACCTTTGCAAAGTGTCACTGCCCCTAGCTGCATATACTTTAACGGTCACGCTGAGTGACACACGACTTGTAAGGTTGGTGATGACTTAGGGAGAATAGTTCCATCACTTAACGTTCAATTAAACGTGTAAGGTAAATAATTGTGGTTCTTGAAAATTTATATGTTTTATTTTGCTTTCTGGTTTTCAATTGCTTATATGTGTAAGGATGGGAAAATTATATATACAAACTTTTTAAATAATGACACAGTTTCATTTGACCGATTTACGTGCATTCACAATAATTTTGCTAGGACTTCTTCTACTATTTTATGCCACTGACGGCGAACTCATAAAACGTCTTCGCCTTCTATGCGAATTGAGATAATACATTAGACAGCAAGTCCGGTATAATATTTACACACATGTGTTACAGATGTTCAGCTTCTCTGTCGCACTTGTTTATGTAATTCCCACTATTTCCCGTAACTAATTTTCCGTAGTCTTGTATTTCCTCAGCTTGCAATCAAATTGCACATCGCTAACAGCAGAGAGCTACTTCTTCTGTTCAATAAAAGAAATTATTTGTAAATTTACAATACCAGTGTATACGCCTAGTGAAAAATTAGGAATGGTAATTTATCCCCATATACAATAATTGTAGCCTTCATACATTTGCTCAAGAGACAGTCAAATGTGTAGGGAAGTTCCCAACTTTGTATAGTAGCACTGCTAAACATTCCTATATCTGCAGCTTGATGTGTGGTATTATTAACATACAGTGCATTACAGTGCCATTACAGTTTAGGAAGTTTACCGGAACATTTTCTACAGTGTAGTGGCCCGAGTCGTAGCTAATTTGAGGACCGCGTAACGCCCGCCTTGCCTTCCAGTTTAGCCACATCGTGACATTTCTGCAGAAATATGCACTTGATGAAAAACACTGCATGGAAAAAGGTAGCCGACAAATGGCGACTATGCATCTAAATCATTTGTTATGATCGTCTATTACTTTTAAATTCAATAATCATTGAACACAAATTGTTTCAATTACCATATTCGTTAAAGATGTTATGAAGATAAGTGTATAAATAACTGAACTGAAAACGCTTTGAAGTAGGACCACCGATTCACTCAGTCAGTGTTCTTTCCCTCAGTGGGACGCTGACATTTAGAGCAGTATCAATTTTGATTTCTTTTTGGTATGGAAAATTGCCAATCGTTCCGCTAGAACTGGTGTGCGGATAACTTAAGTATCAGAAAAATTAACATTTTAAATATCAGCCCACAATTTGTTGTACCAAATCGGAAACAATGACTGGAACATAACAGTAATATAGGCATCGAATATGGAAAACGAAGGAGGTGTTTTAATCTTTTCAGTCACAATATCGTAACTCAGAGGATGTTGCGTAGCAGGTGTGATAAAGTTAGAAGTTAGAAGTTGTGATTCGTTGTTCAGAGAATGTTATAGGTTCATTGCTGCCGTTCACATCAAGCTTAAAACACGTTATGTTTGGTCCCGATACATCAGAAATCATTACAGTGACACTAGTACAGTTTCAAACTAATTCGAGTTTTGGTTTAGCAGCTTCCGAACTTGTGTATTTATTTGCGAATGGAAAGACTTAGCTGTATTTGTAAAGCTGAATCTTTGACACGAGTCAGTGAAACACTAGTGTCCGAATGTCGATCAGTAACCTGCTTCCACAGGCAAGCGATTACCAAGATTGTGGAACAGCGCCTAGAAGTAACATAAATCACTGAAGATTAGCGAAAACTATCACCGAAACAGTGAAATTCAGTATCCGTTATAATCATTTAGCTGCAACTGATTACATACACATAGTAAACACATACTTTTTTGCCAAATTTCGCATAAAATACATCAAATCTAACTTCCTAAGAATCAATAAAATTATTACTGAGCGAATGATGTATGACAAGAGTGAGTAAGCGGTGTATATACTGGTACCCAGTACTTCCCAAAATATATTTATTTATCATTTAAAATGTAACGAAACGTATATTATTACATAACGCTTTTAATAGATATAAAAACGCTATTAAAAATATTGCATCCTATTTTCTTTCACAAATATGGATGTAGTTTCTTTAAAAAACTGTCCATAAAACTCAAAACACTATTACAGTTTCATTTTCACTCAGCCTTCTTGAATATTTCCCTTTTCATTGGTAGCTTAGATACTGAGAAAATGATTTATGATCCCTTATTTTTATATTGTGTATCGGCATAAATGATAAACTTGTGTTTAAATGAATGAATCAAAATATTGTTTTATTAATCTTGAATTTCATTTTTTCATGATTTCTTTCGTTTTTAATGACTGTTGCCATGTTTATGAGAAGAGAAAAATGTTTGCTTATATAGGAACGTTCACATTATATTTCCACGTCCGACAAATAGCTGAACAATTTTCAACTTTACTTTTTTCCTTTAAGGCAGTAAGAAATATTACATAGACATTTGAAACCCTGAATCATATCTTAATATTTAATCTCACAAAGAAAGTAAAATATAATTAATCGACCCAATTAAAAGGAACGATTTATATTGAAACTCTGCATCTTACCTGGCAGTTCTGAACAGGTCTAGCAGACGCTCATTATCCTATTATATAATAGGACGTTTCTATGTCTGACTGTCTGTCTGTCTGTCCATCTTTAATACTTCTAAGTCCCTTGAAACTCAACAGAAGTCCTTCAAATTTTGCATAGCTAATACTCAGGGTGAAATACAGGTCAAGTTCGAATTTAAGCAAGATCAGATTATGCAATCATTACTTTTGACCCTAAAAGCTCATATTTTAATTACTTTTTTTCTATGTAAGTTATGTAATAATGCATAGAGATTATTGCATAGAGATATGAAGACAGTGGAATATCATTTTTGTTTACTCTAAATGTCTCGCTTCAATCTTGAGTTAATTTCCAAGTTGGGCCATAGTGGCTCAGTATATAGAGCGATCCCAAGTGGGGATATAGTGGTTCAGTGGATAGAACGATTCCAAGTGGGTCCGCAGTGGCTGAGTAGATAGAACTATATCAATTGGAGCCACAGTGGCCAAGTGGATAGAGAAATATCAAAGGGGGCAGCAGTTGCGTCAATGTTGAGTTAATTTCACATCATTTCATTATTACATATATATATATATGCAATTTTTATTTCAGTCTTTGTATGATAACCAAAATTTTTAACATGGTAACCATTCTAGTTGCCTGATAATACTAAAAATAAAAAGGTCACGTGGGCCGCTAGTTTAGAAATAGCAACATGAGTGACCGACTTGTGCCAGCACGGTCAAATTTTTAAGTGGAAATATATTTCAGAAACGTTATTGTTAACTGAGTTTCCACATTTAAATAACGCTGCTTCTTGTAAAAAAAAATAGTTATAATCATTTTATGTGAAAATCTAACACCTTCGTACTTGGATTGGTGTCACAGAAAAGAGCTTATATATAAAGCTATGTTTTAAAGGAATAAGGAAAAGGCAAACATGTTTTATCTTAATTTAAACATATAGCCTTGCGATTAGGAGATTAATTTAAACCTAGTTTCACTTAGCTATGAATTGTTACCAAGAATTTTAATTAGTTAATATTTTAATCGTCATAAACATCTCGTGGCACATAACAATATTTCGACCGACTGCCTTCTTCACATAAACTCAAGTAACTTTTATTAGATACTTAAAGCCACAGATACTAGTATCACGTGAGGTTCTGTGGAGGGGAGGGGTGAAGGGGAGGGGAAGACACATAGAGGGACACTGTCATTCGCCTGTAATAGTGGGGAGGGACAATGAAGGTATTTGTCCCCACCCTAAGTTTGACATCTACTTTCAATAATTAAGTAGTTAATTTAACTCTCAAACCAAGGGAATTAAAATATTGAACTGATCTAGAAACGCCTTACTGAATTTTACCATCATTTGAAGAGGAGGAGAGTGGCTTTTTCAAGACCGCCGATTGGGAAGCTAAACAGTGGCTTCAGCATCTCGGTGTGCTTGGATACCCAGAACATAGCAATATCTTAGTGCATGTATGTGAGACTAAAAACTAACAAATTGGCTTTAGCAAAAATGCAGCTGATATCTAAAGCAATCGCGTTTACTAAATTATTATGCTTGTTTTGTAGATATTATCTTATTGTGCGTAGTATATTTATTATTATTCTAACGCAATAATGCCAACAGAAATCATAAATAAAACACCGTAAGAAAAGAACACTTTTAAACTCACATGCAGTTCAGCTGCTCCAGTCTGTAGTTAATTAACGCCAAAAACATCGTCCAGGTAGACGTTTGAAATATCATTGGTGTAGGGTATTGAACACTTGAACGTAACCTTTGTCGAGTCACTAAACGTTTATTCTGCTGTTGTATGGTATGATGGTAGATATATGCTGTCATGACAACATGTACAGACAACGACTCTGACTCTTGGAGGAGTGAAGAGGGCAGCACAGACATTTAACACAAGTGTTTGAAAAAAGTGATTTATAGTGAGTGAGAGAGAGAGAGAGAGAGAGAGTGAGAAAAAGGGTAGAAAAAAAAAGGGGGGGGGGATCTTAGGGCCACTCCAACAGATCAGGCCGTCAGCACGAATGTGTGATTCTCATTATCAAATTTATCTATAAATATTTTTTAAATATTGCTAAAAAGTCACGCACTAAATTGCAAAAAAAAACTTGAAGTTTGTATTTTAATGGGCTATAAATAAGGACTACACATTCGTTAATTTTTGACAAGTTTATTGTTTTTGATATTCAGCCTGCACTTAGCAGATTGCACTAGTCATATTTTCCTTACCACTATAATTTCAGTTACGCAAATTCCATTTTGATTTCATCGTAATCAAGGTGACAGTTAATCCTAATCAATGAATTACCAGTAGTCATTATTCTAAATTAATCCACAAATTGAAGGCGAAACCGTTTTTCTATATGATAACTCGTCATGGCATTTTACGCTGCACAACATAAATGTCTTACATATATTTTAGAACAAATCTACATCGTGACAGATTATTCATTTGCTTAGTCATATCCAAATTTAACAGGCTCAAAATAAAAACAAAACCACAAAAAAAAAAAAAAAAAAAAAAAAAAGGAATAACCCTGTGTATTTTTTCTTCTATTCGTTTTTCCTGAGGGAAACCATTTCTCGTTATATTGTTACTGATTGCACAGTTTTAATTGTAAAGAAACGTAGATTAGAGAAACGTAGATTAGAGGAACGTAACTCTGCATTCATCAATTTGATGTGATAGTCAATTAAATTAATTCCACTGCAAAATATAACCTCATTGTTGTTTATATAGAGCTGTATTATAGCACATGCCATTGCTTTCTTTTTTATCCACTGTTTATATGAGTTTAAACATTGTTCTTCTTGTTTCCTAAGTCAGGTTATGTTATTTTAAAAAAAAGTAACTCTTATTACTTTTCCTGCTCTTGCATTCTCTAATAAAAACAATAGATTTGCGAATAAAAATTGATTAGTTTTCACGTATTTGATTTCTTGATAGACGTGCATATATTCAAGATAAAAGATGACAGAGAAACTATTTTTGCAGTGCAGTTGTTATTCAAAATTTTCACATCTTTGAATTTTATTGACGCTAACGATTTATTTCTAATCACATGACAGTGAATACTTACATTTTCTTCTTTCACTTTACATGTGTTACAGAATTAACAGCACGCTATTAAGTACAGATTATAGATAGTCACCATTTGAAACAGTATCGTGCAGAAAGAGTATGCTTTTTTTAACAATGAAATGTCAACCCAAAATGTAAAACTTTCTTTGAAACTCGTGTTTATCAATCATGTATTTTTAGTTATCAGTTGCAATAAAATGCAAACACTATTTCTTTGGAATATTAATGGTTTGAAATTAATCAAATGTTATAAATTATAAAGTTTCAAAACAATTTTTTTTCTCTGCCAAATAAAGTTTATCTTTGTCTTATATGTGGGAAGAAGTCCATTTTATGCTGTTTCCTCGTCTCACAGACATAATTCCTTTCTTAATCACAATTCTCTAACTTATGCTTAAGTATTTGATTGCAAAACTTTTATTCTCACATGAAACTAGCACTAATAGAGTTCATGAATGCGAAAAAAAAAAAAGAAAAAAAAAAATTTAAGCTAAGTCGGTCTCGCAACCATTTTCATATAAATGCGACAAATATATGTCGCTGGAAAATTGTGCCAACGTTATACTTTCAGCGTCTTCATGTATCCTATTGTATCATCCTGATGTACATGATATATCACCACACATTTCTGGCAAGCGCTCCTTCAAATATCACGGGAAATGTGAAATGGTTTAAGATTATTTACGCACACATTTTGAAAATATATCAAGAATCGCAACATGTTTAACCTGTAGAACATCGCTTGAAAAAAAAACTTATTCCGAATTTGCAAAAGTACTCAAATCAGATGACCTATAGTTTAGTAAGTGATACTGGTAATTATAATTGGCAAACATGCGCAGAATAATTAGCAGCAGAATAGTTAACTCCATAAAGAGCGTGTTTTTTAAAACAGATAATCTCTACGCAACGCCAGTTTCTTGCCAGTTGAACAAGGCTTATGCGACACAAGAAATGGATGCTCCCACCTCTCTAAGAAAATTTTTTAATTTGTGTAATTCCTCGGTCGTCAGGGGCTGTCCTTCAACGGAAATGCTGAAGAAAAGGGTAATCATGTTCGGCTAAACAAATTAAGAGCTGGTGAAGTACCTCAACTTGCTGATTTTTTTTTAAAGAAATTAACATTATACATCTCATGATATTCTAAATGAAATAAGCCATATAATGTCCCACGTGATATTAAGAGCTATAGCGACCAAAGTGAAGTCTTGTTGGTTGTTTAGATTGATTCTAAATTAATCGTGCAATGTAAGTTGTAAAGAACAGTTTTCAATCAGTTCACAAATAGTGGAAAATTTTCAGCCTCATGAACTTTTTGTTTGTTTGTATGGAACAATTTCAACTACAGGACACGAGGTTTAGAAAATAATAAATGATATAATCACACATTTGGTTGTTTCATTCATTGATTTAAGGGGCCATGGCTACGATGGATCGAGCAACATGAAAGGCGAGTTTAGAGGTGTGAAACCCAATATACAAAAGCAGCAGCCCCCAACCATAATATGTACACTGCAGGGACCACAGTTTGTATTTGGCACTCCAATATTGTGTTAATAATATTCCCCTTACTCGTGATGCTCTGTAAACAACAAACGATATCGGAGTGTTGCTACAGTCATCCACAAAAAATTGTAATTTTAGTTGTAAAGGGCTCTTTAACGTCCCGTGGTTTTATGCTTACAAGTTTAGCAGGGAGCGGCTTACAGACTATCTTATAATATAACTTACATTAACACCCATGCCTTACCCGGGATCCCATCTCTAACGACCTCGCTGTCGACGAGATATTTAGCCCAATTACTTACCTACTTTACCCGGGATTTGAACCCAGAGCCTCCCGCACTCCAGAAAGGTGGTGCACCAACCGACTGCGCCACAGGACTTCGGCTCATCTCCCAAAAGAAAGGCTCTCTTCTCCAACATTGGTTTAGATGAGATCCCTAGTGTGAACATTTCTCCTAGACCCTTGTGTCCTACAAGATGGACAGTACGAGTGCATTCCACAAGTTGTCTTCTTAATAGTTATTATTCCCTTTTAGAATTCCTTGATGAACTTAATTCTGATCCAAACACAATATTAGGAAACAAAGTTAAAGGACTTTGTGTGCAGTTAGAAAAATGTTCCATGTATTTGGTTTTACTCATACGTTGTCAATTTTCCAGGTTACAGCGAAGTTGAGCGTTCTGCTTCAAAAGCAACAATGCATGTCAGTGCTGTGCGTGAATCTATCCAAATAGTGACGGAAAATTTAAGAAGTATGCGAACAGAAGAGAATTTCGAAAATGTTTGGTTGCAGATTGTATTGTATTGTATTATATCCATTCCTTGCCCGGGACTCGAAGACAGAGCCTCCCGCACCCCAGAGCGGTGGCGCACCAACCGACTGCGCCACGGGAGGTCGTCTTTGGTTGTAGATGTCAAACGATATTGACAAGTATTATATTTTAGATCCTCAATTGCCTAGAGTGCGTAGTGCGTAAAAAATCTAGAACAAACTGTGGCACCAAACATCGGCCTCAAATGGGAACCACCAAACGATACGTAACGGCTGACTTACTAAACAGGATTGGATAGCATCACTGGTGGAGGAAAAATTTATTTAATCAGCCAAGCTCTGCTACTTACAAAAATTTGGAAAGACTGTTGAATTAAAAAAAAAAACTGAAGACTGGACAAACGAAATGAAGGGTGAAGCAGAAAAAAAAGGCACTATGTATAAAAGGTCTCTAGACAGAAATGGAACTCCTATGCCGCACAATATAGTCCCCGAATATGAATTCCCTGGTGGACTACTTGAATATGCGGCAGTCTGATACAAGATTATGTAGACTGCCTTCTACAAAATTTACTGGTTGTGCCAATTTTATCCGCTACAGCAAAGCGCAGTATTTCTCTTCCGAGAAGAGTAGAATATTAATTAAGAAGTACAATGAGCTAGGTTCGTTTAATTCATGTGTGTATTATGAGTATATATCAAGAAGAACTAGACAAGCTTGATTTGGACAAAGCAGTTGAAGTTTTCGTAAACAATGAACACCGCTTTAAAATATTCGTTAAATAAAGAATGTATTTTATTCCGTTGTTACATAACAGTGATTCTTAAATTTATCATTTACCTCAAATTAAGCAAGTTTGTGTTTAACCATGTATACTTCATTTTTTTTAAGTAGCAGTTCAGTAGTATGCTCGGGCCAGTTGTGAAACAAAGGGATGCCACCTTTATTGATTTGCCTAATTAATTTGGTATTAAATTGATATCAAATGGTTAGTTAATTTATTGAAAGGGTTAATTAAAAGGTAAATCGAGTTGAAAGGGTTAAATTTATGGAAAGTATGAAATGTATTCAAAGAGTTAATTTTTAATTGGATCAATTTTTATTTCTCTCGATTCTGTTGTTGTGTATAGCCGAACTTCATTCTTTCCTTCAGTGAGGAGCAGCAGCTGCAGCTCTGGTACGGCTCCACCCTGTGAGCTCTGGCACTTGATTGAGGTGTGACGTGTTGGGGACGGGGTCTATATGTGTAGGGTTCTGTGCAAGAGTGTCCTAAGTGTAAATCTTTTGGGTTGGTAGTGATACTGCTTATAGACGGTGTTGTTAGATAGGCGACTTTGAAAGATAGTGTTATTCCAAATGAATAACAGCGTTGCACGAGAGCATTTCAGAGTGTTTAAACGAGTTCTACATATGAATAAATCACTCACATCGAATCGCAAATTTCAAACGACAATGTGAATAATAAGTGCAATTATGTGACTCTCCAGGTGTCTTAAACGTAAACAGATGAATTAGTCTACCCCAAGCTGTATGTTAGAAATATAATTTACATGAGGGCAGTATAACGAACGACCACAACTATATGACTATGGCAATTACGTGAGTGTGCAGTATGGAATTAACTAACCACTTCTACCACAACGAATAAAAATTGTCCCTATAAATTAAACGAACACAATAACAAGATATATGCAACTCAAATTGACGCCTCTCGCACATACTATACACATCTGTCTGCCTGTGAGGCTGGTGAGGAACTTTAGAAACATAATCCACGTGTAAAAAAAAACGAATCGATTAACACGCATAATGAAATCGCACCTCTCGCAAAACATGTCTGTCCGGCTCGGAGGCTGGTGAAGGAATGAAGCGATCATACGTCGAGAGCCTTACTATATATCCATGGAGCGCATTCGGAGGCTGACAAGCTACTAAGTTTATAGCTACTCGGAAATAGACGTGAATACGATTTACACAATAATCACACGCATTATGAATTATATCTAGAAAAAAAGTATGCCTACCAAGCACTGCGTGCAATTTAACTAGCGAAATGCACAGACAATGATTTAGCACTTCCTGGACAAATATAGATTTTCCAAACTCGCATTTTGAATTTTAAACAGACACAATAGAAATTGCACCAGGAGCTCCCCGAAAACACTTACATCGACCTCGGAGGTCAGTTGATGAACATGTTCATCGTATAACGTGCCCCTGCTTATTTACGTGTAGTGCAGCCAGCATCTTAAAGGCAACTGATTTGGAACTTACGACTGACAGAACCTATCTCCTTACCAAGCTACTATTAACCACTTCATTCGTCCTACAAGTACGCGAATGTATAAAAGTGAATTATTTAAAAATAACGGAAGTACTATAAAAAAAACTTTTAAGTTAAATCTGTGAAATTTACGGCATTTGGTAATAAACAAAGTGAGTTGATAATGCTACGAAGTTTCTTCGACCGAACATAGAAACGGGGTTTACACGATAAACGCATTATCACACAGTAAATTAAAGACTTGTAAAAAAAATATTTCATACCATAGTTTACGAATACTGTGAACGAGATCTGAACCCCGGAGCATATAATATCGCTTAAAGAGAATTGCAGCTTTCATGCTACGAAGCCTGGTGTATATGAATGAGCTATTGAGGTATACATCCGTCTAGTCCAAGTTTCTATGAGCAACTGAAGATTACGGCAACTGGATACAGGTGTGGAAATGGCTCCTGACCTCCCCCACCCGTAGCCGTAGCATGCTACTCTGTCCTTGATGTTACTCATACCTCTGCTCTCGATTGTCAATTTTTTGGCAATGTAACAAGATTGCGACGACTGGATAGATACGGTCACATAGCTCCCGACCTCCCTGCATCCCCCACCTCCCCCTTCAAACCTCGCAAGAGCGATGTGCCCTGAGGTCAAGAACTCAGGTCATCCCTCCCTACCCTCCAACACAGAGTTCGTTTTTTGGAGGGTGCTACACCCTGGTGTCGATCCAACACTGCAAGAACCTGTTTAGCTGCAAACGTCCCCTATGCCCGAACTGCCCAAGAACTGTCCCTTCCAAGGCGGTGCTTCGCAAAAACCCGCCCTCCTCAAGGTCAGAAAGCATTTTACGGTTGACTGCCCCTGTCTACGGAGGGCGCTATCCAATCAGTGCCACACACTATCCCCTCTTCTTACAGCTCTCAACAGATGCATTTTTCGGATATCTCGGGAACTGGCCGATCAACAGAGGACCTGCCCTTCACCCTCAGAGCGCTGCCTCGGCTATGAACAGAGGCTTACTTCAATGTCAAAGTGACGGTATCCCTAGAGAAACAGCAGCGAATATTGAACTGACCTGGGCTATTTCCCCTCCTCTATAGAAACCCTTACTTTGACTTGGAGACTGAAGCATACTCCTATTTTTCGAGGCGAAAGAGGTTGGCATATTTAGATCTAAATAAAATTTTGCTACCACACTCGCGCAGATAAAACTTTATTTTTCCTCATCATTAAGAAATATGTTCAAAATGTCTTTATCACACAGTAAATTCAATTAAAACATATAAACAGTTTTCCAGTGAACTTTTTTCACTGTATCCAGCAAAGTTTATTCCATTTTCCAGCAAACTTTACTCCTGTTTCCAGCAAATATTATTCCCATTTTTCCAACGACTTTGAATTTATAAATGATTAATTTTCATACCAACACAGCTATAAGACAAATTTTTTGTAAGTAATGTCATCTAAATTAAATTTTTAATTACTATGATGTAAGCAAATACTCAAGTTTAACTTTATTTTTCAAACATTTATAATATATGTTAAGCAAACCTGTTCGATAAGTCTTAGTTTCAATCTGTTTTTTCTAAAAATATTTTACATGTAGTTTTCCCAGCCCAGAATTTCGACTCTACTATCGTATAGGAAAATATAATATAATCTCATTGAAGTTTAATATTCTATGTTAAGTAATAATTAGTTCCAAATTTATTGTAAACAAATAATTTATGTGCTTGAAAAGAAGTGCACTCGCGTATTTTTCAACAGCACGTATTTTTACAAAAGATGTGGTGGACGAGGCTTTCTAAAGCCTCGTGAACAAACACAGATTAGCGGACGGTCGAGAATTGAGTGCGTGGGGAGCGAGCGAAACTTAGGTCTCAAGAGCCGATGTTGGAGAAGAATACGCTGCGAACGAAAGTTTAGAGCTTGCAGGCTGGGAGTTTGGGTTGCGAGTGGATGGGAATGAGAGAATGTTTAATAAAAGTGCTGCTAGTGCGCGACTAACGAAATCTGCTCCCCTTCACCCCACTTCCCGACAACCTCCCCATCATGCACAGGCCCTGGTGGTCGCCTCTGCGCATGCGCAGTAGCAGCAGAACTTCCTCCGTCCCTTCGCCCCCACGTCCCCATAAACTTCACTCCATGACGCGCGTCGCCTCCACTATATACAACGATTTTCCTTGACCCAGCTCGCATACTCTACCGTTACCAGCTATACGTTTGGAGCAAGCGGACTGTGTTTACAACTTTGCATTGAATTTTAAGCCCAGTTTGAGTAAGCCACTTGTTTAATAGCAAAAAATTTACATCTTAAATGTGCTTTTTTACAATTTTGGAATCTTACACTGTCAAAGTAATGTACACCGTAAAAATCGTTTACACCGCCTAAACAAATTTGAATTTTACAGTGTAAAAATCGCTTACACCATAAAACTTTTTTTATAAAATTGTAAACTAGAAAAATTAAAGAACGATGTTCGTATAAAAAGTTTTTAGCATTGGGAATAACATTTTGCTCTCTTGAAACTGACCAATTTTCAAGAACTGTATGGTTACAAGCAAAGAAATATAACCTACCACAAACAATGAAACTCAGAAATGCATTCCGATAAACTAACCATCACTGTAACATCAATTAATTAAAAAAACGATCAATTCCATCACAATTAAATAAAAAACACGAAACACTATAGAAATCTAACCCCGAGAAACAAATTTCGGGAAACATTATCCAAGTTCAGAGAAATGTATCACATTACAAATACATTCTAAATACATTAATACGGAATCGTGCCCCAAATGCCTTTAAGCTGTAAAATTTCACTAAATTTTTTACTAATTCCAAGAAATGTAAAAACAAACACCATCAATTACATCACATTTAAAAGGAATCAAACACAATGGAATACCACACAAACGCAATGAATAACAATACGTACCAAATATGGCCAATTAATACCTCATTTCGATTCAACATTTAAACGGTTCTATGACAGTAACCAATATAATTACAAAAAAAATGCAACCAACTACATCACAATTAGAAGCAATCAAACCTAATGAATTTAGTCTTAAATAAAAGGAAATACAGGTACTGGATTATTGCTTAAATGCTAATCCAATGAAATGGTAATCCAATCAACAAGAGTATTATATGCCAAAAAAATTGTATATCCATACAATATCCAGAGGTTTATTAAATAAAATAACACATCAAATATTATTAAAAGTCTTTTATTTAGTAACATTATTTTAAAACATTGTATTATAAAATTTTAATCTTGATTCTTGACCCAGGAGTCGTGTGCTTTTGAGATATCCCACCATCGAACTAAGGACATATTTTTCTTCCTTTTAATGATTTTATCAACCAAATATTCATTGGGAGAACTGACTTTTTGCAGTTCATGTTCGTAAAATCCACCTTTTATTGGTTCTCCATCATATGTTTCTACGTAATACACTCTGGGACGTGTTTGACTAATTGAAATAATTCTAAATATTTCAAAAGACTAATTCACAGTATTATTTTTTCAAAGAGTCCTTTCTTCTTTGAGATATGTATAAACTCGTTAACTTTGAAATTTGGTTTTCTTTCATCGATAAATTTAACATCATTATAAATAGTTTTCATTAAAATACTATCCGCAACTTCTTTAGGTGCCATCTTGTTAGTTCTATGATATCTGGAATTATAAAATGTAACTATTTCAGACAAAATGTCAACCCATTTGGAAATCCCCCTCGATGTAAAATGTTTATATATTAACTGCTTAATCGATTTGTTGTATTGTTCCACAACTCTGGCTTTAAGCTCCGAATACATTTGGTAGTGATTAATACCATATCCAGTCATTAGTTTTCCGAACAGTACAGAAACAAATTCTGTTCCTGTGTCGGTCTGGAGCGAATTTGGCTTCCCTCTTTCAAAATGACCTTTATTGCATCTGTAACCTGTTTCCCAGTTTTGTTTTTCAAAGGTATGCCCCCAACCATATTTAGAATAGAGATCTATTATGGTTAAAATATACTTGTATCCCTTATCATATTTTGAAAGCAATATCATTTCACACAAATCGGATGAAAAATATCATTTAAGCCATGAGTTATAACTCTTCTTCTAGGATATCTTATCCTTGCAGGAGCATGAAGCTCTTAAGATATATTACTAAATTTCATTGGTAATATAACCATCTTCTTTCAACTCTTCAATAATAGAAACAATTTCGTTTTATGTCAATTATTCTCAGACTCTCTCGAAGCGATGAGAAGTTTTAATATATTGACCAATTCATTAGGATTATTCCAATATACAGGAGAAAAATGATCACTAACTTCATATTAATGTATTCCACTTCCAACAATATTAGTTATTAAATGTATTTTCGGGTAGTTTTCATCTCCTGAATGGATGTTAGCATTCATTCGATGAATAAGTTCTTTATATTTCTGCAAATCAGCATCGGAATATCCATTTGCAAAACTTTTAAACAATAATTCAAACCAACTTTGACTCACATCAGTTACGTAATCACCAATTTTAATTTTACTGTGGGGCCAAAATTTAATTACCGAATCTCTCAGGAACCAGACGTTGTCATGACGATAAACACCAAAGGTCGTACTGCTCAGAGGTGAAGAATTCTGTAAAGATAAATGTCATGTTAAATGAGAAAGAATTTTCTTTTTCTTCTTGCGATTTAATTTCCAAAACTGTTTCATTAAGTTTATTCAATACAGAATGCAATGTACCTATTCTACTCGTAACAGGTTTAAATATTTCTTCGTTTAAAACATCCCGTTTCATATGAGCTTGTTTGAATTTCAAAAAATTTTCCTTCACAGCAGATATATAGTTATGTAATTCCGAAACAGAACCAGACATGTTTTGATTATATTACATTAAATTCAATCTATTTGTATATAATAATAAGTCATAGCTTTTCTAACTTATGTACTAGGCCGAATAGTTTGCACTTTTTCAATCTTATCTACTTTACTTAAAACATCTAAATATGTTATAGTTTTAGCTTTCAAATCATAAATAAAATAATTTATTTATGTTTCCAAATCATTATTTTCTTTTCTTAAATCTATTTGCATAACTAAACCAAAATTTCTATTAATGAATTCCTCTCTTATATATTGCTTTATTTGTTACATTCGTATTTCAAGTTGTTTTGTAATAGTATCATTTACCACTTCATTAATTACAACTCCTAAATTTTCTTGCATTTCTGTATGTTGTGTTGTAAAAACCACATTTGTCATATAATTAAAGTCTTTGCCATATCCATTTAAACATTCTGCTATTCTAAATTAATTGCTCTGCAAATCAGTGCTAATATTGTTCAAAATTTTTGCAATTACTGTAGTGTTTTTATAAATATTATCATTCAAATCAAGTAACTTTATTTATTTCTCTTGAATATCGTTTGATTGCGATTTAAATACGTTTAGCATAATAGTGTTTAAGTCTCCACATAACATTTATTTACCGCATTGCTATATTTCACAGCCATGCCCATATTACGTAATATATGTCCATTCAAATCACAATTCCCATTGCGATTTTTTACTAAACAGCTATTGTAATAATTGCATTTAATACTGCTATGTCCGAACTTTGAAATGCTCATTGTTCTTTGCCTGGAAGTACAAAACTCTCAAAACGAGACCTATATCTGCAATAATATAGGAGAATCGTTGGTAGAATCACCAAAAAACCATATTTATCTTTCCGATAGTAAAAACACATATCTTTAAACTTTGTAAGTGTCATATCACATAAAACATGAGCATTGTAAATATGTTGCAGATTAATATTATCCATTTTAAACACAATTACCATATTTGCATTATTATATAAATTATGTGTCAGTATACATGTGTAACTTTGCGATAGACAAAAACAATCGAAATTGAATTTCGACAAATACTGAAATATTGTTGTATTTCAACTTGCAGTTCACATCAAACATCGTGAAAAATAAATACGAAATTGGGTAATGCATCATTCGGAAGTACTATATCTTATTTATTTGTAAAATGGAAATATCGCATTCCTTCAATTAATGACAAAATGGTCTCTAATAGTTGTTATTTGTCTTGCTGTATTGTTTTAGAAAACACATATACATCATACAACGTATATTTGATGGTAAAAGAATACCATTTTTTTTTTATTTTTTTTTTTTTAATTTACAATTACCGGCAGGTGTACATTTTGTTTTGTAACCTTCATTTCTACACAAATAGACAGTATAATGTATCGTAATATATCGTAATGTACTAATGTAACATATCGTAATGTATTCTAACATACTAACATAACATATTGCAACATATCATAACATACTACCATAACATATTGTAATATTTTGTAGCATACTGATGTAATGCATAGTAATTTACGAACATAACATATCGCAATGTATTGCAACATATTATAACATATTGTAATATACTAACATAATGTATTGCAATGTATCGTAACAAACTAAGATAATGTACTGTAATGTTTTGTAACATACTAACATAACATAATGCAACATATCTTAATGTACAAACATAACATTTCGTAATGTACTGTAATGTAATGTATTGCAACATAATGAAATGCATTTTAACATATTTAAAAGATATGTACTGTTGTAAAACAAATGTAACATTCTAACATGAAACTATAAATGTTAGTCTATATATGTCGCATTCAGATGAAAGAAATAAATCTTTGGATAATGTGTGTAAAAAACATGGTATAGTTTACGATCGAACAAACAATTCTAAAGAAAGACGTATAGAGGATGCAATTCTAGCCGATAAAGCATCAAATATGAGGTAGACTCCATCCACATATACAGGTGAAAAGTTTGGAACTTGGGTTGTTGATAAAGTTATACATGCGAAGGTGAAGAGAGACATGGGCTTAAAAAATAAAACCAAACGAAAAACAAAGAAAGGAGGAATCATTCTATTCCTATTTCCAGCATTAGTGTCTCGGATCAATCCTCGAAGAGGTTTCGGCAATTTGTAGAGCAGTTAATTCAAAAGGTAAAGGAATGTATTTGATACCCTATAAAGTTGAACAAGGATGAAAAAACTCCAAACGTGTAAAATTGTGCAGAAAGTTCTAAATAGCCTTCCAAAATGTGAATTACAAACAAAGATATTAATGCATTTGTGAAGAAACTGGATATTCCCTATTTCCGAGGTGTGTATATGAGGGACGATTTACCAAAGAAACAAAATATTCGTGAATGTATGATTGTTAATTTAGATTCGAAACAAAATGAAGGAACATATTGGGTTGTATTAATTAAAAACCTAAATCAATCATGGTATTACAACAGTTTCGGCGATTTACGCCCTCCAATTGAAATACGTAATTATTTAAAATCATGGAATTAAGGTATAATTACAATATTTGAGCAATTACTAAATACAATCAACCGTAGACATTTATGTTTACATTTATTGGCTATAAATAAGGGTATATAAGTAATTGCAATAGTGAAACATATTAGTAATATGTCAATTATGTTGATATTAAGTGGTAATTCGTCGCAATTGCGTGCGGTAAATTTCCCTGCATTGGAGTTAACTGGAGAATGGCCAATAAGTCTAATCGAATTCGTTCCTTACAAGAGCATATCAAACATTGATATGCAAAACCAATTATTTATGGCTAATATTAGTGAAAAAACATACAAGATTGTGTTACCGGTAGGATCTTATGAGTTGGATGACCTTGAAACATTCATTAAAGCAGCATTACCTGAAGATGTACATTTCCGATTATGTGGAAATCCAAATACTTTAACTAGTGCAATTTATAGTAACGTCTATATCGATTACTCGGATGACAATTCAATTGCAAATATGTTAGCTTACGAACGGAGAGCATATCCAGCTAATCAATTGCATGAATCATCAAAATGGGTTAATATATTGTTGGTCTATGTATGTTGTATAAATGTTAATATTTTAGGCAGTTTTTATTTGAATGGAAAACCAACAAATACAATACATGAATTCATGTGTGCTGTAGCTCCTGGATATAAAATAAATTAAAAACCTAATACACTGAAATATCTTCCAGTAATAGTGAATCGTGTTGATGAAATAGTTGTTACAATTTTGGATCAAGGCGGTAAACTAATTCATTTTAGAATCGAATAAATTACCATTAATTTACTTTTAAAAAAATCTATATAAATAGTTACATTCAATTGCGCATTACAATCATAATGGTTATTGTGTAAAATATTAAATTCGGACATAAAGTTGGCAGTTCTTTTAAGAACTATGTCACTAAGGAATGTATTTGGAAGAAAGGAAGTATAAAAGAACATAAATGAAGGCATAAAACTCTCACTTCTAATACGTTACCCGTGAGGTTAACACAAGGCAACAAATTGTATTTCAAAGAATTAGGATATACTCTTTATAGAAATGGAAGACATACTAAATGTTGAAGAACTGATCAGCTATTAAAATGCAATCACCATACGGAAAAACATGTGTATCGACCTTTCCAAGCAAGTCCGTATACATTTCCATCGGAAATAAGGATTTTGATACAAAATCACGATATTTACACGTAACTGTTGAAATCAAGTTTAAGTTTTAGAGGTACGGTTAAAAGGACAGCCAATTTAAGTAATCCAGCGACTACAAAAATTGTAAGAGATGGAATACTTCATTTAATCGACAGAATTGCATATCTGATAAAAGATGTGGAAATTGATCGAACACGAGATGTTGGAATTACTTCCACGATAAAGAACTATTTCTCAGGAACTGTAAATTATCTTTATACAGGGCTTATGGCTGGGTGAAGCAATGCTGGTTATTACTCACTACAAATAAACCCATGTGGAAAATGCGAAGTTGTTATACCGCTAAATATGGTTTTGGGTTTTGCTAAAGACTAAAAATCCGTAATTTTAAATACTAAACAAGAATTAGTTATTCTTCTGCAATACACATTTAGATGCTATGTATGATACAGCTAATAATGAGGAAGATGTAACATTTGAATTAAGCAGTGTGGAATGGTTGATGCCTCATATTGAAATTAACACTCGTGAAACGGTGAAGTTTTTAAAATTAATCGAAAAAGGGAAGAATTTAGACATTGTATTGATATCGTGGGGTTTAGAGGTATTTCCAACTCTACCATTAGCTCAATCAATTATGTACATTGTGAAATAGAGTTTTTCGTAGGAAAAACATAGGTATGTTTTCATTTGTTTTGAAATAAATCGACAAAAATATTTAAAAGCTGATGGATCAGCATTCAATAATTGTGAGACGAAAAATATTAAACTGTATCTAAACAGTCAAGCTTACCCCTATGTCGATTTAAATATGAACTTTGCTAATAGCAAATTCCAAATATCCTATATGCATACAAAGTTTCAGGAAAAAAATATTATAATAAAACAAGTTGACCTATCCTAGAACCCGAAACATTTAAAAGTAGAGGAGCATTATTTGTGTTTGATGTAAGCAAACAAGATGACGGAATTACCAATGGCATAATTGATTCACAAATTGAAATTATTGCAATTACACCAATTCCAGCAAGTACCCAAGCTTACGATCTTATAATTCACGATAGATTATTGAGCTACAACGTAAGAGATAAACTGGTGAAAATAATGAATTGAGTCAGTTGGCGATGAACCACGGCTATGGCGAAATGTTTTGCAATGTGCAATGACTTCAATCTGCAGAAAAAAGTTAGCATTAAAGAATTAGCTATTACTGGTATAGTAGAATATACATTTGTATTCAGCTTAAAATTACAATTTGGCTGGCAATAGCTAACTCCCAAATACAAGATAACTAAAAGATGGGCAACTAAGCATCATCATGGTTTAAAATGGGAGACTGGGTGTATAGAGTATGAGAATATTGAAGCTATTCGCAAACATTACCTAAATAATTGTGAAAAAAAGGTAGGTGGAATTGAGCAAAAGTGCATTTTCGAAAGTGTGTATAACGGGAAAGTAATATATATTAAAAAATAATACAACTGTCCCTTGTTCAAACAATTGTGTTAAACACACGGATCTAATTCGACATTCTTCTCTGCAGAGGAAAACTCAAAAGTAATGCTAACTTGGGCAATGATATCTGACTGGAGTGAAACAGACTATGATGATTCCTCTCCCGAATCACCTGTGGATATTTTTCGTGTGATATGGCATTATTTAGGATGGGTGAAATTTGACATAAAAATGTTTGCTTGTATGCCATGCACTAGTGCGTAAAGATTTATCAAGAGAATGAAATCACATGCTCGTGCATACAGAAATCGAAATGTATATTGAATTCCAGACAGTTATTAGCATGTTGGAGTACACCATTTAGAGTTTGTCTCAGAAAGAAATACTTTAGTATATTTTTGATGTTCTTACTGTAAACATGTATTTCTTCCACCCAACTGGTATTTACATGTCTGTCACCCCTGGAAAGTCAAGTGTGAATTACTCTTGTTTGTGTAACAGTATAATATGTTATTTTGGAGATATATGCGATGTGCTGTTTCATTTCAAAAATATCCAATGTCCCTTAGAGGGCGAAAAATGTAATGATTTAATATATGGTCCAAATCTGAAAAAATGTTCTGTGTACCATATGTGTCCGAATAAAAGTCTATGAGCGAGCATCGAAGAATTGTATTTGCACTTTTATGAAATTTTTCCTGATTCACCAGAATTTATTACACGCACCCAAGTACGCGAAAAATTATAACAATCAAACAGATGAAAATAATATAAATATTTTCAAGGAGATACTGTAAAAGATATGATTTAAACAATGCCTTTGTAAACACACAGTCATGAGAAGATGTATTCTGTAAGGAAATATACCGAAATAAATGGTTTGAAACTATTTTTTCTGTTTTACTGACTTTACGAATGCATGTATTGTAATATTCCCATATTCTGAAAATAAAACATTACGTAAACTTTGCGTGCATGTAACATTCAAATCTAAATGTGTTTGCACACAAAGGTTTGTGTGCGGGATAATGATTAAATAAACGTTTAGTAATTTGAATGTGATTTAATACATAAAACTATTTAAATGTACATTCTAAGATTCAAACGTCTTATGTTTACAAAATGTACATTTAACACCTTCTACAATTCAGACGCGTTGTGCTTAAAACGAATATTGTAATCGAATTGCTTCCTGGATTTGCCTATAACTAGCTATATAAGGTTGACGCTTTGCAGTTTCATTCTAATCTTTGAATAGTACGGAAGAAATGTCTTTGCTGTGTCCCATCTGCGGTAGCAATTTACAATTCTGCATATTTTACGACGACATGAAAGAAGTAGCTGTGAAATGAAATCTTTAAAAAATGAGCTTCAGTGTTAATTTTGCCAGAAACGATTTTCTCGAAGTGATGCTTTAAATAGACATTGGAAAACTTGCAACACTGATACTCCACCTCCACAATCTAATCCACAGTTATCTCCACAATCTGATCCACAATTTACTCCATAATCTGCTTCACAATCTGTTCCACAATCTGCTCCTCAGTTATCTCCACAATCTGCTCCACAATCTGCTCCATAATCTGTTCCAAAATCTGCTCCTCAGTTATCTCCACAATCTGCTCCACATCCTAAGGCAGTACCACAGTTAGCTCCGTAGTTAATATTTCCAGCTACACCCACTGAATTACCTCCAAATATTATATATGTTAATTCAAGTATAACAAGTAATTTGATTACCGACTCTCCAGTTTCAGAGAAAAGTTCAACATACAATTTCAGCTATGAGATACTGGCTAGCGCATTCGCCGGCAGGCTAACTGACGTGTGGTTACTTAACAATAGGCTTGACAGTGATGCGGACTTTTCTCGATTTTTCCAGAGGTGTAAAATCCCTTTGTTAAGCTTAATAATGGCATCTCCGCGGCCAGTTAGAATTAGCATAACAGTAACGTGTAAGTACTTTAAATCCCTCACGGCGGAGGAAGATGTTACGCAAACCTTTTATTTTCAAAGTAATTCCCTCCGTGGCCATCACTCATCCGATGTGGGTTTAATATATGATGATGATGATGATATTGTTCCTTATCTCACAGACTTGAGGAGTTTAGTGCTCGTCGAAGCGGGTGGTCTTTACAACTGATATCAAAAATGGATGTACATGTGAGCCAATACCGGTCGTTCACCACTGATGGTAAATAATCTAGGGTCATTAGCAATAAGAAGGTTTGTAGTCCGACGCTGCTTCATTACTTGACTCGCTTCACCCTCATCGGCTCTCAAGACCCCGGTTTCGAGAACTGTTAAAATATCGTCACTTGCTCTGATGTATGGGGAAAAAATTTTTGCTATAATGTTTTAATACAATTAGAAATTCATAAATTTTTCCTATTCCATGAAACCCAGAATATGTGTAGAGACTCTGAAATGCGAGCTTTGCCTCATGTGCGTACGATGTGTATGTCAAATTTCCTCCACAAACATTACATTTCTTGTGTTTCAGCGCTTCATTCAGTTGGCTGGTGTATGCCTGTGTGATATCATAGAATTCTGTCTACATTTTTTTTTTCGCATCGCTACACTGAATACCATAATAAATTTAGCTCTGCTATATGCAATACCGCCAGTGGGGTATTTAAATGACATAGCATCTACAAGTCAATAAAACTGCCAGCCGTATCAAGAGTGAACCATTCAACTGACAGACAGTGTCTTAAAATAACTAGTCTGAATTTCTAACAACCAATGTCTCATCTATGCTGCACTGTGAATAACAACTTCTCACAGATTTGAAAGCAACAAGTTCGTCTTCCTGCAACATCAACCAAGTGTTACGAACCTCATTCCCAGAAAAGAAGATTGAGTGATTCTTCTGCATATAAATAAAATTTTTTTTAAATATGTGTATTTGCATATGTAAATAAATATTAAAAGTGTATTTCAAAGTGAATGTGTGTTACATTTATCTCCAAACTGTAGATCTGTAAGTTTATAATCATTTATCATAAAGAAAGGGTAAGAGAAAGTTTATGTAAAAAAAAAATATTTTATTACTTTATCCACCAAGGGTTCTAGCTTTACAGTTTGTTTGTGTGAAGAACATTTATTTATTCGTGGGTGTCACCATATATATATATATATGTAATATCTTAAAAACACATCAACATAACAAAACAAAAATTACTTGGATAAATGTTATGTTTTCAGTGATCAGGAATATTTGGATGTGAACTGAATATGTACTCTTTTATTCAGTCGGTTTAACGAATGTGTGTTTGATCGCAACAGTTGGCGAATCACTTTGTCTGAGCACTTTCCATAACAGCGAATTATACTGTCTTGCTGTGATATAAGTTTGCGTGAATATCACCTAAAAATGGCGAAATCGTTAACATTTAACACAGTAAAGACTTTGGAGATTCTTAATGAGTAAACGATTTTGTGTCTTAACAGAAAACAAGATGAAATAAATAATTTCCTCATAGTAAACGAGTTTTAAAGACTCGTAAAGTAAAATTCAGTTAATGGGTACTAACAAACACTGACGATTTTCACTAGATATTTAAAACACACAAAAAATATAATTTACTCAATATCTGCTTTTATCGTGTAAATCAGTTAATTTTGTGTATAACACTTTACACGAAGTTTGTAGGATTCCTACAACTGGGATGTGTTCAGGACATGTATAAAACTAAAGTATTTCTATCAGTCCTTGTCCCAAGCGAGACAGGCTGGTTGTTTGAAGATAGTCCAACAGGGCGCTTGCTCGCCTGTCGGAGAGAAGGCACCCCGGAATTCGCTTGGGAGCAAACCCCTAGGACTTTCGCCTGCCTGGATGGGGCAGCACTCATACAGCTTGACCTTGGGTTTAGGTTTCGTTCGAAGCCTACCAGCTTCACTACCAGTCTTCATAGCAGTATTTTTTCGAAATATTTCTGCTTTTCGAGTATTTAACCTTTGTAACATAAAATGCGATAGGAGTTAGAAAATTTTAATGCTTGTTGATAGATTTACTTCTTTGTTAATAATCGTTGATTAACGTTTGAATTCAGTTTCTCTACTAGTGTTAATTGCGAGAGTTGCTAAGATTTTATTTCGATAGCTTATACTGTAGAAATCTTTTCCGTTATTTTGAAGTTTGTGTGCGTATATTATTTCTTTTAAATAATCCGTACCTCATTTGGCTAGGATTCGTAAATATTTATTTCCGAAGCTAGTCTATGTGTGTTCGCCACGATAATTATTTTCTTAACTTTCTCTGTGAAACGTTTTCGACTAAGTTTTTGTTAAAATTATTTCGGATCGATAATCTGCGTTTGTGTTAAGTAACGTAGTATCGATTTCATTGTTTTTCTCTCACGCAGTTGCAGGAACTCAAATCTTTCCAAGATTTATTCACTTTTGTGACAAATTTATATGCAATAATAAAATAGAGAGAGTTGTTAGAATACATTCGTTTGCAGAAAACGTTCAAACATTTGAGAGTGTAAATACGAGAACTTTTTCAAACATTCCCTAACACAGGTATGAAGACTCTTTACCACCTCCAGTTACAGCGAGTCGGAGGAAGGGGTTGGCGGGGGGAATAAGTCACAGAACGGGAGATTCCACAATTCACGGGTAAAGCATAGTTTTGCAAACAAATAGAAATCTTAGAAGAGTTCAACTTGGTGGTCTTGAGGGGTGTCTGGCAGTTGGAGAGTCCCTGAAGTAGTTGATGGACAAAAGACTGATTCTGGGCTCAGGGTGTAGGAAGGGTGTCGGGGGTGCTTGATCTTGGATCGAGAGCGAGGGTGCATGACCTCGTACAGAGTATCCCTCCAGAAAACAAACTCTGCATTGGAGAGGGATTGATCACTGAAGACAAGGGCTGGGGGCGGTTGACCTTGGAAAGAGACTGACTTTTTGGGCGAAAACGAGCTCTGTGTTAGAAGGGTGGGAGGGATGGTCTAGCTTCTTGACCTCAGTGCACATAGCTCTTGCGAGGGGTGGAGATGAGCGATATGAGTGTAAGGAGCTCGGGAGCGAAGTGGCTGTATCGAGCCACTCTCGCCATCTTGTTACATTGCTGAAAAAATTGACAATAGAGGGCAGAGGGATAAGTAACTTCAAGGACAGAGTAGCATGCTATGGCATGGGGTGGGGGAGGTCAGGAGCCATCTGCACCCCTGTCTCCAGTCGCCACCATCTTCAGTTGTTCATAGAAGCTTGGACTAGACGGATGAATACCTCAATAGCTCCACCATATACACCAGGCTTCGAAGAGTGATAGCTGCGATTCTTGTGAAGCGATATTATATGCTCTGAGGTTCAGATCTTGTACACAGTCTTCGTAAACTATGGTGTGAGTAGTAAAGAAATGCCGATTGGAGTGCAGCCCCCAGTTATCAGAAAAACAACAGTAAATTAAATGCTCGAGCCATCAGAAAACCATCAGTAAAAATTACTCTTAATTTTCTGATCCAAAACATCAAATGCCGATTCGAGCGCAACCCCAAAAAAGTGACTCAAAAAGTTGCGTTTGGAAGCAGTTGCAAAAATACGTGTAAAAAGTTTCGTTTGGGAGTAGTTGCAAAAAAAAGTACCTCAAAAAGTTGCGTTTGAGTGCAACCACAAAAAAAAAAGTGGCTCAAAAAGTTGCATTTGGTTAGAAAAAAAAGTTGTGTTAAACTTTGCATTTGAGTGCATCTGCAAAAATTCACTAAAAAGTTGCGTTTGAGCGCAGTTGTAAAAAAAGTGGCTCAAAAAGTTTGGATACGTAAAAATAATATATTGTATATAATAAAGATGTAACTTTCCGAACTTACAATTGGGCAGTCCTATCCAATAAAACATGCTGAAATAAATGATACACAGTATGGATACAAAGTGGTAATTACTTCTGGAAATTTTTAAGTAACCTTACCAGACCTATATGTTCAGAGTTTCAGTGAAACAGTTTAAACTGATGTTAATCATGGAGGTATAAGTTTTGCATTTGATGGAATGGTGGATTGTGGTGCTAAACAAATGCAATCTATTCGGTTTTTTTAAGAGTAAATGATCGTCGTCAAATAATTAGACATCAGTTGATTTTTATTTGTGCTCCTAGCTCTATAAAGTCTTAATGATTATCCAATCGTTAAAACACAATTATCACTCTGACTTCGGCAGTGTGCTACAACATAGTCTAATTAAAAATTTAGATACACATCTCCAAATTCGGCATATTAACATAGCCGAAACATTGAATTCTTTTTCTTAATTTTTCATTGCACATTCTATAGAAATATTTTTCATCTTTATCACATGAAACATTAATAGTTTTTTAACTATTAAAGTTATTATATAAGGAATATAACTATTTCCAACCCAAAATATATATATGGTCTTATCTCTAATACCACTGTCCTTTCGGACAAATGAAAGTTAATTAACTTACATTTTTCATCCTTAATTTCAACTATTATTTCATTAACTTGATTTGTTTGCACTGGAAAAAATAATGGATAATATGGTTCGTAATAGATTGTGTCGCCAAATCCAAATGTTGTCCTTGGTTTAAAAGTGGTAATTATGTTAGTTTCTCTATGATTATATTCATCATGTTTTAATATCATAGCATTTACTATATTATACTGTATATTCATTGTTTCAAATGGAGCAAATTTTGGAATTATATCGCCATAATGATCCACATTTGCTTTCAGAGTTTAATTTTCTACGAAACCCAAAAGTTTTCCTATTGAACCCTGTTTTTCAAACTGTAATTTAAGCATACATTTTACTTTCACTCTGTTTGTTATTTTATCCAGCTCGAAAGATAAATCATTTTCTTTCCCACCCATTGACTCTACACTAAATGAAAAAAATTGCTTTTATAGTTTTTTCGAGCTCTTTTAAGCTATATTGACCAACTGTAATATCAATTGCTGATTCCATATCATTCTGACCCACAAAATATAGCTTATTTCTCCCAGAGATAATGTTATGCGTTAGACAAGTTGTATAGAACTGAACTAAAGCCAATGAGTGCCCCTCTATCTCTAAAAGGCAATGTAGTCTTTCCTTCAAAACTGATTTGTTATCTGTTAGTTTGAATACTTTACTCATTTATTATATTATTTAAAAAAATATATTAATAAATGAGCAAGAAAAACATGAACCATGTAGACTGGGATATTGAAATAATAATACCGGACAAGACTGTATCGATAAAACGTCATGGAGAATTATTACCTAATAATATTAGATGTTTGATAGTGGGTCCTAGTAATGGTGGAAAAACTACACTTATGATAGATAATTTTATATATGCTCAGGGATGGTTGGACTTTGTGCCTCTCTATGTGTGTTCAAAAAGTCTGGACCCACCAAAATATATCAATTTAAAGAAAGACATAGATGTAGCATTTAAATTATTTAATGAACCAATAGCATACTTCTTTTCATCATGTGGAAAAATGGTTGATGTAAATGAATGTCATAAATATTCTGTAGTTGTTTTAGATGATATCATACTTGAAAATCAAAATATGGTAAATTATTACTTTACTTGCAGTAGACACAAAGATATTGATTGTTTCTATTAAGGCCAGACATACTCAAAAGTACCTAAGCAGCTTATAGGGGACAATGCCAATTTTCTTTGCATATTCAGACAAGATGATACAAATCTGAAACAAATTCGTAGTGATTTTGTTGGTGGTGATATGTCATTTGAGAAATTTAGGGAGATTTATTCAAAATGTTGCAATAATGAATATGGTTTTGTTACAATAGATATGATTTGTAAGTTAATAATGGTAAGTACCGTAGTAAAATTGAAGACTTGTTAAATTTTTAGATTATAATTATGTTTTGTATTTAATGGAAGTAATTCCATTAAAAACCAACCTAATATAATATTTTTAAATGTATTGGTATACCATAACTATTTCAGTAAACACAATTGTACCTTCGGGAACATTGTGGGCTTTTGGTATTTTAAAATATATCATATCATCAGGGAATAGTTCAAAAGTTTTATAAATGTCAATTTTTTTCTGGTGATGGTATAAGTTGATAACACTTTTATATTTTTCTTGTTTTATTATTATTTCAACTATAGTTCCATCTCTCGATTATCGAAGTAAAGTACTTTTTCTTTTGTACTGTATTTCCCAACTAAAAGAATGATGTTAATTATATTTTTCTGATAGTACTCTAAATTGATTGCATCCATCGGTGCAATGGGATCTCCCACATGTCTTCGTCTTTTTTGTTCAAAATCTATATTATTATCTACTTCCAATAAAGTAAGATAGGCTTTATCCAATTATCTTTTATTTCTTGTCAGTGTGTCTATAAAGTCGCTGAACTGTGTGTAGGAAATAAAATCATTAGGATTGATCTTCTCAGTAGATGTATCAGTGTCAATGTGTTCTTTTTTTTCATCTTCATTCCAAGAGCACATTAGTGGATTTCCACATATATCCATTGTTTATTAATAGCGAAATAATTTTTGGAAATTGAAAATTATGTGAAAAGTGATTTAGCACAATTGCACACAAATGACCACAAGTTACTTGATTGATATTTTTAATTCTATTATCGTTACAAAAAATATTACTTCCGTGATATGCTATTAATTGTCGGGGTGGATTTCCGCAAAATGAATCAAAATAATATTCGTTGTTTGCTTTTTTTTCCAATAGCATACCAAGTGTGTACCAGAGTTTGTTTAAACATCTAGATTAAAAATCGCACATTCATTATCGAGTGGCGTGTTAAGTAGCTCAACGATCATAAATACACCCCGAAAATGTTTAATGTTTAATTATTTAACCATTTGATCAATATCAAAATTACTGAGTGGAGTTACATTTTTTTAACATTCTTACCCCACATAATATGCTTCAATCCCTTGCCGTATTCCTCCATAGCTAAATTATGTCTGTGTTGTTCTTCCAATTCTTGGTTTTTCTTCATAGCATTAATTACTGATGTCGCGATAGATGATTCACCGCCAGCTAACGCTCCTAGACCTCCCAATGATGCGAAAATTAAGGGTAAAAATCCACCCTTGTGAACTGTCAAACCATTTCCAGCTTTCATTTCTTTGGACATTTTCTAAAGCTGTGGAACTGAAATTGTGATAGTCATCCCTTTACCCTCCTTTAATGTCATATTTTTATGTTCTAGTTGGTCTTTCGTAAAGAAAGAATCACTATTCAAACCCTTCAACTCCTCGTTAGGAACTTGAAATACAATGTTTTTTACTTTCATTTATTATAACAAATATTTTATCATTTAATTTTAATTCCCCCGCCAAGCTTACGTTTAATATGCATTGCAGATCCAGCAACATCGGCCCACAATCTCTCATTGAGATCAGCATCTGAATTAAAAAATCTTTTGAACATATCTTTTCTAGTTCTTTGTCAGCTGCATGTCTTTCAGCTAGATCTTTATGATGATAAGCTATATCATGTTCCTTTGCAGCCGCATCTAGTGGATTAATGGGTTTATCGCCACACTCAATTATCTATTTTAGTCTGGTACCTGGATCTAAGTACTGTTAACCGGGTGCATGCAACTCAAAAGTAGAGAATTTATTATGTCATTGAGTAACCCTTTTCTGTGATGCTCCTGCTCCCAAAAAGTATGGTATATTGTGTTCAACACTCGAATCAGATATGGTATACCTTTTGGATTATTCACAACAAAGTCACTAAACTTGCCGTTGAGCATATTCATTATTCCAACTTTTTCATTGTAATAGTTATCATTTCCAGCATTCTCTTCACCTTAAATAACGAGAAGTCGATCAATAAGCATCCTAACATCATCCATCCATATGTATTCTCTGAGATAGTCTGTATATTTCTTTATTCCTTTCCCCTTTTTAGGTGAGAGATGTTTCTTTTTGATCGAATCGTAAATAAGTATAACTATATTTTTCCATTTATTCCCTTTACTCGATTTTGGCGTTCCCAAGTTTGGATCATTGTTTTGAAAAACTGCATTTGTATCTGCTAGGATACAACTATAGTGTTCATAGTCGGTTTGCAGTGAAGTCATTTTCTGTTACTTTCTTACTAGTTAGTAATTTAATCATACCATCAGTTCCAGTGTATGTTCGGCCTTTTATAGTTAATTTGTCATTGATGAATGTTACTTTGCTATCGCCAATATACAATCTACCTTTATCAGCCTTTAGTCCAAAAATATCGTATTTGGAGTCAATTAAGAAATCGGCCACTTTCTTATCAATAAATGTAGTTTTATAGTTAGTTATCTGTGAAATATCAGTTTTCAAATGCTCCAACACTTCGCCATAGCGTTCATTGTCATCGTCAATGCGGTTAACATCATTATCATAGCGTTCATCGCCATAGCATTCATCGTTATAGCGTTCATCATAATCGCCAATGTGTTTAATGCCATCGTCAAATCGTTCAACGTTATAGTGTTCATAGTTATAATGTTCATCGTCATCGCCAATTCGTTTAATGCCATTGTCATAGCGTTCATCGGTGCCTGTTTTACTAAACAGTTTTCTTTCAAAAGATGCTTCTGTTGGTGTCTGTGGGTAGTCTAAATTCGTCACACCACAATCGAGTGGCAGAGCTCACAGGGTGGAGACGTAAAAGAGCTGCTGCTGGTGCTCCTCACTAAGGGAAAGAAAGAATTACAACTATTCACAACAAAATTTAAAAAAATTTATCCGATTAAAAATTCACCCTTTCAATACATTTAACCATGTCAATAAATGCATCCCTTTCAATCAATTTAATTAACCCTTTGATATAAATTTGATATAAATTTAATTAGGTTAGTCAAAAAAGGTGGCATCCCTTTGTTTAAGGACCGGCACGCCTCTACTATTCAGTTCCTATTTAGCTGCTACACTTTTCGTAGATTTTAAGTCCGAATTCTAGAATGTGAGAGAATTTTTTTTTATGTACTGGTGTGTTTGTGTGTGCATTACGTATTAGCATCTATTTTCTAACACTGATAAAGTATGGCTTCAAAATCATACTCCAGACCTATATGACTCTAAGGCTAAAAATCTGTTATCATAATAAAAACTTGCAATCAATAAAACTGCGAAATCAGAACAGATGTAGAAAGTATTATTTGTTTTATTCATTAGTTTCATAAAATTGATTTAAACTACTAAACCCATTACTGGGAAATACATAAATACTGGTTTGTCCTCCGCACCTTGACGCACATTTCAAAATACAAAAGTTATGATCCAAGGCAACTAATAAAGTGCCCTCACCCCCCTTGCGGGGAAACCTTCCCGTGATCAAACGTGCTAAACTGTCTAAGCAGGAAGAATTTTTCACGATATTTTATATAATGTATATACGTATATATGATATATAATATAATGAGGTATGATGTAAGTCCATAATATTAATTTTGAAGGTAGTATCACTACATGAATTTATTTGAAAACTAAGTGTTAATGAGTTTGTAATGATCAATATAGTTTGATATATAATATATATAAACAAACATGATACTAAGGTGGTTAGTCTAAATTTCATGTGATATACATCAATACATAATGCTAAAGAAGTTACACGTTTATATACTTAATGTGCACAAGAAAAAAACACCACCATACCTAGTTGGATTCAGTATGCTTGAACTGTTTGACGGAAACTATATTTAGCACATATTGTAACTAGGCAGTAAGCGATTTAGAAACTTTCTAAGCTTCTAAGTTTGAATCTCCTAAAATCATGCAGGTTGTAATGGTACTATCGGTAAGTTAGTTTAATGTTCTTTGTTTTCGGAAATATATGTGCGATATCGTACAAATTAACACATAAAATAAACTAAAAAAGTATATTTGCTAGTAACATGGATACTGCCACAGTACAAATGTCCGTTCCAATAAATATAAATGTCTTGAGTCGGAACACATGGGGCACGTGCTTACAAACATGAGGAGTTGATATTGTGTTGGCTCGAGACATTGGGTAGAGTCCATTCACAGCGTATTCGGAAGTTTTAAAATAAATCTTGGAAATATCACCCTATGAGAAATATGTTAACCTGTTTTTTTTTTTTTTTTTAATAATATGTATACACCAAGTACACAACATTGACTAACTTTCAAAGTATTCCATTTTTAAATAAATGAAACTTTAACTTAGTGTCTTCTATAACTTGTAATGGTTATTTTGTATTCAATACGAATTAAAAACAGTGAGAGCAACAATGTTTCGACAACAGCTAGAAAGAAATATTTCACAGTAAAATATTGTTTTAACCTAGTTTTATGGTAATCTGTCTGTTAACTAAGGGTTGCCTACTGAAATAATTACATTTTTAGGTAGCCCTGATGGAAACATATTTCACTGTTACAGTTGAAAATATCAGCGCAAAATACGGTGTAGGCCCTAATGACATGGTGTTTTTTTTTTCGACCACTGAAGAAACTTAAAATAAGCTATCGGCGGAGAGGAGCTTGTTGTTCTCTCTTTCTCTCACACTGGAAAGTTCGTACCGCTAGAAGTAAGAAAATTATACATAATTCCAATTTCAGAATAGTTCATATTTATTAGAGAAAAAAAAAAATATGATTTCTGAATGTGTAGTTTACAAATGAAATATATTTTAATGTTGATTAAATACTGTGATATATTTAGATGTGATGGTGGGAAGGTTACAAATCCGAAGTTGGCAGAAGTGGCAGCATGACTTGTCGTGTTGCTGTTGCTCAGTGAAGAGTTAATTTTTCTTGCTTCAAATAACTACATCAAGCAAACTTACATAGGCAAGTTAAACTTTTGTGATAAGTCAGTGTTCCAATGCCAGTGATAAATACGCAGCAACGTGTGTCGCGATTCCTGTGTGTGAAAGGGCGTGGCTGGTTCGTGGTCGTTATGCTGGCCTGGCGTGTGTGTGTGATTGCAAATATTGAGCACGTAACCTCGCTCCAGGGGTTTAAGAACAACTGTGTAATATGCCTACGTTTATGTGATTTAAATTTTTGCCACAATCCCAGCAAATTACTGAGCCCAGCCAGAAAATTTTAAATAAATAATTTAATAAACCGAGTAAAAACTGAGTACCAATGCAAAGAAATATTAGCAGAAAGAAAGTTATGGTAGGCCTATTTGTGTGCGTGTTCAACACTACCTTTTAAGTTCATCGCTGCTATGTCCGAAAAATAAGCGACACGAATTGAGTGTTTTAATTTAATGTATTTTTCCTTTGGACTGGTTGTTCCTTCGTTCTAATATTTATTATAACTAAGCCGCCGTACAGTTAACGAAATACCCAACACATATCTATAACAAGAGGTTAAATAGTACAGTTCTTTCCCCCACTGTTGTAACAGCGTTAAACACAGTCGCAGCAAAATATTAAAAATCTAAAATAATAAGCGTAAGAACTATTGTCAAAACAGCAATTGTTAAAAAGTCATAAAGCTGACCTGAAAATGACAGGATTATTTAAACAGCATATAACAGTTAACAAAGCATTTGACTGTTAAAAAGCAGAAGCCACGTGTCAGTGTTTATGTTCACATGTAGCGGAAGGTTGGGCGTAATCCGCAAACAAAAGTAGAAATTCAGCAGAAATCCAGGAAAGTGTGAAGAAACTGTGTGTAGAATATAACAAACAGCTTGCCAAACAGTAATAAGCCATATGACAGGGGCATAGCTATGGAGACCTGAGATGGTTACCTCGCTGCAAGACTCGTAATGTGGTTCTTTTATGTGCTTCGCAACATGATACAGGACTTGTGATCTACTTCACCGCTTGACTCCACTGTGTCTAATATTATACATTTTTTAATGTAATTCTTATATGTATATTTTTATATTAAATAATGTGTTGTTGGTTTGCGACGGTGCTGCAGCATTGTCGAACTTAGTACAGTTAACGACCACCTATCTGCAGTGCTAAAAGGCATTCCCATGGGGCGCGTAGCTTCTCTAATAGCGTATAGGATCGTAACTGCTGTACTTCTTGAGTGTGTGCTAGATTTTGTGGGCACGCGGTTTTAGTACGCTGTTTTCGATATTGTCTTTAGAGGCACCTCCTTAATGATTCCTTAGCCCTAACTGCATTTACTTTTCTTTCTGTGTCTCATGATAGTGTGTGTGAAAATGCGTAGTTTGTTGTGATCTCCGCTTTCCCATTCGGCTGGCCCGGCTTTGCTTTGTCATGCATCCACACCTCGTCCGTCCTTAAATTTTTAATGTGTTTCGCAAGTTTACAGCTGGGCACTTTGAGAGAAACTATAATTATAAAGGTGCAGTCCAGCGGATTTCTATATTTTATAGACATTTTTATTGTAAAATTTAAATTGTTTTTTTAAGCATGAACCACCTTAACACGCCTTAATGCCGCCGCTTCATGCCAATCTTGCGATAGTCCTTACACTAAATAAGCGTTTTTAATTTAAACGTGTCTAGGGCTCAGTAGAGCAAAATTTCAAAATATGCTGTTACCAAAAACGAGTTTCAAGGTGCGTTAATTCAAACTATATTTGGCTCGCCATGAAATGACGAGCGTATCTTTATTTTATGTTAACGTATTTTATGAAACACACAATTATTAATAAAGGTTTTCATACGGTCTGATATATACATAGAATTTAGCCCCAGCAAGGGAATAAGTCTCATTAACGTTGTTTTGGTAAATAAGTCTGGAAAGTGCAAAGGGGCCTTCAACGTAACCTGTGATTATTTATTTATTGAAAGCATTCAGATTACAAAATGTATATTTAAATGGTGTATGTGCAAATTGATATGGTAAAGGAAAAATACTGGCAGATTTCCAGACGCTGTGTAACTATACTTGCCCAAGTTTGAACGTTCAGCAGTGGCCAGTTTTAAGAGGTAAGTTACATTCATTTCGAGTTGTTATGTAACGTAATTTTGATTTACCTATGGGGTGCGGTAATTATATTGAATATTGAGCACACAGCTGATTGAATCATTTTTAATTGCCACAATACATGTGTTACAATTGTTTTTAACTAATGTTATCCCTCTCATGCACAAATGATTACAAACACAAAAAAAATCAGAGTATTTGTGTTATATTTTAAAATTACAAGTTCACTGCTGTATTATATCACATTAAAATATATATTGTTTTAAATAGTATTTATTGATGTCCTCATTTGAGGACATTATGATTTACTGGCACAAAGTACAAATATTGCAATGTCTCGTATGAGGACAGCATGCAAGCTGTACAGACACTGCACTAATCACTTCTCCCTATAGAGTTTTACATTGTTATTATCACAACGTTTTAAATGACACTAATAAACACTAAAATGATATTCAAATTACAAAAATTGCATTTTTCAACACGAAATACTTAGAAAAATTGTAAGCCCACAGTCATTGCTTTTGTGTTATTATGTATGGAACATTTCCCGTACACTGAGGACAAATTGGAACCTTGCACGTGCCACATGTAAATTTTGTCTTGTTCTTGAACGGTCTGTCATGACACCAATTAGCATGTGTTTCAGTTGATTTTTCTGGGTAGTGCTGTCCCCTATTAAGTCGGAAGTTCTTTTGGTACAGCATGACAGGCTCTTTTACCTTGGGTGCTCGACTTTCATCAGATTGACGTCCGCTTTACTTTTTACCCATTTCTGTTTTTCCCAAATAAATATGCCCAGTAGCTAGTTGACATTTGAACTCAAGAAGATTTATGGTTTTATTTTCTTTTCTTTTTTTTTTAATTTCCACAAAATCCATGCATTTGCCACAGTTACATTCAACAGGTGATAAAAGGTATGCATGTACCATCACCTGTTTCCTGCATCATTTCGGTACAGTGCTAGAAGTGAGTCTATGAGGTCGGCACCGCCCATATGCTTGTTGTAACACTCAATACTCTTTGGATGCTCAACTTCAATAAATTTCTTTTAATTCCTGCTGAAATGCTGGGCAGTGCTTTCTGATTCTTTCGCAGTATAGGAAGATATAACATGCACAGCAGAATTACGAAGAAATACTTTTAGTTCTGAAGAGGAAAGAGAAAAATATATTTTCCACTTTGACAGTCATACAAATTTGTCTGATATACAATATTTAAAAGTAGTTCTGGAGGACACAGGTGGTAAAAGAAATTAGGTGGAATGTTGCCATGAACTAGTACTTTGTGGTTATCACTATAGTCTATTCACGCTTTCTTCGGCCTTTTGGAATCTAACATTTGAAAAATTACCTAGGCGTAACATGTCAACCTATTGTGTTCAATCACTTGTATTCCACTGTTATATAACCCTGTGACTAACGTTACAGTACTGTGTTCTTGAATACATTTATAATCTACTTAGTATCATCTATATCTTGTAATATTAATTTCGTATTAAATACGAATTAACAACAGCGAGAGCAGCGACGTGTTGGCAACGGCCGGTAAGAAATAGTTCTCAGTTACGATATTGTTTAACCTCGTTTTTATGTATACTATTTGTAAATTAAACATTGCCAATTGATATATTTGTATTGTTAGGTAGTACTGACGGAAACACATTTCGTTGCTGCAGTTAAAAATATCAGCGGAAATTACAGTGCGTAGGCTCGCTATAGTGACACTGTGTTTTTATTTTCGTCCGGAATAAAAGTTCAATATGCGAAGTGGATCGTGTCGCTCTGTTTTGTTCTCTCTCTTTCTCTCTTCTCTCTCTCAGGAAGTTCGTACCACCTGTCTAGCAGGAAGGTATAAATCTTGTTATTTCTAATTTCAGCACATTTAATACTAATTACAGCAACAATAATGATGTTTGAAATTGTAATTTACAACTGAAACGAGATTTTATTGTTGAAATACCTTTTATATGTTATTTAGATGCGATGGCACGACGCTTACAAATCCACGACGCTTACAAATCCAGCAGGTTGGCAGACGTGGTGTGGAAAGGAGAATCTAGAATTTGACTAGCTTACCCCTAGCATCGTGCTTGTCCCAACATGACGGGCGATTATTCCCAGTTTTTATTGTGCCTTACGACTGGCAGTGGTGTGGCGACATGTCAATGACACGGCATATTTCTGAATGAAGCGTCAAGTTCGTACTCGTGTTTTTGAAACATCCTAGACAAGTTACAATGTTGTGATAAATATGTGTTTCCATGGCAGGGTTAAATGTGTTGTAATCGTTGCGTAGTGTGTAAACGGGCGCGGTGTCTGCGTTGTAATCGTTACACAGGCTAGGTGTGTGTGGATTCCAAATATGTGCAAAGTTTATACATTTTAACAATGAACTGATGTTATGACGAAGTTAATTATTTATATTTACGTCTGTTAATCACAACGTTGTACCTTCGCGCTAGGTGTTTGAAAAACAGTTGTGTAACGAACTTACGATTCTGTGATTTGTATGTCTGCAACAATCCCAACGAAGTACTAAGCCTACCGAGATAAAATAAAATAAATAGTACAACAAATCTACAAACCATTAAGTATACCAATGAATGTAAATATTAGCAAAATAAATGTTACGGTAGGCCTATGTGTTTGCATGTTCACCACAAAATTTATGTTTGTCGATGTACATTAAATAAGCGACACAAGTTGCGTGCTTGAATTTACTGTGTAGTTTCGTTGGACTAGTTGTCCCTTCGTTTTAATTCTTATTCCAAACACATATTAATAACAACAGGTTAAATACTACTGTTCTTTCCGCCACAGTTGTAACAAACACCGTCGTGGTAAAATATTAATGTGTATAATGGGTAACGTGCTATGCCGTGTGTAACAAATAGTTATAAAGCTGACCTAAATATTGTTATAGGCCTAAATTGTGAACATTCGTAGGAAATGGTTTCTGCAGTATGACATAGTTTTTTGAACAGCTGTAAACAGCAACCAATACATTTGACAGTTATAAAAGTAGGAGTCACATGGCAGTGTTTATGTTTACGTGTAGTGGAAGGATACATAATCAGTAACCAAAAGTATAAATTTAGCAGGGCTTCAGAAAAGGTCGAAGTTATCGTGAATCAACTACATACACTGGTACCTACACTAATAGCTCTATCATTGTCACGTTCATTGATTCATATTACCTCCATTTCTTGATTTGTAGTTACAACTGTTTGTAAGAATTCCGACATCACTAATTTCTTCGGAATCACTTTCATCTTCTGATGAAGAATAAGTTACATTTCACACTTTTCAGGCACAAAGGGGGTATCTTTTTCTGGATTATCGTCATCAAAATCATCTTCAAACTTATCAGCCAAAATCTGATCACTTTACCAGTCTTTCAATGGTTGCAGCCTGTAATTATGTTGATATCTTAGTCGAGATTTATCACCACATGATGTGCCCACAGTATGTTCCCCTACATATATACTACTATATATATATTATCTAGTCACATATCATAAGACTGTTTTCTGTAACGAAAAGAAGAAAATGGAAATTGAAGACATACACATTTACAAAATATAATATTCAATTCACGCATGTTGATCTCAATTGGGGACACATATTTATCACTCCATATAAAGTAAACTATTGTCCAAAAAACACATGTACTATAATTTAACGTACGAATTTACTCACTATTACTTCTGCTTTACATTCGGTTGTTACAAACTCGTGAAGATTGTATACTTAATGGTGCCATATAGCAGGGAAACATGGGAACTTGGTAAAAAAAAAAAGTTTAGCAGATCGAACACGTTCTGCTATCTATGCCGCGTTTGGTGAACTAATATCTGTCCTTAAGGAAGGCTTTCAAAGATTTATATTTAACAATGCGCTTTTATCTGCGGCATTTCATGTCATTTTTTTTATCTGTTCCCAAATAATGACACAATGCATGAGAGTGTTATATTAACTGGAAATGTTTTTGAATTATGTGGCAATTATGAATTCTGAAAACCTCTGGTCACATTTTGATAAATGCTATGAATTTTCTCTGAGGCACTTTAAAGTTTTAAATTAAATATCTTGGTAACATTATATTTTTATAGTAAATTATAATATTCGCAATTTGTACCTAATACTGGATTGTTTGGGGATTTTCAAAATAAATATAAATTCAAGTGTTATCTACGTGTACATTTGTGAAAATTCAGTACCCACCTGGAACAGGGTGCCGGACTCAAAGCCATGCTTTACCATCGGGTATTACTGTACACATACTGTGCCATCGACCTCATGAACATTCGCACTGACCTGCTACCAAATAACTTACGTTAATTCAACTGATCAAGGCTCATATTTGCTTTGCGTTTCAAGGCTGGTATCCCATGAACTGTATCGCGACATACTATGGGTCATTGTTGGTAGCTCTCATCTTGGTCGTAGCTCGCAGTTAGCTTTGCGACATGGCTCACGATTTGCTTCGCACGCTGTTCCGATAGTCGCCATTCTACTCACATCACGATCGGATAGGGTAAGGTGCTTCACAGAATGCTTCGAGACTCGATTTACGATGTACGTTTCGCAAGTATATTGCAAAGATTTCTGCAAAACGCTATGCTATTAGGTTGTGCTACGCGATGTTTCAAGGTTTGTTGACATTGTTGGTTGGTATGGCAATTCGTGTTGGTCTGGTGGATTGGTCTGTATTGTTGGTCGTTCTGGCTGTTGGACTGGTAAATCTTCCCTTTTGGCTGGACTGTTTGGACAGTCGGTCTGATTAGTTAGTGTGGTTGGCCTACGTGCTCGAACTGGTTGGTTGTTCTGAAGGGTTTGTATAATCAGTCGGTCTTAGTGGTTATCTGGTCTGTCTGTCTGCTAGGCCAGTCTAGAAGGATTGTCTGGTCGATGTTATTGGGTGATATTGCCATTTGGTATTGTCAGTCGGTGTTAATTATTGCCGTGTCTATCTGGTCGGTTGGTCTGGTAGGCAAGTCTATATGGAGGGCACAGCCGGTCTTTTCGGTTGTCTGGTCATTTGGTCTAGTAGGTCGGATGGTTTAGTCGATCTGCTCATCTGGTCCTTTGATTTGGTCGGTCTGACTGTTGGTCGTGTCAGTTTGTAGGGTCAGTTGATGAGGTCGGTTGTTAAGTGTAATTGTTGGTATGTATGGCCTGTTTGTATCGCAACATAGTATGTTCGGTTGACATGGTCTTTTGGTATATACAGTTGGTCTCATCGTTTCGTCTGGTCAGTTGATATCTTCTCGGCATTTTTGTTCATTGTTGTTGTTTGTATGTTCGTGAAATTGTTACATTTGTCACGGGGTAGCAAATATAATGAATTTTCACTGAACTGAAGTGGTAAGTATGAGCTAGGTTTAATTAAAAAGTTATTATACAAATAAATAAAATAGAATTGTCTGTCCGTGATTTTCGGATTTTCCACTTTTAATTATTTTTTCATATAGTATAATTGATTACTAAGCCACATATAATGTTAGTTTTTTTCATGTCTGTCTGTCTATAAGTTAATCCGACCGGATTTAACTCAAAAACAACTGAACCTATTAACCTGACCTAACTTAGTCTTCTTTTCATCGAGATATCTCAAACGGTTCCGAAATTATTATGGTGATCAGGGATGTACATAGGTACTGAATTAAACTTTTCTTAGGATTACTGCCTAAAAAAGGCGTTGTTAAAAAAGTGATCCGTCATTTCTCCTTTCTTTTTGACTATGGGCTATCCTCCTTTCCTTCCCAAGAGCCGCAGAGGCCCAGTGGCCAGAGCTATTTCAAGTGGGTCCTTATTGGCTCAGTGGATAGAGCGACTTTAAATGGAGCCGCAGTGGCTGATTGGATAGAACTATATCAAGTGGGGCCGTTGTGGTCCAGTGGATTGCTATATATAAAATGGGGCCGCAGTGGCCTAGTGGCTAGAGCGATTCCCAGTGGGGCCTTAGAGGCTCAATGGATAGAGCGATTCCAAGTGGCCCCTCAGTGGCCCAGTGGTTAAGTGGTTAGGTGTATAGATATCTACTTCATTAAAACCATAAAACATATGATAATCGATGGCAGGGTGTAATTTAATAACTCCATGAAACTGGAAAGAAGCAATATTAATATTCTAAACATAAAACATTAGTGAAACTTTGGTGGGCTTTATTTTAATAACTTCATAAAACCTAAGCAAAGCGAAATTTCTATTTAAAAAAATAAGAAAAAATGTTCTTAATTTCGTGTGAACGAAGTCGCATGGGCCAACAAGTAATAAATATATTTACAATGTGTAAAGCCATATTTGCTTATAAAATCACTTCTCACGTATCGGTGTCGGGGAGTGTAACGTACAATATGAGTTTGGTGACTTTATCGCCTATGTTGACAAAATAAAGGCTGGTGCAGCTATTCGTGCATCTAATGACATAAGCAGCTCAAGCAGGATCAGCGATAATACCGCCAAACACGACGATGGGGTGCCAATAGTGGGTATGTCATTAAGTGAATATTTCATCTTGATCACTCTGAGCAAAGTAAAAATGTAGTAATGGTAAACGACACATGTGCAAATTATGCAATATATTAACTTATGACTCTCGCGTTATAGAAAAGCAGATACATTGGTATGAAATAATTAAGAATAGAAGAGGCTTTTACATATAACATCATGCCACAGTAAATCAAATATGTACAATGCATACAATAAGATCGTCTTAGAAAGATGGATATCACTTACCATTAAAGTAATCCAAAGGATGCAAATTAATTTTATTTAACTAAAATAAACAAATAAATATTAAAATGAATATAATAGTCTAATATATGGTAAAAGTGTAAAAATTTTAAAACTATCATTGATATTTGAAAATATATGTATTAGTAATAAAATTAAATATGTTTATATAAACATGAAGGACAGCAACTACTAGTAAAAATACCTTTTCTTTTTGCAAACATGCCCGAAGTTTAAAGTGGAATATATCAAATGTATAAAACTTGTAATAAACATTTTTCAATAATACATGATTTTACTATATATAGTTTTGATTTTCCTCGAGTTAAAATAAGATATAAAATCATAAATATTAAAAAATTAAATTTGGAAACATTTTGCTACAGAGATATTTTAAACTGGCCCCAAAATTTGAATTTATAAAATGACACAATAATTTATTAAATAATATAACTACCACAGGAATACTAAAATGAATTCTAAATAGGAAGAAAAAATTCATTTCATGAAAAGATACAAATTTGTTAAACTCCTAAACCAAATTATCAACTAAATGGTACCACAGTTTGTAAAATTAGGAAATTATTATGAAAGATCTCTAAGAAACACATTTTATAGACTATTATTTTCGAATGTTTAAAATTGTTTAACATAAGATGCACTCACATAATATCAATACATGTGAATATGTATAGGGAAATATTGTCAGTTTATGAATATATGTAATGAATTATAGTAATCCAATTGATGTTTAATAAACATAGGTTGGAAAAATAATATAAATGGAAAGGAATTTTTTTATTTATGTCATTATTTGATTAGTAATACTAAAATAAATTATTTCTACGAATATTTTTAATCGTTATTCTAAATTAAAATATATAATTATTTGTAAACGTCCTATTTGGTTATTTTTTTAAACTTTTTATAATAAACTTTATATAAACTCTTGTTTAATTAACTTTGTTTTGTCATTTAATACAAGCTTCTCAGAAATTTTTAAAGATACATTTTAAATTTATTTTAAAAATGTTTGCTAAAATTCATTGCCATGTATATTTTTAAAGGTTTTTGTAAGAAATGGTGTAATAAATTTTATTATCAATAACTAAAAATGAATACAATGTTTTCTTCCTCTAGTACTCTGTTTTCTGAGAACAAAATTTATTATTTTATATTTATGGGTTATTTATTTTATCATGTCAAAACTAATTTAGTTAAGTGAAGTAAAGTGTGATTATCTCGCATAATGTTATCCTTTACTCGTCATGATTTTATACTTGTTAATTTATTAATTATGTTTGGAACTTTCATTAATCTAAACATGAGATTTTTAAGAGCAAGTCATAATTCACTTTTATAGTTGCCGGACATGGAAATGGAAACATTCTTTTAATTCACGTGAACCTTCGTAAAACTTCACAGCACCGGCTGATAGATGATAGTACACATAAGTAGTGATAAGTGTTTCACGTGTAGAGGGCTAGTTGTTTACCCTCTATAAAAGCAAGCACTCGGTATAGGCGGCTATACGGGCAGTGATGCAACTAGACATTCCACCACACAGGTGGTAGTTGGACAGTGTCTTGAGGCCCGTACCACCATGTTTCCTGCAACCGCACACATAGATCAGCCATTGTTTCGGCAGGTAGTTGACGGTGGTGGGAATGTTGTCCCATCATATATCATACATGTACAATTGAGATGCTATCTGGAGACGTGGCTGGCCTAGGAATGGTTGTCCACATCTTGCAGGGGCTGTTTGGTGACGCGGGCTGCAAGGACTGAACAAAATATTTTGTGGCCGCCACAAAATATTTTTTTCGGTGTGAGAACGTGCATTATCTAGCTGCATGATAGCATTGGGAATACTGTGCAACAATGACAGGAAATTGCTCCGCAGAATCTCATTGGCGTATTGCTGTGCTGTCTCTATACTTATAACAAACACGAGACGTGATCGGGGGTGATAGATGATGGTACCCCATACCTAGAGATGATGGAAAACCGCGAAAAATTTCTGAGCCAACACATCTTCTATAACACTCTAACTAATTAATTATTTCATGATTTAATGAGCACGGTTCTGACTCGGCTAGATTGTTTGCCGACCAATCACGAACGTTCTGCCTGATAGTATCAGAATCTTCATTGGCCCAGTGAAATGATAGTTGCTTCATACAAGCATGGCAGCCAATAAGGAAAGGAAACGGTCGGACATGTGTACAGTACGTTGAATCCTAACAAACAGTCAACTTTTCCCGCGATAAACCACCATCTCTACCCATACCATAACACGTGGTGTTCGGGATGCATGCCGTTGACAAATCAGTGGAGGATCGGTCTGTAGCCCACTGCGGCGCCAAACTCTGCTACGACCATCGTCTGAAGTAAGATAGAAGCGAGAATCATCGGAGAACACAATGCGTCGCAATTTATCTGTCCAGTGTTGACTTTACTGGCACCACTGACAGCGTGCCAAGTGCTTAACTAACGACGAACCAGCTATAGTCATTGCCTTTACAGCAATGCCACTGTGGAGAGGAATACAATTCACAAGAAGAATAAAGAGAGGATGCCTGTCAAGAATGCTTATTCAACCACAGACAGTCGTTTGCTCTGCGCAACTTGGCCTTGGAGTGAAGTGTACTGACAAGAAGAGTAAACACCCGCATGACAGTCAAATGTTTTAGTTAACCACAAACGAACTATAGTTATTAGCTCTATGACCATAGAGAAAAATACAACAGGCAGAAAATACAAACAAGACAGGGATTGCAAATGTGCTACGTCAAGTGCGAAAAAAGATATGGCCCATGGCATTAAGGTTATGGAAGGCAACGCGACAGGCCGAAGTAATTGGCCGCTGATTAGTGAACCATGATGGAAACAGAACTACTCCTCTATCTTGGCGGTCAGGAAGTGAAGTACTACTCCAAAACCTTATAACATGGAGCACGCGAGGAAGCTTCATATTATATAATTTCTCACTATTACCCACAGTTAGCAGTGGTCAAGGAAGACTCACGTCATTGCCGGCGATGAGTTGGACCGTTTAAAATGTAGAAGCTGGGAGGGTGGTGGGAGGTGAGGGGCAGTAGCTTTGCTGCCATGACGTCACACTGGCCTATTGGCGTGCCCCCCTGTGGCAGGATGGTCTGCCCTAATGATCGTCCCACAGACCTGTGTCTCCCTGGGTCTCTCTGCTCCCTCCCTCGACTTCACGCAATTTGGCAATTACTGGACATCCACCGCTCGTTCGTTCGCTGCGCCACTTACCAACTCGCCTTCATCTGTTCCGACGACTGGCCGCCCCACAGGCCGGTGGAAACCAGCTGTGGCCTTGGACCGGCACGAGGCAGTAGCCCTACTCCACCAGGTATCACTCCAGGTCCCCTGAGAGCTACCCCGTCAGAAATTAACAAGTCGTGCTTCCTGCGTTCTTAAACAAACTCCGCTTGTCAGTACCTCCAATCCTGCTACCATCTTTCAATCCTAAAGTTTTCCTACGTTTTGTCACACAAACCCCGAAAAATAGATTTATGGGGAAATTAGCAAAAACTACCAACGAACTGAATTTCCCGGCGTTACGTGGCTATAAGAATGACATGAAATATGCACTACCCATTTTAGTGGTTTTGGGGTTTCAGGCCCAGTTAGGGGCTGGCATCCATTTTATCATAAGCCTACAATATATTTTAAGTTAACCTTTGATGAGCATGCCTACTAAATTCGGTCCAAATCTCTCAAACGGTATAGAATTGAATAGAGAACAAACATTGTTATATAATAATTCAAATTTCGACATATATATATACAACGCTTCCCAATAAATTTTGCCAAAAATTAAAACAGTTATCTCTAATGCTATATAGGCTCTAGTTACATTTTTATTTCTGACATTTTTTAATCCTTGAACAGCCTTTTAAAATAAATATTGTCATGCAAAAAATAAACACAGCGTGTATGTTATACCGCACTCGGAAGTTAACGTCTAAGTCTAAAATCAAATACAATTATTGACTATTTTACCTAATGAGAGCGCTATTAAATGTGGACGCTTTATCGTGAATAGCCTATAGTATATAAGCACATACCAATTACAGTAATATTACTGGGAACTAAAAACTGTGACATGTGGAAGGAATATAGTAATAAAAGTGGTATAAAATATTGTATTGGTTTTTTTAATGTTAAGGCTTTCTAAAACGGAACCTTATTAGGATAGATATTAATTACTGTTGGTTTCTGTTAATCTCCAATGCAGCCTATGATGTATTTCCAGAGGGAGACGGTCAAAAATTAGAAATTATTAAATCATGTGAAACCATATAATCGGATATTTATATTTTGTAAGTATAAATTAAATGAAAATCTTTTAAAATGGTGTTACTGAGAGTGAGCTTTTAATGAACTATTTTCTTATGTGCAAAAAATTAGAAAGATTAGAAAAGGATACAGAATTGCAGTCGTAAAGAAAACAACTCTATAAAAGGGTTTTTAGAAATTTCAAAGTAACACGATGTCCAAAAGTTCCAAAACATTTTTTAAAATAAAACGATATTGTAATATTTCCAAATTCACAATATCGAAAAGAATATTACATTAAAAAAATACATTTTTTTAAATCAATTTTAGGGAAATGGTTGTAAAAAGTGTAATCGTAAAATCAAATTCGTACCAAAATAGATTCAAAAAGCTAATCGAATATGAGTGTTCTTGAAAATAAGCATAAAAACAAATATTGTGCATACATTATTTATAAACTTAATTTTTCTATAACACTCGACTACAATTAATGCAATTAATTTCCGTCAATTATTCTAAGTAAGTTCAGTTTTATATCAGATTCAGTATTTCATATTACCTACTAAAATTTTAATAATATTAATTCTTACAAAATTTAACAATAATTCGAAAACTGAAGGCTTGATAATTTTATTTAATATTTTAAGTGTTATCTCTTTCTCGGCAAGAAGCTTTTATATTAATGGTGTTTCCTATATTTTTGTGTATATTCACTGAAAAAATGTCATGTACATTACATTGTAAAGCCTCACATAAGTAACTGAGTTAACCAGTTAGGCAGCGGGAGATTGGAGAAGTTTGAAGAGCGAATCCGACAGAAAAAGAAATCAATAAAATTTAAACTTTGAACCGATAGGAAATTCTAACACTCTATGACTAAGAAAATTCCTTTAAGACTATACCCCAAAATTCTTCATGTTAAATAAATAATGAGTAAAATATTTTTTATTAATTCTACAGTAAAAGTTAAACATAGTATGTCGTCAGTATAAATGTTAATCAAAAATTCTTAAAAAACGTAAATTTCATTTCCTTCACAATACTTTGGGATTATTTTATATAATATTTATGATATTCTATGTATCCTAACTGTTATATGTAAAAAATTCTTCTCGAAAAAAATGTTTATATGATTTGAGACTGTGTTTTTAATAGGTGTTTACTAAAATGCAATATCGAAAATATGAAATATTATATATATATAATATTTCATATTTTCGATATTGCATTTTCTTATGTGCAGTCGTAAAGAATGTCTGCAGTCGTAAAGAATGTGCAGTCGTAAAGAATATTATATATATATATATATATATATATATATATATATATATATAAACACTATAGTGCAAATTAGCTTGCTTTACCGGCAACTCCATATAAGTTAAAACAAATTTACCATTTCGAGTTACTTTTTTCACAGTTAAAGTTTTGTAATTTTCAGTAAGCTATTGCCTGGCTAGTAAAGATTCAATAATTTGTCAAAAAAAACTGAAAAATATTTTATAACGATATTTCTTAAAACGTCGTTATGTTTAGTAACACTACCGAGTAATATGCTTATGGAGAACATTTTTCCTTTAGTTTTAATGCTATTGAAATTGTGGGTAATTCTTGTATCAAAATACGTACTATCAATTTCCAAATAATATTTTCTGATAATAATACAAATTTAAGGTAAAATTGTTTTTACATTTAGTACTGCAAAATTTCATTGTGAATAGGAGAATTTTTTGAATATGTTTTCAGACCTAATTATTAAGCCTTGTATTTGCGTTTGGGTTCATATGAAAAGAATTCCTTAAATAATTTATTGTGTATTTACAACTTCCCTCGGCACCACGGTGGCTGAGCGGTTAGACTGCTTGCTTCCCAACAAGGCGAATCAGGCTCACTCCCCGGCCGGGTCACTCCCGGAATTCCGCAAATGGGACTTGAGTCCTATGATGTCGCTGGTCAGCTGGTAATCTCGTAGATTTCCCGTTTCCCCCAAGAACGAACCATTCAGTAACACATGCAAATATTTATTATACAAAAAAATTCTACGTTTTATATTAAATTATATTTGTAGCAGTATTGTTACGATAAAATGTCCTTCTCGTCGGCCCAGGAATCATCATACTTCGAGTGAACCAGCCACTATATGTACACGTGGCCATTATGTAATTTCAGTACCTCCTCCACCAAGTACACGTCTGGAAACTGTGTAGGCCAAATTTCTTTGGCGTAAAATCCACCAATGATGGGTTTGCCACGCAGGTCCTCGAGGTAAAACTTGCGTGAGTATTAATGTCATATGTGCACCACCTTGTACAGCTCTGCGGACCAGTTCTGAAGGAAATTTTTGTGGAAAATTCCAATTATTTTTAAATCTGTACCAAGTCACCGATCTTGGCTTTAGGTTTTCGGGGGTCCATGCTCTTCGAATAGCATACCATGTTCGAAGCAAGCAGTCGTTCTTCATATCTTCGGGCTTCATGCGAGTGGTAGCAAGAACGGTATAATTATACTCACGTATAAGTTTCGGGAGTAGTTTCAACCACTTGTAGTTTACATTCGCCTTGAAATGTCTCCACTGTTTAGCTTTTAGAGTCCTGTTAAATTGCTCGACGATACTAGCCTTGAGCCCAGAGAATGTGGAATAGTGATTGATATTATATTTCTTCATCATTGCATGGAAAATAGCGTTCAAGTATTCTTTATCATCGTCGGTGTGGAGATTTTTCGGTATATGCCCTACGTGCAATACGCTAGCCACAGCTTTCGCTACATCATGTGCATTCTTCGATTTGAGTGGTCTGGTGCAAACGTACTTGTAGAACATATCGATCATGGTCAAAACGTAGCGGTGGTCTTTATTCGCATGGGCAAATATTTGTATTTCCATCAGGTCGGATTGGAAAGTATCGTCCAGCTCTTTCGTGACGTATTTTCTGCATGGGTAAATTATGCTAACATATTTGTGCAGCTCGTTGGCAACTGCATACTTGGTCATCTCGAAACGTAGCCAACCTCTGAGGGTTCTTCGATTATGGCAATTATTTAATTCATGTGCGTACGGTTTCCTGAAGACTGTGAAGCAACCAAAAGTCTCAGCTTTTCTACCAGCTCGTTCGGATTGTTCCAATAGTGACAGTTTATTTTTTCTCTACTCTTCAATTTCAGAGCCAATCCCGATCCACCAATTTCAAATACCTTGGGAAACAGTCCAGCTATAATGGGAAATTGTTTGCGTCACGCCCTTAAATCTTCGTGTTGAGGGTCTATTCCCAACGTAATCAACATGACTCGACTGTAGCAGGCGACCGTACTTGCGCAAATCCAATTCGGTGTAGTGTCCGGGACACCTACAAACCAAATGTTCTCCCAACCCCTGCATGATATTCACCTTACGTCTGCCGATATTCCATACATACCTGGGTAAAACAAAACTTCCCTGTATCCGAGAAACAATTTTCTACCACTTTTCTGCAAACCATAATTCTTGTTGGCAATATGGTCAGAGTAGGAAGCGATGTAATGAGATGGAAGAGTGCCTACCTCAGGTCCGTGCTTCCGGGTTCGTTTCCTTTCCTGTGCACACAGTATATTGATCGGGGGGGGGGGGGGGGATCATCTTCGCCACTAGTGATGTCCCCTGCCGATTCCTTCAGTTCCAGACTTCATTTCCGTTTACGTGTAGGAGTTGGTTCTTCGCATTGATCTCGCATTTGATTTCAACGCGAGCATTATCACTCGGTTTTATTCTAATTTCGTCTAGCCGAAGATTAATAGGTTTGAGAGCCTCCTCCATTCGAGTCTCGATGGTCATTCTATTAGATTTCGCGAGTAGTTATTTGGCCCGTACCGCCTCGATCGCTCGCTGAAGCTCGCTCGCCAATTCGGCTCGTTTATCCATTGCTCATTAAGTGTAAAAGACTTTTCGTGCATGTGTGTGTATGTATATATATATATATATATATATATATATATATATATACACCTTTCATTTGTTTGTAGCCAATCATTCACTTTTTTCCGAAATTGCTTTATCTAGGTGTCTGACAAACGTATCCAATATATTCTGGCTATGCCTCCGACATCGGTTTTCATAGCCAGTTTGGACATTAAAAAATGTTGTAGCTCCTGTAATTCTTATTATCTCTGTACATTCGATACGTAGATCAAGTATATTATCAGCACCTCCGCACCTCCTATGTGCTGGTCGACACCTACGAAATCTCCAACCACTTCGTTCGTCACACTTTCCAATTTTCGATTAAGCGATTCTGACAATATTCGAGGTCATCGTGACAATCGATGTCGCCAAATTTGGAAATCCTTCTGTGACTCATTGTTGCATTCTTAGGATAAACTGATCGAAGCCATGCCTGTGCCTTCCGTTGTGTAGTGGACAGTCCGTTATGGTAGCAAATATACCTGTTTTTCCCTTCCAGCATTAAGCACACATATCTTGGTATTATGCAATATCATGTCCGTATTCAAATGATCATCGTAAACTTTTCGTAAATTAGTGTCATGCATGCGAAACAGCACCAACACATTAGCATTATTGCGAAGCAGTTTTTTGGGTATGCGCGAATAAGTCTGGCAAAGGTACACTCAGTCCACGTTTCCATGTGCCATCCCATGCTAAAATATAATTGAATGTAAGTCTGTTTTTCGCCGGCAATGTTGTCGAAGACAATTACCAAGTTTGGAAGAGCTTCACTCGGTGGTACTATGGCTTTGTTATCGCTGCAGTGGAAATATTTCATACCTTCCACAGCATGCAGCACATATGCCAATTGCAGGTATTTTGGTTGCTGGAGTGATTTCGAATAAACATACACGTTCTCGTACCTAAGGTCAATCTCTTCTTCCAGCAGGCTCAGTACGACGCATGTTTTGCCATCCCCCGATGGTCCGTAAATAAGGACTCGCACACTAGTAGGCAACAGGGGACCGTGACGTGATTCATGAGAAATATCTTCATCTTCAGCACGAATGTGTGTGGGTAGAGTAACATTTTGCTTGATAATACATATGATACCACAACTATCGTGCGGAAGTAGAAGCAGAGGAGGAGGTGAAGGAGCAGGAGGAGGTAGCATATATAAGCCTCTTGATGACATTAAGGGCATTTTAGAATGTGTCTTCAAATTATCACTCTGAGAAAACCGTCTCTGGCAGATTTAGCACTGAAATGTCATATTACAACATGTGATACATCCGTATTGCTCCGAATATAGTCTGATACTGAACCAGAAAAGTACAAAAGAAGAATATTTATAATTTGTAGGTCAGTTTAATTCGGTTCTCCGTAAGGTAAAGACATAGAAATAAATTCGTGGGATCGTCCATTCTAACTCAACATCCCAGGTTCTGTGGAACCAAGATAGACCATCAACACTGGTATCAGCGCGCTGGATAAGGCTTATTTGCAAGCAACACGACATCGCTTACTCCTTAAACAAGAATCTGGACACTAGGCAGACAAGGCCGCAGAAATAAGATAACCTTCCGCTGTCAAGAAGGAAATACAAGTGTCTGCGTAGACGTTCACTGACAAGCGTGAATTTGGAACTGTTTGCACGCAAGTTGAAAATACCTCATTTTCACGGAATTTTTACGAAAGATGATTTGCCCCTTAAACCAAGAGAGACGATTGTGCCGTAAATAATCTGCACAAGACAGCCAGGCCCGGCACGCACTGGAGAGCTTACATATAATGTGGCAAACGTGCAGTATACTATGGCAGTTTTAGGAATTTGCATTCTCCAACCGAACTGTGCGACAACCTGTAAAATTGTAAACTGACTTATAACTACGAAACGGAGAAGTTACCCAACATTTGGAACTGTGGACGCATGTGTCTGCGATTTTTAAGCAGGGCTGTGTCGACCATAACAATCTCATCAGTAAGTCGGTGTCCATTCTGAGTGTTAAAACGTCCTAGCCAAGGGCCAGATTTTCCCCTCCCTTGGAGCTGGAGGGTGAATGTGTGAGGGGCTACTGGACTTTCAAACTTACAACTCCATATATATTATAGAAGAAAATGTGAATTCCTCATTTCGGCACATAGTGGCAGGAGATACGAAAGAAATCAGCTTTTCCACCAGGGTGGACGAGCTGAAGGATATTGACTACTTCATAAAGAAATCGCTACCGCATTACATCGCATTTGAACTGCACGGGAATCCGAATACCTTGAAGGGTGAAATGTTTTGCACCGCAGATGTAGATTTCATGGAACCGGATACCATCGGGGCCATGCTGGGGTTCAAAGACAGAGTGTACGAAACAGGAAAGAAACACGAGTCGTCGCGGGCCGTAAACTTCTATCCGGTCAACGTCATACGCATAAACTGTTACTCGGCCAGGGGCAGTTGTGTGAATGGGAATCAGAGCAGTACTATTTGGGAATTCGTCTCCATGGTAAGTCCTAGACATAAAATTGTAGAATCTCCCAGAACCCTCATTTACATTCCGATCGTTGCAAAGAGAGCATCCACGAAGTAGCCGTTTTGATCGTGGACCAAAACGAGAAACTAATAAATTTCCAAAACGAAGAAACTGCGGTACATTTACACTTGAAATGATCCGACTAAATTTTGCCGGGAAGAAAAAAATGTACAAATACCCGCAGTACATCGAACCCGAGATCAGTAAGCTGCGAGGAAGTGTTGTGCGAACACCTGAAAATGCAAAGTTTATCTGTGTCCTCGGTTTAAAAGTAAATCAACATGGCAGACAAAATTCTCGACGTAGATCAGCACCTAGAATTGAACGATAAACTCGATACAATTATAATGCACTCTTACGAGTCGTATCTTGCAGGACCTTTCGCTCTCGGAAGGGAGGTTGGAATAACTATACAGCGACAAGATATTTACACTCTGCCTAGTCAGTTCTTTGTGCGTATAAGAGGCAGGCTAACGAAGGTGGACTGGACCCACCCTACCGCCACCTAGTTGGTGCGAAATGGGACACTGCACCTTTTCGAACCAGTAATGTACGAGATTAATGGCGTCGCGATCGACCAGTTGCGAAATGCGGGCATAACCTAATTGACAAAAATGTACCTATCACTCACGTCCCACCATCTTTCCACAGCCAGGATGGCAGGCTGAGGAATCGAAGCCGACTATAATGTTCCCATTTACGACGAAGGCAGGTTCGAGGTATGCATTTCGCTCTCCATGCTACTGGAATTTGCTGAAGATTATAAGAAAACAATAATAGGAGCGAGGCAGGAGCTGGTTATAATGCTAGCCACATCGTATTTGAACTCCATGTTGGGAGTAGGAAAAAATCCGCGGCCCATCTCTTTTAATTTGAACACCATAGAACGGTTCGTCCTTCACATCACTCCGAGCACTCGCGAACATGTTAAGCTGTTGAATTATACCAAGAAAGAAAAAAGTGGTCGAAACAGCATTTTGAAGTTGTAGCCTGGTCACTTGCCCGGCTTTGTCTGCCATCACTCGAAACCACTGGGTCGTGAAGACGTCGTCCAGCATGGAAAAACATCGCTACATCATACTGGGCCTTCAGACGAACGAATGTCATAGTATCACAGTTTACAAGTCTAAGTTCGACCACTGCAAGGTCGAGAACGTAAAGATATTTCTGAATTGCGAAAGCTATCGATGTGTGGATTTGAATGCAGAATTTGAAAATAGACTGTACCTGCTGTCATATTATACATATGTATTCGTAATTCCAATCTTCGTGTTACAGACGCGAGGCGCATCCCATGCTGAGCCCCCCGGAATTTTTCGAGATATGACACCTTTGCTAGTGTTCGATACATCGAAGTAATACGAGAACGTGCAAAATGGCACGGTCGACTGCCAGACCGAGATAATCACCAAGGAAAACGTGCCCGCAAACACAGCCGCCTACTGCTTGATACTCCACGACAGGATCGTTCAGTACGATTGCTTTACGGCCTGGTAAAAATCATCAGTTAATTACACACGTACATATGCATATAAGTCATAAAGTACTGCAATTTGCAAGGCTTCCACAGCAGCTACGAGCTCAAGGAAATCGCAGTCACGGATTGTCATACCGTGACTCGAACCGATTTATGTAGTCGGACCCAAACAGAATAAAATTGGCCGAGCAATTTTTGTAAATTAAAAGTGGAGATTATCGACTTAGAGAGCGAGCATGGCTATCCTTCCCCTCGTAAAAATGAGGAAAGAAAATGATCCAATTTCTTAGGTGAGCGTTTCGAGAAACGCACATTTACTTTATGAGTGGCATGCCCATAAATAAATTAGTTAAATAAATTAGTCACCAGTCGAGTAAGAGTCACGTGGGAGCAAGATGACGTCCTTTCATCCAGAGAAACTTTACATCTTGTCATTCCCGGAAGACTCTAAAATCACCTATTCGTTCTGGGAGACTGGATCGCTATATGCCTACGAAGAAAAATGTGATGTATGGGACCACTGGCTATATTCGGTGACTTCGGGTGAACCTAAACAACAGTTAATAACTTGCTACACTCCCGGGGATTGCTTGGCTCATCACATGAAGCGGGATAAGTCTTTTCCAGCAACCGTGGACCGGCTTCTAGATTTTGCAGCAACTTCTAGCCAAAGAGACTATACGAGCACCGAAATTCACGCCCCTGACTGCTCCGCCCAGAACTGTGTAAGTCCGCACAATGATACAGGCGAGGTGTCGAGTCAGATGCTCTAACTAAACGTCGAAGAAGCGAAGAATAATAATTCCAGGGGACCTGCATCGGACATTGAAGTGCGCCCCCGCAAACTGACGCAACATGCTGCTGTCGCTGTCACGTGTTCGTGCGCAGCTGACCTCAACTTGGAAGAAGAAGATTCCAGTTCTACTGCGTCGGATCGAACAACAAAGACGGTTAATAATATTTTACGAATGTGTTTCTACTGGCACAGTGAATTAAAAACCACCGACTGCTGCATTTGTAGTTTTTTTTTGTTTATTTGTGTGTATTGCTCGCACACAGCAGCAGTGATACCTCGGAATTTTTCACATTATTTCAATATGAAAAAAAAAAATTTCACAAATACTTGTAACATAACCAATATTTATTTCACATCGTATATAGATAAATAACACTTGCAAGAAACCTTGAAAGAAAATTATATATATATATATATATATATATATATATATATATATATATATATATATATATATTACACACCCACACATCGCACTTAGGAAAAAATAGAAAGGAAAAAAATATATATACATAAATCGTATTTACGCACAAGGAAACACTTGAAAGAAAATGTATTAAAAGGTAAATATATACTTTAAAAAAATCTTTAACTAAACATGTAAAAGAAAATATTCACAAGATAAACATATATTTAACGAAAAAAATCTTTAACAAAACACGTGATGGAAAATATTTTACAAGATTAACATATTTACTGGCATAAACAACGAAAGAAAAATTATGTGATGGTAAAACATGTCTACATTTCTCTGTATGTAATAATGATTTTTCTAACAACTAAGATACTTTTCATTCCCATCCATACTATTAAATGTATTCGATATGCTGTTTACAAAGTGTGATTCATCCACAGTCAAAAAATAAATAAATGACGTGGAATGGGAGGTTTTCATCATCTGAGTTTTTATCAAGATAAGGCAAATCTCATATGCATTAGCACACGAGCACCTCTGGCCATGGGCACGAATGTGTAGTAACCCCAAACTGTAACAAACACCGTCACATATGCATTAGCACACGAGCACCTCTGGCCATGGGCTCGAAGGTGTAGTAACCTCCAAACTGTAACAAACACCGTCACATATGCATTAGCACACGAGCACCTCTGGCCATGGGCTCGAATGTGTAGTAACCTCCAAACTGTAACAAACACCGTCACATATGCATTAGCACACGAGCACCTCTGGCCATGGGCTCGAAGGTGTAGTAACCTCCAAACTGTAACAAACACCGTCTCATATGCATTAGCACACGAGCACCTCTGGCCATGGGCTCGAAGGTGTAGTAACCTCCAAACTGTAACAAACACCGTCACATATGCATTAGCACACGAGCACCTCTGGCCATGGGCTCGAAGGTGTAGTAACCTCCAAACTGTAACAAACACCGTCACATATGCATTAGCACACGTGCACCTCTGGCCATGGGCTCGAAGGTGTAGTAACCTCCAAACTGTAACAAACACCGTCTCATATGCATTAGCACACGAGCACCTCTGGCCATGGGCTCGAAGGTGTAGTAACCTCCAAACTGTAACAAACACCGTCACATATGCATTAGCACACACGAGCACCTCTGGCCATGGGCTCGAAGGTGTAGTAACCTCCAAACTGTAACAAACACCGTCTCATATGCATTAGCACACGAGCACCTCTGGCCATGGGCTCGAAGGTGTAGTAACCTCCAAACTGTAACAAACACCGTCACATATGCATTAGCACACGAGCACCTCTGGCCATGGGCTCGAAGGTGTAGTAACCTCCAAACTGTAACAAACACCGTCACATATGCATTAGCACACGAGCACCTCTGGCCATGGGCTCGAAGGTGTAGTAACCTCCAAACTGTAACAAACACCGTCTCATATGCATTAGCACACGAGCACCTCTGGCCATGGGCTCGAAGGTGTAGTAACCTCCAAACTGTAACAAACACCGTCACATATGCATTAGCACACGAGCACCTCTGGCCATGGGCTCGAAGGTGTAGTAACCTCCAAACTGTAACAAACACCGTCTCATATGCATTAGCACACGAGCACCTCTGGCCATGGGCTCGAAGGTGTAGTAACCTCCAAACTGTAACAAACACCGTCACATATGCATTAGCACACGAGCACCTCTAGCCATGGGCTCGAATGTGTAGTAAACTCCAAACTGTAACAAACACCGTCACATATGCATTAGCACACGAGCACCTCTGGCCATGGGCTCGAAGGTGTAGTAACCTCCAAACTGTAACAAACACCGTCTCATATGCATTAGCACACGAGCACCTCTGGCCATGGGCTCGAAGGTGTAGTAACCTCCAAACTGTAACAAACACCGTCACATATGCATTAGCACACGAGCACCTCTGGCCATGGGCTCGAAGGTGTAGTAACCTCCAAACTGTAACAAACACCGTCACATATGCATTAGCTCACGAGCACCTCTGGCCATGGGCTCGAAGGTGTAGTAACCTCCAAACTGTAACAAACACCGTCTCATATGCATTAGCACACGAGCACCTCTGGCCATGGTCTCGAAGGTGTAGTAACCTCCAAACTGTAACAAACACCGTCACATATGCATTAGCACACGAGCACCTCTGGCCATGGGCTCGAAGGTGTAGTAACCTCCAAACTGTAACAAACACCGTCACATATGCATTAGCACACGAGCACCTCTGGCCATGGGCTCGAAGGTGTAGTAACCTCCAAACTGTAACAAACACCGTCACATCGTACCGAACTTACTTTAAAGAGTTTGTCTTTTTTTTTTAACTTTGTGAATAATTTCGCAATTTTCTTTCTCCCGCAACTACTTTTTTTCATATTTCCAATTATTGTGGGCGACTTTGTTTGTGGACGGCCCACATGAACCGCGCAATCGTCACTATCGCAATCTTGTACTGTTAATTCAAACGCCTTACCATAGATGATTCTTTTTTCGAGGAGGAAGAAATGAACATTTTCGTCACATCGCTCCACGGTCACGTGTAGGCTACGCCGTGCAGTAGAGGAAATATGCTTGTGTATTGTTTTCTCTCTCTGGATTAAACTTGCTGTCTGGACATGCTCCGTCGTTGCGAGAAGACTTGGTCGAAGGTCTCGGCCTCGAGCCTAGGTACACTTCGCCTGCATACGGCGTGCAGTTGGAGGTCCAGTCCGGAAATCCATCCCTTTTCACGGCATGGTTATGTCCATAGCATTTATCCTGCCATTTGCACATGAAGATATTTTTACTTTTTCGGAACAGTTAGTACAATGCACATTCGTACGTTCTTACCTATCTTACGCGAACATTGAAATTTTCTTTTACCAACTCCTCCAGCGAACAAGGAAGCGTAGAATATAGGTATAAATTATAAACATAGTCATTTTTATACTCGCACGTAAATGTGTCCAGCACGTAACAGCCTTCGATCTCATCGTAGCAGCATAGCCAGTGAATTGCCCTGTCGCAAAATTGAATTTTCAAAACGTCTGTAGCATCTCGAAAACATACACGTCGTACTCCCGATACAGTTCACTGTACTTGCTCGTGTCTTCTGACCTGAATGGAGAAAATTCGGCGACGGTCACTTCTTCGATGTCGATGTCTTCGAAGTGTGATCTGATAGGACTCTCTGCGAGAATCCACTGTATTGCTGGGGCTGGTTCGTGTTGACAGATGGATACGGGTTGACAAACAGTAGGAGGTTGTCTGATGGTAGCAGGTTCGTGCCAGTCCACGACATAGATGACGTCGCTCCTCGTGCCAATATCGTACGGATGAGCTGAAGAAAATTACCTCCAGTCTCTTCTGCGATGCTGATTGTTTTGTCTGCCCTTGATGACATGGCTACCGTAACAGGAATTTGAAGCGAAATGATAACCGGGCTCTCCTCTCGAAATAAGGAGGTATTACTTTTCCCAGAGACCCTCGGGGACGCGTCTTATAAAGCCAGAGTTTAAAGAAGTGGAACACAGGCAACTAATTGATGGAACGGTGGTTGTGGAGGTTTGCCTACTAATAAGCCAATGGAATCATTGGCGGACTAATTAGCCAATGAGAATCATTGAATCGAATGACTAGTGAGTAATTGGAGGGGTTGGAGGGGATGGTGCAGACTGAGGTGGCGGAGGATTGTTGACTAATTAGCCAATGAGAATCATTAGCCTAGTAACTGGAGGGGGGATGGAGGCTCGCTGACAGTCGAACAGAGGTGGTGGAGGACCACCGACTAAGTAGTAATTAGCCAATAGCAATTGGTGTTAGTCAGCTGCTGGCTGTTAACTGATTCAAACAGTGAAATTCTCACTGATTCAAATTCCGAGTGTACAGCCAACGAACTTGTAGAGTTAATTCTAATTGACAGTGATTCTTTTCAGACAAAAATTCTGATAACTCGACATAGAGACTTCGTCAACTAAAATGTAGTTTCTGTCAGATGACCAAAACTCATTATGTTAGTTTTATTTAGCACGGCATAGTAGTTTTAAAGGGTAACTGTTTTGTTCGGCGGATACAGGTATTATTTTCTTGGTACAGGCATACATTTATCTACTAGTTTAAATTCACAGCACTGGCGTAATGTTCTGCTTTCTGACGGAACACTTTGGCTGTGCACATAGACCAAACGTTACACATCTTTTATCGAAATTCTTTTGTTGTAGAAACAAACTCTAAGGAGCGAATCTTTAGTTTAGTCAGTGCTATACTACTAGAACTGCGTTTGACAGATCGTAAACAGTTGTAAACCCTTTATTTGTGAACGCCAACACGTTCGTAGTTGGTGTTGGGCTACACACTACTTTGTAGCACGGGCTATGCTTGCAATTAAACATATGTTTCCTAAGTATGCGCAGTAAATTTTAAATCATGCAGATAATCCTGTACCTTTTAATAATTATTGTATCCTAATGAGCACGACTGTCAGAGATCCATGTCTGATATAAATGAACCATTTCAATCCTGAAACTTCTGCAAATAGTGTGTGATGAAGCACTTCATAATTTCTTTTTTTGTATAATTCACAAAAATTTACGTTTATATGATTAAATCGTTGCTGTATTAGCACAGATGTCTATCCTATTTTACGTTCTAGTAGAATCTTAATTAGAGGTAAAGAATATATATTAATTAATGATAAAAGTAAAAAATCTCAGATAGTATACCTATTTTAACATTTAAATTATTGCATATTTTTGGACTCTCGTGCAGATAGTGTGACCACCAACATTAGAGCATTAATATGATTGTGTAAATGTACGTACATGTATGTTCTGATGTAAGTGGTACTAGAGATTCACCCTAGATAAAAAATAACTAAAGTTGTTGTCTCTCTTTTATTTGTGCGTTCATAATAACATTATTTATCTTCAACCACCTAACTGGAATAAGTAACAAATACTTCAGTCATAGCAAAGAATATAACCTCGATAACAAGCCTACATTTCAATCATCCGTTAATAAAACCAGTATTTTATCGCGAAATAAGAATTCAGAATAAACACCTAACCAGGGCAGGGACTTACGTTGTGTTAGTGGACAAACAGCATTTACTCTATAAAGAGTATTTTTAATGATATATGAGTGCGTGCGTATGTTTATGTGCGTGTGTTTGTATATGCGTGAATGTGTATATAGGCGTGCACACTCATGCTTCCTAATGTGAATCTAATTCGCAATATAACTAAGATTTATTAATCATTTTTCTTCAAACGTGAGTCTTTAAGAAGTGTGCAGTGACACAGTTTCCGAAATGATTACGGGGTCGGGTTAATTATGATGAGAGAAAATTATTGGTTGAAAACTTGTAAGTTGAGAGACAGTAGTAGTAGGGGTATGGGCATTCGGGGACAGACGGCTGTTAGCTGTGGCACCAGGGGAGCCAACATCCATGTTGGATTCCCGGGCTTCCAGCTCTGTCAATCCGGTCACGTGAAAGCCATGTTGGATTCTGCCATGTTGGTAACAAGTACGCCCCCATCTTTATAGCCACTACACCAACATATTTGTAGCAAGTAGATCGCAATATTGGACCGCCATTTTGGTAACCAGTATGTCTTTTCATGCTATATAATTCCGAGGGTTTTCTCCGAGTGCTCCCATTTTATTCTCTCTTGCATTCCGAGAGTTTTCTCTGAGTGTTCCCATTTTTTCTCTCGTGAATTCTTTCTTTCCTTTCTCTCCCATTCGTTTATCATTTATCTCTCACATATGTTTGATACGCTCCACTCCGCGATCTTGTATTTATTCGTTTGTCATTTGTTTATATGTGACTGGAGGCCGCCATATTTATTTACATTTACATGGAGGCTGCCATCTTCGTTTTTGTTTGTCATTTGTTTCTCACTTTTGTTCGATTAGTCGCCTTTGCTCCATATCCATCTTAGCTCTGGCATTGACTGCTAGGAGCACAGCCTACTTGGTTCTAAAGTAGTTGCTAGGTGGCACGCCAGTAGTTCGATTAGTCGATCTCGCATCTGTCACGTGCGCTCAACTGCCATCTTAGTTCTAGAGTTTGCCGCTAGGGGCGTTGCATTTTTTCAGAACTCAAAAAACTAACTGGAATAGTGCAGGATCGAACTGCTGGACCTTAGGTCGCCAGACTTACGCCTTAGACCACTTTTTTTTTTATAAAAATTGATTTATTATCACACACGATATACAGAGGCGTTTACCCTTAACCTATTATATACAGTACACATTCAACCCACAATATAAACAATAACAAAATACTCAATAAAATATCTACACAATTCTTACATAGGGGCACAAAACGATATGAACATTTGGTAAACTGGTTTTACTGACAAAGTCGATGAACACATAAAAAATTATTTAACGTGAGGGACAGCGCACGACGTACACCCCGACACGTGACATTGACTTATAACACTACCACCTATCGACGATTACTACTGGAACATTAGATTGTACACTTGTAAGGACCGAGGGGTGGGCAGCGCAAGGCGTACACCCCGACACGTGACATTGACTTATAACACTACCACCTATCGACGATTACTACTGTAACATTAAATTGTACACTTGCAAGGACCGAGGGGTGGGCAGCGCAAGGCGTACACCCCGACACGTGACACTGACTTATAACACTACCACCTATCGACGATTACTACTGTAACATTAAATTGTACACTTGTAAGGACCGAGGGGTGGGCAGCGCAAGGCGTACACCCCGACACGTGACATTGACTTATAACACTACCACCTATCGACGATTACTACTGTAACATTAAATTGTACACTTGTAAGGAGCGAGGGGTGGGCAGCGCACGACGTACACCCCGACACGTGACATTGACTTATAACACGACCACCTATCGACGATTACTACTGTAACATTAAATTGTACACTTGTAAGGAGCGAGGGGTGGGCAGCGCACGACGTACACCCCGACACGTGACATTGACTTATAACACTACCACCTATCGACGATTACTACTGTAACATTAAATTGTACACTTGTAAGGAGCGAGGGGTGGGCAGCGCACGACGTACACCCCGACACGTGACACTGACTTATAACACTACCACCTATCGATGATTACTACTGGAACATTAAATTGTACACTTGTAAGGACCGAGGGGTGGGCAGCGCATGGCGTACACCCAACCTCGGTAATATACACGCACTTCCTGTAGGCGTGAACGTCAGAATGAAGATAAAAAATTGCCGTACCACTGACGCAATGTGCCACGCCGCGCCATGTTCCACCTATATTGACGAAGAAGCTGGACAAAGTCTTGCACTGTCACCGGTGTCGAATGGTCCACTGAAAAACCGATCGCATGAAGTATATACCAGGCCGCAGGTCTTCGTCGAACTGAGGGGAAGGTGGAGAAATCGCAATGAAGCATGTGCGTGTCGCTGACATCTCCACGTTCATCGCGAATTATTTTTCGTACTCGTACGCAACACCACTGCCAATTGCGAGTTGCATAAACACAGTAAATTACCCTATGAAGGGCCGTGTCGGTGTTGCCACACAGCGGGCATGCAGGGTCAGCTGTCAGGTGAATGCTGTATTTACGCTGCTAAGTTGCCACGATATTATTGTAGAAGCCGAATGCTGCAGCTCGAAGATCCGAGGAAAGGTTAGGATCGGCAATCGCAGCGTGCACTAGGACAAGAGTTTATAAGAAGTATATAGCTTGTGGACGAATAAATATCTTGTCATGGTTATTTTTTCATTAAAATTTTAAGTATTTATTTATTATTTATATTTAATCTATATAGTTGTTAAGGTTTTCATTTTATATTTACATTAGTAATTAAATGTATACTTTTTATGTATAAATTTTTTTATTATTTCGGTTCAACTTACATGTACATATTATATATTTTTTTTTAATCAATATTTTTCTTAATTTTTAAGTATATTCAATTTGTTTTCAATTTTGTAAGTAAATGAAGTCTCATAGACTTTCATGCGCCAGCAGGTCCTGCGAGTGAGGTGTGCCTGTTGTGGCATGCTAAGTGTGTTGACATCTCAGACAAGTGAATGCGGGAAAGGAAGGGAGGACAATGACCACAGCCGCTCATGCTGCTGGCCGACCATGTCAATCAGATATCTGTGAAGCGATACAATTACAAGTAAGTAGAATTATTTTTTATTTATTTATTTATCATTTGAAATAATTCCGAAAAAAAATCTCTGGAAAATACAGTAAATTGAATCTAAAATGCATTTAAATGAAAAATCTGTTAAAAAAAAAAAATTATTATGTAAAATTCACACTTTGCTTTGACAGCTTGCAACATATAAAAAACAAGAAAAAATTGTCATACTCGGATGGGATATGATCACGAGACCTAAGGGATTGGAGCAAAGCACCTGACCACTTATTTTTCCTTCTTATGACAGTTTAGTGACATTTGACGTTGACGAAGCTCTAGTGAAACCGACTTGCTGACAAATTTTCAGTGTGACAAGCGAACTGATAAGCTGCCGCGTCGGAGGCTCTGGGGCGCGAGCCCGCGATCCTTCAACTACAAGTCGACCACCCTACCCCGAGCTATAGGGCAGAGCACTCAGCTACGCTTTGCCCACCCCCTGAACAATAGTTTTTAAACGTTGTGTATAAGTCTTGAAACGAAGAAGCTGAATTACCTTAGTAAAATTTCGTTTATATATGAAACCTTTTGTTATATGTTTTAACATATATATATATATATATATATATATATATATATATATATATATATATATGGCTTATGAACTATATAATTTTGAAGTTGGGTTTGTTTACTTAAACACAAGCGATTTACTGTATTGTAACATCTCGTTATTTTTATCAGTCAGGATCAGAATATTAAATAAAAGTATGTGCATAAACTCACATTGAAATATATATAGATCTTAAATAATTATGTAGCAAGACTGGTTCGTAAATAAGCAAATATGTGCATGCATATGCGAATATAATTTTCGAGCTCTTAGGAGGCAGGATCGCTAAATTCAGTAATGGAAGCATTATTTAAAACCCGCCGAGAATTTATTTGTTGATGCCCTATATAACCATCGTGATTTGCTTAGCATAACATTTTGATTTTTTTTTAGGAAAACAATTTATAACAGACTGGTTATGATATTCATCGTGCCTTTGTTTTTTCTCAGAGTACTCCCAATGGCGAGGGTTTTATAATTTTTTTTCCTTCATATTTAAAATTTAAAAATTTAAAAATTTGGTAATTTTTTTTTGGTTCTAAACAGTATATTTTTATCACTATACAACTTTTTCTGAACTTGTCAGGTTGTCGAGCGGTCGAAGATGGATTTCAGCTCTAGTTTCTTCTAAGGGTATCGTGGGTTCGAATCTTGGGCAATGCAATTAATTTTCAGACATATACCGAGACAGTCGAGATGGCCTCATTCGCAGTTCGTCTGTCGTTCGAGTAAGAGTTCTCTTTCTCTGACTGAGTTCGAGTGACTTGCGACTTAGCTACATCATTTTTAGACATATATAAGCAGCATGTGTGTCGTCGCTACAAATAATCCAAAATACCTTTCTCTCATCGTGAAGGGAAATAGTGAAAACGATGGTTTGTTGTTCTAGCAGTCTGATAATTTTTTGTCAGCTAATGTGACATTTGGAAAGCTTAAATCTCTTGCAACACTCGACAGAGTTACTGAAATCACATACCTACCTACTTAAAGAATCCCTTCTGATGTATGCACAACATGAAATAAAATGGGTTTACAAGAAAAAAAGACAAGGTGTATCCAACACTGAGAGATGTATAAGTGTTAAGACGACTGGTTGTTTGATGGATGAATTCGCAGGATAGATAATGAACAGGTTGATTATCCTTCGTATTACACTGCACCAAGCATATCGCTTTTTACATATTCATTCGAAGCAGACCTATAGTAATATAGTTTAATTGGACAACATTAAATAATTGTTATTTTGTGAAGAAAGTATATAAATTTGCATCATGTAAGAACGGATCTATTTTTGCCAACATCCGTGGCGGAAAATAGTGATTGATTGTTCAGTCCTGCATACAAGTCATTCCACTGTGATAAGTGCGATTACGTGTTTACGCGCAGTGATTACATGTATAGGCATGATAAGACGTGTAAAAGCAATGTTCGTCTTTTATCGCGAAGCAGCTGCAAGTATTGCAGCAAGACATCCCGTGACTAGCTTTAGCATCAGATAACATGAAGCTTGTAACTGTACGTTCAGCACTTCATACAAGATGTATCCATATGTTAATTGATGTGTTGTGTATGGGAATAGGACTAACTTGACTGCTCACAATAGAATTTTTACTATAAAATTACAGTAAATCATAAATATTTTTGTTGAATTGAGAATATGTTTGAGTGTATGTAAGTAACTCTATGTATTTTTGTTAAGTGTGAAATAAAGACAAAGTGTATGGAAGACTATTGTTTTTATTCATTTTATCATCAAATATGCATTTTATGCTAGAAATATATGGGAAAAAAAATAACACTGGTGTTTTATTATAAATATTTTGGTAATAACTGATGGCGGGTATAGAGTGAATGTTTGAAAGTAGTACTGAGTTCTGAATATCTATGATGGTATCTAAATGGTGTGCGATTTACTATAAGAAAGAGTCCTGTATGATTCAGTTCTAAAGGATTTAGTTTTAATATCTTTCACAGATGTATTTAAAATTAATGTTCCTATAGTATTAGTGTTGGGTAGTGTCTGATTGACTAAACGGTTCATATTGTATGTTTGTAATCCTATTTGTAATGCATGGTTCGATGGTTAATATATTTTATCTCTATTATATATTAGTTGTGCTGGTAATATTTGATATTAAGGAAGTTACGAATGGATTGCTGTAATGTTTTTTTTTTAATGCTCTAACATGTTGAAATGTTTTATCAGAGAACTTCACTGGATTATTTCGTAGCAATGTTTATATAATTATTTTGGTGCTTATATGATATGAAGGAGGTAAGTGTTTTGTAAAGCCAAAATGGTGTAACGGGATTATTGTAGGTATCGTTAAGGTATTTTGTCTGGAAGAATATAAAGAAATGGGATGTTTTGGTCAGTTTTTTAGTAGCAGCTATGATATAGCATAAAAATATTACGAGATATTTTAAACAATTGTTTATAGGTATATGGAGGTTTGCACTTCATAGTTTTTGTTATGACTTTAAATTATAATTGAGCATTGGGGGAAAGCTGGTCGACTTTTTCATTAATAAAAATATCATAATGTGGATGAGGTCTTCGTAACTCTAAATGAAGCATTGACACATAGGGATGTGCAAAAAAAAAAGAAATTATTATATATGAGTCTGGAAAATAAATGAATGCATTAAACGATTACAATATATATACTGGATTTTAAAATGAAGTTTATCAGTGAGTTGTGTGTAAGAGTTGAGATGGTTCTAACATAAGTATATTTCTTATAGCGAATGCTCTGTAGTAACTAGAATACCTTTGTATAGTGGTAACATGTTTGTAAGGAGAGTTCAGTATGTTTGTCTATAGGGGAGATGAAACGGAATACTTATAGCAAATGTATAGCAAGTTCTAGTGAATGGAATAACTTGGATGTGTATGTATAAGGGCTGGTAGAATGTTCGAACCTACATCTTTCCGAGTATGTGTTTAATATAGGCCTAGTATTCGCCTTAGTGTGATATACTACTAAGACATATATATGTTGTTTATTTCTTGTATGTAAGATGTATATGGAGATACTTTTTACTTCATTATTTGAGTGTGTGTGTGTGTGTGTGTGGGAAGTATAGTAAGGAAGGATATTTACTTTTTACTGCAGAAATTTTGGTCCACATGAGTCATTGGCATAATGCTCAATGACAGTCATTCACTTGTCGAGACGTTTTGCTTAGGTTTGCGAGTGATGGACGAGATCTATGTATGTTTTACGTAATGCGATAGCTTGGTAGATATATTCTGTAGCGAAATAGTAATTCGTAAGGGTAGTATGGATTCCCGCGCAGGCTGTCGTATTAGGTGAATGTGATCTGGTCGGGTGGTGGGGAACAAATGTCTTGTCTTGGACACGAGCCTCTCCTAGCGGTAATGTTGTAACTAGTCTCCCCCTCCCCTTCCCAGCGCATTCAACTCCTTTGCAAGTTGTTCGGCCGTAACGTACGTTTACCATTCGAGAGATCTAAACTCTCGAGAGATTTGCTAGAGATGTGGATGCGATTTCTCATGTTTTTAAACTAATCTATATATTGACCTGCTTTTATTCATTGGTTGACTGGTTTGTTGGAGTATCATTTTTGTATGGCCTATCAGTACAGTAGTAGCGAAGTCTGAAATGTGTGATTGGTACATTATAGTGGTTTTTGTGTTGACTGTAGGAGGAGTTTTTTGACGGAATAGCTATGTGTCTGAGTGTGACATATCTGTACGGCTCTTAAATAGAAGGGCAGGCGGTATGATGATAAGTATATAAGGTCAATATATAAATATATGGCTTCAATATTATGTTGGTCAGTCTGATAATATGAATTGTATGTAGGCTCATCATTGGTAGAGGTGTTTTAGAATGTGTGTACTGTATGACCTCTCTGCATGGTTGTTATATGTAGCTTATCGTTGGAAATATGTTTTGTTATAATGTCTGATTAGTACTTTTTTTGTTGTTTTGGTCTCTTGGAATAGCTAAAATGGCTGGACTAACATGATGGTATTGTCTGACAGTGTGGGATGCTTGTAAGGTTGGTATTTTTATGGCTAGTACATATTAATGACATAACCTGTTGGTATGACTTTGATTTACAGTTAGTTTATTGTATGGTTTGTATAGCCATTATGTTGATTGGTATTACCTGATCATATGTTAGGTTGTTTGAGCAGTATGACAATGAAGTAGCTTTGATAATGTGGGGAGAATCGTTTAATTGTTTAATTAGTTTGTAAGAGCAGAACGGTTCGATGGGATGTTTAGTTAGTATGAGAGGGGCAGAATGCTTAGCTGGTATTCTTGGTTAGTATGATTAGATAGTATGATATGGTATCTGGGAATTAATTAAGACTGTATGTATGTCATAGATGGTTAAGTTATTAGTAATGATCTTATGATGTCATGGTTGTAGCTTATGATTGGAATATTTTATTTATTTGGCTGCTTGTATGGCTTGTTTATATGTGTAATTGGTGAAGTTAGATAGGTTGAAATGGCAGTCAATGTAGTTGACTGTTATGATTGATTAGTAAGTCTGTGTATGGTGGTTGATATTGCCTGTATCGTTAAAAGCACAAATGAGGTATGCTTGGGGTTAGAGTGAATGATATGGTTTTGGATTGTATGTTTTGGTTGATATGGATACCTGCTGTGGTGGTTCGGTGATATAATTAGATGGGATAGTATCTAAGTATGCTGGGTTGTATGGCTTTCGACGATGCGTGGCTGAGGCAAGCTAATGTCATGGTGAAAGGTATCAATCTGTTTCGGCACTAAGTACCAATTGGTTATTTATATGGTTGTTAAGTATGCTGGAGGTATGTTATCTGGTCTGCTATAGTTGGTAGGCTAAATTGATGTTGTAGGGTGTTATGAAATGAGTCGGTTTTTGTGTTGCATATTGTTCCGGTTCTCTTATGGCAGACCACCAACATTATTCACAGCAACTTCTATCTAGAATTGGGGGTTTGATAAACTCCAATAATTGCCTCAGAATAACTCTAGGAATAACCCACAGTTTTATATAATCATCCATGCTGTTAACACAATCTCCTTGAACACATTTAGCAAGTAATTCCTGACTAACAGTATTGCTGAAGGAAAGTTATGTAATAACAAGATGAATACTCGTCGCGGCCTACTGATTCATGAGACAGCCTCACCTAGCGGTTACGAAGGGTTACACTTACCACTGTGTAACTCAGGTGAATAGCTCAGCAGACTTCAGGGACCCCGCCGATCTGCGATGTCTTCTGATCGCTCTTAGTCGGCGCAGTGTCTGGGGATGTGTGTCCTCGCAACTCCTTCTATTTATATTCGCTCTCCTGTGACGGCCTTCTCCATGCCGACCCCTAGTTAACTCTGGTAATCCAAACACTGCTTGCCGCAGCTGTCTGCTTGCTCTGGCACCGTCCTTCCCTATTTGACTTCGGTGCCCATGGTACATCCACAACATGGCCTCCTTTCTTTGGAAAATGCGATCGTTCTCGATAGCAGTGGAATAGTGTCGTGGTTTGGATGCATCATTAGGGGTCGGAGTCTTGCAGGAGGAGGTGCCAACAGGTACGAGTGTGGACTGCCCGCTATGGGATAATGAGGCAGAGTCCTTCTTCCACGTGTCTGCGGTAGCTGCGTGTTATGTTGCAGTGGTGAACTAAAGTTTATTAGAATATCCTCGCACAGTTTTCACTTACTTTCCCCATAAATGCCACATGGGTCTGTATTTTTATTTGTTTAGGCTATATGAAATTTCCTACAAATAATTTGTTATTATTAATATGTTTAAATACTTGTGATTCAATACCTGAGTTAATGGACTCAATTTTGATCATGTTGTCTTAGTTCCACATGGTAAATACCCCTATATTTACTCTCTCTTAATTAAAGATTTTTGTTTTACTAAAATAATTACATGAACTTGACTCATTGTTCTCACTCATACTTTAAAGTCTAATTTTTCACAATGTTTATTATCTACCGTAATTTGCATACATTTTGACATATTTATTTGAGGATTATATATTACAACTGTGTTGTATAAACTATTGAAATTATTTTACATGCTATTGCATTAGTAAATTTTCTTTTTGCGACATTGATAATATTTTTGTTCCAATAGCTTTAATAAATTGCGTGGTAGTTTTTTTTTTATGTAATATTAAATATTCTGTGGTATTTAATGACTAGTAATCTTCGTTTCTTTGTGTCACCACATGAGAAACGGAGTGCGGTTGGCGCCCTTTGACCCCAATAAACATTTTAGGGTGCCGACCACCGGGAATAAGGATGAGCATTGGTCTAGTGCGCGTACATTATGTTGTGACATGCCACAACAGCATTCTGCTTAATTATGTTTGTACTATATTATCATTCTATAGCGTATATTCTATTTCTGGATTTAGCTTTATATACATGAATTACATTACCCTAATAACATATTAAATTTCCTTTGACTAAAGTTTGACAATCTTCCGTTTTGCTATTACATTCCCTTAGTTATATAGCCTATTATCCTATCTAATGTACATACATGATTGATTTGGAATTTTCCCGGGGCAATTCACTTTAAAACTGAAGACGTGGTACTTTCTGCTGCGCAGTTAGTGCTGCGCTCTGTTAGGGGAGTTGCTACATCGTGCGCTAAAAGGTGTAGCTGGCAGTTTTCTTGCTGCTTCACGCCATAGCTCTACCACCTGACTTGTAACGTCACTGTGGACATATTGACTTGCAACTTGAGTTCTATAGTAATTTTCTCAACGTTGACAAGATCTTTTGCTAACTGGTCGCGTGTTATTGTCTGTATTGGCAGGTGATTTTGTTGACAGTGCAAATATATGTTAAGGTTTATTGTTCATGACTGTTTGGTGTTTGTATTGTCTTGTGTTACGTGGTATGGTTCATGCATTGTGAATTTCATTATTTACTAAATTTTCTACGCACTACAAAATGTAATTGTCTCCTCAAGGCAACAAGCACACAGCTATAAAGTAAATGGAGAGTAACTTTCGCAATAAAATTCAGTTTGGAGCTGAAAAGTAGTTCCAGTGTGAAGGCATGCATTAAATGATATAAGCAAAAGCGTTCTAAGATACGTGTATTTTACTTTAACATGGAGCGCTGGTGTGGCGTCTCGCGACAAATGCAATGCTGCAGTTCCTATCCTGCTTCGTCCACAAGGTTGAACATTTTTTTACCGCGCATCAGCTAGTCGTATTCAATGTCCCTTGCTTTCAGACGCAGTAAATGATTTTTATTCTGCTCTGCACGACTGAATATTTCTGCTGTTAGTTTTTGCTGTACAAATACTTTAGTTAAAAATTTGCTATATGTTACTATTCCAGTTAGTATTTTGAGTTCTAAAAAGAGCAGTGCCCCTAGCGGCCAACTCTAGAACTAAGATGGCAGTGGAGCCAATGCGACAAATTGAACAATGGCGAGAAACCAATGACAAACAAAAATACCGATATGGTGGCCTCCAAGTAAATGTAAACAAATATGGCCGCCTTCAGTAACATGCAAACAAATTACAAACGAGAAAAATTCACGATGGCAGTGTGGAGCGCAAGCAACAGATGTGATAGATAAATGACAAACGAATGGAAGAGAAAGAAAGGAGTGAAAGAATGCAAAAGAATAAAAATGGTAACACTCAGAGAAACCCCTCGGAATAATAGAGAATGAAAAAATGACATACGGGTTACCAATATGGCGAACCAAGATGGCGGTGTACCAGCTACTAACATAGTAGAATCCAACATGGTGATCGCGTGACCGGATTGGCAGAGCAGGAAGCCCGCGAATCCAACATGGCGGTTGGCTCCCCTGGCGCCACAGCCAACATCCGTCTGTGCCCGTATGCCCATACTCCTTCTACTGACCTTGAATAAACTAGTTTCAATAAAGTCAATACGACTTTTGGTGATAAGGGTTAGGTAATTTGAAAAGTTTATTTTGAGTTTCCATTGGCTAGAGCGCAGAATTATCATGTGAAAATCTATTCTTAAATACATATCGGTTACGGGCTATGAAGAATGGGCAATATCGTGTTTTAACAGTTATCTGAAAAAATCTTACACTAATAAATCAGTAAATACTAATTTGGAAATAGAGACTTTGGCAATTGTTGCTGCTGTTAGGACTTCCTTAGATAAAGCGCGTTACGAAATAATGAGCTAGCCACTTTATGAAAAACCAAATTAAACATAACGGCAGAATATTCACCAGAAATTGCTTTACCACTAAATTACAAGTGCGCAAAGGGAAAACGTATTAATTTCCACTTAAGTGAAATTAACGAGAAATTAATATATGAAAACAGATTTATTTTTGCGTATTATTGGAAAATTTCACATTGGTGTTATCATTGTGCATGTTATAAACATAAAAATACATCCTTATTAATTCCGTGGCCTACCACAGAGAAATTTGTGTGCCGGAGGTCTAGAAGTGCGAGATCGCTAAGGTCGAGCCATCCAGGAATATTACATGACATCACAGCCCCTACGTGCAAATCTTTGAAAAAATCTTTATCCAGACGACTCACTTTTATGTGATATAGTAGTGAACCTGTCATTCCGTGGTGTAGAAATAAAGACAATGATTATTAAAATACACGTTTAAACTTTTTCCACTGTAGAAACAATATGTTCGAGACAGAAATAGAAAAAGAAAGTTGTCTTTAAACACGGAAAGTAACTTAAAAGCTATTCAGAAATAGAAATCACTAAACATTTATATTAAAAATCTGCTCACTCTTTTGTGGCCTAGTAAGATTGCAGCCATAATGTTTGAATACAAGTTGTTCACAAGCCCCGGTTTAAATAAATAAGCCAATACTTCACTGTTGCATGAAGAGAAAAAAAGGGGGAGGGGGACATACTTGGCATTTAAGGGCCGTAATTATAAACGCTTTCGAATGTCAACCAACCTCCCTCCACCAAAATTGATGTTTTTGTGGGGCGACTGAAAAGTATGCATTCAGAATGGTTGCCATTCCGGAAATTTTGCATCCATACATGCGCCGAAAAATCCGGAATGGTAACAGTTCTGATTTTATTAGCAAAGCATTTCATTGCGTTACTGAATCCTGAATAATGTCCAGTGTAGGAATGGTTATCATTCCGGATTTTTGTATCGACATTAACATCCCAAATATCCTGAAAAATGCTAACAGTAGGAGTGTTTACAATTCCGGTATGTGTGTTTTTTAGTTGTCATCCGCAAAAGCCTGAAAACTGTCACAGCCTGAATGGTAACCATTCAGGACTCAAGTGTGAAAATATGTTGACAATATTACAGTAATATTAGAAATAGTACAAAATATGATAAAGTGCAAAACGCACGCACATTATTTCTCAATGCATATATATTACGACAATCATTCGTGGGGAAACTCCAAGCTTCGCTGACGCAAAAATAATACAGATTGGTTACAATTTAGGCAGTGGACAGTTTCCAGGCTTTTGTGGATGACAACTAAAAAACACGTATACCCGAAACTGTAAACATTCCGACTGTGGGCAATATTCAGGATATTTGGGATGTGAATGTCGATACAAAAATCCGGATGGTAACCATTCCTACAATGGATACTTTTCAGGATTCAGTAACGCAATGAAATGCTTTGCTAATCAAATGTGACAGGTTACCATTCCGGATTTTCCAGCGCAAGTACGGATGCAAAATTTCAGGAATGGTAACCATTCCTAATGGATACTTCCCCCCCCCCCCCCCCCACCGTTTTTGTTGATTATAGTCCATAGTCATCTACCAGAGGACGGTTAACCGCCGGCAAATAAATGTCCTCCACCTTTCTGGCGGATGAGGTCTAGCGGCCAACCAGCGGTCAACCAGTATCCAGTTGCGTCAAAATGGCGCGGGATCTAGACGAATTTAGACAGTATATGGATGAAATAATTAATTTTTATGACGAAGTTACAGATTTCAATTTGAATGGGGCTGAGTATTCACACATTCATGTTAAGAGAATTAATTTATCGAACTGAAACACTACATAAAAACCTATATTTTAATTTTCCATAGAGTTTCGTTTTTCAGACGTAACTAGTAATTCGTATACAACAGTAATAGTTACACTTTACGTAATAGGTAGCACTAAAATTATTAAATTATATTTATTACTTTAGATTGTTATTTGTTCTAGTATATAAGTATAAATTATTTAAATGAATACTCTATAATTCATAAAAAATAGAAAGATTAACAGAATGTCTAGATTTAAAAAATGAATTACTTTTCCTTAACTTTAAGCATATAACCCGAGTATAATAATATTTTTACGAAGTATATTTACAAAATTGTCCTTCCAACTAATTTTTGGAATAACTATGTTATTTCAAGCACTAGAGCTGTTTGTATAGTATTATTAAATACTGCCTTCCCTCACAAACCCCTTTAAAAAATTTCAATTCATGTTTTTTTCATAAACTTTCGCTAACAACACCTTAGAAATGGCTATTTCAAATATACCTATTTATTAATTAGCTGGCAGTATTTAAAATTCTACATGCTCTCTCGGTCGAACTGAGACGACCAAAGAGCTTCTTTATCAAATGAAACAGAATCGCCTTCTCTTTCAGACTGTAGGGTATTACTAATTTTTCTCGACATCTCAAAAAAATTACAGAAACACTGTTCCAAACCTGCTTCTCTAATAACAAATTCAAAGTGAAAACACAATATAAATAAAATTTGCAGGCAAACATGCGACAAAACATACACGATTTACATGGGTATTTTCCTAACAATGCCTTGATAGTACTTCGACCATGGTTCAACCACAAAAATATTGGCTAGGTTGTCAAATTTCGAAGTGGAGAGGCATCCACATCCCATTCGTCTAGCAGTCTGCTGGTTGGCAACTATAATGTATGAAGGATGGAGGACCGCCAGCAAGGCGCCGAACGAATGTCTGCCAACAACTTGCCGGCTGACCGCTGGATGTGTTTATAATAACGGCCCTAATACATCTATAACCGTACGGCGGAGACCGTCAACAAGGTGTCAGAATGTCTCCTAGAGTATAGCTCTAACAAGTGTACTAAGGCCATGTTCCAACTGGCACTTTTCGTTTTCAAAATAGTCACGCGACTCATTTCGTCTACAAAATCTATGAAGTATTGGGAAAACTGCATGAAAATTTACGCAAAAGTACTCAACATGAAAATATGTACAATATCGTTATGATTACTTTGATTTTACTTACAAACTACAAATTGCCAAATCTTTGTGCTGCACGCTGGTGATGTTTTGGCCCGGCGCTACAGAAATTAACTTTTCACAGCACTTGGTAATGAAGCATGCATGCTCGGCGTCTGCGCAACAAGTAGCAGCATGGCGCTCGGAACAACTGAGGCATGTAGTTCATTCACCTGCTTCGCGGCTGTATGGAGCGCTGGTATCACCCCTCCCTGCCAGTCGGAGGTTCGTCGTCACCTGCGCGGAAAGTCAGCGCACAGTTACAACTGACGATTGTGTGACGCAGTGTCTCCTTTATTTGGACATTTTTTAAGAAAACGGCTGGGATTGCCAGTCCGTTCGAAGATCCCTCTACTGCATAATTAACTTTGAATTCCCCCACTGCCAAGTGTTAACGATGGCAGTTCTTTAAATGGGCAAATACGCCCTGATTGGCTGTATTATTTGAAGGGTTAAATAATGTAATATTATTGGAGTTTTAATAATGTTCACCCATCTAATAATAAATAGAATTGAGACTGTATAAATACTGGGAACAAATGGCCATTCGAGGTCAGACAATCGGCCTCGCGGGAGCATCAATCACCATAAGTTATGTAAACTTAATATTATCTCTCTACTAAATGTTAGGCTCTTCAAGCAGTATGTCATTACGTCATTTTGATGCAAGGCTAGATGCCCAAAGTGGTGGAAATTTTCCAAGTATAAATATGCTTACAAATATAAATCTGATTGAAATCTGTAAAAGATAACTTAAAGTTTTCAAGTATGTGTTCTAGGCAGTTGCTTGGGTGTAGAGACCTGAAGATTTTCAAATTGTAATTTCTCCTAGAAAGTTAAGGCTCTCTACTTGCGAGCAGTTGCTTTGGTCAATGGACGAGAGGAGAAAATTAATGTTTTGCAAAGTATTTGAATAAAGGGCAGGTCAGTCAACTCAGCCTGGAGTTTTTAAAAAACTTTTAAGTATGTTTCACTGTTGCCATATTTTATATAATTTGCAAGGAATGCAAAATGATATGTGAATTTAAGTATGAAATTTGATTGCAAGTGGAAATGGCATTTTCAAAATGGGTTGTTGTGAAACACATGTAAATTGGGTCACAAGGAAATAATTTGAATCCAAGTTATGTTTTGAGTAGCCTTTGGTTGTCCGTTTAGCCAAAGAATAAATAGTCACTTTGAAAAGAAATTATATAATTTCCTTGTTGAAGATTTCTCTGGTAATATAAAGGCGTTATTTTAGAATGGTTTTTGGAGTGCTTGGTAGCCAGTGTTCAAATATTGCTGATCATGAATGTTGCCTTTTACTATGTTTTTAGTGAAATGTAGATTGGCTTGTATTTTTAACCAAATATTTTATATAGGTAGAGTTCTTTGAAATTATATGCACCTGAATTATCCCAGTAATTGGAAATTAGTATGAAATTGCTGCATTATGGCAGAAAATATTGTCGAAATTATTTTCCTTGGAGATTTTGTAAAGATAAACACATATATCAAATTTCGCATTACTCCTTAAAATGTTTTAAAGGGAGTGATAATGTTTAAAGAAAAGGTTGATGTTTGCTGAAAACCAGACTAATTTGAATTTAATAAAAGAAAGTTTTTCCATACTTCATGTTTTGAACTTTTCACATACTGATGATACTCCTGCCCTACTTGAGAAAAATTCTTTCGTCGGTATTTTGGCCATTGGTTCTTAAATGCTGAGATCATTTTGGGATTGGGGTAATTCCAGCCTTGCTACATCTTTGGGTCAAGAACAGCGCAAGGGTCTGAGTATTTTTGTAATTTGCGTTTTGTGTTTTGTTAGTTTCGAAGCTGACAAATTAGGAAATATGAATTACCAAATATACTAGTTTTGTTTGAAACGTTTAAAACACACGTATACGAGTTTATTAAAATAAATAAATGTGCATTGTACTCAAAATATTTATTTTACAAAACAAGTTACTGAAATATTCTTGAAATACGTATTTTATTATAAAACAACATTTAAGTAAACATTTAATATTTGTATCGGTTTTATTTCGTGTTTTAATGTTAAACGGCCTCCTAACCACTTTCGAGAATAATTAGTGATTATTTTAAGACTTCGCGCCCTTTTAATTCTGCAATGATAGTATCACCAAAGTAATAGCAGCATGGCGTGTTAAACAGTTGAATGTCCTGGTGTCCCGAATAAATCTTCAAAAATGCCAAATACCAAAGATAAACAAAGCTCGAAATGAATTATAACACAGCCTAAGTGAGATTGGTCGTTGGCATCTGGCGAGCAGGCATCTCATCCCAGAGGTGTTTCATGAGATCGAGGTCGCGCCTATGGGTTGGCCAATCCATTTCCGGAATCCTATTGTCCACAAACCACTCACGAACCTAGCATGCTGTGTGGCTCGGGGCATTGTAGTGCTGGAACAAACAGTAAATCAACTGCGAACAGGTTTTCTACAGTAGACAACACGCGGGCTGTCTTAATGCCCTTAATAATTTCCGCAGTAAACGTCACTGTTACCGCATCTACGCCGAATTTTGCCGTGCGTACTATTTATTTTGTGATTTTTTACAAAAGTTTTTGTCATTGAAGAGAAATATGTATTTTTTTTTTAAATACATATGTACCTAAAATTTACAAATGCCGTGTTCCCAACACAATTTGAAGCACGCGACTACAAGGAACAGACCTTGCGTTGTCTGGCGCGGTGTTGCATGTACTGTACTGATCAACATTTTAAGACCACTGTGAAAAACCATGGAACTGCACGTCGAACCTAAACTTTATCCGCAACAGTCGTTTCAAATTTTTTCTATCTTTTAGGCATAATAACATATTCCTCAAATTCCATTGGGTTAAGCTATGCAGTTTAGATGTCACGAATTTTGCAATATTGTAATGTAGCGCCAGAATAGCTGCACTTTCCTAAATAAAAAATATTCGTGTGTTACAAGTTGTTGCAGATATTATCACAAATATTTTTAGGTAAATGTAGTAATATATGTGGTAATTTTTGAATTGTAATCACAATTCCTCAAAAATGGTGTAATGTTTTGTTGCACCTTTTACCTGTTCATAAAATTCGTGAAAAAAAAAAAATTCATTATTATTTGAAAATATTTTACTAGGCTGTCGAGTGAGCCATCGGAGCCGGCGTTGTACCTAGAGGTAGAGCAGACGTGGAACTACATGTTTTAGAACACAGTGAAAGTTTTGGAAAATATGGCATGCTTCACAAATAAAAGTGTGCATACCTGCATTTGCTAAGTGTATTTCTGTCATGTTTACATTCATTGCAACATTAGGTTCCACAATCTTTTCCAGCGTATCACGAGTCCCTCAACACACTAATTCGTCTCATTACATATCATCCTTACATTAAACGCAGTTAGCACACATTAAAGAGGATGTTGAATTGTTCAGTTAGTTCAATAAATTATCTCTCGAGATTGCCTAGAAGAAGAATTCAATTCTAGGAACTGTAAATATAAATTATTAGTTAAATGCTGTAATTTTCATTTTTTAACACTCGTCTTATTTTTGGGGATCGAGCTATGATGCATTAGTTTAGTAATAAACGTAGTATGTTCTGCAATAATTACAAGATTTATGTGGACAATAATATTGTGTATGCCGTTTTAATTGAAGTAAAGATGACCTATTGATGGTTAAAACGTTTACTAACGAATGTAGGTTGGTTTAGGTTACGATTGTAGGTTCGTTTTAAAATATATTGTAGGTTAGTTTTAAAATATCAGGTTATGATTTTAGGTTAAGCCGTGTCCGAAATCACAAATTGGTTAATATATAGTACGTAATTTCGTAAGTTCCTATACGGATGTTGTTGACAGTCACTTCTTTAGCACTCGCAGCACCGCAATTTTACATTTACAGTGGAAATAATTATTATATAGATTTAATGCTTAAGATAGAAACAAAATTGCCACAATCATCACTGGAATGTTGCGAATATGTAAGTAAATACAAAAATAATAAGCTATGCAATAATGACTGTAATTTTTTTTGTGCGAAATGTATAAACAAAGCAAAACACTTACTTGCTTTTTAAAACACGTCTAATTTATTTTATGAACAAGTATTTGTTTACAAGAAAAACATTTTAACTACGTATTCGCGTATGTGTTTTGAAGGTCGGAACCAAATGGAGCTGAATTTGTCATTTGTTATTTTTGTCAAAATCCGTTAGGTACAAAATACGAAATACCAAATTACCAAAAGGTCACAATATTTGTATACAAAATAGACACGTGATCATTTTGCCGGCAAATTATGTCATTTCAGACACGACCTTGGTTTTAAACACGTGTTAGGATATTATTGTATGTTGCGTAGTTTCAATATGTTACATTATGATGTTTGAGTTCAATACTAATTTCACAGTATGAGATGTGGATGAGTTAGCCTAAGTGCATTCCAACGAGGTTTGTAATGTTTGTTTTTTGATACAGTACACTTTCGTGAAACGATATAAACTGTTGAGTCAGTATTTGACATTTACCGTACTACTGTTACACCATTTTCTCTTATTTTAGGTCCTACAAAACATTGCAGACAACATTCCGGTCTTTTGAAACATTCAAATAACTTCTTCCACATGGTCATAAACGCCGTCTGAATAACAATTGTCATTTGTTAAAATCACGTGCCCAAAATTACTTTTTGTTTAGTCAGGGAACACAGCCTTCCGTTTGGGGTGCGTAGAAATGGACGATATTCAGGCGTGTTCGACGAACTCCTGTCTGTGGCTTTTCATTTGTATCTGATAATGCGACAAGCAGGCTGCCAGGCGGGATACGATAGGCTGTTCACGGTAAAATGAGTACTTTTGAAAGCGCTGCTTAAGATCTACTTGTAAATACTTTCCTTATTACTCCGTCCTGTGTGAAATTAACGTTGTCATGGGCCTCATCACATTATTCATGCGTCGGTCAAATGAAACTGTGAAATTATTACTAAAGTAAATACTTTACATATCTACACAGTTTTACACTTCGATGCATTAAAAAAGCAGAAAGAGAAATTAATAATTTTAAGTTATCAGAAATGGTTACCTAACAATTTCTATTCGCGCCTCGGGTGACTCGATGTTACCGTACAGTCGGCGCTAAAGAGTGGGAAATTTTGAGTGGGAGTGGGGGGGGGGTAGATGTGCACGGCACTTAAGACGAGAGATAGTACACCACCCAAGTCGTGAACAACACTAGCAATCAGAACGCAGCGTATCGTTCGAGCTAGCGACCTATTTCAGCCAAGTCTTAAAATATAATAAATTAATCATGACGGCGACTTCTTCCTTTAATTGAATGTTTAAACTGTAAAGATACTTTTATGTTATAGAAACACATATAAGCCGGGAAAGTGGGTGGCACCTTGTCAATAATAGAGGGTGTTGTGGGCATTATAGCTGCGCAGTAGTCAGATAGCTAGTTCCAACACTGAACAGCTTTACTGCCACCGTAATTGTCAAAAGCACGTGATTTGGACCCGTGGTCACCACACAGTTAGCATAAACACTTGCTTTGAAATGTTTGTGCAACTGCTATAGGAGAGTTTTAATGCAATTGCAATAGATTCAAACAAAATTCTTTTTAATAATTGCACAAAAGAAGGGTGTATCGGGAGGCCAGACGTGATACGGCGTACAAGACACGTGCAGTTTAACGACGCCACAGAGAGATCATAGTACCTCATGTCTGGGTCGAGCTGAACTGGCCTTCGCATATGACGCGTTTAGCCGGATACACGAAATGTAGTCAATTATGCACTGAAAAATTATATTTGAGGTAAAATTCCCTTACATGTAAGGGAAACTAACTACCTCTACATGTAAGGTAAACTTAGCTCTTAAATTTAGAATTAATATACATAACAAGTAATATTCCCTAATCGTACGGAAAAAGTATCCGACGAAAGTTTGAAAAAAAGGGGGGGGGGGGAGAAATCCCATACAAGTAAAGGAAAATTAACTATATTGTATAATAGAATTATGTTTAATAACACCCCGCAGTATTAGTAATGTTACTTTTTTTATCACCCATATTCTCTGGCGAGTAGTAACCAAAACCTCAACACTAAAATCCTCGACACCAGCTGGTGGGTGTGCACGAACCATGATCGTTTACCTCGATGGGCCGATGCGCTACCCAGTACACACGACGACGACAGCGTGAGAGTCGCAGCGAATATTAGCGTCGTAAGGGATTATTTCTTCCACACGTTCCCCCACTTAGCTGTTGAGACGATACTGAAGAGATGCACGCGTCGTAAGGTAATTTTCTCATCCATGTATGGGATTTTCCACTACCATGTCCGCGAAATTTACTCCCGTAAGGGAAATGGTCTTTCCTCCACGTGTTTGTGAATATTGCCTTACACTTGTCAGGTAACTTTCCAATTATTTTTTTACAGTATGGTTACTTGCAGCTTTTCCCACGTCCTTCTGAAGTTCTATCTCCAGGCCATTCCTCCATCTCATGCAAACACTAGTCTAGAAAATTATACTAAAGGGACTATGCACTGCATCCGTGCTCCCTTAGTTTATTAATATTTTGCATGAGAACTATTACTTACTACACTCTAAATCTGAATCTCTGACAGTTTCGCTATTTAAATTAGTTAATAGTATCTAACTGATTCAAAAGTCACGTCAGTGAACTTAACTGATGAATCAGTGAAAAATGCCCATTTTCGTTCATTTATTGATTCAGTAATATTTTCCACTGTTTCACTGATTCATCAGTCATTTTTTCGTTGTTTTTCAGTGATTTGTTTTCCGAATGATGTATGAGTTAAACAGAGTGTCAAATTGGCCGTCAAACAACGAGTGAAGCTAGCCTTTAAACAGCGTGTATAAAATGAAATAACAACGCCTAAGCTAATAAAACAAAAACAAAATACTTTATAATACGTGCTTGTATTTCAAAACGCCATTTTGTGAGTAAACTAGAACACTCGGTCTTTCATTCCGTTTTTACGTTTCTCACTTCGTTGATGCCACGTAATCATCACAGATCTCAGTTTGAAAGTTAAACTACATGAAATGTGGCGAAGAGAATGCACTCATATGTAATATACTTTTTAAAAATCCTAACTGTACCAACCAAACCGAAAACAAAAAGTAAGGACATACAACTTAAAGTTACCCTTTCGATGAGAAACTATAAAGTATACATTTTCATTATTATCGTCAACTCGACTTGGTCGCTCAGAAACTTGGCTTCGTAGCGCTGATGGCAAGGTAGCGGCACGAAAGCGAAGTGAAAGGGGTTTGTGAGTTCAATCTTGGCCACCTGCAAAATCCTTAGCCCTGCCTCCATAGCTCAGGTGTAGCGCGGGGGGGGGGGGGGGGGGAGGCGACTTGTAGTCGAGGGGCAGCGGGTTTGCGCCCTGGCCACTCCGCGGCAGATCTTCAGTTCGCTTGTCGGCTGGTCGCGTGCACGAGGACTGGGAAGTTGTCAGCAAGTAGTCGGTATAACTCGAGCTCGTCATGGTGACAACTACAAACGGCACTTAACAACTATGGCGAAAAACGATCAAGATGGAAAGGTAACTGTCTACAAGTGAACTGGACAGGGTGTGTGAGTTAAATCCCGGCCACATGCGGGAAGTTTTTTACTTTACGGTGAATTACGCAGTATAAATTGTAAATTATTATAGATATGTTTATTTCTCGTAATTATTTAACTAAATTAAAAAAAAAAAAACGTTTTTTAATTCGCCGATGCAGTTGGCCGTCACATAACCAATTAGTAAAATGTTTCATTCTGCTAATTCAATTGGTGAAAATTTTTTCACTGAAACAATGAGTGGTTTTCCATCGATACTGAGTGGAGCCAATGTCGCTTGTTCAAGTAGTTGAATTTCACTGAGAATAAGTGGTTTTCTACTGATTCGAATTCAAAGTGTAGGCGTTACCAACATACAACTAACCTATTTTCTACCTGTTTTTATCCATGTTATTACATATTATATTTTATAGATATAATATACGTGAAATTTTAATCTAAATAAAAATAAAGTACTTTTATGTTACACACAGGTAAAAATTGATTGTGACAGTGGCATGTTTGGGAAACAAAGAAACGTCATACAAATTATACTTTTCGAAAGATTGATTAAAAAACTGTGAAAAAACCGTGACTAGACTATAGAAGAATATAACTCTATTAGTTTCAAACGTTCAGCGTGTATAAGAACACCACACTGTGGACAGCAACTATCGCGTCAGTTGCGATAATTTCCAATTTCGTTTCACATACGGAACAAAAATGCTGCGTTTCACCACTATAGGTGGTTCACAATAAAGTGAGGACTTTTGAAATCAACCTTAGAAAAAAGTCACTGCCCCTGCCTGCATATATTTTAACGGGCTCAGTGAGTAGCATGTTTCCAGTAAAGTTGCTAACGATGGAGGGGAAAGCAATTAACGTCGAATAAAGAGTGTTGAGTAATCATTTGTTATAACTTTAATCATTTCTCTCGCTTTCTGGTTTTTTAATGCATGGAAATGTAAGAATGAGTAGATTAGTACAATATTTACTTTTCTGATAATTTCACATTTTCACTTGGCCGACGCATGAATAATGTGATGAGGCCCATGCCAATGATAATTTTACATAAGGCGAAAGAACACACAGCGTGTATACAAGTAGATCTTAAGCAGGATTTTCAGAAGTGCTCATTTTACCGTGAACAGCCTATATCGGCATGTACTCCTCGACGCGTGCGGCATCGCAAGAGCTTGCATCGTCGACGGTCGATGATGTAAGTGAAGAGATTTGGGCGGCTCTTAACAGCGAGGTCTTGAGAGCCGACGAGGGTGATTGGAGTGAATATGGCGCCTGAGATCCCTGAGAAAACCCGCCGACCAACGGTATCATCCGGCACGATTCCCACTTGCGAAAATCCGATAACCCTGCCGGGATTGAGCCCGGTTCGCCTTGGTGGGGGACGAGCGTGCTAATCGCTCAACCACCGTGGCCCCTCGCGGTCGATGAAGGCAGAGACATAGACGGTGGCATTGTGTTCGCCCTGATTTCGTTTGTCCTAAAGTTGGGCTAAACGAAATTAGAGTAAACGAAGTTAGGTTAAACGAAATTAGAGTAAACGAAGTTAGGCTAAACGAAATTAGAGTAAACGAAGTTAGGTTAAACGAAATTAGAGTAAACGAAGTTAGGCTAAACGAAATTAGAGTAAACGAAGTTAGGTTAAACGAAATTAGGATAAACGCAGTTAGGATATTCGCAATTAGGCCAAACGAAGTTAGGACAAACTCAGTTAGGCGAAATGCAAGTTTAAGATTTTAGGACAAACGCAGTTAGGCTAATCGAAGTTAGGCGAAACGAAACTATGCCAAAAGCAGTTTCTGTCGAGAATATTCAAAAATTGACATTTTAGGGCAAACGAAGTTAGGTTAAACGCAGTTAGGACAAACGAAAATAGATTAAACGAAGTTAGGCTAGACGCATTTAGGATATATGCAGTAGGACAAACGGCATCAGGCCATTCGCTTTTAGGGTAAACGAAGTGTACTCGCATAGACTACACAAGAGAAAGCGGTGCTGATGGGCTCTTGTCATCTCGAAATGAGACGGATATACTTCCGCTAGTCCGTGTCCTTAGACAATTTTTTCCAACACTTCCGCAATCAGTCCGAGAAGTCACAGAGAACTGGACAATACAGAGGGGGAACAGTTGTTTACCCTGCAATCTCAAGCCTCACACGGCACTGGCCAGCAACGTGAGTGTACGTCGTCAGCCAATCAGCACCTGGTCAACAGCTGGCAAGCCCCGCCAATAGGGAACCGTTTGCTTCACGCCGTAGCCAATCAGACGCCAGGAATGTTTTCAGAGCCTCGCGCCACCAGACACTCCAACATGAAAGGAACCTTCATGCCGCGAAGTTCCGCCTCTGAGAACTCGCCTACTCTGTGGAGAAGTCACGTCACACTCTTAAAAACTTTTCCTTGAAAATTTACTACGTGCATCGGTTAAAGAACAGCAGTCGTGAATTCTTCAAGAAACTGTGAACCCAGCCGTTTTCTCGGTAAAGAACTTCATGGTGTTGTGGTGTGGGCAAGCCATTGCTTCAGCGCTGGAGTGAACCCACCCGCACAACTCTAAATAGAGCGAGGTCGCGAAGGCGAGGCACCGCCGCGAAGTTATGGAAACAGATCGGACAGTTTCCGAACAGGACTAGTTTGTAAGGACATAAGATAACGTACAGATATTATTGCTCCAGTCCTCAGCTGGTCACCATCACTGGAGTTCTGATAAAGAATTCCTTCCTTGGCTTAGTGTTGGTTCAGCTTCGTGGAGTTTTAACGAAGTGTGGTCCACTAACTGTCTACCAACCTGCTTTGAATACCCTAAGGGTAATATGATGTTATAGTGTTCTCAATGATGATAATTGTGCCATGTCAGAGACATAGACACGCCTGTGCGATCCTTCAACCACCACCCACATGAGTCCTTTCCCATCGTGACCAGTTGCCAAGGAAGACCCTTGACAAGAGCTCGGAGGTCAGTCCATGCTACTCCTTCCTTTTCATGAAACTTGCGGGTTTCCCCGAAGCCTGGTTTACTCCCAAATGGGAAATAACTGCGTCAAGGCCCGCGTGTAAGACCGGCCCACATCCTCTCCGGCCCACCAAGACTCTTGTCCGTTACCATTAAGTTTTTGGGTCCTTCACCAAGACCCAGAATATTGAGCCCCAACGGTCTGACCGTAAAGGAGTCGACCGACCCTACTCCCATCAGAATCGTCACTATCTGTCGTGACTGCACTCTTCTGAGAGGTCCGTTATGAGGACAGCAGAGCTGTGAGCCCAGGGTCTTGTCTTCCCTTATTTCAGCACGCAGAGAACGAGCAAGCTGGTAGGGTTCGAGCCGCCGTAATCGCAGTGTATTCAGCCTGCGGCGACGAGACAGGTAACGTCGTTCCTGTAGGGTCAACGATGGACTTACACTAGATATATACTTGGACCTTAAGGGCATCGCCTACCTGGTGATTGAAACCCGCTGCAGAGTGTTTGAAATCCGCGTTTTTTAACGGTACCATTAAACGTGTCCCTGTGATATCGACTTGCGAAGATAAACCTAACTGCAGACTAGGTACTTACAATATTCTCAATACATAATGTGCATTATAAGTGCTATTCCCATCCCTCCAATATATCTAAAAACGCCTCTTTCACACAGCATGTCGCATAATATACAGGTTGGAAACATGAGAAACTATTATAGGGACTTGCATTGAACATTGCTATCGACTTTTCACCGATAAAATGATAGGGTCACCGCGTAAAGTTCCATAGCTACACGCCGCACAACGGAAACACTGCACGCCAGTTCAGCGCCTTGCGCGTATGAGCGAAAGGGCATCAAGCGCGCGTGTCAGTGTCGTCCTTATCACCCAGCGCTTCCCTGCCTCAACCGCGCTAAAAATCGCCAAGTAGGCGGCGGTCTTAAGTAACGTAATTAAATAGATAATGTAGACGCTTGCAGAGTAGGTTAAATTTAATTAATACGCTCCCCCAGTGCAATATAAAGCATTGAATGTAATGTAATAAGTAGTACGGGTTATACTGCAACAGATATTTACAGATTTAAATATATTTTACTTTGAAATGCCTTACTGAGTTCTGCCTATGAGTTACGCATTCCCCTAACAGACTGTTCGGCTAGCGTCTATGGCGAAGCCGGAAATACGCTCTTTCGAAAAATTGCAGCTCTGTGACCACACACTTATGCCCGGTGGCACCATCGTGGTTCGAAATTCGATCCGAGATCGGATCTAAGATCGAAACAGAAAACTGTTGCACCATGAGAGTTCAGCTTTGGACTGGAGATCGAAATGAAGTTCATTTCGAACCGCCGTAACTGGAGGTTCGAAACCTCGATCCGAGATCAGCAGCCATCGTCAACAAATGTAGTTTGAAAATACGCCAACAGATAGAAATACGTGCGATTGTTTTCTTGGGAAATTAAAACAACATTATACGCACTTGAATATAATTAAGTAAAATTCGTACAACAATAATCCACACAAACAGATTAAACATCGCACATATAGCTATGTCTAAAGTGAAAAATACGCCTAGTTCCATGACGTCATACATTACGAACCAAGAGCAAAATTTGTCTCATACTTAATCTCGATCTCTCACCAAGATCGACTAATCGGAGATGCAGGATCAAGAAATTTCGTTGGTGCAACAATTTTACATTGGAACGAAGATCAAACTGGATACTGATTCGGAAATAGGATCATTCGATCTGGGATCGGGGAAGATGTTGGTGCAACCGGGCATTTGACAGAGCTGTGATTGCTTCAGTTCAGTTCGCAAATAAAACATATACACACAAATAGTCGCTAGGACATTCCGTGGGATTGATAGCTTATTGTTAAAAATATTTTAAACTGACTTTGTTTGTATATTAATTAAAAGTTTAGATTTTATAACAATCAACACTTTCATACGAATATAAAGATAAAGCCAAAGCAATGTTAATTTTACGTATTTCAAAAACATAAAAATAAGACGAACAGTAGATCGTAAGAGCGGCTTCCAAAATGTCATGACCAGCATAGCCTTCTATTTCAGAACGCCTTCTGTAAATCTTCTAGTCTGTTTATTAGCGGTTAACTAAGCGAGCGTATGTAAAAAATGGTTAATTTTAATTACGCAGTTGTGTCACTGTGTGTGAGCGGTATCGGCCAAGAACACTTCGTGATGCCACGGGTTGTTCGTACCCTACATTTGAAGCTACACTTGAAATGAATAGGTTCCGTATTTTGTAATACAGAGATCATTTAGATTTTTTCACTCTAATTTTTTACCACATTTTCGAGATTTTACACTACATGTCTATAAAAATTTCACATAAAATATAAAATATTTAAAAGCTGTGCTCGGAGAATTCTAAATACCCGCTAGACCCAACTACATACCCGCTAGGCCCCAACTACATACCCGCTAGACCCCAACTACATACCCGCTAGACCCCAACTACATACCCGCTAGACCCCAACTATATACCTGCTAGACCCCAACTACACAGCCGCTAGACTCCAACTACATACCCGCTAGACCCCAACTACATACCTGCTAGACCCCAACTACATACCTGCTAGACCACAACTACATACCTGCTAGACCCCAACTATATACCTGCTAGACCCCAACTACATACCCGCTAAACCCCAACTACATACCCCCTAGACCCCACTACATACCTGCTAGACCCCAACTACATACCTGCTAGACCCCAACTACATACCCGCTAGACCCCAACTACATACCTGCTAGACCCCAACTATATACCTGCTAGACCCCAACTACATACCCGATAGACCCCAACTACATACCCATTAGACCCCAACTACATACCTGCTAGACCCCAACTACATACCTGCTAGACCCCAACTACATACCTGCTAGACCCCAACTAAATACCTGCTAGACCCCAACTACATACCTGCTAGACCCCAACTACATACCTGCTAGACCCCAACTACATACCTGCTAGACCCCAACTACATACCTGCTAGACTCCAACTACATACCCGCTTGACCCCAACTACATACCTGCTAGACCCCAACTACATACCTGCTAGACCCCAACTATATACCTGCTAGACCCCAACTACATACCCACTAGACCCCAACTACATACCTGCTAGACCCCAACTACATACCTGCTAGACCCCAACTACATACCTGCTAGACCCCAACTACATACCTGCTAGACCCCAACTACATACCTGCTAGACCCCAACTACATTCCCCCTAGACCCCAACTACATACCCACTAGACCCCAACTACATACCTGCTAGACCCCAACTACATACCTTCTAGACTCCAACTACATACCTGCTAGACCCCAACTACATACCCGCTAGACCCCAACTACATACCCGCTAGACCCCAACTACATACCTGCTAGACCCCAACTACATACCTGCTAGACCCAACTACATACCCGATAGACCCCAACTACATACCTGGCTGACCCCAACTACATACCTTCTAGACTCCAACTACATACCTGCTAGACCCCAACTACATACCCTCTAGACCCCAACTACATACCCGCTAGACCCCAACTACATACCTGCTAGACCCCAACTACATACCTGCTAGACCCAACTACATACCCGATAGACCCCAACTACATACCTGCTAGACCCCAACTACATACCTGCTAGACCCCAACTACATACCTGCTAGACCCCAACTACATACCTGCTAGACCCCAACTACATACCCGCTAGACCCCAAATACATACCCGCTAGACCCCAACTACATACCTGCTAGACTCCAACTACATACCCACTAGACCCCAACTACATACCTGCTAGACCCCAACTATATACCTGCTAGACCCCAACTACATACCTGCTAGACCCCAACTACATACCTGCTAGACCCCAACTACATACCTGCTAGACCCCAACTACTTACCCGCTAGACCCCAACTACATACTTGACAGTCTTCAGATTTCGACGTGTAGCATTAGTTAGGTTTAAAATGGTGTGAAAATCGATTGACTGGTCTTCGAGGTATGACATGAAACCACAATTCTATACATGGAGAGATATTTGTAAATGGAGGACATAAAGATTATGTATTGGCATATTCGATGATTGCCGCGGGTATTGCCAGTGTATGAAGTTGATATATATTCGGTTCCATAATTTCGGAAGTATGGCATAATATGCTAAAATGTTTATATAGTAGTGGTTTTTCTGAAAATATATACTTATCCTACTTAATACATATACATTATTGTGGCTTACCATGGAACGAATTCTTTGCCTTACATGGTAGAAATCGGTTGATTGTATTCCGAGATATGACATAAAATGTAATTACTCATATGACACTATCGTACAAAATAGGGGACAAATTGCTTTATTTAGACACATCTGATAGGAGCAACATTTAGAGTCAGCATAGAGAGTTAAATTGGAATTGAGTCGTAGGTTTTCGACGTTTACCTAGGATCAGCTCACAGCTGCCACGCTAACGGCTCGTTAGAGTGGAAGGTTACTGTGGGTCTGACGCACATAAGTAATGGAAAAATGGTGCGATGCATGCCTCCGCGTACTGTATCTACACGTAATATATTGAGGTGGCGTGAACAGTTATCATCGTGTATCGTGCAGCCTTCAAGGAGTGACTATTTGTTTTTAATGTCGGTATTTCTCAAGGATCTATGCAGTTAATGCTTGTATCCGTTCCGCATGTGTATTTTTTCATATAGAGCCGTCTGTAAACACCTTTTATGGCTACAATGAAGGGCTCAAAATATTATTTCTAACACAAATTATTTGTTAAAATATCATTCTTAAGAATGTTCTAAGGTCGTTTTGTTTCATAAGTAGGCATCACTTTCAGTAACTTAATTAGTAAAAAAAAAATTGTTTCCTAATAAATTTCTAGGCTTCTGGGTTTGAGCCGCGTCGAAGATATCGTCTCCAACGTTTCGGCAGTCGTTGCTGCTGCCATCATCAGGGAACAATATCTGACCAATTGAGGGTTGACGAAGGAAGAGGTCCTTGTATATTCTGATTTCTGGGCGGCTGTTTCCCGATTGGCTAGGCTCTTCGGCCAATCACAGGCTGTATTCCTCTTGTTTCGCTGAGGTGGTTGGCCAATCCTTGCGCGGGTGTTGTCTCTACCCTGATTGGCTGGATTCTCTGGCCAACTGCAGTTGGTCTCCCTTCTGATTGGCCGAGGTGGTCGGTTAATCCTGGCGAGGCTGTGTTCTCTGCTCTCGCATCACAGGATTTCAGGTCGTCGATGAAGAGAGTTGCCTATATTTTGTTTAACTTGTAACCATCTTCTCTGTTGATGTTATTAGGATGTTTTAATATTTCTATAGATTCTCTCGTGGTTTTCGGTCTATAAGCTCGTATTTAGCCAATCAGGAAACAGCCTTCCAGAAATCAGAATATACAAGGACCTTTTCCTTCGTCGGTCCTCAATTGGTCAGGTATTGTTCCCTGATGATGGCAGCTGCAACGACTGCCGAAACGTTGGAGAAGAAATCTACGACGCGGCTCAAACCCAGAAGCCTATAAATTGACGACAATGGCCGCGAAAGCCTGCGAACTGTTTCCTAATAAGTTGTAACGCTGTTTAGGGGCAAGCAGGTAGGCGCAGTGTCAGGTAGGTTCAGTTAGTTTGCCCTGAGCATTCGAGGGCTAGTTCTGCTAACCCTTATGATTGTTGAATTAATATGGAGCTATTTGTAGTTCACGCTACAGACATAAGCAAGACAAAACCCCACGACATAAATATTTTCCCTCCCCAGGACAAATCAAGTAAGACATGGTATTTGTTACCTTACCTCACTTTCAACTTGTAATTGAAAGAGGTAAGGCGTGCATTAGTCAGAGTACTAACTGAAGTCGCATTCAATACTTGATTGTTTCAAGAACACACAAATAACAGAATCCAAACAATTCGCAAAATAATAACCAAAGGAAACTGGGAGGCATTTTCCTAATTCATCATCAGACGAGCTTTGTAAAAATGACTGCATGGAACTTTATAAACCGCCAAATGATAAAAGATTTTTTTAATTATTCATATATCCAGAAATAAATTTTAAAATAAACCCAACGTTTTCCTATGCGATAGTTTGGGACAGGTACTGTTACATACAGTATTTCATATCTGAATAAGAGTTTATATTACTGTGGCTTGCAAAAACCTCGAAACTGTTATTTTTATAAGTGAATATAAAACATGTCGTAACGTATATAACTGACTAGCCAAGTCGTAGACAAACATATGAAGCTAATATAACTTACTAGCCTAGTCCTGTACAAACTAATGAATCTAATTTTGATGAAAAGGAACACGTGCTTTTACATATTTCTAACCTGAAAGAATTTTACACAAGATTTGAAGAAATTGGTTTAGTTATTATTGATAAATGGTGAAAGCCTATAAAAATTATAAATTGGTGATGTATTTTTCCAAAACGGTGGTTGATTATAGCTAATATGTAGTGAAATTAGTGCACAATATAATTATGTCAGCACACCAATACTTTTAAATCCATTAATTCTACAAGAAATATGGCTGAAAATTAGGGATAGGAAAATTTCGCGAATTCATTTCAGGACAAGATAGAAGTCAAACACATATATAGTGAAGTCAGCTTTACAATTGGATTACTGTGCTCAGGGGTGATAATGTTCACGTCAAGATCCTGAAATCCATTCTTCTCAAGTAGTGGAATGATAAACAAACGCCATACTGCGAAACCATGACACTTCGGTCTTAAACTGTATGTTTTGTACAGTTATATAGCTCATTGGCAAAATTTCACCGGATAGTTATACACGAACAAATGGTGCAAATAAAGAGAAGGAAATCTAAAGGTAAGTGTATCAGTACAGTAAATTTGTGGTAAGGTATTTCTAACTATCGTATAAATTTTTTGGCAGATGTTTCTTTCTGCATACACTTAGCATGTTAAGGTTTTGATTTTATAACGGTTCTTTGACCATCGTTCAAAGAAATTTATTCGCAGAGAAGAAAGTGCTAATTTTCAGAGTCTATTATGTTGGTTGATACCATCTTTGTTTGCGAGGCTTTAATTGCAAACAGAAACGTGTTACCGAACAGAGGCAGGACAGGCTACACTCACCGGCGTTCTTGTGGAAATGCGCAAAATGTCAGTGAGTTCTTTAAAATGTATGTGTTGGAAAATGCATGTATTATTTGGTAATAAGTGTGACTTGTGAATTTACATTTATATTTACATAACTGTGGGTATTTACGCATTCCAAATATTACTGGTAACATACCGAGCTACATGTATATAACCATACACAGTTAATTATAAAACACTAAATTGCCTTCAAATTCGTGCACACGAACTGATATATATATGTTCATATAATCATAAGTTTGAACTTACATATTTTCTTAAATATAAAAGAACTGGTTATATGAAATATTGCGTCGTGATGATTGTTAACGGCATCATATTCCATAAACACTTTATTGCAATATGTTTGATGATTGAGAGGTAATTCAGATGGTGGGGGAGGGGGGAGGTACTCAGACGTATGTATAGACAATCATTATTCTGTGGAAAGTCGGCTAAATAATTTTACGTAAATGTTTATTCTCTAGAGATGAAACCATATGTAACGTGCACAAGTTAATTTATATTTGACGTAAGTGTAAACTCTTAAAAATGTTTTCTATGTAGCACACTTATATATATTTCAATGCGTTCTTGCTTCCTTTTAAAAATAATACAGTTTAAAAAATATAGTTTATAGAAACTTTAAAAGCACGCATTGGAAAGCTGATAGTTCAACTACGTTGAATTCTACAGGAAAAAATTTAAAAAATTAAAGAAAACATACTTCCTGTCCACAAATGCGTAAGATAGTCAGAAATATAAAACAATGAACAACTTACAGTGCAATAAAATTAAAGAGGTAAAGATGTATATAGTCAGGTTCAGTGACAAAAAAATCTATTTAGGCATTTCATTGTCACATACAGAAAACCAAATAGTTATTCTACAGAATCACCTCTACAAATTAGTTTAGCCGCGTAAAATAGTAAGTGTTCGTTAGTATTAAAAAAAGTTTCAGTTTGGGAATCAACGCAAGAGAGCAACATACGAGAGAATGGGAAATGAAATAACCGGCATAGCAAGTAGTTGCAAAGATTCCTTCCTGATGTTCACGTTCTACATTTCCCTGCTAACTCAGGGCGGTGATAGCCATTACAAAGAAGATCTTCTAATGAGACTCTGGAAGAAATATTAGACTGGATCAGTGAAATGTTTGTTTAAATACCACCGACAAGTTTAGCTGCACTCTAAGATATTATTCGAAAATTTACCATACCAGTGTATACGCTTAGTGAGAAAGCAGCAATGATAATGTCTTCCCCTATACAATAATTGTAGCCTTCATACATTTGCTCTGGAAACAGTCAAATGCATAGGGAAGTTCCCAACTTTGTATAGTAGCACTGCTAAACATTCCTGTATCTGCAGCTCGATGTGTGGTATTATTACAATACACTGTATAGGTTAAAATATTCCATTAGACTTTGGGAAGTTTACCAGAATTATTTACAGTGTGGTTATCTGTTGAATTGAAACTTCTGAGAGCGGCGCTTAGTATTTTCATTTCTTCCTAACATAAATCCTTATCGATACATTTATTTTGTATATGCCATTAGCGCACATACGTCGATCAACCGCAACTGGCACTGTAAAAATTTCGCCTGCCAATATAAAGTTATTACCAACCTATCAGAAAAAATTACAGAAAATACAGGTTAGTAAATTATCTTAACAATTTTTCGTAAAATTTATATATATATATATATATATATATATATATATATATATATATATAAAGATTGATGAACTTACCTGCCCAAATGTTTCGTTAGTGTGGTTATATATAACCACATATGTACATATACATTATATATAATATAAATATATGTACACACATTCAATGGGGGAGTTTCCAAAAATTTTCCAAAACTTTCCGTTAGTTGACAGAACATCTCTCTGAATTTACTACTATAAGTTTTATTTTATACTACATGTTGTGTTTTATTTATATGAGTAATTTCTGTCCTTTTTTAATGACTAAATAAAAAGATTTAGTGGTTATAAATGTTTAGTTTTACTTTGAGATTTGAACACGAATAAAAAATGAGTTTTTCTTAACGCTCATAGCTCGCTCTCGAACAGTTTATTAAGACAATTCGTACTCTTAAAGGGTGTAAAACAAAACTAAATGTGATATAGAGGCCACTATTTGACATTAGAGTTTTATCTAAATGTAAGCATGGAAACTGGTTTCCTGGTTTGTTGCTAGCAGTTGGCCTGAGTTGTATAACGCATGAAAATACGGACAGTGCTTGTTGTCAGTAGTTTATTGTAAAAATGCTCACTGAAACTAAACCGTTTCAGACTAGTACAAATTATGGGTTTAGGTATTGCAAACAAATCATTTTATAATGAAAGTTGTACTTAATTTAACACATCACTTGTTTCGTTGTACAAGCCAATAATTTGTAGGTAATATGATCGGCTACAATAATACGAACCAATTATCACCTAGACCAGTAAAAGGTTTGCGAATCATTTACCCACAGGTAGGTTCCATTGCATTGATCTCGCAGTGTGCATTCCAGATCAAAAATTACACACACGTGCGTAATGTACACAATTGTGTAGACTGAGGCTGAATGGCTTAAGCTAACTGTAATGAAATTTGTCGCAGACCTAATATATTCGTAGTGTTCTGTAGAAATTTTACAAGTTTTTATTTAACTTCACTTGTTTGTACGGTATGTGTCTGGGAGGTGACTGTCCGGCGCCCACCGAGTCACTACCAATCACGATGTATTTGGTGGACAAGTTGTCAATTTCTGATGGAGCGCAGTGTTTCAGTGCCGGCGAAGTCCTCATTTACACATGGTTGTGTAGATTAAAGACAATCCAAACTTTGAAACATAAGAAGGAATTCCAATGATCGATCGCGTGTGTGTATGCGAAATATTATTTGAAGATTCCGATCGGCGTGAGCTCGTATTGAAATGTCAAATACTTCGACATACACAAACGTGTAGGATGAATAATGTATATTCAGCATGTCGGTTCAACTTCCCGCGAAAAGAGTGCTCTGAAACTCGCCTGATCGCAAGCGATACAGATGACGGACGAGTCTGTGAATGTATAGTCTATCTATATAATAAAAATAAAAAACGGCTAAAAATTGGGAAATAAATTAACCACAAAAAAAACTTTTAAAACCCAGCTTTTGTGTATTAATGAACTAGAGAGATAAAAGTAATTAAAGGAGTAGATCTAGAATTTGTAGAACTTGTAAGACGTGGTCGAACAACCGTAAAAATTTTTACTACAAATTAATACTTTTGTATCAATTTATATTCAATATATATATAAGCTTAGAGCGAAATATTAAGAGACTTGCGCAAGATATGTGCTTACTATGCTTACGCAAATTAGGTATACTTTATGTATTATGCCAAACTTTTATACACTAAATGTAAACTAATACAAAAATATCAATTTGTAGCAAATTTTATTACGGTTGTTCAACCGCATCTTAGAAGTTCTACAAATTCGGTAACTACTCCTATAATTATGTTTATCTTTTTAGTTCATTTATAAATAAAAGCTTGGTTTTAAAAAGTTATTTTTACAGTTAGTTTATTTACATCTCAAAATCGTGGAATGTAAATTTTAAAGTGTTGTTGTAATATTTCTGGCTACAAGCCAGGCGTGCGCGCTTGTTGTTTAGAAGTAAGGCGCCACGACAGCAGTGTTGAGGTCACGTGATCTCGACTTAGTCAACTTCGCTAGGCCCGGCGGCAGTGATACAGTCGCAGGCCCTTGACTTACTGCAGTGAATCACATACTCACTGCTGCTAGAAACAGACATACATACAGCCTCAGTACTGTAAGTTTATTAATGTCCGGGACATGCTAGAGAGTGTTGAAAATGCCCTCCACAATCGCCTGTACAGTGGAGACAGCTACAAGCCATACAGTAGTGTGGGTGGTGTTGCGTATGTGCTAGGCGCTGTGCAACTTTTGCAGCAGCTATGCGTGGCTGTGCACGGAAACTGCATCTGTGACGTGACGACCGAAGGAAAGTAATGATCATAAGATCACTTTCCTATCTTTGGAAAATAAGTGGTAGCACGGGACGATCGGCTGGCCCCACTGGAGGTTCTGTCTGGTGACCGATCATTGTGGTTGGACTCGTGTTGGCAGTGGTTAACTCCGTATTCTGGAGAAGGTCTGGAGAGATTCCCGCTCTTACGGAGAGACCGGGCGGTGAGCGGCAACCTGCTCCGGTTGTGCCCTGGAGAGGAACTAGGGGTATGGGTAGAACCCCGGCCAGACCACAAACTTGGTTTCTGAGGGCGAGGATCTCAGAACCTCTGGGGTAGAGGGGGCAGGGATGTGCGGACGTGTCAGGTTTGGGTTTAGGATCTGGCCAACGATCGAATTAAACCTGGTCGCCTTGCGGTGAGAGGACGTGATTCCTCTACCCTGCCTATTGAGATGCTGAAGCACGGTAAGGCCTAATGGCTAAGAGCACTGCAACAAAATAGAAAAATGTAGTATTATTTTTATATCTATGTGTGTCTGTGTGTCTATATGTGTGTGTGTGTGCGTCCCTTTAAATATTGTAATGCGGAAACGAATTTCACAAAACTTGGAACACGTGTAGTACTTAGTAAGGCCACCTGGCTTTAGGCGGTTCGTCCGCCGAGGAAATCAAAAGGACACGACTGGTCGCAGGGGACCGATCGTGCGCGATTAGTCGCGTGCTGTCTCGTTCACAAGGTAACCTATGTGGGTATAGTAGCAGACATGTCGTCATCAGATGAGGATGTCGCTAGCGGGTACATGTACCTACATTCTCGAAACAAGAAACGTAAACCGTTTTGGCTACATCCGGATTTTGAAAAACAGCACGAAAAGAGGTGGTACAAAATCGGTCGTGAATTTGAGGATACTATAAAGTTCAAACAAACCTACAAGATGAGCAGGGAAAGATTTTGTGTTCTTGAAGGGCTTGTTGGCCCTTTAATTTCAAAGAAGGATACAAACTACAGAGACGCAGATGGAATATCAGAAAGGCTGCTGATAACAATATGTTAATTCGGTTGTCAATTATAATCATATAATCATAATGACCTATATGAAACGAGGTGCTTTATTGAATTAACTGTATAGTACATTAGCGGTGGAATAGATACGATTACTGTTTGTGTGTGCATTTCACATACTTCAAATTTATATTTATAGTCAAAATATAATTTAACTAACAATGTTATCAACCAAGATTTTGTTAATCCTTAAACATTTTACTACCAAAAACATGACAACAGGAACGTGCTTTGGTACCATACGAATTGCATTAGCCAAAATCAGTTATTATGACTGTCATTTCATAATTATCAAACGAAAACGTAAATTAGAAACTGGAAAATAGTACGTAAATTGATTAGTCCTGCATATTAATATAAATTGGGGAAGGCTGAATATTCTGCACTTGGTGACATAGATATATTTCCAACATTCGACGATAAGTTCTGACTGTAGATCGACGTGGTACTTGAAGATAATGGGGTCACAGTACGTGAAGGGTTGTCTACATTCTAAATAGTATCTAACACGTGCCGACGAAATTGGCGAAACTGACAGTCATAGCATCCACTTCCGGTAAAAACTCAACAATAATAGTATCTAACACGTGCCGACGAAATTGGCGAAGCTGACAGTCAGTCAGAGCGTCCACTTCCGGTAAAAACTCAACAATAATGTTTTGCGAGCGCTATCAACCTGGTGATCGATTTTCCTTTACTTTTCTTGGAAATGCTCCATGAAAACTTCATCAGTTGTAAGTTTATTTTTGCTTTTTTATCTTTTCCATTCGACTTTAATTGCGGTTCATCTTTACTTTGTTTTCCTGTGTCTCCTGGGTTTGTATTCGTAGCCATCGAGGTCGTGGCAGTATTGTTCTTCTCTGCTTTACCACCTGCTTGCCTTTCCTCTTTGTTATCATGATCGTCTGAATATTCTCCATTCTCTTCATTACTACCGGTACCGCTAAGAATTGTTCCTGTGTCTTGTTCGTCTGATGATAGTAGAATACTGGTCGCATCTTCGATAGATTGTACTTTGATGTAAGGGACGACAAACAGAGGCGAGATTTTGTCGCCGACCGATCGGAAAATTCCGGCCAGGTTCGGGGCTTGTTTGAAGTGATTTGTCTTTATATTTGGCGCTGAGGGCATAAATAAACTATACAAAAGTCGTTTATGATAAGAATTATTGATGTTTGTTATATAAAACTCGTAAAAATCCGAAAGCAGAGCCTGGGAACCGAGTCAGAAGTGAGAAGTTAGAGTGCAAGTCGGCCAGAGGGCTCTGATTGGCCGGGGGAATTCTAGGAGGAGTGGCGCTCGGAGTTCCACAATAGATGGCAGCACTGTCTTCATTTACCGAGAACAGCTTTTATATTGTATCGGCAAAGTCAAAGTATGTTATTTATATTTTAAGTTGCTGTAATTCGATTGACTTTAATATTAAAATGATGCTACAAAACTTTAAAAGTTAATATCTGACCATTTAATTGGTGAAAAATTGCTTGAAATATTCAGAATTTGTAGAGTTGTTCTGTTTTATACAAGTGATTTTATAGTAATTGATGTAGTTGATAAGGAAATTAAGGCCCAGAAATTAATCATATTATTTAAGTTTAATTAAAATTAATATATTTGCTTGTGCTGAAGGCACAAAGTAGCTTTTATTTACAAAACTAGGTGCTGCAATGAATTTGTGTTTTTATTAATTTAAATACGCGGTTTGTCGCTCGGCAAAGTGCAGTTTAGCTGTACATACTGTTACGATCGCTCCAGTGTTGGTCATGGGTAGAAGGGAAATTTCCAGGGCATGTAGCCGGCTTAAGGGGCTGCAAACGTCGCCATGGCCTCGAGCAGTATCCAGGTACTTTCCTGCTTGTCTGTCATGTTCGAAACCTGGCTGATGTACGGGCGGAAGTACGCCAGGAACGATGACAAGTCGCAAGCTGGTAGGAAAGCCATGAACTCACGGAATTCCCGCATGACGGTTTTCATCACTCCCAGCGAACCTTGCGGGAGAGGGCGAGAGGTAGTTTGGTGTTGTGGTTGTATCTGCAAGGATTTCAGATGTCTGTGTTGTTATGAGGGAGCGTGACGCAAGTGCCTGCGCATACGAACGTTGTGGGTTTCGTGGTCTCGAGTTCGACGCCAGGTTCCTGGACGGTGCAGGAGCTGGCTGAGATGCTGTTGTTCTTTCTCTGGTTTGTTGTCTCTTCTATACCAGTTCCAGGAATTTAGGGCAGTCTTGCGCAGTGTGGGCAGACCTCTGGTATGAAACAGAAGTTTCCTGTGTGTGGACCAAGGCGTGACATTGAGCCACATCTTGAGGTCATTTTTAGTAGGGCCTTGTATGAACTATTGTCATATTAATTTTTGTCAGTGTGTGTAAAGGGGGCAGATTTGTGTCCTGAGCGGCTGTTACACAAAAGAACGGCTGTGACTTTAGGGTGAATTTCGTGCGGTCTGTGTTGCAGGTGATTTTCTCGCTAAATTGATAAATGTGGTGGACCTTATAGCTGCTGCCTTGAATGTCCTGTTTGGTGACCTGTTTGGTGACCTCCATGTCGGATGAGGAAGGGAGGTCGAAAAACTACTTTCTGTGGCTTCTCAGAAGTAGGATGGAAAGTAAAGAGTTTGATGTAATTGGCTGAGAGCATTTGCCAAGCAGCCTCGTACTGATGAAAATTTGTTGTATGTATTTGAATTCCATTGTGAGTTGGAAGGAGTGAGAATCCGTCCTTGCTGATGGCCCTGAGTTTTTGGAACAGCAAGTTGTATTTCGTGCTGTCAGGAACTACAAAACATAGTTTCCTCTGAGCTGTTGTGTTGACTGGAGGCTGACCTGAAGGGCCGGGGGTTGGTAGTACTCAGACGACGAATGGCGGAGGCGTTTGTCCTCCTTGTGGGTGGCGTTGTCGATTTTATTGGCCTTTCGTTTTTGATGTTGGAACTCCAAATCCATGTGTTCTTGTTGTTGTTCGGGTGGGAGGGGGGGGGTGAAACCATTATGCGTTGTATGAATTGAACCTGTGGTGAGTTTGCAGGGAATTGAATGAAGCAATTCCCTGGATCCGTTTTAACTGTATCAGCCAAGTGCGGAAACATTTCCAGGATTGCAGTGTCCCTTTCGGTGATCTGTATCCGAGCGAGACCACCCGAGTCAGACATTCCCCCGTCCGGCTCCATACCCGGGTGGGGGGAGAGGGGGGAGGGAAAGGACCGGCTGGAGCGATTCGCGATGTGTTGTATACAATTGACGAGCAAGTCTTGTCAGAAATGTGCCTAGTTCGGTGCTGCGCACTGTGGCCGCTGACCCGCTGGGGGCTAGGCTCTAGTTGACCTGTTTCCAGGCCGACCACAGTGTAAAGGATGTGTGTCGCGAAGCTAGATTTCGTAGACGACGAGAAACTGCAGGTCACACCCGCCTTGGTTGGAGGACAAGGTTGAAGTCGGATTGCTGCATTACATCATTCAAATAATACGGCACTTTTCTGGATGATCAACTGGGTGGCAGCTTTCGTTTTCGAACAAACCCAGTTCTCAGATTCTTCCACCTTTCCTTGCAGTTGGGCACTGAAAAACATTAATACATATATGTGATAATAGTTTTTTCATTTACAAAATTATTAGTATGTTACAATTATTCCCCCTCTCCTATTAGCTTTCCTTTCATTGTATTTCAGTTGTTCATTTAATTGTATTATTAATTGTAATATTAATACTATTTATAATTATTTTCAGGTATCTTACAACTGGAAGCAAGTACACGGATTTATCAAGCTATTTTTAAAGAGGTGATAGCACAATTAGCCACATTGTTGCAGAGAGCACTGCTGCTGTATGGAAAGCCCTGCATCCACGCTACACGAAAGTGCCATCCACTGAAGATTGGCTCCGAATTTCTAACAGTTTCTATGAACTCTGGAAACCGCCAAATTGTTTGGGTGCCATTGGCGGTAAACATGTCCGTATCCAAAAGATGCCCAAATCTGGTTCGACGAATTATAACTATGAAGGGTACAACTCAGTTGTTTTGATGGCAACTTGTGATGATGATGCATGTTTCACAGTGATCGAAGTCGGGCATGCTGGTCGGAACAGCGATGGAGGCGTGTTCGAGGCATCAAGAATAAATCGTTGGCTACAGAGAGAAGGGAATGGACTGCATTTGCCAAGTGATTAGCAACTAGCAAACGATGGGAGTGGCGGGATGTTTCCATTCCAGTTCTCATGCTGCGTCCCTATTCAAGAAAAGGCATAAACAATATAAAAAGGGTGTTTAACTACAGACTCAATAGGGGACGCAAAAGTATCGAATGTGCATTTGGAATGATGGCCAGTAAATTTCCAGTGCTTTCGACTCCCATATCAAGTAAAAATGTGTCAACGGCAAACAACACAATACATGATGTGTGTGTTCTTCATAACTTCATCAGAACGAGGGAAGGCATCAGTTGTTGACCTACGTACAACTTTGATGACCATGCCAATGAAGAACATCTTCCCAAGGAACTTTATGATTTTCAAGAGGCACTGACTTTCCCACAAAGGATATCCGGAACAAGCTTTAGAGAATATCTTTCATGCTATTTTTTGAAACGAAACACTTCTATACCTTTCCGGTGGAAGTATTATGTTCAGCGATATTTCGTTTAATTCATCGGTTAAGTAGCAGTTCCTAATTATTTGTTTCACATATGAGCACATATAAATTAAACACAGCAGAAACTCATTGCTTTTGAGACCAAATGATACATGTCACACATTTTCCACAACAATGTTTCGAACTTTATATACAAAAGAATTAAGCTACTTCAAACATTTTTTTACTATAAAACTTTTGACGTCTTCTAATTTGCAACGTTTTTTATTGAATTTTATTTGTTGAGACATTTTATTATAACATGATTATCTTAACTAACAATTGTAACACTTTTTTCTTACCTGTATCTTCTGTCGCTTTCGCTATTTCCTCCCGGGCAGCGTCTGCAACATTTCGTTTAGAATAATCTCCTACACTGTAGTTGTAAAGGCATAGGTGCTTCTCTACTTCCGACACAAAACTGATATTTACGCTTTGTTAGCCTTTTGACAGTTATCGTGGCAGTTCAAACACACGAAGAAGGCACACACACACACACACATACACAGTCCGCACACGGTGAATGGTAGTAAGCAACTAAGGCCTGGCGATCAAGCTGTTTGCTCGTGCGAGATCGGTTTCCTCTCGGATATAGTCGTCGTCGCCTCGGTGGACGAGCAAACCCTGGAAATCATTCCTTTCTGATGGGTTAGTCACCTTGCGACCAGTCGCTCGATAGCTTGCTTGGTCGTAAATTACTGATAGCCTCGTTTTGGTTTCCTCGAAGGACAAACGGCCTTAACTTACTTTCAAAATTGTGGCCATTTTAATATTTGGTGGGACATGTCCTATCTCGGGAATCATTCAACCGATTTTAACCAAATTTTGTATGCTGGCAGAGCATCCAGTAGTCATTAAATGTTGATACGAATTTTGTTGTTGGTCCGTAATTTTGGAAAATAGCTGTAAATGAAGGAATAAAGATTTTACATTATATCTCTAAAACTATTGAACCAATTCTCACCCGATTTGGCAGGTAAGTAATACCATGGTAGGCCAATTAAACGTAAGTAATTGAACTTGATTAAGTACTCGTTTTAAAAATGGCGACTGTACACATTTTTTAGGTTTATTTGGTATATCTACCTTACCATTTAAACATTTTCGACCAAATTTTGTATACTGAAAGTATATATTACAAATATCATATGTACCATCACACAACCACTTTTTCCACAATTTTGGACGATAGCACCATACGAATAAATCAAGCTATTATGTCATATCTCGATTAAAAAAAAAAAAAAACCAATACCTACTAAATGTGGCAAACAAATAGTACTGATGCAGATGATTTTAAGTGAAATGTTTTGTGCATGTCAGAGACATATTTTAAAAAATGGCGGCCATATGATAATTTTAGCTTAGAATGCTATATCATCAAAATTATGTAATAAATTTCGACATAACTTTGCATGCTGGCAGAAGTTCTTAGAGCTTTTCAATTTTGTTTAAATGGAGAATATTTTCTCCACCATTATATAAGATAGCGCCATGCGAATAAGTAAAGTTTTCATGTCATAAATCGGGAAACATTGAACAGATTCCTACTTAGTTTGGCAAACAAGTAGGACTGCGGCAGGTGGTGTAATCTGGTATGTTTTAAGTACGTCAGGCACTTATTTTCAAAATGGTAACTATATAAATATTTTATCTCTGTATATTTTGTCAACGAAACAAATTCGAACTTAACTTTATATGCTGGCAGTGCTTCTTACGGCCATCGAATAAGTGTATGAAGGACCTTATTTATCTGCACTCTTGTGCGGTAACACCGCCAATAAAAATAAAATTTTAATCTCATATTTTGGGAAACAATCAGCCCATTCTTACAAAATTAGGGGAAGATGTACTGTGGTATGCCATATTAATATATGTATTTTTTAAGTATGATACGCTAATTTTCAGACTAGAGGCTATAAAATCATTTTGGTTTATCTGCTATTTTTGAAAAGCTATATAATCAATTTTAACTTACCTTAGTATATTGACAGTATATAATCATCAAATGTGTTACTATATTACTTTTTTCCCCTGGATTTATGAACATCGCCATATTAATACTATGGAGGATTTATGCCACAACTCGAGGAATGGTCAACCGATTCCCACTAAATGATTTACTGGAACATTTCAACTAATTAATCCCAAACTGTGCACACCATATGTGCTACACAAGGCCATGGAAACTTTCATGTTTTAAATGGGTCAGACAACGAGGTTCAAAATAGCAGCGTCATAATTAATTTAGGTAAGTTTGCCAAATATACTAAACAAATTAACCAAACTGAACAAAACTTTGTAGCTACACAGTATGCAATATAAACATCGTATATTCAGCATCTTTAACTGGCAATTTTATACTATAGCGTTGAATAAGAAAATGAAGGTTTTTTATGCCTTATCTCAGGGACTAACAACCGATTCCCAACAAATTCTTCACGAAGTACCTTCACGGTAGGCCATGCAAACTTACATTTTTTGAGTGGCCCAGGTGTTTTCTGTGTTCGAGTCCCGGCTAAGGCTCGTGTACATTTGTAATTGTCTCACTACTGTTGCATACATCTCTAGTTTCCTTTCTAATGCTACTGCTTTTAAAGAGAAGTCAAGCCCTACCTACTAACTTGGATTCTAAGAACTCATTAAGAAATGTATTGCACCAAATACATAAATAAAACGTTGGCCCAACGTAATATGCCAACCAAACATTTTTACTCGAAAATGTTGATTAGATAGCTTAGAAAACGTACATCAAAACCTAACTATACAAAAAATGTCAGACCATGTCGCACGAGCAATTTTTAAAACTTTCAAGTGGTTGCCTAAGCGTTGGCAACTAGTTGGTAGACATACTGTTCGTAATGTTTATATATTTTATATTAGACCAACGATGTTAAACCAACATTTTATTGCAAAGTTAGGGAATATATATTCTTAATTAAAACGATGCTCCTTTCCTACATTTTGTGAAATACAAATTTGTTCACGATACTGAACATTTTTCTTTGAAATATATGTAGTTTGTTTTATGTTGGGATAATGTTGAAAACCAAAGAGTTGGTGAATGGTTCTTTTTTTTAGTTGGGCCAACATTGTGTAACTAACATATTTCCCACAATGCTCAATTATATTTGAAATATAACAAAGAACAACTTTTCATATTTGTTTAACATTTAAGTTTTCTAATACATAAATAGTTTTGTTTCAAATCGAATTTGATAGTCGAGGTTGGTTGATCATTTGCAACAATTTGTTAGATATACTGTTAGTAATTGGTATTAATTTTTATGTTGGGCCAACATTGTACAACCAACACTTTAATGTCGAAGTTAGGGAAAAGTTGTTCTTAATAAAAAAGAATTCTTATTTCCTGCATTGCATGCGATGAAAATATTTTTCGGAGCACTGAACATTTTTTTATAAGCTATGTGTAGTTGATTTAATGTTGGAACAATGTTGGTACTAAACGGTTGGTGTTTGGTCCTTGGTCATTAGTTGGGCCAACGTTATGTAACCAACATAATTTGAACAGAGCTCCACAAAAGGTTGTTATTTTTTTTTATTATTGGATAAAATTTATTTTAAAAATCTGGTAACCGACATGGGTAGAACGTTGTTTATTAGTTGACGTTATGTATGCAATAACACATCATCGCAACACACTGCTTACTGTGAATGCTTTCTCAAAGAGAAAAGAATATTATTTAGCAAATTATCACAATGCCATGTATAACCAACGTAATAATGTAAGTTAGTGGTTAGGTTTCAGTCATATTTGATTGATATGACATATGTCAGAAAGAAAGAGAATTTCGGAAAGCGTGCAAAACACCATACATTTTCTTTGACCCCAATGATGTAGGTTGAGCGTCATATTTCAGTTGGCAGACAACGCAAAAATACACGTTGGTGCAATGTTGCCTGAGTGACATTGTGACATTTGACAACTTTTGTAATCCAACGTTGGCCCAGTGCCAGAGCCAGACGCTTGTCCAACAAAAAGTTTCTACTGGGGGAGGTATTCATGAGAGTTTGCTCTTAGATGGAAGATCTCAATAACATAACACAATGTTTGGAAATTCTTCCTTAAACGTTACTTCGTTTTCAATGCTTCGCAATAATGCAATTTGAAAACTCCATTATCTAGGGCTGATATCTCCCTTGAAATTCAGTTTAGGTAGAACATGTCCCACATATTACCCATTATAATATTTATAAAACATCACCTCCCAATATTTGTAATACTTGGTCGGACACAACCTGTATGGCTATTTATAAAACACGATGTGCTAAACTAGAATCGTGGACAATTGTTCGCATGAATACTTGAACTCAATATTTCGACATTTCTGCGAGAAATTTACGAAAAAAATATCGACTACCTAAGCAAAAGACAGATATGATTTCTCTTAATTACTAGTCTACTAATTTGACAGTCACGCTAAATGTTATTCGCTTACTCACTCGTGAAAGCAGTTTTTTTTTACAAACAATTTCCTTACATGTAAGTAAAAATGAAATCGTGTAATGCAAACTTAGCAACTTAAAATTACTCTCTTAAAAGTCATGTCTAATCACATTCTAGACAGACATATTGGTGATTGCATAAGCCTGTCTATCCTTCCTTCGGAAAGTAGGCTAAATACAGTGTTAAGTGATTAGTAAGTTTGGCTTCATAAATCTCTACAGCCTCATTACGGCGCCTTCTTTCGCATTGAGAGGCGATTTTTTCCCAGAAAAAGTAGCTCCATACTCAAATTTGTATTTATTTGCCAGTCTTTCAATCGATTCACAGTCCTCTACGTCTTGTCAAATGAATCTTAGATCTAGTACAATTACAAATGAAACTTAAGTTTACACGAATTTTAAACATAGCTTTTCTTATAGGGATTCCGCAAAACTTTTCTCTCACCAGGGACAAGACAATTTACCGAATTAATTTTGGGTCTGACAACTTAACCAACACGTGTAAACTTAGGCACTGGGGGAATCTAATGCCCAGTTGCATCATCGTGGCTCGAAACTCAAACCGAGATTGGATCTAAGATCGATACAGGAAACTGTTGCACCATCCGAGTTCAGAGCTAGACAAGAGATCGAAATGACGTTCATTTCGAACCGCCGAAATTGGCTGTTTAAAATCTCGATCCGAGATCAGCAGCCATCGTCGACAAATGTAGTTTGAAAATACGCCAACAGATAAAACTATTTTCGATTGTTTTCTTGGGAAATTAAAACAACATTATACGCACTTGAATATTATTCATTAAAATTCGTATAACAATAATTTACTTAAAACACATAAAACATTGCACATATAATTCTGTCTATAGTGTAAAATACGCCTACTTCCATGACGTCTTATATTACTAACCAATATAAAAATTTGTCTCATACTTAATCTCGATCTCTTACTTTGGAGCCTTGATCGACGAGTCGAATATCCAGAATCATGAAATTTCGTTGGTGCAACACTTTTACATTGAAACCAAGATCAAACTGAATCGTGGTTCGGAACTACGATCATTCGATCTCGGATCGGAAAAAATGTCGGTGCAACCGGGCACAAGACAATAGCGAGATAAGGACGGAACCCCGTGTACCAGCTAGCAGTACAATAACTGGCCACCGCCGAACTTTCACTTACTGTGTGGTCAACAGGTCGAGATCACAAGATCCCATAACTCGTTAAGTTGGTTTACAAATCTAGTTGCAGCCCGAGACACTTGGGTGGTATCACAGAGTCGGTGGTGGGCCGCGATATTTTTGTTTGAGATGTGATCCGGGCCCGTATTTATACGTGTTAACCACACTCTAAATCTGAATCAGTGGGAATTTCACTGTTTCAATCAGTCAAGCGTATCTGACTGATACAACAGTCACTTCAGTGAATTTAACTGATGAACCAGTGAAAAAATGCCATACTTCTTGCACTGATTGATTCAGTGACATTTCCCACTGATTCGTCAGTCTTTTCTTTTTTGCACTGTTTTCTCGGTGGTTTATTTTTTGACTGATGGGCCAGTGAAACATCTCAGAAACTTGCTCCGTCTCTAATTATTTTTGACTGATGTATCCGTGAAACTGCGTGTAAAAATGGCCGTCGTACATCGTTTGGAAATGGCCGTTTAACAATGTGCATCAAGTGAAGTAACAACAAATAAACGAATAAAACTAATACAAAATACTTTCTAAAAAGCATTTCGTCCTTCAAGACGCCCTTTTACGACCTAATATGAACACACAGCCCTTCATTCGTGTTTTTACGTCTTTCATTACGATTCCATGTAATCGTCACACCGCTCTGTTTGAGGGTTTAAACTGCATTTACTGTGGCGAAGAGAGTGCACTCGATTTTACTATTCTTTTCAACAATCCTAACGGTACCAATCAAACCAAACACGAAAAGTATGAGCATACAACTACAAACTACAATATTTCGCAGCGCCACTATAAGACATATATTTTCTCTCGCAATTTCATCTTGGTGTGGTAGCTAGAATGGCAAGGCAGCAGCGCAGAGGCAAGGTGCGCGAGAGCTCAATCCCGGCCACCTGTGAGCAAATCTGTAATTTTTTTTAATACGGTAAATTGCACAATATAATTTGTAAACTATCGTAAATATGTATATTTTAACGTAATTATTTGCCTACATTCAATAAAAGCAATATGTAATTCGCCACTGCAGTCGGCCGTCACTTATTGAATCAGTGAAATTGTGTCATGTCACTAACTCAATTAATGACATTTTTTTACTGCAACAATCAGTGGTTTTCCACTGATTCTAAGTGGAACCATTTTCACTGATTAGAGTAGTTGCGAATCAGTGGTTTCCCCCTAATTCGAACTAGAAGTGCACTGTTACTATCTTAGTGTATTGACGTGTAGCTGCTATCGGTGAGGGAGTGAAGCTATCCACCAGTCTCCCGACTGGCGTGTTGTAGTGTCGTGTTGTCTGTAGAACATATTGCAGTATGACTCCTCTCTGCGGCAGCATCCAGCTAGGGTCTCGACAATTGCTTCATAATCTCGCCTAGGTCTCCAAACAATGACAATCCCCCTGCAGAATCTCTGCCGTTTGTGTTATTTTCGCAGTTGGTCGGCGAATTATTTGAAATACCCTGAGCCGATAACAACGAGGCAATGAATAACAAGGCTCAATCACAGCCTCTCACTGCGACAGCAAGAAGCCAACGAGTATTTGACATCTGTTGGAGTGTACAAACAACTGTGAAATACAACCTGCAGGTCACTACTGAGCTTACGAGCTCTCTGGTAGTGCACGTGCTCTAATTCAAATCAGCGGGAAACCACTGATTCACAGTGAAATTAAACTACACTTATCAGTGAAAATGGCTCCACTTAGAATCAGTGGAAATCCACTGATTGTTTCAGAGAGTAAATGCCACTAATTGAATTAATGACATGACACAATTTCACTGATTAAATAAGTGACGGCCGACTGCAGTGGCGAATTAAATATTGCTTTTACTGAATGAAGGCAAATAATTACGTTAAAACAAACATGATTACGATAGTTTACAAATTATATTGTGCAATTTATCGTAATTTAAAAAATATAATATAAAAAAATCGCAGGTGCTCGGGATTGACGCTACCACGTCAAGTTAAAATTACGAGAGGAAAATATATGTCTTATAGTTACGCGGCGAAACCGTGTAGTTTGAAGTTATATGCTCATAATTTACGTGTTTGGTTTCATTCGTAGTGTTAGGATTGTTGAAACGAAAAGTATATATGAGTGCACTCCCTTCGCCGTATTATATGCAATTTAAACCTTCAAACAGAGCGGTGTGACGATTACATGGAACCGAAATGAAGTACGTAAAAGCAGAATGAAAGACTGTGTGTTCATATTACCTCGTAAAATAGAGTTTTGAAAGACGAAACACGTTTTTGAAAGTATTTTGTATTAGTTTTATTCCTTTATTCGTTATTACTTCACCTGATACACGTTGTTATACGGCCATTTTCAAACGATGTTCTACGGCCATTTCTACACGCAGTTTCTCTTATACATCAGTCAAAAATAATTAGAGACGGAGCAAGTTGCACAGATGTTTCACTGGTCCATCAGTAAAAATATAAACCACTGAGAAATCAATGGAAACAAGACTGATGAAGCAGTGGGAAATGTCACTGGATCAATCAGTGAAGGAAATATGGCATTTTTTCACTGGTTCGTCAGTTAAATTCACTGAAGTGACTGTTGGATATATCTGACAGATACGTTTGACTGATTGAAACAGTGAAATTGTCACTGATTCATATTTAGATATCAATCTTTCCCTGTGCAACGCTGTTCGCGGAGCTGCTAGCAGACGGCAGAGAAGCGCGCACGGATACAGGGCCAGCTCTGCAAGTGCTGAAGAGTCATGAGCAGGGCAACTCGGACAGTCTTCCAGGGACTGAGGCAGCAGGACCCGGGGCTCTTAACCCACCCAGACAAGAACTCGCAGTCGTCTGCGGAGGCAACTACGTCTTCTTGACTCGTCTCCTGAGATCCGCGCTCACTTCCTCTATCCTGCCCGTGGTCCAGCCTTCCGACGGCAACTCACATTCCACACACTCGCAAGTTACACTCCCCGGCACGCTGAGATTTGATGAACTGCTGTTCAAACTGTAAGGCCAGAATCACATAGCCCTGACTCGCGCGGCACGTCGGCCAACAGCCAATGAAATACGAGAGAGATCGTCGTCAGCCCGATCGATTCTGTCGTCCGCCCAGCAGTTTTGGATTAGAAATTATTTCTATTCTTCCACGTGTCATGCGGCCAACGCACAGGATGTACAACCTTGCAAAATAAAATTGTATTGCAAGCTATCCCTACAATGGTAAATACGCAGCTAAAAGAAAAATAAACAGATAATTACTGTTTCTAACTCTTAAAAATAATGATTTTCCACTTTTATACATTCGCGATGAGACTTCGTCACAATTATATATTCCGAATTTCCCTCTTCTCCACCGCCTTTGAAACTGCCATAACCTATCAGCGACTTCTAAATGGTTACGTTAAATGCCGAGAGCGTGGTGTCGGTCGTGCTGTAAATCTAATCAGTCACATTTAAATGTACCGTGGTTGCGTTTTGGGTCGTGTCGTGCTGTGTTGTTCGAGGCTATTACACACAAAACGAACGAAAAAATTTCCGCTTCCCCAAATCTCAGGAAGTACTCGAACATGAAGGAAATGTTTTCGATTATTGGTATACTTCAACAACGGGGATGCGTCGAATGAAGTATTATCTGCAAACACCAGAAAAGTATAAAGACCACATATGATAATAAATCTAGTGAACCCTAGTACTAGGCCGAAAAATTAATTTTTTCAGAGAAATGCTTTTAAGTAAACATTGCGAGATGTTTCCATTTGAAGTAATGTGCCTTTCTCAAGCGGATTAAGTGGCTTGAATTTGCTTTGATAAACTAGCTTAAATGGGAAGGAGTGGTCTCGAGGAACGTTCTCTGAGGGGAGGAACTAAGAACGAAGACGACAAGCTGAGTGTGGCATCTCCCGCCAAGGAATGATGTCGCCCTCACGAGAGAGTCTTTCAAAGTTCTGCTGCCAGTTATAGGTAACGCTGTATAATTGCTTACGCCACGTTTGTAGCCTATGCGTAGGTAGACAAGAGCATCCACGGGTATCAATGTCAAGTTAACAGAGAGACGGGTACATCAGCCCGCTCAGGGAAGTTACGTTATCCCAAGTCCGGCTTGCCACACCACGCACTAACTGCACTGTACATCGCACGCCATTGGCAGCCAATGGAGTGACGAGACCCGGTCAACTGTTCTATTACATTTTAAACTCCCCATAACTCATCTTGAACGTGTGACTGATTATAAACATAAGTTATTTTTATTCGCGAAAATTATTACTTTATTGAGTTTTTTTTTTTTTTTTTACACTTACAAACTTCAGCACTAGGCCAGTCTACAGATTGCTGTGTAATATTTTCACATAGTAGTACATATAGTTTTGAGAGTAGTAAATTAATTTAAGAAAATTTTAAATTATATTAACAAGACAATCATTACAAAATACGTAAAAATAAAAAAACTTACATACTAAATATGAATCAGAGAGAATTTCACTGTTTCAATCAGTCAAACATGTCTGCCTGATACAACAATCACTTCAGTGAATTTATTTGATTATAGGCTGTTCATGGTAAAGTGAGCACTTTTTAAGGTACTCACAAAAGGCATTAACACCTAATAAATATATTTTATTGCAGTCTCAGACGTTAAGTATTGAGAGTGATGAAATGTATACACTGTGTTTATCAGTCATATTGCACTGTTTACATTAAATAGTGGCGGAAAGGTATAAATTAATTGAAAGGGAATATTAAGCAGGGCCTTAAAAAGTGTTCGCTTTACCGTGACCAGCCTATAACCAATGATAAATGCCATATCTACTTCACTGATTGATTCAGTGACATTTCCCACTGATTAATAAGTAATTTTTTCCACTGTTTTCTCAGTGGTTTATTTTTTGACTGATGGATCAGTGAAACTGCGTGTAAAAATGACTGTCGAACATCGTTTAAAAACGGCCGTTAAACAACGTGTATCAGGTGAGGTGAAAACGTATGAACGAATAAAACTAATACAAAATACTTTGTTTTAATGTGTTTCATCTTTGAGGACGTCATTTGACGAGGTAATATGAACACACAACCATTTATTCCGTTTGGACGACTTTCGTTTCGATCCCATGTAAGCGTCACAGCGCTCTGTCTGAAGGTTTAAACTGCATATAATGTGGTGAAGAGAGTGCACTCATATATACTATTGTATTCACTAATCCTAACGGTACCAATAAAACAAAACACGAAAAGTATGAGCGCACAAATTCAAACTACGCGATTTCGCAGCGGAATTATAAGACATATTATTTTCCTCTCGTGAATTAAACTTGGCGTGTTAGTTGAAATGGTAGAGTCGACTGATGCGTCAGTTCATTCCCGTCCACCTGCGAAACTCTTTTTACTTTTCTTAATTACGGTAAATTGCACAATATAAGTATTTAACTATCGTATATATGTTTATTTAACGTAGTTATTTGCCTACATTCAATAAAAGCCATTTTTAATTCGCCACTGCAGTCGGCCGTCACTTATTCAATCAGTGAAATTGTTTTACGTCACCAATTCAATTAGTGACACTTTTTCACTGAAACAATCAGTTTCCACTGATTCTCAGTGGAGCCATTTTCTCTGATTAGAGTAGTTGAATTTAACTGCGAATCAGTGGTTTCCCGTTGATTCGAATTTAGAGTGTACAACTGAAGATACATTAATTCCCTCTTACTGGCGTACACGTATATAATATCTATTTTTGAGAACATTAATAAGTATAACGAATTCTAAAAAAAAAAATTACAAAATTATATTAGAAGACCTGGGAAGAGTCACGAGCGTGTAGATACAGAGAAAAATGCATCATTTTGTTGCAACAGAAACATTACTATCGAGACGTTACTTTTATCGTTTATCATTTATGTTGTAGTGAAATTAATAATGTTGTGAAAAAATTAATAATATTAACTAATTACAAAGTTGTATATTAATATAATGTGTGATGTTTAACAAAATATATAAGTAAAGTTGCTGTAACAGAAAAAACCAAATATTGGTGTTGCTGCTACATTTAAGTGATGTCCAGCCGACATCTGTTTACAATGACTTGGCATTGTAAAACAGCGGCTGCTGGAGTGAGTGAAAAGATTTGGACGGTTTACATCGAGGTTTTGAGAGCCGATGAGGGTGATTGGGGTGAGTATGGAGCGGTGCCGGAATGGGGGGGGGGGAGGCGGGAGATCCCCGGGAATGCCCGCCGACCAGCGGAATCGTCCGGCACGATTCCCACATGCAAGAATCCAAAGTGACTCGGCCGGGGATTGACCCCGGATCGCCTTGGTGTGAGGCGGGGAGGCTTACCGCTCAGCCACTGTTACCCCTAGGCGGCTGCTGGAGAACAGTGGTAACCTCGCAAAATAAAACCAATATATATATATATATATAATTGGTTTTGCACAATATATATACTGAAAAGAAAAGTATATATGAGTGCACTCCCTTCACCGCATTATATGCAGTTTAAACCTTCAAACAGAGCGCTGTGACGATTACATGGAACCGAAATGAAATACGTAAAAGCAGAATGAAAGACTGTGTGTTCATATTACCTCGTAAAATAGAGTTTTGAAAGACGAAACACGTTTTTGAAAGAATTTTGTATTAGTTTTATTCCTTTGTTCGTTATTACTTCACCTGATACACGTTGTTATACGGCCATTTTCAAACAATGTTATATATATATATATAGTAATTTTTACTGAAAAATACGTTGTAATTTTACGAATTCTTGTAACAGCACAATATTTATCTTGTAAAATTAATCGATTGTAAAACTACAAGGTCCGTATTTGTAGTAGAACTCAAGAAATATTTATACTATGCTGAGCCGTATCCACGAGCTTCAGCTAAATGGCGGACACTTAACGACGTAAAACTGTACATAGCTGTTTGCGCAAGAACTATCGGTGATGTAAAGTGTAGTTAGGTGCAAAAAGGAATGTATTGCAATTTTGAATTACGTAAAATACTTAAAGCAACTCAAATTATCATAATAACACGACAATTTCAATAAAACGTGGCCGTATTATCCATTATTTGTTTGTGTTTCCTAGCTACACAGAACTCTTACATCGGCTCAATACGCCGTTGTTCAGAGGCGTCCAAATCTCTTAACTCAACAACTGGACTCTTAAAAATAAATAAATGTAACAATGCTTCTTAACCATGTAACTTCAATATTATTTCCTATGTACTTACAGTAATATTCGCAGTAAAAATAAGCAACAATATCTTTAGTCGCGTTGGTCTTGAGGTTAAAGGTACGGGCTAATAATACAAGCTATGCGGGGTCTAGTCACTCTGCTGGTGAAGTGTAATTTTTTTTGTAAATTATATTTTGAAATATTTGTTTTTTTAGTTGTTCTCTGTTAATATTTCATAACATTTGTTTTGTAAAAAAAAATAGTTTTATGTATATTCGTCAATAATGTCAGTTGTAATACAAGGCTATCATTTGTAATATTACAAAGAAATGTTTTGTAGATTTTACAAGAACAGACTTTGTAGTTTTACAAAGGATTTTCTTTGCAACTGGGTTTCCAAGGATATTTCTTGTAAAAGTACAAAACATATTTAGAGTGTATGACCTGGACCAGTAAGGCGAATAAGTTACCCACAGGTGAGACAATTAGTCATTTAGCTTCGCCATGAGCAGCACAGGTCAAAAAGTACCTACACGTCCGTAATTTACACAACTGTGTTCACTGCGTTTGGATGGGTTAAAAACACTCGGTATGGATGTTCCACGTAGAATTGTCATTGGAAGGGGCTTATTAATATCCCCCGGTGTTAAGGGGACTACGCAGCTGCGAACTCAAGGTCAAGAAGCGAGGGAGGGATACGGGCGATACTAACACGCACGCCTAATGCCTCGTCGCTCCTACGCGCAAGGCGTGCAGTGTTTCCGTCGTAACCCTGTACTGTGCAACTTATATCTGTAACAATGGGGTTTTATTACACGTGATGAAAGATCACATATTTACGTCCTTATCTTTGTACTTTTCTCTTGCCGCTTAAGGAAACTGTATAGGTAAGTTTTGAAAATGCGATATTTGTCCAATTTCACAAGTTTTTCTTCTCTAAGAATACGCTAAATATGACAAAGGTAAAAAAATAGAGCCATAGATGATTATTTTTTAATCTTTTCTGACGAAAAGTCATATTTCCAGAAATTTTATTAACCGAGAGATGCGTTTACACACAAATAACGATTTCACAGAAAACGTTTCAGTACGTAGGGGTCTTAAGCCTGAAGGCTTATCAGGGGACAGCTTATGAGCTATTTGATGACCGATATTCAAGTAACGCCCACATATCACCTGGTATTCGAACCCAGAGCCACCCGCGCACCAGACTGCTCCACAGGGGGTCGGCAACTTCGAATAGAATTAAGAAAATAGTTTCAACGTGTAAATGAAGTGTAAGGTGTAAACGGCGGGAACTGAACTTAATTTTATCTTTTGTAATGCACACAGGTGTGCAAGTTTGAGTGTCCCTGATACATATAATGTTTACAAGAACCTCGCGTTGTCATTGATGGACGCTTTGATAAGTGCATGCTTCCAGTTCAGCTCACAGCGAATCGATACGAAATGATGTTTTGTTTAGAATGTGATATGTATATGTATGGTTACTGCAACGATAGAAAAAAATCATGGTTGTAGAAACCCTATGGAATGTTTAAAAGTGGACAGCCATCTGATGGGTTGTAGATGCCATATAAATGTCGTTAAAGGCTGTTCACGATAAAGTGGTCACTTTCGAAATCAGTCTTAGAAAAAGGTTACTGCTTCTACCTCACATATTTAAACGGGCGCCCTGAATGACATGCGCCCTATTAAGTTGGTAACGATGGATAGGAAAGTAATTATGTTTCCTAACGTCGAATAAAAGTGTAAGGTAACCATTTCTGTTAACTGGTTCTGTTAACTGTTTCTGGTTTTTTTCATGCATGAAAGTGTAAAAATGAGCAGATTTGTAAAATATTAACTTTTCTAGTAATTACTCAGTTTCACTTGAACGACGCCTGAATGAAGTGATGAGGCCCATGATAATGTTAATGTTACATACAAGTAGATCTTCAGCAGAGCTTTCAAAAGTGCTCATTTTATCCTGAATAGCCTATAACATAGATAGTAATATCAACGGAATTGCTCTTGGATTCATGTATGTGGTTGTATTTGCTACTGAACATATTGTTGCTGCAGTAGATTACTACGTTCCTACAACAACGCAGATAGCACCTCTAACAGAACATCTTCAAAAACATTTGAATTGTTCCCACAGCAAGGGATATTAATAACCTTCCAGAATATTCTGTTGATGCCACCCTCAAACACGATTGCCAAACAGTTCGTTACTAACGACAGAGCATTCTGTAAGTTCATCACAATTCTGATTGTTTGAACAATCGAAATAGAGCTGAAGTGGGTCGATGTTGTACTCGGGACTCGGTGTCTTGCTGTAACAATCACACGCACAGTAGTAAATACGAATACAACAAACATCACCGAGGGACAAGTTTGAAGTGAGCTGCCTATAAACCACACTACGGCAATATCATTTTTGTTGGTCTCTGTATTTCCAGTTACAATTACCGAGGGACAAGTTTGAAGTGAGCTGCCTATATACCACACTACGGCAATATCATTTTTGTTGGTCTCTGTATTTCCAGTTACAATTACCGAGGGACAAGTTTGAAGTGAGCTGCCTATATACCACACTACGGCAATATCATTTTTGTTGGTCTCTGTATTTCCAGTTACAATTACCGAGGGACAAGTTTGAAGTGAGCTGCCTATATACCACACTACGGCAATATCATTTTTGTTGGTCTCTGTATTTCCAGTTACAATTACAATTATCCTATCGGCCCTGGTTACACTAGACACGCCTACTGTACACTGCAACGTTTATTATTGGCTGGTCGTTGACCAATGAAATCACGCGTTGCCTGTGTACCAATTAATGTGTCGCGATAGAAGTAACAACTTTCACAATCCATCGTGTTCGTTTGAAAAATTATTTAAATGAACTGTTTTATTTTTACCAAATGAAACGTTTGACTAGTTGTAATTTTTTACTTAGATTCCGACAAAGTCTAGCGAAATAGTAAAAGTATAAAGTGCGCGTTTTGTCTTCAAGAGCAAATAAATTTCCATATAAACGTATCCCCGAGTATATGCGAGCATACTCCTCAAAGGGTTAACAAAGTCTAGACGGAACATATATAAATCCATATTTTTCACGGCGTAAAGCAGTGTTTCTTATGGGCTACTTTGTACACGAAAGAGCACGAATTCATGGTACGTTGTTGGTTCAAAAATTCTACGATTTCAATTAATGAAGCATAAATAAAATGAGATGGTTCATGACAAGGTTAATCTTTATACAGATGGGGATGTCGGCAGTTGACGTAACTCAAGTCGAACCACAACCGCATACACATATAAGTTTCTACCTTAGTTGGACCGCACTTTGCTATACACGCCGCTAACCAATGACCAATATGCAAGGGGAAATTGGGAAGAACCACGCACTACTAGCGCTGGAGTTAAACTGAAGCAACATACGACGAGTACACAAAGAACAGAGGAGTCTAGTTCGCTGCCGGATGAATCAGCAAAATTTCCCGATTGCTGCTCAACTGAAATGTGGAGTAATAATACAATAATGAGAAGAAAAGGAGACCCTATGCTTGACTTCAAAAACAGCTGAATTTATGGCGACGTAATGACAGCGAGATACTGGTAGGCTATTCACGGTAAAGTGAGCACTTTTGAAAGCCCTCTCATTTGGAACAAAACTCAAGAAGTATGTTTTATTTTAGCCTTAGACCTTAACTTCCGAGCACAGTGGAGTATACGCGCTGTGTTTATTACTTACATGGCAATATTTATTTTTAAAAAGTGGCTAAAGAATAAAAAATGTCTGAACGGAGAAAGTAACTAGGACCTCAATAGTGCTCACTTTACCATGAACGGCCGATAGAAGGGTGTGGAGAACGCCTTGGGTCAGTCTGTTCGGCGTCGCTTCCTTGTTTACAGCTCAAAAGAGATGCAGCGATAAGGGCGAGACTGCCGCGCGCACCTAGCGCGCCTTCGCCACTACGCGCAACATTCTGAACTTGCGTTAGGTCCTGTCACCTTGTCTCAGCCTATCTGACTTTCAGCGCTCACACTATACTCTAAAAAATTGCATGTACTCTTACAAGAAAAATCCTTGGAAGACCAGTTGTCAAGGAAATCCTCTGTAAAACTACAAAGAGTTTTCTTGTAAAATCTGCAAAACACAGTCTTGTATTACAACTGACATTATTGAGAAGAGTACATTAAATTATTTTTCTTTTATCGTTCTAAAAAACAAATGCGATGAATTACTAATTCAGAATTAGTAACGGAGAACTAAAAAAAAATTCAAAATAAAATTTACAAAAAAAAAAAAATTCCTCGCCAGCACGGAGAAGATAACTTACACTCCTTGTATTGTCTACTAGCCACACCTTTATCCACAAGACCAACTAGACTTACGATAATAAAACTTAGTTTTACTGTAAATATAGTACAAGTACATACAAAATAATATTTAAGTTATACGGTTAAGAAGAATAGGTACATTTATTTCTTTTTAAGAGTTTAGTTGTTAAGTTAAGAGATTAGTATGGCTCTTTACAACGAGGTATTGAGAGCCGATTTACGAGTTCTGAGTAGCTAGGGAACATGAACAGTTACTGAATAATAAGGTCAGGTTTCATTATGATTATTTAAGCTGTTTTAAGTGTTTTACGTTATTCAGACTTGACATACATTTCTTTTTAAAGCGGGTATACTTTACATCACCCATAGTTTTTGCACAAACAGTTTTATACGGTTTTACGTTGTTGAGTGTTCGCCAGTTTGCTGAAGCTCGTGGATACGGCTCAGTATGGTACAAATATTTCCTGGGGTATATTACGAACACGGGCCTTGTAGTTTTACAAACGAGTAGTTTAACAAGGATTTTCTCAGTACAAATTACAAATTATTATTGTATTGATGTAAAGTGTGTAGAAAAGTTCAAATCAGGCTTCTGTCGTAGTTCGGCTCGTGTCGAGGTAGTATGTTGTAAGGACCCTACTGCCTGCATCGTTATCGTTTTTCGCCGAGTAGCGCCGGAGCCATAAAGGTTACGCTGGCTCGCGCTACAAGAGCGCCATCGCCTTTACGGGCAAGGCTCTGCAGCGTGGTCGTGGTGTTGCGTCTACCTAAGGCACTTTCAACAATGACATTATTTTATCGGTGCAAAGTCTACATGAAAGTTCAGCGCAGGGCCCTCGACTAGTTTTGTATTTATGTTATGCGTACATGTTGAGATACAGCGCTTTGAAAAAGCCATTCTGAGCCATTTTGGTGTACTCTGAAATGGTGTTTCTAATGCGCGTGGCGTCTTGAAATCACTCAACAGCCTTCGTCTTCGTGTGTGTTATTTTCGTAAATAAGCACATTGGACGCACGTTTGATAGTTACGAGACCCGAGAAATTCGTGAGTTCAATGACCTGTAGACTAGACTTCACATTCTCATATACTCTCAAACTTACAAAAAAACACGTCGACCAGTTACAAACGTAACATTAACGTATAGGCTATTCACGGTAAAGTGAGCACTTTTGAATACCCTCTCATTTGTAATAATAGTGAGTAAATATATTTCATTTTTGTCTTGGACGTTAACTTCCGAGTACGGAGGAATATGCACACCGTGTTTATTACTTATATGGCAATATTTATTTGAAAAGGTAGTTAAAGGATTAAAAAATGGCTGAAATAAAAAAGTAACTTGGGTCTCAATACTACTCGCTTTACCGTGAACAGCCTATACATGTGTGTGGATTGCAACTTGTCTAGAAATGAACCCGTGAAATCCTCGGGTCTCAATTAATAGTTTCGCGTAAAACATGTGAATTTCTAGGACTCTGTAAAGCTTTTTTAGAGCCGGGCGGACGCAGTAGTCTGAGAAAGCTGTTTTTTACGACCATGAACGAGTATAGAATCATATTTCTACCTTGCGTGGTTTCTTGAGAGTAGCAATCATTCCTAGTCTGGGTGGGTTTTTTTTTTTCCTCGTAGTGGAGATATTAGAAACACGTCTAACAGTTTGGTCAAAACGCGCTGCGTTCTCTACACACGCGACGCAGTATAAGCGGCAGGTGCGTGAGCGCCTTAACCACAGCGTGGCGAGGCGCCTTAACGGTGGCCAGCGCTGCCGGAGCAACGTGCAGCAAGGAGGACGTGATGTCACACGGCCCGGCCAATTTTCTAATTGGAATAAAACCGATTTACTAATGTCAACCCATCAGGCGCCATTAGACGGCGGGAGGAGACAGCCGAAGGGTCTGCAGGCCGTTCGGGACGGTGCACTAGCCTACACCGTGGCTACACCGCACCTACGTCGGTTCCAAACACGTTTCTGAGAGAACACGGACGGCACTTCCAACACACCTTTTGCAACTACTCTAAATTTTATAACCAGGGAAAGGAACAGTTCGCATATTAACCTTCCTGTATGCTAGACTCTAATATCCTGCACTCTAAGAAATTATTTGTAAATTAACAATATCAGTGTATATGTACAGTGACGAGGCGCGAATGGTAAGATATTTTACAATGCGTGTAAGCTAACCTTCCTACAGTTGCTCAGGAAAGAGTCAAATATATAGGGAAGTTCCTAACTTTGTATATAGTCCATTCACGGTTTCTTCGACATTTCAAAATCAAACCTTTGAAAAATATCCCAATGTATGACGTGCTTAGTTGTTTCCAACATACGTCATGTATCACGAGAATTGTATACTTGTGTTCAATAAAGTTACTTTATTTTCTGTTTAATTGAAATGTTATTCATATCATATACATAAATTATAATGTTCATTCCTAAATAATTTCATTTAAAAAACAGGGAGAACATAGGTATGTTGGTAGCGCCTTGTAAGAAATAGTTCTTATACAAAATACTGTTACAACAGGATGCGCACGAATCCAGTGCGTTGTCCCTCTGGTGTAATCTTCCAGACTTAGTTAAGCTTAGTTTGCACTAGGCGGAGGAATATCCTGGAAGTAGAACTTTAGCAGGGCTTCAGAAAAGGCAGAAGATACCGTGAATCAACTATAGAAGCGCTGCTAAACGTTCCCATATTCTCAGCCCGACATGTTGTGCTATTACCATACACTGTATACGTTAAGAATTTCTATTACAGTTCAGGAAGCTTACCAGAATTTTTTTTTTTTTTTTTACAGTGTAAGCATTTTCGACACTCGGCTCTCTGTTGACTGGCTGCTGCCCCAGTCTGTAGCCAAGCCAGTTTCGCCTCACACCAGGTGGCACGCGATTCGTCGCTGGTTTCCTTGCATAGCCACTAATGGCTCGGAGTTCACCTGGGCGTGTCTAATAAACTGCGCTCCAATCGCCAACACGAACACGTGTTTGACGCTTGGCTTGTCCCAACTTAAATTTGTTAATATTTTTCCATCCCCTATTTATAAGTAGCGACGCCCAATTTCAGACTTCCTACCTAGTTGTATTTCAAAACACTTTAAATCATGTCCAATTGTTTGAAAACCTATGCATTTCTTAGCTGCTTCCCGTGAATCACAGATATTCAGAGCCAAAGTTCGTTATGAATCGGTGTTCAAGTTCAAAGTCTAGTAAATCGCACCAAAGTGGACAATACACCGCATTCGTGCTCATTCAGTATAATAGCAATTCGCACGAGAACTATGTCTTACTAGGCGTCACAAACACACATGTATTCTCTCTGTTTCCTTTCATATCGACTAAGATGTAATATTTTGATTTGTAGGTAAAATAAAACTTAAAGCTCAAGCCAACCAAAAATATGATTCTGTTATCATAAGAGTCGTACAGCACGTTTGTATAGGCTATTCACGGTAAAGTGAGCACTTTTTAAGACCTTGCGAACATTTCCCTATCAGTCAATTTCTGTCTTTCTGCAAATTTTATAATATAAACTCTGCAATGTCACTAATAAACACAGTGTATACAGTTCACCCTTCCCGAAAGTTAACTGTTGAGGCTGTAATAAAATATATTTATTAGATGTTAAAGCGTATTGGGAGGGTCTAAAAAAGTGCCCACTTTACCGTGAACAGCCTATAATACTTGACATGTTTAAGAAACAATCAAACACGTCATACGCGGGCTGATTCTCAAGCGGTTTGATTCAATACGGCATGCGCTACGATGTTGAAATACACTCAGCGTAGAAGTTTTTTTGCGGAAATTAGGTGTGAAAGCCCTGCTTAAGATCTACTTGTATGCACGTTGTGTAATCGTCCGCCTTATGTAAAATTAACGTTGCTATGGGCCTCATCACTTTATTCATACGTCGGTCAAGTGAAACATAAAATCATTAGAAAAGTGGAATTCTAAAAATTTGCTCTTTTATACACTTCGATGCATTAGAAAAGAAACAGAAAGCGAAAGAAATAATTTAAGTCATTATAAATGGTTACCTACCACTTTTTATTCGACGTTAAGATATGGAACTATTTTCCCACCATCGTTACCAACTTTACTGGACGCATGTCACTCAGTGCGCCCGTTAAAATATGTGCAGGCGGGGGCAGTGATTTTTCTAAGGTTGATTTCAAAAGTGCTCATTTTACCGCGAACAGTCTTTACAAGAAAGAAACTGGAATGTCCGGCACGTTTTTGTGTTACTGAACACAATTTATCTGACGTGTCATAAAATGTTTCCAGGTTGGTAAAAAGCGCCCAGCAAACCGAAGAACTGTCATATGAGAGACCGGGCCAAGGGTTCAAGTGACTCTCTCCCTCCCCGTGGCGGCGGCTAGTGTCTTGCACATATGCAGCATAGTAAAGTCTAATGTGGCGCTGACAAATGCGAATTAATCACTTCATTATTATCACGGCCCACACGGGTGAATGCTAGTCGGTCACAAGCTCGCGAGGGAACGGAGAACGTCATTCCGTGATGTGCGGCCCGACCGCTCACTTGGCTGACGGCCAACGGCCAAATAACTGAGACTACAGTCTGGGAACAGTGCAATATAATCTGCAATTCCCCACGTTTCCTGAAATTTTCGATTTTCCTGCGTTTCATTATCTAGAAGCTGTTCACGATAAAGTGAGCACTTTTGAAATGAACCTTAGAAAAAAGTCACTGCCCCTACCTGCATATATATTAACAGGCGCAATGAGTGATATGTGTCCAGTAAAGTTGGTAACGATGGAGGGGAAAGTACTTCCATATATTAACGTCGAACAAAAAGTTTTCGGTAACCATTTGCGATAACTTAAAATAATTTGTCTATATTTCTGTATTTTTAATGCATCGAAGTGTAAGAATGAGCATATTTGTACAAATTAATTTTTTAAATAATTTCCCAGTTTCACTTGACCGACGCATGAATAAAGTGATAAGGTCCATGGCAATGTTATTTTTACATAAGACGGAAGAACACACAACGTGTATACATGCAGATATTACGCAGGGCTTTCAGAAGTGCTCATTTTACCGTGAACAGCCTATAGTCGAACGTTGCCTTTATAAATTACATTATTTATATATATAATATTTAATTAAGAAGAACTAAGCACGCGCAGATAAACTAAAGCTCTTTATTCGTTAATTTCAATAAAATTTAAAATTTTCCAATCTCTTAAAAACATATTAACTGCTTAGGAAAAAAAACCTTGTTTTGTTTAATTTCAGGGTTTTCGCTGCAGTTTCTGGCCATGTATGTTAGTACCGAGCGAAAAGCAATATTCTCTCTATTCGAAGCAACTGATAAAGATTTTTCCAACATATTTCATCCGAGAAAATCAAAAACTGAAACGAAATGTTGAAACATTCAAACTTAGAACGAGTTCTATATGATATATGAATTAGAGAATTATCGCTCAAGTCATGATCGTTACTTTCCGCATGGGAATTGTACAGTTTTTACAATTTTAAACAAGTCATAGAATTAATCGGCGAATCATAATTAGTCAGTATCAGGCTACAATTATTCTTATGATCATAATTATTAGACTTGTACCGGGTGAATACCTAATATAAGTTAAGTGTGTTAAAAATGTTATAATAAACAAAACTTGTTAAACTTTCAGCAAGATGTAACGTTATAAAACATAAAGATAACGTGCCCAAGACATACAAAATTTGATCAAATGTTTAACTAAAGTTTCGTTTCGTGCCCGAAAAGAAATGTAATACATTTCATTTTATTGTAAAAGTTAAAGCAAAATATTTCATCCATGTGGGTGAACACGTAGGCTATGTAGCCGAAATTTACTTTCGCACAAACGAAATTATTCAAGTGCATCTAAAGCAAGTAAACATAAAATTTCTTTCGTCAGCTCACAATTCCGGAGAAGTATCAGCTGCGGTTTGTTTATGTAAACTGAGGAGAACGTTTCACGTTGATGAAAAAATACCGTTACAGGACATTTGTTTACCGTAGCGTTGTGTATGAGACACATGAATGCGTGCTACAGAAAGGGCATTTAAAAGCACGACTCGAGGATGAAGATGATTCACTAACTATATGTATCTGAAATAGTGTTGGCATCATGTACCCAACAAATGACACATGCGATTAATATACATGCGCAGTAATTGTAGTAAACCGTAAATCACATTTAGAGACGATGCTCACAAAAAGGGGCGCAAATGAATCGCTTATTTAACAGGCTTCGTATCCTCTGGCCATGGGACTAACGATGAAAATTGAGCGCGAGATGGGTGACAGCATTATCGCGTGCTCGCAAGGAGTATAGCATGCGACATACCTGTCGTGTGAACGATCAGGTCATGTCGCGTATTTCTGTGCCCTTCAAAATTGCGAGGAAAAAGAAAAGCCCGCTGCATCATAAATAATGTTACAAACATGCAGCACGGGTAGCTTGTTCGAATGCACTCAATGAAGTGTGGACTGCGCTGTACGGGTGCCTGGCGCGTAGGGGCGATGTGAGCTTCCTCTCACTTTCTCAGAGGCCTTGGTGTTCGACCGTAAGGACACAAAGTAAGAATATTACGTTCATCTTGTAGCGTAAGGCCAGAACTATAAATTGATTATCCTACACGATAAAGACACTTCATAAACACTGTTATGATCTTAATTGTGTAGGAAGAATGACACAGTCTTAAAACCACATTAGAGAAGCTGCTCCTTAAAATAAATTTTAGAAAAATGTTTATCTGTAGGAAGATGTATGAGTGACGGCATGAAAGGCAAAGACAAGAAGAGAAGCAGAGAGAGAGAGAGAGAGAGAGAGAGAGAGAGAGCCTACCTTTGACTGAGGAGCGAGGTGATGTGACCGGCGCGCGCAGTGGCTCAGGAGCTGGAGAAGGTGGCTGTGTGCGCATGCGTCGTGCCAGCCATACTGTAGTACAGCAGCTCGCTCTGTACCGCACTCTGCTCGACTGTCGTGAGCTCACTCACATGCCCTGCCTGGCCCGACAGCTACCCGCCGCGCCCACGGGGAGCTCTGCCATCATCCCACCTCCCCTTCCACAGCCCCCCTCCCCTTTTTTTCATCAAGCTCAGTCACGAATTAATTTACGGCCTCAAGTGTTGCAATCGCACAGTATTTTTATGAGCCCTGTACTTTGTTCTGCTCGTAACCAATGAGCAGCTGACTGCGTGTTCATTGCTCTCAGCATTGGCCGTACGCAAATGAAGGCTGCAGTAAATTCAACGAATCATATTTCTTGAATTGGAGACGCTCTGGAAACACGACCGATACTGACTCCTCGTGTACAGTGCGGACCATAACCACCCTTCAAGCGCAACATGTCCTCTGTCATGGACGCGGCGACTGAAACGCCTCAACGTAGCGGCCGGCTATTAGAGAGCTTCGCGATAATAATGATGAGTAACATACACAATCTCCGCGACAACAATAACGAGTAACATAAATAATCTCCGCCATTACAATGACGAGTAACATAAACAATCTCCGCGACCACAATTATGAGAAATATAAACAATCTGCGCGACAATGACGAGTAATATAAACAGTCTCCACGACAACAATGGCAAGTAACATGAACTATCTTCGCCATAACAATGAGAAACATAAACTATCACTGCGACAACAATTACGAGTAACATGGACAATCTGCGCAACAACAATTACCAGTAACATAAAAAATATCCGCTATAACAATGACGAGTAACATAAACCATCTCCGCGACCACAATTATGAGAAATATAAACAATCTGCGCGACAACAATGATGAGTCACACAAACAATCTCCGCGAAAAAATGACGAGTAACATATACAATCTCCTCAATAATAATGGCGAGTAACATAAACCATCTCCACGACAACAATGGCGAGTAACGTAAACAACTCCGCGACAGATGAGAAACATAAACAATCAGCGCGACAACAATGACGAGTAACATAAACAGTCTCCACGACAAAAATGACAATTACATAAACCATCTCCGCCATAACAAAGATGAGAAACATAAACTATCTCTGAGATAACAATTACGAGTAACATGAACAATCTGCGCAACAACAATGACCAGTAACATAAACAATCTCCGCGATAACAATGATGGAAAATATAAACAATATCACCGACAATAATGACGAGTAACTTAAACAAACTTCGCCATAACAATAACGAGTAACATAAACCACGACAACAATGATTAGAAATATAAACAATCTATGCGACAACAATGACAAGTAACATTAACAGTATCCGTGACAACAATGACTAGTAATAAACAATCTTCGCGTGAGTTCTACTTCCTCAGAATTGCAAGCGATCACTATAGGCTTTTCATACAGCAGTCTGTTCAGAAAAGATACAACATTGTCGCCATAGTTAAATACAATGCTTTACAGAAAAATATATATTGTAAACGGAGGGCTACTATTTGTAATATTTTCGGATACTAACAATTTTCATCAACGTTCGAGTTTCAATAATCAAATTTATAGACGGTTAACAAAAATGTCGACTAATTCCTGTCCTTCAAAAATATTTACAATAAAATATTCCAATTGATTTTGTAAACTATTATGGAAGGAATTGTTTAGAAAGAGACGCAGACGATGATGGGAGCTGTGTTGGGTATCTAAGGCTCGTGCCGCCTACGTAGCGGGTTCGAGGCCGAGAATTGCGGGCGCAAACAACGATAAGGGCGACGCTGCCACGCCGTGCAGCTAGCGCCATCGCCGCTAAGTGCGAGGATCTCAACTGACGTACAGTGTTCTCTCCCACTTCCAGCGGCGGGAAGTCTGCACGCAGCAGAAACCTTGAGTAGAATTGTGTGTATCTGAGGCGTATATTTCGAAGTACAGAGCTTTGAAAAGGTTGTGTGTAGACATTGTTCTGAAATGGTGTTTCTAGTGTGCGTGAAAGCACTCAACAGCTAACGTCTGAAGTCAGTACATTGGGAGCATGTTTGATAGTTTTGTAGGGAAACGAGTATTTCGAACAATCTGCGACACATTACAAACGCCAGGCAGGCAGGAACCTTAAGGGGGCCGCCTACCAGACGCTTGAAATGTGTTTCAGTGTGTTGGGAAATCCGTTTTTTTTTAATTGGCAAAACTAATCGACGTGTGCCCAATGTGCTTATTTACGAAAAGAAAACAAACTTCAGGCGATGACGGAAAGTCGCTTTCATGACACTACTCACAATAGAATCGCTATTTGCAAGCTCTTGAACATGGTTAGAAACAGGTTTTTCAGACTGTAACATGTCAAAATGTGCTGACCGGATATACGTGAAACTCAGACACAATCCTGCATTGAACTTTGCATAAGATTTTTCATCCGTAAAATAATATAGTCGCCGCTTAAAAGCCCACAGAAAAAACGATTCGACGAAAAGCTTGTGCGCTAGTTTAGTTCTTTGTGCCATGTCGCGTTAGGTAGGCGGCCCCCTTAAGTGAGGTGAAGAGATTTGGGCGGCTCTTAACAGCGAGGTCTTGAGAGCCGATGTGGGTGACTCAAGTGAATATGGGGCGGCGCCGGAATGAAAGGGCGTAGGAAACGGGATATCCCCGAGAAAACCCGCCGGCAAACGACCGGTGACCCGGTCGGGAATTGAATCCGGTTCGCCTTGGTGGAAGGCGAGCGGACTAACCGCTCGGCCACCGTGGCCCCGTTAAATGAAGTAATGTGCAGTTCCACTACTAGACACGGCGCCTCACGTAGGCTCCTTTCACACGGTCCGGGCAATAGCCCGGACGGGTAATTAACCGGACGGGTAATTAAACGAACGGGTAATTAACGGAACGGGCGGCGCCCGTGTATTGTCTTCACACGCTGACAAAGTTAATCCGGGTTGTCGCCGGTGTCCTGCACTTGTCGCGAGCTTTAGTCGCCCACTGGCTGCGGTGAATAGATGCAGAAAAGCTACTGCACTAGTTTAGTTAAGGTTGGAGTTCAGCAACGGCCTATGGAGCACTGCACCCCCCGTCTATACGACGTGAAGAACTCATAAAAAAAAATTGTAAAGACACCACAAAAATTGTCGGAAAAGTGCGATTTATGTTGTATATGAAAGAAGATTGTATATATTTTGCAACATTCTAAAATATTTTACTAACAGATACTTTTTTTTATGTAGAAAAATAATCGATTAAATTAGTCTGTATTTTTAACCAAATTTAAGCGCATTTCCATTCTGGATGCTTCGGAAAGCAGAATTTGCAAGATAACCTTTGTCGAGAAGGATCGTCATAATATTTACTGTGATCAAGTTTAATAAAATCATAGTAATAATGTATCATACCATTTTTATAATTAACTCTATTTACGTCAGTTTCACCCATAAATGTTTGTGACAAATGGTCGCACATAAAAAAAATTCTAAGAATTACTTCGTACATTATTTTTACAATGTTATTATACACACACACACACACACACTATATTACATAGTTAACTGAATACTTGTCTATAACGTGCTTTACAATAACATAGTGATATAACTTCTGCAAACTAAATAAATTTATATATTTAAGATGTCAAAGGGGCTCGTTTCCAAATGTAAAATTAGACATTTCTGAGGGGTAGTATATAAGAGCTCTTTATTGAATGTTACCCGGTGGCAGGTCAAGAATTTGCTTCCGGGAGAAGTGTAGATTTTGAAAAATAAGAATGTATATTGAATTCAACAAGTTACTGCCATACATGATTTTCCCAGAATAAATGAAAAAATTCAAATAACAGCAAAGTTTTGCAGCATACACGTGTATTGTCGTTGTCGTGAACATTTCACTGCAATAATGTATTGTAATATAATTAATTTCATATTTACTTACAGCAACAATTTCACGCCGCACTTATTTTGTTTATAACAGTTGTCAGAATAACTCACCATACAAATATAATCTGTTTAGTGACGATAGTGGTGTCCCAGCTCGGAGCTTACAAAAATCAAATTGGTATATGACCTCAGTTACAATGACAGCGGCCTTGCTCCAGAAAGAGATGCTTTTGTAATATTGTTGCTGTGGAAGTGTTTTTTATAATTGTACAACACTTGCTACACAGCTCAATATAAAGTGCAAGTTGTGAATTAACATAGTGACAATCAAATCGAAATATTTTCCCCTCGAGAGGAGGACGCGTGCCCTCTGCCCCTCCTAACCCCCCCCCCCCCCAACTAACTACCCGCCGTGTTTTCTAAACAGAAACTACCTCTGATGTAACAAACAAAAGTCACAATTGTGGAGACACTATAATATAAGATGCCAACTATTGGATGTATCACTACATAAGAGGATTTTTTGTTAAATATATTCATAGTTCTAGTAGAAATATGACGGTTTCTTTGTCAATGACCAACTTTGCTGTAAAAGTGAGCCTAACTTATGTATTTTTAAATGCTGTAACTTTTCATGCTTATTGGCATATATTTGAAAGCGAATGCCTCTATGTTATCATAATGATGTTAACCTGTAACTAATGTGACTTATAAATGTTTATAACAAGTTATGTAAATTGTACTCCTGACAGTTTTATATCAGATTTTACAAAATGAAATGCAGATATTGTGACAACAAGCACCAGTCTCTCAAGCATATAACTACATCGGTAAGTACAAAGAGAATATGTGTGTGTGTATATATATATTTATTTATTTATTTATATATATACATACATGCTCAATATTAAATCAGGCATACACACAAAATTATGCTTGTAATAAGTATACACATATAGTTAACTAATTCGAAACCTATTTAATTATTTTCTATCGCTCTCACTCAAGCTTTTGAAGTCTTACTTCAGTTCTACACACACACGTATCCACGCATCTCTCGTCGTATTGTGATTTTTATAATCTTGTACGGACTTGTCCCACATTTGTGTGCATATCTTATACCAAATGAATAATTTATTTCTGTGTCGATTTTGTTGTCTTTCAAAATTTTTAAACACATGTGAAAGCCTAAGGACTCTCTCACACGGTCCGGGAGATGTCACCCGGATAAACCAGTAATGCTAAGCGAGACATGGGTCCCTTCACCCAACCCGGACATGGGCGGAGCTCAGGACGGGCGGTAGGAACGTCTGGAAGTCCCCGCTACATTCACACGAGCCCGGGACAGCTGTCTGGCGGACCACAGGAAACAATAGCTGCATTCACACGACCCGACCGATCTGTCGTCCAGGTTCTCTCTCGTTGTGCTGATGAGGCTCGTTACTAGCCAAGTCTGAAGTGCATGCAGTGATACTGCGTGAAGTCTGCATAGCTTTCACATGTGCTTAAACATGTTGAGAGGTGACGTTGTAGACACAGAAATGTGTATTCATTTGGTACAAGATAAGCCAAAAATCTGGGACAAGTCCCTACAAGGTTATAAAAATCGCAATATGATGTGAGATACGTGGAGACGTGGAGACGTGTGTGTGTGTAGAACTGAAGGAAGACTTCGAACGATTGATTGATAGCGAGAGAAAATAATTTAGTAGGTTTCAAATTAGTTAACCATGTGTGTATACTTATTACGAGAATTAATTTTGCCCGTATGCCTGATTTTATATTGAGCATGTGTGTATATATATACATACAAACATGTTATTTTTGTACGTACCGATATAGTTCTATATTTGAGAGACTGGTGCTTGATGTTACAATATTTGCATTTTATTTTGTAAAATCTGATATAACACTATAAGCAGTAGAATTTTCATTATTTGTTATAAACTTTTATAGGTTACAGTAGTTACAAATTAACATCATTATGACAACATAGAGGTATTCGCTTTCAAAAATAAGTCAATAAGCATGATAAATTACAGTATTTTTAAAATGTAAATTACCCTCTTACAGCAAAGTTGTTCATTGACAAACTAACCCTCATATTTTTACTAGCTCTATGGATACATAAAATATTCCTCTTATGCAGTGATACATGCAATGGTTGGCATAATATATAATCTCCCCATAATTGTGACTATTGTTACATCAGTGGCGGATCCAGATTAGAACGTGAAAAAAAAAAGAGGCTCAGAGGGTGTGCGTCCTCATCTCGAGGGGAAAATATTTCGATTTGATTGTCACTATGTTAATGCACAGCTTGCACTTTATATTGAGCTGTGTAGCAAGTGTTGTACAATTATAAAAAAACACTTCCATAGCAACAATATTACAAAAGCATCTCTTTCTGGAGCAAGGCCGCTGTCATTGTAACTGAGGTCATATACCAATTTGATTTTTGTAAGCTCCGAGCTGGGACACCACTATCGTCACTAAACAGATTATATTTGTATGGTAAGTTATTCTGACAAATGTTATAAACAAAATAAGTGCGGCGTGAAATTGTTGCTGTAAGTAAATATGCAATTAATTATATTACAATACATTATTGCAGTGAAATGTTTACGACAACGACAATACACGTGTATACTGTAAAACTTTGCTGTTATTTGAATTTTTTCATTTATTCTGGGAAAATCATGTATGGCAGTGATTTGGTGTAAATCCTTGACCTGCCATTGTGTAACATTCAATAAAGAGCTCTTATATACTACTCCTCAGAAATAGGTAATTTTAACATTTGCAAACGATCCCCTTTGACAACTTAAGTATATTAATTTATTTAGTTTGCAGAAGTAATATCACTATATCATTGCAAAGCACGTTATAGACAAGTAGTGAGTTATCACTATGATTTTGTATAAAGAAATTGTAAAAATAATGTACGAAATAATTCTTATAATTATTTTTATGTGTGACCATTTGTCACAAACATGTATGGGTGAAACTGACGTAAAATAAGGGCAATTATAAAATTGATATGTTACATTATTACTATGATTTAATTACACTTTATCACAGTTAATATTATGGCGATATTTCTTGAAGATGATTTAATTGCAAATTCTGCTTTCCGACCCATCCAAAATAGGAAGTGTGCTTAAATTTTGTAAAAAATACAGACAATTTTAATCGACAATTTTTTTACATTAAAGAAGTATCTGTTAGGAAATTTTTTTTTTATTATGTTGCAATATATACATTCTTCTTTCATATTCAACATAAATTGCACTTTTCCGACAATTTTTGTGGTGTCTTTACTCCTTTTATTTATGAGTTCTTCACGTCGTATAGACGGGGGGTGCAGTGCTCCATAGGCAGTTGCTTTATTCCAACCTTAACAAAACTAGTGCAATAGCTTTTCTGCGTCTATTCACCGCAGCCAGTGGGCGACTAAAGCTCGCGACAAGTGCAGGACACGGGCGACAACCCGGATTAACTTTGTCAGCGTGTGAAGACAATACACGGGCGCCGCCCGTTCCGTTAATTACTCGTCCGGACGATTGCCCGGACCGTGTGAAAGGAGCCTAAGAAGGCGATCATAACAAAGGCATTTCGTCACTCCGCGACTTCAAATTAGAGACAATTCGAAACTCAAGTGACGAAAAGTCCATTCAAGAATAAAATAACCTGAAATAAACACTCAATTTCGTGTGTGACGGGAATGTACATATGTAGTTCACTACGATGGCGACGATAAATGCACAGGTTATACATAACAAATCGGGTGTGTGGTCATTAGTGTAGCCTACACTTAATCGCGATTATATAACTCGTGTATTTTGGTACAAAATAACGTGCGTGGTATGCGGGGCGTCGTAATATTATACCCTATAAATATTAACATTTGTAAAACTTGCTGAATACCTTCTTATCTCAGTATTGACTTATCTACTGGTTACATATGATTACTACACTGAGAGAAAATCAAAATATTTGTTTGCATAGGGCCTAGTTACCCTAGCAAAATATATTGTTGAGCGAACAAAATTTGAAAAGCAACAAAATTTCTTGTGTTCGTCTAACAAAATATATGTTTGAATACCCAAAATATTTGTGTTGGGCCAAAATAAATTAGACATTCAACTAAATATTTCATTGAATCAACTGAATATATTTGTTTGGCAACTCATTTGACTACCTTGTTTCGAAAATATAGCTCAAATATTTGTTTTTATTTTTGTGACAATTAGGAAAGTAACCTTGTTTGGGAGTGCATCAACTGATGCTTAACAATCGTATAAACACATTAATAAAACAATACAACAAGAAATTTACAAGTAAAGCTGCAAAAACTATAAATATTGGCAGTATAGCTATTTAAAAGCTTTATGCTGCCGCCGGTTGTCATATTAGCTGAGATTATTAAGACGCAGCGCTCGGACGCAGACGATCTAGGTTTGAAACTCGGTCGAACTTGTGAAATTCCTTATACCGGCCGAAACTGTTTAATTACGTGTATCGAAACAAATCTTTAGTTTCACCAACCAAATCGTACAGTTTGGGGCAACCAAATGAGAACAACAAAATTATTTGGTTTCAGAATCAAAATATTTGATCGCACCTATACAAACAAATAAATTGGTTGCACCAAATAAATCTTGTTTGATTTGACAAAACAATTTTCTCAGTGTACACCAATACAAGGAATAGTGCTGAAAATTTCCCTCTTACAGATCCTACAAGCAGGGCAGAGGTTGACGTAGCGGCAAGGGAACTCACCTTACAACAAAGCGAACCGGGTTCGACTCTCAGCGGTACGGCTTCCAGATTCTCGTACATTGGAGTCGTGCCTGACAATGTCGCTGGTCGGCGGGATTTCTCGGGGGTATCCCGTTCCCCCGCCCCTTCACAGTGGCGCTGTTCCATGTCAGTCCCTTTTCATACTTACTGGCACCCAAGGCCTTTGTCATAACAGCCGTTCATACCTCTTAACTAGCCACCTCATCGTGTTAAATATTCAGGGCCTCATTTAGGCTAGTTGCTAGTTTAATTTCGCAACTCGAAAATACACTCAATTCCGTACATTTTGGAATTCTGGTACTGCGTGCAGTATATAAGATCGTCTTAAATTCACCACACATCGAATTCAGTAAATCCTGTGTCTTGAAGAGGTATTCAAACACAGTACTTCTAGCATTGTATTCTGCTACAATGCGTTCGCGTTTAGTGATCTTATTAGAGTCCATTTACAATAATTTCGGTATTGTTATTTATTTCCCCGTTTTTTCTTTTACTTCCTCTGTGAGCCCTCCATTGTCTTCTCTTATGGCGAAACTGTTTACTGAGCTGAATCTAGTATAACGTTCTCACCGACATAGTTCGAGATTATTTGTATCAGCTGCTCGAAAGTATAGAGATATCCCAACGTTATTTGACTCTGATGTCCAGACAGTTGTCGTTTCAGATATTAGTCCACCGACATACGTAGAAGGAACACTGACGTTTTCTGTTATTATATCTTCTGAAGTAGAACCAAGGAGTCTGTTTTGAATTATGTGGTAAAAATACAGTCCTGCCAAAATAAATCCCTTAAGATAACTTCTTAAGAAACGCAGTCTTAAAAATCTTCTGCACAAAATTTTTCCGTTTTATAATAAATGGCAATATTTCTGATATACCACATATGCCACTGGTGTATTTGTTGTGGATAATGTTACTTGGGAATAAATATTTTTCTACATTTTGAGCTTCTCAAAGTCAGTAAAATAGAAATTACCTATAGCCAAGAGATCTGTAAACATTTCTGATGTCCTATGTTATAATGGTTCTTATTAGCACAGCCGAACACTAAGCCTGGAGCTTATTTGTGATGATAAACAGGAGCTAAATCAGTTTACATACTGCACGCATTGGGATATGTACTACTTGCGACATGTCAAGCCATATGTCAATGTGCACCCGGAAGAGTTAAATACACGTGCGTGTTCATTGACCTGTAGAACTTAACATAGTTCACGGCCCTTCGTTCACCGCCTAATGTAGTTTTACCACAGTGCAGGTTACAAGGTACTCCGTCCTTGCATCTACCCATAATTAACGATGTGTGAATTTCATTAATTTAATTACCTAGCATCAGCCTAGACTTCTTTCTCAAGTCAGCTGCTACACTGTTGCCCCATGTCTCAGGCTTTATTTCTGCGAACTGCGTTGCACAGGATAACTCTTATAATATTGCTCCCTTCTGTTGACTGTCTTAAGAGTCGCGCAGAGTGTGGAATAGTAACTACAGTCCGTTCAAGGTTACTTCCTACTTTTCTGAAGCCCTGCTTATGTTCTACTTCCAGGATATTCCTCCGCCTCATGTAAACAAACCTTAACCGTTTAAAGAAAATTACACCAGAGGGACAGCGCACAGCATTTGTTACTAGGCATTGCCAACACGCTTATTTTCTCCCTAGTTTATTGAAATTAATTACAAAGTATATAGTATATTTTATACGTATACGCTGTTCACCGTAAAATGAGCACTTTTGAAAACCATGTTTAAAATCTACTTGTATAAACGTTGTATGTTTTTCCGGCTTACGTAAAATTAACATTGCCATGGACCTCATCACTTTATTCATGCGGCGATCAAGTGAAATTTTGAAATTAATAGAAAAGTAAATATTGTACAAATCTGCTCATTTTTACACTTCGATGCATAAAAAAAAACATGATACGAGAGAAAGGATTTAAGTTATCACAAATTGTTACCTAACACTTTTTATTCGACGTTAATACATGGAACTATTTTCCCCTCCATCGTTACCAACTTGACCGGGCACATGTCACTCATTGCGCCCGTTAAAATGCTTGCAGTTTGGGGCAGTTACATTTTTCTAAAGTTGATTTCAAAAGTGTTCACTTTGTCGGGAACAGCCTTTAATATGTATGTAGTAGTTAAATTTAATAAGAAAATTAAATGTTTCAATGTTAACGGAAGTATAAAACGTTTGTGAAGAACGACGTCATTATAATGCAAGCAGACACGTTATACGCGAAGGGAAATTTTTTTAAGGTTTGATTCAATATGTGCAAAGACACCGCAAATAGACTTTACGATCCAATCACGACAGCGATAGAAATGTATGCACACTACATGTATTACAGGTCTAACCAGCTACAGATCCATTCAGAGGTTCTCCAATAAATATAGTGACGTGGTGAAAGTATCTGTAATATACTTGTGTTTGAGGTCTATATTGTCGCCAGATCTATTCACAGAATCTACCGTCAGTAATTTTACCCTGTGGATGTAGAAATATTGCAAAATAACAAAATACGCTCTTGCATGTAAACTGCTCATTTTCCACTGCGAGCAGAGAATTCGAGTCAAGTCGTAAATTCTGAGAAACTTCGCGAATTCATTTGGCAGTATGCTACACTGTAAAAAATTCTGGTAAACTTTCTAAACTGTAATGGAAAGTTAAAAAAAAAAAAAAAAAAAAACAGTGTGTGGAAATAATACTCGTACCACATGTCAGTCTTAAAATATGGGTATGTTTAGTATTGCTACAATTCAAAATTGGGAACTTCCTTTTGAATTTGACTCCTTCCTGAGCAACTGTAGGAACGTTACCATGCATGTATTTGAAAATAATTTACTATTTACGCTTTATCATTGTACGTAAACACTGATATGGTAAATTTACAAATAATTTCTTATGGTGTAAACTCCACAGTCATATATACATTGAAACGATCTAAATTCCTTTTTATTTTTTGTTGAATTGTACGTGAATCGTTTGCAATTTTCTCAACGGTACTGTTAAAAAATCTTATACTACTTGTCAAACTGAACACACGGCCCATTGACAGAAGTTCCTGAATTCTTGCCTAGCAACAAACGATTAAACAGAATCTCCGGACCTCTAACAATGTAACGAGTCAGTCATGAAGCTACTGGCGCACATGAGAATGTACACACATGTTGCAAGGCAGCAAATTATGTCTATTTCAAGCAAGTCCGACATATTTGTTACTGGCGGCGAAATTCGTAAAAGAAATTGGTATTCTTATTTTAATAGACACTTACCTTTAAATATTTCAAGCCACTGCATTGCTAATATTTAGATCAATAAGGAGCAACAAATTGTAGGAATAATTAATCAATTCTGACACAGTGTACACTATTATGTATATTATACCCTTGTAGGTAATGTTAGGTCTTTACAGGACACTGCGAAATTCATTGACCAAACATCTTACCTGTCGGTTAATTATTAGCAAACTTTCTAACTGATCTAGGTCATAATTTGTACATTTAACTGTAGCCGAACATATAGCCTACAGCTCGTTGGGGGTGACAACAAAACAAGTGTGTCGGTTTAAGTACAAAACACATCATAAACTTAATTATTCGCAACACCTGAAATAGTAAACTAAAGTAGGCCTGAAAGGGTTAAAACAAGAGTTTCTGAAGGGAAATGTGTAATTTTTCGTCAAAGTTCCAGGTTTGTGTATGATACTCTGCCATATTTACATCTTTGTACTGCTAGGTCAAGTATAGAATTTGCAGTATTCTCAACTCCATTGGGGGTCACGGTGGCTGAGCGGTTAGCCCGCTCGCCTCTCACCAATGCGACCAGGGTTCAATCCCCGGCCGGGTCACTCCGGGCTTTCGCATGTGGGAATCGTGCCGGACGACGCCGTTGATAGGCGGGTCTTCTCAGGGATCTCCCGTTTCCCCCGCCCTTTCATTTCGGCGCTGCTCCATACTCACCTCAATCACCCTCATCGGCTCTCAATAACTCGATTTTAAGAGCCGCCCAAATCTCTTCTCTTCACTTCAGTTCCATTCTGTTTAAAATTCTTTAAAAGGAGACAGTAGATGTCATTGCGTCTAAGATTATGTTCTACTTTGTGTCTCACTTTGTTACATTTTCTACTGCGACCACTGTTACTGTCGCATTATCTTCATAAACAACGAATATGCTGCAGATTACTGCGTAGTACATACTTCAAAAACTTATGTAATACGAGACGTTATATACCTCTGTCTCAACGAGTTTTATTATAAATTGAACCAAGGTAATTTTTGAAATTACAAAGTCAAACTCACGAAGAAAATTTTGTTGTTTCTTCGTAATTGACTCCAAATTCCGTGATTAATATTTTTCGTAACTAAATTACATAACAAATGCGGGAATTATGTAGGCAATTAGCGACAGAACGGACTTGATTATTACCGAGAAATGACACTTGCAGTGATTTAGCGTATAAAGAAATCAATCATTAAATTCTCTGTTTATAGTAAATTTTCAATCTGGGTTTGATTTAGAGTGGACTGAAAATTAACTATTGAAATTTACCTTAAAGACGCTCCGAATTGACGAATAGAGGCCTGGTCTCAGATGCCAGTCGACAAGGTAAACGGAACGCTTTCAAACCGGATAGAAATGAAAACAAACAAGAATAAGGTTGATCCTATATTGTAATATTATTGTTAACAATATGCAGTAGTTAGAAGACAAAACAAAATTGTCTCCTGATAAGAATGAGCAGGTATCACTTAATTTGTAACAAACTGTTATGGTTTGATGACTACTGCAATAAGACACACGACGAAAGGAGAACCATATCTTTCCCACTCCAACTCAGCTGTTTTCCTTGTTCAGTGCAGTTCATCCAAACTTAAGTCCAAGTAAAGATTAAGAATTATGCCCGGAGAGCAGATATCCACACAAACTTCAGACTGCTGACACCTAACGGAAACATATTAAACATTCGTTTAGTTCCAAGATTTTGAGAACTGTAAGTCTTAGTTTGTGAACTCACACTCCCCACGCATAAATACCAACAGATTGGATAAGTTAAATATCACGGCTTCTACGTCGCATGATCAAGTACATAGCAGATCAAGGACAAGGGATGACGTGTGCATAGCAGTTTCCGAACCACGTGTCATGCTGGACGTTGGGCGTGAACCACCGCCAGTCTAGACACCCAGTCTCGCCAGATTTCAAAAACCACTTCCTTTCATATTTGAACCATAGTACTGTTTCCGTATTAATTAATCAATTTCCGTATTGACTCGATATAAATACAAATTTTTATGAAAACTATTTTGAACTTAAATGTACATTAGAGGCATGTATAAATTCAAGAAACCGCAAATAAATGATCAAGGAAACCTCATTTCGTAGAAAACATAATTAAAATCACTACGAGATTTTTTCCTGCAGGATAGGTGATCAACATTAGTAGTATATGAAAGTATGTCCTGACACAAATGGCGTTCTGGTGATGACCAGAGGACACGAAGGAATAATTCCTTCTTAACCGGGAATAAATTCCCTCTTCCCAGGAAAAACTCCCTCTTGTCCCAGCAGCCATCTTGGAGCTCAACCTCCTGCATGCTGCTGGGCATGTTATTTCCTAACCATAAAGGCGAGCATTGCGTTCTCACATTCCACCAAACCACAGCTATGTATGGAGCACTCCACTGACGCGCAAGATATGCGCACCCTTGCGCACTATGCGGCTGACTTTCGCTCCCCGAAAGTGCCCTTGCACAATCTGGCGAGCATTGCCTCTCATTGTTGCATTGGACTCAAGTGGGATGTGGGATTTCACCACAACACTTCCCGCTCTGGCATTCTGTTCGGTGTTCTCCGGGTGCTCCCAACCAAGCTTTCTGTCCTACCAAAAGTGTGAACTTCCCGCTCGAGCATTTTGTGTGGAGGAGGAGAACCCATTCCAAGCACCCTGCCAGCCTCAGGTTAAGTATGACCTATAAATACATATAAGTATTGTTTTATGAAAGTTGCGAACCATTTGAGATACAACTACCTAAATCGTAACAAAGGCATAACCACCAATAATGAGAAGGGACAAGGGCCAAATATGACATATATATTTATAGTCATAGTTTGCTGTAATTTCCGACCGTTCAAGAAATTGTTGCCAAATTCATAATATAGACATCGCCCCAAAAATTAAATGAATCGAAGGGTCAGGTATGACCTATATATATACTTATAAGTATAGTTGGCTGTAATTTCTTAAAAATGTAAGATACAGCTACAAAAATAATAATATAGGCATCACCCACGACAAGGAAAAGGAATGAAGGGTCAAGATCGACCTGAGTGCACATATAAGCATAGTTAGTTGTAACTTCCGAACCATGTGAGACACAACTACCAAAATCTAACATTGGCATCACCACAGAAAACGGAAGTACTAAAAGGGTCAACAATGACCTTAGTGTGCTTATAAGCATAGTCGTCTGTAATTTCCGAACCATTTCTGATACAAAAAACAATATCATAACATTGGCATCACCCAGAACACCAAAACGTACCCAACGGTCAAAATTGAACTAATCATGCTTATAAGCATATAAGCCATAAGCCATAAGCATGCTTATGGCTTTAACTTCCGAAACATTTGAGATACAACTACCAAAATCGTAACATAGGCATCACCCCAGACAACGAAAAGTACCGAAGGGTGAAGTATAACCTAAGCATACTTATAAGCATAGTTGACAGTAATTTCCGAACCTTTAGAGATACAGCTAGCAAAACCATATCACAGGCATCACATCAGACAGCAAAAAGTACTAAACAAAAAGTACTAATGTTCATGTAAGACCTAAGAGCACATATAAGCATATTTGGCTCCAATTTCCGAACCATCAGAGATATAACTAGCAAATTTGTAACATAGACATCATCCCAGACAGTGAAAAGGGCAGAAGAGTCAAGTAAGAGCTAAATGTGCACATAGGCATAGTTGGCAATAATTCTCATACCATATGTGAGATAGAAATACCAAAATTATAACATAGGCATCACCTGAGACAATGAAAATGACCAAAGGGTCAAGAACAACATATGTGCTCTTATAAGCATAGTTGGCTGTAGTTTCTCAACCATTCCGATACAACTATCATAATCATAGTTTAGGCCTCACCACATACAAAGAAAAAGGACCGAACAGTCTATGCCCTAAGCGCACACATAAGCTCAGTTGGCTGTAATTGCCAAACTGTTTGTGATACAACTAGCCAAATCACAACATAGGCATATGAGCCTACACACTCCATGAAAATAAACTTTTCATCACAAGTCAGCTAGGTTTCCTCCTTCTGGACCTGCCTAAGCCAATGATGTACTCAGCAGGCATTGTGTAGTTAGGAAAGTTAAATACTCGCATGCGCCTACAAACTAATCAGACAAGAAACATGTAATCACGAGCTGACGAGATTTTCTCCTTCTGGACTCGCCTAAGCCAATTACATCCTAGACAGATATCGCATGCCAGGAGAAGATAATACTCGCATTGACCTATGCACTTGCCAAAAAATGAAAGGGAGGTGTGGGGATCGTTCCAGCATCCCTGCGTTTATCAATCAGATGCCTTGACCACGCACAACTACCATTGCATGAGACGTGTGAGGAGATGAAATAGCATATCGCCCTATGCAACTACCAGACACTCTAAGGTTAAATACACACTCGCCAGACATGTCATCACTTGCATTCGAGGTTCTCTTACGATGTTGGAGAATCACATGGGCCTACACAACGGCTTCGCAAGGCTGCGAGGTTTTCTCCTCCTGAGGTAAGAGTACAGTATGATGCTAGACCAGATCGGCACAACAGAACGGCCTCATTACAAAATCGAAATTCTCACTCACGACTCTAGCAACGACCGACCATTGTTCCATGGTCCGTAAGGCAGCCTAGGTGGTCGAATGTCAAGTCAAACGGGTGACAATAGACTCCTTCCTTACGAACTTACTGAAACGAAACCATCACCAAGAGAGGAATGATATCACTACACACCAGGGTCAGGTGCAAAAAGTATTTAACAACCAATTATCTAGCATCCAGTTATGTATGCGAAACAAAAGTACAATTTGTGAAGAGTGGGAACGGTAAGGCAAACACTGCTACACACCGCTATAAAGGAAAAATAGTTCTAAGTTCTTACCAACCAGCACAATCACACAAGCACAGGGTGCACTGTGTGTTAAAGATGCTAGACAAGACCAGGCTGCCATGGTCAGAACGTCCTTCTTATGTAATGAAATCAAAGAATGCAGCCATCACTAGCTGCAGCCAACAAGTTTGTCGGGCAGGTAGTTATTGTCTCTGACCTATACTCGTAGCCATACTCACTCTCTCCAAACTACACTCGCACCTTCAATGCTCGCAGCACCGGCATGCACCCCATGGTTCGTCGTCGTGTAGATACTATAATGAGGGACACACTATACATTACATACTTAGCTCTTGCTGATCTGATACAACCTAGTATCACAAGCACATATGAAACCACTTACACCTGTAGTCGTGCGAGACACAGAGATAATGACGAAACTTCTGTAGCAAATAGTACTCGACATTTATAACGCAAGAGCAGTAAGCTCATTATGAAAGAAATTATCTATGACGAGTAAGGAGGAAGAGGTATCGCGCACGTCTGCATGAAAGTCGTGCTCATTACGAAAGTACTCATGAATCGCTCGACACAAATGTAATAACGAGCACCACAACTCAGTATGTAATCTGCAGACTCAAAACATGAAGAACAAAGTTTTACCTTAACTGGTGTAGCAGTGAAAACCTGCAGGCCACGAGTGCATCTCATTCTCGTGAACTCACTGGAAGCAATGACCGTCCTGCCTTTCCATGAACGGCACCTACATTTACTACATCACCACCACCCCTTGACAAAAAGTACGTACTTGTTACATACAATATTGAAATGGAACTAATGCATGTATACTGAATGCAGTGGAGACAGTGTACGATCCTTGAATATATGGTATCACAGTTTCAGTTCCTGTAGAGAGTGGTGATGCACGTCGACATAACACGTTCGGCCGCAGTGAATAGATAGTCGTTCGTCGGGGTGAGCATGGCCCCACTGGCAAAAGTCACGACGAGCCATCATCTATAAGACATAATCAGATGATGTGGATGAAATAAGTGTGTGCCTTGCATGCAAACAGAAGGAAGAGTTCACACGAAGACGATCATGTAAGATTTTTGATTGTAAAGGAGTTGAGTAGCCAACTTCCCAGCTAGGAGTTGAGATGGGCAACTCAAACTAGCATTTTATCTCCGGAATTATAGACAATCGTACTTTTTCTCTGACCTGCACTCGTGTACCGAGCCTTTGTAATTACAGATACTCATACTATCTCTGCATGACCCTACATGTGCTCGAACCTTCTATACATGTACTTACAGGAATTTTCTGTCTAGCAAGCTTGCACCTTACAGCCAGCATTGCATGTTAAACCCATCAGTTCCACTGTAGTAACTGCGATGCTGTGTTTACCAATAGTGATAACCTGTATAGTGCAACAAGCCTCGAACTCAGGTCCCTACAGATAGCTGCTTGCACAAGTGCACTCACTCACCAGTCGACTGCTAGAATGCACGAAAAAATCAATGGTTGTAAACAGAACGACTGTGTTTTATATAGTTTATATTAAGTATCGAGCATATCATGTGCTAAACCAGCAAAATATTATTTTCGTACATGACAATATTCAATGTATGTTAATCACACACACGCACTTGCAGCCTGTCAGTCATAGGTAACACGCAGGTCACACTGTCACAACCCGAGACACGAACCATCATCATATAGTGATACTTGCACTTCGTTGTTGAGAGTGGCGGGAAGCAAACAGTTACATCTACATTCTCCTTACAGATGGAATCCCTGGTTGAAGACTGACACCACCGGTGCCGTCAACAGCAAGCAGCCCTGACAAGCATTACGGTATCAACATTACCAGTATTGAAATACCTTTAGTAAATGTTGTAATGCATGTCATGTTCACTTGTAGTGATAGCCTGCCTAGGGAATACCGTCTTGCAAGACACAAAATAAAATCCATCCACAATCACCTAACTGCAACAAGCGTAAGAGATTCTTAGGTGCCTAGAATGTTGTCAATTTAGTGCAATCTTTAGTGCTAACATTACAGACACATCAGCAGGGTGAGCATGATTGTAATTTTGGCCCATCATAGGTTCGACAAGTCATTATTGTAATGCTTCATGTGAAAAAGCGAGCATGGATAGAAATTTAAGCACGTCGTTGGGCGTCATTATTGTGTCATCATAGATTAACCACCATGACCATTGTCAAAAGGCTTAGAAGTAGCATAATTTAGGTAAAGTGCAGTTTCAAGTGATGCATATTCATTATTTCAGATGTATGAAAGTTATTCGGTACTCAAAATAACAAAATTTAAAGTAAGATTTACGAAAGGTGTTCTGATTGATCAGTTAAACAACGTGTCAAAAATGGCAATCAAACAATGTTTAAAATTGAGTATTAAACGTTTGTTAAGTGAAATAAAAATGACTAAACTTATAAAACCAATACAAGATACTTTCTAAACTGTGTTTCGTCTTTCAAAATGCAATTTTATTAGATAATATGAGCACACAGTCTTTCATTCCATTTTACTTCTTTCATTTTGTTTTCATGTAATTGTCACAGTGCTCAGTTTGAAGGTTTAAAATGCATATACAATATTGCAAGGAAGAGAGTGCACTCATATATACTATTAATTTTAACAACCCCTACAGTACCAATTAAATGGAAAACTGTGACAGTTTCATGTAAAAGAACTATGCTCGCGCTGGAGAAGCTGGAGTAAGACACAACGGGAGAGAGCATCAAACCATTACACCTCGAACACAAAAAGATGAAGAAGTGTAAAGAAGTTGTTAGGTTGAACTGCTAACGTCGTAGGCTAGACATCATGCGATCTGATTAGGTAAGATAGGTTAGTCCAGCAATCATGCATCACACAGCCAGCAGTCATATACTACTGCAAGTGAGCATCATGAAAAACAGATGCCAGTTCGTCGGCGAGCATGGTGGCGTAAAGCAGATTGTTATGTCTACCTCAATCGCGTACTCTACTTTAATATGAAGACGGGATCATCAGTCGAAGACTTACCATCTAACACACTGCTGGCATCGCCAACAACAAGTGACACGACAGGTGGTCGACAGGGTTGGTACATTCCACCGCTAGTGCAGTGAGTGTTGGTTGTAATCTGAATTTGACTGTTTCATTCTCATCGGTTCGTAAGGGATGCATTTTATGTTCCAGTATTCTAGTCAGGATGGCCTGGCTTTGATTAGCAGATGTAATATGAATTGCTTGGTTGGTATGTGCTTATAAATAGTATACTTTATATTTGTTTGCAAGGGTATATAGCAGTGACAACCTTCTCACTTCTACTGCAGTGTTATAGATGGTTGCTCTTCTAGCATTGATTCCATCTTCATATTGTAGTAGAGTACATGATCGCAGTGGTAATATTGATACCGCACTGCTTGTAGCGACTCTTCAGGTCTTGGTGCTGTTGACGATGCTGGCAGTGTTATAGGCGGTAAGTCTTCAACCATTGATTCCATCTTTTTTATTGTTACAGAGTATGTGATAGCAGTGGTAAAATTTATAATGAAATGCCTGTAGCGAATCTTCAGGACCTCTTGCTGTTGTCGATGCTGACAGTTGTACAGAAGGTACATCTTCAAACATTGATTTCACCCCATGCTCGCCGACAAACTGCCATCCATTTTACGTTATGCTTGCTTTTATACTGTTCACAGGTCGATCGCTGTCTAGCCTGATAAGTTGACGATTCAGCTTCTCAACTTCTTTACACTTTTCCGTATAACATGATCTATTTAGTCTTCATTCGAGACATTTCCTGCTGTGATCTTTCAGGGGATTCTTATTCGCGTATAACACACAACGTTGATTCTATCTTCATAGTGTAGCGGGGTACACGATTTTAGTATATGAATGTAGTCGTAACGATCTACCTTACACTACCACACTCGCCGACGAAATGACATTTGTCTTTACACGATGCTCACTTGTATAAGTAGCAGACTGCTGGCTGCGTATTGATTGGTTGCCAGACTAACATATGTTACCTTATCAAATTGTGCGCTGTCTAGCCTAGGAAGTTAGCAGTTCGACCTCCCAACTTCTTCACATCTTTCCATGTTAGAGGTGTCATGGTTTGCTGTTAGGTCCCATTGTGTCTTACACTAGCTCCTGGTCTGTCTCTATTGGTACCACTACCTTGACAACATTCTAGGCAGCCAAGAGTCTCTTCGTCCTGTTGCAGGTAGGTGTTTGTAGACTGATTTTATTTCGTATCAAGCAAGAAGGAATTTTTTAGGTAGGCTATCACCACAAATGAAAATGATGATGTTCATTTCAACATTTAATAAAGGTATTTCCACATTGATAACAATGATACCATAATGCTTGTAAGGGCTCCTTGCTATTGACGATCCTCTCAATGTTAGTCTTCAACCGGTGATTCCCTCTGTAGGTGAATGTATATGCAACGATCTGCTTTCCGTCATGCTCAATGACGAAATGCGATTATCACTATATGATGATGGTTTGTGTCCCGTGTTGTCACAGTGCGACCTGCTTGTTACCTATGATTGACAGGCTGCACGAATGTGTGTGATGAACGCATATTGAGTTAATGTATGTACACAAATAATTTTTGTTGGTTCAGCACATGATGTGCTTGATATTAACACACACTTTATAAAACACAGTATTTTTATAACCATTTTTCCTTTCGTGCACTCTAGCTGTCGAATGGAGAGTGAGAACAATTGTGCAAGCAGCTGTCTTTAGGGACCTGAGTTCAAGGATTTATGCTCTATACAGGTTTTCACTATTGGTAAACACAGCATCGCAGTTACCGCAGTGGAACTGCTGGGTTGAACATGCAATGCTGGCTGCATGGTGCATGCTTGCTAGACAGAAACTGCCTGTAAGGACATGTATAGAAGGTTCGAGCCCATGTTGGGTCATAAAGACAGAGTATGACTACCTGTAATTGCAAAGGCTCGATACACGAGTGCAGGTCAGAGACAATGTATGACTGTTCATAATTTCAGATACAAAATGCAAGTTTGAGTTGTCTGTCTCGACTGTTGGCTGTGAAGTTGGCCTCTCAACTTCTTTACATTCGTACATCTTAAACGATTGTCTTCATTTGAATGCTTCCTGCAGTATGATTGCAAGCCATACACTTATTTCGCCCACACCATATGGTTAGGTTTTATAGACGATGGCTTGTCATAACATTTGGCAGTGGGGTGTTGCTTCCCCTGACGAACGATTGTCTATTCAGAATGGGCGAACATGTAATGTCGGTGTGCATTACCACTCTCTACAGGAATTGAACCTGCGATACCTAATATTCAAGTATCGTACTCTGTCTCCACCACGGTCAGGGTACATGCATTGCATGTGTTCCTTTTTAATAGCATATGTGGCAAGTATGTACACTTTGTCAGTGGGTTGTGGTGAAGTATTACTTACAGGCGTCGAGTTGCTTTCTCTGTCGGTAATGTATACCATGCACGGAAAGGTAGGATGGTCATTGCTTCCAGTGAGTTCATGGTGTTGTGATTATCTCGAGGCCTACAGGTATTCACTTCTACAGCAGTTATTGTAATGCTATGCCCTTTGCGTTTATGGTCTGGGAATTACATACTGAGTTGTGATACTCATAATTAGATATGTGTCGAGCGATTCATTGGTAATTCTCGTTTCTTAATGAGCTCGACTTTCATGCCGACATTCTCGATATCTCGTCCTCCTTACTTGTCATAAATTATTCATTTTGTAATTATCTTACAGTTATTGCATTATAAATGTCAAGTACTATTTGCTCCAGCAGTTTCGTATCACTCGCTCTGTCTCTCTTGCACGAGTACAGGCATATGTTGTTTCGTATGTGCTTGTGGTATTATGTTGTCTGGCATCATCGAAGGGTTAGTTTGTAATGCACAAAATGTTCCTCATTATACACATTACAGTCTCAGTACAAGACGAACCACGAGAGATGTGGGTGCAGGCAGGTCCCCTGGACCCCAATGGTGGGGGGGTAAAGAGTAGCTGCGAATATTGAATGTACGAATTTAGGTTGGAGAGAGAGAGAGAGAGAGAGAGAGTACAATTGCGAGTGCAGGTCGGAGGCAGAATATGACGGGCTGTAAGTATGGCCATTGAAGGTTTATTACAGGGTATGATTCTCTGTAATTACCACCATTGAAACTTCGGTACATGAGTGAAGGTCGGAGGCCTGGAATGCTCAGTACATGAGCGTAGTTCAGAGATATTGTATGACTACCTGTCCGACGGACAGGTTGGCCGCTGCTAATGATTGCTGCTTGTGATGATTTCGTTTCATAAGAAGGTCGTTCTGACCAAGGCAGCCTAGTCTTGTCTGGCATATTTTAAACACACTGCGCACCCTATGCCTGTGAGATTGTACTGACTGGTAAGTACTTAAAATCTATTTTTTTTTCCTTTGAAGCAGTGTGTAGCAGTGTTGACTTTCCTGTTCTCACACTTCACAAATTGTACTTTTTTTTCGCCTAACCTAACTCGATGCTAGCACATTGGTTGGTAAATACTTTTTGTTGCCTGCCTCAGTGTATAGCATGACGGTTTCATTTCAGTCAGTTCGTCATCTGTTTGACTAGCTAGTCGACCATTTCAGCCCAAGTGGGCTGCCTTATGGATCACGCTACGATGGTCGGTCACTACTATTGTCGTGAGTGAGTGATGATTTCTGTTTTGTAATGAGGTCGTTCTGTTGTGCTGATTTGGTCTAGCATCGTACAGCACCCCTACACTTGTGATGTTTGGTAAGTATGAACTACTACTTTTTCCTGTGTATTATGTTTTCTGTTTGCATCGGTGTGTGTAGTCCTAATCGTTCCCATATGTTGAATGCATTATCATCTTAGGCAGGAGGAGAAAGGTGGATGTGTAGGCCAATGCGATTCTCCAACATCGTAGACGAGCCCTAGACTAGCGATGACAAGTCTGGCGAGTGTGTAGGGCAATGTGCGTATTTTAAGTATAATGTCTATCTGGTGCTTAGACTGATACGTTATTTCATATCCTCACACCTCTCATGCAATGTTTGTTGTGTGTGGTCAAGGTATCGGACTGATGATCTAAGGGAAGCCGGGACAATCCCCCACACCTTCTCCTGCATTTTTGGGGAGTGTGTAGGCCCATTAGAGTATTTTTTTCTCCTCGCATGCGATGTCTTTCTAGGTTGTCATTGGCTTAGGCTAGTCTAGAAGGAGAAAGCCTCGTCGGCTCGTGTTGTCATATTTCTTGTCTTGTGAGTGTGGAGTACCATGCGAGTATTTAGTTCTCCTAACTGTGCAATGTCTATCGAGGACATCATTGGTTTAGGCAGAGAAGGAGAAAATCTAGCCAGCTCATGATGACAAGTTTCTTGTCTGGTGAGTGTGTGATCACATTTGATGCCTATATTGTAATTTTGCTAGTTGTATCTCAAACAGTTCGGCAATTCCAGCTAACTATTTTCATATGTTCTAATAGGACCTACTTGCCCCTAGGTCCTTTTTGATGTATTGGGTGATGCATACATGATGATTTTTGTGGCTGTGTCTCAAATGGTTCGGAAATTACAGCCACATATGTTTATACGTTCTCTTAGGTAATACTTGGCCCTCGGTCATTTTTGTTGTTTGGGGTGATGTCTAAGTTGTGATTATGTAGTTGTTTCTGAAACAGTTTAGCAATTACAGCCAACTAAGCTTATTTATGAGGTTAGGTCATACTTGGACATTTGGAGCATTTTTTTTGGTGATGCATACATTATAATTATAGTTGTTGTTTTGATTGGTTCGGAAATTATAGATGACTTATGCTTATAAGTGCACTTATGATGTACTTGACTTTCGGTCCTTTTCATTTTCTGAGGTGGTGCCTACGTTATGATTTTGGTAGTTGTATCTCAAATGGTTAGGGAATTACAGCCGACAATACTTATAAGTAAGCTTATGTCAATCTTGACCCGTCGATAATTTGCTTGTCGTGGTTGATGCCTATGTTATGAATTTGTTAGTTGTGTCTCACATAGTTTGAAAATTACAGACAACTATGATTATAAGTAGACATAGGTCATAGCTGACTCTTCGGCCCTTTTTGTTGTCGGAGGTGATGTATATTTTACGATTTCTGTGACTATATACTGCATATAAGTAGACATAGCTCATATAAGGCCCTGCATCCCTTCTCTTTGTCGGGGGTTTATGCCTATGTTACGATGTTGGTAGTTGTATCCCAAACAGTTCGGAACTTACAGCCAACTATGCTTATATGTGTTCATAGCTCATGCTTGACCTGAAGCTTGCAGGGTGCCTCGGAATGAGGTCTCTCCCTTCATACAGAATGCATAAGCAGGAAGTGTACAATTTCGGTTGGACAGAAAACTTGGTTGGGATCACCCAGAGAACACCGACCAGAATACAAGAGCGGGAAGTGTTGTGGTAAAATTCCACATCCCAATTAAGTCAACTGCCACAATGAGAGGACTTCTCCACCGGCTTGTGCAAGGGTACTTTCGGGGTGTGAATGTCAGCCTCATTTTGCGCAAGGGTTGGCCATCTTGCTGGTCAGTAGGGTGCTCCATACATAGTTGTGGTTGGGTGGAATGCAGGAGCGCGACGCTCGCATTTCTGATTAGGAAATAACATGTGCTGCAACATGATGAGGACACCCCCTGCTCTGAATGACAGAGCAGGAGGTTGCGTTCCAAGATGGCTGCTGGGAGCAGTAGGGAATTTTTCCTGAGAAAAGGTCTTTTTTCCCAGAAAAAAGGGAATTTTTCCCTCGTGTCGTCTTCCAAGATGGCGGATGGGTGTCCTCGAGTCCTGAGCAGGATACCACTTCTATCATAACATATTATTATATAATAATGTTGTTCATAACATTTTGAATATTATTCGATACAGTCAAGTGTGGGACACAATAGAATCAATTTATAATCCCTTTACCTATGAATTTTACATAGAATGTTACACGTACATGAATAGAAATATTACCCCATAGAAATAAAGATAACTCAGCGCAATATATGCTATTTCACTATTCTTTGTAATTTTGACATTTTGTAATATTTGAAACATATACGTAAGATAAAAAAAACAACATAACAAGAATAGTAAAATCCAATGAGTACCCACGAGATTGGCACTATTTTCCGTAAAGCCAAATCAGGGACACAATGACTATAAAACACTAAGTTTTGAAAAGAGGGAATACTGCTCTCTTGTACAACATATTATTGGCAAGTCATGCGAAATCAATTTCTTTAAACAGCCTATAACAATTTTTCCATATTTTCTATGTTAAAAATTATGAAATTACTTCGTAAATAAATCAAAATATTATATTTTACTATTCACATAGATTAATTTATTTTTAAAATATATAATACATGTGAAACACTGCGCACCTAGCGATAGAGATTTTCCCTATGCCGTACTTCCCTATAAGAAATCTCGTTTTGTTCCTAACTTGAGTGGAACTAATGTCAGCTGTACCTACCGGAAATCTTCGTGTATGTGGTGACAATCAATCCGTGATCTAGTTGGCACTTGTTAGCAAAATTGTGTCGTGACAACTTTTCCTGCAGAACTGATACTATTGTATAAATTTACGTTTTTCGTTTTCAAAATAATAGTATAAAAAGGGCGGTTCTAGAACACCTGACTGCTGGCTGTGGACTAGTGAACTGCAATTAGCATATTTATCTGGCTGCAACCTGTGGACCCCAGGAGCAAGAATTTTCCTTTTTGTCCTTTTCCCGTTCAAAACGGTCAATTTTGCATACAAAACGTCAATTTTTCCCCTTTTCCCCCTCAAAATTTCTCTCCTGCTGCCAGCGGCCATGTTGGCAGCCAGTTTCAACCACTATTTTAGCCCTAATTAGCATAATATGGTGAGTGGCCCCTCAGGATGGCAAAAGACTGATGTGGGATGTGGGATCTTACTACATCCCGCCGATGGTGGCCATATTGGCAGCCAGTGTCAGAAATTGCATATGCTCAATTTCACTCATTGTGGCAGAGGTTTGCCCAATGTGACAGATCGGTCGGAGCTTCTCTCAAATTCGGAAATTCTCAAATTCATATCATTCTTGGTGGCAATCTTGGTATCGACGACGTATGTCTACCCAGGACAATTGGCGACCAGCCGAGGATGGTGGCCAGTGCCTCGCCAGTGGCCGCGGTGGGGCATCAAGCAGTAGTGAACGATCGGATTTCGTTTAACACTGCAGCCTCCTTAAGTGTGTGTATGTGTGTGCATAACGCTTATAAGCATAGTTGCTATAAGTTCCCAACCGTTTAAGTTATAGTTGTCAAATTAATAACATAGGCATTAACTACGACTAGGAAAAGTGTCGTGGGGTCAAGTATGACCGATGTTAACTTATAAACATAGTTGGCTATAATTTCCGAACCATTTAAATTATAGTTGTCAAATTCATACCACAGACAACCACCCTGACGAGGATAAGGGTCGTGGTGTCAAATATGCCCCATGTCGACTTATAAGCATAGTTGGCTTTAATTTCCGAATTGTTAGAGTTATAGTCATCAACCACAACTATGATATATGGCTCTAATATATAAAGCATTTGAGATGCAACTACCAAAAAATCATAATACATGCATAACCCCACCGACGATGAGAAGGGATGTGCGGACATATGTCGGTGTCTCCACATTCTTAATCACCTCGTGCGCTACTCCCCTCAACACCTCGACCCGCGACCTTCCACTCGTCCTCGCGCTCTCTATCTCTATCCCTTGTCCTCCCCCTCCACCTGCCCACGTCACCCTTGACCTTACATCCTCGAGAACTCGCCACTGCCCGGCCAGTGACTCACTGTGTGCCGACCCCCCAAGCACTTGTGTAACAGCATACTTACTTCCAGACAGCCAGGCAGTATCACCGGCCTTGCACCTGTGAGCCGTATACCGAGATGTCAATGTATGTATGTATGTAATGAGCTGTCACTCACAATGAATACACAGTCATTGCTAGACAGCCGAGTCCCCCGCACATACAACAACACATGCCTTAATGATAAGCACCCTGTTACGAAAACGAATTATCCCCTACCTTAACTGGTGTAGGAGTGAATACATGTAGGCCACGAGTGCATTTCACCATCGTAGTCATCGTCGTCGTCATGGTCTTCATCAACGATGTAACCTCGCTGAAGTGGAGACCACGATGACCAGTCCTGCCTTTCCATGCACGATAGAACCTGCTCTGTCCTATTCCCTCGGCAAGCCTACACACACACTTCCTCACACACTCTCTCCTCCTCGACACCCCCACCTGCCACACTTCCTCGCACTCTCTAGCTCTAGTCCTCCCCCTCCCCAAGCATCCATTATCTCTGGTCATACTTCCTTGTGCGCTTGTCACCGCCTGGCCAAGCTCCAGCTATGTCACCATGCGCTGATCCCCGAGCATATGTGTAACAGAGAGCAAACGCCCTTTCCAACCTTCATGCTCAGGTCATAACATAGGCATCCCCCATGACTAAGAGAAGGGTCCTGGGTCCAGTATCCACTATCATAACACATAAGCATAGGTGGCTGTAATTTCCGAACCATTCGAGTTTTGGTTGTCTAATTCATAACATTTACACCAACCACGACTAGGAGAAGGGACGCAGGGTCAAGTCTGCCCTATGCCAACTTAGAAGCATAGGTGGCTGTAATTTCGGTAACATATAACAGCACAAATTGTAGGTGTGTGGGGGATCACCCTAGCAGCACTTCCTACTCGTCGGTCTACTGACCACCATCATGGGCACCCACCACCACCGGCGACCATCATTGTACAAATGGCCATCGTCGGTTCACTGCCTGCCCGCCAACAGCCGCCAATGTTTTAATAAGTGCGACTTCCAAGATTCAGCATTCAGACATCATCGGTATAAATATTCACAGAAGGATCGAGGGGTTATGTTTGACTCACTGCTATGTATAAGTATAGTTTGCTCGTAACTATCGAACTCTTTGAGATACAACTACCAACACTCACCGAATAGGATTGAGGGGATTAGTATGTCCTAAGCACAAATATAAGCACCACAGCTAGCACCGATCAGTTCGGTGTTCATACATTGAGTAATGACGATAGTTCACGAATAATCACCAGCCTCTGAAATAACCTTGTTGAAAAAATCTGCTGTCCCTATTATTAAGGAAATAATGCTCCCAGCTCAAAAGAAAGCATTATAACTGTGACCGTTAAACCTGTAGACACGCACACACAGGATGTATTAAATCCATTTTTTATCTCCGACCCACATTCGTGTACCGAAGGAGGTAATAATAATAATGTTAGACATACATACCCGAACCTTCAAAACACGTACATACTTCCAGACAATCGGTTAGTACCACACCACTAGGGGCAGACCGACCTTGCACTCGTGCGTCGTGTACCAAGACTTCGATGTATGTACATAATGAGATGTCACTCGCTACATCGCACATACAACACATGCTAGCCCAATAAGCTTATTACGATACTAATTGCCCCCTAACTTAAGTTGTGTAGCAGTGAATTACCCGTAGGCCGCGAGAGCATCTCGCCATCATCGATGTGACCTCGTTGGAAGCGGCGACTGCAACGACGAGCCCCGCCCTCCGTGCACTGTAGATACCGACCAAGCACTACGTCCCGACACCTCCCCCTTGTCAACGTACGTAGTGGTATACTATTGAAAGGAAACAATGTATGTACCCTGAACCATCCACGTGGTATCTCAGGTTCAATTCCCATAGAGAGTGGTAATACAAGACATCATAAAGCCAGCATTGGATGTTCGTTCGTTAAGGGGGAAGCAAGGGACCCCACTGCTAAAACACCACCACGAAGAGAGTAACTCATTGTCTTCAACAGTGTTCGTAATAAATTACAGTGTTCGTAATTACAGACAGTCCCCGACCTGCACTCGCGTACCAAGCCCATCACGCACACACACACACACAATTAGAGAGAGAAAGTCATATGCATTGCTCGGTGTGCTTTCTCCGTCGCCCGCTAGACTGAACAAAAGGAAATATACCTACCAAACTGCATGTATTGCACACGCAGACCTCACACCATATGCCATTCGACAAAAAAATCCATGTAATTCCATCACTAATACAAATTGTCAGGTTGGCCAAGAGGCCTAAGGTGTCTGATGTAAACACTGGTTTCTGTAAAAGGGAGCGTGGGTTCAAATCCCCGCAACTGACCATTTTTTTGTTATTTACCCTGGTTGACGAAATAATTTATCGTAGGTTCAATTCCCATTGAGAGTGCATGCTGACATGCCTGCAGATAATCGTCGGTCCCACTGCCCATGAAGAGACTTGCATGAAGTCATACTCTGGCTCCGACCTGCACTCATGTACCGAACCTTTTGTAATTACAGATAGTGATACCCTGTCTCCAACCTGCTCTCATGTACCAACTGAACCATTGCAATTACAGACAGGCATACGCTGTTCGAACCTTAAAAGCATGTACCAAGCCATTGATATTACAAGAAGTCGACCCAAACCATTAATGTATGCACTTAAGACAGTTCCATCCAGCATTATTTTCAGCTGTTACACTATGATAACCTCGATATTGTGTTTATCCATAGAGATACATCTCGAACCCAGGTCCCTACAGATATCTGCTTGCTCTCCCCAGTTACCCGCTAGAGTGTACAAAAGGAAAAAATACAACATGATATGCAACTAAAAAAAATGTATGCATGTTCATTCGAAATACTGCAGACCGAGGTTCGAGAAAAATAAACCTACACTGGGGGTGCCACTCTAGCAGACCACTAACACATAGCAGTAGGTACATTGCTTAGCCAGTAGGAATTAAGAAAAAAGAAACTAACTTATTGTATATGTATTTATTTACATGTATAACCAAACCTTACACATACATTTATATTATATAATTCGATAAAGCCTTTGGCTCTGAGCTCATCCATACGGACATGTATCTTTCTGATGACAGGAATATATGAAAACCCTCTGTTACGAAACCACCAAACGAAGTCTATCAACTTGGCATTGTGGTCTTCAGAACCATGTGTACGCTTTCGAATGACAAATGTCGGCACATTTTCGTCATCACTAGAATAAGTATCATCACCAGCAACATATGTACACTTTTGCTTTGCAGTTGTCAACATATAAACGTCATCAGAAGAATACACATCGGCATCACCAGCAGATTTGGAGGTCAGAGATTCGCTGTCGGTGTCTTCGGTAGCATCATCAGTTTCTCACTTCACATGTTCGCAGTGCAGATCTAAAATGTACAACTCCTGATGATCTGTCTGGTGCACACCCTGCAGCACTCATAGATCCTTCTTCGCACACATCGTGCTCTGTAGCACTCATAGATCCTTCTTCTCACACATCGTTCTCTGCAGCACTCATAGTTCCTTCTTCGCACACATCGTGCTCTGCGACACTCGTAGATCTTTCATCACACACATCGTGCTCTGCAGCACTCATAGATCATTATTCCCACTCATCGTGCACTGCAGCACACATAGTTCCTTCTTCCCACACATTGTGCTCTGCAGCACCCATAGTTCCTTCTTCGCACACATCGTGCTCTGCAGCACTTGTAGTTCCTTCTTCGCACACATCGTGCTTTGTAGCATGCATAGTTACTTTCTTCCCATACCTCAAGCTCTGCAGCAATCGTAGTTCCTTCTTCGCACACATCGTGCTCGGCAACACTCGTAGTTCCTGCTTCGCAAATATCATGCTCTTCAGCACTCATAGCTCTTTCTTAGCACACATCTTGCTTGGCAGCACTCGTAATTTCTTGTTCGTATTTGTGATGCTCTGCAGCATGCATATTTCCTTCTTCGCACACATTATGCTCTGCCGTATACGTAGTTCCATCTTCGCACACTGGTTTGGATCGCCATGCAGGCCCACGTAATGTTATGGGCTCTCGATTGAGCATTAGGGTACAAGTTGAATCAGTTGGAATGCTAGTCTTGTCGTGCGACATCACATGCTAACACATCCCAGGCAAAGGTTGTGTTACCTTTATACATACCAGTGTGTCTCTTGAGTTTATCGTTTCTACCGAATGTAGCACCACACTTTTCACATGTTAGTATTCTGGAGCTCGGTCCTTTTGTGCAGTTGCTTCTCTCATGGCAACAAGCATGACAGCTTTTGCTGAAAATCATTCCACTTTAGCAACACTGTTTTCCTGCCATGGAGGCAGTTACATCCATGGAGGCATTCTCTACGATTGACATCATATCAGCTTGCTCCATCTTCATGCAAAATAAAATTGAAGTTCATCCCACAGCAGCTTCATGAGAATTAATAGGTACTCACATCCATTTCATCAATGGGAACAAAGTATTGTAACAGTCGAAGTTACAAGTCCTTTAAGCATTAGGCTGACCCCTCACTACAGCTGGACCCTCACTGCAGCTGACTTTCAAGATGGGTTAACAACTTTGTGTGAATTAATTTAGGTGTAGTATTCCCTCCTTTCTGCTGGTCGAAGCTATGTCCCCATCTTCTCAGTAGTGGATGGAATATCAGTATGTGCACCCACCCCACCTCTACAGTGTCAACACGACACTTGTATTAGCTTGAGAGCATATGTCTTTAAATCGTCAACATGCGCATACGTTCTTCGATAATTATCATGTCAGACATTGAAGGGTTACATGTTGCAAGATGACTTCTCAAGTCATCACATCGGGAAAACCGTGATATACACGTTTCGCATGTGAACACAGTGCGCTCTGGATTCTGATGGTAACCATCCTCGAGCTGTCTGCCGCTGGTTATTTAAGAAAAGGTCTTCTTACAGTAGCAGCACAAATATATGTCCTGTTCCATCATCATCGTCGAGCATGGTATCCACAGACAATCTTTACTCTTCATGGTCCGAACAGCAACTGTGCCGGCCAGCCTATTACGACATGTATTAAACCACTATGCATACGAACATAATATGAGTATCAGTATGAGAGCAAGTGTCAGTCATCGGTGTACTGGCTGCTGTCATGGTCGCCTGCCACCATCCGACATTTTGCATATGGTGGTCGTCGGTGCACTGGCCGCTATCATGGCTGCCCCCCGCCAACTTACAGGTGGTCATAGTCTGTCTTCATGACCTAACTGCAATGACCATTGCTGGAGCACTGGCCGCCACCATGGCCGCCTGCCACTAGCCACCATTTTGTTAGACAGTGCGACTTCTGAGATTTGCCTTCAGACTTCATCCTTACAACATAAATGTCAATCGTCGTCGGTGTACTGGCTGCTGCCATGGCTACCCGCCATCAGACGTCATTTAGCCAATGGATGTCGTCGGCGCACTGGCCGCTAACATGGCCCCACTCCACTAGCTACCTTTTTTGCCACACAGTGCGACTTCCAAGATGGTGGAACGGATTGACAGAGCAGGAAGTTCCATTCCAAGATGGCTCCAGTCATTTCCAAAAATGTTCATCGTCCGTGCACTGGCCACCAACATGGCCGCTCACCACCACCTACTACCAGCCGACATTTTTGCAAATAGTTATCGCCGCACTGGTCACCAACATGGCCACCTGCCACCATTTTGTTAGACAGTGCGACTTCCAAGATGTCGGACCATATTGACAGAGCAGGAAGTTCTGGTTCAAGATGGCGGCTGTGGCCTTCAGCTTCCTGCACCATCGGTCGACCGCCTGGCTACCTTTCTGATTCACAAGTTGATAGTTTTTTGCACTGGGTTGGTACATTCCACCGCTAGTGTAGTGAGTTTTCGCTGTAATCTGAATTTGATGGTTTCATTCTGATCGGTTCGTAAGGAAAGCATTTGCTATTCTACTGTACTGGCCAGGACTCTCTGGTCTTGATTAGCATGCGTAATATGCATTGGACCTGTATTTACAGGTGGTCATACTCTGTCTTCATGACCTATGTGAACCTATGTACCACGCCTACAATTAGCAGTGGTCATACACCTACCTACACCATTAATTCTATTTCAGACTCAGTAGCAGTAGTGGTTAAACTTGTAATATGTTGGTTATAGGCGAACCGACCCAGTTCCCATGCAGACTTCGAAGAGTGAACAGTGGCTACGGAGACTGTGCTCTTCCATGACGATTGTAAATATTCGGGAAAGCTATCTGTGTCGCTACTGTACGAAGAGCTTTTCTAAAAGTTGCCATGCATGTCGACATGAGACTCATACTTCCTCCTGCAGATGTCCCAACGTCAAAACAAAAAAAAACATGTGTTCACGTGTTGGGAGTACTACACGTGGCCAGTTTTCTGTGTAACATTTCAATCGTCTAATTCCACCCATTCTAATAAAAACGCGTTCAATATTCACATTTACAATACGTAGAATTACATCCAAAAAATAAACTCCACTGTGAACTGCCAAGTGCCTGTACACAATGCCAAATCGTTGCTAAAACACTTAACTAACTCACACCATTGACAATGCACAGCCATACGACATGTAACGCTCACATTAACACCAACATCGTAAAAAGAACTGTGGATTTATATAAATCATTTTTCTTCAGTCTGTACGATGAATATAATTATATTTTTATTTTAAATTCCGTTGAAAAATATTTATGAAACGATAAGCAGTTTATTTATATTATGTCAGTAATTTCAAATAATTTTCCGCTTTTATATTGTCGGTATTGCAATGGGCAGTTAAACAAAATATAATCGGAAAGAAATAGAGCCTTCTGTATACTTGCATCCAGTGTGTAGGGGCTGCGCGCACCGCTGTGCTACTGTGGACATGGGCGGTGTTAGCTCCAGTGTCAAGTGCTGTGTGTACAGTTGGTAATGGATCGCGTCTGACACTCTTATCTGCACGTGAGTGCCGACCTCCTCAGTGCGCAAACATAACCTTTGTTATTGCCCGCGTTATTTACAGCGAGCTCTTACAAGGAACTGCAGTGGCTCTGTGACTATCATCACATTCTTCTCTCCGAACCACACACTAAAGATGAGGAAGACCGCTTATTCGTCTTCTGCGCATGTACCCAACACTGGTCTAACCCAATCCTACACAAATGTCTAAGTCACATGGCCAACAGTGATGTACGTGTTTGTTTATATCTTATTTTTTAAATGACAAGCACTATTATATGAATAAAATACTTTTACCAGTTTGAATGTGATCAAAAATCATTAAAAACTGATTAAAGGAAGAATAAAAACATCTTAAAAGCAATTGTTTACTAAACAGTGTTCTAACCTTAAACCCAATCCACGCCATTTTTGCTAGACGTGTTGGCAGATAAGCAGTTCAATGTTGGGACACGGAGATTGGTTGTGCGCAGCCAGCGAGATCGGTCTACCTCATCTTTAGTCTACGGTCCAAACACTACTTTAGTTATAAAAGACAGACAAACTATTAGAATAACTCTTATCTATGGAGAACCAGGAATTCCGCCAGTTCAATTGACAGCTACTTTGCAAAAATGTTTTCTTTATATGTTTACACAGTATTCTCTGTAAATTAGTTTTCGACATTATTTTCTAACACTACAGTAAACAAGACCAACTCTGGGACCACTGTGGTCAAGTGGTCAGATCACGTGCCTCCCTTACTTGGGCTCGATTCCCTGGATTTTCGCAAATGGGAATCGTGCCGGACAATGCCACTGGTCGGTGGGTTTTCTCGGGGATCTCCCATTTCCCTACCCTTTAATTTCGGCACTACTTCATACTGACCTCGCCTCACCATCGTCAGCTCTTAAGACTTCAATGTTAAGATTCACCCAATTTTCTCCACTCACTCACGTAACGTAGCTGTGGAATCTGTAAAATAATCGCTGAATTTTAACAAGCATGTCGTTTCGACTTCATGTTTATTATAAACACGGAACTACATAAGTAATTTTCTATGTTCTTATACTATAATTGGTAACTGCACAATATTTCTGCTGTAGGGAGAAGATCTTTGGCACTAATTTTCAAAACTTTGCTTTTAAAAAGTAATTAATTATTTATTTTTTTGCTGTTTAAGCTAAATTCGACAGTTCTGTATAACCCCAGGTTCTCTGGTTTGCCCATGTCCTGGTGGCTTCATGTTGAATAATGTATTCTTTCTTTTCTGCATGTGTGTTACTGCCTCACAATCTGGCAGGATGTGTTAGGGAACTGACTCTATTTATAAATTTGTGCACTCGAAGCTTGCAATAACCTTTGGGAATGAAGACCGTGTAGCTAATAGGACATTAAATACGAAAAATAATACAAAACTCGATCAGTTAGAGTATGGAATCCTTGAAAAATCAAACTATCGGGAATATCTAAAAAGTTAAAATCTGGAACATTCGATAAGTCGGTGAAATGGAAACATGGCGCGGCTCGCCACTTGCTCCACAGTACGCGCCGGCGGATACTACAGTAGTAGGACTAGCGTAAGCATACTAGATCCTCGGAATTTTAAAACGACCTAAGTGCCATTTTATTAATTTCTAACGGAGTGTTGGATAGAGGGATCACAAACTGGTGCCACAATTTGAAAGATAATTCAGATCACACCCCCAATTCCCGCCTCCCAAAGGAGCTAGGCTGTGATTGGCTGATAGGTTACAACCCCTCCCCATTGGTTCGACACCCACAGAGGGTAAATATGCATAATTAGTAATAACTAAGTATACACAATGAGTAATTATAAACCGCTTAATGAATAAGTACCGAGAGAATTTACACACACTAAGTACATACACCACGACTAAATACATGTACTAAGCTAAGAACATGTCCAGCCCTGGCCACTGCACACACGCAACTGACCTGAGAATCAACCATATGTTTAAGTTATACGGCCACCATGTTGGAATGGGGATCAGACCACCTCAAACTGAGAGATCGAAGTGAATTTAATGCTTTCTGGTATCGCACGGAGTGCTAGACATCCCAGAGGGTTACTGTAGACATGAAAAAATTTCGAGGGAGGGTGTGTTGTGATTGGCTGACAGGTTCTTTTTTCACTCTTATGAAGGGTGACGTGATTAATTGATATCTGAGGGGTATACCTTTTTGGTGGACAAAATACCCAGGCGAAATTTGCAGGACTTCCAAAATTTTTCACGGAATAGGATGGAGTAAATCGAGTGTAGGGTTAGACCAGAGAGTTGAGGAGTCGGTCACTCCTTGATAAAATACTCATAAAAGTTAATTAGATTTAATTGAATAACTACTAATTAGGCTTACATGTATTGAATAATTGTGTAGTGAGTAATTTCATGAAGTGTAATGACTGATTGCATAATTTAAATATATATTACAACCCGAGTAAATGTAATGTTATTTGGTATGGGTGATATGTTAGATTGTGTTTTATATAGAATTGCTTTGATTGTATGTGTTCGGTATTGTTGTTCGAAATAGTTTCAAGATATCGTCTGCTCATGTGGTTGGCTAGTAGGTTATATACTGGTGAATTTCTCCAACCACTTAATTATTTTATGTGAAATATAGTGTATATATATATATATATATACCTATATGCTTGTGGGTTTGTCTGTTTGTAAATATATTTCAGAAGATCTGTTTGACAGAATTAGCTTTTAATTATAATAAAATATGTCCAGGTATGTAAGCGAAAATATAAAACCTACTATTACCTATATTTTGAAATAAATTTTATATGCTTCCACAGTGAATTCTAAATGTATTTGTTAAGTGAATATAATAAAAGTAAGATTATTGTGTGATTGATATAAAACAGCGTGTCTGAGTGTGGTATTTATAGAAATGGAACTTCTGATTATATAAGTCTGAAAAATAAATTAATGCAGCAAACAAATACATTAGAGCAGTTTTTAAAATGAATTTATAAGTGAATGGTGTGTAGGAAGTGTCATGATTCTAACAGGCCAATTTCTTATAGCCATTGATCTCTACTGAGTAGAATACAATGGTATGGTGGCAAACTTTTTACCTGCAGGAGAAATTAATTAAAATACGTAAAGGAATCTTCGAATTCAGTCCGTCGCCTGTGGAAATTACTTTAACAAATATGCATGTTGTGTACATAACAGATAAAAAAATTTATTCTCTTGCAATTCTGTTATATCTTTGTGAAACAGTTTTAAGAGATGTATGTTTTCGCAATGTTTCTTATATATGTTGTCCTGGAGGGATATATATTAGTCAGCATTCTCGCGCAAATTTCCTGTGATATGGGATAGCTGGAACTGTTCATATTAAGAAATAATTTTCTCTTCCACTCACATCAGTTTTGATTAAATGATTTATAACGCGAGTGATAACTGATCGAAAATTTGAATTAAGGATTGACTAATGTGTCATGTTTTTGGTAAGTATCAAGTGGTTCAATCGCTGCTACACAACCAGGTGAGCCACTATGTTCCTGTGTGATGGGAGAGATAGGGATTGTCGGTGTGATAAGTTAGGTTGATGGTTTCTTAATTATATTTCATACTTAACTATTTCTAATGGATACGAGGTGTATATGAGTGTTGGCGATTCATATTTTACAAAATTGAGGGATATATGTTTGCGAGGAGGGTATTATTTTAGTTTGCATTTTGGTATTGGTTTGTTTAAGCAAATAAGTATATGTTGTGGGATGAACAGTCTATCATATCCCTCTGTGAGTTAGGAATTTCTTAACTTTATTTGCGCTGCTAAGGAAATTAGTATGGTCTGTAGTATATAAACATTTCGGCATTCACCTGTAGTGATTTTGGGAAAACAATGGGGAAAAAATGAAACTGAATGATCTGGGTGGAATTTGAACCCACGTCCTTCCGAATATGCATTTAAAAACAGTATTGGCCCTCGCACGTTAGGAAAGTAAGGTATAAACACAGTTTATTTCTTGTATTTAAGTTGGTTATGGAGAACTTTTAATGAGTTTTGCACAATTATAATTTTTTAGCTTACATGTTACATGCTAAGATTGGTTTAATTTCCTGAGGAATGGTTGTCACATATGGTAATTTGTCTCTGTATGTTATAACTTTACGGAAATTATAAAATTTTGGTGTGTTTAGGTACTTACGTCATTCTGTTTGTTGGGTGTTTACATGTAATGGTTGGTATTAGCGATTGTGTATACTATTTTGTAGGAATAGCATACAAGACACTTGTGTTTCTGCACAAAACATTAACTGTTGGGGTAGTATATGCACCATCTTAGTCTGTTATGCTACAAGTTAATATGCTGGATATGAATTCTTCGGAAGAATGTGGAAAACTTTCATTAAAGAGTTATGCACTAACATAATTTTTCACTTTACATGATACATCTTTCGAATAGTTTAATTTCCCTGGGAATGATTTTCATATATAAAATGTTGTCGTTTAATGTTAGTAACACGAAAAGAATAAAGGTTGGTGCATATAGCTATTTACTTTATTCTGTTTGTGGGTGTTTACATTTAATGATTGGTATAAGCAATTTTAAGATACGTTTAACATGAAAAGCAAATACTCCTTACTTATGTTTCCTACATGAAACATTAATATTAGAATAGTAGCTGCAACATCCTAGTCTGGCGTCCTAGAAGTTACTATGCTTTTTTCAGAAGAAATTGCCCAGCAAATACTGTGTTGGAAACAAACAAAAGTGTTGTTATTGTGAGAAAGAGTACCTCAATGTGAGAAAGTTATGTTCTCATGAACGATCTTGTTGCAAAAACCCTTTTCTCCATCTACATTGTTGTTTGAAATTGAAATGCTCGTCTGCTAGTAGTGATGAAGTACATCTGTATGGTTTGAGATGCTGGGGTTTTACTCCTGCAACAGGGAAACCATCAACTAGATTTCAGTGTCAGAATTATTACAAAAACTTTAAGCGTAGTCAACCATGCCTCATCATGAAAGGAGTACTTGTGTAAGGAATCGTGATTGTATTAAATATCACTGCACAGAGTGTGGTCGTACATTTATGAGAAACTCCACATTAGCAAAGCATTCAGTGGTATGTAAAGATAATGCTCCAATGGGAATAAATACTGTATGCCATTTATGTAGCCAAACATTTACCCCATATTGTTATGTGCATCGCCATGAAAAGAGAGCATGTTCCAAGAATCCTCAATTGAAACTATATCGATGTACAATATCCCTTCGTTTGTTTAAGAATGCCCACGCACTAAGGAAACATGTGAGTATTTGGAATATTTCCTTAACAGCAAGTACTATTTCGAATTGAGAAAACACGAAAAAATTGTTTTGGAAAAACAGAAATAAATAGTGTTGCGAAAAATGTCAGTGTGCATATACTGATCCTATGCAACTTAAAAAACATTTTTTGACATGTAAAGATTGTGTTTCAGTGGAAAACTTGCAGGTTTCTGGAAATCATTGTCTTTTTGTCTGAAGTTATTTACTTTACATACCAACATTTATCCTCACATGAAGGGTAATTGTTTGAGTAACTCTGAGGGTGATGTACACTTCCCGTCAGAAAAAATGAGCGATGGAAAAAGTTAAAATACCCTTCGGCAATCTTCGGCTTTCGACAAGATGTATCGCCTTGGCTCTTAGGCAACCAGCTATCCTGTAATATGCGGCCAATCGTTCAACTGCGCCAAGAATCTCTTTAGCTTCTATTGGAGCATCGTTCTAGCATTGGCTTCTCCAAGCGAAAACAACGCATTTAATTGGATGATGCAACTCGTCCTGCGATTATGAAGTTAATGCAAAAACATCATATCTCACATAAACATCACACTGGACGTCTGTGTTTCACGCGCAAACAGGTAACACTTAACGGAATAAACAACCAATTATAAAGGTGATCTGAGCTACGGTGTTGTGCAACATAGCTTGTCCTGCAATATTTTAACGGAATTACCTCACATGAATGTTCGTGAGTCGTGCAAGTACACAGCGGAAAGAAAATCATTCATAAAGGCGAGCTGAGCCACAGTGTTGTGTAACATAGCTTGTCCTGAAATATGTTAAAGAGATTACATCACATGTAAGTCGTGCAAGCAGGCAGCAGAAATAAAACCAGTCAGAAATGCGTGCTAAGCGACAGTGTTGTGAAACATAGCTTGTCCTGAGATATTGTAACGGAATTACCTCACATGAATGTTCGTGAGTCGTGCAAGCACACAGCGGAAAGAAAACCAGCCATAAGTGAGTGCTAAGCGACAGTGTCGTGCAACATAGCTTGTCCTGCAATATTTTAGCGGAATTACCTCACTTGAGCTCCACACTAAACGTTCGCGAGTCGTGCAAGCAGGTAACGTGTAGCGGATAGAAAACCAATCATAAAGGCGAGCTTAGCTACAGTTGTGCAATATAGCGTGTCTCGAGGTATGTACGCGACATTCGAAGCTTCAAACAATGAAACAGTAAAAGTATGTGAAATGTCTATAATTACAGATAACTGTAAAAGGGAAATGCATAATTGCTCTGTTAATAATTAAAATAAACCCTATTCTATGTGAGACGTTAAGTATTTATAATATTTGTCTTTTATTATCGATACACAGAAATGAATTTCCTGCTGTCGTGCGCATTTGCGAATACCGAATATCACACTTTAGCGAAATATATGGCTATATCCATTAGTAAATAATGCCACTAAACATTAATGAAACAATCGGCGCATGTTGCAGATGTAATTATTGTATCCGTACATCAAGAATAATTCTCTTGCAAATAGCTGCTGTCTGCATGAAAAGCCACGCCCTATCTAACCGGGCTAATTTCTACGCTGCCAAATCAAATCCTTACGTAGGTTTCTTATTATCTACTGCAGCCGGCAGACGTCTGTGCATATCTGAGAGGGCGGAGCGTGTTAAATGGCGCACAATAAGGATAGCTTGATGGGTGATGGAGGGGGGGGGGGGCTCGAAGAGATGCGCACACAGGTCTGGCCGTACTATCGGCTATTCCACAAACATCCGTTCCGGCGGGCTCAGGCATATGTAAGGCAATATATGACGCAGGACGTTCGCAGAGGTACAGGAAATTTATCCTCAGTGTTAAAAATTGCACTTGACCATTTTATTTATATAAAACCACGTATAAAAATTATACAACTGGAATAATACTTAGTTTTTAAAACTCGGTGCAATTCCACGTGAATTAATGTATGCCTACAGTTCATCAAAGTATAACAAAACAGTAATTTCAGGCCAGTGATTTTCTATTTAAACTGTAGAAAATGTTTTATATCTTTATTTTCACAAAGTCGAGAAAATGAGCGTTTTTACTCATAGCGGACTGACCCGCACTATAAAGAATGCATACACACAGTGTTTATAAAACAATAAATAAAATAATAAAGTTACAATCGACAGCATAATGTTTATGTACTTCACAAATTCCACCCAATTAATCTGCGTGTAAGCATTCTTGCCGTGCTAAACGGTAGTTTATGTGAAATTATGGTCTTCATACGCCTAGTTATTCAAATTATAAAGCTCACGAAAATCACTGTAAATATTTAGAGTTTATATATAAGGTTGTTAAGTATCTTATCGGTTTATGTATTTTTTCTAAAATTCCGATTAATGTGAAAATTAATGCCACCTGTAAAGACATTTTTCCAAATAATGCTGGCTTCAGCAGACGGTGTAACCAATATAAAAATATTTCTGTAGCATTTATGATACAGTTATTTGTACTAATTTAACAGACCGTAATTAACATTTGTCTATAATTTATGTCAGTAAATTTTATTCCAAATGCAACGTTCACTAAGAGAAATTATTTTCTCCATTATGAAACAAAGATTGTGCAAATGTGTAATCCTGTTTGAAATTCATTAAAAATTAAAACATTAATTGTTTAAAATTATATGCATGTTAAATTATTACACAAACAGATTCAAAACTAACGCTATCGTTAGGATGTAGTAATAAGTAACTTAGTTTGTTGGTGTTGAAGTTAAGGCCACACGTATTTACTCTCAAGAAGTCGTCGGTTCGATTTCTAGTTGGCACGTATTTATTTAAATATAATAATCTTTGTATTATATTTCTGTTATAAATACATATATGTTTGAAAGTATATTATATATTAATTTAGGTACTCTATTTACACATGTGACTGAAATTGACTGTAATATTATATATATTGTAAGTCCACTTAGTAGGTTTATTTATTTATTACGAGAAAAGGCAAGTATTCTTTTGGTTACAATTTTTTAAGGTTTTACTTGTAAAAGTAGCATAAAATGCACTCACATTTCCAGATTTACAGCACTAATGTTTTTAATTCCATGACAACTGTTTTCTCATATTTCTCCTATTGGAAGTGGGATTTCCCATGGAAGGTTGACTCCTACGGACAAGTATAAATCAAACCCTTGCTCTACCCGGGATTCAAAACTGGAACCACTCACGCTCAACACTTAACCGATTGAGCCACAGTGGGCAGCCAATAGGTCAACCAGAACACTGTCAGTGGTTATAAGAACTTATTTTAAGTGAACAAAAAGGAAGCTTATTTCATTGGAGATAATTTCTAAGTTATAATTTAAGTAATGTATTAATTACTTGTTCCACATTATACGTATAATTCACTGCCATGTTGGTTGGTATTCGCTTGCCTATATTTGCGCTAAGTTAAATGCAGAAATTGCGGGCAAAGTTTCGAACATTGTTTTAAAACATTTATAGTTTGGCTTAACCTTCATACATTACTCTTTTCTTTGGAATAAAAAAAAATGAAAATGAAAATATATCTTGATCCTTTTTTCAGTTCTATTGTGTGTTATTGTCTAGTAGTAATTGTACTAAATATTCCTTTATCGTTTAATATAACATTATTATAATATAAAAAGTTTTAAATTTATTATTCATTGTTTAAAAAATTTATTTTCTTCTCCTTATTGTGATTCATGATTTCGACAAAAGACACAATTCAAGAATTCTATGTCATTAAGAATATTGTGCCAACAACTGTGGATATGTTACTAAATTACACTCCGCACTGACTAGATAGATGGCAGCTCTGTGCGACTTTGTGTGTTATTATTTGCATTTTTTGGACTATTTTTCGAAGTTAAACTGCTATGCTGTAAAATGTGTTCAAGTTGGCTTAGTATTATGCTGTCTCAAGCCTCTCAATGTTTGCAAATTTTGTAAACAAATGTTGTCTTGAGTAATGCATTCCCGTTGAGATATTTCGTACGCCGCGCCATAAACCTTCAGATCAAATGTTTATATCCTCCACTCACCCCACATTTAATGATGAAAGATATTATGAATATGAGGAAAAGGAAAAAGTAATCTTTTAATGCATCAACCCACAGAAAGTATTCCACCTCCATCGTTGTTACTTTTATATAACGTGATTTTAATTCGATACTGTTTAATATTTGAACAGAAAAATTGCACTCAATAATAGAAAATTATGTCGAACAATACACGCAGGAGGTAAAAAGAAATCCTCCAGCACACACTATCACAAGAATACTGCTACCTGTTGTCGCCAGCAAAAATTCTCCTTGTCCGGTTTTTCATTTGCTGTTACTCAAGACAAAATACCGAATGTTTTTATGTCCGCATGAATAATGTCGGGACGCAATCTTGCTGCTCAGCTAGAGACCGGACCGTACCGAGCTGCACTCTAGGGAATAAGATTGGACTTGCGTTCACGGACATTTGCCAGTACCAGTAGAAAAGTCTATAATCGTAGCCATTTTGAGCACTACCTCAAATATAATTCTTATATAGCATTTCTCAGAAATTGTTCAACCAATTTGGCATCAGTGAAAGTAATGAGAACATTAAAAATCTGTATATAATTATATTTCTAATGTAGTAACCATTAAGTACTGCATTTGGTTGCATATCTCCAAGTAAAGCTTCGCATGTAGTAGTATACAAACGGGCATTCTAAGAGGAGCTTGGAGCTGCGGACAAGGGAACTAGGCGACCACCATCTTTGATGATGCCATGCGGGAAAAATTTCCCGTTTCTCCCCCAAAAAAGTCCTATATTCCTTCACGCCGCGGCTGCCATCTTGGATCCCAACCTCCAGGTCTGTCAATCCGATGCCAGGGTGTTGGCACCCTTTAACCTAGTGTCCTGGTGGGTGCCGAGTCTCATGCTATGTCATTCCTTTCAGGATCTGTCGACCTAGCACCGTAATGCAGTACCGAATACCAGCATCTGCTTACATGCTCACCAGACCTAACATATAATCATAGTTGACTGTAGCTTTCGAACCCCATAAGATATAATTGTCAAATTCATAACACAGGCCGCATGCCCGACGATGAGAAGAGTCGCAGGGCCAAGTATACCCCATGTCTACTTATAAGCATAGTTGGATGTAATTTCCAAACAACATAAGATTCAATTGCTAAATTCATATCATAGACATCACCCACAGCCACGAGGAGGTTCGCAGGGTCAAGTACACCCTATGTCTAATTATAATCATAGGTGGATGTAATATCCAAACCATGTAAGTTATAGTTGCCAAAATCATAACATAGGCATCAAACTTCAGCAGAACTGTTCACTGTTAATAGTCACATTTTTAATCATGCACTTTACAGTATCTATGACCAATAAACATGCTAAGGGAACATTATGCCATGCCTATCCTACTTCAGCAGCACAGTTTTGCATGCCTTAATAAACCAATAAGTTTTAAAATGATCTGGTTTCTCTATCCACCAAGCGTACTTTGACATCATGAGTCATTGCCAGATACATCATTATTCGCAAGGAAAAATGTCGTAAGTGTTAAATTCGAAGAATGGGAGGAAAAATATGTTTCGCCAGCTCACTAGCTAATTGCCATCACCATATTCCCAGCAACACTTAACATACAGCTCGTTGCCAAAAATGGGTCTTGATGCAACACCAACAAAAATGATTAGCTTTATGAAAACTCCTAAAGAGAAATACCTGTTTAAAAAAAAATCAAAGTGGGCGAATGCTTTTCCACGTAGCCCATAGTGAGGGAATTGGTGCATCTAGACAAAAAGGTCACGTGTTTTCAAGTTAACAGCATTCTCAATATGCTATAGGTTTCTGTGAAAGACAGCACACATGCCAGACCTGCGATGGATTACCAGCTGCTAGCTCTATTTATGAAATTGAGGAAAGTTTGTTAACGTTGAGCAGTTCATGCTGAATTTTTGCGTTTACATGCTTAGGTATCCACTGTCTCAGTAGCAGAATTTTATGGTAGTGAGACCAAAAATGACATCCAGATAAATGTTTGCAAGGCTGAATGCATACATATGTATGTATGACCTAGCATCGGTGGAGTGACATTCCTGCTTCTATGAAACATAATGAGATGCTGCCATGATAAAACACCATATGTGCATTAGGGAGGACCCAGATTCAGTTCTCAGTCCATACATCTTGATTTGAGTTTTTTCCATGGTTTCTTGAAATCACTCCAGGAATACACTTAGATGTTTCCTTAATGTAGGTCATGTTCGATTCCCTCCTCCGATACCGATTGTGTGTGCTGCCTGGTTGAAAACAAGTGCAAAATATTTTTTCAACAAATGGTGAAACTTGTTGGATGCCCGCCATGGTGCTAGGCAATTTTATTGCCAAGTGCAAAAACAGGTTACTTAGTAAGCTATTAACTATACCGAGGGACCTATAAATATATTAATATATATATAAATTTCAAAGCGAGATTACCAAATAAAGAATACAAATTCCAGCTTTGGAAGAAGACTATATAATTTTATTTTAAAAGAAGCGAATTTTATTTTAACTTGTAACCTACACGCATCACAATCAGCACCACATGCTCCACAATCGCTTTACATGCTCTACATGCTCCACATTTTCCACAATCGCTTTGCATGGTCCACAATTGTTCCACATGCTCCACAATCGCTCCACATGCGAAGGATTGATGGAAATATTGACAACTGCCGACTGACTCCTGCCGATGTCTCTGCCACTGCTACACGCCAGGTGTAAAGATAATATTCGATACAGCTTATATTTGCAAAGTGTTTTGCTACCCCATATCCTTAATTTATATCTGTTAAATTCATAAATAATTAAGTTCATATATATATATATATATATATACATATACATATATATACACACACACATGATGGCTACTATTTAATTTCTTTAAATTATAATAAAACTGATATACTAAATATATCCTATATATGTTTTTCCTTTACCAGCAGTGTTTTGTAAACTTTCGTGAGCAGGACAACTCGAAATACAAAACATTTAGTTTTAAAACGAAACACATTTATTTATGCACACATCACACAATATTCTTCTTCTTCTGCATAGTAAATACAATACAAAGAATTGCTACTTTTAAACGAGTTTTATCTCTGAGTCAAGGATGGCATTAAACACATAATATTTGTGAACTGTACCATGGATTATCATAACTCCATAGTCGTAGGGTTTCTGAGTTGCACGGAGCACAGAAATTATTTTCATTTTTGCAGGCATGACGTATTGTGGCATACAACTCGACGAGCTGTCGAAATGGCACTCAGCAGCGCTGCTTGTTAAGGTCAAGGACGTTCGTTCCGATGGGGCACGGATTGTGAATCACCGGCCAATGAGAACTAAAGGTGGTGGTGGCGGGGTTTGAATGAAGGTGAGTAATTAGCCAATGAAAAATGGGGGTTGGAATGGAGGGAACCTGTGACATTAGCTCACCTGGCGGCATAACCGAGAACATAGCTCTACCTAAACATTGAAAATAGAATCCAATACTGAGGGCGCCGTAAGCACCACCTATACTTTAAAACATAATTTATTATGGCCGCCACCTGGTGGCTAAATCGATAATTTATACACTTGCACCGTATAGGTGATGTAAATGTAAACATATGAAATCCAATATGGTTGCTTCCAGCAATTTATAAACAAAAGACAGATAAAAATCCAAGATGGCGGTCTTCAGAAATGTATAAAGAAAGACAAACGAAAAAACCAAGATGACCGCATATGACAGAATGGGTATAGGTGACTCTACAATAGTCTCCACAATATATACACATGATGTACTATGGGAGGACATGTTTCATGAGCAAGAGTAGTTTGAATACAGTTTGAATTTCATGTTAAGAAACAGTAGTTAGAATGATATGTAGGACGGAATACACTGCACAGGAAAGAATTGTATGAATATGGCTCTGTATTCCAATATTAATTTAAGGGCCTGTTTTAAAAATGAATGCTAATAAATATTAACAACCTTTTAATGCAACAGAGAAATAACTCATGAGAATAAAATATTATAAGAAGTCATTTTTGATGTATTACTTACTTTATGGAATTGATTTACGGTTTAGTCTTATAATAATTATGCGTTGGGTTAATTTCACGAATATACTAAACTGCACTTTTTTAAGAGTGTAACATAATTAGCAAATAAAACCACAATCAAGGCAACGTCCTCCTAACTGTTTAGAACATAATTACAGTGGCACTGTAAAAAGTTTTGAAATTTAGTTACGAACCTTTAAACGCATTAAGTGAAGTTATGAAGCTTTCTATAATTTTATTATTATTTACGTGATGAAATTATCAGTTGTAAAACTATATTACCATCACAAAATAAATACAGTTTTAAATAGTGGTCACTGAACGTATCTTCATAGAATTTATCGAATTCACTACGTAGTGACAAGTTGTGAATTTAGTTGGCTATTGCCTTGACGTTTTGTCTTTTTACTATCGAGACAAATAACTTTACACAATGCTGCGAATACGGTCCAGGAAAACTATTCTTTAGCAGCTACAATATCACCATTTATACTCTGCCCACGATTAACGTAGTATAATGTTGAAAGCCCTTCCCACTTTCTTGTGTCTTTCGCCTCATGCAACATTGGTGTTACTATAGGTCAAGTGACTTGTATAAATATGTATGTTTATCACGATTCTGAGTAAGTATGTTTATCAAGCAACAATGTTAAGTTATTTGCAAAATTAATGTGTTTCTATGGTGCCACTTCTTGTTCAGTGGTAGGCATGCACAAATTATAGGAATCGATTTTCAGTGGCCATTGGTCTGGAACATGACTATTATAATGCGATGGCGAAACAAAGAACCCTTTTACGTGAGTCGCGGCAAGCATTACAGCAGTACCTCAGCCGGTGCACATATTAAACTATATGCGGTTACGGGCACTGTCTATTTGCAAAAGCGCGCAAGTTACACCGAACAACCTGTAAACATAAAACCCCACGAAACAGAAGAACGAGGAAGCAATTGTAATGTTAACAACCTTCTGATTGCCCATTTAGACTCTACATAGTCACTAGATATCCGTATGGAGTGATAACTACAAGATTGTTGAAGATCACACACTTCCTAGCGATCGTGGGATAATTACACTAGAAAACCTTTAAAGTGTGTTTTTTAATATGTTTCAAAACTACATTCCTATAGTCATTACGTTGAAAAATGGTAGTGTTGCTGTAATATTTATTTATTAGGTCATTAAAACTAAAACATTAATAAAATAGTTGCGTGTGTGTTTAATGTGAAGGAATATCTGAAAATGCGTTCATAGTTATAGTAATCGCTGTGTAGTAAATTACTCTGCATATAACATATTGTGCGAATTGTCTAAATAATGAACACAGATCTGAACACAGTAACATAGTGTCTAATAAAATATTCAGTATAAGAAACATTTTGCCTCTGAACAAAACGCGGATTCAAGACAAGTAAATAATAAGAGTAATAATTACTCTCAGATACTTTAAAATATCCAGTTAACGCTTGAATATTTCTGTTTTATATCGCAAATGAAAAACTTTCTGGCCACTGCTAACAATCACTGTGGACCGTGACCTATTTATTTTAATGATTCCAGAATGCTGCTGCAAAAGTCCTTGTTGCCAAGTCAGATGACACAGTGTGTGCATTAGTCATTCTGTGTTGCCTGTTCACGCGATTAGATCGTTTTGGGGCGAGATCTTTTCCGCTTATTAGTATATGAGCGTACAACTAACTACAGTGAATATATCGTCGACTGTGGTATACATAGTCTATGGAGATCAGCTGTTGTCTTCGTGCGTGGTGTTTGTATTGGGCTAAGGTGTTATCGAGAAGCTACAGCGCTCGATGATGTGAGAATGCCGATTGTGTCGAGAGCTCGTCCTGTGAACTGCTGAATGCTGATAATTGTCAAGAGCAGTTAAATCAATAAGGTAACTTGATCATACACACCACGACATTTAATAGGCTAGTGCAACTACTGTATGTCCATTGCGAACGAGCATATGTTGTCTAAATTACCTCAAGATTGGACTATGCGTCTTTCTTCTGCCAGTTCATCACAAAAACTGAGTTGGTTGTGACAATACTAAAAAAACATTTTCATAATTATTCTACACAAAACCGACATACACTCTAATTGTAAAATATAGGAATTTAATAAATATAGAAAGTGAAAGCCTCAAGCATAATATCCTAAACAGAGTAATTATTGTCATAGGTCGACAGAACATATGTTTTTATGTTATGTTTGGTACGTGCAGATTATCTATATAAGTGTTTGAATTGTATTATTTATTTTATTTCACACGCTATTTTAATATGAATATCAATTTTCACACATTTCTCATATGTAATGGTAACATTTTTAAATCACGTAATATATGATTTATGTAAACCACCAGTACAATTAATTTCTATATTCTATTATAATTTTCATACGATATTGTTAGTTTCGACACATTCTTATTTCAATATCGTAAATTATGTTTGTATGTTTATTTTTGTTCTCAGCAATTACTTTATGAATTTTAAAGTTTAATTATTTACTTTATTCTCTTATTAGAAAGATTTTTAATTTTGGTATGTTTTATTTTAAGGAGGTCTAGTCGGAAGTAGGCCGCGATTGGCTAGTCTTGAATGGAGATGCTGGAAGGCTTGCTTCTGAGTGGGACTTTCAACATGGATGGTTAATTATATTTTCGCTGAGATTTCAATCTTAGGGAATCCCCAGCGCCAACCTAATAGTAGGTTAGTATAAGTCCCAGAAGTAGTGATCAGGTCACTACCACAGCCGATTATAGAGGAGGGTTGATTGGCAGGTGTCTAGCTAATTGTATTAATGAGTTTAGTTGGAGACGCCAGGACACCGATCTCTAGACGCCAGGCGCCATGTCAGCCACGTTAGAGCCGCATCAGAAAACAGGTAAAGCCAAGGAGTTTGAGAGTCTGGGTGCAGACCTATGTGAAAGACTTCACTTGTAATCTATTTCTACGAAATTATAGCATTTTCAGAAGAAGTTTAATGTCCGGAACTAGGCATTTTCTGACCTTTAAGTTGTGTATAATCAGTAGTCCTGAGAGCCCGTATGAGCTACTAACGCCGGAGCACATTAACATCTAAAAACTATTAAACTCAGTGTAATATCATTTGAGCAGAGTTTAACTATTTGAGGGAAAGTGAGGACTAATTCTTCTGAAGTAATGAAATTTTAATTGACATTTTCAAATAAAGGTTTGGATCGTGAGAACTGTAAAAGCAACTAATTACTTGGCAGCTTAGTCAGTTTCTTAAACAGTTAGAAATTGAGGGAAGCTACTTCCGGTTATGAACTAATTTTTATTTCTGATTTTATTTTCAAGTCAGTTATAAGTTGTTTAATTTTGCAGCAGCACTACAGTCATATTTTATTTTTTATCTTTTAATTTGTTTTAATATCCTTAATTAATTTAACTCTATTCTTTACTCAAAAGTGGTACTTCATTTTTGGTCATCAACATAAGTTTAATTTGATTTTTGAGTAAAGTGATTTTTCTTACAAACATATTTAAAGTTTAACAAATATTTCACATTTGAATTTTACATCTTATTGAATTGCATAACACATTTGGTCTGATTTTACTTATTTTTCATTTCATTAATATATTAATTATTCAGATTTCACATGTTGTGTTTTATATGAAGTGCTGAGAATGTATTCAAGTTGCTTCTCTGCATGTAATTTACAGTGATCCAGATGTCCTCAGTTTCTTCTATGGTAAGCTAAATGTTGTAAAATTATTAAGGTGCATATAGACACGCACAGGCCTACGTTTGACACCGTTCACTCAAACTACGTCTAACCTATACTTGTGACGCACACATACATATTTTAACCTGTTTTTCTTTCCTACCGTGCACTCACCTAACAAATAGTGAATGTAACGGCCCTCAGCACACAACTCCCCAAACTTCCAAACCTCTTTCAGGGCTTTATTGCGTACCTACTGCTCGTTTTACTGCGCTTGGCACACATAGCAGTACTGACAGCACATTTATGTTTCACTGATAATGTCCATTCATTTAATTTGTGTGAAATAAGTAACAACCTACAGAATGTACGATATATTCTAAGTAATGTGTCAACGCTGCCGTACTTAAGTTGTTGACTACGAAAATGTGTACTTCGAAGTTCCCCTTAGGCAATGTAAGGAATATGAATGTGTATACATATATTAGGTAACTTTGAGATCTGACACATGCCGATGCGCATTCGCCAAGGAGGCGGTCGAATTTATCTGTAGGAATCCTATTTCTTCGTTTACTATTTTTTGGCCTCTGCAATAGGCTGTTCACGCTAAAGTGAGAACTTTTTAAGACCCTCCCAACAGGCATAAACTATTAATAAATGTATCGTATTGCAGCATCAGGCATTAAATTTTGAGGGTGGGTAAATGTATACACTGTGTTTACTGGTCACATTGCAATGTTTATATTAAATAGCAGCAGGAAGATGGAAATTGGATGAAAGGAAATATTTAGAAGGGCCTTAAAAAGTTCTTACTTTACCGTGTACAGCCTAAAATAATACTACGTTTTTCAGCTGTCTTGTTAGTGTCTCATATAGTAAATTAAAATATAATACAAGTAAATGTATTGACAAACAAAAGGGTTACTCTCTGACAAAATAACATATCCGTGTTTTACTGTTCATATTCGCGTCATTATACACCCCTGTGTTTGCAGGGTCATGCGATGGGTAACGAAAGTAAATAGCATCAGATGATTTGACGGGCGGTTTGGACATTTAGCGTGCCCCTCCAAAGTCACAGAGTTTGGTCCTGATTGCCCATGCATTTGTATCCTTGAACTTCGTCACGTGATCAGTTGAGGACCTTTTTAAACAGATATCATCTGACAACATACACATTTCGCACATATTTGGTCCCCATTCGACTCTGCACATGCGTACCTTCTGCGTCACAGGCGTATACAACCGTTTTAATACACGTCATCGTGTAGTGATGTCTCGCCAGAGCCAGACGTTGCAAGGAAGTGAAACGTCATTCTGCAGAGATGTGTCACCACAGCCAGTCGGTTAGGGAGAGAGTCATAGGCCTTGTTGAGGCGGCAGGTTTTCCCCCGCTGAAGCAGGCCGACGTTACGGTGTTCCAGAGAGCACTGCGAGTCGATGGGTACGACAGTTCCGGGACATGGCTGACATGACGCGTCGAGGAGGAAAGGGTCAATGGAGGGTGTCGACTGCAGCCGAGGACAATAGTCTGATTATCCAAGCGCAGTTGACTCCTTTCAAGAACGCCGTTCAGCTAAAACGTGCCACGCACTTTCCTGGCAGCTTGAGTACCGTGCTTAGGCGCTTGACGGCGGCGAGACTGAAATCCCGGCTTGCTTCAAGCAAGCAAAGGCTCACCGATAAGCACAGGATTTATCGACTAGCATTTGCCGAGGACAACATTGACCGTGACTGGTCAGATGTTGTATTCTCCGACAAGTGTGTGTTTTCCTCGATTATGATGGGCCGATGCGTGTCTTCAGACCTCGTGGGACCTGACACAATCCAGAATATGTGGCCGAGTGCTCGCGCTATGGTCATGCATCCGTTGCGTGTTGGGGATGGATGAGTGCACGCGGGATGGGCGTGTTGCACAGAATCGAAAATCGAAGTCCGAATACATGCGCCGTCAATGCCGGGCAGTATCTACATATTCTAGAGAACATTATGATTCCCTCGGTGCGACTTTTGTATCCCGATGGTGTGCTGCGCATCCAGCAGGACCATTCTTCAATACACACTTCTCAGAGAGTTCAAGAATGGTTCGCAAGGCAAGACCAACTAGAGCTCGTTGATGGGCCACCTTACAGCGACTAATTGAATCCAATTGAGAATGTCTGGTCGGAGATGAAGCGCACGATGGCGGAAAACTAGCCTGATCCACAGCCAGCAAATAAAGATGCTCTCTGGGAGCTAGCAGCTGATACCTGGGATGAAGTAGCTAGTAGCCAACGCTATGCTGCTTCTCTGGTCGCCTCTCTACCACGACGACTGCGGCGGATGTTGGAGAATAAGGGATACTGGTCCTCTTATTGAGGTCACACTATCGGCCCTTTTCAGGGCCAAATGAAAACTCACATAAAAACGTGACACAAAAGTTCAATGGCACACGACGTGGCTTAATGACCACATTGATATACAAATTAAAGGTGTGAGGTGGTTTCAATCCCGAAACAGTGGGCGTCAGAACCAGACAGGCTAGACCACCTTTGTTTGTTACGTGTGTCTTTTATATGGATGCTAACATATGCTAACAAATAAAATATATTCCATTATACTGTAACATTTTATATTACAACGAAACAAAATAACATAACCAGTAAGAATTAAATTCAAGGTCGAACTCCAGAAACCTAATGGTATTCTGTTTCTAAAATGACAGAATGGATAGTCTACAACACACCCCATTTGACAGACAATACCCAATCACTCTCACCTGACCTGAACCCCACTGAGAATCTTCTGGAGGAATTGGAGAGAAGAGTAAGGAAAAAAAACTTCTTTTCCCACAAAACACAAACGAGGCGTTTCTACCGCATTGCAATATTACTAGAAAACTCGTTAATTCAGAGCTAAATAGACTGATGGACTTGATTAGCAAAAAGGGAAGTTAACAAATAACTGTGGAGTGAACAATGATCAACACTTTGCTGATGTATGTCCAACGTTTATAAGAACTGGAGACAGATGTTGTAGTCTTATGCAGTGATACCGTAGTTCATATTGTTTGTTTCGTGTGTCATATTGTACCTCACTAAGTAACATTAAACATGGCTGATTGCCTATTTTCTGCCTTTGGGCTAAGCTTATCTACGAATGTCACTAATTGCTATTTACCACTGTCCTTATACTTCTGCCCGTGACCGAATATACGCGACGTTTAAGTTGTTTTTGTTTTCAGACCGAAAACCGTCTAGATGTCAGTGATAGACAGATCTGTGTCTATTAAGTCTGGTGTCAGTAGTCTCTACTGGCTTTAAAGTTGTTCAGATTGCATAAGAATTAATGTAAGGTCAAATTGCGAATGTAACTAAATCATTCTTGTGTTTGAAGAATACCACGGAAAGCATTTTCAAATAGAACAGGCCCTAATATGTATATACACAGTGGCGATCACAAATATTCATACATCCTGTTCCTTTCACGACTTCTGTATAATAAGCAATTATATTGACACACACGTATGCGTCCAGCTGTATTTTGTATTCCATTTCATCAAATACAACAAATAAACAACATTCCTTATGAAAGAACCAAAGTAATATATTACACAAATGTTAATAAATGCACGTTTTCCGAATCAGAAATGTTAATACACCTTCGTACGAAGAAGAAATGTTTTCGTACATCAACATAAACAAAATAAATTCTCCACTTAATATTCAGCATGCCCTCCCTTTTGCTTCAGAATGCTTCTCAAACACACTGGTATTAACTTTACTACCGTTTGCATGACACTAGGAGGGATATTGTTCCACTCAGGAAGGATTTCCTCCTTCAAATCCTGTGTTCTTGAAATATGATGTTTTCGTAGCTTTATGTCTATGTGTGCCCAAATATGTTCTATTGAATTTAAGTTTGAGGATTGGGGTGGAGTTTATATTACACGAGGACAATTATACAGCAGCCATATTCGTGTTGCACAGGATGTAAGCTTAGTACCATTATCCTGGTGAAATGTGCAATACTACATCAAGTTGTATGGCATTAGGTGGCAAATTATGTTTAAAAAGGTCAATATATTTTTATTGATACGATAGTCAATATATAAACATCGGTTCACCTACACCAAATGCACTCATGCACCCTCACACCGCAACTGAACCCCCACCATGCTTGATGGTAGGACGAGTATGTTGGGGATTTATCTCTTTATTCGATTTTCTCCACACTTATAGCGGACTGCCATGATAGAAAACCTTGAATTTACTCTCATCTGGAAATATTACGTCTGTCCAGTAATCGTTCTGTGAATATACCTTCGCGAAGTTAAGTCTCTTCTTATGATTACATTTGCCTATGTACGATTACTTCTGTGGTGTTCTTGCATTATAGTCACTGTTGCTGAACACTCTCCTCACTGTCATTGGTAACAGTGACTTAGAAAGTTTCTCGTAGGTCTCTTGCAGTAGCGCATGGACTGGTAAAAGATCTCTGACGGATTTTTTTCACAATATAACCTTCTTCTCTACGCGAAAGTACGTTGGGCCATCCACTCCTCGGTTTGTCTCAGCATATTTATACTTTTGTATCATGTTTCGGTACATTGCACAGTCACCTAGATGGGAAGTACTACTGGAGTCATTAGGGCGTACGAATATATTTGTTGATTGTAACGGTTCGTATGAATTCTTTGGGGTTTAATAATTTTTTTAAAGAGTTTATTTTTGTGTACATGTATGGACTGAACTTGTTTCTCAAACCTGCAATTTACACTTTGTTTTATTCGATTTGATTTTTGTTGGCAAACCTTTCCTGCTAAATGTTAGAAGTAAGATACAGAACAGCGTGGTGTTTGTAAATCATTGATCGGCTTGTATGTCGTTTCTACCTCCCAATTCACACTCACAGGGATAGAATACATTCAGTTTAACTGCACAATCCTCCTTGCCAAGCGCCTTTCTTTTGTAAGTTCGGGTTGTACCTATCTATGCCTATCAATGCCTATCTATGCATTTTATAGGCCATTCATGGTAAATTGAGCACTTTTGAAAGCCCTTTCATTTGGAATAATAGTCAATAAATATGTACTACTTTAGCCTTATGCATTAACTTCAGAGTGCGGTATAATATTTACACTGTGGTTATTACTTACATGGCTATATTTAATTAAAAAGGTGGTTAAAGAATAAAAAATGACTGAATGATAAAAGTAACTAGTGCCTCAAATGTGCTCATTTTACAGTGAACAGCCTTTAGCAGATAATGTACGTATTTCAGCATGCTTGCAAGAAAAAAAAACGGTACTTGAACGGATTTCCCGATTTCTTTCCGAAGCAAAACCGAGCCAATTCACTTGCAATGTATTTTCGCCGTGGTTATGACAGATATTAACTAGATCTCTTTTTCCGCATGGTCAGGGGCAATTAAAACCCCTTGCCATTAGCCACATGCCTAGCAAGGTGAAGTAATGGGTTGTCATTAAGTTCCTGAACATTGATTCACGCTGATTTGTACAACTGGCAACCCTGCGAGGTTCTCGCTCTCTGTACACTCTCCCCCTTCTATCGTCGCGTACGCTAACAACATGATTACATAATAAAGTATCCCCACGCCAGAGATCAGTAAATATTTGTTGTACTGGATGCGAAGCAAGAAGATGACTTACTACCGCATGTTTTAGAGAAGGCAACAAAACATTTTGCAGTGTGATTCCAGTAGAGGTTTTTGTATGTGGCGTTACCTAAATTATATCTCAGGTGGAAGCAAACGTTCGTCCGCCAGACTTATTATTCTCATTGCTGTCTTCTGCGCTAGTGTATGTAGCATGGAGTCTAACTGAACGTTTTTGTTTAAACGGTAACCTACCTCATTGCATCGCTGAACCAACATAATCTTAAGTGCATATCATAAAGCTATATTATTTAAGGAAAAATTAATATAATAACATCCACAAAGAATTCTGTGAAATCACGAAAAAATGCAAGGGAACCTAACAGGGCACGCCACTAGTTGTACGAAACACTTTCTGAATTTAATAAACATTAACAACAACAACAAAAAGGAAGGAAAAAAAAAAGGAAATTTTATACACAACTTGTAATATTTAAACCGTTTATTTATTTTTTCTTATGAGACATTTATTTGCGGTCGTAACCAGTTTATTTCGAGAATTAATGGTGCTACTAGCAGTTGTTTAATAATTCGAAATAAAGGATAATCCCTTCATAATTTCTTAATTAACTTGAAACATTCAATTCACTTTCACTTCCATTCAATGTTAAGCTACTTTTCTTGGAAAAATGAGCTCATATAATCATGCAAATGTCTGTCTGTGATGTACTGTATGTCTCCTCATAATAATATTCCGTCTTGTGAAACATATTTCACCAAATTCGGTGCACATATTGAACTTAGTAAGGACATCTGATTTTTACAATGTTCTGCCAAGCCGTTTGCTCGATTTCAAAAGGGTTGTTATTTTAATACAGTAGGGTGCCCCATTTCATATCTGGGGAATTATTTTACTAGGTAAAACCAAATCGTGTATTTTCACAGTTAATCATGTACGTCTTTAATGTAGGAAGGTACGTTCTTATTGGTTCGCCATTGCGAAAACAATAAGCTATCAAATATCGGAAATTACACGATATATTCCCGCCACATTTTGCAGGCAACTAGAACCTTTTAGGCTTATAGTAGGCAATGGTACCATATAAAACTAAGATTAATGTGGCACTTATTGTGTTTTCACAACGGCATCATACCAATATTTGTTTTTAAATTTATATATACACACACACACACACGCACACACACACACATATATATATATATATATGCCTTTAAAGGCATTACTGTAAATATTCCAATAAATAATAATTTTAATTCATCATTTTGTAATATAGACACACATTAAAAAATAAAGTTATTGTATCTTAACACGGAAAACAATCTACACATTCCAACCAAAGCTGACAAACAAGAAGTGTGCTGATATGAATTAATTGGTTCAGGCATTTAGTTTTAGTTGGTGGAAAAATAGACAATTTGATAACTATTCTGTATCTATGAATCGGTGTGACCAATTTCAAGCAATCTTTGTAAACTGTATCTAATACTATGTATGCCATGATAACATTTGAGATTTAAATGTGTAAGAAACTTAATTTTGACGTGGTGACTGTATAAATATTTCCATTTAGTTTTGGTATACTGTTTAACCAATTTCAACCAAACTTGGTGTGTTGAACGTATCACCTACAAGTATTAAACATGCTGGTAAATTGTCTCTTTAGTCTGAAATATTGCAAAGTACCACTACAAGAAGAAAATATATTGTGTCAAATGTAGAGAAACCATAAACCTGTTATTACCTAATTTGGCAAACGCTGACCAAATAAACTTATATGTTTTGCGAGGGGCGGTCACTTATTTTTAACATGGTGACGGCATGAACATTTTGATTACTATTCTATAACCACAGAACTGTGTAACCAAGGAACGAAAAATACCAAAAAAAAAGGGGGGGGGGGGGATCATACACTTTTGAAATATTGTACATGCACTAGTTAATGTTATCGGAAATTCGGAAATTTTATACAAATAAAATATCATGTTGTAAATAAATCATCGAATGAAATGAGACTTTATCAGTGCTTTAAACAAAACATGTTATATATTACAAAATATCTGAAAGAAATAGTTTCTGGGCCGATATTGGTACGTTAAATGTAGTTTTGCATATAATAATACAGGCATTATCAAAGCAATTCAGCTTAACTTTCTTTTAATCATAGATAAACTGGGTACTCATATGCGCAAATATACTGACTCGTAGGATTTATCTGTGTGCATATTCTCAATCATTAAAATATCGACTCAATGAATCAAAACATTTTTTGTAGAACGCTTTATTCTCTTAATTTATGCTCTATACAATTTCCCATGCAGAAAAATATATGATAGCTGTTCGTTAAAACTATATTAAATATTTTCATCCGCAGCCAGTTTGCAACTAAATATATTGCGAAACTAAGAGACTCGAGAGCATTTCGCTTGTTTTCTGAGAGCGTTGACAAGTTCGAGTACCAGATTTTAAAAAATTATACACTAGTTCACTTACTCGTCCAAAATGTGCATATTTTCTTCGTTTTATACGATAACTTTTACAAATCACAGCCCTCTAGGAAACTGGAGAGCGGGGGTTGAAGGAACTGTCTGTGGCCTTCTACGATACTGTAGTCCAAACACAGTTATGTGAGCTGCAGGGTTTGTTCATCTGCTGCATCATTTACGACCTGAAACGCCACCTCCTCGCTCGCTCAACACAGCAGTTATGCTAAGGAGAATCTGTATATTTAACTACCGTGGCTATACTAGGCAATAACACGGTTATTTTCACTCTTTCGTACGCTGTAAGTGAACTGAAAATATTTTTCACATGCATATCAACCCAAAATATCAACCAGGTCAGCTTACACTATCTGCGTTCAAACATTCGACATATAATGGCATTACAACATTTGACGTACAGGTATTCAAGGAGCAAGATTATTTGCCTTTCTTGCTGACTTAACGAAGAACTAAATGTACTAGTTAAATGACTTTTAATATGGAGCCTTACATTTCTCTTGTCGCTTTTACAATAGGATAGGAAAAGTTATTCCTCTTGGAATACCAGCTCGCCAAAAAAAAAGGATGTGTATTTTTAAAGTTTTTAATCGCTTGTAGGAGCTGTAGTGTTGTAACTGTCAGTCTACTCACCTCGCACCACGATAAACAGGGGTCACATCCGGATTTTCATGTGTAGGAAACATGGCAGGCGTTGCTGTTGGCAAGTGGGTACTCCCTATACCAAGTTTTCTGTCGCTGCTCCATCTGTACCTCTCTTCGTCACTATCAGCTCTGAAGACTTTAATTGTTAAGCGCCATTTATGTTTCCCTCATGTCACTGATGTTAACGTACAGCTGTGTTTCACCTACATACAGTATTTCACATCTACAATGATTGGTTAAATTAATTACACAAATTTTTCATCTCTATTCTCAGTTAATGTTAATTTTCTGGCTAACGAATATCATATATTACTTGCAGATGCCACTTAGGTATGACCTGAAATACAGGTTCTGTACGTGCCTTACAAATTTCCCTATAATGTTTCAACTTGCGACTGAATTATGATTATGTTCAGAACCATGAATCTTTGAGGGGAACTTTTTTTTTTTAAACTCGCAAATACTCAGCTTCAGTTAATATTATGGTCTGCAACACAGAGGCTCCAGTTCCCTTGTTAGTGTTAATACTTCCAGCCCTGCAATTAAATGTTTGGTGAGCAAATAAAAACAAATAACAAACATTCAAAAGAGAAAACATATGACATGAAAAATTGTATAGGAAATAATATCATGTATTTGCATTGTATTACATTAAGTCTAACTATGTTTTTGTTCATCTAATCGATAAGTGTAACTAAGAATGATACATTATTAAAAACAATCTCAACATGTTTACACCCTAACCTTGCTTTCCAAAGATACTTTTTTCCCGAACAAAAATTTAAGTCAGTTTTATTTCGTAAGCGGTAATTTGTTTGAATACATAAGCCAAGTAAACATTTTTCTTAATAAGGCGCGTCTAGTGCCGAGACAAAACGAACAGATAGTAGGTGGTTAGGTGGTTTCCACATTCAACCGCTTCATAGTCCGTCTGGCTGTGTGTGGTTGCCACTGCTTGCAGCTCGCACTACTGCTCGCGCCAGACATCGTGGCCCTGTTGAGCTCCCTCGTCCTTCAGTAATGCGATGGACACGGACGGGCGCTGTAACTAGTAGAAAATACTAACGGCACGATTATCTGTACTCGTTACTAAAAGTATTTTCAAAGGATTCCCTGCCTCCCACCAAGGCGAACCAGGTTCAATACCCAGCCGGGTCACCTGATTTTCGCAAGTGAGAACCATGCCGGACGATGTCGTTGGTCGGCGGGTTTTCTCGGGGATCTCCCATTTCCCCCACTCCTTCATACTCACCTCAATCACCCTCATCAGCTCTCAAGACCTCGCTGTTAAGAGCCGCCCAAATCTCTTCACTCACTCCAATGTTTCCGTTGGATGATTTCACACTAAAGTCTAGTTCAGTTCACATTCCCACCGATCACGCCAAACGAAGCCGTCCAAATGTAAACAGATATTCAGCATTACTGTTTTAGTGCATGGGTGAAAGCTCAGTTTATGAATATAGGGTTACGATGTTAATGCACGACAAGACAATTGAAGCTAAATATATTTTTACTTTATTGTTTGGTAATAAGAAAATGTAGCAAATATTTTATGAAATAGGCCCAATTTTAAAGTTGTCTCAGAGGTACGTTTCTGAAAGATAGACTGCACATTTGTTCAGTATCTTGCACATAGAGACGATGACGCATGTGATGCGCGTACCTGGGTCATCCTCAACGTCTCGCCCTTCTGGACAAAATACGTCCTGGTAGGCGGAATGCTTAATGAGCGAGTGAAGAGATTAGGGCGGCTCTTAACACCGAGGTCTTGAGAGCCCTTGAGGGTTAAGCGAGATGAGTATGGAGTAGCGCCAGAATGCAAGAGTGGGGGAAATGGGAGATCAGTGAGAAAACCCACCGACCAATGACATCGTTCTGCACGATTCCCACGTGCGAAAATCTGGAGGTGACCTCGTCGGGAATCGAACCCGGCTCTCCATGGTGGGAGGAGCGTTGTCTAACCACTGCGTCACCACGGCACCAGGAATGCTTCACGTTCACTATCGAATTATAGTTGTCATGTCTTACATACGCAATGACGTCGTAACAACAAATATGTACTAACATGCTAAAGCCAAGCGTTTGTACGTATATTAATATTAGTGCTATGATTAAAAAGGTAATGTCAGCTTAAAAGTGCTCACTTTAAAGAATATTTTATTAAAAGTACAAAAAAACAATGTAGCTGAAGAAACCAGCTTAAAAGAATAGCCGAAAGCATGACTCAGCTATGTCACGAACTGAACATAATGCAGGTAAATAATCTCTAATATTTAGGCGCGTAAAATATTTCGAAATGAGACGACACTGCAGGCCCAGTTGCAGGGATATTTGTACGAGAATGACTGATAGCTTTCCAAATGACCTATAAGATTGTTTGGCCTAGTTACGGAGCAGACATGTATACGCTCGCTCGACCATGTACGGGTCAGCGTTCAAGAAGTAAGCTACTGTCTGCGCCAGACGTTGTGGCACTTTTCTGAACGTGGGTGCCGGGGTTTGTTGGGTAAAAGTGGAACAACTCCATATGCGCCTCTGGCTTTGTAGCATCCGACCTAGAAACATTACCCCATCACATGCAGTTTAACTGCAGATTTAGTTTTCAATAGATGTCAGTGGATATTAAGGAATATATAAAAAGGCTATTTATAGAAGTGAAAGGGAAATAGTTAAAAAAGTATGAGTAAGTGTTATGACCGTGAGGCTAAACATACCGATCAACAAAGTAGTTTATAGGGTTGCCAACAATTCTCGAATCAGTACCAAGTTTATCCAAATAATAATGAAGGCTTGTGGTATGGTAGTCCATATATATCGCCTTGTTCGATATCACGAGTGATACATATGAATATGGCAGCTATAAAGTCACCATATAAAAAATTGCAGGCAACTGTGCTTACCAGAAGACATAAGATATAATGGCCAAATCGCCTTATTCGAGGTCACAAGTTGCAGCTAAGACATATATTTGGCAGTGATAACTTCAGTGAATTGAAAAGGGCATACAACTATACATACAAGAATTCTAAAGCATGTATTTTTTCTCGAATTTTTGTTTTCAAGTTCATTAAAGGTTATGTGACCAAGGTCAAGGTTGCCTGTATCTAAAACGATAGTAGTAGTTTGTAAAGTAATATACTTGCTGACTTTAATGCAATTTTTTTCTAGTTTTTGTTTTTAAAGTCATTCAATGTGATGGGGCTACGATTCAGGTCACCTGCATCTGATAGGTGGTAGTTGTTAATAATGCAATATTTTCGTTAACTTTTATGTATTTTTCTCGAGCTTTGGTTTTCAAGGTCATTCAAAGTCATGAGGTCAAGATTAATTTCACCTACATCTAATATAGTCATAGTAGTTAGGAATGTAATATGCTTGTTGACTTTCATGTATTCCTTGTTGAAATTTAGTTTTCTAGGTCATTCAATGTAATGGGGTCAAGGTTGAGGTTACTTGCATCCAATATGGTGGCCATAGTGTGTAATGTATTATGCTTGCTGACTTTTATGTATTTTATTAAGAGTGTTTGTTTTCAAGGTCATTCGAGATCATGGGGTTAAGGTCAACATAGTCTGCATCTATTATGACGGCAGTTGTTAGTATTGTAGTGTGCTTGTAGACTTTTATATCTTTTATCGAGTTTTGGTTTTCAAGGTCATTTATGGTTATGGGGTCAAGGTTAAGGAAGTCTGCACTTAATATGATGGTAGTAGTCTGCAATGTAATATGACTGATGATTTTAATATATTTTATTCCGAGTTTTTGTTTTCAAGGTTTTTCAAGGCCATGATGTCAGGGTCAAGGTAGTCTGAATCTAATATGGTGGCAATAGATAGTATTGTAATGTGCTTGCTGAATTTCATGTATTTTTCTCTAGTTTTTGTTTTCAAGGTAATTTAAGATTACGAGGTCATCAGTCAGGTCACCTGCATTTAATATGGTGGTAGTAGTTAGTTGCAATATGCTTGTTGACTTCTAATTATTACTTCTCGAGAATTGGTTTTCAAGATCATTCAAGGTTATGGGGCAAGGACGAGGGTAAAACATCCAGAATGGCAGTGGTAGTTTGTAATGAATTTTGCTTGTAGACTTTTATGAATTTTTTCTGAAGTTTGGGTATTCAACGTCATTCAATGTCATGGGTTTGAGGTCATGGTTACCTGCATCCAACATGGCGGACAGATGATATCTACCGCGATGGTGGTCACCTACCAAGATGGTGACTGCCTACCAAGATGACTGTCGCCTACCAACATGGTGGCCACCTACCAAAATGGTCGTCCCTTGCACCTACCAAGATGGTGGATGTGTATGGGCGAGGGGTGACCTCTGGAAAGTTCATTTGTTAATATATTTTTTTTATGAATTTTAATAATTAATTGATTTTTAATAATAATATTTTATAGATTTTTTAAATGATTTTCTAATACATTTCTTACTACCTTTTTTTAAGTTTTATAAATAACTTTTTAATAAATTGTTGATATTAGATTTTCAACAATTTTTTTAAATACGTTTTAAAATATTTTAAAAATGTTTTTTTAGTCCTTTTAATAATATACTTTTTGGATTTTTTTTTAATTTTTCTGAATTTGGTCGATTTTATCGGATATTTTGGGTTAAATGTCAAAGGTCAAGGGCAAAGGTCCTTGTCCTGCTCTCTTGACCCTAGGGTCTGATCCCGGTCACCGGGGTCGTTGATCCTTGACCCTGGGTCGTTTATCCGTCTCACTACTCAACCCAGGGTCACTGATTTGTCTGGGAAAATATGAGTTTTTTTAGAGGAAACCGGGACATTCTTACTGAAAATCTAAATTTTTAGGGACATTTACTCGATTTTGAGGAAAACGTGGAAATTTTGAGGGGAAAAAAGGGAAATTCCAACATGGCGGCAGGCGGTTCTTATCCCCCATCCCTTTGCGCCAAAGTAATTTTTATATAATACTCACACCATTACAAATTAAATTGTTATTGTGAATTTATTAATTTTCTGACTTGCATTACCAAACCTAATAAACGGAGAAGAAAGAGTTAGAAAGTAGAGCAGATTGGTGGTAAATGGTTAAATATTTTTAAACAACCACTGCGAAATAGATCTTAAGTGGATCAGGATGGGCCTTTCTGTACGACATTTTGGAACTCTGGCTCAGTAATTTTTAATTTGACTGCATGCCATATTACTAATATTTAAAACGTATCTCCGCTCTCCCAACCCTTTACGTCACTATAACCTCTACGATTTTAGTAAGTATGAGGTCGAAGTGCGGGGATTTCAAAGTCAGATGTTGGTAGATGTGTTATAAAGAAAATGAAATTCTCTATATTTATTTGTGTGCCTATTTCTTACAGGCACTGCATACGGTCTTCCAACGGTAAAATTTTCTGTTTTTGGTCAACCAATTTGGACTCAAACTTAGAAACTGCATTACCTTATCCCGAAAGGAAGGTAATTCTTAAAAGAAACATCATTTAGAAAATATTTATATGCGTGAATGTTTCGTGTGTAAGACAGACCAAGATAATGCAAGTATCAAATTGGTATATATTTCGCTTATTTTGTAGTTGTGGGACTGACAAATATATATATATATATATATATATATATATATATATATATATATATATATATATAGAGAGAGAGAGAGAGAGAGAGAGAGAGAGAAAGAAAGAGAGAGAGGGAGAGAGACAGAGAATGATGGCGAATCATGTACGTGATCACAATGTGAAATATTATCAAACAAATGGTGGTTGTGTACGCCGTAATGGCTAGCATTCGCATAACATGGCGCGAAACATTGAGAGGCCATTTGCTAGAAAGCACACTTACACATGTATCCACCAATCAGTTAGGTGCCTGGTCGGTGTAGTCTCTGCCAGCCACCAAGTATTTCAAATTGGGTTACTTAACATTACTACTACGAATCGCCAAAGGAGGCAGTTTGGTGAGAAACCACATCATGACACAATACGTCGAGTTGAACTGTCCAGCTTAGATGTATCGGTGCTGTAGGCTGTTCTCGGCAAAGTGAGCTCGTAACACTTTTCGCAATGGTGCTATAACACACGCATGAAACATGTAAGCAATTTTATTTATACTTTAGTTCGTGTATAAATTAAAATAAAAACTGATTGCTCACATTAATGCGAATAGTTTCCTTAGAAATATATCCAGTAGCTAGCTGCATGCATTCTATATGTTATTATGTTTTAAAAGGTGAATATTTTGAGTATTTTTAAATAGCCGTAGATCTTTCAAGAGACTATAATCACTCCCGCAGATACTACTGCAGTAAATTCGTGTTATAACACTTTAATAATCAATAACTATTTAGTGTAATCCCAATTTGGTTCAGACATTTCGGTGCATGTAAATAGGCCTTTACTTTATGAACGGAAAAGAACAGGAACAGGAAAACTGCGAGGAATATTTTGAGGACAAGCTAAACTTTACACACTTATAGACCTAATCTACCTTTGCATTGGATTACAGTTAACAAGGCTCACTCAGGAATGTGCGAAGTAAATACGAAACTGGCAAGGAAAGACGTTTAGGGATCACGTGCTGTATGTTTTAGAGTAATATTGGCCACTTACTGGAGAAACAAACAGTGAATATACAGTAGTTGATCGGGTATTCATTGGACTGTGAAGTCTAGACTACAGGCCATTCATTTCGAGACATTTCATGGTCTCTAATTATCATACATATGAAAACATTATTCCATATTATGTATTATTTAATGATTTTAGTGATTATCACTTTATATTTTCAAAGATTTCGTGTGTGTTAGCAAGGGGAATTATAACGTAACCCCTTCTTTCATATTTACAATTATGTATGATTTGGAAGTAATTTTCTTCAGTGGTCCAGTGTGGTCTGTTCAAATTTATAACTTACTATTTGTTTCTCAGATCTGATAAAGGCTAGTTCATAATTCCGAAGGTTTGATAACTAATTTACTTTAACTGCATTTCATATAATGTGTTGGAATATATTCGGACAAAACTGAGCTCACAGAACTATTATTCGTGTTTTATATCATTTTTCTTCCAAAGCCGTGTGTCGCTGCAGCTCTTAGCCACGCCCACTCTGCGGCACGCGCCTGATACTTGGGAGGGGGCAGTCTGCCTGAAATACCCGAAGTGGGACTTAGAAATATTTTCAGCTACACGAGATCGCTCATTTTTTGTGACGAGAAGTGTACATCGGTGTATGTTGTGTGTCCGTCTATTTACAACAAAGTCTATATTAGTAAAAAATCTGATAAAATGAAAATGCAATATATCGCAATAATGATTGTTTCAGGAGTTCTGTATATAGTTGCGCCTATTAATTATTTTTGTAATCTTATATATTATTTGATGTTTTAAGGATGTAATAAATATATCTTTTATGATATTAATTGGCATAGTGTAATGTGTGGTTGGATTGAAGTGTGTTGAGATACATGTGGTTTTTTATATATATTTTTAATGTTTGGGAAGCAAATTTTATTGTTTACAGAAATGATTTGCCGAATGGATAATATGACATTACAGACCCACCCTGCATATTTTCCACTATAACTTCTTGTGAGGGAATAATATTTGGGAATGAATTGAGTTGTTGATAGCTTGGGGCGAGTTCTGAAGTTTGGGGATAGAAAACATTTTAAACAAAGACAGATTAATAATTATTAGTGTATGTAGCTGAATATTTTCATGCCTTGTGGAATGTAGGATGTCACAATGCAAATGTTTATAGATCTAAAAAGAGTTTTCTGAAATGAATCCCTATTTGGTGTATGTAGTGTAAAGTATGGTTACAACAAAATAATTACTTTTACAATAGAAATTATGGTTCATATGTTAGTGGCATTTGTATTGGAATTGGTATTAATATACTAGTTATTTTGTAGCCTCTTAGGAAAAGATTGCCTTTTTAAAATAATTTTTACATTGTTTTTTATATTGATATACTCCAATTAAATATTTGTAAGGAAATTTATTTGTAATATGGTGTTAACGTTTGCGTAGCTATATGCAGAGACGGGTGCCTGAGGTTGATGTAGTTATCTGTTAACACGTGGTCCCCCCACCAGACTGGAACTGTAGCAAGAGGTGTTATTGGAGCTGAGACCCCTCTCTCATTTCCCTTCATGGAATGTGTGATGGGGTTGGCTGCTGGAGAAAGCTGATGTCTCTTCAATACGCCCCCTTGTGGCTAATACTGGAACTATGCTCACCACCCCACCTCGCCCATCGAGCTATTCGCCTATTATTTGCAGAGCGGCCTGTCCTCGCGTCTGCGTGTCGAATAGAGAGTTTTGTGTTACACTGCATCCCTTAACAGCAGAATTGCCAACCCTGTTGCCCTACGGGAAATGAAATATTTCGCCAGAGATGCGAGCTCTTTCCTCTTGTTTTAAAGTATTCCAACAAATTGTCGCTGTGGTTGTGAGTTGTAAATACATTACATTAAATTTAAAACATATCCCTTTAATACCATTGATGATATCCTGAATTTTATGGATAGATGGCAAACAAAGCAACGATGGAATAATAAGTATTAGTGAATATAGAAGAATATTTTCACGAAATGTGGAATGTTGGATGTCGCAATGCAAATGTTCATTGATATAAAAAAGAGACCCACTGAATGAAATTTTGGTTACAGAATTGTTTTTTTGAAATGAATTCCTGTTTCGTAAATGTTGGAAAAAATTATAGTAACATCAAATATTTACTTTTAATATAGAATGTTATTAGCAATAGATTTTTGTAATTCAAGCATATCAGGAAATCATATTTTGTTACTAATTCGAGTAAAGCAAATATTTCATTGGGAGTAAGGATTTTATTTTACTTTTGATATTATTTAACAACATAGAAAAAAATTAACTTTGAAAAAAATCATTTTTTATATTGATATACTTCAATTCAATATTTTCATGGTACTTTATTTGCAACATTGTGTTAATGTTTACGAAACTGTATTCAGAGATGGGTGTCGGAGGTTGGTGTAGGCTCTGTCGATGAAGACACTCCAGCCAAATCAGTCTTGCGAACCATGGTGAAGTTCGGGAGCACAGAGAGAGTTTTTCTCTTTGGATGCTGGAGTCAGACTTGCTGACATAGGGTGTGGTAGAGAGCTAGCTAAACCTCTGTCGTAGGACGAACCATAGCCAAATGTGGTCTCGCGAACACTGCTTAAGTGGCTAGAGGATGGTGTATTGAGCCACTCTTACAGCTTGAGAGTTGCACACAGACTGAGAGAGGTGTGTGGCAGCAGAGCTGGTCTGGACGCATTACAAAATGTTAGACATATATTACAAACATATTAGCATATCATACATCAATGGCAAGTGGACAGTGTTCGGGGGCAGATGTGTACATAATGATTATAATTACTTTCGGTATTTATTCATTACACAAATACGAATTACATCTAATTACTTATTATGTGTACTTAGTTATTATGTGTAGGGGCACCTGATTTCAGAACAAGGTGTGAACTTTGGTGATTGATCATTGAAATTGTTACACACATAATATGTCTGCCCACAAATTTCGTACTGTCAGTGACGGAGACAGTTAATTCTAAACGGCTCACTCACGTTACTGACTGTCTTCACACAAAGACAAGTGGTTAATAGCCAAATGAAGACTGCAAATGTGCACATTGGATATTGAAGTCTAACCACCATGGAAACCTTTTCGCAAAAAACAGGTACCAAAAATCATGTCTAATTATTTGTTACACTTTTAAAGTCTAAATACCTTCGACAAGTCTCGAACCAAGGACTAAATACTCAACCCTATACTCTTAATTCTAATCTCTCTCATTCCAATCTTGTCAGTTGTGTTTCAGCAGCCAATGGGTAAACATGTATGCTAAGGATGTAGTTACTCATTACAAAATTACTAATCATGCAATTAGTTATTACTCACTGTGCAATTACTCATTATGATATTAAAAATTACATGTAATTACTTGGTATGCAATTAAAATCCAATTACATTCTATGGGTTTTGAACCAGTGAGTTAACCACTCCTCAACTCTCCTGGTCTAACCCTACACTCGCCTTACTCCGCACTATGCCACTTCCCCTATCCTGTCGCCCTCGAAACATTTGAAAGTCCCGCAAATGTAGTTTGGGTGTTTTGTCCATCAAAAGGGTATCCCCACAGATATTAATTTATCACGTCACCCTTCAGAAGGGTGCGAGAACCTGTCAGCCAATCACAACACGGCTTCCCTCGAATTATTTTCATTTCTACAGTAACCTGTACATGACCCCTGGCACTCTTTGCGGCATGGGGAAGCATTAAATTCGCTTTGCTCTTGAAGTTTGAGGATGTTGGTTCCCCATTACAACATGGAGGCCATACAACTTATATATATATATATATATATATATATATATATATATATATATATATATATATATATATACTATCTATTCCCAGGCCATTTGCGAGTGGGCTGTGGCCAGGGCTGGATGTGTTCTTAGTGTGTGTACTTACTCTCGGTACATGTATTTAGTCTCTGTACATGTACTAAGTGTGAATAATTTATCTTGGTACTTATTCATTAAGTTATTGCTAATTACTTATAATGCATATTTAGTCATTACTCATTACTTAGCCTCTATTTACCCTATATGGTTGTCGAACCAAACACCATCCCCCTTGTCCCCTTTCTGCCCAACCTTCTCACTTGTGGTACGACAGTCGAAAGATAAAGATGTGTACTTAGTCTCACTGTGCTATTACTAATTACGTAATTATGAAATTGCACAGTTGCATATTATACAATCACACCTTATTACCCTCGATGGCTCACTAACCAAGGACTGCCCATAAACCTTCAAAAATTTTCAAAGTCCCACAAATGTCACTTTGGTGGTTTTCATCTTAAAAGGGTACCCCCACAGCCAACAACCAATCACAGCACACCTTCCAGTGAGAGGTTCGGAGGGGGCATAACTTGTCAGCCAATCACAGCACACCTCAATGTAGAGGGAGGCGGGTGGTTCGAATTGTCCTTGAAAGGATAACACCAATTTGTGAACCCTCTCTTCAACACCCCTTTACAGGTTAATGAAATGGCACTTAGGTCATTTTAGAATTATGTGGATCCAGTACTCTCATGCTATCCCTACTAAGAGTACTTGTTACCGGAGACGAGAGGCTTAGTCACACAAGTAAAGACTGTTCACGATAAAGTGAGAACTTTTGAAATCAACCTTAGAAGAAAGTCACTTCTCCTACCTGCATTAATGTTAATGGGCATACTGAATAACATGCGCCCAGTCAAGTTGGTAACGATGGAGGGAAATTAGTCCCATATCTTAACGTCGAATAAAAAGTGTTAGGTAACAATTTGTGATAACATATTATTTCTTTCGCTTCAGGTTTTTTTAGGCATCAAAGTATAAAAATGAGCAAATTTAAAAAATTTTCACTTTTCTAATAATTCAACAATTTAAATTGTTCGAAGCATGAATAAAGTGATGAGGCCCATGTCAATGTGAATTTTACATGGGGCGGAAGAATATACAACGTGCATACAAGTAGATCTAAATAAGGGCTTTCAAAAGTGCTTATTTTACCGTGAATAGCCTATAACAACTATGCGCGAGTGTTTAAAGCCCATCAAGCACAGTTTTAACTAGTAAAATTTCCGTCCTCCATTCCTCAGTAATAGCAATGCATGCGGAAAGGTGCACCGTACAATGGACTTTCTTGATAAGACTTGTAGCTCTGCTCTTCTTCCCTCAAGGGTGACAATGAATGAGAATGAGCTGGAATGGATAAGGAATGGAGTGACTCATAAACAGGAGCACCTCAAGAAACCCCATCGACTAACGTCAACGTCCGCCAAATTTGTCACGTGTGAAAGTCGGGATGACCCACAGGAATGGATTCCGGTTCGCCTCGGTTGAAGTCTGACCACTACGACACCGCGGCTCCTTAAATCGGACATGATCGCCCTGCGCGTATTCGTCGTCACCTCAGAGATTTCCCGTCTCCTGACCGTGTGCAGACGCACTGTTGACATGTCCGTCTCATCGCGGAAATTTTTCGCAAATGTACAGTTAATATACTAATGCCCCGTTGCACCATCGTGGTTCGAAACTCGATCCAAGATCGGATCTAAGCTCTACACAGAACACTGTTGCACCATTCGAGTTCAGAGCTGGGCTGGAGCTCAATATGAAGTTCTTTTTGAACCGCCAATTTCGGTGGTTCGAAATCTCAATCCGAGATCAGCAGCCATCGTCGAAAAACAACATTATACACATTTGAATATTATTGGGTAAAGTTCGCACAACAATAATTCACTTAAAACAGATAAAACGTCGCAGATCTAGTTCTATCTACAGTGAAAAATACGCTTACTTAAATGACTTCATTTATTACGAACCAATAGCAAAATTTGTCTCATACTTAATCTCGATCTCTCACTATGGAACTGAGATCGACAAATCTCAGACCTAGAATCATGAAATTTCGTTGGTGCAACACTTTTACATTGGAACCACGATCAAATTGGAACCTGGTTCGGAACTAGGATCATTCGATATCGTATCGGGGAAGATGTTTGTGCAACCGGGCCTCAGGCCCAATCCGTCATAACGAATACCTAAGCAAAGTTCTGTAAATACAACACACGGAAAAACCTAAGTATTTCCTATATCTTCGGGTTCAGGAACAAAAAATGCTGAGTTTCCTCGGAAACATTCTTTGCTGAAAAAACCAGACAACGATCGCGTCTACGGGAGTTAGGATATCCACACGCCACTGAGACCTGTTCCATCATACATCTGGTACCTGTAACACGTAGCAATACTTAAAATACGCGAACATTGCTAGATACTTAAGAATAAAATTTGTATGAAGAAAGTATCTATACACAAAAATTGTAAAAATTATGTCTTAGGTAAGTCGTATGAGTAATGGAACTCAAGTCTTTTGACTTGTGTTAAAACATTGCTCAAGGATTAAATATTATAATTTTCATTTATTAATATTTTTGTGCGGACAAAACACAACGAAACGTGAAGATTATCATATATGTACATATAATATTATGTATATGTAATTTTAAATCGGAAGAACAGGAAAATTAAGTAGCAAACTCACGGAAAGTCCGGTACTGGAAAGGCAACGATTCCACAATATCATGGAGAGTGTTGGATAGCATGTTCAACAGCTAACTTGTCATCAGTGACGACAAATGTTTGTAACCGCGCAGTCCGGTACTGGAAAGGCAACGAATCCACAATATCATGGAGAGTGTTGGATAGCATGTTCAACAGCTAACAATATCATGGAGAGTGTTGGATAGCATGTTCAACAGCTAACAATATCATGGAGAGTGTTGGATAGCATGTTCAACAGCTAACTTGTCATCAGTGACGACAAATGTTTGTAACCGCGCAGTCCGGTACTGGAAAGGCAACGAATCCACAATATCATGGAGAGTGTTGGATAGCATGTTCAACAGCTAACAATATCATGGAGAGTGTTGGAAAGCATGTTCAACATCTAACTTGTCATCAGTGACGACAAATGTTTGTAACCGCGCAGTCCGGTACTGGAAAGGCAACGAATCCACAATATCATGGAGAGTGTTGGATAGCATGTTCAACATCTAACTTGTCATCAGTGACGACAAATGTTTGTAACCGCGCAGTCCGGTACTGGAGAGGCAACGTGTTCACAATATCATGGAGAGTGTTGGATAGCATGTTCAACAGCTAACAATATCATGGAGAGTGTTGGATAGCATGTTCAACAGCTAACAATATCATGGAGAGTGTTGGATAGCATGTTCAACAGCTAACAATATCATGGAGAGTGTTGGATAGCATGTTCAACAGCTAACTTGTCATCAGTGACGACAAATGTTTGTAACCGCGCAGTCCGGTACTGGAAAGGCAACGAATCCACAATATCATGGAGAGTGTTGGATAGCATGTTCAACAGCTAACAATATCATGGAGAGTGTTGGAAAGCATGTTCAACATCTAACTTGTCATCAGTGACGACAAATGTTTGTAACCGCGCAGTCCGGTACTGGAAAGGCAACGAATCCACAATATCATGGAGAGTGTTGGATAGCATGTTCAACATCTAACTTGTCATCAGTGACGACAAATGTTTGTAACCGCGCAGTCCGGTACTGGAGAGGCAACGTGTTCACAATATCATGGAGAGTGTTGGATAGCATGTTCAACAGCTAACAATATCATGGAGAGTGTTGGATAGCATGTTCAACAGCTAACTTGTCATCAGTGACGACAAATGTTTGTAACCGCGCAGTCCGGTACTGGAAAGGCAACGAATCCACAATATCATGGAGAGTGTTGGATAGCATGTTCAACAGCTAACAATATCATGGAGAGTGTTGGAAAGCATGTTCAACATCTAACTTGTCATCAGTGACGACAAATGTTTGTAACCGCGCAGTCCGGTACTGGAAAGGCAACGAATCCACAATATCATGGAGAGTGTTGGATAGCATGTTCAACATCTAACTTGTCATCAGTGACGACAAATGTTTGTAACCGCGCAGTCCGGTACTGGAGAGGCAACGTGTTCACAATATCATGGAGAGTGTTGGATAGCATGTTCAACAGCTAACAATATCATGGAGAGTGTTGGATAGCATGTTCAACAGCTAACAATATCATGGAGAGTGTTGGATAGCATGTTCAACAGCTAACTTGTCATCAGTGACGACAAATGTTTGTAACCGCGCATCCCGACATCGCCGAGCTCAGCTCACCACACAGTAACTGCAAAGGTACATTTCAAGCAATGAAGTAGAACATTGTAGCGGAGTCAAATCAACCTAGCTTGTTCTCTCTTCAAAATGAATCAGCGCAAATTTAAGGTAAATATATTATTTACAGTTAAATTCAGCATATAATAAGTTTCCTTACACCGACTTGATAAAGAACTGTCTACAATTTTAAACTTTGATCCACCTGTTCAGATGTTTTTTTAACATGGGGTTGTGAAGGTGGGCGGCATTTGCTCTTCGTGCCCCTTCGAACACACCAGAAGAGTAGCTACTCTGCACTAGAATTGTATTATGAATTAAAATTGGACTTGACCGTAAAAAAATTTGATTTATACGTGTTAAGCAAGCCGCGTTAATTTTCGTTCTGATGTGAAATAACAGTCTGAGGAAAACTGTGTTTAAATAATTACTGAAACGAGCTATGGGATTTTACATTCAGATATTTTATTTCGCATGAATCCCGAAATAACCATTGGGTTACAACTCAAATATTTATTCACAGATTTAAAACGTCATGAAATATATTCCTAAGGATTCTGTATTTCGGTTTGCCTGCTTTAAATTAAACATCTGAGATGAAATTTCATGCCAATACAGGCAGAAGTTTCATCCTCATTGTAAGTGAACCAAGAGTAAAATTTAAAAGAAACTGCAACAATCCGATCCTTTGGCTCTTGTAAATGTTTTAGGTGAAACTAAATTTTCGGGTTGAATTGATTTCTGGTGATTTAACAAAGTAATATCTGACATTAGAATTCTCATATTTATGATAAACGATTATGAATTATGTCTTTTAATTCTTTTGTATTTTAATCAGGTTACATAGTTATCGTGTCATTAAAACATTAAATATGCTCTGATACTAGAAAAGCCCTTCTGGTCCTTGAGCAGACTTAAGAGGCGGTGTTACCCCGTATACAGAAATATTTCGTTTTAGTGTAGTAACAGAAGAGACAGGGGCATTAGCATTACTGGAAATGTTTTCATTATAAAAGCATTATTAGCACATCTCTGACGTCCGTAATAATGGATGAGGCAACGCATGGTATCGAGTAGTTACGGAAAACACTGTGGTTTGTTAAAATTGATTTTACTACAATTGTAACTATTACGGAAATGTTACTGAAGTTGTACTATCGGAAGTGATATTGTCTGTGGTGGGAAAAGTTGTTCCCCCTAGGAGCTGTAAATATACTTGGAACCGAGGTCATTCACTCGATCTTAACATGCCGCCTGTTTAACAACGCGGTGTACCTCGGATTTTACTGTATTACAGGAAAGCAACTCAGGGTTTTGAATTATTTCGACAATGGTGCAGCACCAAAACATTTACAGGCTTGCTTTGAAATTTCCTTATACATTTTTTGCGACTTATTACAGTTTATTCACAGCAACTTTTTATAATGTTTACCAAATATTTATTTTCTTACCTAGTTAAATGTTTACTTTAAATTCAAAACAGTAGCTCATAGCAGGAAACATAGCCAGTCGTCCGACCACTGGCCGCCAGGTAATTTATCTAGACGGTGCGGCGGATGTCGGCCTCTCTCGGGTGCGACACTGAACGCATCTCATGCAGTGTCCACCTATATAACCCGAATAGCCTTGACAAGGCCCCGGCGGGATTCTCCGGTGCTCTACCAAGGCCCTCGGCCAGTCGTCCGACCACCGGCCACCAGGTAATTTAGCTATAGAATTAAATGCAACTTAAAGAGGCACTAATGCAGGAAAAGTAATGGAAAATCAAATTGAATTAAAATTAGAACATTTTAAATCATTGTGTTATTATACTATACTGTCTATATCTAGTGACTGGTATATACCATATGGACAATAGTTTTAGAAATAATTTTACAATTCACTTCATTTGAAATAAATCGACGAATCGTAATAATAAATGAACAGTTAAGGTTCTCTTTTTTAGTTTGTTTAAGGTGGTTTGGTTGGTACTTGTCTCTCAAGATTACCAGCGGGCTTCGTAATTATCTTATCTTCGTAATTTTCTTCCCATTTACAGAGTCCAGTCCCGGTATCAGTCTTTTTTAATTGAGAGATTGCGATGATCTTGTGACAGTTTCTCAACAACCCGAAAGTCTGATAAGCTTTAGCTGACGGACTGCGTAAGTTATGCTGTTAGGATCAGCGAGGGAATGAAACTATTACCTGTTTTTAATATTGATTGGCTGATAATAATATGGCATGAATCACCTTCACTTTGTCTATGGAAGCTTTAAAAATAATGTAGACATACATCATTATTCTTCGCACTTATTTCAGTTACACCCAGAAATATGGATAGAGTACCTACTGTAAAAAATGCTATACATTTTGAGGAAATAATTAAAAACTTTGAATAAAATTAGGTATATTTAAGGCACATCCTTGGTTGCAGCAAAAATTTGTTATTAAATTGGTTTGGTGATTCCACAGATACATATTTTAAAATAAAGTATAGTCTCACAATTAAAAAAAAAGCCATACTCACTTTTCAGGTTCAAAATTTTTTAGTTGAGGCTTGCAGTAATTTTTATCTCGGTAAATATTAACGTTGTTCAAATTCGTTTCAATAGTTTCCCAATTATTAAGATAATACTTAATATTTCAGGTGGCATGACGTTATAAAACAGTAAATAAAATAGGATACGAACATGTGAACTTTATCCTTGCAGGCTCACCATCATTCCAGATTGAATTTCTCCAAAAGGCAGCTGGCCTACCTTCTATCTACTTTTAGCGAACAGCGTCCACTTAGACATATACATCGCCACACCACAAGAAACAGACCAACGCATCAACATCCTCCACTCATCCGTCGAAGTCGCCAACACGTCAATACCTATACCCCACCAACAGCACCAAGATGTTCTCCCTTTCATTGAACGGCGGCTCAGTCTGAACATTCCTGAAAGCGAACGCAGTTTCTGGCTTGGTTCGAGGCTTCCAGTTCAGGTAGATTCACTCGTGATGTCGCAGGCTTTGGGTCTGACCGAATCCCTTGAGTTTGTGCCGTAGTCGTTGCAGGACTCTGATGTTTGATGGGGGGGGGGGGGGAGTGGTGTCAATGTTTCTGCTAATACTGTGGCCGGCTGATTTTTACCACCTGCCACATTGCATGACAGCGCTGACTTAAAGATTTCTTACATTTTGTTCCGAGGACTATTCCAACGATTCCAGGCAAAAAATCTCCATATAAATAAAGAAATTATGAACTTAAAGATTATATTACTTTAGTGTATCAAATACTTTTTGGAAGATGCGACATTTAGGGGACCATAAAAGCTGTAACTGTAAACAACAATGGTAAAATTACCTGACAAGTGTAAGGTAATATTCGCAAACTTGTGTGGGAAACATATTTTTCCTTACATGTAAGGTAAAATTACCGACTCTGGAGTAAAATTCACGTACATGGTAGTGAAAAACCCCATAAATGGATGGGTAAATTACGTTACGACGCGTGCATCTCTTCAGCATTGTCTCAACAGCTAAGTGGGAGGACGGGCGGAAGCAGCAATCATAAAACACAGTAATATTCACTTTTGATGCCATTTTGTCGTCGTGGTGTAATATATAGTGCATCGGCCTATCGTGATAGAGGTCCGTGGTTCGCTGCCATCCACCGGCAAATGTCTAGGATTTTAGACTTACGATTTCTGTTACTCTTCATCAGAGGATATAGGTACTGATAATACCACTACTACCCCGTGTATTTTTAATGCAATTTTATTATACAATATATTTAATATTACCTTACTTGTAATGTAAATTCGCTCAAAATTTGATAGGTCAATTTACCTAACACGTAGATGTAATTAGCGTCCCTTACGTGTAAGGGGATTTTACCTCAATTTTTTTACGGTTTTAAGTAGGAGCAGTGGAAATTTCGCAAAAATGTTTCAAGACAAGTTGTATTTCAAAACACTGTAGGGTGGTTTACCTATCTTGATTGGCTGAATTTCTTTTTGACACTTGTTAACTGTCTGTACGCGAGTCACGTAGTAACCGAGCCGTTGTTGCCGAATTCTGACTGGCCCGGTCAAATATGAAAACGCCTTCTCAAACAGACAGCAACCAATGGCAGTAGACACGCTGCTGTCGAGTTCTTATAGTATTGACTTCTAACGTGTACTCATATCATTTCGCTCTAGCGATGAGCGATACTTGGCTTGGAGTGACTTCGGATAAGCCTGCAGATATGTTGAAAGTGTGAGTTGTAGGTAGCGACGTGTGAATGTGGGAGGTCCATCGCATCACGGTCAATGACGCTCGGCCGTGTGCAGAGATAAGACGGCAGGCTATGGGCGGACGGCGCAGATAGCAGGTGGCAGATAATAGCAGGTTTGTTGGGCAGCGCGCGGCTATTGATAGCGCCGACCTTCCCTTGGGCAGCAGCGCTAATCCGTGTCGCACGTCAGGAATGTCGTCTGCTGTGCTCAAGTCGCGCCACACCAGAAGAGTCGTCTGCTTCAGGCTGCTTGTGTTGCTGCTAGTGCCCGCACTCTACTGCCTCGCGTACCCCCTGAGACACCGCCGCCGCCACAACACGCAGGTGAGCTACACGCTATTCACGGTCAAGTGAGCACTATTTAACAGTTATATGGACCTGCACGTTTTGTGTGAAATACAGTGAAACCCTGTTAACAAGTTCCCGCTTAACAAGCTTTCCTGCTTAATAAGTTCAATATTTTTGCACCTTGTCTATACGCACATGTGTAATTCGACCCTTTTAAGAAGTTTTCATGTTTAATAAGCATTATTTTTTCAGTCCCTTCAAAAACTTCTTAACAGAGTTTTACTGTAGTTGTTTACGAGAACATGCGTATCTCGATAAATAAACGTTCTGCAAATACGACTTTTTGTCAGAAAAGATTTTAAAAAATATATATATATGTCCCTATGATATTAATTTTGTCATATTTAGGATATTCTTGGAGAAAAACATTAGCGAAGATGGTCAAATATTGCATTTTTAAAGCTTGCCTGTGCAGTTTCCTTACACGGCAAGCTAAAAGTACATAGATATGGACGTAGTTTAATCTGTGGGCTTTCATCGCGTGTAATGAAACCCGACCGTTACAGATCTGAATTGCACAGTCAGCAATCCCTCACTCCTCGCTGCTTGGCTTTCCTGGCTGTTGGGTGTGCGTGCCTGCCTTTTCGAGAGTACACGATACTAGCTCGCGGACACACGGAGAGTCTCGTCGGCCTGTTGCTCTGGTTCAACAGGTCATCTCGAGCCTGGCCCGATTTGGTCAGCGACGAGCCTCCGTTCAGCGGCCTAGGGGTATTACTCTTTTTCATCCGTAATTTTTATTACGAACTAACTTATATTGCTGTTTCAATACTATCCAGGCCCTGGAAGGGACGATGGTGGCTGATGCGGGGGAGGGCGTGCTGCGGCAGCTGGCCGAGCTGTCGTCCCAGACACACACAGAAAATTTCGACACAGTTACAGTAATTTTCCGAGGTGTTTCTACACAAATACCAGCCTCGGAATTTTACCAGAAATTCCGCAGCGACACACAAAACACGAACACAAACACCCTCCCTCCTGCCCCGAGAAACCAAGGCGAACACGAGCTCGACCGCAACAATGGAATGGAAATGGAATCAGAAAACACACATCCCACTGAGGCGGAATGGACAATTGAGAAGGCGCGAAGGAAACTGAGTAAGCGTCAAGCAGAAATGTACGAGGAATCGGACCGACAATTCGAGATGGAAGCGCGGAAACGCCTGGCTCCGGCCAGAAACCAACCCCTCCCAAGCCGCACTGCACAGTCAAAGGCAATGCAGTCCGGTGTGTCGGTTTCAAACCGATTCGACTCCCTCCGAGATGTCAGAGACACTCAAAACGCCCCCGGCCCTTCAGGCCTTCCGCCCACATGAACTCAGCTGCGCTCTGACACAAACAAGAGGAAACCACAATACAGACTTGTAGTCCCAATGCCCGGGCACTCCCAGCCTCCCAGCCTCCCATTCATACGTAAGTGCAACCAGGGGTCCCACACAAACATACACACTCCCTCAGCAATCCCTTGCAAACACACGAATTCCGCGAGTCCGCTATCCACTCCCCCCCCTTCCCCTCATCATGCCGCACCAATGAGTGAAATTGGCGAAACCATGCGAGAAGTCCGGGAATTCCTGGACTTCCTGCGGGATGCAAATTTCAAGGCGTTGATGTCGCATTTCCGCACCTACATGGAGGCAGCAAAACAAATCACAGATCCCACTGAAAAAGCTATGTTGCTGCTGCAGGCTTTCGCCACGTTCCACGCCGCTCCCTAATGGGCCATAACACCCAGCATAACCCTGGTTCTCTGTCCCTTCTGTATTGGAACAGCAGTGGCATTCTTGACCAACTATACGAGCTAGAGAGACTACTGGAAACGTACGGTATTGAAGTCGCTTTAATACAGGAGACAAGGTTAAAACCAACTAAAAAAATGCGCGATTAAAAATTACGTAACATTCAGGAACGACCGAGCTACCAGAGGAGGCGGTACAATGATATTAATACATAATAAAATACACCACCATTTAAATGCCAATCCAGACTGCCAAAACTTAGAATCCACATCCATTAATATTCAAACAAATACCGGATACATAACTTTAATTTCGGCATCTCAACCCCTACGAAAACACTTTTAGAGGCAGATCTGGACAAAATAACCACTCAACAATACCCGTTTCTACTCGCGGTGGGACCTAAATGCAAAAAATCCCGCATGGAATAGCAGGGAAAGGAACCAAAAAGGCGGGCTTCTATTACGCCACTCGCAACAGAATAATTCATGCTCCGAACAGGCCAACATTTTTCCCAGCTCAACGCAGATACCAGCCAGATGTCCTAGACATAATATTAACTAACTTAGCAAACCCCATATTAGAGATAACAGTCCTGGATGAATTAGATTCTGATCACTCCCCTGTAGTTTGCAAAATTAGCACTGAGTTGGTTAGACACCCCGAAGTAATTTTTAATAAATTACCACAGACTAACTGGGATCAATTTAAAATCGTTATAGACGATATATTCACGGAGCATCCATTAAATATTACAAAAAGAAACGGATATAGAGCCGGCAATAGAAATATTTTGGAACACAGTCAAAACCCAATTAAGTAAAAACACTCAGTTCCTTACCCGGCGACAGTTTTTAAAGCAAAACTACCCCGAGATTGACTTTTTATTAGCCGAAAAACGCCAAGCTAGAAGCAAATTTCAGAGATAAATAACGGCCGAATTAAAAACTAGATTCAATAAACTTGAAAAGGATTTACGAGCCAAATTATCACAATTAAGAATAAATAAATGGGAAACTTTTGTTACAGAAATAGCTGATAATATTAATGGTTTCTGGCGAATAACAAAAATTCTCCGAGGTAAAAATGACAAAAAATTCTACCCCCATATTAGCTCCGTCAGGCCTAAAATATGCGCCAATAGATAAGGTAGAAGCCATAGCAGACTATCTCGCGGAACAGTTCACTCCAAATCTCGACCTCGGAGACCCTAATCTCACTTGAGATGTTAATACCACCACAGCAGATTTTCTTGCCAGGAAGCCTGGAAAAAAACCGGAATTAATAACCTTACCAGAACTTTTGCTTACTTTAAAATCTGTTCACCCTAAGAAAGCCCCGGGGCACGGTAAAATAACTTACCAACTACTTAAAAACCTACCCTATCCCGCCTTATGCATAATAACTAATAATAATTAATATTGTTACGCCATACTTAAGATTAACCACTTCCCCGAGGACTGGAAAAGAGCTAAAGTAATTACAATTCCAAAACCCGGTAAAGACCCCTGCTTACCCGTAAACTGGCGCCCGATATCACTGCTGAGCTCCCTCAGTAAAATATTCGAAAAAGTTCTTCTCACCCGACTCAAAACTCACGCACAAGTTAGAAAAATAATCCCAAAAACCCAATTTGGAATTAAAGCTGTACATTCCACCACCCACGCTCTTACAAACTTTGTCACGGCTACATGTTACGGCCTTAATAACAAAAACTGAACAATCACCATCTTTCTGGATATAGCCTAATTAAAAAACTAATCAATTTAAAATTCCCAGATTGTTATATTCACTTACTACATAGCTACTTCACAAAACGAGAATTTTATGTTTCAATAGAAAATTCTGACTCTTCTACCCGCCCACTCACCGCAGGCGTGCCGCAGGGATCAGCCTTATCGCCCTTCCTCTGCAGTATCTATACAGCAGACATCCCACTTAATTATGCAACTGTTCAAATGTACGCCGATGACACCTTAATATATGCAAAAGATAATAAATTGCCATTCGCACATCTTCTTACACAACTTCAAATGGACGAGCTCAGCCAGTGGTTCGAGCGCTGGAAAATAAAAAATGAATGCCGAAAAATCTCAGGCCTTGCTAATCACTAGAAAACTAAAAGACATAAATATAAAGCCAATTAACTACGATGGAGTACAAATTTCCTACAGTAAAACAGATAAATACCTAGGATTAACTATAGACAATAAATTGCATTGGAGCGTACATATTACCAAAGTTAAAAATTCAGCTATTGGAAAAATTAGGCAACTCTATCCCCTGTTAAAACATCCTCAACTCCCCACACGGTTAAAACTATTAACTTACGCATCTATAGTCAGATCAGCTATGATGTGCGCTCACGAAGTCTGGAGAAACTCAGCTAAAGTCTTAATAAACCACCTTCAAGTAGATCAAAATAAATATCTGAGAATAATAGGAAACGCCCGTAGATTCACACGAACAGTCGATTTGCATAACGTTTTAAAGGTTCCCTACATTGGCCATAAACTTATCTCAGAAAATAATAAATTTTACGATAAACTCGCCTTGCATAATAATCCAATAATTAGAAGAATCGGTAAATATTCTCCAGACATAAAATCGCGTAGTAGACGCCCTAAAATGCCTATATTGCAGGTGTAATTAATCAACAGTTCTCCCCCGGCACATAAGATTATAATATAAAACCCCAGATCTAGCGAAAATTCTCCGATCGGTCCGGGACAAAATTAAACCATTTTAACAAAACTAGTTTGCGAGAGCACTTCGCTGCTCAGTCTGCCCACAATCACAGCCCCGTTCAGATGTAATAATATCGTTTTCTAGGCGTAAACTACTCATCCAGGATAATATTCTAATAAAGTCGGCTATTTAAAACACTATTCAGATGTAATAACGCCCCTTAAAGCACACAAACAAGCCTAAAAAGGACTTTCTGCTCCGAAAATTACACTTCTACCAAGGCCTCTCCTGATTGGCCGGACTCTTCCCGAGGGCGGGGCCTCGGTTCCCCCACCCAGAGATGGCAGCACTGTCTCCTCTCAGACGTGAAACACTCGCAACTTTCAAATACCGCCTCCTATTTTAACTTTTACTGTAATTAAAATATAGAGGCCATTGGCTGAAACTTATAATATTATTTATACTAAATTAAACACATACGACCACCTTACATTTCCAGCCCGTCTTAGGACTCGCGTGCTTACAGCGCCTCAGGGAATTGAGACTGGTTGATTAAAATACAATTAATTGAACAGAACAACTAATTTTAGAATAATTAATATTTTCTCACAATCCATTACACAATCACCTCACCTCACTTCACTGCAGGCAACGCCTTTACCCAGACCCTTCGCAAATAAATTCACGGGATGTTCAGGCTTAGCTTCAGCTTTAACAAGGAAAGACTGGCCGGGAGTCTAACAAACTCTCGTCCAGTCTATAACTTAACCTGCATTTTTCCAAATTAACGTAATTCAAGGGAGAAAAATAGGTAAGAACCTCACTGTTACCTCCTTCCACGAACCTGTGCAGGCAGTGGCGAGTGGGGGGGGGGGGAGGAAACAGCATTGGGAACCAGGATTTGCTGGGAGTACGCGGCTTCCCTTTAAGAAATATAGCATTCGCCTAAAATATTTTGACGGTTGCGGGAGGGGGAGGGGGTTAGCTTCTCCTTTCTCCTGCATCGCACATGAGAGCCGCCTGGGTGGTAGAGGGCCCGGGCTACCTCCGCTCTGAGCTTCGCTAGTGATTGGAACTGGCGGAATTGCGCAGTGCGGCCCCACGACGGAAACACTGCACGCCTTGAGCGTAGGAGCGATGAGGCGCTAGGCGTGCGTGTTAGTGTAGCCCGTATCGCTCCCTCGCTTCTTGAACTTGGACGCGCAGCTCCAACTAACTCTTAAGGCCCACCCGACAGCGATTAAACACTCGTAAATATATTTTATTGCAGACTCGCGCGTTAACTTTCGAGAGTGATTAAATGTATGCACCGTGTTTATTAGACACATGGCAAGTTTTGTTTTCGAAATTGGTAGGAAGATAGAAATTCGGGAGAAAGTAAAAATTTAGCAGTGCGTTCAGAAGTGCTCAGTTTACCGCGAGCAGCATATACAACACTTCCTCGACCTCACAAGAAAATATTCTTGTATCTCTACGTATTTACGCGATTAGAACGTACGGCAGTTAATGATACAGTGCGAAAAGCTCGTATCTCGAGAAAAGTTTAAAAATAATCTACAGCTTACAAGTTGTCCACTAGGGTAGATAAGGTGTATACCAGAGTGGCAACAGCAATGTTATTGAGTGGTCGCTAACTTGTTTTGGGCCTCTCCACGCATACCAACTCGGCACAACTACTGCATCATTTCGAGCTACGAAGTTGGCGCTACTGAGTACTTACAGCACTTCTGGAGGATATGCCTTGAACTTCTTAAAACTGCATTACAGATATTATTATAATCACACGTACCGTTCAATATCTTTCGGAAATTTGATCACTTGGGGACTACCTTCAACAGTTGAATAAGAAGAATGATGGGTGGGATCAGAAGATTATGATGATCTGCCAAGAATTGCAACGCATTTCAGAAATTCAAACTTATCCTGGCGTTACGATATCGTTAACAACAACAATATGGCCAAGCAACGTAAAAAAAACTAAGAGACAATTTTTTTGGGTAAATTTGTGAGAATACATTATTTTTTAAATGTACATAAGCTCCCGTAATGTAACAACTAGGAAACAATTTATAATTCCTTTAATGGGTATCAAAAAATTTCACTATGAGGAGGGTATGCATGGAGAGGGCCTGAAAAAATAAGCGATCTGTTGTTCCCTATCCTGTGAACACCCACGGCCTGTGAACTGTACTTTGATAAGCCTTAAAGCATAGCATCGGGTTCCGTTAATAAGCCCTTTCCGAAATAATCCTTGCCACCACACTGTGAGGTTTAAAACACCGAAAAATGTCATGTATGCACCATTTTGATTTTATTATTAATGAAAATGTATTTCAAATTTAACGGAAATGCATTATCAAACACCTAATATTCATGACATATTAATTTGGTTTTTAAAAAATAAAAATAATTTTCGAAATCAAAGTATTTTTTTTTAACTTTCTCAATTGTAAAACATTGTTTTTTTGCAGTTACAAAGCTTTCTCTTGAGGTTAACAATTTAAACGGCGTATCTCCATAAACAATCTCATTACAGGAGAAACACATTTGCTTTCCAGCGCAAAAAAGTGAGAATTTTAAAAATGTTCCTATTTCATTTTTACCATTGGGAAACTATGTATATTATATAAAATGGCACACATCAATATCTTACTAAAAAATTATAATCCCAAATATTAATTTTTTAATAAAAATTCAGATTAGCCCTTATCTAATTCCACGTTTTGTAAAATCATGTTATAAGCTGACTGTAGTTAAGGCCATAGGTGCATGCCATACTTTGATGTTTGAAATTAATTAAATATTGCGCATTTTGTTTATTTATACACATCAAGCTATAAAATATGTATTTTGAATTTATAATATGTATTTGAATTATGCTATGTAAAATATTCGACATTTCGTTGTATACATATTTGAAAGTGTAGAAATTAACGTTCTGAACTATATAAAATATTTTTTTTTTATTATTTGATTTATTGATGAGAATATAATTTTTACAACTATGCCCCAAAAAAATTTTTTTTTTATTTTTTTTTTTTTGGCTTGTGGTCATAATTAAAGTTCATAAAAAATAGGTCAAGGAATTATGCGATATTTTTTATTTCTTTGGATCTTTGTCGTGTTGCGATGTGACATAAAACACGTGTTCTATAACGAACGTTAAAGGCTGTTCACGGTAAAGTGAGCACTTTTGAAAGACCTAATTAAGATCAATTTGTATACACTTGGTGTATTGTTCCGCCTTATGTAAAATTAACATTTCAATGAGCCTCGTCACTTTATTTATATGTAGGTCAAATGAAACTGTGAAATTATAAAGAACGTATAGACTTTACAATTCTGTACTGAATGATATGCATCCAGTAAAGTTGGTAACGATGGATGGAAAATAGTTCCATATCTTAACGTCGAATAAAAAGTGTTTGGTGACAATTTGTGATAACTTAGAATTATTTATTTCGCTTTCTGTTTTTTTTTTTTTTACGCATGGAAGTGTCAAAATGGGCAAATTTGTAAAAAAAAAAAAAAAAAAAAAAAAAAAAAAACCATTTTTCTAATAATTTCAGTTTCACTTATCCGACGTATGAATAAAGTAATGTGGCCCATGTCAATGTTAATTTTACATAATGCGGAAGAATAAAAAAACGTGCATACAAATTGATCGTAAGCAGAGCTTTCAAAAGTGCTCATTTTACCGTGATCAGCCTATAGGCGTAGTGAATTTTTTTTTCTAAGGTTGATTTCAAAAGAGCTAACTTTATCGTGAACAGTCTTTACATTGTGTTACTGGCAACTCACTGGGGCAGCATGCACAGCTGTGTGTCTGGTGTAGGCCAGTCGTGTGTTCCGCAGCTTGTGTCCGCACTCTCGTGTCGGGCTGGAGAGTAACTGGCATGGGACGAGCAACAAGGGCGCACCGCCCGCTTCTGTCACGCGCGAGGGTTTCCTTACACACACACACACACACACACACACACACACACACACTTACGCACCCAGACAGAACACAGCAAGACCAAAAAAAGAAAAGTTTTTACAACACCACAGACAGATAATTATATATATATATATATATATATATATATATATATTATATATATATATATATATATATATATATATATATATAATTAAAATGACAAAAGATGGAAGAAAAATATTATTACAAAAGAGGACATACGGCAAAAACAAGGCAAAAAACAAAACAACACGATGACTAGAAGGAAAACACCAAAAAATGAACAAACCAGTGCCAAAACATTGTCAGTGGGCACAGCTGAACAATAAAAACTAAATCAGACACATACAAAAAACGAAATGAAACACTCTTCAGGAAAAAGTATTCCTTGTCAGATTATTAGACCATCAAACCATTGTAAAAAGGTTATTTCGTTTACTGTTTTGCTGTGTTCTATATGTGTGTGCGAGTTTTATATAGTCTCATGGGCAGTAAAGGGCACAGCTCAATCACATTATTATAATAACATTCAGATGCAGTTGTAATTTAATTTATGATCCTTCTCTATCTCAGTCGCGTTAAATCATGTAAGGATATATATAAGTTTAGTTACACTAGTTGAGATCTACTTATCAAAGTATTTTAAATCTACTCATTTCGTTGTATCAGCTTAAGAAATGTTCCCACTAAGCGAAAAAATTTCGAGCGGCTTAAATCTTAAGACTTTCTGTATAACCTCGACCTATCCACTGTTCGCCCGACTTGACTCCGCTAGACTACTTCCTGTGGGGGCACACTAAGGGTTTGGTTTACCAGACCTCTGTGGAATCGGAGGAAGAACTGCTGGCGCGGGTTATGGCTGCGGCGGATCTTGGACGTTCAGGTATTGGTGATCGTGTGTACCAGAACATGGTACATAGGTACCGTGTTTGTGTAAGAAGTCGCTGGTCGTCACATCGAGCCTTTCTTGTAAGACCTTCTGTATAACCTCGACCTATCCACTGTTCGCCCGACTTGACTCCGCTAGACTAATTCCTGTGGGGCCACATGGAGGGCTTCACATACCAGACCTCTGTGGAATCAGAGGAAGAACTGCTGGCGCTGGTTATTGCTGCGGCGGATCTTGGACGTCCAGGTATTGGTGATCGTGTGTACCAGAACATGGTACATAGGTACCGTGTTTGTGTAAGAAGTCGCTGGTCGTCACATCGAGCCTTTCTTGTAAGACCTTCTGTATAACCTCGACCTATCCACTGTTCGCCCGACTTGACTCCGCTAGACTACTTCCTGTGGGGGCACACTAAGGTTTTGGTTTACCAGACCTGTGTGGAATCAGAGGAAGAACTGCTGGCGCGGGTTATGGCTGCGGCGGATCTTGGACGTCCAGGTATTGGTGATCGTGTGTACCAGAACATGGTACATAGGTACCGTGTTTGTGTAAGAAGTCGCTGGTCGTCACATCGAGCCCTTCTTGTAAGACCTTCTGTATAACCTCGACCTATCCACTGTTCGCCCGACTTGACTCCGCTAGACTAATTCCTGTGGGGCCACATGGAGGGCTTCACATACCAGACCTCTGTGGAATCAGAGGAAGAACTGCTGGCGCAGGTTATGGCTGCGGCGGATCCTGGACGTCCAGGTGTTGGTGATCGTGTGTACCAGAACATGGTACATAGGTACCGTGTTTGTGCAAGAAGTCGCTGGTCGTCACATCGAGCCTTTCTTGTAAGACCTTCTGTATAACCTCGACCTATCCACTGTTCGCCCGACTTGACTCCGCTAGACTACTTCCTGTGGGGGCACACTAAGGGTTTGGTTTACCAGACCTCTGTGGAATCAGAGGAAGAACTGCTGGCGCAGGTTATGGCTGCGGCGGATCTTGGACGTTCAGGTATTGGTGGTCGTGTGTACCAGAACATGGTACATAGGTACCGTGTTTGAGTAAGAAGTCGCTGGTCGTCACATCGAGACTTTCTTGTAAGTGTGCCTAGAAGAAAAACAACGTACAGGATGTTGCAGACGTGGGAGAGGTCAACATGCGGTGTGGTGGTGTTTTGTTTACTATGGGGAAACGGGATAAACGTAAGTTCCTATGCGAAACGTAACCGTCTTGGTCCCCAATACAGGCCATTGCAATGTGTAATGAGAATTTAGACACAACCTGTATACACACGCGTGCTTAAAGGAGTAAATATTTCAACTATAAACGTCATTTGTTTTTCAGAAGTGAGTAGAGGGCAGGCAGAATGACACTACTCGGAGCAAGCCTGTGTGGCGTTCGACCATCGCAGGTAGCTAGTGTCTTACTACGTCACAGTAAAGACGAAGTGTGTTAGGCAAGGCCGGAGTACACGCGTTAGTCACGTGAGTCTGAGACAAGGTGACCTCGCCAGATGCCAGACACTAAACACATGTGGCTTACTTCACCGTACCGGCCAGATGACGCGGGTTCCCGCTTAGAATCTCGTTGCAGGCTACGGCGCAATTCCATGTGGCTTGCGCACCTCTCATAACTGTATTTCGCCCGTAAGAACTTCTGACAGTATACACGTATGTAAAAAAATCTCTGACATGTCAAGTTGTACGCAATACGAACTAACATGCGTAGCTACAAAATTTACTTTTCCTCGAGTAGGTTTCAGAAACTTTTTAATGTGTACACGATATTATACACATTGTAAAATCACGAAGAATTTTTTAAAACAACATATTTTTCTTAACACTCTTGCTACATTGTTAAAATTTTCCGTATATTTACGGAAATGTTTACGAAAATGCACAGTATATATACGCAAACGCAGTCCGTAATGACGAAAAACGGAGTTAAGTGCGTAAATAAATACAAAATACGGAAAATCTCCATATTGCCTATAACTTTGGGTTTCGGGCACAAACAATGCCGAGTCTACAAGAAGCTTTTCTCGCCACTGTAACCAGAAAATTGTCGTTTCTGTGGCAGTTACGGTTATCCATGCCACTAAGACATGTTCTTTCAAACATTTAAAAGTAGCAACATGTGTATGTAACACTTAGAAACACTTAAAATACACTAACCTTAACAGAAAAAAAAGTTGATTATGGGACTGACATAGGAATTCAAAAGCAATACGGGTGTTATCACGTGATCATTCTAGGTAAGTGGATAGGGTCGTGAACTTGCTAATTTTTGACTCGGGTTCAAATCTTGCGTAAGTATAAAATTTTTACTTTATGAAATATATTTTATACACAGTAGAACACCCACCTAATGAAAATAAAAGTAAAAATGATATTAATTACAATTTAAACTAGAAGTACAGAAAACTTTCTAGGGAATTAACAGAGAGGTTCCGTGAATTTTACGGAAAGTCAGTTTTTGAAAATCAATGTGTCCGTTATTTTACGCAGAGTTTACGGACGTATCTGGATAGATTTTACCAGCACTTTCCGCGAAATGAAGAAAACAATTTTTTTAACAGTGTAGTTTATTCTTTTATGATTTGATAGTCAAGTGTTCTGGCTCGGCCAAATTCATTGCAGAACAATCATAAACGTTCTGTTTTAAAGTATCAGTATCCTCATTGCCCCAATGAAATGGGAACGTAGCTTCGTACACGTATGGCAGTTAATAATGAAAGAAAGCTGCTTGATGTATATAAGGTATTTACGTATCTATGAAATAGCCCATTTTCCCTGCCCTAAAGTGTGCACATTGTACGTACTCAGACCTGATTCTCGCGAAAATTTTCACTTGCAGATGGAACTCCGGTGTACTACCTCCACACCTTAGCAATAGCTTTCCTTTGTAGCAAGACATCAGGCCACTTCGACAACTGAAATGAGAAATACGTTAGTTCTTTCACCTGTAACTCGGCAGTAAGCATCTAACAAACATATTTAGTCCAATGGCGGGTGTGTATCCCATAGACTAAAGATGAGGTAAACCGTTTATTAATCTTCTGCGCATGTCCCCAACATTGACCTACCCCAAAAGAACACAACTGTCAAAGTCACATGTTCAACTGTGATGAACGTGTTTGTTTACATGTTAATTTTTAAATGACAAGTACTATTATAATAATAAAATACTTTTACCTGTTTGGATGTAATAAAAAATTCATCTCAAAAGCAATTGTTTACTAAACAGTGTTCTAACCTCAAACCCAATCCACGCCATTTTTGCTAGACGTGTTGGCAGATAAGCAGTTCAATGTTGGGATACCGGAGATTGGTTGTGCGCAGCCAGCGAGATCGGTCTACCTCATATTTAGTCTATGGGGGATCCTAGCCGATGACTGCTGTCGTTCAGCTTCTCATGAAATATTTTCGAAAAATGTGGGTGTCCCCAACTTTACAGCACATAATCTCTAACAGAACTAAATAGGATTGCATAATGACATGCTGAATCACAGTTAAATAATTTTGGAGAGCAATTACGGAAACTTATTTCCGACATAGTGAGTTCCATGACGTTACAACATTTAGACGTTGCCAAGAGAGTCAGAGCGATATTATTTTCAAAATTCTGTTGGAAAATTAGAATCACCTGTGCACACAATAACTTATTTTCCTGACACATTCCGGATCAGAAGAACGAAAAAACAAATATTTGTAATGTTAAATGTGAATTTGGGTAAAAACATCTCACGAAATGCCTGAAGGGCCAAGAATGGTTGAACTACTGGGAAAAGAAACACGGTTCATCAATTTTCCTCTTTGTGTTTTGTAGATATCATCGCTAATTTGTGTATATCAACAGGTGAAATAAAAAACGCCTTTCTTGACAAAGTGTTAAAGGCGAAATTTCCGCCACTGTATACTTACACAAGGACAGAAAATGTTTTCGAATACAGACCCCCATATTTGAAATTAGTCATTAACACGTTCAGACCCAAAGTACACTATTATTGTGTACATCACATACACAAATGTAATATTTGGACAATACTACACAATGCCAGGTTTAGTATACAATGGACTTCCCTGTGGATAACAGTGGATAGATCGTGTTACTGTTGTAAGATATAAATTGTTCGTATTTCTTTAGCTGAATACAAAGCCCACAGTTTATTGCTATTGATAAGGAGAAGCGTTGTCTCGGCTGACAGCTTGCTCTGCTTCGAGACGTTCCTTATTTGCACACTTAAGACCAAAGTTTCAATTATATATGACATGTTACTCCATCACATTTACCACAATACATAAGCTGTTCACGTTAAACTGAGCCCTTTTGAAAGTGCTACTCAAGATCTGCTTGTATGCACACTGTGTAGCGCTTCCGCCATATTGTGATGGCGCGTTCAGGCAGCCCATCCAATTAAGGACTGTTCACGCTATGATAAGATAACTAGTAACCTATATATTTATATTTATCTACCGAACGTTATCTACCATCACGAGATATAAACCTTTAACAACAAGTATGGTATGAAAAATTTAATTAAAATATACCAACATGTAAAATTAACATATCTATGGCCTTAAATGCTTTATTTGTGCGCCGTTCAAGTGAAAATCTGAAATGATTGAAAAGTAAAATATGTTAGAAGTTGGTTCATTCTTCCACTTACATGAGGTTGAAAACATAAACGGAACAGTATTCATCAGAATATTCACAAATGTTAATCTAACACTTTTTATTCGACGTTAATGGAAGTTCCTTACGTCATCATCAACTAAACTTGGCCAGTAAGTCAGTGCGCCCGTTGCATCTAGAGGCAGTAACATTTTGCAAAGGTTCGTTTCAAAATTGATCACCTAACCGTCAGCAGCCAAAATCTACCTTTCTACGCGGTCTTAAAGAGCCGTTATTATTCCTTGGCCCCCTTCAGGCCCATACATAATTTAATTTGTTGGAATTGAGGAACACTCTACATAGGCTGACACAGTTATTAATAACATTATCTTTGGTCTTTGGGCTCGGCGAAAGTGATATGAATCAGTTACGACCCAAAGTAGTATCACTGTTAAATGATAAATCACTTGCATGACATTTCATTGTCCAATGACCCATCAAGTGTACACGAACGATCAGAAATCTGATTCCTTGTTCACAGTTGATTACACTGAGTCCGGGCGAGTTAACCCTTTCCCTACCAAACTTCTTTTCCCGGCGTCGAAATGAAGAAGCTTTCTTGTAGCTGCCGTGGTCGATCACATAAAGTCGGAAATACATACAACGTTACGCACATTGCAAATAACATTTTTTTTTTCTTTTTTCAATTTGTTGTAGTAGTGAAGTGAAGAGATTTGGGCGGCTATTAACATTGAGGTCTTCAGAGTCAATGAGGTAGACTGAGCTGCGAATGAAGCACAGTCGGAATATAAAGGCGGGAGAAACCGAATATCCCTTGGCACGAATCCCACATACGAAAATCCAGAAGTGACCCGGCCGGGAATCGAACCCGGTTCGCCTAGGTGAGAGGCGAGCAGGCTAACCGCTGAGCCATCGTGTCTGTCTGTATTACATTCTTTTGCACCACGACACCAGTGATCAAGGGTTTTATGTTAGAAGATCTTGGCGAAAACTTCTTATGAAACTGTGGAATGGTTTAAGCAACAAATGGCTACCTTTATATGCAGAGACCTGAAGAATTCGCGAGTTCAACTACCTGCAGGCTAGACTCTACAGTCGTATGTATAATTACGCCAATATCAACTGCACATTGGTTGTCTGCTGTTACAGTGGAAGGAAACTATCGGTTCAGCGTTCTTCAGGATGTGTCAAACACCGTGTGGACCAATAGCTAAAGTAATAGACACACACGTGTTTTGAATTCTAGCTTGTACTGAAATGAATCCGCGAATTCTTCAGGTCTTTAACTATATGTTATGTAATTTAGTAATTAGATGTCGTTATTTTCTTTACGGTGAAATCCATTAACCTATTTGATGAGGAACATTCTAAATATAAAATATTAGTTGATATGGCGTAGTTGGCATGAACAACACACATGAATAAAAGGTACTGTTATATTACTAAATGGCCACTTCACTCAAGGGAGGAAAAAAAAATTAAATAATTTCAACCGACAGTATCAAGCTATAGAAAACACACGTGACTGTTTGGCAAGTCAACATGAACATTCCACAAGACGCGTTGTTCCGAGGGTTATCAGTGCAGCTTTCAGATAACTCCAGTCGCTATAATAAACTACACGGCAGCATCACGCCTGTTTGAGAGTTATCTCGACAGACTTAGCTACTGTGTTTGAGGCTCGGCTCACATTTACCAACATTTACCGACACTTTCAGCACACTGTGTACACAGAGAGGAAGTACCGGGTTGGTTCCTTTGATCCGAGCGTGCCCGTTCTCCTAATGGCTGTTCACGAGACGCCCTAGGTTCAGGCCTTGTGTGTTGATAGAAGTGCATTATTGCCGTCTGGCGAGTAAATCACTCTCTAAACTTGAATCAGTGAGAACTGAAACAAATCAGTCAAAATTGAGCAACTCGTAATTAATAATAAATATGGTGACTTGAGTTTCACTTATCTATTTGAGATTCCCTCGGAATGTCTGGAATTACACTGCTATAAGTCACTTGCTCCCAGTTCATTTGCTTTATTCGCCAGTCCAGTCGGCAGTAGCTTATCTACTGATTATCAGTGAATGCTTTTGAACAGACATATCCGTGGTTCGGGCCGAGAGAATGTAGCGAGGCGCTGATTGGCTGTGTTCCGACGCGTTGCTGGCAAGTGACGCCAGTTTGACGTCGCTCGTGGCTTCAGTTCACAGCTGTTTCTCTCGCCACTATAGTGCTGGTTGCTACATCTATAGTCCATTCCCCATTGTAAGCAACTTCCTCGGAGCCCTGCTAAATATCCACTTGCAGGCCCCTTTCGTATCATTCCGCCAAATGTAAACAAACGTTGCCATATGATTGCCATGTAGCATCTGTCAAAATCAATGTTTACATTCCATTGTGTGTTTGTGTGTACATGTGTTCGTATACTTTCGCTACATATAAACAAACATTGAAATGTGGCTTCTACTTTTATACCTGTCAAATGCGTTGTTTTGTATATAGCTTTTCAAAGAATTCTGTCATACACCAAAAAAAATTCCGTACAAATATTCACATTTTAGGCCTATGACATAATTTACGTCATCTTAATGACGTTTTAAAAATTCCTGAATTGACGATAGTTTTTAAGGTTATTTTACATTGTTAACATATTTGTTTTCCACGACATAGCACATTACACGTAATTCACGTTAATATTTTGCCACGACTGTGTTTAACACTGTTACAACTGCGGAGTACAGAACTTTTGTTATTTATACGTGTTGGGTTACTTCTTTAAAAGAACTATCTCAGTTGAAATAAATATTAAAACAAAGTAACAACCTGTCTAACGAAAAAGACACATTACATTCAAGCACCCAACTTGTATCGCTATTTTTTTTGCCACACAAACATAAAAGATAGCGGTGAACATGTACACAAATAAACATGTCATAACTTTTATTCCGCTCATATTTCTATTTATTGCTACTCACTGTTTATTAGGTTTATTGAAATTTATCGGGCTGTGCATAGTATTTTGTTTGGATTGTGGCAAATCACGTTATACGACTCTGTTTAAAACACCTAGGGGAAAGGTACAATGTTGTGATAAATAAACAGACGTGGATGTATATAATTAACTTCATCATATAAACTGTTCGAAGTTAAAATGTATAAATAGTGCACATCAAATATTTGAAATCACGCACGCACACACACACACACAGGGCCAGCGTAGCTATCGCCACGCAGCACGCCATGCCATTTCACCCGCAGTGGTTAAAAAGACACACGCGTCACAGTTATAACATTTATTACTGACGTGGAAACACAGATTTATCCCAACATCGTAACTTGCCAAGGTAGGTTGGAAAAAACACTATGTCTACAAACATGATGTGGTAATTTGAAGTATTTTTCGGAGTAAGTATAATTAATACTTCATTTGGTAAAACAGCAACATGCCATGTCAAGGCTCGCCACGTCTGCCAACTTTAGATGGTAACCGTCCCACCATCATATCTAAATGTATTAAAATAAGTACTCAAACATTAAAATATCTTTCAGTTGTAAATTACAAAATGAAAAAAAAAATCATTATTTTGCTGTAATAAGTGTCAAATATGCTGCAATTGAAAACAAGTCTAATTTACTGCTTACTAGTGATGCGAAACTTCCCGAGTGTGAGAGAGACAAAGAAAGAGAGAGAGAGTGACAAGCTCCGCCCAGCCGACAGGTGTTTCCTCAGTCGATAAAACAAACACCGTGTAAGTGGGCCTACGCACGATATTTTGGGCTGTTATTTTTAACTGTAACAATTAAATATGTCGCCATCGGAACTACCTAAATATTTCAATAGGTAAAGTTTAATTTACAAATAGCATACGAAAAAAATTTAGTTTAAAACAATATTGATATGTGAACAATTTCTTACTAGCCGTTGCCAAAACATCGCTGCTATCGCTGTTGTTAATTCATATTTAATACGAAATAAATATTACAAGTTATAAAAGATACTAAGTAAAAGTGTTATTTTTTCAATAATACAGTACTCTAAAGTTAACCACAGTGTTATATATTTGTGGAATACAGGTTATTGAAGAAATACGTTGACATGTTACGTCTAGGTTGATTTTTCAAAGGTTCGTTTTCAAAAGTCTTTTCGAATCGGAAATGGACTATAGAGGCAGAGAGAGGTTGATATCCAGCACTAGGGGCACCATTCCTATTGGTCTGTGTGTCGTTCCACGCCACACCAGGTGCTTCTCTAATTGGTCTCATCCCAACCAATAGCGTGGCGAGTTGAGCTTGTGACACTTAAATGATCTCTACTGATGCAGCATTATCAAGTCATAGTGTTCTTTACAAGTCATTTTACATAACATAAATTTAAAAGCGTAAAATAATTTTTTGGTGAATTCTATTATTTATATTATTATACATTTCTTAGATAAACTGGCGTAAAAATTATGTTTTGTGCCTTTAAACTCCAAAATTAAACAAATCTAATCGGAGCGTCTCTTGGTCGTAGCATTGGAAGTGCGAACTAATTAATGCTCTCTTTGTTACATTTGAGATGGAGTTGGTACAAGTCAAAGCCATATTCTGGGAATAATAATAAATCCACGAATTGTGTAGCAATGGCAGAGCGAATCAATTCGTGAAGACCCTGCTTCAATTGACTTCTCTGACCATCGTGGTGTAGCTTTTCTGTCTTTTTACTAAATAAGGCCACTTCCTTGGCAGTTATTGATAACCTGAACAAATGTTTCTGCGTATAATGACCCCGCTGGGGACGAGGATTAAATCCACGTATAAAATAATTCGTATAATATATTATTTTACAACTTGCGGGACCCGCTTCCCCGGTGAACAAGAGACACGAAAGCAATTAAAAAATAAAAAAAACTCATACAAGCACGTGACATATTTGATTTTGATGGTTAGTTACGGTTATTATCGCGAATAGATCCCACGACTAAATGTAGTCCGAAACAATATACTTATGATCAATCGTGATTCGATGGTTGTAACTGTGAACTGGGTAGGCCTATCTGCCCGCCAGTCACGTACGTTCACTGTTACAACTGTGCATCTGTGAACTGGGTAGGCCTATCTGCCCGCCAGTCACGAACGTTCACTGTTACAACTGTCTATCTGTGAACTGGGTAGGCCTATCTGCCCGCCAGTCACGTACGTTCACTGTTACAACTGTGCATCTGTGAACTGTGTAGGCCTATCTGCCCGCCAGTCACGTACGTTCACTGTTACAACTGTGCATCTGTGAACTGGGTAGGCCTATCTGCCCGCCAGTCACGTACGTTCAATGTTACAACAGTGACAAGTGTTTTGATATGCGCTGCCCTTATATTTCAATCAAAAATAAAATATTATTTTAGACGTTGCAACATGAAATATCATTTTGTCCGAACACAATTTACCAGAAAATAATTTTATGCCTGAAAATTTGCGCTAATGACTTGTAAAGAACACTACACTCTAAAAAATGTTCTGGTAAACTTTCTAAGCTGTAAAGGAAGTTTTTAACCTATACACTGTGAGGTAATAATACCACACATCAATCTGCAGATATAGGAATGTTTGGCATCGCTAATATACAAAGTTCGGAATTTCCCTACAATTTTGACTGTTTCCTGAGAAAATGTAGAAATGCTACAATGAATTCTTGCTTTCTCACTAAGCGTTTACACTGATATGGAAAATTTCCGAATAATTTCTTAGAGAGTATGACTAGATAATCTTGCATCAGTAAAGATCATTTAACTGCGTCACACTCCACTCGCCACGCTATTGGTTGAGACGAGACTAATTAGAGAAGCGACTGGCATAGCGTGTCCCAGTCAGGTATTAAACATTCTTCCCACAAAGACACGCAACCAGTGACCAATGAAAAGTATCACATGCGCACGAAGGGTATTGAAGTTAAACATAGTCGTGTATATTTGTCGAGGGGGGGAAAGAGGTGGCTGCCCTGGTTGTAGGGAAAGCTCCTCAAACTGACTGCAAACACGCGCCGGCTGTCGTCGTCTTCTGAGGAAACTATCCTCACAGGCCAAGATATTTTGCTTCTGCTGCCTTGTATTCCGCGAGCCCATACTTCAAATCCAAGTCTGCCATTTCCTGATCTGACTAATTCATTACCTCGTCCAACTCACAATACAGCTCAGTATCAACTGTTCTTGTAGGGAGGACAGTCAGGAATAACTCATCGCATACCCAGATAAAAACAGTGAGTTAGTGAAAATATTTGTTCCATTCTTAACATCGGGGTCTTGAGAGCCGATGAGGATGATTGTGGTGAGCATGGAGCAGCACCGTAATGAAAGGGATGGGGAAACGGGAGATCCCCGAGAAAACCCGCCGACCAACGGCATCGTCCGGCAAGATTCCCACATGTGACCCGGACGGGGATTGGACCCGGATCGTCTTGGTGGGAGGCGAGCAGGCTAACCGCTCAGCCACCGTGGCCCCGACCTAGAAAGCAGGTCGAGAGATGTTGATTATATGGTATTGTTACAGTACAAACAGGATCTTAAATAGAAAACAAGTCCAAATAGGCCACATGTTCGTACGAAGCGTTTTAATTTGTTTAGTGCTGCCTCCTGTCCACCAATGAAGTGGGCCTTGCTTGTTGTTATTAAAGATTATGGTTTATCGCTGGAAAAGTTGACTGCTAGGATTGCTACTATAAGACTGTACGTTCGTGGTTCGTCTGCAAAAAGTTAAAACCTTGTTCATCCTATCATGAAAGAATTAACTAGTTAGAGTGTTATAGAAAATATGTTGGCTCAATTATTTTTCGCTATTTTCCGTCATCTCTAGTTATGATATACTCTGTATAGTCTTGGGCAAGTTACACGTAAAGCACATATTTTCCAGCATTTATTTTATCACAGTGGTGTGGACAAATCCCGGACAGCTAAAAGGAGATAGACTAGAACCGTATCACCAGCAGTCCACCTCAAGGAAAGTAAAAGACAGTAGGCAATTATTGATTGTGATTCAAGGACGCAAAAGCTGGAGTGAAATTATTTCGTATAATTATTGGCTTCGTGCATAGAGACTGATCAGAATGTTAATTCTATTTGTGAGGTCTGGGAACCTTCATGTTAATGAGGTGCTGAGTCATTCTTCTGTGATGTCAATAAGATAAGATGACAGGAATTGCAATATGGAGGGAGCATAGAGTTAGCTGGCTTGGAACATTATCAACAAGCTAGCATGATACTTACACTACTTACATTAAAGTGAACATCTGTAGCCAACGTTGTATATGTTGTTCTGATATTCCAAACAAGAATGTAGGTCTGTGTAACCATACATTTATTCATCTTGGCAATCGATTCGTTTTGAAGTTGCACGTGTGTTTTACGCGTGTAGCGGGGAGTGGTACGCGAATTTAATCAAATGTATGAGTGCATATTACATTTATAACATTTAACTTTCAGTGTTTACGATTGGACCGCAGTTGTAGATGTGCTCTGAACGACCATCAACTAATAGCGGAATGGAAAGAAATGCCATAACCATATAAGATGTAATGCATCACAAAAGGAAAATCATCTTCATACAAGGAAGCAGATATTAATCAACGCCTTTATCCTACAGGACTGAGAGTTCCAGTGTGGTGCCAGAAGAACTCAAAGAACTTACGTCATCTACACTCTACATTCGAATCAGTGGGAAACCACTGATTCGCAGTGAAATACAACAACTCTAATCCGTGAAAATGGCTCCACTTAGAACCAGTGGAAAATCACTTATTATTTCAGTGGAAAAATTTCACTGATTGAATTAGTGAGGTGAAATTATTTCACTGATTGATAGGGACAGGAGTTTTTAGCGAAAAGATTTCAAGACCAGTTGTACTCCAAAGCACATTTGTTCATATGCACTTTCGTGGTTGAATGATTTGAAATGTTATGTGCCTCAAGTGTTTGCCCGTGAATCATGGACGTTCAGTATCGGTGTACTTTATTACGATTGGCCCAGTCAAATGAGAACATTTCTTCTCACGTAGACACGCGGCCAATAAGCAAAGCAAGTCATGTTTGTGGATGTAGGATATTGAAGTCTAGCATGGCCATAATTATCTTCGCGAAAAACACCTGTCCCTAATAATTGAATATGTGACGGGCGACTACGAAGGCGAATTAAATATTATTTTTATTAAATTTAGTCAAATAAATACGCGAAATAAAAATATTTACAATAGTTAACTACTTAAATTGCGCAATTTACCGTAACTTAAAGAAGTAAGAAAATTTTGCAGGTGGCCGGGATTGAGCTCGTACGTCCTTTTCTCTTCGACTTTAACCTGTTACCTAACTATCTGCGCTACCACAACAAGTTGAAGCAGCAAGGGGAAAATACTTTGATTATAATACATATATTTACCTAGAAATCGTGAAGATTTCAATTGTAAGCTCTTACTTTTAGTTTTTGATTTAATCGGTACCGTTAGGATTGTTAAAACGAATAGTGTATATGAGTGCACTCTCTTCATCATATTATTAACAGTTTAAACGATTCCATGAAAATGAGATGAAATACGTAAAACGGAATGAAAGGCTGAGTGTTCATACTACCTCATAAAATGGCATTTTGAAAGACGAAACATGTTTTAGGAGTATTTTGTATTGGTTTTATTAGTTTATTCGTTATTATTTCACTTGATGCATGTTGTTTAACGGCTGTTTTTAAACATGGTTTGACGGCTATTTTCACGCGCTGTTTAACTGATCTATCAGTCAAAAATAAACCTCTGAGTAAACAGTGAAAAAAAAAAAATGACTGAGGAATCAGTGGAAAAACTCACTGAAACAATAATTGAAGGAATTATGGCTTTTTTTCACTGATTCATCAGTTAAATTCACTGAAGTAACTGCTGAATCAGTCAGATACGTTTGACTGATTGAAACAATGAAATCCTCACTGATTCAGATTTAGAGTGTAGGCTCTAGACCTTTAAACACACCACGCAGGACTCATATCATACAAGTAGATCTAACCTAAAGATCTCGGGAGTCTTCATTCCCAGTCGCTGGGTCGAGCAGCAGAACGAGTTTGGAGAAACTGAGCGGACAATTAAAAAATTGCGTCAGAGCATGGCGAGGTTTGTCATGGTGACACTGTCGAGTCTCTGCAGCTAACTGGTCCGAGGATTAACCATTTCCGTCGAGGACAAATATATCGTTTTAGGCAATGCCGTGGTGGCATTTTCCGTTCTGAACATTACTACTATCAATATAACACGCTGTCATATGTTATACCAATATAAATGTGTGAGAGCTTCATGTCGCTATAAACTGAGAAATATCGTCTCAACGACGAATGAGACATCCTATACAGAGGTACCCTCCCTATTCGGACAATATTTCCTGTAGTGTGCAGTGCAGAACATTACTGCCACGTCAAAGATATGTGAAACTGACTGAAAGATTAATAACACAACATATATTCGATATATTTTGTGGTGTTTTCCACATGAAACATGAATGGTGTCCTAATGTGATTAAAAGATTTTTGGAGAGTGCACTATGTTCTACCTGTTTTATAGTCTCCGGTGTTCAGAAATGTTACTTATTTTTGTGAGCCTGTATTGATATCTAGAAGGCAAGTCTAGTCAAGTATATTCATTTTTATGTTCTTTGTATTATCTTTCCAAACTCCTAAAGTAGTAGGTAGGGTCGAGGGGTTTTACCCCATTTCGATTAATCGGATTAACCCTTTGATATCAAAAGGGTTAAGCCTTAATCCGATCTTAATCCGATGAAAAATTGTTAATCCGATTTTATTTAGACCAACGATTTGTCGTTAATCCTTAATCCGATCACAATCCAATCATTTTTTATCTGATAAAATTGTATGAAACTCCCCTCCAATGCAGAGTTCGTTTTCAGAGGGTTGCTATGTCCAAGGCCATGCACCCTGCCATCGATCCAACACTACAAAACATCTTTAGTGCCAACCATCCCTGCCCTTCTCCCCCACCCCAAAGTTCATATTCGGGTAACTGGCCTGGCAACGGAGGGCGCTGCAGAGCCCCCACTATCGATTCAACGCCACACACTTCCTCCCCTTAATAAAAAGTAGTTTTTCGGATATTTTGGGAACTGACCGGTCCATGCAGCCACGCTCCCCTCCCTTCTCCACCCCCCCCCCCCCCACCGCAGAGCACGGGTTCTGCGACACGAGAGCTGCCTCGGCGAGGAACAGAGCTTTGCTTCTAGGCCAAGTATGTCTTTTGTGTAAAATGTCTTGCAGGTTCCATCTCTAGGGGCGGCAGCGGATTTTGAACTGACCTGGCTCCCCCTCCTCCCTCTTGCCGGCAAACTAATATTTTCGCTGGAAAACTGAAGCTTCCTCCTATTATTCGAGACCCAAGAGCCTAGGGTATTCCTAGCGAAATAAAAAATTTCAGAAGTCCCACCATTAAATTTTATTTTCGTCATCACTAAGGAAATATGTTCCATTTGTCTTCATCACACAATAAATTCAATTTTAAAATATAAACCACTTTAAGTAAACATTTTTAAGTTTAATCCAGCAAACTTTTTCTCCATTTTCCATCAAACTTATTTAAGTTTAAACTAAGCAACGATAAATTTTCATACCTACACAACTTTAAGACATATTTTTAACTCGCTAAGATATTTTTAAGTAATCAAAACTACACATCTTTCCACTTACGCAAATTAAACTTAGAACACCATTATTAGATTTAAGCAAAATTCAAGTTTAACTTTTTTTTTTTCAAACATTGAAATCTTACGTGAAAACAAACTTGTTCGAAATATTTTTAAATATTATGTGTGTGTTTAACGTATAGTTTTTCCTAGCCTAGAATTTTTATATCGAACATCCACTGTAAAATGCGTATATATTTTAACTTATTTCATTTTCAAATTGTTTTCCCTAAAAATAAATATAGATGTGATATTACTGAAATAGCATGTATCCAGCTTGAAATGATAGTTATCGAAGCTGAAATGTGTTAAATTTCACGTTGTTTCAACTGATGTTTCCTGCTGCAGTAGTTGTAATCTGTTTTATGCGAGAAAAAAAAATTTATTTTAAAAGTTGGTTGAATTCTCACAGCTGTAGAAACTCAGGCTAGCTGGAAACATTGTGGTGTGATGCAAAGGGCTCTTTCTACCTGGCCCTGAAAAGGTCTGTGTTACTTTCAGTTTCGTTAAATTCCCTAGAGTTCTTCAAGTTGACCAGCAGCCTGGCAAAGTTTTCTCGACATCCAAATCTCTTCCTTCCATTTCAAAATTCATTCATTCCGACATGTTCGACTCTGTCCATCAATTTTTTTTAGGTACTCCTCAGCTCTTCAGAGTGTGTTTTAATTGAAATGTTAGTTTTTTCTCCCTCATCAAATTGTAAGCAAACAACTTGTAATATTTTTCTTCTTTGAAGGTGAGCAAACAAATAGCCTGGCTTTAAAATATTTCCAACTTCACTCATACAACTTAGCGTCACCTATTCTTCTCAAGAATATTTAAACATTTAAAATGCAGACATATTTGAGACACATCCAATCATTCACAAGATATTATATAATGACACAAAGAAAATTTTCAAACTAATAAATAACAAGCCACTGCATTATATTTTAACATATAAAAATTTTATTCAAAATTCTTTTTTTATTCATAAAACATACCTTAGTTAACATTCGTAAAACAAATTCTTCACAGATTCACATCAAACATGTCAACATTCGTAAAACAAATTCGTTACATATTACTAGTAAAAACCTGACAAGCTTAAAAAAAATATTGCTACCCCACACTATATCACAAATAATACAATTAATTACAAACGTTTATCAACATATGTATCATTATGTGTGTAAGCTATACAAGCATTTTAACCAAAACACCATCTTACATCCTAAAACTGCAAAAATCGCAATATTTCCTGCTATAACTGAAAATCATTAAACATATTTTTTATCATTACATATGTAAGCTGTACAAGCTTTTTAAGCAAAACACCATATTATGTCATAAAACTGCAAAAAAATTACAACATCTCCTGTTATGACTGAAAATCGTTAAACATACATATCATTACATGTGTAAGCTATACAAGCTTTTTAACCAATACACAATCTTATGTCATAAAACTGCAAAACATCACAACATATCCTGCTATGACTGAAATTCATTAAACATGTGTATCATTTATGTGTGTAAGCTATACAAGCTTTTTAACCAAAATACAATCTTATGTCATAAAACTGCAAAAAATCACATTTCCTGTTACGACTGAAAATCATTAAACATATTTGTCATTACATGTGTAAGCTATACAAGCATTTTAACCAAAATACCATCTTACGTCATAAAACTGCAAAAAAATTTCATTTCCTGTTATGACTGAAAATCATTAAACATATTCATAATTGCGTGTGTAAGCTATACAACCTTTTTGACCAAAACACCATCTTACGTCATAAAACTGCAAAAAAATCACAACATTTATTGATACGGCTGAAAATCATTACACATATTTACCTTTACGTGTGTAAGCCATCCAAGTTTTTTAACCAAAACTCCAACTTATGTCATAAAACTGTTTAATTCAAATGTTACACCTTCCATGTTATTAATTGTATCATATATGGCATTCAAATGCGTATTCCCGAATTAAATAAGTCATTCTTGTTTAACATTCGATATGATGTGTTTGTAGTCTTCAGCTAGGCCCAAATCCATACTTAACGATACACCAACTTTGAATTTTCTACCTGGGTTTATGTGTAGTGAGTAATCACTAGAATTGTTCCATCCAGCTATAATCCCAGTATAAAGATCGTTTACAGTTCCTGAAAGATAGTTTATATATAGCAAATATATTATTGTATCGATTAAATGAAGTATTCCATTTCTTACTATTTTTGTAGTTCCTGGATGTCTTGCATTGGCTGTCTTTTTAATTATTGTTCCTCAAAACCTTAAACATGCCTTCGACGATAATGTGTAAATATCGTGATTTTGTATTGAAATCCTTCTTTTCGAAGGAAACGTATATGGACCTGCTCGGAATGCTTTATACACATGTATTTCCGTACTGGCGATTTCATTTTCATAACTGATTACTCCAAAGCTGGGAAATATACAGCAAGCAATCGTTACGAATTCCCACTTAATATCAACGTAAATGACATATTAATATGTTTTACTATTACAACTTACATATATACACATCCTATTTATAGTAAAAACATAAGCATAATTGTCCACAATTGATTGTATGTGGTAAGTGTTCCGTTTTGTAATTGTACTTTAATTGAGATGTTTTTAAAATTAGTACGTATTTCCATTCGAGGACATAAATCGCCAAAACTATCGTAATACAATGAATGATATACATTCTTAATTAATGCAACCCAATGCGTTCCTTCATTTTGTATCGAATTTAAATTATCAATCATACATTCACGAAGATTTGGTTTCTTTGGTAAATTGTCTTTCATATAAACACCTCGAAAATAGGAAGTATCCCGTTTCTTTACAAATACATGTAAGTAAGTGCACGCATTGTGAGACTATATAGGAACTCCTGCAATTTTTTTTCCACATTTGGAGTTTTTTGGTCCTTGTCCACTTTAAATAGTTTCAAATACATTCCTTTACCTTTTGATTTAACTCCTCTACTAATTGCCGAAACTCTTCCGAGGGTTGATCCAAGAGCTGTTAATGCTGCAAATAGCAATGGAATGATTTCTCATTTCTTTGTTTTTCTTTTAGTTTTACATTTTAAGCCCATGCCTCTTTTTACCTTTACATGCATAATTTTATCAACAACCTAAGTTCCAAGCTTTTCATCTGTAAATGCAGATGGATTCTTTCTTATGTTTACAGCTTTACCAGCTAGAATTGTATCTGCTATGTCTTTCTTTCAAATCGTTTGTTCGATCGTTAACTATATATTGTTCTTTACAAGCGTTATCCAAAGAGTTTATTCCTTGAGCGTTCCATGCCAAATGTTTGGCAAGTTTAGTACCTGGTCCGCAATAATTGTATTTTGGTAAATGCAATTAAAATGGTAATTTATTAATCAATGTAGTCAATACACTGCGTCCATTTTTGATACGTTTAGTAAAAGCCATTGTTTTCAACTGAATGCAAGACTATATATAGACCTACATTTATAGTTTTTATGTTAATATGTTATGTAACACTGTGTAATTGGGCAGAAATTGTGGTTATAAAACAAAATGTACATCTGTTGGTAAATGTAAATACGAAAGAAAACATAATTGTACAGAAACATAGTATTATTTTACCATCAAATATACATTGTATAATAAGCCGCCTTTCTTGATGTGGAAAAACTTGTGTTAATATGTATCTGTGGAAACATCCAAATGGTCTTAAATTTTAAAACGTATATGAGTTTTCTAAAACAATATAACAAGAGAAATATCAACGATTAGTGACCATTTGGTCGTTAATTGATGGAATGCGATATTTCCCTTTTACAAATAAAGAATATATAGTGGCTCCAAATGAAGCATTAGCCAACTCCGTATTTATTTTTGACAATGTTTGGTGTGAACCACAGGGTGAAATACAACTTTATTTTAGTTTTGGTTGACATTCAAATTTTGATTGTTTTTATCCATCGCAAAGTTATGCACATATACCAAAACATAATTTGCATGATAATGCAAATATGGTAATTGTGTTTAAAATGGATAATATGAATCTACAACATAATTTGAATGCTCATGTTTTAGTCTATATGACCTTAATAAAGTTTAGAGATATGTGTTTTTACTGTCGGAAAAACAAATACGGTTTTTCAGTGATTATACCAGAACTTCCCCTATATAAGGGCAGAAATAGGTCTGTTTCTGAAAGCTTATGTCAAGAACAATGATTCTTTCAAAGTTTGGACATAGCAGTATAAAAAATAATCATTACAATAGCTGAGTAACCAAAAATCTCGATGGGAAGTGTGATTTGAACGGTCATATATTACATAGTATAGGAATGGCTGTGAATCATAACGATGTGATAAATAAATGTTACATGGAAGACTTAAAAAAAACTATTATGCTAAACGTATTTAAATCGCAATCAAACAATATTCAAGAGAAATTAATAAAGTTAGTGGATTTGGATGATAATGTTTAAAAAAAAGGAGTGTAATTGCAAACATTTTAACCAATATTAGTAATGATTTGCAGAGTAACGAATTTAGAATAGAAGAATGTTTAAATGGATTTAGTAAAGACTTTAATGATATGACAAACACAGATTTTACAACACAACTTACAGAGATGCAAGAAAATTCAAGAGTTGTAATTAATAAAGTGGTAAGCAATACCATTATAAAACAACTTGAAATATGAATGGAACAAATAATGCAATATATAAACGATGAAATCATTAGTAAAAAATTCTTTAGTTGTGCAAACAGATTTGAGAAAACAAAATAATGATTTGAAAACAAGAATACATTATTTTATTAATGTTTTGAAAACTAAATCTGTAATTGAATTAGATGCTGTTTTATGTAAAATCGATAAGATTGGAAAAGTGCAAACTAATCGATCTAGTGTAACAGTTAGTCGACCTACTTAAGCTATTCGAAAGGTAACGACTTATTACAGATATAAATAGATTGAATTAAATTTAATATAATCAAAATAGGTCTTCCTCTGCTTCAGAATTACCTAACATTATATCTGCTGTGAAAGAGAAATATTTACAAGCCAAACAAGCTCGTATGGAGCAGGATGTTTTAAACAAAGAAATATTTAAACGTGTTATGAGCAGAATTGATACATTGTGTTGTGTGTTGAGTAAGCCTAATTAAACAGCTTTGGAAATTAAAACTGAAGGACCTTTAACAAAGAAAACCAAAAAGCAACCACTTTCTCATTTAAAATGTCATTATTTAGCTTTAAAACAATCTTCATCTACTCGCGATACATTTTATGTTTATCGAAATGACAACTTCTGGTTCTTGGGAGATTCAGTAATAATGTTTCTGCCTGACAGTAAAATTATAATTGGTGATTACGTAACTGATGTGAGTCAAGGATTGTTTGAATTATTGTTTAAAAACTTTCCAAATGGAGATCCCGACGATTATTTGCAGAAACATAAGAACTAATTCGTGGAACGTATGCTAACATTTGTTCAGGAAATAAAAATCATCCTAAAATACATTTAATAACCAATATTTTCAGAATTGGATACATATAAAGATGAAGTTGATGATCTTTTTTCTCGTATATATTGGAACAATCCTAATGAATTGGCCGATAGATTAAAACTTCTCATCGCTTCGAGTGAGTCTCGGAATAATTCACATACAAACGAAATTGTTTCTATTATTGAAAAGTTAAAAGATAATGGTTAGATTACAAATTAAATTTGGTCATATTTCTGAATAACTTCACAATACTGCAAGGATAAGATATCCTAGAAGAAGCGTTATAACTCATGGTTTAAGTGATCTTTTTCAAGCCGATTTGTGTCAAATGACATTGCTTTCTGCATACAATAAGCAATCTTTGAAAAAAATTTATGGTTAAGAGGGCTTATAAAATATTTAAAATTATTTCAATTAGTCAAACACATCCCAGAATTTATTTCCTAGAAACCTATGATGGAAAACCAATAAAAGGTGGATGTTACGAAAAAGAACTGCAAAAAGTCAGTTCTCCAAAGAAGAAAGATATGTCATTGGTTCGATGGAGGGGTTTCTCAAAAGTACATGACTCCTGGGTTAAGAATCAAAATCTTAAAAGATTGTAATACAATGATTGTAAAATTATGATACTAAATAAAAGATTTTTAATCATATATGATGGGTTAATTTATTTAATGAGTCTGTATATAGGTAACAGATGTAGTGTATTTTCTGCAATCAATCTGCTTGTTAATTGTATTATCGTTTCATTGGATTAACGTTTGAGCGATAATCCCATATGATTAAATCATTTTAATTATACATTTCTTTTTTTATTTCTTAACTTAGATTTTCTTTCTAAAAAGAATTCTATGCAGGGAGGGTATAAAGTTTTCCATAACTGCTGCCTATTACAAAGGAAAGGGAATATTGATTCTGCGTTAACGATCGGATAGAATGTTTTAGAGAGAGGATACAAGAACGAATGAACTATGACTAAATATAGGTTGACATTCCAAACAGCAATTTCATTTTACTGCATATTCACTATTACTGGAAGATATATAAAAGTATTAGTTTTTTCAATTATTTTATATTCTGGAGCCACAGCACATGTGAATTCATGTATTGTATTTGTCGGTTTTCCATTCAAATATGAACTGCCTACAATATTAACATTTATATGATATGCATTTATCGATAATATAATACCCTGTATGATGATTTGTGTAATTGGTTAGCTGGAGATACTCTCCATATGTAACCTAACATACTTGCAATTGAATTGTCTTACGAGAAATCGATATCGACGTTACTATACATTCATTTCTTTTATAGCATTAGATTCGGTAAAAATTACAATGAAATAAATTAAATTAACAATGTGAAAATTTTCATCAAATATTTTATAAAAGTTTTTTCACTTTATGTGGGATTTGGTGTAAGAGGTGTAGAAAAGTAATAATTCATCGCATTAGTGAAAGTTAATTGGAAAGTATAAATTTCTATTTTTATATATATACTACTATTATTTTTTTAAATCTAGTTATTAATGTTAAAGGAATAATTTTTTATCAGAATTTCTTAGATATTTATTTGATGGAGATAATCGTTCAAACACTTGAGATTCTAAATGCGAGAATTCTTTCAAACATCCCCTGCGCACAAAGGTTTGAAGGCTGTTGACCAGCTCCAAGTATGGCCAGTCAGGGGAAGGGGCGGGTAGAGGAATAACTATTTCTCTCACAAAAATAGACAGGACAGATATTCGGGAGAATCCACAATTTATGCGTAAAGCATAGTTTTGCAAACAGGTCACTGCTTTGGGAGTGTCCAACTTGGTGTCTTGAGGGGTATCTGGCAGTTGGAGAGTCCCTGAAGTTGTAGGACAAGAGTCGCATTTTGGGCTGATGGAGAAGGGAGGTGATTGGGTGTCCGTGGTCTTGGATCGACAGCTAGGGTGTGTAACCTTGGACAGAGCATCCCTCTGAAAACGAACTCTGCATTGGAGGGTAGGGGGTTAGATCGCCGAAAACGTGCTCTGGGGTGTTGTTCCGTGACCTTGGATTGAAACAGTCTTTTCACAAAAAGTCATCTTCTGGACAAGGGGTGGGAGAGGGGGTGCTGTCAGGATCGACGCGGACAGTTCTATCTGTTAGCTGCAATGTTAGTTTCATGAGAACCTTCACCTTGCATAAATGCACCCTCAACTCTCTCGACTTCCCCAGGCAGCTGCCGGGGTCCGTGCCATGACCAAGGGGTAGGCAGCTAGCGGGCTTTGTGACGCGACAGTGAAATTCACCGGGCGCGGCAGACAAAGGGCTTTGGAGAGTGTATGCATATCATAAGCCTGAGTGCTAGCCGCGATTCTCATTTTAATATAAAAAAATGTATAACTTTTTTTTTTTATTTTTTTTAATTTATCGGGAAAAAATAATTGTAGTATGTTCAACCTATATAGTGTGTTTATTGTGTAAACACCATTTCTGAGTTCGGTCAACAAAACTTCGTAGCATTTTCTACTATCGTTTCGCTAACTAGTACCGTGAATTTCACAGACTTAACAGAATATATTTGTACTACGTCCGTTATTTTTTTTAAATATATAATAAGTGTTTGTAAAGTGTTGCGGGATTAAGTCATCCGCGTGTTGCAAGTCAATTATTCTTACAATAGTGAAACTTTTGTTGTCTGTTGTAGGGCGAATACAGAGTTTTTCTTGTAAATTTAAACTCAGTTGCCCATCGGCCATGCTCCATGTATATACCAGCGTATAAGCTGGCGCATGACATACAATACACTCATCCATTGACTGACCGAGGTGGACGGATGTGTTTTGGGAGAGGTGCGATTTCATTTCGTATTTTTCAATTCGTTGTTAATTCAACTAGTAAAATTTATGTATTAGTACGTGCTTCGTAAACATAATTAACTTCCATTTGTCACATAAATCATATTCACATCTATTTCCGAGTAGCAGTAACCTTATTCGCTTGTCAGCCTCCGACCGTGCTCCACGTATACATAGTCAGGCTCCAGATGTAAGCTCGCTTCATTGATTCGCCAGCCTCCGAGGCCGACGGATGTGTATTGGGGAAGCCCCTTGTGCGATTTCATCATGTGTTTAGTCATTTTCATGTAGTTGTGTTCGTTAGCGGTTTTGTATTTTTATAAAAATCTCCAAGTTTTTCCCCTTAGTCTATAATAAAATGCCAGTGCTGCAGCGACCTCCTGACAAAATGGACGTATATTAAGCTTTTTTTTTTTGTGTATTAATAAATAAATTTATTTTAACATGTGGATTCCGTTTCATGAGTTCCTCACCATTCTCACAGGCAGAGACGGACATTTTTTAAATATTGTCAGTTATGTGCGACAGGCGTCAAGTAGTGTTACATATATCTTGCATTTAGGAAGGCTGTCGTTTAATTTATAGGGAGATTTTTTTGATTTGTTATAGCTCGCTAATTAATTCATTTTATACTGGAGACTCAGATAATCGTGATCGTTTACCACTTGTTATTCCTGTAGTTGTGTTCGTTCATTATACTTCTCTCGTGTAAATTATATTTCTAACACACGGCTCGGGGTGGTAAAATCACTTGTAGAGGTATTCATCTCTTTATGTTTAATTAATTTTCATAACTTAATAATATCATACTGGAGATTCGCGTAATTTTGATCGTTTGAAATTTGTAATTCGATGTGAGTAATTTATTCATAGGTAGAACTCGTTCAGACACTCTGAAATTATTTTTTCTCTCGTGCAACACTGTTGTTTAGATTCCATGTAATCGTCACAGCGCTCCTTTTGAAGGTTTTAAACTGCATATCATGTGGTGAAGAGAGTATACTCATATAATACTATTCGTTTTAACTATCCTAACTGTACCAATCAAACCCAACACTTAAAGTATGAGCATACAACTTCAAACTACACTATTTCGCAGCGCAACTATAAGGAATATCTTTTCCTCCTTTGATTGGTATTTGGGGTGGTAGCTCAGTAGGCAAGGCTATGGTTTAGAGTCGAAGAGAGTGCGAGTTCAATCCCAGCCACCTGACAAACTATTTCTATTTTTTTTTATTACTGCAAATTGTACAATATAAATAGCTAATTAACGTAAATATGTTTATTTCACGTAATTATTGCGTACATTCAATAAAATCAATATTTAATTCGCAACTGCAGTGAGCTGTCACGTATTCAATCAGTAACTGTTTCACGTCACTAATTCAATCAGTGAAACTTTTTCACTGAAACAATCACTGGTTTTCCACTGATTCTAAGTGGAGCCATTTTCACTGATTAGAGTAGTTGAATGTCATTGCGAATCAGTGGTTTTCCACTGATTCGAACTTAGAGCGTACTTGCGATAACTTGCGACAACCTGCGACTACTTGCGACAACCTGTGACTACCCGTGACTACCTGCAACTACTTGCGACAACCTGCGACTACCCGTGACTACCTGCGACTACTTCCGACAACCTGTGACTACCCGTGACTACCCGTGACTACCTGCAACTACTTGCGACAACCTGCGACTACCCGTGACTACCTGCGACTACTTGCGACAACCTGCGACTGCCCGTGACTACCTGCGATTACTTGCGACAACCTGCGACTACCCGTGACTACCTGCGACTTCTTGCGATCACTTGCGTATTCTTTTTATTTTAAGATACATAATTTCTTCTAAAATTGTTTCAATTTATCTCCGACTTGGTTTACAAAGTTTGGAATTTCTGAAGGATTTTTTTTTTAAATTAAACATAGCTTAGGTCCATGTAGAAGAATATAGCTTTCTAACAGTGGAAGAATTATAAGAATCGACCCTGTAGTTTCCGAGATCACCCGAGACATAGCTATAAATAAACAAACAAACTCACATCAACTATTTGTAATATTAGTATAGATTTCTTCACTAGTGTCATTCATCTTGTTTGTAATTGGCTTATTGATGTATGCATTTTCGTCAGAAGGATAAGTGAGGGGATTTGGTAAGCCTCAGGTTAAGCGGCCAACTTATACAAAAATACACATAAATGCGTCACATTCGTATATGACGTGTCCGGGAATCGCCGAAACATTTTTGAACAGAATCCACATTAACCAACTTGACTACCTCCAATGATATCCAGGGATACGAAATATTCAGGAAAAATATGTGAAGGCTACCTGTGTTAAAAACACGTTATCTCAAATCCATTTTAGCGATTAGATGATCTTATCTTCATTTTAACACGTCCTTAGTTTTTACTTTTGTAAAAGACCGACACTTAGTATAGGAGTAAATTATTCGTGATTGGAGAAGTTAAATAACAAAATATCACACATAACTGTAACCACAGGGAAGCTAATGATGTGTACGTAAAAAACTGAAGCTCAGCCTGCGCGTATATTAATTTGTATAGAAATCTAGCGCCCTTGGTGGTAATCGATTTGTCAAACAACGTTAATATTTTAACATATATTTAATTTATCGTTCTAACACCACTTTATTTGTTGCCCTTATTTTACATGTAAGTGTGAATTTGGCTCTAATTAGATCCACTAATATTTCGCCGACTGAGTTGGCAGCAAGCTAGGCTGGGCATTTCCCTATGCACTCGAGACGCTATCGTATGCTTATTGGTTGTTGTGATCAAGTGAGGCCTCTGTACAGGACTGTTAAACACTCATTCACACCACTGTTTCCTGCTTATTACTGGCTCACTGTTAAACGGGGCGTGTCTAAAGAACTGTCGTCCAACCACAACAGTAGGAGAAAATAACACGTGTTTGGAGTCTACCTCGCCTCCAAATGAGTTCGCAAACTACTCGTGGTTCTAGCTATAATTAACGTACATAAATAATGGCAAACCAGCTGCAGTACTAAATGTTGTTTGTGTATACCAAATAAATAAAATTTATAGCTATTATGAATAGGGCGAAGCAAAAACTTTTACTTCGCTACAAGTAAAATAGTAAAATTTATAAATCATAGCAGTGTTGTCGAGCTGAGACAGAACATGTTCAAGCAGATAAGGTGAGCTGACAAGGACGTGACGTCGTCATGAATGTTGTGAGCGCGTGACATTTGGCGCCCACACTACAGTCATACAACAAAGCACGTGGTTGAAATCACAAGGATACCAACAATACACTTACACACTCAGGTAGTTGTCAAGAGCACTTCCAATTAAGAGATAGTGGCCTCTTATCTGTGTTGCCAATGGCATTGTTCTAAAATGTGATTTTTAGTTTACGAAGTTTGTCCTCCCACGTGGAGTTCGCCAACTGTGCCTCCTGTGATTTCCTATGTGACAGATCCAAATCAGCGTTGGAAACTACCCTCGTTCGAGGTCAAGCAGTTTTGAATACAACTAGTGTGCTCTGTGTCAGATAATATTTTTAGAGAAAGTTAAAAATCACGAAAAGCGAAAAGCTTGTGTGGTCATATATTGCTCAAAACATTATAGCCTCGTGTTACTTTTATTATATTCTAACAGAAGAGGTAAGTACACAGAAAAGAAAATTGTGTTCCACTTCCGCAAGTAATATCGGGGAGCTGATTGGTGAACGAGTCCGACCGTGACGTGGTCTTCAACCAATCGCAAGGCGAAACTTTTTCAATCCGTCTGTCCGTCAAATAATTACTTAACCATACGTTATAGTCCTTTATAGTTTTCGCCTTAATTTTAAACACATTTAATTCTGAGTTTCCCGTTTCCGATTTCAGAAATAGAGTTTTCTTAACTCCCGTACAGTACACGCATAGTGCTGCTATCTAGTATGTATTTCCACAAACAGGAACGACTAACGATGAATCGAACTCGCTCGAGGTGTGGCGTGTTGTCCTTGCGTTCCTTCGGCAGGGTAAGCAGTCGTTCTGTTTGCATCCTCCAGTCCTACATTTTTCCTTGGATAGTGGATGAAAGTGTTTGGGAATAAGGGAGTTCTCTTATAGTTCGTGATATACTCTCTAAATAATATTCAGTTTAATTATTGTTACATTAATTTCGTTTCCGTTTTATGACTAATGTTAGGTATTATAAAATGGTAGGTACATGTGGAAGGTAATCAAAGTTTGAAGTTGCGTTTGTTAGTAGAAATAGCTTACCCTGCAAAAAAACTCACCAAGCGCAAATGTTTACTCTGCCAGGCAGGAGATCAAAGAGGCCGACCCAGTAGTTACGGGTGTTCGGAGCGGCAAGGGAAGGACAGTGTAAACAGCTGCACACGCAGGGTAAGTTGTTCCCAAGCAACACTGCACACCCACGCAACACTGCACACCCCCGCAACACTGCACGCCCCTGCAACACTGCACAACCCCGCAACACTGCACATCCTGCAACACTACAAACCTTGCACACCCTACAACACTACACACCCCTGCAACACTACACACCCCTGCAACACTGCACACCCCCGCAACACTGCACATCCTGCAACACTACACACCCCGGCAACACTGCACACCCCCGCAACACTGCACACCCCCGCAACACTGCCACCCCTGCAACACTACACACCCCGAAACACTACACACCCCTGCAACACTGCATACCCCTGCAACACTGCACACCCCGAAACACTACACACCCCCGCAACACTGCACACCCCGCAACACTACACACCCCCGCAACACTACACACCCCCGCAACACTACACACCCCCGCAACACTGCACAACCCCGCCACACTGCACACCCCCGCAACACTGCACATCCTGCAACACTACACACCCCGGCAACACTGCACACCCCGCAACACTGCACACCCCGCAACACTGCACACCCCCGCAACACTGCACATCCCCCAACACTGCACACCCCCGCAACACTGCACATCCCCACAACACTGCACACATCCGCAACACTGCACACCCCAACAACACTGCACAGCCCCGCAACCCTGCACACCACGCAACACTGCACACCCCCACAACACTGCACACACCGCAACACTGCACACCCCACAACACTGCACACCCCCGCAACACTGCACACACCGCAACACTGCACACCCCCACAACACTGCACACCCCCGCAACACTGCAAAACCCCCGCAACACTGCACACCCTGCAACACTACACACCCCCACAACACTGCACACCCACGCAACACTGCACAACCCCGCAACACTGCACATCCTGCAACACTACACACCCCCGCAACACTGCACACCCACGCAACACTGCACACCCCCACAACACTGCACACACCGCAACACTGCACACCCCCACAACACTGCACACCCACGCAACACTGCACACCCCCACAACACTGCACACCCCGCAACACTGCACAACCCTTAAACACTGCACAACCCCGCAACACTGCAAACCCCCGCAACACTGCACACCCCACAACACTGCACACCCACGCAACACTACACACCCCCGCAACACTGCACACCCTGCAACACTACACACCCCCGCAACACTGCACATCCACGCAACACTACACACCCCCGCAACACTGCACATCCTGCAACACTACACACCCCCGCAACACTGCACAACCCCGCAACACTGCACAGAACCGCAACACTGCACAACCCCGCAACACTGCACATCCACGCAACCTGCACACCTCCTCAAAAGTACTTCGGACAATGGTAAGCGTCTCCACGACCATCAGATGTACTTCTCGAGAAAGCGGGTCCTGAGTATTTGGTCGTTTAGTGGGAAAGATCAGTCTGTGCAGAGATGGACATAGTCTAGGAGTGTTCATCCGTGTGGGGGAGGGGAGTGGACATTTAGTGCATTATTTGGAAATTCGCGTTTTCAAAAAAAAAATGGCTGATATCAGGTGGCGGGAATATGTACTAAACTCGTACATAAACAATTTGCAGTGTTTCTTGTGTAAAATCCAGTATATCGAGGCGGCATGAAATGAGGCACAACATTAAATACCTGCACTGAGAGAAAACCGAAAAAAATATTTGCTTGTATAGAACCAAACATATATTTTGTTTCTCATACCAAATATATTGTTGAGCGAACAAAATTTTAAAGGAAAAAGATTAATTTTGTTTGTCTAACAAAATATATGTTTGAATAAACAAAATCTCTGTGTTGGGCCAAAAAAAATTTCACTGCCAAGTAAATATTTTGTTGAATCAACGGTATATATTTGTTTGGCCACTCATTTAATTTGCATTCGTTCGAAAATACAGCTCGGAAGTTTATTTGTATAATTTGTGACAATTAGGATAGTAACTGTGTTTGTTAGTGCATCTATTGATGTTAATCGTATGAAAACATAAATATAATAGTGGAACAAGAAACTGACAAGTAAAACTGTAAAACTTGAAGTATTTGTTTACTCACGTTGCTCAATAATCGAGCTATATCTATTTAAAGATTTTCAATGTCGATAGTTGTCGCATTAGTTGAGAATACTGCGCTCTGGCGTAGGTGATCTAGGTTCGAAACTCGGCCCAAGCTGTTTAATGTACGTGTATCCAAACAAAGCTTTAGATGCACCAACGAAATCTTACAGTTTGGGGCAACCAAATGAGAACAACAAAATTATTTGGTTCCAACCACAAACTATTTCACTGCCCCTATACAAACAAATAATTTGGTTGCACCAAACAAATCTTGTTTGATTCAACAAAACCTTTTTCTCAGTGTGCGTTTTAACAGTCGGCATATATTTGTTGTCTTTGGGCTCGTGAGTTATCGAGTCAGTAAGACCGATCTGAAGCAGCATCAAGTTCAACTGTTATAAATAGTAAAGGGAAATGATTTATCTCATCATTAATCATATATGATTAGACTTAAGGAGTGAAATAGTTTTCCCTGGCAAGAATATAATGTTACTTACACGAGCCAGGAAAAATATTTTACGAGAGAAGAAATACCATGGCATCGCTCTCTCGTTGACTCACACCCAGATCCTTCTCCGTGAGCACAATGCATACGTACGAGTGCGTGAAGTGGAGATGACGTGTCGTCGTTTACGTGCAGAGGAATCACGATGCGTAGGGCACAAGTTGTCGTGACACGTGACCTATTTCACAAAAGTAAAAGACTTGTTGTATAAGATTTTCCGCCATAATAGTAACTCATATTATCAGGTGGTTATTTCATCAAGTAAAAAACTTGCAAAATGAATTTGGAAGTCATAGAATCGATTTTAGTAACTGGGACGAATCTGTTTCATAGAGAAATTGCAATACTTTTCAAATCACTGTTAAAACCATCACTTCTAAAATAAGTGTTTACATCACACTACAGCGCAACCTTTGAAATCAATGTTAGCAGTAAACTGGGTTATGAAATTTCCAAAACACGCAAGGAAGAAGATAAAATATAAAATGTGTGAACTTTTTAAGGAAAATGTATGAACTAAAATGTGAACTGTTTGAGAAGATTAGCGCTACAAATACAAAACAAACGCGTCGAAGAGCATGGAATGAAGTTCATGATTATGCTCTATCGATGATTGTACTTGGTTCTAGCATCAATTTCTTAGCTCTCTTAACGCATGTTGCTCATCTGCACTAATATCACTTGTACGAACCATTATCTTTCTCACATTTAGTAAAGAACACAAAACGTTTTTATAAATAACAAAACCTACAATACTTATCAACATTTTAACATGCTCTTTTAACTTGTGAAAATAGTAATCGTATTAACAGAATATATTGTAAGGTAAGGGAATTGTTGAAAAAATATTTCTGTTTTACTTATATTATAAACTTATAAAAGGATACTTGATACTGCTAATTAGTATTAAGAGTTTCTGTATTTATGAAACAATACACTTATAAAGTATACTTATATTAGGAGTGGGAAACTTATAAAAACAGTTTGCTAATTGTTATGAAACAAAATGATTTTCTTTCTTTATGAAACACAAATTTTGGAACTTCTTGTTTTTTTTTTTTCCTAGTAGAACCTCTTAACATATTCTCCCGAGTATACTCGTTGACGCATGACATGTTCCTAATTAAGTAATGTGATGGACGGTGCTGTACAAGTAACAAGCTGGCACCAATAAATACCGCGTTTTCTGTGTGTTTAAAGCTACTGACTATTCGTAGCACACAGAATATTTATTATTGGTTGCTGGAGGCGTCATTGACCAGTGTAAGTTCTTTCCATTGGTTCCACCGTGTGAATTATTACAAGGAATTCTTCGTTAATACTTGTCAGACCAAAAATCTCCTCTTTTGCAACACCTGTAACGAAAAAGTAATGCACAAGTTAAGGGTCTAATAGCTTACAACAGCAGTCATTTAATGAACTAGGCCCCAGGGCCACCTACGTCTCACGTGCGCTGGGACATACTGTCGCGGAGTCACGCAGGATGCTGGCGGCGAGCGAGTTCTTTGATGTGGCGCCAAGCCGCGGCGCTCCGGCCGTACTGCAGCGCTAATAGTCGACAACGAGGCGGCGAGTGCCCTGCCGGCCTGCTTCCTGGCCTAGCGCAGCACGCTCACGCACTCTGCCTCGTGGCTCGCGTGTCTTCCAGCGGCGCTTAGCTCGAGTAGCCACCCGGCCTTGGTGCACACGACTCTTCCAAGAGCCTGCACAACTTGTCCCACAAACTGCTCTGCAGACTGCGCACTTCTAGTTTCGCTGTCCTCTATCTACGTTCACGGACCGTTTGCACTTCACACAGCAGATAATATCGGCCAATGAGGGCAACTTCCTCGCGTGCCGTTGACGTCGTCCGCTGTTGAAACAAATGTCCTCAGTCTTATAAACATCTATTGCCAATAACTAAAGACGTGCAAAATTCGCACATGTATATGTAATGTAAAAATTAATGGTAGAATAACTTGACAAGTGTAAGGTAATATTCTCAAACTTGTGTAGGAAACATAGATTTCCTTACATGAAAGGTAAAATTACCGCACTCTGGAATAAAATTCACGTATATGGTAGTAAAAAAATCCCATATATAAATGGGAAAATTAGCTTAAGACATGTGGATCTCCTGGTCGATTTGTAACTATTTGATAATTGTATAATATATATTTTCTACCTTAAAACTGATTTTTTTATGGCCTTGTCATATAAGCTGTCCAACAAGTAATGTATAATTACCTCACTCTGGAGTAAAATTCACGTACATAGCGGTGGAGAATCCCATGCATGGATGAGAAAATTACCTTACGACGCGTGCACCTATTCAGTATTGTCTCAACAGCTAAGTGGGAGGACGGGTGGAAATAACAAACACTAATATTCACTAGCGTAGTCACGTTGTCGTCGTGGTGTAATGAACAGCGCATCGGCCTATTGTGCTAGAGGTCCTTGGTTCACTCCCACCCACCAGTAAGATTCGAGAATTTTAGAATTGAGGTTTCAGTTACTCTTCGTCAGAGGTTATAGGTAATAAAATAAATTAAATGCTAGTACTCTGTGTAGCTTTAAATGTAAAACTATTACACAATAAAGTAAATATTACCTTACTTGTATAGGACTTACCCCACTTCTGTCAAGTACTTTTTCTGTACGTTTAGGCAATAGTACCTTACTTTTATGTAAATTTACTCCACATTTGACAGGTAATTTTACTTTACATCTAGACGTAAATAACTTCCCTTCCATGTAAGGGAATTTTACCTCAAATTTTTTTACAGTGTACTTGAGCGAAATTCGTGATTACGTTGGTAACGGCCACTTATAGATCGTCATTTGTCTGTGCGACCGCTTTACTAGAGATTTAATGCTCAAACGTTAAGCTCAAAGTGTCCTTCGAACGAGCCACACAAATTGCCTGCCGATGGCAATACTTTTGTTCAGGATCACGTATCTTTGTCCACATGGCCTCCCAGGTCTCCTGATCTGATACCATGTGACTTCTTTTTTTGGGGTACGTCAAGGACCTTATCTGGACCCCACCCCTTACACTGGCAGAGCTAAGGGAACGCATTAGTGCTGTTGTGATATCCACTGATTGCGAAATGCTACAGAAGGAATGGTTACGTCAAGGACCTTATCTGGACCCCACCACTTACACTGGCAGAGCTAAGGAAACGCATTAGTGCTGTTGTGATATCCACTGATTGCGAAATGCTACAGAAGGAATGGTTACGTCAAGGACCTTATCTGGACCCCACCACTTACACTGGCAGAGCTAAGGAAACGCATTAGTGCTGTTGTGATATCCACTGATTGCGAAATGCTACAGAAGGAATGGTTACGTCAAGGACCTTATCTGGACCCCACCACTTACACTGGCAGAGCTAAGGAAACGCATTAGTGCTGTTGTGATATCCACTGATTGCGAAATGCTACAGAAGAAATGGGTACGTCAAGGACCTTATCTGGACCCCACCACTTACACTGGCAGAGCTAAGGGAACGCATTAGTGCTGTTGTGATATCCACTGATTGCGAAATGCTACAGAAGGAATGGTTACGTCAAGGACCTTATCTGGACCCCACCACTTACACTGGCAGAGCTAAGGAAACGCATTAGTGCTGTTGTGATATCCACTGATTGCGAAATGCTACAGAAGGAATGGGTACGTCAAGGACCTTATCTGGACCCCACCACTTACACTGGCAGAGCTAAGGAAACGCATTAGTGCTGTTGTGATATCCACTGATTGCGAAATGCTACAGAAGGAATGGTTACGTCAAGGACCTTATCTGGACCCCACCACTTACACTGGCAGAGCTAAGGGAACGCATTAGTGCTGTTGTGATATCCACTGATTGCGAAATGCTACAGAAGGAATGGTTACGTCAAGGACCTTATCTGGACCCCACCACTTACACTGGCAGAGCTAAGGGAACGCATTAGTGCTGTTGTGATATCCACTGATTGCGAAATGCTACAGAAGGAATGGGTACGTCAAGGTCCTTATCTGGACCCCACCACTTACACTGGCAGAGCTAAGGGAACGCATTAGTGCTGTTGTGATATCCACTGATTTCGAAATGCTACAGAAGGAATGGGTACGTCAAGGACCTTATCTGGACCCCACCACTTACACTGGCAGAGGTAAGGGAACGCATTAGTGCTGTTGTGATATCCACTGATTGCGAAATGCTACAGAAGGAATGGGTACGTCAAGGACCTTATCTGGACCCCACCACTTACACTGGCAGAGCTAAGGGAACGCATTAGTGCTGTTGTGATATCCACTGATTGCGAAATGCTACAGAAGGAATGGTTACGTCAAGGACCTTATCTGGACCCCACCACTTACACTGGCAGAGCTAAGGGAACGCATTAGTGCTGTTGTGATATCCACTGATTGCGAAATGCTACAGAAGGAATGGTTACGTCAAGGACCTTATCTGGACCCCACCACTTACACTGGCAGAGCTAAGGGAACGCATTAGTGCTGTTGTGATATCCACTGATTGCGAAATGCTACAGAAGGAATGGGTACAACCAGACGCTCGCTTGGACGTTCGCAGTGTGAACAAAGAGCACACGTAGAACACGTGTAGATTGTGAGAAAAACTTGGTGAAGTTGGTGAAGTTACACTTCTTTTCATGCAACATTTGGTGTAATTATATTGAAGATACAGCACTTTGGAACCCGATGAATTATTTATAGCAGCCCGGTAGTTTTGTGTACAGAAATGTCAGTATAGCATCGTAGCACAAGTAACCATGAGTCTGACAACTTTGCTGCAAAACGGTCAGATATTAGATTACACAATCGTATTCTACGTACTTTTATCTTTACAAACACGTAGCTCAACTTTCATGTCTAACATTTTTGTAGAAAGCTGCGAATAACAAGTGAAATGTGACACTGTGGGGTACGTTGTCACAAAAAACGCGGGGGTTAGTTGTCACTGTGTCAACATGCCCCGTATACCTCGGAGAAAATTTTTATCCTCAGTTGTGTGGAAAATAAATACTTTCTGTCTTTGAAATATGCAAGTTTCGAATGAGATAGCCTAATTATGGGCAAAAATGTAAACTTAGGACCTCATAAAAAGACGTACTCCGAACCATCTATTTCTGTCTTGGTGCTCATATACTTAAATGAAGCTCATTATTTCACTACAAAATTCATCTTTTTTTCCTCTAAAAGGAAAAAAAAAAATATGTACCGGGGTAATGTACTTCAGTATATTTTTATTGTTTAGGCGAACTACGAAAATAGATGTAAACGGTGGCGTATTTATTTAAATAGCACGAGCTACCGAATGCTGTGTCAGCAACAATGCCCAAAGCAAGGTATCACGTAGACTAGGTTTGCTGATGTTTGTATCAGTAGGGTGAGCTTGCATTCATAATGACAATATAAGGTATACAGGCCCACTTAACCTAATAGTTCTGCTCATCATTTAATAGGAGAATATTGTAATTATAAATTTTATTTTATAAAAAATAATATATACATAACCAAGCAACGCATTTTGCTCTACAGATGGCGAGGACATAAAAATGGAAAAAAGGGCAGAAAAACACCATCTCCTGATTTATTACTAGGAGCTGCAAAAGCTGCCCTTTTAATGCAAACATTTTTTCTGCGGCATACTTTCTGCCAAGCTATGTGACAGACAGACCAGATCCTTCTTCATTAGTTCTTGCATTACAAAAAGACAGTTCTGATTTGCATCCTTCTAGCGATGCCCCTGCAAGTCCACAGCAGGATTTAAGCACAAAACTTTCTACTTCCCATGTTTAACCACAAGATATCAGACCGTTTCCCAAGGCCCCCGAAAGAAAATAGATCGCCCCCAAGGGGAAAACAAGAAAATCGGCTATCCTGACAGACACGCCAGTAAAAGATCCATTAGCGGCAGAGAAAGGGAAAAGAAAAATTTCGCATTTAGATCTCGGTAAAAATAATAAGTCTTTAAAATCCGAAGAAAAGGCCTGAAAGCTCTACTCAGCCTTATGCATAATCTGAAGTTGAAAACACATTGTGTTTAGTGCGTGAAGAGCCGTTTGGACTGAGTGTTCCAGGAGAAGAATGGGTGAGGTGAGTTCAGTGTCAATCGTGGTCTCATGAAAAGTGCACACAGAAAAGTGGATCACAGGTGTATTATTTTGTTTGCCAGAACTCTGACTCTGATTCTTCAGACTAAACTATAGTTTAAGATTTATGTGTTTAATTATAAAAGTTTAATCGATATTTGTTTAGTGTCTGCAGAACAGTTTAGAGTAGCCTCCATGTCACAAGATTAATTAACAAGTTGTATCTATGCTAGCTATGTCCACCTTAAATTCCTACGGAATCCTTGTAACGTCTGGTTATCTAACACGTGCTATTTGCATTTCAACACATTTTAAGTTAGCATGCAAATTTAAACTACTAGTACACGAATGTTTATTTTGTAAACAAATATTATGAATGTCATAGGTTTCACATGTAATATTGTTATATCATCATTTTATTTTCTTACCTCTAAGTAGCAGCTGAAATGTTAATTTTCCATATGTGAATTGTTGTAATTCTATTTTATTTTATCAGGTTTCAAGTAACTTGTTTATTGCGTGCAAGTTGGCAACATTTAGGTGCTCCCTTTTGAATCGTCGTGGTATTGGAAAGCACCATGGGTTAAGCCCTGTGTGCTCTGTATTAATTTGAATATTTAACCGCTGCCGATAATGGATGGTGACAGAATCTTTCACACTCCATCTTGAATTAAGTGGGTCACAATGGCAGCAGGCCAGTGAGGCATTAAATGTTTTAAGGTTAATTACACCCAAAAAATGTATATTAAAATTTGAGTTAAGTGCCAACGGTACACGGAACTACCGTCAGAACAGGTCTACATATAAAATAAGTGTGAGAAACTCTACATTTATATAAGGTATGATCCCACCTTAATGTACAGTGACCGTTACACGTACTTGAGAGTTTTTAATAAACTTTTGAAATGAGCAGTATCATTCACCGACACTTTTCAGTGGTCACAAAGTAGCTGGGATTTAAATAAGTATCTGATTGCTCTATCAACATAAACTGTGCTAGCCAGGAACATTTTTAATATGTAATTATACAGGCACGTAATTTATTGTAACGGCAAAGTGTGAGAACATTAGTGACTTTTATTTTGAACTGAATTAAATCTACTCTGCAAAACTCTAAGTCTGTGCAACATTCAAGATGTCTAGATAATATTTATTAATTTTTACTTTCCAATACTCTATTCACTTAATTGGCATTTGTAGCAGGCATAATGAGAGATATCTTTATACGCCTAGTCCAGCTGCTGCTTGCATATCCCTTGCATTTTAACACTACCCACGAACTAAACTTTCAGGCAATTTATTTCTATGATATTTTTCCACATTAAATTATTGCTTAAACGTTATAAGTTTTTCATTGCTTTAAATAAATATATAGTTGGTTCCTATGTCTTCCCTTGTGTCGTTAGTGTTGTACAGAAGCTGTTTGTGAGCAGAGCTATCCAGGTAATAGAAATTCTGTTGGTGTGGAATTCCAGCAACTTCGACGATGTGGTTTGCGGCATGCAAATTAACTGCCAGTTGGCTAATGTTTGATGCTAATTTTATTGCTATGGATTTATCCCAGGTCGTTGCACTTTAATTATGCAGTTCTGCCTGTATACATTACATTTGACTAGGAAACCAAAGCAGGCTTCACCCGTTTTCTTACAGGGGCTAATACTCATACGGGGGGTATACGTATACTATATCTCTCTCCAAGATTTCCCCCACACAGTATTCCTTACAGCCTTAATTGCTTTTTTTTTTCACAAGGTTTTCCTTCCTATATAGTTTCATAAGGTTTTCCTTTCTATATAGTTTCTAAAATTCTGTATAACTTATGAATTGTGTAGCAATTAAGATGCTTTAGGTTATACTATGTATGTTTGTATGTTTTGTATGTGACAATTAACCCCATATTAAGTGACAACTTGCCCCGGCGATGGGGTAAGTTGTCACACTTGTCGACTTCCTTTTGAAAGCGAATAACTATATTTTAACACTGTGGTATTCAACTGTAAAAAAAAATATTATGTGACAGAAAAATGTATGTAATAAATTATAAAAAATAGAATCTGCGATAAAGTTGCACCATGTTAAAAGAAAAAAAATTAGAAGTGAATTTTGTGACAGCTAGCCCCGGTCTACCCTACATATCGTTGTATTTTTGCTTACTGGAATGATGAAACACTTGCAAGTGTTCTATGACGCGGCAATAACATTCAAATCTTCCGGAACAATGAAATATAACCAAATGCAAACGTTACCCGCTAAGGAAACTGCATTCTAACAACAAAGTCCAACATGTGCACTTGTGTATCAGGCATGTCAATATGGCTGTGTACGTTTCTCCCACGCGAAATCTACGTAATGCTTTATTCTCGAGTTATACACACATAGATAATGAAATGACGGCAGCGTGAGTCTGAAAATTTAGCATACTGTCATGCGGAAGGCAGGAAAATAAAGTAGGATAAAACTCTAGCTTATTTATTTTGAAATACTTACCACGAGTTACTAGATAAAGATTTTTAAAATATTTCTATAAAATGTTTTCACAATATTTAAAAATTGCTTAAAAAGAAGTAACTGTTGCAATTTTTTTTATTTGTGGCATTCTATGAATATTAGTCAAATAAGTTTAGCTTAACATGTCTTAAATTTGTATTCAAACATTAGCGTTCCGTCATCCTTGCCGAATTCTCTTTAAATATTGTATTTTATTTCCACGTCCGGCTATAACTGAAAGAGTGATTTATACAGTACATGCGATAACTAGGGATGAGCGAGATTCGCGTCATTTTTTTTTGACAGCAGACCAAACTGCAAGACGTAGTTTGACGTCTGTGATTGGCCGACAGCTGGTGTATCACGTCGCCCGACGACAATTTCAGCCAATAGTGAAGGCTGAACGGTTGCGCAGCCAATCTACAGTGCAGTGGTCGCACGTGATAATGACGCCGCCCCGTCTAGATACATGCTGTTCATGGTCAAATGAGCACTTTCGAAAGCCCTGCTCAAGATCTACCTGTATGCACGTTGCGATTTTATGTAAAATTAACATTGCCGTTTGCCTCATTACTTTATTCATGCTTCGGTCAAGTGAAACTGTGAAATTATTTGAAAAGTACATACTTTACAAATATGCTTGTTTTTACACACCGATGCATAAAAACACAGAAAGCGAAAGAAATAATTTCAGTTATCACAAATGGTAACCTAACACTTTTTATTTGTCGTTAAGAGATGGAACTTTTTCCATACATCGTTACCAACTTTACTGGGCGCATGTCACTGACTGCGCCCGTTCAAATGCATGCAGGTAGGGGCAGTGACTTTTTTCTAAAGTTATAATGTATACGAATAGTGAGAAAGTGCGAATGGTAAATTATTTAACCATACATCCATTGTACTGTTCCTACATTCGCTCACGAAACAGTCAAATGCGTAGAGAAGTCCCCAACCGTGTAGAGGAAAAACGCTCAACATTCCTATATTTGCAGTTTTGACATGTGGTATTATTTCCATACAATGTATAAGCTAAAAACTTCCATTAGAGTTTAGGAAATTTACCAGAAAAATTTTAACTCCATAGAGTAGGAAAATTACATTTAGTATAAAGTTCTGTGGGCATAGATATCAATCGTTGCTGAGACTGTATACTGTAGGTGTAATATGCATTCAACAAGTTAATAAACATACGGCGCTATTTTCCCCAAGCTCGAGCCGTGTTGTTGATTGTTCTTGATATTTAATACTGCTGCAAAAATTATTTTCTAAACAATAAAAAACTATAGTTCCTGGCAAAGCCCAATTCGATATATTTATTTGTGACAGAAAGGAGCGTGTGGTTATTTAGGTCAATAGAAAATTATGTATATTCTAAACATATCTTTGTTCTAGAAATTTGTAACGCAAAGATATCTTATATCACCCAGCTTGATTTACGTAGGAGACTTTATGTCATGAAAGTACGCTCTATATCTGACGTGTGTCATTGGAGCTCCACTCATCCATCCCAACCCTGCACCAACTAGAACCGATAGTTAACATATATAAGTCTGCACTTATATATATATAATTATTTTTACGGAATTGTTTATAATTTCACAAGTGTTTGTAACAGTGCAAGAAGTTTTATTGTACAACTACCGGTTTGTAAAACTACAAGAGCCGTGTTTGTAACAGAACTCAAGAAACGTCTGTACTATAATGACCCGTGTCCACGAACTGAAGAGAAATGGTGGACATTGGACGACTTAAAACTGTATATAGCGGTGTGTGCAAAAATGTAAAGTTGAATTGCGTACCAAAGGAAATGTATTGCAAGTTTGAATAACGTAGAACATTGAAACTAATGAAATAATTATAATAAAACGACGACAATTTTAAAAACACGTGACGCAATTTCTCAATGACTGAAAATGATAAGGTTTCATATCTGACAGAACTCGTAAAATTAAATTAATGCGTGCTTCTTAACCGAATAACTTCAATTATTTTGTAGGTATTTTCTGCTGTATTCAGTACAAAAATAGTTCTGAAGCTCGTAAGTGAATTTGGCCTTCTGGTTAAGGGCGTGCGATAATATGAGAAATAACGTGGGCTCTAATTATCATGCTGGCAGGATTTTTTTAAAAATGGTATTCTGAAATATTTTTTCCGAAACTGGGTAGTTAATTAATCAGCTTTGTTTTCCATGAGAAGAAAAAATAATTTTACCTGCAATTTTCAATTATGTATGTTTTAAACCAAGCACTTTTCATTTGTAATATTGCAAATATTCGTTTTGCAAATTTTTTAAGAAAACTCTTTGTAGTACTACAAAGGATCTTCTTGACAACTGCGTGGGTTTCCAAGAATTTTTCATTTAAAAGTAGAGACAAATTTTTACAGCGAGGTAGCTTCATCGGAAGTTCTCAGTTTGACCGGAGACTGTGATGTGACTGCGACGTCACTCAGTGTGCAAGTGACTTCTATTTGATCATTTTTCCGACTGTGATGGGTAGCATGGTGCCGTATTACAAAGAGGAACGTTAGGGTCGCTACAATCTCGCCGACCATGCAACGGACTTGGCTCCACACACCCGAGTGTAAAAGAGCACCAGAACGTATTACAAAGAGGAACGTTAGGGTCGCTACAATCTCGCCGACCATGCAACGGACTTGGCTCCACACACCCGAGTGTAAAAGAGCACCAGAACGAATTGTAAAGTGCCAACCACAGCAGCGGCGTTTATTCCATAGACGCAAGGTAAGCGATGCCTACCCTATACATATTGGAAATGTTTGAACCTTTATAGTTTTTGCCTTCACGTTAAATTTAAACACATTTAAATACGAGTTCCCCGTTTCCGATTCTAGGAAGGGAGTTTTCGTAACTCCCGTACTGTATACGCATAGTGCTGCTATCTAGTATTCATTTACACAAACGGGAGCGACTAGCGATGAATCGAACTCGCAAGCGAATTACCCTGCCGGGTTTCTTCGGCAGGTTAAGCAGTCTTTCTGTTTGGGTCCTCCAGTCCTACATGTTTCCTTGGAAAGTGGATGAAAGTGTTCGGGAGAACGGGAATTTTCTTATAATTTAATATATGCTCTTTAGATAATATTCAGTTTAATTATTATAAAATTAATTTCGTTTCCGTTTTTATAACAAATGTTAGGTAATATAAAACGGCAAATACATGTGGAGGGTAAGCGAAGTTGGAAGTTGCGTGTGTTAGTAGAAATTTAAAATGGAACCACAGCCCGACGCTAGCAAATGTTATCTAAAACACTCAAATATGTGGGGCTATTATATTGCTGATCCTGTAAAAAAAACTCACTACACGCCACTGAACCACAGGCAGCTAGCAGGAAGGCAGACGAATCTGCAGTCACTCCTTCCCACCTGCCGTAACATCGTCGTCCAATTGTTTCCATTCCCGGGGAGAAGTGGCCCGACTTTGGCGGAGCTCCCAAGACAGAAGTTACAGTGCCGCTTTTATAGTGAAGCAGTATCATGTTCTTAGAACAAGAGGCACGAACACCAAAAATAAATAAATGGGCTGATGAACCTTGCAGAGAAAGTGCTCGGTATGACTACTATGTATATTTAATCGAATGGTTTCAGTCGTGACTAAGTTTGATTGATTTTGATGTGTGAATATTATAAGGAAACGCATTTTGCTATCGACTACGTATGAATACACGCATTTACAATGAACAGATAACGCCTGCTTCTTAATATCATTAATGACGTGAAGTATCTTAAGATATGCCTTACTTAAAGATAATAGTCGAGATATACAAATGTGTTGGATACTTTGTGCCTGTTCCAAAGTGTTATCAGATTTTAGCGAGTGTGCTAAGTTAACATTATTTTCTTTCACAGGTTAATCACTATTTAAGCACTTTGATTACTGGTGTTTTCTGCTGCCTAACACGTCGCAGATAAATCACAGAAGTTGATTACTTTGGTATCAGGATATGAACACTCCTTCAACATACAGACGATAGCCAACTGCCAGATGAAAGGAATGTATTTACACAATACAGTCCATTGGGAGCTTGCAACTATGACGTCATTGACTACTGCCGTTGATATGACGATATGTCTTGTGTAACCACTTTAAACCAGGTTGGTCAAACTACCTTATAACTGTTAATATCTCCTCTAGAGACCTTTACGTTGTCAGTCACAGATAAATTTGCTATTTAAGGCTTAGTAAAATACAATCAATTTGTTCGCATCTGCACTGCTATAAGTATGACATTCTGCCATACATCAATACTCAGCATATCTATTGGTGCATAAGGCAGGAGACTACGTGATATGAATAAAACCAATCATATAATTTAGCTCACGATTTATGGAGTTTAAACTATGTTTCGTATGAATAAAAGTCGGAAGTATAAACTCAGAGTTGAGAATATTCTCAAGGAGTGGGAGAAATGCTCAACCAGTTAGTTTATACTTCAAATATACATGAATAAGGGAAAGCTTAAACTCAGGTTGTTGAGTTTGTACTCCCTGTTTCTTTAGTGTGGTATTGAGCAGGCTCAGATGTAGTTACAAGTTGTTTGCAATGGCATAATTTATGAATTTGCATGGTTTAAGGCAGATGAAAGTATTTGATGTGCGAAGAAGTGCTACAGAAAGAAACAGTAAAATACTATACAGGTTTCACCCTGAGAATGTATCATGGTTAGCCAACTATTTTCTTGGTGATTATGCTGAGACAAGAGGTAAAGCACTATCAAACGAAGAGAAAATGAGGGCATTCCTTCGTTATGTTAGTGACCCAGGCTTCCAGTCCGGTGTTGGTAAAGACATAATCATTAATCAGACATTTGTGTCCAAAACTATAGGTTATGTTACGAGCAAAATAACAGAAATGTCTAATGTATAGATTACATTTCCAATTACTCAGCAAGAACTAGAGGATGTATAGGCTGCATGGCAAGATAAGTACACGTTTATATGTACTATAGCATCACTAGATTGTACACACATTCCTATACACAAGCCTCATGTTCATGGAGAAGAATATATAAACATGATAGGTGTGGCTACCTTGAATGTGCAAGCTACTTGCAATAGTAAAGAATTATTTACAAGTGTAGACTGGTCTTGGGCAAGATCAGTGCATGATTCAAGGATTTGGAGGAATTCTGCAACTTTCAGGGGGCATCTGGTGCATTAATATTAGGAGACCAAGGATATGGATTAGCACCATGGCTTATGACTCCATTCCGGAACCCAAATACAGCAGAATAACATTCTTACAATTTACACAAAAGGGAACGGTGTGTAATTGAAAGGTGTTTTGGTCAGATTAAACAAAGATTTCCAATTCTTCTACATAAAGTTAGACTAGCGTATGACAGAATACCATCTGTAGTTCTCATGTTTTGTTTTACATAATATTGCAAAATATTTACAAGATGAAGACTTTCCTTTTGAAAACCTTCAAATGAATGAACCAGGAGAGGACGTCTTATAAGAAGCCAATGTTCATGGGAGAGGTGTGACTCGAAGACTGGAAATTGCTCGAATAATCCATGAATTTATATGAACAGCGTATATGATTAATGCCATGTATTTTCTGTAAAACTGAAAAAATATGTGACTATTACTTTAATTCCAGTTTATTTTTATAGTCCCAGTTCTGTATCAGTATTGCACTGTACTTTAGTGCAAGAGTCATAAGACATGGCAGAGCAGGATATTAATTACTTAACCTATTACATTAATGTTAAAAAGAGTTTCTATAAACTTACAAGTTCTTCTGAATCATGTCATTATAGCAGGGCTGTGTAAATTCTTAATAAAGATAGTATTGTTAATACAATTTACATTATACATTTTTGAACGTTTATATATGGCGTACTTCAGATGTACAAGTGAGTCCTGTAAAAGAGGCCCCGTGGGACATGTGTGTAACGGAGCGAGGGAATGAGGAAATACAGTCCATGGTGCCTCTTTTAAAGGACTCATCCTGTATAACTACACAGTCAACAGAATTACAAACATGATTCAAACCTGACGGTAGGTGAATACCCACAAGTTCAGACAATTGGAGACTTTCCGTTTCTTTGGCAGAGCTGGTATGTTATGAGACACAGGAAAACCCACTTTTTACACAGATGTTGATTCCTTTGGCCTACTCCCTTCCTCACCACAGCCCACTGATACAGCTCTTTGTTTATAGTCCATTCACGCTTTCTTCAGCCTTTTGGAATCGAACCTTTGAAAAATCCCCCTAGGCGTTACATGTCAACCTGGTTTGTTCGATCACTTGTATTCCAAAATACATAACACTGTGATTAACTCTAAAGTACTGTATTTTAGAATAAATGGAACTTTTCTTAATATCTTCTATAACTTGTAATGTTTATTTCGTATTATATACGAATTAAAAACAGCGAGAGAATCGGTGTATTGGCAACGGCTAGTAAGAAATAGTTCTCAGTTCAAATATTGTTTCAACATAGTTTTTTGGTATGCTCTTTATAAATTAAATATTGCTATGAAAATATTTCAATATTTAGGTAGCTCCGATAGAAACATATTTCATTGTTACAGTTAAAAATAACAGCGCAAAATAACGTATGTAGGCCGTAGTGACGTGGTGTTTGTTTTTCGACCTACGAAACTGTTGGCTGGGCGGAGCTTATCGCTCTCTCTCTCTCTCTCTCTCTCTCTCTCTCTCTCTCTCTCTCTCTCTCTCTCTCTCTCTCTCTCTCTATCTCTCTCTCTCCCACCCTCTCTGTCGCGCTATCTCTCGGGAAACTTCCCGTCGTTAGTAAAGATCCAAATTATAAATTTTAAAAAATTGTAGCATATTTCGTACTTATTACAGCGAAATAATTATTTTTAAATTTGGAATTTACAACTGAAAAGAGATCTTTTTGTTTAACTGCCTTTGTTATTTAGATACGATGGCGTGACGCGCAACGCTTACAAATCCAGCAGGTTGGCAGAAGTGATGTGGAAGGGAGAATCTAGAACTTCACCTTCCCCGTGCTTGTCCCAATATGGCGGGCAATTATATCCAGTTTTTATATGGCTTTACGACTGACAGTAATGTGGCGACATGTCAATAAGAGGGCGTGTTTCCTAACGAAGCGTCAAGTTCATATTCGTGTTTTTTTTAACACCCTAGGCAAGTTATAATGTTTTGTGATAAATATGTGTTTCCATGGCAGAGTGAAATGTGTTGTGATCGTTGCGTATGAAAGGGCGTGGTGGCTGCGATGTAATCGTTACGCGTCGTTTCGTTGGACTGGTTGTCCCTTAGTTAAAATTTTTTTTCCAAACACATATTAATAAAAAGAGGTTAAATACTACTGTTATTTCCGTCATAGTCGTAACAAACACCATTGGGGCAAAATATTAATGTGTATTATGTGTAACGTGCTAGATCGTGTGTAACAAATAGTTATAAAGCTAACCTAAATATTGTTATACGACTAAATTGTGAACATTTTTAGGAAATGGTTTCTGCAATATGTCATAATTCTTCGAACAGCTGTAAACAGCAACCAACGAATTTGACAGTTATAATAGTAGAAGTCACATGGCAGTGTTTATGTTTACGTGTAGCGGAAGGCTACGTATTCAGTAACCAAAAGTAGAAATTAAGCAGAGCTTCAGAAAAGGCCGAAGTTATCGTGAATCAACTATATTCAGCCTATGCTGGCATCATTATATTGAGGTTAGTTCATGCTGTCAACAACTAAAATTCTTATGTATAAACTCAGGAGTTTATACTACGGAGTTTATACTAATTGTAATTCATATCACCCATAGTCTCCCATATGCGGCCCTTGCCATGCTCGGTAGCTGCTTCACGCCGTGCAGACCATCCAACAAACTTCCTATACATCTTCTCAGATATAGGACACTGTGACTGGACGTGGACAATCACGTGCTAGACAAGGCTTCGCCAATTTACAGAATAGAGGGCCGCGGTGGTGTAGTTGTCAAGCTACTCACCTCTCACAAGGCGAACCGGGTTTGATTCCCAGCGGGGTCGCTCCAGGAATTTACGCTTGTGGGAATCGTGCCAGGACGATGCCACTGGTCAGCGGGTTTTCTGGGGGATCTCCCGTTTCCCTAACCGTTGCGTTCCGGCGCTGCTCCATACTCAAGTCGCTTCACCCTCATCGCCTCTCAAGACCTCGATGTTAAGAGCCGCTCAAATGTTCCCCAAGCAAATTGCAGAAGTTGTAAAACCATGTATGCACTTGAAGATAATATGCTGCAACGTGATAATGCGAATTTGGTGTATCCTTACAAGAGTGCGAATCGACATTATCACGCTGGTCAAGCTAACGTGATACAGCTACCGCAGTAGTTCGAGCATGCAGTAGATAAGTGTACAGCGGTGGAAAAGCATAGCGGTTTGTTTTATGTGGTCCTATAATACATTCACTGTTGTTTCCAACATTTCTGAAGCCTGGCGAAAGTTCTCATTGCAGGATATTCCTCAGCATCACATAAACAAAGTCCAGAAAATTGCACCAAAGGACAGAGCTCCGCATGCGTGCGTACTCAGTGCGATAATATTTTGCACGGTGACTATTTCTTACTAGGAATTACCAACACGCCTATTGTGTACTGTTTCATTCATATTAATTATAAATGAAATAGAGACCTGCAAAATTAGTGTCATTATTTGGAATCAGGCGAGACTTCACAGTACTGTATATACTCGAGCTGGCATCGTTTCTCTAATGGGTGCTGCGTAGAGGTTAAGTCACGCCCTTTCTGACTGGACTGCGCCTGATTGGACTACTCACTGGTGAAGTGTTCATATATTGGTGCAGAGTTACCTAGGGCGTGTTAAATAAAGTATTGTCCAATAACAAACGTAATGCAAAGGTGCGTGTATTTGAAGTTCAACGTATCCGCAAATAATAACGCGAATTTTTCAGGTCTCTAACTATAATTTATAAATCAAATGTAAGTAAAAGTTCAATTCAACCACAACTAAGGCGCTTTTATATTAACATAAGTACAAAACGCTTGCGATAAGTGAAATATTTAGGAAACAAGCAAAAACGTCACACATGTAGTGATTTTTCACAAGTTTAATTCAGAAACTGTGATTAAGGGTAGCAGAACTACCTCACTAAAACAAGTTCAGATATTGAAGAGGTTGCATTACCTTCGAACGAGTTCCGATCGCAGTTGTTTCTCGTTCAAATTGGACAGTTTTCACAAGAAGTTTCGAACGACTTCTCTTCTCTGCTGCGCTCCTATTGGCTGCCTCGAAGTAAACGAGCAGTGTAATAAATATTGCTGAATGTGGCGGGAATTCCCGCACTTGTTGAATATATTTATGTTTAAGGTTGAATGTACTAATACCCCACCCATCATGTCATTACAATAAACGTGTAGGTTTCATAACAATTAAAAATATCAATAATGGCAAATGCTGGACGCTGTTATAATTAAATATCATACATTTTAATATAAATGTTTGTTGAGGTTAGAATTTCCATAGATTTCATTCTGGTTTGGGTGTGTGACCGCGAAAAGACGTTCTGTTTTGAAACTTGTTCAGATATGGCTACCGAATGTATCTAGCTGAATGTGTTTAACAGCACTCGTGTAACCACGGCCTAGGTTACCCACAGACTGGCTACACGAGCTCCTGCCTGTGTCTGATTGGCTGATGCGAGCAGCGCTGTGGACTGGCATGTGCGGCTGGCGGTACGAGAGACTGCTTCACCTCTGTCACAGAGTGCTTACAAATACAGAGGTGAAACAGGAGCCAGACTACAGCAGCAAACCCAGCCCACAGGGAACATTTCGTACACTCTAATTTTTTTTTACTTTTACAAGGAAAATCCTTGGAAACCCAGTTGCCAAGAAAATACTTTGTAAAACTACAAAGAGTATTCTTGTAAAATCTGCAAAACATTTCTTTGTAATATTACTAATGGCAGCCTTGTATTACAATTGATTTAATGAGAAATGTAAATTTTTTTTTTTTCCTTCTGAAAACAAATGGAATGAATTGGTAACAGAGAAAACTAAACTAAATATTCAAAATATAATTTAAAAGTAACTATACCTCGCCAGAACGAGGATTAGAACACACACCTCTTGACTTATAGCTCGCACCTTTATCCACAAGACCAACTAGACTTACGATATCAAAGCTTAGTTTTACTGTAAATATAGTACAAGTACATACAAAATAATATTTAAGTTATACGGTTAAGAAGAATAGCAACTACAATTATTATTATTTTTTTTTTTTAAGATTTCATTTGTTGAGTTAAAAGATTTGGACGCCTATTAACAACAAGGTACATATTAACAGTCGACTTAAGAGTAACATTTAGCTAGGAAACCATAATAAATAATGAATATTACGGTCACGTTTTATTGAACTTGTCGTTTTATTATAATTATTTGAGTTATTTTCAGTTTTTTACGTAATTAAAACTTGCAATACATTTCTTGTTTGCCCCCATAATTTTCGCACAAACAGCTTTATACGGTTCTGCGTTGTTGAGTGCCCGCCATTTTGCTGAAACTCGTGGATACGGCTCAAGGTAGTACAAATATTTCCTGAGGTCTGTTACAAACACAGACTTTGTAGTTTTACAAGGTAAATCTTTGTACTGTTACAAGCATTTGTAAAATTACAGATAATTTCTCAGCAGGTGTAGCCAGTCAGACACAGGAATCGTTCTCAGAGACCCGAGCACGTTGTTTCTTCTCTGTGTGTACTCAATGTACGCGGGACGTGAGTGATATTTATGCTACGTAGTGTACACAGCAAGGCGTCAGTTCCAGCCTTCCTTGTGATTAATATGCGTGGTGGCATATTCCACGCCTCTTTCACGTGAATGGCGAGTACGAATATGATCGAGGATGCAGAATACAGCTCACTGGTTGCAAGGCCGACATTCGAACACAAGTACATTCGCGTACCAAAAACAAAAGCGGTCTTCACAATGCTGCGATGCGTTGCGTTGCGATGCGACGGGATGCGTTTGACGCCGACCGATTGCATTTGTGGTTTCAAAATAATGCGACAGTTTGTCGGCGATGGGTGCTATGCTGTCAACCATTCTCGCAAAATAAATGTAATTTTTTTGGCGAGAATGTTGGACAGAAGACATACGAAATATTGGTCTGTTAAACGGAAACGAAAACTGAAAATTAAAGAAAGATTTTTAAAAACGAAGGCAATGCTACGACATAATAGTCCTACACAGAAAGTTTGCTATTTACCAAATGCGTATTTGTTTACAAAACACAACGCTATTTTCTTTAGTCGTCAGTGCTCAAAGTGAAAGACTATTTTTCTTCTTCTTCTTATCTGTCGCCGTCCGCCGCCGGCAACGAAGATGCGCGAGCTTCATGCAGCACCGTTGACGCTATTGGTCGGCGTCAGCAGGCTGTTTTATTCTGATTGGCTACAGCTCATCGCATTGCATCGCAACGCATCGCAGGGTTGTGAAAACCGCTTTACTTGATTGCAGCACTTTAACCCAAAAAATCCATCCGTTACCGAATAGGATAATCTTTTAAAATCCTTTCATGGATTGTTGTACATGCCCTTCTAGACGTGGAGAAGGGTACTCCCTTTGTCCTTTAGTGAAATTCTGTTAAACCGTCACAGAATATAGAACAAATGAATAGTGATTGGCCTTTCGCGCATATAAGGGGCGGTGTTTAGCATCCGAAGAGCACACGTTCAATGTGGATTAGAATCTGGTTTTGCAGCTAGACAGGCAGCGATGCGACGATACATTCCATCAAACAGGTGGCGGATAATGTCCTGATGCACATGCCACAATGCTTCTTGAGATCGCACACGTAGGTCAGACATAGTTTAGGCAGGTAGTTGACGGTGAGGCTAACGTCGCACCAACATAGCCCATACATTGTTCATTTGAGGACAAATCTGTAGACCTCTCTGTCTTAGGAATAGTGTCAACATCTTATAGAGGCTGTTGGGTGATGCTGTCTGTATGGAAATGAGCAGTGCCGTACCGCACGAGAGTGTTGGGCATGCGGTAGGCCTACAAAAGTGACAGCAAACGGTGTCACACAACCTCACTGGCATATCGCTATGCTGACTACGTGCTGCCAACAACCACGAGACAGACTCGGGACAAGTGGCGTTTATTCCATAGACGCCAGGTAAGCAATGCTTACCCTATACATATTGGAAATGTTTGACCCTTTATATTTTTCGCCTTAACTTTAAATTTAAACATATTTAAAACTGAGTTTCCTGTTTCCGATTTGAGAAACGGAGTTTTGCGTAACTCCCGTACAGTACACGCATTGTGCTGCTATCTAGTATTTATTTCCACAAACAGGAACGACTAGCGATGAATCGAACTCGCAAGCGAGTTACCCTGCCGCGTTCCTTCGGCAGGGCAAGCAGTCGTTCTGTTTGCGTCCTCCAGTCCTCATTTCCTTGGAAAGTGGTTGAACGTGTTCGGGAGAACGGGAATTTTCTTATAATTTAATATATGCTCTCTAGATAATATTCAGTTTAGTTATTATTAAATTAATTTCGTTTCCGTTTTTAAAACTAATGTTAGGTATTATAAAACGGCAAATACATGCCGAGGGTAAGCAAAGCTGTAAGTTGCGTGTGTTAGTAGAAATAGAAAATGGAACTACAGCCGGGCACTAGCAAATGCTATTTGAAACGCTCAAATATGTGGGGCTATTGTACTGCTTGTCCTGTACAAAAATTTACTACATGCCAATGTTCAGGAGCCATAACTGATGGTGGTATAACATGCCGTATCGCCTGGTGTACGGAACATACGACGTTCACTTTTGAAATCAACCTTAGAAAAAAATATCTCTGCTCCTGCCTGCATATATTGTAACGGCCACACTGAGTAACATACGCACAGTAAAGTTGATAAAGGCTGTTCGCGATTAAGTGAGCACTGTAGAAATTAACGGAATGTTACGTAACCGTTTGCGATAAATTAAAAATTATTTATTCTGTTTTTTTTTTTTTTTTTTTTTTTTTTCGAAGTGTAGAAATATGCAGATTTGTAAACTATTCACTTTCGTAATAATTTCAATGTTTCATTTGACCGAGGGAAAATTGTAGTAATGAGACCCATGTTATTGTTAATTTCACATAAGGCGGATGAATACGCAGCGTGTATATGAGTAGATATTTAGCAGGGCTTTCAAACGTGCTCACTTTACCGTGAACAGCCTATAACGATTGATGGAAAGTAGTTCCAATTCTTAACGTCGAATAAAAAAGCGTTAGGTGACCATATGTGAAAACATAAGTTATAATTTTTTGCTTATTGTTTTATTATGTATCGAAGAATAAAAATGAGCATGTATGTAAATTATTTACTTTTCCTATAATATCGCAGTTTCACTGGACAGACGCATGGATAAAGTGATGAGGCCCTTGACAGTGTTACTTTTTCATAAGGTGGAAGATTACGCAACGTGAGTAGTTAGAAAGTAGGCATTCTGGCTCACCTGACAACATGCTGTGGATTGGAGGTGCGAGAATTTCTCTTTTTCCCCTTTTCCCGGTCCGGAAAGTCCGATTTCGGGGTACAAAAACATCATTTTTTTCCCTACTTTTCCGCAGAATTTCTCTAATTTCCCTCCCTCCGCCGGCGGCCATCTTGGCAGCCGGTGTCAGAAAGTGCATTTTCTCAATTTAGCGCATTGTGGCTGAGGTTTGCATTATGTAGCGGAATGGGTCGGAAATTGAGAAATTCCTGCCAAATTGAGAAGTTATTCCCGGCGGCCATCTTGTTATCGTAGACGTATGTCTACCCAGGACAATTGGTGACCAGCTGAAAATATCGACCATTTTTGCAGCCAGCGCCTCGCTGGCGACGGCGGTTGGGCATCAAGGCGTCGCGAAAGATCGGATATCGTGTAACACTTGTGTGTGTGCGTAACACTTATAAGCATACGTGGCTATAATTTCCTATCTGTTTAAATTATAGTTGTCAAATTCATAACATAGGCATCCACGCCGACTAGGAGTAGGGTCGCAGAGTCAAGTATGCCGGAAGTTATCTTATAAGCATAGATGGCTAAAATTTCCGAACAATTCAAGTTACAGTTGACAAATTCATAACATAGGCATCCACCAAAACTAGGAGAAGGGCCATGGGGACAAATATGTCACATGTCAACCTATAAGCATAGGTGGCTCTAATTTCTAAACCATTTAAGTTATAGCTGTCAAATCCATATAATTGGCATACATCACGACTAGGAGAGGGGTCGCAGAAACTAGTATGCCATATCTCAGTGTACAAGCATAGTTGAGTGTAATTTCGGAACAGTTTCAGTTATATTTTGGAATTTCATAAGAGGTATCATCCTCTACTAGGACAAGGGTCGCGGGTCAAGTATGCCATGTCAGTCTATAAGCATAGGTAGGTGTAATTTCCGAACCATTTAAATTATAGTTGGCAAATTCATAACATAGACATCATCCAAGACTTGGAGAGTGGTCGCAGGTCAAGTATAACCTGTGTCAGTGGACAAGCATAGTTGGGTGCAATTTCCGAACCATTTGCATTATAGTTGGCAAAAATTACATAGACATCTGCCATGACTAGGAGAGGGGTCGCAGGGACATGTATGCCCCATTCCAACTTACATGCAGAGTTGGGTGTAATTTCCGAACCATGTTCATTATAGTTGCCAAATTTATAACATATAAATCAACGATGACTCTAATAGATGACTGTAAGTTAAGAAGCATTTGCGATGCATGTACAAAAAACCATAATACATGCATAACCCCCAACAAAGAGAAGGTGCATACGAACATATATCGACCTGCATGTCTCCCTGTTCTTACTCACCTCTGTCTCTTTCCTGTATCCTCAGTGCCACCACCTGGACACACACACACACACTCTCTCTCGCTAACTTCCCTTGCGGTCCCCACCCATCGGCTGTTTGAACAGCAACCTTCCACTCATCCTCGCACTCTCTCGCAATCCCTTGTCCTCTGCCATCCACATGCCTACGTCAACCCTGACCTTACACCCTCGAGTACTAGCCACTTCCCTGCCAGCGACTCGCTATGCACCAACCCCCTGAGCACTCGTGTAACAGCGTACTTACTTCCATACAACTGGTCAGTACCACCGACCTTGCCCCTGTGAGCTGTGTATCGAGTTGTTAATGAATTTATGTACTTATGTAATGAGATGTCACTCACAATGATGACACAGTCACTGCTAGACAGCAGAATCCCCACACATACAACAACACATGCTATAACGATAAGCTTCCTATTATGAAAATGAATACTCATAGACCATGAGCACATCTCACCATCATCATTGTCGTCTTCATCGACTACGTGACCTCGCTGGAAGCGGAGATCACAATGAGCAGTCCTGCCTTTCTGTGCACAATAGATAGCGACCAAGTACTACATCCCCACCACCTCACCCTTGTCAATGTACTTACCTGTGTACTATTGAAAGGAACTAATCCATGTACCTTGAAATATCATTGAGGTATCGCAGGTTCGATTCCCGTAAAGAATGGTCACACACACAAATAGAGAGATAGTCATATGAAATGATCTGTGTGCTTTCTGACATTGTCTGATAGAGTGCACAAAAGGAAAAAATTTCCTACCAACCAACACATGTGTATTGCACAAGCGACGAATAGACAAGACCATACATTGTATGGCATTCGACAAAATCCATGTAATTCCATTACTAACACGAACTATCAGGTTGGCCGAGCAGCCTAATGCTCCTGATATACGTTCTGTTCACAATATAAGGGAGCACGGGTTCAAATCCCTGCACCTTGCACTTTTTTTCTATGCCCTACTTGAATAAATAAGGTATCGCAGGTTCGATTCCCATTAAGACTGCTCGCTGATGACACGCCTGCAGACAATCGTTCACCATCTGTCCCATTGTCCATTAAGGTGGAGGCATCGCTTGAAGACGATACCAACCAAGGAGTGTGTGCCATCGGATACAACTACATGTGAAACTTCGACGATCGATCAACACCACCAACAACAACCACATCAATAGCAGCAACTATATGGTAAACAATGTAATTACTGCGACAAGGCCTTCCATAAAAAATTACAATGCACGTCGTCATGAACAGAGCTAGTGTACAAAGGGAAACGCCTCTAGACTACTACTACTAACATGTGATAAGTGTAGCGCAACATTCAGTAAAGGAGATATCTCCAACATCACAATAGTACGTGGAAAGGTAATGCACCTTTGCTTGGCACCAGGCAGCTTGCATTGTCGCCCGACAAGGCTAACCTTCCTGCTGATTCGACATCTAAACTAACATTCGTACGAGCGCCCATTACATTATGTGGGCCTGCATGGGGTTCCAAAACGACTGTGTGATGAAAGAACTACAAGTAGTGCAAAGCATGAACCAGACAGAATGTCAGGATGTGTAAATATTAGACCTGCAATGCTAACATGTGAAGTGAAAACAGAAGATGCTACCCAGGAGCAATACAATAGTTTTTAGTATAGGGTTGGCCACCTCTGTTGTCATCTAGACTTCGATTAGTGAACATCGGCTGTGGATAACGTGTTATTATAAATCGATGGAACAGGAAAATTATTCGTGTCGCTTGTGTAAAAAGTTATTTTCTAATAAAAACATCTACAGACAACACGAAGTTGGGTGTTATCAGAATGTGGGCCGTATTATGTTCGGATGTGAAAAGTGCAAATCTCAAATTAGTCATCGAAGTGACTTGAAAATACATCTTGCATCATGTAAGGGACATGCTGCACTACCTGTTAAAGGTTTTCTGAAGATATTTCCAGCTTAATGTAAGGGTTCAACAGAGGGCAACTCTTTGGCCCCGCCTCGATACCCATGCAAATATTGTAACTAGATGTTTATATATGCATACGATGCAAGGAGACATGCACAAAGTTCATGTAAGAAGAACACCATCCATATGTCATATCAATGTGGTAAGTGTCGAAGAATGTATGTGCGTGCTGACACTTTAAAAATACATTTGCAACTGTGTAAGTCACAAACAATGGTTTACTTAGAAATTTAAAACTATGTAACAGAAAGGATATTGGGACTGCTGATGTTAGTGATGAACAGCCTCAAAGTTATTCTGCATCTCCTAAGTCTAATGTTAATGGCGTCTTCCTGATGGACCCTACCATTAGTAAATCGTCTAGAGCTGAGAACGAGTGGATACTGTCCGCTTAACGAATAGGCACATCTCGATTTCCCACACACCACTAAGGCATAGTTTCATCTCTGACCATCAGAATGTAGGTATGAAGTTCTGCAACGGCACTGCAAAGACATGCACGAAATTCATGTAAGAAGAGCTCCATCTTAATGTCATATCGATGCGATGAGTGTCGAAGAATATATGTGCATGTTGAAGATTTAAAAATACATTTGAAATTGGTTAAGTCACAACCACTGGTTTAATAAACATTTAAAACTTTGTAACAGAATTAATACGGGGACTGCCAATGATAATGTTGCTATCAATCTGATACTAATAGTACCCTCGTCAGTGTGGCATGACTATGTGGTAAAAATCTAGGCCGGTCTGCTCAGTCGCTGTTTAGACCTCGAAGAGATAGTACATCGAATTTGGGTAATGTGTTCGTATTCGATGGTGGAACAGGAATGTTATTTGAGCTGCTACTGTAAGAAGACTTTTTCTACAATAACCAGCTGCAGAGAATACGAAACTGGTTGTCATCATCATAATCCAGACCATACTATGTTCGCATGTGAACAGTGTAAATAGCAGTTCTTCCGATATGGCAACTTGAGACAATATCTTGTAACGTGTAAGGGTCGCCATGCATCGCCTGCCAGGCGAAGATTAGCAAATAAACATGCAGGTTCATCTACAAATGTCAAAGCTAGTTCTTTTCTCCTGCCAAGACGTCCATGCTACTATTATGATAAGACATTTATTAGTTTATATTATGCTAGGAAACACAAAAACAGTACTTGTGTGAGGAACGCCATTAGCAAGGCATATTAATGTGATAAGTGTCGACATGATGGGGATTTAAGTAGTAATTTGAAATTTGTGGAGAAAGGCTACTGATAAACCACCTAAAGATTATTCACCAACCATGAAGCTTAAAAATAATGGCTTTTCCCTGAAGAGATCTGCATTAAGGGGACTTTTGAAAGATTTGGTTACACCGAATATGTCTACTACACCACACAATGTTTGGTCTTTCCTGACAAGTATGAGCCCTAATATAATAAACCAACTTATCGATGAGGTAGAACAAAATGGTCCTGTCAAATATCATATGTGGGTGGACTGTAGCTATACAAAACCAGAGCCTCATGATTATGAATATTGTACCAGAACCTTCAATACTTTGGCTGTAGCTGTGTCGTATCCATCTGCAGCAGAAGATGCGATTGTTGATAGTATACACAATACATGTCAAGAGGAAGAAGAAATGATGGCCAAAAGTTCGGGTTGGATCCTGGCTTCGGTAAATGCTCTAGTGTTGAGAAATAGTGGGTAAAGTCTCTATTTGTTCATGTGGCCATTCTCTACAGGAATTGAACCTGCGATACCTCGATGATGGTTCAGGGTACATGGATTAGTTCCTTTCAATAGTATATCGGTAAGTACAATGACAGGGAGGAGGTGGTGGGGATGTAGTACTTGGTCGCTATCTATTGTGTACGGAAAGGCAGGACTGCTCATTGTGGTATCTGCTTCCAGATGTCAGATCGTCGACGAAGACGATGTCGACGGTGAGATGTGCTCGTAGTCTACATGTATTCCCTGCTCCACTTGTTAAGGTAGGGGACACTTCTTTTTCGTAATAGTAAGCTTATCGTTCTAGCATGTGTTGATGTATGTGCGGGGACTCGGCTGTCTAGCGGTGACTGTGTCATCATTGTGAGTGACATCTCACTACATACATACATAAATAAATTGACGACTCGGTACATGGCTCATGGGTGCAAGGCTGGTGGTACTGACCGACTGTCTGGAAGTAAGTATGTTGTTACACGAGAGCTCGGGGGGTCTGTGCATAGCGAGTCGCTGGCCGGGCAGTGGCGAGTGCTCAAAGATGTAGGGTCAGGGGTTATGTGGCATTTAGAGGGGGGAGGACAAGGGATTGAGAGAGAGCGCGACGACGAGTGGAAGGTCGCTGGTAGAGGTGCCGAGCGACGGGGGAGTGCGCGAGGAAGTGTATGTGTGTGGCCAAGCCGTGGTACCGAGGGGACAGGAGAGAGATAGAGGTGAGTAATAACGGGGAGACATGCAGGCCGACATATGTCCGCGCGTCCTTTCTAGTCGTCGGGGGGTTATGCATGTATTATGATTTTTTGGTAGTTGTATATCAAACGCTTCTTAACTGACAGTCATCTATCATAGTCGTGGTTGATGTCTATGTTATGAATTTGGCGACTATAACTAAAAAAAATTCGGAAATGACAGCCAACTATGCTTATAAGTTTGGTATGGGGCATACTTGTCCCTGCGACCCCTCTCCTAGTCGTGGATAATGTCAATGTTATGAATTTGCCAAATATAACTCAACAGTTTGGAAATTTAACCCACCCATGCTTATACGCCTACATACTTGACGCCACGACCCTTGTACTAGTTGAGGATGATGCCTATGTTATTAAATTGCAAAATACAACTCAAACGGTTCCGACATTACATCCAATTATGGTTATATACTAATATATGGCATACTTGTTTCTGCGACCCCTCTCCTAGTCGTGGTGGGTGTCAATGATATGAATTTTACAACTATAACTTAAATGGTTAAGAAATTACAGCCACCTATGTTTATAGGTTAATATGTGGCATATTTGTCCCCGCGGCCCTTCTACCAGTCTTGGTGGATGCCTCTTTTATGAATTCGACAGTTATAACTTAAACAATTTGGAGATCATAGCCAACTGTGCTTATAAGTGTTATGCACACGCGCGCTTAAGGAGGCTGCTGTGTTACACGAGATTCGATTGTTCACTACTCCTTGATGCCCCACCGCCACCGGCGATGAGCTGGCTGCAAGAATGGTTGACATCCTCAGCTTGTCGCAAATTGTCCTGGTTAGACATAGGTCGACGATACCAAGATGGCCGCCTGGAATGACTTCACAATTTGGTACATTGAGCAAAACTCAGCCACAATGCGCTAAATTGAGCAAATTCACTTTCTTACACTGGCTGTCTTGATGGCAGCCTGCGGCTGGCTGGAAATTAGGGAAATTCTGCTTGGAAAAGGGAGGAAAAAATGACGTTTTTGGACGCGAAATCGGACGTTTTGGACAGGAGAAAGGGAAAAAGGGAAATTGTCTCAACTCCAATCCACCGCGTGACTCCAGGTGAGCCAGAATGCATGTTTTATAACTACTAACGTGCATACAAGTAGATCTTAAGCAAGCTTCGAAAAGTGCTCATTATACCGTGAACAGCCTATACCTGCTTTAAGTCAAGTACGAATTGTGCGTACCTACGCGTGTGTACATTGTTTTAGGTGGTCACTGCACGGCCAACATGAATAGCTATACGACGAGCTGACCAATAGACATTATACCGTGAACAGCCTATACCTGCTTTAAGTCAAGTACGAATTGTGCGTACCCACGCCTGTGTACATCGTGTTAGGTAGTCACTGCACGGCCAAAATGAATAGCTATACGACGAGCTGACGATAGACATTTTGAACTCTATAGGAGCGCTCCAAACTAATATTTACAGCATGTATGTCAACTTAAGGCCAGGCTTCATCGTGCAGAGCCTTATAGGGAATTTAATGCTAAATTCCGACAATTTTCGCTCAGTCTTTTTTTGCTTTGTAGTATTTTTCAACTAAAGATTTTATGTGTTGGAAATTGAACACATCTAGATTTGTAAACAGTTTTAATTTCAATTTTTAGGGGCAGCGGTGGCGCAAATTGTTAGCGCACCCCCCCCCCCCCTCGACGATCCGGGCTCGATACCCGGCGGGCTCACTCCCGGGTTGCTGGGAGTCCCGCTTGCCGGCGGGTTTTCTCGGCGTACTCCCGTTCCCCCCGCCCTTGCATTCAAGCACCGCTCCATCCTAGGGTATTACTTCAAGTCATGTTCAGGGATGGTGGGCACCCACGTGTCCCAGCTGGAAAGCCCGTCACTCAGTGAGTGTTGCCTCGCCCTGGGTCCATCCCCCAAACGAATTAAAAATTTTTATATTTGAAATTCTCCTTTTAGTATTAAGAAAAGACAACAATTTTTTAAAGATGAAACAGTGCGTTAAAATATAAAAATTAAAATTTGGCGTTCATTTTCAAAACAAAAAATCTTTATAAGCATTAAGCACTGATAAATATATCTTATAGCATCCCCATGCATTAACTTTTGAGAGTGATGAAATGTATACACTGTATTTTTTGGTCACATTGCAGTGTTTATATTAAAAAGTAGTAGGAAGATAGAAATTGAGTGACAGGGACATTTAAGAGTGGCCATAATAAGTGCTCACTTTACCGTGAACAGCCTATAGTTGAAAATACTACCACGAAAAAAGACCGAGCTATCTTTGCTGGAATTTAGCATTAATTTACCTATACGCCATTGCATGGTGAAGAGTGGCCTAAGTTACCACACCTGCTGTAAATATTATTTTTAAATCCTTCTATAAAGTTCAAAATGTCTTTATCGGTCGGCTAGTCTTATAGCCATTCACGTGCGGTGTTGCAGCCATGTGAAGGAAGAGAGAGGGGTGTGTAATTATTGTAGGGCGGGCCCACGCGGACTGGCAGGCAGGCGGTAAACACACTCACTTAGCGGCGACCTCCTGGCTTGATGGCCGCACATTAGGATGCCACGCACGACACGGCCAGCCAATGAAGCGCAGAGGTCACCGCCTGAGAACACCCTGCCTGCTACAGCGCCGCCCAGCTCAGTGCTACGAGTACAGATGCCCTCATAACACCCTGCCTGCTACAGCGCCGCCAAGCTCCGTGTTACACGTACAGCAGCCCTCATAACACACTGCCTGCTACAGTACCGCCAAGCTCCGTGCTACACGTACAGCAGCCCTCATAACACACTGTCTGCTACATCGCCGCCAAGCTCCGTGCTACACGTACAGCCGCCCTCATAACACCCTGCCTACTACAGCGCCGCCAAGCTCCGTGCTACACGTACAGCCGCCCTCATAACACCCTGTCTGCTACAGCGCCGCCAAGCTACGTGCTACACGTACAGCCGCCCTCATAACACCCTGCCTGCTACAGTACCGCCAAGCTCTGTGCTACACGTACAGCCGCCCTCATAACACCCTGCCTGCTACAGCGCCGCCAAGCTCCGTGCTACACGTACAGCGGCCCTCATAACACACTGCCTGCTACAGTGCCGCCAAGCTCCGTGCTACACGTACAGCCTCCCTCATAACACCCTGCCTACTACAGCGCCGCCAAGCTCCGTGCTACACGTACAGCAGCCCTCATAACACCCTGTCTGCTACAGCGCCGCCAAGCTACGTGCTACACGTACAGCCGCCCTCATAACACCCTGCCTGCTACAGTACCGCCAAGCTCTGTGCTACACGTACAGAAGCCCTCATAACACACTGTCTGCTACAGCGCCCACAAGCTCCGTGCTACACGTACAGATGCCCTCATAACACCCTGTCAGCTACAGTGCCGCCAAGCTCCGTGCTACACGTACAGCCGCCCTCATAACACACTGCCTGCTACAGAGCCGCCAAGCTCCGTGCTACACGTACAGCCGCCCTCATAACACCCTGTCTGCTACAGCGCCGCCAAGCTCCGTGCTACACGTACATCCGCTCTCATAACACCCTGCCTGCTACAGCGCCGCCAAGCTCCGTGCTACACGTACTGCCGCCCTCATAACACACTGCCTGCTACAGCACCTCCAAGCTCCGTGCTACACGTACTGCCGCCCTCACAACACACTGCCTGCTACAGTGCCGCCAAGCTCCGTGCTACACGTACAGCCGCCCTCATAACACCCTGTCTGCTACAGCGCCGCCAAGCTCCGTGCTACACGTACAGCCGCCCTCATAACACCCTGTCTGCTACAGCGCCGCCAAGCTCCGTGCTACACGTACAGCCGCCCTCATAACACCCTGCCTGCTACAGCGCCGACAAGCTCCGTGCTACACGTACAGCCGCCCTCATAACACCCTGTCTGCTACAGCGCCGCCAAGCTCCGTGCTACACGTACAGCCGCCCTCATAACACCCTGTCTGCTACAGCGCCGCCAAGCTCCGTGCTACACGTACAGCCGCCCTCACAACACCCTGCCTGCTACAGTACCGCCAAGCTCCGTGCTACACGTACAGCCGCCCTCATAACACCCTGTCTGCTACAGCGCCGCCAAGCTCCGTGCTACACGTACATCCGCTCTCATAACAATCTGTCTGCTACAGCGCCGCCAAGCTCCGTGCTACACGTACAGCCGCCCTCATAACACCCTCCTCAACACTCGGGCCGCGTCCGAATTGGCCCATTTTGTTGACTAAATGATCACGTGACCCTATTGTGTATACAAAAATGGTGACGTATTTGGTAATTTGGTATTTCGTATTTTGTATCAAGCGGATGTTAGCAACAATACGAAATACAAAATCAGCGCCATGTTTGTTTTTACTCTAAAAACACATGCGCGAATGCGTAAATAAAATGTCTTTTAAAGCAAATAACTCTATATAAAATACTCTAGGGATGTTTTAAAAAGCAAGTAAGTGTTATGCTTTGTAAATGTATACTGCAAATAATTAGTTAAGTCATTATTTATTTATTTATTATTTTCTTACTTATTAACGTATTCCTAGTATTCCAGTGATGAATTCAGTATTATTACGTCCAGTTTAAGCATTAAATTTAGATAAAACCATATTGTACTGTTAATTTAATAATGTGTCGCTGCGAGTGCTAAACAAGTGACTGTCGAGAACGTCCGAATTGATACCTACCAAATCACGAATTTACAAAATAACGAAATACCAAAATTTGTCAGTTCGTACACTGCCTCAGCCCTCCTCTACACTCAGTTGCCTTCCCTAACACTTCGCATCGCAAACTAACATCGTCACTTTAGTCTACTCGTGGTTTCTTCACACTTTTCCAGTCAAACATTTGCAATAATCGCCCCACGTAACACATGTTTGCTTGTTTTCCTAAATATGTCATTTCTTGTGTTCACATAAAACTACAGTATTTTTTTTATTAAAAGTGTATTTATTATTTACTAACAAATTTAAATTCCACAGAAATCCTAACAACAGATATTGGTCAAATAAAGAGGGTAAATAATTTCAAATATTTGGGAGAAATAATTCAGAAAAATGGTTTGAAAAAACTGGCGGTAGAAGTAAGGATATGCAAGATGGAAAGAGCATCTGGCATAACCAGGAATATCTACAACAAAAAATGTTTATCTAAAAATCTTCAAATACAGCACTATATCAGAGTAGTCAAACGGTAATGTCTTTAAGAAAGTGAATATCTAGTACTGAAATACAGGTTACATAAATTATAAGTACTAGAAAGAAGAATTATACGTGAAATATTTGGTCCACTAAAAACTACAGAATTCTGGAAAGTAAGAAGTAATAATGAAATATATCACAACATAGAAAACATGACAGAAACAATACGGAAGAGGTGATTGCTATTTTTGGACATTTATATAGAATGGATGGCAACAGGTTAACCAAACGTACCTTCAAATATCTGTGGAACAAGAAATGAGGAACAACCTGGATTCAGGAAGTTGAGAGATTTGGAAAGAAACAATATAAGAGAAGAAGAAGCAACAGGGAGAGAAATTAAAAAAAAAAAAAGTATAAAAAATGGAAGGATTCCAAGGCAGGAAGGAAAATAAAACAGGCTCGAAATACTCCGAAGAGAGGAAAATATACATAGTGAGAAGATGAAGTGCTGGAGAAAGAAGAAGGAACAACAGAGGACGAAGCATTGTAATTGGTTCGTGGTCCCTAGAAGACCCTAATGGAAGAATGAGGAACTAAGACAAAGTGAGAAAATGAGTGTGTTGTTAATGACATAGCATGAAACAGTTCTTACGCAAAATATTACTACACCGAGGGCGCACGAATGTGATGCGTTGTCCAGTTGGTGACTCGGTTAAGCTTTGATTGCGTGAGGTGGAGGGAAATCCTGGAATAATCCTTGAGCTTGACTTCAACAATATCGGAAGTATACGTGGATTGACTATACACTACAAATATACGTGGATTGACTATACACTACAAATATACGTGGATTGACTATACACTACAAATATACGTGGATTGACTATACACTACAAATATACGTGGATTCACTATACACTACAAATATACGTGGATTGACTATACACTACAAATATACGTGGATTGACTATACACTACAAATATACGTGGATTGACTATACACTACAAATATACGTGGATTGACTATACACTACAAATATACGTGGATTGACTATACACTACAAATATACGTAGTTTTTTGTAAGACGGCGAGAAACCATTTCTGAGGCAGTTTTTTTTAAGTGTCACTATATATTTTTTTTTTAATTCAAACGGATGGTTACAAAAACATAGGTCTGTTGTTAATGTTTTTCTTTATACATGTTTCTTTCACGGAAACATAACATTCCCTCATAGCAAGAAAGAAAACTTTAACTGAGCTGTTTTCGTTTAGAGTAAAGAAATATCTGTTCGTAACAAAGGCAGTTGGTTAGCGATGTTGACGGTCTTCTGTCGTATAGGCTGTTCACGGTACAATGAGCACTTTTGAAAGCCCTGTTTATGATCTACTTGTACACACGTTGTGTGTTCTTCCACCTTATGTAGAATTAACATTGCCATGGGCTTCATCACTTTATTCATGTGTCGGTCAAGTGAAACTGTGGAATTATAAGAAAAATAAGTATTGTACAATTATGCTATTTTTTACACTTCGATGCAACGAAGAAAAAAAAAACAGAAAACGAGAGGAATGATTTAGTTATCACAAATTGTTACCTAACACTTTTTCTTAGACGTTAATATATGGAACTAATTTCCTCTCCATCGTTACCAACTTTACTAGGCGTAAGTCACTCATTGCGCCCGTTAAATTGGTTTATGGAGGTAGGAGCAGTAACTTTTTTCTAAGGTTGATTTAAAAAGTGCTCACTTTATCGTGAACAGCCTTTACGTTGTAGTGTTCTGTATGCAACAGCAGTGACGACACAAACATTCATATACCAACATATTCTGCAGTTACGAAACTTCAACTGAACAAATACGCTGTTATCCTCCACCATTTTAATGTCATGTTGAAGTGCAGCGATTCTCAAAATCACTGAATTCAATTCTCTCCGTAAGGGCGACGTGTTTATATTCTGGCCCACATTTTAGGCTTGTAACCGAGGGCTGCTGGTTTGAGTCTCGGAGCCGTGCTAGTTATTTCTATTGAATATATTTTTGTAAAGTTTGATACAATTTTCTTATTTAATAACTACGGTTCTTTACAGAGCAAAGATTTATTTGACAGTGTAACGAACCTTACCGCAAATACTAAGATCAAACAAAACAGATATGTTTGTGACAAACCAACTTTCCAGTGGCTCATATTTAAAAAACATTTTCTTTCCGGCATTAAATTATGAATGTACAAAATAAAGGTTTTCAGATTGTATTACCCTTTAAAAGCACACCAGATCCCCATTCGTGAGCGAGTGTAGAGATTTGGGCGGTTCTTAACAGCGAGGTCTTGAGAGCCGATGAGGGTAATTGAAGAAAATATGGAGCGGCGCCGGAATGGGGAGGCGGAGGAGCGGGAGATCCCCAAGACCAATGGCATCGTCCAGCACGATTCTCACTTGCGACAATCCGGCGACCCGGCCGGGGATTGAACCCGGTTCGCCTTGGTGGGAGGCGAGCATGCTAATCATTCCACCACTGCGGCCCCGATCCCCATTCGTGTTTACATAGTTCTCGTCTCAGCATATACAGTTATATTTCAGTAGCATCTGACTCTCTAGCAGTCACAAAACGTTTAGAGAATGTGGAATATTATTGCATCAGAAGTACAGATTTAAATTCATTTTTAATAATACTTAGAAAAACGCCGCTACGAGAGGATCATAAAGAAAATGGAAGAATAATGTAAGATAAAACTGGCATTTAATTACGACCGGGGCTCCAAAGCAAGTATACTTGGGCCAGAACATTTCTCCTTTACATTATTACCGCTCCTATCAAAAAACAGTGGTTAGGATGGTATTTTTCGCAGACAATACTATTGTCTGCAGATTCTGCTGGTAGCTGAACGTAACACTAAAGAAAGATTGTTAAGTTGAAAATAGCTTCGGTGGGATGTAAACGTGCTTCGCAGAAAACTGATCTCAACTTGACCATTTCACAGTTCGAAGTAGAATAACGTGACAGAGCGGGAGAACCCGGTTGGAAACCCAGCCACTCCACGGCAGTGACTTTCTACCCCTCTTCCTTCCATACCACTCACTTGATCCCGAAGGAGTCTTACCCAAAGATTTCAACTATCAGAGTTTCAATAAATAACGCAGTCGCAAAGTATTGTAAGCAAGTCAACCATCCCCTGATACAGATTGGAATATCAAGTAATTAACCCTCAAAATGGTGAGAAATGTTCAACAGACAGTTTGTTTTATTTCGTTTATATTTGGGCTTATTCTTTTTCTCCTTTTTTTATATAAAATGGCCAAATTAAAGAATACAAGCATAATAAAAGATTAGAAACAGCCAAAGAAAATGCTTTAAAACTCTTTACATTGGAAATGTTTATAACGTATCAATGATATAAAGTTACGGCAAATAAGGGCTTGCAGATAGTAACAAACTTAGCCCAAAAATTGTGACGATTAAAAAATTATTGATTATAAAACACATTTATCTTAAGGTATTTTCCCTTTAAATGTCCCATAATAAAGCCCTTATAAAACATGACAGGATATGCCATCTGCCAAGTTAATATCTTACCATGTTGCGGTCCCTATCTTTCTGTCCCCCCAAGATGAAATACAACCCCTTTTATAGTCCAAAAACATACGTAGACCAGCTTTTGAGGAACATTCCAGATGGTTTTCGATGTGGTTCAAGTCCAGTAAATTCAAATCTAAACGACTTAGATCGTAGAGTTAGACAGTTGTTAGACACATAGACTAAAGATGAAGTAGACCGCTTATTCATTTTCTGCACATGTTTCCAACATTGACCTACCCCAATCCTACACAACTGTCAGTCACATGGTCAACAGTGATGAACATGTTTGTTTTTATCTCAATTTTCAAATGACAAGCACTAATATATTAGCAAAATACTTGTACAGTTTTAATTTAATCAAACTGCATTACAAATTGGTTAGAGGAAGTATACATTCATCTCGAAGTATTTGTTTACAAATCAGTTTTGTAACCTTAAATACAAACCACGCCATTTTCGCTAGACGTATTGGCAGAATAGCAGTTCAATATTGGGTCACGGAGATTGGTTGTGCGCAGCCAGCGATATCGGTCTGCCTCATCTTTAGTCTATGGAGAGTCGCCCATCATACATATTGGAAAGAGGGAGTGGCTTTGCTTGGTGGGAGAGGGGGGGAGGGGGAAAACCTCGAGCCTCGAACCCTCAGTTTTCTCTCGCCTGCTGAGCCGCGCACACGCGTCTGCTACGACGTACACGCTGGCAACGTCAAACCTATTCTCGGTTGCACCAACATCTTCCCCGAACCGAGATAGAATGATCCTAGTTCCGAACCAGGATCCCGTTTAATCTTGGTTCCAATGTAAAAGTGTTGCGCCAACGAAATTTCATGATTCCGGATCTCCGATTCGTTGATCTTGGTTCCAAAATGAGAGATTGAGATTAAGTATGACACACATTTTCCTATTGGTTCGTAATATATGACGTCATGGAAGTAGGCGTATTTTTCATTATAGATAGAACTAAATGAGCGATGTTTTATCTATTTAAATTAATTATTGTTGTATGAACATTACTGAATAATAGTCAAGTGCGTATAATGTTGTTTAATTTCCTAAGAAATAATTGAACGTAGTTATATCTGCTGGCGTATTTTCAAACTAAATTTGTCCCGGATTGAGATTTCGAACTGCCAATTTCGGCGGTTCAAAAAGAACTTCATCTCGATCTCCAGTCCAGCTCTGAACTCGAATGGTGCAACAGTTTTGTGTGTCGATCTTAGATCCGATCTCGGATCGAGTTTCGAACCACGATGGTGCGACCGGGAATAAGTAAGCCTCAGCTCCCTCGTTGATAATTGCACGTAAGACGTATAATTTTCGGCGTAGAAAAATGAAATACGATGCACGTGGTTTTAGCACCATCACAGCAGTAAAGTTAAGTCTGCCACAGAGGGCACAAGTCACCCGAGCCAGGCACCGACCGGCTGCCATGTTCTGATATCACCCGATCACCATATTGTGTTTGGGTGACCTCGGCCTCAAGCCCATGCCCTTGACATAGTGCCCGCGATCTTAGATGACCTTGAACCGAAAATATCACAAACTGTTCTCAAAAAAAAAAAAAAAAAAAAAAAAAACAGAAAATCCAATAGCTATATTTCGAAACCGGAGGAAAGTATACCATTACTTAACCCTCCCCTCCACCCACGCCTACCATTACCAACACACTCTCCACTAAATTCTTCACTAACCCTCTGAGGAGTCTGCACGTATCTACTCCGGCAGCGTTTATTTGGGAATTTCTTCTCTCTTGAAGACAAATCTCACACTTCTATGGTTTTGCTGTTTTGTTGGACTATATGGGAAACTAGGTAAAAAATTAGAACTAGTAAACATTTAAATCAATAAGAATAAAAATGATTATTTTAATAATTTCCCAGATGAACATAGTCGTCGATTGTGAAGCATGTTACAACTATCATGACACATTGGTTGGCACATAGTCAACAAGCGACTCCATTGGCCGATGGACAGACAATAATAAACGTTGCGGAGTAGTATAAGCGTGTCCGGCGTAGTCAGGACCAATAGGAAGAAGGTAAGTAGAAATACATAGACCAATAGAACTCGTATTGGTAAAGTGGAGAATATAGGCAGCTCACTTCAACCTTGTCTTCAGTGACAGTAAATGTGTGCCGTCCTAAGGGGTTAATATTCTGTATGCGGATTTCTACTTTAACAGCCGAGTACTCATAGCACCTCTTAAATGTTATGAGGGAAAAAGTATACTGCACAAGAAAACAAAGAATAATTTTTATAATAAATATATTTAGCTTATTTTACACACAACAATATCAGAAGAAAGCAGTTCATCACAACATGAGATATAATCACAGAACAACAGTCCTCTAATGATAGAAGATGTCTCATTAATGTGCGAGAAATCTCCATCGTGTTGGAAAGCGATCAAATGTCTGAGTCTATCTACAAGTTCTTTCATGTTTTCGCATAATTTTAAGTTAATGATTCTCAGCGTCTTCTGCCTTCTCTATTTTACTCGTCGCAGCAAATGTGTTGGAGGGGTGTGTCAGAGCATCAAGAAAATCGCCATTGTCTTCAGCACCATCACTGATTTCATGTCCATTTTCATCAATGCTCTCGCCATGGTCATCTTCCCCTCCTGTTTTGTATTATATATTTAATTCACTTCTATTCGTATCACGAATGGTATGGTCGTCAGTATTTTTAACTGATGGTCTTTTATCGTGAAGTTCATCTATTTAACGCGAAAATATTGCAGATAGACATTTCACGGGAACCGATTATATTGCACGACGCAGGTCGCTCATTCCCTCTTTAGCATTAACTGTCTCATCATGATCGTCTGTGGAATCAGTAAAGCAGGCTTCACACGATGCAAGATGAGTGCCAAACATGCTTGAGGTGTCGACCTAGCACGAGAGTTTCTTGCACAAGTTTGTGTGCAAGGCACATCTTGCACGAAATGAGGAGATAGAGCAGGTCCATTTTTTTCGTGCAAAGTCGATGCAAGTTGCGATCCTGTAGATCCTTGTATACTGGTCAAGTGACCTTTTGTATATGCTATTCACGGTAAAGTGAGCACTTTTGAAATCCCTGCTTAAGTTCTACTTGTAGGCACGTTGTGTATTCTTCCGCCTTATGTAAAATTAACATTGCCGTGAGTCTGGTCACTTTATTTATGCGTCGAACAAGTGAAACTGTGAAATTATTAGAAAAGTAAATATTTTACAAATATGCTCATTTCTACACATCGATGCATTTAGAAAAAAGAGAAAGCAAAACAAATAATTTCAGTTATTATAAATGGTCACCTAACCTATTTTATTCGCCGTTAAGATACGGAGCTACTTTACATCCATCGTTACCAACTTCACTGGGCGCATGCCACTCAGTGCGCCCGTTAAAATATACGCAGGCAAGGGCAGTGACTTTTTTCTATGGTTGATTTCAAAAGTTCTCACGTTACCGTGAACAAATTCGACCTCTAAATATTTCGTGTAGCAAAAAAGAAAGGAAGTTTGATCATAAAATAGGTGACTGAGCATGATGAACTGTTATACTTTATACTCGCTTCTACGTGAGCAAATCTTCTGACAGCGGATAATTAACAGATGTTCGTTGCCACAGCTGATGACTTCTGAGTGGACTAGTGAAGTAACGTCATAGCGATATAAAACTGCAACAACCAGTAAAATTATCTTCCCTCTTCTAGCGCGCACACACACGTCTGACATCTAGCTGATGGAGACAATGATGTCGCTAAGTGTTTTCGGCAAATGTTAAAAGTGTTATATTATATCTTGAATTTGGATGCCCAAAAGGGACTTTTTTTTACTGCGGACATCCACTTCTTAAAAAACAACGAGATAAAGGGAAAGAAAGATGGCTTTGACATTCTGGGACTGTATTATTTATACTGACAAAAGTTAGCATAAAATTTGAATACAATGCTCTGGAATTAAATTTTAAGTGTTTTAAACGTACTCTGAAGCAAACATCGTTCATTCATTAAAAAAATACAGACAAATACATAAAGTCATACAGAATATACAGTCCACAATCAGTAGCAATGTTAGAAACAGGTGTCTTGTAAATGCATGACACATTATGTGCACTTGTGAATATTACTTTATATCTTAATATATTCGTCTGTGATTTCCATCTGTGTGTGGGTGAATCTTAATTTGGTCCTTGACTTTTAAATCGTGGTGTGAGAAACATGGCGAATAATAAATCTGTGTTCAGCAGAACAAATAATAAATTGTCTTGCTATAACAGTCCCTGGGTGCTGTTAGTAATAGATGAGATGACGATAGCCGCATATTGCAAAAATAATTTCTTTTCACTCTTCTTAATAAATGCACTGTCAACTGATGTACGATTTTTATAATACTTTTTACCACAAATTTTTGAAAATGTGAATCACTGGACTTTTTGGACTCGCTTCCACAAGAGTAAATTTAAGAAAGTTAATACTAAAAATTATAAATTCAATGATATGATGTATTGCGGGAATCTTATCACTTTGACGGAGACACATTTTGATAATGACGCTGATTGGAAATAAATGCTATGTTTTCTGTAATCCCTTTGTTGCTGTTACAGCCTAAAGAAATGTTCACATTATGGAATTTTTTTTAACAAAGCAATCTTAGAATAAATTAATTTCATCATACTTGTCTGGAATGTTACTCAAGTAATGTAGGAGAAAAGACCAAAATTCATCACGCCCTTTCTTTGGCTGGCTGTCATGAGAACCGAGAAAAGAAAAAAATTACCGCCTTGTTCGTATTCGTGTTGCGGATACAGAAGATATTGGCAATATGTTTCTTTAAATAAAATAGTTCCTAGACTGCAATTTTTGTTATTTATATCACAAGTAGTAGAAACAAGTCAAAAATGTACAGTACTGAAGTGTTACACATAAAATCCCCATATGTTTATATATGGCTGCCAACTTCGAACACGACCCGACAATGTAATTTCTATTAAAATTCAGAAGCCCAGGATTCACGCCATTTTTAATTAAGTAATTAAATATTAAGGTTATTTCTCACAATAACTCTAGGTGATGCTAGTCCTTTTAACATGAATATTGTATGTATGTAGACAAAAACCTTTTTTAGACCAAACTATAAATTTTATAAACGTATAATTCACGCCATTTAACAATTAGTAATTCGTGTGTGAGTGAACAGTTAACTCCTCTAGTGATTCAGAGAGTGCGCAACTCAGGAACAACTTATACACTTGCTGGTGTTCTTTTGGCGGCATGGAAGGAAATACGGAACTAATACCTGGTCGTTGACTATGCAGTATGACTTAAGCTAGGCCTAGAGAAGAGTAAACTTTGGTTTGAGCTACAGTTTAAGGAACTTGCTTTGTGGCGTTTGTTTTTATGAAAGTATATGGAAATATCAGAGAAACAAAATAGTTATATCGGATCACGTATGCACGTAGAAAACGTCCAACTTTTTCGTCGTTTTCGAGGTTTCAAAGACGTTTGCTACAAATTGGACATTTGTGAACACAATTCCAATACCGAAGAGAAAAACACCAACAAGGACAATCAGTTTTGAAACAGCAGTTCTTTGTGGCTTGGCAGAACAACTGTCAATAATGACCGGACAGTAACGTGTGCAATGGCAGTGACTCACAGTGATATTTGAGAAGTGAAGCAGGAACAGCTGTGGCAACTAAACTATCCACAGGAAATCCATTCCATCTATTTATAGAGTGGTAACTGCAGTGTTGTATATTATGTAATCTGTTACATGCTTGTGCGTTTTTAACGACGAACACTATTTCACTAGACGGAGTACTTAACTTTTGAAGTAGCCATTTACTGGCAAACATAAGTACCCACGTGACAAGTCCGAAGGGTTAATAAGAAGGATTTTCAGTGAACCTGCCATAGTTTGGTATTCATCTATACGGTATTGACATTTCAGTGAACATGCCATAGTTTGGTATTCATCTATACGGTATTGACATTTCAGTGAACGTGCCATAGTTTGGTATTCATCTATACGGTATTGACATTTCAGTGAACATGCCATAGTTTGGTATTCATCTATACGGTATTGACATTTCAGTGAACATGCCATAGTTTGGTATTCATCTATACGGTATTGACATTTCAGTGAACATGCCATAGTTTGGTATTCATCTATACTGTATTGACATTTCAGTGAACGTGCCATAGTTTGGTATTCATCTATACGGTATTGACATTTCAGTGAACATGCCATAGTTTGGTATTCATCTATATGGTATTGACATTTCAGTGAACATGCCATAGTTTGGTATTCATCTATACGGTATTGACATTTCATGTGGCCAGTAATAGCAGAAATAGTTTTGGAAAGTTCATTTATTCTCATGGTTGAATCTGTGAGATGTGAAAAGATTTGTAGTTGAAAATATTTTCATAATGTATTAACCCGGTTTACGATAACAGATATTGTTACAGTGGGTGCCAAATATTTATTCTTTGAGTTGCGACATTTTGTAAGGCATTTTTAAAGGACCTACGAAAATTAATATTGATTCCAATGCAATGTGAAATGTAATCCAAGTATGCAGTGAGAAAATTGTAGCACAAATTATATACCAGATGCTACAAACTTATATTTCTCGTAATCTACCCACACATTTATTTAGTTTTTCATTGTGGCCTTGACAGCTACATAAAAGTCTCACTGGTTATATTATAATTGTTACTGCATCAGTGCTACGAACATTACTATTACTAAACAGCAAACTTCCTTAGAAGTAAAGGTCTCTTTGAAAAAAAAAAAAAAACAGCATTTTGAAAAGATTTTTCTAGTAACTACACTTATTTAAATGCAAACAATTACTTGCATTTTCACAGTGAAACTGACAGCGAGTCATGGAAGTTATTACGTGGAAGAACAAATATAATTTTTTTGTGGTGTGGTCACAAAATTCGAGGGGCACCCACGGATCAGTAGTACGAAAACTTTCTATAACGGAAATTAAAAACAACCCTGAAATTAGGGGTGAGTGAAGCTGGATATTTCATTTTGAAGCGAATTTGAAGTGTTTTGTTGATAAGTACCTATACATTGCACCAATTATATATTGTTTTAATAAATTTAATAACTACATACATTTTACAAGATAGGTAAATGGCAGAAAAAAAAAGTAATGTTTTCCACTGATTTGCAAATATATATATATATATATATATATATATATATATATATATATATATATATATATATATATATATATATATATAGTTTTTTTATTGTGCCCCGTATTTACCCGAAAGGAAGACTGGCAGAAAAGGAATAGAAAAAATAACGGGTCGTCTACAATTCGGGGCCGTCTTCAATTCAAAACCTAGGACCGCAAATACCACAAATGTGTGACACTGCTAGTTCAGTATTAAAGTTTGTGTTACATGCGCAACATTACCATGGGCTTTTATTTATAATTTTTTATTCAAGAAGCAGTTAATCCTCCAAAATTGGCATGCCATGAGACAGAGAATTTTGACAAATACTTTACATGCTTAAATACCATGTGTCCTATGGTTGGGCAAATTTTTGTAGTGCTGAGTCTATACCTATTAACTTTGATAAGGGTCCCCTTATCTGATGTCACCCAGAGACATAAAACGCTTGAGTAGTAGGGAGTAGTAGTAGGGGCGGGCTGGTTCTAATTCAGTAGGCGAATGACATGTTGATGTGATGGTCTAAAAATAGAGTTTGTGGTTTAAGGGCTAATCCGATTAAGGGCTAATCTGGTTAGTGGCTAATATTAATCCGATTGATTTGCAAATGGCTGCAAAGAGGAAGCGAAATGGCTCAAGTTACATAATATGTGGCATACAAACATTTTTTAGCTTATATGACACGCTTTCCAATCTGTCTGTGAATATGCATAAAAAATTTTTCTCGACTGAATTTGATTCATCAAATAATAATCGCGTACGTAAAGAGTCGATGCAATACTTCTGGCATGAAACTACACTTTTATTTAATTAACAATTTCCCGTTTTTTTTAATTACATTATTGAAAAGTGAAATTTGAATAGCAGTGGGTTCAATTTCACACTTTTCGCAGCAGTTAAGTCTGTAAAACTTGCAGCTTAATATCGCAGTTATCACACTGAAAAACTGTGTTGTACTTGAGGAAAATAAACATATAATACCGATTAAAATGTGAGGTGCCGAATTAAGTTTCGAAAGATAGTGAAGTGTTTAGTAATATGAAAAGATTTTTCCCCGATAGTTCTGTTTTGCTATATTGTGAGTAAAATTAGATACTGTCAATTATTTTACACCGATTGCAGTTTGGACTAATTTGTGGGCATTCTGTTGAGTTAAGATTATGGTTTCATGTTTCATTAGCCATGTGTGTGGCAAATGTGGGGCAAAAATGATGATATTATTATCACGTTGTCTTCTATTGCTTTTTGGGCGAATAATAATAAATAATTAAAGTTGCCCAAAAGTATTGTTTTGCTTCGAAGTTCGAAGCAAAAGTTTGATTTCGAATACAAAGTCAAATATTGAACATATGCGATTCGAATACTAAAAATGTTTCTCTGGATGCTTACTTTAATATAAACCAGGTCATTATTCCTGTGTGATTTTCTTAGTTTTAGAGAGCGAGTTTTTATTAAATATATACGAAATACAAAAAGTGCAAAATTTTCATTTCTCAACAATTATAATATATAATATTTGCAATTAAAATGAGTGAAAATTGGTAAGTTTTCTTAGGCATGTATACAAAATAACACATAACTCAAAGTTCCCAACTCTAATATAAGCACTCTCTCACAAGCTGTTGGAAGAGTGAATATATATCTGGAGGAGTGCAATAATGAGTAAGCTTGGATCGTTGTGGCGTTGTAGTCTGCAGGAGGCAATGTCGTGTTTGTCTATGGTTTTACATTACAGTGTGAATGTGACGGTTAACAGTGGTGTTGGAGCAGGTTGGTAGAGGTGTGTAGGTGGTTCTGGAGCAGTGGGCGATGGCTGAGCTGGACGGCTTGCGTGTTGCAGGTGGCAGGCGATTGCTGTGGCAAGGCAGCAACTGTACACCACGCGCCATCCTCGACTTCCCTCCAGATTTCTTCACACCGGAGCAGAGGCGTCATGGCGCTGCTGCCCTCCACGCTGTGCTCGCCTGTTATCTCTTCGTGCTACTCGCAACCGTCTGCGATGACTACTTCGTGCCCAGCATAAAGAAGCTCTGCCGCTGTGAGTCTCACATCACATTCACCTTCATCCAGCCTCTTTCATATTCACACTACCCATCATTATAGCTAAGTCAAGTTGGCTAATCCTTTCGGTGACAGATTAGACATCAAGAAAGTTGGCATGCTTGATAGCCCCATTCATGATTTCACCTCAGCTGTTTAGGCACACTCAGGACGAAATCTTAGCAAAAAACAGGAAGCTATGTCGTTATCGTATCACATGCAATCAAGTCGAATACAAAAGGAAATCTCTTGCCAAGGCATCAGCCAATGTGTAAACAGTTACGGCCCGAGCATGTAAAGAAATGAGAAGTCTAAGTTGTTGCCAATATAATTTGTGATAGTCACATACCACTACACACGATATTAATATGTAAAGAACTGGGTCTTTGGAGTTTCAGTGGCTGTAAGACAGACTTGAAGAAGTACATCCTTATTACTGTTACAATGGGACCATTGTTTCCTGAAATGACATGCAAGGAATGCTAGCATGTATTATGAATGTGGAAACACAGTGACCGAATCAAGTACAGTCTGGTCTACAAGATCCAATCCTTGTCAGTAAGGCAGAAGGTAGCGAATTAATGTCAGCACTTGGGGTGTATACACAATTGCCAAGTCTACCCTTACCATTATATGAAGTTACGAAAATCTCATTCTCTAATAATCTATCAGAAATAGTGTGCAATTAGTTTTGTGCTTCAAGTGTAGTCAATATACATTATATTAAATTGAAGCTAACTGGAGTCAGATGCGGAAGGCAAGATTCAGTGCTGTCATTTCTGCCAGGGCCGCGGTGGCTGAGCAGTTAGCCTGCTCGCCTCCCACCATGCAGATACGGATTCAATCCCCACCCGGGTCACTCCGTATTTTCGCATGTGTGAATTGTGCCGGACAATGTCGTTGGTCGGCGGGTTTTCTCGGGAATCTCCGGTTACCTTTTCATTCCAGCGCAGCTCCATAGTCACCTCAATCACCCTGTTTGGCTCTCACAACCTCGATGTTAAGAGCCGTCAATATATCTTCGCACACTCACAAAGGAGAACCGTGTTTCATTCCCGGCGGGGTTGTTCCCAGATTTTCGCATGTGAGACGATGCCACCAGTCTGTGGGTTTTCTCTGGGATCTCGTGTTTCTATCACCGACCTCCAATGGAGCAGTCGGGAGGTCTTGCGTTTGAATGCTAAGTAAGGCTCGGGTGTTAATTTAAATTAGGTTATACATTAGTTTGTAAGCCATTTCCTGATAAGCCTTCAGGCATATCACCAGGGGACTTTAATAAGCCCTTTCCAATCCCATTTCTTCCTTCAATGTATTCCGGTGATGCTCCATAATTACTGTCATCGGCTATCAATACCTCGATGTTAAAAGCCACTAAAGGCTGTTCAAGATAATGTGAGCACTTTTGAAATGAACCTTATAAAAATGTCACTACCCCTGCCTGCATATTAGTGACATACGCCCAATGAAGTTTGCAACGTTGGATGGAAAGTAGTTCCATATCATAATATCGAATATGAAGTATTAGGTAACCATTTGTGATAACTAAAATTATTTATTTCGCTTCCTGTTTTTTAATGCAACGAAGTAGAAAAAATTAGCAAATTAGAAAAATATTTACTTCTTTAATAATTTCACATCTTCTCTTGACCGACGCATGCATAAAGTGAAGAAGCCGATGGCAATGTTAATTTTACATAAGACGGAAGTATACACTATGTACATTCAAGTAGATCTCAAGAGAGCTTTCAAAAGTGCTCGTTTTACCGTGAACAGCCTGTACTTGATGATGATAGCTAGAGAGACAGGAGTTTTGATGGCGTGTGCGACTGGGATGTGCTGGTTGTTGCAGTGCTGAACATGTCGGACGATGTAGCAGGAGCTACCTTCATGGCGGCGGCCACCTCCAGCCCAGAACTCTTCATCAACTCTGTGGGCACCTTCATCACGGAGGGCGACATCGGCGTTGGTACCATCGTCGGCAGCGCCGTCTTCAACATCCTCGCAGTGCCTGCCTGCTGCGGCCTCTTCGCCGGCCAGGTACTGTCCCTCCTCCTCTCCTCCCCCTTCCCCCCTCATCACTCGCAGACGAGTCACTTTGCTCACCGACATTTGTTGCTCGAGCACGCATGCCACGATGGAAGCTGGCGTGTCTGCTTTCCTGGACGGTTCTATGCAAGATTTGGCCGACTGCTGGCTGCTTTTATGGATGCTTTCGTTATTGGTCGTGGGCAATCTTCAATTGAGGTTATCCCAGAAGGTCGACCTCCCATGGCGCAGTCGGTTGGTGCGCCACCGATATGAGGTGCGGGAGGCTCTGGGTTCGAATCCCATGTAAAGCACAGGTGTTAATTGAAGTTAGATTATAAGTAGAAATAGGAAAATTTCTCGAATTCATTTCGGGGCAAGCTATAAGTAAAACACATATACAGTGAAGTCACCTTCGCAATTGATTCCCAGTTTATTAGACCCTCCCTGCACGCCTCTGAGCCAATAACAGACTTGCAAGCAAACACCTTGTGAATCTCATAGCTGCCAGATGTGGGGCAACAGCCAATGAAAACTGAGGCTCCAGTATGCACAGGACTGAGGAGTCAAGCCTACAGGTCATTGAACTCGCGAAATTTTCCTATCCCTAGTTATAAGTTGGTCTGTAAGCCATCCCCTGCATAGCTTACCAGCATAAAACCGAGGGACGTTAAAAAGCCCTTTACAATTGCATTTATCCCAGAAGGTTGACATTTTAGTCAATTAGAGAGAAAGTGGTAGATTTATTTGTATTATTTTATTTTGAGAGAACTCTTAAGGTGATTAAACACGAATAGTTAGTAAAAAAAACACAAAAATGGTTATTAATTCTATAACATCATTGTGTGAATACTATGGTACACTTTTTTTTCTGACTCAAAAGTTCCTGTGATAATAAGTAAACGATCAGGCTCAGTGCTTGAACGAGTAATGTTGAAGTCGTGAGTTAAAATTGTTCCCGAATCATACTTACAGAAATAAAATGTCGAAATATGCACTCATCTTCACTTGAGCTGCAAAAAGTATCTTTAGATAGGTTATACCAAAGAAATCCTCCATGACAGCTTGCATGCAGGCTCAGGTAGCAGGTCTCGTGGAAGCTTCCTCCCGAAATTGGAGGAAAATTTTATCGCGGCGAGCGTCCAAGTCATCCGGCAGATCTTTATATCACATTAATGCTTCGCGTTCTGAAATAAACCGAATTGTTTGCAATTTGCCGTAACATTAAAACTGTCGCGTTATTTGAAGACAAGGGCAAAGAAATACTACTTCAGCAGCAGGTTTCACAAGGTTCTCTGTACTGAGGAAAGCCAACATAATGTTAATTCGTATAACGCAAAACAATTTATTTAGATGCGCCCAGCAATAATTTGTTGAATAAACAAAGTTTTTAATGCTTCTCTATTAATTTTGTTCATCTTAACAAAATACACGCTTGAGCCAAAAAAATAAATAAATTGCCAGCAAAACATATAGTTAAATCAACTGTATATATTTGTTTCGCCACTCATTTGATTGCCTTCGTTTGAAAATACAGCTCGAGAGTTTATTAATATTTTTTGTGACAATTTGTAAAGTAACCGTGTTTGTTAATACGTTTAACGATGCTCAATAATAGTATAACCATCCTAATAAAATAGATTTGACAGGAAACTAAAAAGTACTGATGTAAACCTTGAAATATTTATGTGCGGATGTTATCACGGATTCGTAATATGTTTAGAAAAGATTGCAATTTATTATACAGTTTCTTTATCTGAGTTTGCAACACTCGAGCACACAAGACATAGCTTCGAGTCGAGGTTGTATTACTCACTTTTTTATGCTAACCGAAACTCTTTCATTTACATAGAATCAAACAAATCTTTACTTCGACCATCCAAATCTTTGTTTGGAGGGAACTAAATAAGGATAGCAAAAAATTTTGTTTCCAGATCAAAATATTTTATTGCCCCTATACAGAAAATTGATTTGGTTGCGCCAAACCAAATTAGTTTGAATCAACAAAAAACCTTCTTCTCAGGACGCAACACTTCAAGAATAGCTTGCTCAAATGAACAGCGTGGATTTTAAACTATTGTGTGACCGGAATGATCCGTGTTATGTCAAGCTCAGTTAGCGAAGAGTCTTCAAACGAAGTGAAAGCTAGTGCCAGTATTCCTCGTCGACTTCAAAGGTCGCCATATCGGCATGTGAGTGCGTTCGAACGGGACAGAATGATCGGTCTCCTGCAAACGGGTTTGTCATATCGTGACATTTCGTCTCGTACAGGGCATGCTGGTACGACAGTGATGCGTATGTGGAACCAATGGATAGAGGAAGGGTTGTAACCAGCGACGATTGGGTACTGGACCACGCAATGTTACCACAGCACGGGATGACCGCCATCTTGTCTGCATGGCCGTAACGGACTGTACAGCCTCATCCACAGTGTTGGCTCGACACTGGACCACTTCAACGGTTGTGGACCTGTCTGCGTCGACGGTTTGACGCTGTCTTCTGTCGGCTGGACGGGTGGCACGTATGCCATTGCGTCGGCTTTTATTGTCCAGAAACCACAAACATTTCAAACTGCAATGGGCACGTTAAAGCCGTCGCTAACGCCTGAGTGGTAACATGTAGTGTTTTCAGTTGAGTACTACTTCAACCTGTCCTACAGTGATGGCCACATACGTGTTAGACGCTAACGTGATGACCGAAATCTGGCAGCCTTCATTGTGGAGCGGCATAGTGGACAAACGCCAAGTACGATGGTTTCGGGCACAATTGGACACAACATGCGAACAGCAACCACTACATAAGGGAAGTTTTATATCCCGAGGTACTGCCCTTCCTCAGGTGACTCCACATGCCATATTTCAGCAGGGCAATGCCCGGCCACATGTGGCGAGGAATGTGCATGCCCCCTTCAATGAACTACGGGTACTGCTGCTTCCCTGGCCTGCACGTTCGCCTGACATATCGTCCATCGAACATGTCTGGGAAATGGTTGGTAGGCTACTAGTTCGTCTTGGTCCTCCAGCAATCACTGTTGATGCTTCGTGTACTCGCATATAAACCGCGTGGAGGGATATTCCCCAAGAACACATCCAGGTACTCTTTGATTCCATTCCACCATGTTTAGGGGATATGATTGCAGCACGTGGGGGCTTCACACCATACTGAATTCTCAAGGATAGAGAACATGTACAGTTCTCTAATCCTAATCAATTGTATATTGCCATGTACCTAATCTCTGGTGTATTATTCATTTCAATCACATGCATCCTTCTTGTGTGCTGCTTTTTTCGCAAACGTTCGTGTACATTCTTGGTAGGAATTGATGTTTGATGGGGACACTTTAAACTCGCCATTATATTGGTAGAGAGCCGGTAAATAACCAACGTTGCATAGTCTGGTAAGTGCGTCCAGTGTTGTATGAACCAATACCACTGTTGCAAATCGGAATGCAGAAACAAACAAAACTGGTGGTTATGCAGCCGTGACTATGGAGCTAACTTCTAGCTTGTCTTAAATTTCAGTAAGATTGTGCCTACATTCAAAGTGTTAAGTTTATAAAGCTTGAAGTCATATTATTTAGTCCTATTATTACGGCCACTAAAATATATCTGATTGATATATTTTAGAGAGATATTTACAGACATTTGAGACCAGTTAGAAGGCAGTAGCCTATATTCATCAATGCGGGAACATACAAGACAGATCTGGTGCTCTCTGTTTTTATTTATCCCACTTTCCGGTATCCCACTGGTCTAGACTATAACGCATAGTATTACTGTACCATGCAGCGTTTCTAACTAGATGTCTGCTAATGAAGAGTCGATTTCGCAGTGTCCCGAAAATCTTCTTTGACACTTACTACAGCACACATACCATTGCGTTCATTTTCTAAGTACATAACAATTTAATGTTGTATTCACGACGCTGTTTGTTGATGAAACAAAGTGTGCTCGTAGCAACCTGATAAAAATCAGAAAAGCGGTTAAACTATACAGGTTATATTTGTTGTATTATGGAGTGGAGGGAGATATTTACAGCTTTTATTTTCTACAGTCGCGCATGGTTCGCGAAGTTTTAATTAAAGGAGATACAAAACATATATACCGTCTCTCTCATATATTTTAGCTATTAAAGTTTTAATGACTTTCTTATCTTTCACTTGTAATTTCCGAGAAAAAATAAAGGATTATTTCGCGCGAACAACACAAGCGATAATGGAAAAAAAATTAATTAAATAAAGCACAGTTCATAAGACATAATAAGTGATGCTCTATGCAGTGCTGGTTAGTAAAATTGAATACGTGATCTGTAACTTCAGATTATAGCTTTAAAAATAAAATTTCAAAATAGTTAGAAACAATCTCACACAAATATATAATCCTATGTAACCCAAAACGTCATACACAAATATATAATCCTATGTATCCCAAAATGTCATAGCTCTATGTTGGATGCTTATCCAAAGAGTGGGCAGTTCTGCCACAGCGCAAACTGCGCACAAGATACTGTGTTTCACTTTATAAAAGGTATGTTACTTAATTGGAGTCTTCAGTGTCGTATCCTATATATAATGAGACGGTCTCTGTCTATCTGTCTACCCGTCTTTAATACCTTTAAGTCCTCTGAACCTCAACAGAAGTTCTTCAAATTTCGCAAAGCGGATCCTCAGGGTCAAATACAGGTCACGTTAAAATTTCATCAAGATCAGATTACGCAATCATTACATTTTACCCTAAAAACTCATTTTTAAATATTTTTTTCGCTATGAAAATTTTGTATTAATGCATAGGGAATATTGCATAGAGAGGTAATGGAATATCATATTTGTTTACTAGTCTCGCTTCAATGTTGAGTTAATTAAGTAGGAGCACAGTGGCTGAGTGGATAGAGCGATTTCAAGTGGGGCCTTAGTGGCTCAGTGGATATAACTATGTGAAGTGGGGTCGCAGTGGATTACTGGATAGAACTAAAGAACTATGGCTAAGTAAACAGATGTATTTATATCAAATGGGGCCTTAGTAACTCATTGAGTAGAGAGATTCCAAGTGGGGCCGCAGTGGCTCAGTAGATAGAGCGATTCCAAGTGGGGCCTTAGTGGCTCAGTGGATAGAGAGATTCCAAGTGGGGTCGCAGTGACTCAGTGGAGAGAACTATATCAAGTGGGGCATTAATGGCTCAGTGGATAGAGCTATTCCATGTGGGGCCGTAGTAGCTCATTGGATAGAGAGATTCCAAGTGGGGCCGCAGTGGCTCAGTGGATAAAACTATATCAAGTGGGGCCCTAGTGGCTCAGTGAATAGTGATTCCAAGTGGGGTCACAGTGGCTCAGTGGATAGACCTATGTTAAGTGGGGCCGCAGTGATAAAGTGAGTAAAGTAATATTAAATGGGACCGCAGTCGCTTCAATGTTGAGTTAATTTCACATAATTTAATTATTTCTTACATATCTCTATGCAATATTTTTTTTCAGTCTTTCTATGATAACCAATTTTTTTTTATCATGGTAACTGATCTAGCCTCAAGACAATACAAAAAAAAGTTCTCTGGCTGGGTCCCCTAGTTTTACAAATAAAACTCGAATTCAATATATATGTTTTCTGAATCTAGCTTGTCATAAAATTTATTCGCGAAATATTCAGGTAGCTACGTCTCAGTCAACGCATCCAATATCTCATAGGCATATTGAAAATTATCGAATTATCGAAATGACGATGTTATATCAACCATATATCGATATAAATCGTCGGTAAATTTCAACGGTATTTAATCGCAATTAGTATATTTTTCCATGTATTGATAACAAATATTTTATGATGCTCTTTATGCAAGCTCTGTAGTGAATACATAAATTTAATTTAAAAATTACTCTGTTTACTTTGGCCACATGCACAAAAAATAGTAGCCACTTCTTTCTGCAAATTCCTCGTGTCCACAATAAGTAATATTCTAAGCAATTTTACATTTTTTATATTAATAGATTAAATATAGGGTCCCTATGTACCGAAAATCGATATTTTTTCGTTATATCACTACGTAAAACAATAATGTTATAGATAACCAACATAAATAATATCGATATTTTTTTTGCGATATAAAAATATTCCTATGTGGTACCTTGCATGGAAAATGGCTCTAATGGTCAGTACTGTGGACAATATACAACATTATCCAGTGAGGTAAGTACCTAACGTGTGTGAGTTCTCATTCGCCGTTGAGACTACATTCCGTGGCCTCATGAACACCTGCTGCCAATAAACACCTGCTGCCAGTAACACGAGGTCTAAGAAGAGTTTGTTGGTCCCGATACACGATAAATAATGACCCGTCAATTTCGTGGATTCATTTGGCAAATAAGCTAGACTCCATAATCGTGCGTTCACTCGAGTCTCAGTCAGTTTGTCATTGGCTGTTGCTCTACTTTTACACGAGTCCAGGTGTCTAGCCTTTTTTTTTTCTGCGTGTTACTTATTGGTTTAAATGTGCCAAGGGCGTGACTTATAAATAGCAATCCAATTTAAACGAAAGTCAAATGTGTATATTTTTGAAGTTTAGCTTGTCCTCAAATGAAGTCGCGAAATTTCCGCCACTCTTGTGATAAAGTGCCTTGTCGATAGCTGAAGGTCTACACCTCCAAATCAAATATTGTTTTGTTATAATGCCTGAAATATTATATCATCTGTATCTGAAAAGGTTAAAAGACCAAATGCCTAAAATAAATCTCGCCAAACATTTCAGCAGATACTTAACATCAGTTATTTTCTTTATGTCCTTTGGCCATTTCGTACGAAACATAAAAGCCTTCACAAGCGTAACCCAAGTTCTTATGCTATCTATACATGTTCTCTAGTTTAATTATATATATTCTCCATTTCGGCCATCCCAAAAATAATAGTTAATCGATATGTGCGACATTCACAGTTCAGTTTCCCTTTAATTAATCGAGCAATATGTAATATATCACATTGGTAAATTAAATTTAATATTAATATTTCAGATATTTAGCTGTCGACGATGTTTATGGAAGATAGCCACTGATTACGTATTCTAAGGAGGGAAAAAATTTATCCAAGTAGTAAAGTGTGATTTCGTATAAAACATCATTGCTTCGTGTTTCATGAAGGGTGATAAAATAAAAGTGTGGAAACTTCGTAATAAAAGTAAGCAGTTAGAACTCTCCATTTTCCTAGCTTCCTCGTGGAAATTCCTCAAAATTCAAGCTCCTGTACTGTGGTGCTTAATTCAGTCTGCCGAAAGACACTCTTTTACTTAAATTAATACAATGGCCCGTAATTTGCCGTAGGCCATTAATGCCGTTTAGAACGAAATCTTTGACTTGACAAGCATATAATTACTTGTTTAATTACATGACTTGGTAAAACTTAAAAACTCTTATTTCTTTTATTTAAGTATAATGAAGTGGTATCTAAGTGGCATTAAATTTTTTCCCTAACGTCGAAAATTTATAAAAAAAACTAACCCATAAAGTAAAAATGTTTGCTCTTACACGCTTACACAGGCTCACAAACGTATTATAAAAATTCATAAAAACGCCACGTATTTGTTACAGACCAGCAGGAGTTTGATTCTCAGACTAGGAAAGGTAACATGAAAATGACAATGTTTCTCAGACCATTTAATGGAAGCTATGGGGAGAAATCTGACTCCTAAAGATGTAGTTATTTCCCTTGCACCACTATCATCTCAGTGACATCTCAGAGTGTGTGATAGCAGCTTATTCCAGCTACACACACCACTAACATGGTGTCACTGGCCAATAACATAGCTGAAGGCCATTCGCCAATCAGCGCTTGGTAACCTGCTAGCCAGTCTGCAGTCCAGCCAATAGGGGAACTCATAGAGCATGCAATAGCCAATCATACACAACGTCCGTTTCCAGAGCATCGCGCAGCCAATCCGAGAACGGCTACTTGCACGTCTAATCACACTCCATGCCGCTACCTTGCTGCGTGTCAACTGCTTAGTCGCGAAGACGCAAATAGACATGTGCACGTAACTTTCTAAGTACATCTGATTAGTGGTGAAGTCGTGGATAAACTGGTGCATGTAACTTTCTAAGTACATCTGATTAGTGGTGAAGTTGTAGATAAACTGGTACATGTAACTTTCTAAGTACATCTGATTAGTGGTGCAGTTGTGGATAAACTGGTAAATGTAACTTTCTAAGTACATCTGATTAGTGGTGAAGTTGTGGATAAACTGGTACATGTAACTTTCTAAGTACATCTGATTAGTGGTGCAGTTGTGGATAAACTGGTAAATGTAACTTTCTAAGTGCATCTGATTAGTGGTGAAGTTGTGGATAAACTGGTAAATGTAACTTTCTAAGTACATCTGATTAGTGGTGAAGTTGTGGATAAACTGGTACATGTAACTTTCTAAGTGCATCTGATTAGTGGTGAAGTCGTGGATAAACTGGTGCATGTAACTTTCTAAGTACATCTGATTAGTGGTGAAGTTGTAGATAAACTGGTACATGTAACTTTCTAAGTACATCTGATTAGTGGTGCAGTTGTGGATAAACTGGTAAATGTAACTTTCTAAGTACATCTGATTAGTGGTGAAGTCGTGGATAAACTGGTGCATGTAACTTTCTAAGTACATCTGATTAGTGGTGAAGTTGTGGATAAACTGGTACATGTAACTTTCTAAGTGCATCTGATTAGTGGTGCAGTTGTGGATAAACTGGTACATGTAACTTTCTAAGTGCATCTGATTAGTGGTGAAGTTGTGGATAAACTGGTACATGTAACTTTCTAAGTGCATCTGATTAGTGGTGAAGTCGTGGATAAACTGGTGCATGTAACTTTCTAAGTACATCTGATTAGTGGTGAAGTTGTAGATAAACTGGTACATGTAACTTTCTAAGTACATCTGATTAGTGGTGCAGTTGTGGATAAACTGGTACATGTAACTTTCTAAGTGCATATGCTTTGTGGTGAAGTCATGGATAAACTGGTCTACGTAACTATCTAAGTGCAATTTTTAGTGGTGGATTCGCGGATAAACTGGCGCACGTAACTTGCTAAAGGCATCTGCTTAGTGGTGACGTCGTGGTTTGATGCACGTAACTTGCTAAGTGCACGCTGAGAAAAATATTTTGTTGAATCAAACAAGATTTGTTTGGTGCAACCAAATCATTTTGTTGTTCTCATTTGGTTGCACCAAACTGTAAGATTCAGTTGGTGCAACTAGAGATTTGCATGGCTACACGTGCATTAAACAGTTTGGGCCGATATAAAAAATACGTACAAATTCGACCGAGTTTCGAACCTAGATCACCTGCGTCCGAGCACTACTCTTTAATAATCTCAGCTAATGTGTCAACTGACAACAATGGAACGCATTTAAATAGATATACTGTAAAAATAAATGCTTTAAATAGTGGGCAACGTGTGCAAACAAATGTTTCAAGTTTTACGGCATTATTTGTCAATTTCTTGTTGCATTGTATTATTAATGTGTTTATACGATTGTTTAGCATCAACAGATGCACTGACAAACACGGTTACAAACCTAATTGTCACAATAAATATAAACAAACTCTGGAGCAGTATTTTCGAACAAAGACAGTAAAATAAGTGGCCAAACAAATATATACAGTTGATTCAACAAAATATTCAGTTGACAGTCTAATTTTTTTGGCCCAACACATATATTTGGTTTATTCAGACATTTGTTTTGTTAGACGAATAAAAGTAATTTTGTTGCTTTTAAAATTTTGTTTCCTCAACAACATATTTTGTTAGGGCAAACTAAATATATATTTGGCCCTAGATAAACAAATATTTTGTTAGATTTTCTCTCAGTGTATCTGCTTAGTGGTGAAGCTGCGGATAAACTGGTGCCCGTAACTTGCTAAGTGCATTCTAAAATTTCGCTCTTATCGCAAACTGTGATCAGCCCGACACACAGGCCTAGAAATAACGATTAATTGGAACGGAAAACCAAATTCTAACCAATATTTTTATGCTCTTTGTTCAGAATGAGATATAGTATTAATTAAAATAATTATAAATACATATATATTTTTAGTAATTATTTTATCGAATTTTTAGGCGCAGATAATTATTTTCAGGTCAACGATTAATGTATAATGTCTTAAAATCTTAGAAGTATTCATGTTTGTGCATTACATACCGCGTGAAAAATTTTTTTTTTTTAGAAATAACTTGTCCTTTCTATAGAAATATGATGCAATATTAAACAGAAGTAACGACCAATAACAACAGGTGATTGCGGCTTACCGGAGGGAATGGTCTATTATAGACAAGAGTGTCACATCATCTCTAGCGGATAAGAGATTTAGTGCGTCGGCATTGCTTTCGAGAATTCGGATGCTAAGAAGAAACGGCGACCTCTAAAACAATGGAAATGTGTATAAACCTTTAGCAAACGGATTAGTAAGGCATCATGCGGAAACATCGTCAGACGATGTAATGAAACCTCTGATATGCAATACCCGGGCACTCGGATGATTCTGCCTGTCAGTTGTGCCGTAAAACTAAGGACTCAAGGAAACCTTTTGTACACAGCATAACATACACTAAATCAAAGTGAACAGTATAGTTGATTTCTCTTCGTTACAATGCTCACTTAGAAAAACGGCGACAAAGGGCATCCAGACTAGTATTTTTACACGTTGTTAATATATTCATTAAATAAATGAACAATACTAAACCTGACTATTTTGCTGACAATATATTAGATGACAAAACACGCGTGTAGTACAATAAATTTTAATGCACGGCAGTTTAGCACACCAGCTTAATTATTCAAGACCGTTTTATTCCTTCAAAAACTACTGAACCCTTCTTAATAATAAATAAGTATGTGTAAAGAGGTTATCAGGATAACAAGATCGCGTTTGTGTATAATATTACGTGGTCAACCACGAATTCTCAGAAATTCAATTACGAACAAGGCTCAGCTTTCGAAGTACGCTGCTAGCAATGTTATATCACTATTTTCCACACCAAGGATCATTAACTCACTTGCATACATTTACTAAAATGATCCATTACAAGTATTTCAAATAAGAACCAATAAAATCACACCTTTGAATATATGTATGTCAATATTACATGCGCACCTGCGCTAAAATATTTCCAACAAGAGCAAACAAATCACACCCTTAAATATAAATGTGTATCAGGACTACATGCGCTCTTGCACTTAAATATTTCTGATAAGAGCCAACAAACCTCGCACTTAAATATAAATATGTATCAGGATTCATGTGCGCTTGCGCATAAACATTTCTGACGAGGGCCAACAAAACACGCCCTTGAATATATGTCAAAATTACGTGCGCTGTTGCGCTATTGCCTATATTTTTTATTTATTCAAAGTCGATAACACACATTATAATAAAATCATAAAAACTAGGATTACAGTCCGTTTACATGAATAGAAAGACTCTGTACTCCACACTACATAGAAATGTCGTAACCTGCGCGCCAGCGCTATAGGTTACAATTCTATACATTACTTCATGTGACCTTAACAGGGGAGCAGAAAAATTCCCTAACTAACCAAGATCTCGTCGTACAATAACGAGCCTCTAAAAAAAGGGGGGGGGGAATCATTACTCAATATTCCTGACTTTTCTCCATTGAATATCCACTCGTAAGTTTACATTTAAGTGCGTATTAATAATTTACAATGTAACATAATATTACGCACGTTGACTACAAATGATAATTCTCAAACTTTTACTGTGGAGAAAAGTGTTAAATTTGTCACCACTGGTGTACTTTCTTTCATGATGTCACGGCGCATGTCGTGTGACCACGGGACTAGCAAGGTGTCAAATACAGTATAAAGCATTCTAATGTCAGCCTTTAACAAATCGATAAGAAACAAAACCGCGTTCTGGCCAGCGGGAATATTATTGTACTTCCTTAATGAAAAAAAAAAAATAAGATTCATCAAACAAAAGCAGAAGAACCGCAGCAAACCAAAGTATACATAATTGAAAGTTCAGAAATATGCATAAGAATGTTATCTTGTTCGTCCTGCAACGCAACCCAACGGAAAAGGGTTCTATCCCGAAATTCCAGGCTGGTAGTTGCGGGCGACACTCTGTGCCCTTTTATAGCCGCGTTCTCCTAACTTGGAAATTCTCCGGCCGTAATTCAACATGCGTTGGAGTCCAATGAAAAAACCTGTCTTCTATCACTATCTGAAACAATAGCTGGACAAAATAACAAAACTATGTCGGCCAGATTAACTATGTGTTGTTGGCAAAAAAAACCCAGCGCACAACGACTTTATTTACTGAGTACTGAAGGCTGCAAACAAAATCTCATGATTGCAAGTCATGAGGAAAACTACAATTGTGTAACCCCAGAAATTATGTCACGGAAAATACGGACTGACATTTAATTTTCCCAAATGAATTCCCCTGCATGTCGATACCACCCACCGTCGTAATCGCAGCACTAGCTGAATCTGTTTGCTGCTAACGAGTGGTATTGCCCCGTATGTGCCGGTAGGTGAAAGTCTCCCAAGAAGTCATCGTTTGCAGTGTAGACAGTTTTCACGTAGAGGTGTTCCCGATGACAGCAGCATGGATCTGACTGGAGAGGTCACGAAGTCCGAATGCCAAAGGAGGAAGGGAGGGGAAATGTAGGGACTTATATAGACAATGCCTGGTGGGTAATGGAGGGACAGTGAATAGCTAAATAAAATGTCGGTGCGAAAATGCAACACCTATATAATAAGTAGACAATCTCTGTCTGTCTGTCCGTCTTTAATACATCTAAGTCCTTTGAAACGCAACAGAAGTTCTTCAAATTTTGCAGAACGAATCCTCAGGGTAAAATACAGGTCAGTTGAAATTTCAGCTAGATCAGATTACGCAATCATTACCTTTTACCTTAAAAACTAATTTTTTAATTACTTTTCCTATGAAAAAGTTTGTATAAATGAATAGAGAATATTGCATAGAGATATGAAGGTAAAGGAATATAATTATTGTTTACTTTCAATGTCTCGCTTCAATGTTGAGTTAATTAAGTGGGGTCACAGTGGCTCAGTGGAAAGAGCGATTACAAGTCGGACCACAGTGGCTCAGTGGATAGAACTATGTTAAGTGGGACCGCAGTGGCTTAGTGGATAGAACTATATCAAGTGGGGTCGCAGTGGTCAAGTGGATAGAACTATATCAAGTGGGGTTGCAGTGGTCAAGTGGATCGAAGTATATCAAGTGGGGTCGCAGTGGTCAAGTGGATAGAACTATATCAAGTGGGGTCGCAGTGGTCAAGTGGATAGAACGATATCAAGTGGGGTCGCAGTGGTCAAGTGGATAGAACTATATCAAGTGGGGTTGCAGTGGTCAAGTGGATAGAACTATATCAAGTGGGGTCGCAGTGGTCAAGTGGATAGAACTATATCAAGTGGGGTCGCAGTGGTCAAGTGGATAGAACTATATCAAGTGGGGTTGCAGTGGTCAAGTGGATAGAACTATATCAAGTGGGGTCGCAGTGGTCAAGTGGATAGAACTATATCAAGTGGGGTTGCAGTGGTCAAGTGGATAGAACTATATCAAGTGGGGTCGCAGTGGTCAATTGGATCGAAGTATATCAAGTGGGGTCGCAGTGGTCAAGTGGATAGAACTATATCAAGTGGGGTCGCAGTGGTCAAGTGGATAGAACGATATCAAGTGGGGTCGCAGTGGTCAAGTGGATAGAACTATATCAAGTGGGGTTGCAGTGGTCAAGTGGATCGAAGTATATCAAGTGGGGTCGCAGTGGTCAAGTGGATAGAACTATATCAAGTGGGGTCGCAGTGGTCAAGTGGATAGAACGATATCAAGTGGGGTCGCAGTGGTCAAGTGGATAGAACTATATCAAGTGGGGTCGCAGTGGTCAAGTGGATAGAACTATATCAAGTGGGGTAGCAGTGGTCAAGTGGATATATATGTATCAAATAGGGCCTTAGTAGCTCATTGGAATGAGAGATTCCAAGTGGGGCTGCAGTGGCTCAGTGGATAGAGCGATTCCAAGTGGGGCCTTGTTGGCTCAGAGAATAGAGAGATTCCCAGTGGAGCCGCAGTGGCTCGGTGTATAGAACTATATCAAGTGGGGACGCAGTGGCAAAGTGGATAGATATATATCGAATGGGGCCTCAGTAGCTGAGTGGATATAGAGATTCTAAGTGGGGCCTTGGTAGCTCAGTGGATAGAGACTAAGTAGCACAGTGGATAGAGATATTTCAAGTGGGGCATTAATAGCTCAGTGGATAGAGATTCCAAGTGGTACCTTAGTAGCTCGGTGGATAGAGATTCCAAGTTGGGCCTTAGTGTCTCAGTGGATAGAGCGATTCAAGTGGATCCTTAGTGGCTCAGTGGATAGAGCGATTTCAAGTGGGGCCGCAGTGGCTAAGTGGATAGATAAATATCCAATGGAACCGCAGTCGCTTCAATGTTGAGTTAATTTCACATAATTTCATTATTACCTAAATATATCTATGAGATATTTTTTTCAGTTATTGTATGACAGCCAAATTACTTAACATGGAAACTGTTCTAATCCCGTGACAATGCGAAAAAAAGTTCACGAGCTGGGTCACCTAGTCAAATATAAAAGTGATTGTCTTGCAGAAAATAAAGACTTTCGTTCAACATGGAATGCATGGTATTACTATATCGTGGTGACATATAATTTATATTCAAAGTAGAATTTTAGTTACACGTTGGAAGAAAATATTTTCTGTAACATGACAACAAAATTTTTTTGTAACAAAATTCAACAAAATTTTGCATCAGTTTGTAATGTCTTGCAAAATACATTTTTGTACTCTGTTAGTATGTGTAATTATTCGATAACACATATTGTTGTCAAAAGTCGTATTCATATTTTTCTAATATTTTTAATAATTTATTTTAGTAATTTGAATTGAATTAAATAAAACTTAAAAGAATATTAGGATGTGGGGGTGGAAAGGGGTATACTGGTTTTGGCATGAAACATTTGTAGTAACTACGGGGAAGAAACTTTTCAAAAACTATAGCCTAAACAATTCTCTGCAGCATATACGTGGCGAGAAAGACGCGGAAACATTTCATGGCTATACGAAAGCATTATTAAGACCATTGTGAAGGAGTTGTAATAAATCGAGAGTTTTCGAAATTGAATTTAATATTTGGATAACACATTTGCCTGTAAATTCACCAACTCTATTGGTATTGGCATTCACATTTTTTTTTGTGGATTTAACTTCGTTGTATAATAATGCATTTTCCAGAAACTCAAAGACTCTGATATTTATCTTTCATTTTGTGTTCCTGCCATTAAATATAAGCTTCAGCTGCACTTTCAAGAGATGTTACACCCTTTCGGAACTAACCTAGGCTATAGTTCTGTATTTTTAGATAAACTACATTTTTATAAGTAATCACGTGTCACATTTTGACGGTAGAATTCAGTTTCAACATGAATACGTTTCTAACAGTTATACAGTGAATCATAACGGGTCAACCCATACGAGTATATATATATATCAGATCACGTAATTATTTGATGACAGTTTATACTTGAAGAGCTTGTATTCGGAAGATACTTTATTCCACCTTCCCGGAGTAATTGTGTGCCAATGAACAAACACATCATAACGATTGCGCGAACCAACTGCAGTCCTACTACTATAAGAATGTCTTCACAGCCAAGTAGCAGCATATCAGCCAATGGCAACTGCTATAATATTTGTAGGGCTGTGAGTGTTGCATGTTGCGAAATAAAACGCAAAGTTTGCAGATGTCTAAACATAATCCATTTAGCCCATGACTCTGTTGGTATCGACTATTCAGAGTTTCTTCAAACGTTTTCGCCAAGCGAGGTGGCGCAGTGGTAGCTCGCTGAACTCGCATTCGGGAGGACCCGGGTTCGATTCCCGGTCCGGCCATCCTGATTTCGGTCTGCCAGGCGAATGCTGGGATGGGTCCCTAACAAAGGCCATGGCCGATTCCTTCCCATTCCCTACCCAATCCATCTTCTCTGCGCAACTTGCACCGTCTCTAATGACCTCGCTGTAGACGAGACGTTAAGCCCCGGCTACCTTCCTTCAAACATTTTCAATCAAACCTCTGAAAAAATCACCCTATGACGTGTGACGTCCTGGGATATTTCCTTAATATGCCACGTATCAAAGCGTTTTATACTTCTGTTAACATATGATTACCTTATATCTGGTTAGACTAGCCTTTACTCGTATGCTAACTGTAAATAATCATTTTTCAGTTATAATTAATGTAAATAAAATCAGTCGAAAATATGCGTGTTGGAAGTACCTAGTAAAAAAAAAACCGATCTTCTGTGAAATGTTTTCAAAGTGAGTGCGCTGTGTAGTCTGTTTGGTGTAATTTTCTAGACGCGGATAAGCTTTGTTTGCACGAGGCGGAGGAATATCCTGGAAGTCACAGTTTAAAAAAAAATCCTTGATTTTACGGGAGAGTACTGGCAAAAATTTATCCAGAGGTGTCCGTAAGCTCTCCGCGAAATTACGGACACGTTATCCAGGGGTGTCCGTAAGCTCTCCGCAAAATTACGGACACGCTGATTTTCGAAGAAGTACTTTCCGTAAAGTTAACGGAATCTCTCCGTTAATACCCTAGTTAGTTTTCTGTAATTCTATATTAAATAAAAATGTTAATATATATTTATTTTAATTTTCACTACGCGGGTGTTCTACTGTGTATAAAAAAGATATTTTAAAAAGTTAAAAATTGTTATGCTTATGCGAGATATGAACCTGAGTCAAAAAGTAACAATTTCTTGACACTAACCACTTACCTACAATGCTCACGTGGTGTATCTGGTATAACTTTTGTATTTGCATATTAGTCACATAATCAACTTTTTTAGTTTCTGTTAAACTTAGTGTATTTCAAGTGTTGCTAAGTGTTACATACGCCTGCTGCTACTTTTTAATTCTTGAAAGAACATGTCTTAGTGACATGGACAACCTTAACTGCCGCAGACACGATAATTTTCTGGCTACAGTGGCGAAGAAAGTTTCGTGTAGACTCGGCATCGTTCGTGCCCGAAAGCCAAAGTTATAGGACATACTGTGAGATTTTCCGTATTTAATATTTACGCCCCTAACTCCGTTTTTCGTCGCTACGGATTGCGTTCCCGTATATTTACAGTGCATTTTCGTAAAAAAAAAAAAAAAAATGCCGGAAGTATACGGAAAATGTAAACAGCAGAGCTCCAGAAAAGTTGGAAGTAACCGAGAAGTGACTATGTTCGCTTTCACGAGGCAGGAGCAGAGAGTCGACAAGTAGACAGAGACAAGGTGGTGTGGAGGTTTCTCTCGCATTGCCGCACCTTGTGTCGCTGGGCTGCCAGGCGATTATTGCTGCACGGTGTCCCGACATGATGCTAGCAGTGTACTGCTGGAGAGCGCAGTACAACTCGCTGCTCTATCTCTCAAAGCCTAAGTACTGTGTTGCAGAATGTGCCCGCGTCCGCATTGCAGAGCGCGTCGGTCGCACACTGTAAAAAAAATTGAGGTAAAATTCCCTTACATGTAAGGGTAGCTAATAACCCGTACATGTAAGGTAAAATTACCTCTTAAATGTAGAGTAAATTTACATAACAAGTAATCTACTATTCCATAAACGTACGGGAAAAGGTTCTGAATAAAGTGGGGGGGGGGGGGGAGAAATCCCACACAAGTAAGGAAAAATTAATATATAACGTATAATAAAATTATACTTAAAATTATCCCGGAGTATTGTTACTGTTAATTATTTTATTACCTACATCCTCAAACTAATGGTAACCGAAACATCAACACTAAACTACTCGACACTTGCTAGTGGCTGGGCGTGAACCATGGTGCTCTATCGCGATAGGCCAATGCGCTATCCAGTACACCACGATGACAGCGTGACAACTTCACTGAATATAAGCGTGTTTAAGGAGGGTATCTCGAACCCCCGCCCCCCTTTTTCCAGCACAGGTGTGTTGAGAATCCTGAAGAGAAGCATGCTTCGTAATATAATTTTCCCATCCATGTACCACTACCATGTACGTGAATTTTACTCCAGAATACAGAGGTTTTATCTTAGCTGTAAGGAAAACAACGTTTGCAAATATTAGGCCTACCTTACAGTTGTCAGGTAATTTCCCATTATTTTTTACAGTGCACCAACGCCTGTTTCCCTCCTCTGTGCCCCAGCGAATGATGGCTCTAGTTTGTGCTCGTTAGCTGTGTACACAGTGCCTCAAGGGCATACACTTGCGGCTACCACGCCCACCTCTGCTTGCGCAGCTCTGCAGCGCACTCACATCGGGGACTAGCATTGGCTGATATCTACTGTCGCCTATACATTCTCACGTAGACATTCGTCAAGCAACACCATTATGATGCTGTTCTCCAAGTAAACTGAGCATTTTTTAAAGCCCTGCTTAACATCTAGTTGTGCGCACGTTGTGTTCTTCTGCGTTATTTTATGTGGGGGAGGGGGGTATGGTCTACCCTAAGTGGCCCATTTCCCCAAGGGTGATTATCAATCCCCCCTAGGTCCGTCCCCACCCTCCTCTTGGTTTTCGCATAAAGTGTTAGACAAGGCAAACGGTGAGTGCCGGACAGGCACCGTACATGCAAACAAGTTAGGTTAAATAAAAACTTGTTAGTTGCTTAAATATCACTGACGAAATGTGCTAGGCCAATAAGATACACATATTGCCACTGTAGAAAGGAATTTTTTTTTTTTTTTTTTACTAAGACAATGCAAGCCAATGATTTTGAAAACTCTACTGTAGGGATTACCTCAATGAATGTACCTTCCCCAACTGTTGGAAGATTGCAATGTAAAACAGTGTTTCTGCTGTATAAAGATCATCAGCAAAAGTTGCCATGTTCGGCGACATGAGGGAACCACCTGTACAAAGAGTCTTTTTCACGCGATAAAGCATTACGACAATGCGCACGTGTAGTTTTTATGCAATGTGGTATATTGAATAACCACATTAAGAACTGCAAGGATTCGTCCTTTGAGAGCCAACAAGTGATTTCGTCAATACCCCCTTTGGCATCAATGGGTACTGATTCCACGACGATTATGACGGAACAGTTAATGCTAATGACGTAATAAGGGACCTACGAGGTTTAGAAGTGACTACATATGCCACACACAGAGCTGTGCTTGTGTCACTGGCAGCGTTTATTTGTGAGAAGAAGGTTCTTATTTGTTAGACTGGGTTCAATTTAATTTTCTTACTTTGCTAAAAACTGGAAGAAAACCAAGATACGTAAAATTATAAATTACCCTGTCGCAAGATAGGACCCAAAATAAACAATTTTGGAATATAAGTAAAGAGAACATATTTTCGCGGGAAACATTTGTTTCCAAAAGATCCATTATTCCTAAGTTAACAACGTGGTAAAATTTGTTAAAAAGTTATAAAAAAAACTGTATACTGGCGTAACCTATAAATATCATAAATATAAAATATGCCAAAAAGGAGTTTGAAATAAATGCTTCCTCGTTACTGAAGTTATAATAATTGTTTAGGTTTCCGGGACAATTGTTGTACTGAACAATCGTGAGCAATCATTCCATGTTGTCGTGAAGAACAAGAAATAAGGTTTTGACTGTGGCAACAGTAAATGAACCAATGACTTATGTTCAAGTATACATTGGATTATAGCGTCTATCACGGTCACGTACTATAACAATGAACTATGGAAATTTGCGGGACCAGTGACCCTATAGGTTATAGGCCTCTTCATAAGCTACTTGTTCCTCAGAAACTAGTACGTTTTACTTCCTTCTTGTTTCCTGGTCAGTGGTTTGGACTTACTCAGGACGTGTATAATTACGTGGGGGCCAACTTTGAAACTATCTGATACCTATGCAATCTGATTCAAGCCCAGCTCATTATCAACTGTAGGTTAGTCACGGTAAAATGAGCACTTTTGAAAGCCCTGCTTAAGATCTACTTGCATGCAGGTTATATATTCTTCCGCCTTATGTAAAATTAACATTGTCATGGGCCTTGTTACTTTATTCATGCGTCGGTCAAGTGAACACTTCTTATTTGATGTTGAGATACGGAACTATTTGCCATCCATCGTTACCAACTTGACTGGGCACATGTCCCCATGTGCGCCCGTTCTAATGTATGCCGGTAGGAACAGTGAAATTTATATAATGTTGATTTCGAAAGTGCTCACTTAATCGTGAACATTCTTTACAGTGTGGGTATTGTCACGTAGGATGGTATAATTGGCTCGAGTGTGGTGCTGCTGTGACAAGTAGTTGTGGTTTTGCTGGCAGGTGCTGGTGCTGGACTGGTGGCCTCTGACCAGAGACTGCCTCATGTACGGCATCACTGTCTGCATGCTCATAGTCACCTTGCAAGACGGACGTGTATACTGGTACGAGGCTCTTCTGCTTGTCTCCGCCTACACTCTCTACATATCAGGTACTGACTGCCTCCCCTGCCCATGCAGCCCCCCCCCCCCTCACCCTTCCAACTACACTCGCCTACTTGTCCTGATGCCTACATCCCAGGTGTACTCCATCCACGGTTACTTCCTACTAAAAGTAGGTCCTGCTAAAATTCTACCCACAAAGTATTCCTCCGCCTCACGCAAACAAAGCTTAAACGAGTCTACAAAAATGTACACCAAAGGGACAGCGAACCGTATTGCACAACAACTATTTATTACTAGCCATTACCAACAGACATATTTCCCTTCTCTGCCTTTTTTATTCATAGTAATTACAAATGAAATAAAACCATTAATATATGAAATGTAATTATAAGTAAATTTTATAAAAAATTAAATTATTTTATGTAACCACACGCATAAAAATCTTGTGATGCGTGACGGTACATTTAAGAAACAATTAAGCACGTCACACAATGACTGATTTTTGAAAGGTTTGATCGAAACATGTGAAGAAACCGTGAATAGACTAAACTGTCCCACCGCTCCATGTCTCATGCGAAGTTCCTGTTCCTCGGAAACTCAATATCTGCCCATTTTTGTGATGAATTTTGTAGACTGTGACATAACATGACATAATAATTATGAAGGTACGGGACCAGGGTGCTGATCATTTATTGCTATATATATATATATATATATATATATATATATATATATATATATATATATATATATATATATATATATAAAAGTGCAACGCAAAATTTGACACTACATAGCTCTGGGGTGGGGTTAAAAACAAAAACGTATCGATCTTCTCCTGAGGTAATGGTTTCAGATGTTTTCCATTGCGTCTTGAAGTTATAATTAATACGGAAGTTAGTCACATGAAGGATAATTCTATGCGAAAAGTTTGTAGCGGTCGACATTTCATTATATATGTATATAAGCGGTATTAAGGTGTTAAGAAGTAAAAATAATGTAATAGTTTCAGGCCCATTTCGACATTATGATTTCAGGTGCTGAAAATAAGAAATTTCTTTATGTATACAATAATGGAACTGATAGTATAGTGCTTACTCGTTATTAAATGCTGTTCACGGTAAAATGAGCACTTCTGGAAGCCCTGCTTAAGATCTACTTGTATGCACATTGTGTTTCTTCCAACTTACGTAAAGTTAACATTGCCATGGGCCCCATCACTTTATTCTTGCGTCAGTCAAGTGAAACTGTGAAATTATTAGAAAAGTAAATATTTTACAAATCAGCTAATTTTTGCACTCCGGTGCGTTAAAAAAAAAAATACAGAAAGCGAAATAAACAATTTAAGTTATCATAAATGGACACCTAAAATTTTTAATTTGACTTCAAGATATGGAACTACTTTCCATTCACCGTTACCAACTATACTAGGCGCATGCCATTCAGTGCACCCGTTGAAATATATGCAGGCAGGGGCAGTGACTTTTTTCTAAGGTTGATTTCAACAGTGCTCACTTAACCGTGAACAGCCTATACTATCACGACTGAGCTGCAAAGGCTTTGTGCCTGTTGACAGCGACAAGAAACAGTCATAAGCTACCGGTTTACGAACCAGTAACCGTCATGGAACATCATTATACTCGTAGCCCCAATGTGTACAGTGTCGGAAGAATATAGGCTGTTCATGGTAAAGTGAACACTTTTGAAGCCCTAGTTACTTATGTCTTGCAGCCATTTTTTTTCGTTTAACAACTTTTTAAAATAAATAATGCTATGTAAGTAATGAGCACAGTGTGTATATTCCACGACACTCGGACGTTAACGTCTAAGACTAAAATATAATATATTTATTGAGTATTATTCCAAATGAGAGGGCTTTCAAAAGTGCTCACTCTACCGTGAATAGTCTATATGAACATGTATATAGTTGCGTACACTTGATCTAAGTGGGTTAATTGACCCGGATTTGCACTGTTTTTCTGAAAAATAAAAGTTGTGGAACTAACGAAAAAAATATGTCAGTTAAATTTCGTCAAGTTTAAACCAGAACTCATTTTCATGATTCTCTTTATAGCTCACAGATAATATAAACCACTCACGTAGAAAAAGTGTTATTGGCTTCCTAGAAACATTAATTTAATCACGAATAGAAAACTGCTCATATTTTAATCGTTGAGTAGAAAATTATGTATCATGTAAACTTAATTTAAAGACGTCGCTGAATTTTCTTAAAATAACTATTACATACGAAATAATAAAATACACTCTTTATACGGCTACGTACCGTACATGTACGAGCAGTTTGGCATCCTTCAAAGTAGTCTCCGAGGTTGTCCACTGTTCGTTGCCAGCGATAAGACAGACGGGATATGCCATCAGCTGCAAGAGATCCGTCAGTGTACACTACCTCTCACAGAAATGCTGTGTCGATGTCTTTGTTTGTTGGCAAACAGTTTACCACGCAATGTCCTCTTTACGGTAAGAACAAAATCGTAGTCACACAGACTAGGAACAGGAGAATAGGAACTCCATAAAAAACGTGTTACACTACCTGTTGTACGAGGTCTAGAATAGTCATGTAAGACATAGAGTTGGCCAATATTTCATACAGTTTCTCTCGAACTGCACGATGAAGATGGTAGTACAGAAATAACAGGTAGTACTGTGTATTTACAGTACAACCTTGGCGAACTGTATGGCTCACTAATACACCTTGAATGTCATGCCAAAATGATCATCAGCTTTGTGGGTGATGGGTGTCCTGCCTTGTGTCTCAGTGGTGATCCAGAATGATGACATTCCAATTCGGGTCCGTATGTTCGTGCCCATGTTTCATCTGCAATGAAGCGGTTCGACATGATATTACCTTCACGGTGAAAGCATTCCAGACAATTACGACATAGCTCATGTTGGGTCCGCTTCTCTACGTTAGTTAAGTGATGTGGCACCCTCTTGGCACAAATCTTTCGAAAAATTTGTAGAATTTGTTGCACTGACGACGCAGAAGTACCTGTATACTCGGCTAATTCATTAACAGTCCAGAGAGGGTCGTCCAGTGGGCACTAATCAGCCGCAACCATTCTATGTCGTAGTCAACCGACACAGCACGTACACTGCGAGGTAGGTACGCCGTCTACTCTCTTCCCGGTTTGAAGTCCTCTGCCCATCTTGCCACTTGTACGACCGGGTATCGCACGATTACCCAATGCTTCCCGTAACTCGGCATGACATTCGCGTGCATTGTAGCCTCGGCGTACGGCTCTCTTGATGCTCAACTATGGTTGCGTCCATTTCGCACCGCTGTCATACGGCAACTGACGTAGGGAACTTGCTGATGGCTGGACGGATGTACTCATATACCATCTGATTGTGACGGTAGTTCGACGGGCGGTAGCACACATTGATGAACCGTGGGCTATCTCAGAGGCTACTTAGAATATCGATATTCAAAGTGGGGGACCCTCCCCCCCCCCCCCCCCCCCAAGGGGCGGCGTGACGGCATGCTAAGGAGGGTGCGGGAGCCGAGCTGTTCGCTTGTACATACAATTTATTATCAAGACGCAATTACGATATATGCTGAGAAGTTGCTGCATTGCAATCACAGAATTTTAGCAGAGCCATGCAATTTCTCTTGTTTTTTTTTTTCAAATTTATATATACAATCTCATAAGAAACACTCTTTAAAGAGGTTACTGTCACTAAGACAAAAATATCAATCCATTTGCAGCACCTGAGTGACGTGTTACTTTCCTTACTCGTGCGATAGTAATATTTATAGATTATCGTCGGATCGCTTCCATGTTGACATATACTCGCTGCCAGAAACCCTTCAAGAGCAGACGCTGGAAATAAAAAAAGTTATTCTGCTGCGAAATACGATTTTGAGAAGATTGACAAAACATTGTTTTGGGTCGAGTACTTCAAAGTTTATCCCGACATAGCAGAGCAAGCGCTGCTATTGTATTTACATATTTCAAACACATGTTTATGTGAAGGGGCATTGTCAGCAGTAGTAGCAACAAAAACGAAGTATAGTGATTTACGTTATGCAATTTCTTCTAGTCAACCAAGAATTGGGAATCTTGTTTAAAAAATATGCAAGCTCATCCGTCTCAGTGATTGATTTGTTCACCCCCAATTGTGTTCAGCAAAGCATTAGATTTTAATGATTAAATAAAACCTTTCAGTCTTTATTCGTTTTTGTTTTGCCCTTATAATAACGAAGTTGTGACACGGGGAGCGTAGTTTTTTTTTTTTTTTTTGCAGAAGAGAGGCGTGATAAACTGAAGTTTGGGAACGCCTGATTTAGAAGGATGCTTGTATACGTACGATAAGTAGGCGCTCTCACGAGTGTATATAGATTGTACAAGAAGAAATAAATGAGAAGCTGATTTCAAGCAGCCATGTTTGTCTTTGTTCCTTGCTGGACGTTCCTGCTTCCATACCCGAATGCTGCCACCTTTAAAACGTTCTTGCCATACACAATTACCTATACATAGTCCTGTGTTGCATTGTTTGCGGGAGATAAAGAATAATTGCCATGACTTCTGAATCAGACTTCGCATATCAACTCAATACTTTTCAGTTCATTTTATTTCAATATTTTTCAGAATTGATTCGTTTATTTCATTTTGGTTTAGTAACTTTTTATCATGTAGTAGCAAAATTTTGGTCTATGCACAGAATATACGCAGCCCCATACACATACACACACACATATATATACTTTTTACGCTTTATATGTGTGTATGTATGTGTGTGTGTTTGTATGTTGATAACAGTTATTTAGAGGAAATGGCATGCTGGGTAAACATTGAGAATATTTTGCTACGTTTAATGTGGAATTGCTTATATTCGGTTAGGTATAAGAATATGTATTTTTTTAAATTCAGAAACACGTTTCTAAATAAATGATTGCACTATAACTGCCAGTGATTATATATGCAACACAAAAATTAAAGTCGGGACAACAAAATATTGGGTACGTTTGGCAGTAAAAAAATATGAGTTTCAGGAAGCCGCATGTGTAGAAATAAATAAAAAATATTCCTAAATTGGACCATGCCTCTTTCTTATTGATCACTTAGTAGTAGGTAAATACCGGTTCATGTGATCGGGATGTGAGCCAGCAGAGCCATCGAGCCACGGCTGTCATATTAGATGACATCACATTGCAACCTCCTGCTCTGTTATTCCTCACCAGCAGCAGCCTTGTTGAATTTCCCCTCCTGCTCTGTTATTCCCCACCAATGTCGGCCATCTTGGATGTCTCCACTTCATGATATTGCATTCCATGTGGAGGTTTTCTCAGGGTCCTCTTGTTCTCCTTTGTTCTCTCATTCCATCTTGAGGTTTTTCTCAGAGGCCTCCCCTTATCCTTCCTGCCTCTCGTCCATTCTATCACTGGGGAGGTTTTCTCACATTCTTCCCTCTCTCGTGTCCCACAGCCTATCCCTTCGGGGTTTTCTCAGGGTCTTCCCAGTATTCTTCGTATCCCTTATCTGTGACTTCTCTCACTCGTCTCCTATGACCTACCCCTCTTGTCCATCTCTCTTGCACATCCCCAACCCCTAGACACATGTCGGCAGCAGCAGGCGGGCATTTCTGATTCCCACATTCGCCACCAGAAAGTTTATGAAGTGCTACAGGTCGCCACGAGGATCACTCGTATTGGCGTTGCCATGGAATGTGTTGGTTGGTTCATTTGCCACCCGCAGATGTCCACTAGCATCGGGGGGTATAGTTCGGGTGGTGGCCGCCAGGAGCGATGGAAATTATTTTAAGTGTTTAACCGTGTGAACAGACGTGGTTTTCCAAAATGATGGTGGAACTTGCTTGGTTATAAAAAAGTTAGAATGTCTAATGAGTTTCTCTGTCTAATTCTGCTACATCATTTTCAAGTAATTAAAAAAACATTATAAAGAAGACGGTGTCATATATTGCGATAGTTACTAGTCTTACTACGCAACGGCTCGTCGAGCATAGAGGCCATTCTGTTCTAAGCCTAAAAAGTGACATTTTCTGCTAATTAAGGGAAACTAGTGACAATGCTTCCATTGGGAAACAATCGTAGCACAATGACTGTCACGGTCGCCAACATTTACTATAAACCCATTTGTACACTCATCTCAACTCGGTAAGATTGTAATGTATCTGATATCTTCGAATATTGGAAATGTTATACATTCGTAACTTCGAAATTGAATTTTAAACATGTATTCAATTTATTACGAAACGTACACCAACTTTTGAAACTTGTACATTAGTTCAAGTGTACGTATTTATTTGCGAAATGTTAAATATGTTTACGTGACAAAACTTCTGGTTTATAACTTTGAAATAAATACATTAAATTTAAGCGAAACTGCCTCCCATCTGTTAGAGTAAACTGTTCATGTTGGTGGCTTTTTGGTCGGAGATTTAAACCCATACACTTATAGATAATTTTTTAAATAATAAATCAAATTAGTTTTGTTTATATTGATTGTACGTACTTTTGGGGTAACACGTTGCCACTGTAAAGTATCGAAGCCTCCATGTCAAGCAAGATTGTGCGCGAAACACATCTAAGGCTTCGCCTGTATATGCATATGAACACAACTTCAAGATAATTGTTCACAGTAGATAGGTTTGGGGGACTTCGGCCCATCAGGTATCATGCATCGGATATTTAATGATTTTTTAAGAGCTGTATTGGGGTCAAGGTCAGTGTCTCTAACATTCGAAATGCGGTCCGTAGTTAGTAATATAATATGTTTGTCGTATTCTATGGATTTTTTCGAATATCTACAATATTTTCTAAGTTTTTCGTTTTTAAGGTCATTGAGGCAAGGTCAAAGTTACTGGCATCCAACATGAATGTCGGAGTGAGTGGTATAATATGTTCCTAAACTTTTATTAGTTTCTTTCGAAATGTTTACCATTTTTCCTCTGGTTTTCGAGTTTAAGGTCATCGGGATCAAGGTCAAGGTCACCAGTATCCAGCATGGGTGTCTCAGTCAGTGGTGAAATATGTTACTAAACTTTTATTAGAGTCTTTCGATTTTTTGCAATTTTTCTAAAAAAAATATTTTGTGATTGGGAGGGGATGGTGGTTGATAGAGGGTGGGGCGAGGGTTGTGGGATGAATGTAATGTTAACATTACCTTCTTCGATTAATTAGAACATTTTTTTTTTTCCGATCTTTGCTATTTTTTTCTTTTATATGACTGGTAGGTGGGGGTTTGCGAGGGGATAAGGTGAGTGTGGTTTGATGAGCGTGACGTTAACGATACATGTTTCTCGATTTTTTAGAATTTTGTTATATGTTTTTGTGATTTTTTGTAATAAGTAACAATTGCCAAGAGGCGTGGATGAGAAAAGGGAGATGGGGGTTGGAGGTAGCAGAGTTTACACGTGGCAGGTGCAGGTTATTGGTCTGGGGAGGGGTAATGGGGGGGGGGGGGGGACGGGCAGCTCCGCGGATCCTCCCCGGTCCGCTGGACCTGGCTCGGAGCCCCGCATCATATTCTACTGCTCTGCGACCTCGGACTATGACATCGTCGCAGGCGAGTAATCCGAGAATCCGACGCATGATACCTACGCCAAATCTGTCTACTGTTCACAGTTTGTTAAACTCGTTCTTGAGTTGTGTGGGGGTCTTGACTTACTTATATTTAAGGATTTTTGTTCGCTGGTGAACACTATTCGCTATCAGTCGAGCGCTTCTGAGATTAAATATTGGGAAATGTCCGTGTTCATAACTGCATACATTGTAATTTACATACTTGACTTTCTCCCTGTTAAGGCGGAAACAAGGCATGGAAAGCAGTTCCATGGCAGCATTTATATTTGGGTGTTTCTCTTTATGGAAACTAGATTTATTTTACTATTGTTTTACCCAAATGAGTGTAATGAAATGAAGAGTTTTTGGGCGGCTCATAACAGCGAGGTCTTGAGAGCCGATGAGGGTGATTGAAGTGAATATCGAGCGGCACCGGAATGAAGGGGCGGGGGAAACGGGATATCCCCGAGAAAACCCGCCGGCCAACGGCATCGTCCTGCACGATTCCCACTTGCGAAAGTCCGGTGACCCGGCCGGGAATTGAACCCGGTTCGCCTTGGTAGGAGGCGAGCGTGCTAACCGCTAAGGCACAGCGGCCCCACACATGAGTGTAATAACGGGCATATAAAAAAAATTTGGTTTTTAAACAGTGTCGCACTTTTTTCGTTGATTGTCGTATGAATAGGTGATAGGGCAATAGCATTGTTGATCTTCCATGTGGCGGAAGGATACGAATGGGGAGAAAAGTATAGCCTAAGCAGTGTATTGTTATGTGATCAATTAACTGTAAACAGCAGCGCATGTCTGTGATTCACGTTTTGTGCGTCTACAACTGCATTGCGCTGGGCAAGGCAAGCGGAAAATGTGCATATCATTGTTGTTGTGATGACGTCGCCCCTTGTAGAGTACTGCGGATACTACATGAGTGTGTTCTTACAGCGATGTATTTCAACGACGCGATCGGCAAGTTCTTCCACAGCTGCTGCGGTGGAAAGCGACGCGTACCCTACACGGAGGTGGTGTTCGTCCCTGGAGAAGACAGCGCACTGGTGTCAGGCAAAGGTATTGCACACGCACACACACATACACTTAGCTACTAGTACAATTTACATGTCATGCACACGTTCAACCTTTACTCTGCACACCAAGTAATTATTCGGATATTTACCACGCCAGTGTATACGCTTAAAGGCTGTTCACGATCAATTGAGCACTTTTGAAATCCGCCTTAGACATACATTTTAACGGGCGCACTTAGTGACAGGCACCCAGTAAAGTTGGTAATGATGGATAGAATGTAGCTCCATATCTTAACTTCGAATAAGATATGTTAGGTAAACAATTGGGTTATAACCAAAATCATTATTTCTTTCGCGTTATGTTTTTTAATGCATTGAAGTGTAAAAATTATCACATTAGTCATACATTCACTTTTCCATTAATTCCACTGCTTTTCTTGACCGACGCGTGAATAAAGTGACGAGGCCAATGATAATGTTAATTTTAAATAACGCGGGTGAATACAGAAAGGGAATACATGTAGATCTTAAGCAGGGCTTACGAAAGTGTTCATTTGACCGTGAACAGCCTATAGTGAGGAAGGAAGAATGGTGATGTTTTTCCCCTATGCATTCATTGTAGCGTTCCTACATTTGCTCTGGAAACAGTCAAATGCACAGGGAAGTTCGCAGCTTTGTATAGTAGCACTGCTAAGCATTCCCATGTCTGCAGCTCGATGAGTGGTATTATTGCCATGCAGTGTGTAGGTTAAAGATTGCTATTACAGTTAAGGAAATTCACCAGAACATTTTTTTTTACTGTAAGGTTGTTGGATGCGATCAGACGTTGCCTTACTCCAATAGCTATGTTACTCACTCTGAAATGTAAACAGTTAAAACTGCCCCACGTATCTCACTCAACTGCAGATGCCATGAGACTGATGCACTTGAATATCCAAAGTTGTAGTCGCAGGTAGGTATGCACTTGCTAAACAGCGATTTATACTGATCCTAGTGAAATCCACTGCGCTGCCTGGTAGTACAACCTCAATGAGTTACAGAGGTCAGCCTGTAGATAACAGCTCACTAAAGGCTGTGCACGATAAAGAGAGCATTTTTGAAATCAGCCTTAGAAAAAAAGTCACTGCCCTTGCCTGCATATATTTTAATGGGCGCATTGAGTAACATGCACTTGGTGAAGTTGATAATAATTGATAAGTAGTTACATATCTTAACATCGGATAAAAATGTTAGGTAATCATTGGTGATAACTTAAATTATTTATTTCGCTTTGTGTTTTTTATGCATCGAAATGTAAAAAATGAGCAGATTTGTATGATATTTACTTTTCTAATAATTTCACAGTTTCACTTGATCGATGCACGAGTAAAGTGATGTGGCACATGGCAATGTCGATTTTGCATAAGGCGGAAGAATACACAAGGGGCATGCAAGTAGGTCTTAAGCAGGACATTTAAAAGTGCTCATTTTTACCGTGAACAGCCTATAACTACATATTAAGTAAAATGATTCTGCTGACATGAAATCATAGATTCAGGTTTAAAGTGCAGCTGAACGTAAGTGACTCGATGATACAAGGTTTCGGCACAATGCGAGCGAGCAGTGAATGTACGCGATCTCGCCACACGAGGACTTCGTTATCTGCTCGTATGTTGTGTTACCTGCAATTATCCTCCGCACACTGAGGCCGCGTTCCAATTAGACCTTTGTGTTAACAAAATGGTCACCTGGCTCCTTTTTGTCTACGAAATCTATGACGTGTTTTTGTCATTTGCGTTTTGTGAGCTTCGAAGCTGACTAATTCAAAAATACAAATTACCAAACCGCTGCCGTATATAAAGATATAAATGAATTTCATGAACCCTTTATTTTGGCAAAATCTTCAAATTTATACTATGAATGCTCTACACCTGATTTTACATAATGCAACATCTTGTGTTTCCGAAGCAACATAAAATTCCAGAAATGAAATTATATGTTCTGTTATTCGTTTTCTTAAAAGTATACTGCGGTGTAAAATATGCATTCCTTCGCAATAATTATACATAAATTTTATATTAAACTACAAATGTAGTTGAATATCTTGTGTTGAATATTATTTATCCTAACACGGAATTTATAAATTTGCTCAATGTAGAATCTAGAAACACATTTACATTTATCAGATTTGTTTACAGCGAAGAAAAACATATTTAAAAGAAGCTCTAACTTTATTATTTATTTAGCAAATTGTACCCCAAATAATATAAAATTATTATTTAAAAGATAAACAATATATTCTTATACTTTTTGACACAAATTTCACATTTTCTTTTTGGTTAACTTATATTAAAATATTTTTTTTTAATTAGAATTTTTTGAGTATATGAAATTCCAAAAATTATTTATATTAATATTGTTTTAATTTCAATAAACTAAATGGGAAAGTTTCGCCAAACCAGCTAAATAGTAGTTACAACAAATAAATCCTTATAAAAGTTAGAAGAATATGACAGAAAATTGTCAAAAAGTTACGAAATAATTCTTTCATCATTATTATTTAACAAATTAAGTTAAAATGAATGTTTGTAAACAGAATAAATTCATTTCAAGTAATGGTTTATCAGCTGTTAAAAGTAACCTGAAACTAGAATGTGTTTTGATTGTGCTAGATTAGCATGACATGTGCCAGTCACTTAGTGCAGTAATGGCATATATGTATGGGCAAGATGTCAGTTTTGTTTCCTAAAGAAAGAGAATACACATACAGACAAGGTATTGAAAAATGTGTAGTGTAGCCTATGTACAATATTTATTTCACAAGCAAGTTGCTGAAATATTCTTGAAATAGGAATTTTTTTAACAACAAACATTTTATTTGGTAAAAATGTTTCATCATATTGGTCTCCTTTAGCTAATTTCAAATTTTCAACGGCTCTTGGAAAACTTTCGATAGTAGGCTAATTACTGTTTATTTACAGACTTAGTGTACTTATATTTTTGGAATATGATAACATCACAATAAAAGCAGAATGGTGTACTAGACAGTCGAATGTCGTTGTGATCCAACTAAACCTTACAAAATACCAAATGCAAATTACAAAAAACGAAACTCGAAACGAATTAGAACATATTAGTGATCGTCACAATGAAATGCTCTGTTTTGTCGTATTACAGAACAGTTGCTAGGCATGGATTTAACATCATACGTTATGCAAGACGTAACATTACGCAGACACTTAAAAACATTACATAGTTAAAATAATATAAACCCGAATGTGGATCTGAACTGAAAACAAATTCAAGTACAGTTTTAGACGGAATATTTTCACGAAAAACAGAAGTTCATACAGAAGAGAAACAACATGGAACTTCTTTTAACGAAATAATATTGGTCCGCCCAATTTACCGAGCGGGGCTCCGAAAATGAACCTTGTGTCTGATTGGCTACTGCACGCCGCGCGGCATTTCTATTTGTTGAGCAACCGCCCAATACATTCTCATCACAGTGGGTATCGGCAGTTGTTAACATAGATATTTGCAAGAGTAACGCGTCTCTATAGGCCGTGTTCATCACAATGCGAAATATGCGCAGCGAAGTAGTTCCGATCTCTTTTTGCAGGCGCATCGGTGCACCTAGCTCCTACGTCATTCTACTTCCTGCCGTTCTCGCGCATGAACAGCACGATGGAAAAACAGAAATGCTTCGTGAGCTGACGTCATAGTGGAGGGAAAATGCCAGAAAAGTGAGAATTTGGAGGACGGGCAAGTTTGTTGGCTTTTTAGGAAACGTGCGCAGTATTTACTTTACTGAATGATTCTGCAAATAAATGATGTAATGCTACTAACGAACAAACGTGGTTTTGATGATGTAAACTTGTAAAGATTTCCATACGGAAACACGTTTTTAAGAGGTTGCGAATTTAACTAACAGTAAGCTAACGTGTTTTGTTAGTAATGTACTATTAGGAAACTGTTACTATAATCAGTGAAATTCACGTGGCCTTAAAAAGTGGCACTTTCAACTCTTTTGTGGTGTGTAAATAATATTTGTTTCTTTGCCTATATCGTGAATTAAACGAGTGTGAGGTTAGATTCGGCCAAAGTGCGTGTGTTTATTGCTGCATCTGTACGAATACAAACAGCGATGTATTAATCACGTTTCTTTTTCTATTGAAGGTAAAATCTTTCAAAGTTACAATAGTTTGAATGTTATTTCCATACGAGCAACACTTTCCACTGCTCCATCAAAACTACGTCGTCTCACGAAAGACGTTGAAAACTGCAGCCTCCCTTAAAAAAAAACCAAATAATACTGATTCCTTTTTCCATTAAAATAAAGTAAACAGAACCCAAGGAAACGTAACTAGGAGAAAATAAAACAGGTTGGAAAGCCAACCTGTGATATATCTGCTGTGTGTACCACTTTGAGGTTAATATGTACTTATGGTGGCTGTTAAATATATAATTCTAGATTAATTTTTATTATGCCTCGTTTACATAAATTACAATTGTAAACATGTTATCCTGTCAAATCGTATGACAGCATCACATGTTTACCATCGACGTATATGTAAATGTCTTACCATTCGTAAACAAAACGCTAAAATGACGCGCCGAAAATAGAGTATGGAAGTTGTTCTGTTCCCCAGGCCAGCATTAAATGCACGGAGTAACGGAACAACTGGAGGCTATGCAGTTGGTCGCATCAGAGCAGGGAACCGAACACGGCCATAGTTAGGCATTTGTGGTCGGATTGATGCACGCTGTTCAATAATAAACTCTTTTCTTTCCATTGAAATCAGAGGCTGTAGAATTGAACATCCTAGACTGATTTTTAATATGAAACATAATCACATTTTTCTGTCTAGTGACATGTATCAGCGTCTAGTAACATTACTTCAGGTTGTACTTTTTCTCTGCCGGGAAATGTATCATTTTCGCTTATAAATCAAATCGCCTCACTGTGCTAATGAACGAAACTGCTTGTCAGTAACTACAACATACGATATGTATACGAGTATGCGTTTATGAGATGTATGCTGTAAACTTATTCAGTTTAGTGGCCTCGTAGTCAGTAACTTAAGTGCAAGAATTGTTCGCGTGATTTATTTCAACCTATTTGTATTTAAGGAATGACTATAATGTAGTAATAATAATATCCTAATAGTGGAGCATTTTCCTTATGCATTCATGATACACCGCCTATCACATATTTATAAGAAAATGTGATAGAACAGTCAATTGGCCAAATTCACGCGATAATCACGGTATGAGCATGGCAAATTTCCTTTAAGGGGAATGGTGCACGAAAATCGTATATTAATATAATTTTTGTCATAATTTGTTTTAAAAAGGATTTTTCGAAATGTTTGGTTCGACAAGAAGTAAATAACAATTTTGAACACATAATTACATGGTTAGAAATTATCTGCGTTCGTTATTCTTGGAGCTCTGATTGAAGTTAAGGAAAAAATAATAATTTTATTTCTTCCATCAGTGCTCCGAGAATAATGAAGGCAGTGGAAATCTAACAACTTAAAACGGCGTTGAAAATTATTATTTACGTCTTGTTGAGCCAAAAAATTTCGATAAACTTTTTGGAAAAAGACATATCGAAAATCGGGTACATATACTGCTTTCGTGCACCATTCCCCTTAATATGCATACATGTTTTGGAATATCACCAAAAATTGATAGAGATCACGCTGTCAGTTTCCATCATCAGTGTGCGCAGCGGCATGCAGCGTTGCTGTGCTTCAAACACTCTGGCAGCCACATGATAGGCGCTGGCACCTTGTTCTGTTGCAGAGAAAACTAAGAAATACAGCTCGACCTCCGACGAAGAGAAGCAGTGCAATGACACGTATTCAGACGAGGCGAAAGACTTCGAGGACAGCGATATTGGTAAGTAGAGGGAAAAATATACTTTGTGACTTTCATTCCATTCTTTCACGTCTGTTAACATATTTTTGATTTACCGCAGCTGGAAATTAATATTTAGAACAGAGGTAACCGATCACTCTTATGTTGGAGAATTAACACTAATTTCATATTTTTTCCAAACGAAATTCAATTGAAAAACTTCGTATAATGTAAATTACAAAATAAATTTTGATTCTATAGTATTTGCACAATCGCACGTCATTATGAAGGTTTTACTTTTAAAACAAAGATTTAAAACAAATTTAAAAATGTAACAAATCAATAATAATAATGATGTACATATTCTAGTTTCTACATTCAGTCCAATGAAGTACAAAAGATAATAATGTAAAATTTAACAAATGTTTATTTATTATTTTGTAAAAAATTATGACAGTATATATTAATGAACTGCCTCATATAATTTAATTTGAAACACTAAAAAACTGTGCTTTATCATCGGAGAATTTTGCGTTCAAAATTACTGCTCTTTGCCCTCAGCGCAAAACTAAAAAGAGAATACCTTACTTCCATAAGTAAATCATTATTGCTGAATAAGGAAAATCTAATTATAAAAAAATACTTTAAACAATACAACTCTTTGAATATGATTTAACTACCGATTTTATCAATGCAGTGTTCCATAGAGTATCTTTGAAACGTATGTAGTAAAATTGAGTTGTGAACAATTCCTCAATCAATGTGAAATTATATCCAAAAGTGAAAATATAAAACACCTTTACTAATTCCACCGATTAGAAAGGTCGTAGAGGATTCGGAGTGACATCATTAAGATTTTGGCTAATGGTTTTTAGTATGATTTGTTACATAATTTGAAAACTTGACTGTTGAATGAACTTAATAATGTTACATTTTATAACAATTATAATTGGCACTCGTTTATTGACACCTGATATTAGTGAAGTGTGATATCGTGTAGATAATTTGTAACATCAGCAATATCTAAATTTTTGATAGGAATTACTGAAATAAAATAAGGAGTGACTCAGTACGTAATGTATTCATAGGTGTTATCATAGAACAGAGACGCAGGTGGAAAATGAGAAAGAATCAAGGGAACGCCTGTTGATAGGCAACACGCTACACAAGACCGCTAGCAGAATTGCAGCTGTATCAGTTAAAGTTAAGCTGGTCAACACTAGACACGCTGTACTGTTTCATTGTGGGCAATTATTCTAACGGTTTTTCCCAAGATGACAAAAGACGACAGAGTATTCTATTTTAGAGGAAAATAACTTTTCTCGGATGCAAATATTATGTTTCCAACCAATAGCAACGTATGAATATTTTCAACACTTTCTTCTTCTTTTTTTTATCATGAATGTGACGGTGGAAATAGTTTCAGTGTCCTTATTAACTTCAACTTCCAATTGTTTTCAGAATATACATTTATAGCGTTACGTAGAAATATTATTTATACAATATGCTATATACCTGAATACTAGATAATTGTTTACATGGCTTTGTAACTAATGGTTTTATTAATGCCACACACACTCAACGTTTCCTGCTTTGTTTACTTAGAAAAAATCACTAAGTTTAATATTACTATTGAAAATATATTAGTGAATTTTAAATAACTGTATTTTTTTAATATCCTGAGAACATAAAGACGGCCCAAAATATAGACCGTTCACACAGTAAAGTGAACACATTTGAAGCCATAGTTATTTTTTCCTTTAAACCATTTTTTATCATTTAATCACCATTTAAAAATAAGTATTGCTATCTAAGTAATAAACACCGTGTGTATATTACACCATATTCAGAAGTTAACGGCTAAAATAAAACATATTTACTGACTATTATTTGAAATAAGAGAACTTTCAAAAGTGCACACTTTACCGTGAATCGCCTGTACAAATATGTACTAGTACCCAGTCGTTGAAAATTTTTACAATCAAACTTATTGTTAATCAGACAGATACTCGTCATATCCATTATAATTATTTATCTTATGTGTGCGTTTTAACGCATTCATTACAAGAAAATTATACGGGTTTGCTTTGAAATTCAATCAATTATACGGGTGATAGATGCTGATAGTAGCTAGTAAATATTACGTCAGAGCAAGGGAAACTACATTTTCTCTTTAAAATAACTATCAAACGCGGGGCCATCTCAAGAATCAGAAAATTATTACTATGTGGCACAACGACAATATCGGTTTGGTTGCAGGTTTCAGAAAGAGGGACATAAGAAACTGTTATAAAGGTGCAGCATATGTTTGCTGGGGGAAAAAAAAATGTAAAAGCTGGTCCCGATGATTCAGTTCTTCTCATATGAGACAACCACGCTTCCACATTTCCTTCCACAGTCATTGGCAGAACAGTCTTGTTACGACGGTTTCGTATCCTCTGCACAGTCCTCGTCGCCTGCAGCTTCTTGACCTGGTATAGTTCGGCCCCCTGAAGGAAGAGCATGAGGCGGGTATTTCAAAACTAGTGGGCTTGATACAGTAACTCACTGCGAACTGGCAGAGATATTTACCCGTGCACAAGTTCAAGTGGCGTCTCAAGAGAAAGAAGCTGATCTCTGTCCCCTAACACCCGTAAATATTCAGTGCAGGCGATCTTGATCCTGCTCAGAATTTCGTTCCCGTAGCCCTTCCAGTAGAATAAGCGAGTCTTGTTAGATACATTTTTATTTTATTAGAGCATGAAAGCTGTCTTCTTATTATTCTCCCGGTGAAGAGCAGAGATGTTATAAATTAGCATAAAAATTAAGTTTTAACAAACGAATGATTTTATTTTCAAGGTCTGAATATTTGTTGGATGCTAAAATCAGATCGATATTAAAAATTTTCAAAATCATACTTTACTAATTTTACTCAGTCTCAAGCATTAAGATCTTAATATCACTTGACACCTTTGTAAAACTGGCATTCGCTGAGAAACTAAATATTAATTTTTTTCAAATTATTATTTAAATCTAAATTCCTATCACGTGTTAATAAACTGAATTGACATTTCTGATGGCACATAAAACCCTAATCCACAGTAAAATAAATAATTCCTAATGCATACACGTGAAATTTTTGGGTTATATAAACAAAACTACGATCTCAAATAATGAAAATAATAAATAAAATAAGTATAGATTTACCATGTGTTACAAGAAAAACAAATGTTACACACTAATACCTCCGGTAATACAGAATTAGTTGTAATGGTTTGTGCAGTACTTCAGATATGTTACATGCGTTTATTTTCTTATCTATCTTCCGAAGTGGTAAGTTAAAAGGTAAGTGAATTTCATGTTCATATTAATTACTAGCCAGAAAATGCAGTTTTCTTCAAATCTGACATGTACTTCAGGACATATGTCATATTACATTTTTTTAAATCCGATACAGTTGGATACTGAAATAAGTGTTTTCCCTCACTACGAAATTTGTGTGTAGCAAGTTTGGCGATGTTATATGCTAGTATTCAGAAGTTGGTAGGGAAACCGCATGTGATCTGATTTTCGCGGGAAATTTGACGTACAGTATAAAGTTCAGTATTACGTGTGCATGCCTAGAACTTTCCTTTTTGGTTTCTGGCCATGTGTTTTTGCGAGAGTGGTGACTAGGCCAGTTGGGATATGTTTGTACCAAAAGGGAATCTCTCGGGTTTGCAGACATCTAAGATTCAAGAAAATTTGTCAGTAAGACTAGACTACGCAGATCACTATACACTCCAGTCGCTGTCATTTTCTCAAATGTTGCCGCGTTCATGAGAAATTTCCTTCCTGTACACTAGGTTATACACTATTTACTCGTTTTATTACGTCGTCGGATACACGAAGGATGTGTAGAAAACCAATGGTGACAAATAAAGAGGAAAATACAAGTAAACTCTATCCCACTGCTCGAAAAACGTGCGAAATTTGGTCTCTCTAAATCACAAAACCATAGTATTCCAAAGGGAACTGGAGGTAAGTAACGACACCAACAGCCTGGTCTCCTAGGAACATTTAAAAGTTAATAGGCAGGAATGAATATAGATTGTTGTTAAGGATTGCAGTCCATAAAACATTTTTTTTTTAAGTATAAATCTAAACAATTTCCTCTTGGTTTACCAATTCATCTCTCATGACAGTTAAAGCTGGTTGACTGTTCCACATTCGAGTCCATAGAGTTAACTACTAACAACATAGTTTTTCTCATTTTTACCTGCCATTGTCAGTCTGTTAGAATGATAAATTCTGTGGACGCTACCCCATGGAACGCCACGAGATAATAATAATAAAGATTTATCGTTTCGTTAGTTAATCTCCCAGGATGACAATTACATGACAAATTTCGTAGACACGGACTCGTAGAGCTTCTACAAATATTATGCAATTGTTCTTGTTTTTACAACGATTCGCTAATGATTATAAATATTGCAGATTCGATACCATGGTGCTACATGAAAAATATAATGTGTTTTGCCTTTTTTGGTTTTTTAATTTGGTAACGAAACTTTCAGGGGGGCAGAAGATTAAAAACTGTTACGAATTCGATCCTGTAAAACTCCCTCTAAAATATTATACAGTTTTCTATTTTTTACAATAAATCTCTTAAACGGTAGAAGTTTGGTGACTGTTTGCAGACACGATCTCAGCGAACTCCTTGCGAAATACGGTACTGTCGTAAATAATTCGTCGAGTTTCAGAGTGTCGTACTTTCAAGAGTGTTACATTGCTATAGGCTGTTTCCGGTAAAGTGAGCACTTTTGAAAGCCATCTCACTTGGGATAATAGTCAATAAATATTTTTTATTGTAGCCTTATACGTTAAAATCCAAGTACGATGGATTATACACAGTGTGTTTATTACTTACATTGTAATATCCATTTCAAAATGTGTTTAAAGGATAAAAAATACGTGAAAGGAAAAGTTAACTAGGGCCTCAAAAGTGCTCACCTTACCGTGAACGGCGTATAATTAAGATTGATGCATGAAAAGAAGCTGAAACTCACGAAGTTTTTCTCTCTCCTTGCAAAGGTATTGTGGGTTGCATCTTCGTCACACAACACACGTTCAAACTATAGTGAAGATCTACACATACCTTCTGTAACATCTCACCATCAGTGTACATCACAGCAACATTGATGCGTTATTTCGGCCCTGCCAGTGCTGTAGCCTGTGGTAGGATGTAAACACAGTCCTCAACGTAACCTGGAGACTTGGGTGGCCATGTGAACAAAATACGAGATTGTGGCCAGCTATTCAATTTGTTTACAGAATGCAAGGAGCATTGGAGGGCCATCGTCATGCTATAAGTTTGGCATTCATTAACGAAGCAGTGTTCCATTTATCTGGAAAGGTTAATCGTTACAACGAGAGGGCTTGCAACAGTGAATCGCCTAGTTGAATTGTGTAACTTCACCTAATCGCTGACTGCAGGAATCTCCTCTTCCAACAAGAAGGAGCACCCACCCTCCTCCAAAATTGGAGCACCATTGTTCGTCGTAATCTAAATGGTGAACTTCCACACTGGTGAGTGGGGTGTAGTGGTCAGGGTGACGTAGATGTGGAGACCCCGTCACCAAGGTCTCCACGTCGGTCGCCGTGTGACTTCTTCCTCTTGGGGGGGGGGGACGTCACGTGTCTACGTCCCACCACAGCCCACATCACTGGCAGAGCTGAGGGAACTATTACGCCAGCGTGAAGGCGCCTATAATTTTTATCGTCACCTGAACACTCCCGCTCACATTCAGTAGAATCTAGGACAGCGATTGCGACAAGCACTGCCAAATTACTGTAAGCAGGAACCCCTACTACGAACCAGAAACCAAGGCAGATTGCACCACTGCGACGGCAATATCTAGTTATGCGGAGTGGTGGCCATTGTCTTTCTCCATGAAGGTCCACTACAGAAAACAGCTGTGCCGTCGTCGTATCGTCATTTCCAACAGCGTCAGAACAACCATAGTCAAGGTGGGACAAACCCAATAGTCTTACATGAGTCTGATCAAGTAATAGTTGTCTTTCATTATCTCATATCGTTTCCCAGGTGCATTTAATTTGCATTTATATAATTGTAATGTTCGTTAACTCAATAATAACCAGACTCTTAACCTAGACAGTTTTACAGTTAATCAACCTTGTAAACCACTAGTTAGAGCCCCCATCATTAATCACAACCATAAAGTCCCTAGCCCATTTCAAGTATGACCAAAGGGCATATTTATAACAGAACTCATCGGCGTTGTCATGACACCCATTGATGGTGAACTGCTATAGAAGATACGGGCAGAAGTGGACTATCGTTCGTACGTGTGTCGTGTGACCAGCGAGTCGCACATAAGCCCTGTGCATGTTTATGAGCAAAACATGGTGAGCTGCCACTTCTTCTCGTTCATCAATCTTTATTGTCAGTGGAATACTCTTGAAAACACAGCACTATGAAACGCGATCAATCATTTCCAGTAGGCGTGTAAAATAGTTTCCTCTTTCCTTCTGTTAGTGAAGATGTCTCCCTCTCTGTCCATTTTTCTGTTGACCAATTTTGGACACTTCGTGACTAGGGTCCCAGGTTGGGGAAATTATGGTTGCAATAGGGAAGCCAATCTTCTCCGTCGCTACTCCTGGATGGACCTCGGCGGAATTGAGGTGTGGCTGATATGGTGTGGCCGAAGGAAGCCTAGTTTCTTGCGCTCTGTGGGGCCGATGCGACCGTGGGTAATAGAGAGTGGCTGATCTGAGATGTGTCGGAGTTATTGCCATCTCTAGTAACGGAGCAAGCGTGGTGAATCCGAGGCTAGTGATACCTCTTATAGCCTTTAATCTCAAGGGGCACTACCTAGTATGACTCGTGCAAGGTACCGCTTATTCCGCAGATGAGGCAAACCCCGGGCGTGCCCCACGCCAGGATTCTCTAAATGGGGTATCTGTCTCCCAGGCTAAGCTTGAATAATTGACAATAACGATGGCGGTGCGTTGTGGTGGGCCGGTCGACTCCTTTGCGGTCAGTGAGGCCCTAAAGTTGAGTTTCTGTGTGAAGAAATTCAGACTGGAGGGACCACTTTCAGGCTCGTCTGATCGTGTAAAACACTAGATGGAAATGAAAGAGGAGCATGGGCTGACTTCATTTCCCCTTTGGATTTCCTCGTGAAAGCCCAGAGGTCAGGATGAGGAAGGACTCGTGCTGGCAGTGGGAGTGCCTGGGCTATATGCCGAGGTATTCACTAGGTAATGGGTTTTCTCCCTAGCAAAGTAGAAAAAGAAAGGCCAGGTGAGAGCTGGCACAAAAGGAGAATGAGCCTGAGCGATGGGAGGGGAGGCGGGTCCTGAGGACAAGCTCTCTTTCTATATCCAAAGGTCCTGCAACCCCTAATCCGCAAAATGGTAAACTAAAAGGATACTCACAAACTCCGGCAAGGCCACTGGCTAGGAGGGATAAGAAGTTCCTTTATTATTATTAATATTATAATTGTGATTGTAAATGTGAGGGAGATAGTATCTCGGCGACTGTTACAGACTCAAGCCCATGGAGCTGGCCACAGACGGACAGCACAGGAGTGAAGCTGTGGTGGTTATTCACATGGCCCATCATGTTCGTGCTGGCCATCACCGTACCAGACTGCAGGAAGAGTGCCTGGCGCAGCTGGTACCTGCTCACCTTCATCATGTGCATCCTCTGGATCGGCACCACCTCCTACACAGTCGCCTGGATGATCACCGTCATCGGTTAGTACCTATGCACCTCCCGCGTCATTTCCTTGCACAGCATCACATTCACAGATCGTCAAACCAAATATTTATTCGGATGGGGCCAAATATATGTTTTCTTATTCCAACAAAGTATTTTGTTGGGTGAACAAAACTTGAAGAGAAACAAAATCAATTTTGTTTATTTAACAAAATACACACTTGAATAAACAAAACCTCTGTGTCTGGCCAAAAGTTTTTTATGCCACCTGAACTGCTGTACAGTGAGCCAAAGAAATATTTAGCTGTAGCAACTGAATCTTTGTTTGCGACGTTTCAATAAAAACGACAGAATATTTAGGTTTTAAAAACGAAATATTTCACTACCGCTATAAAAACAAACAGAAAATGGCATTGCTTGTATGAGCACTATAAATGCGCATCACTATTATTGGTCAGCGAAAAACGAAGGGTCCTATGTATGTTTACGTAAGCGTATTTTATACTTAGTTTTGACCATATATTCGTGTGGTGCAGTCCGTATCCGCGAATTACCTGACATTCTGTATAATGCGTCCGCTGTAAATGTCGCATAGTCTGATGACGTACTCTAAGGACCTGTCGTATGACCAATTCCATCTATTGATAATTGATATAATTTGCAACCCTTTAACTTCGAAGTTATTTTAATCTTATGTTACTAAGCTGCATGGTAGTTGTCTTCAGTGATTCTGAACTGAAATATTGTTTCTATTCCACGTACAATTCTTGCCATATATTTTATCAATTTGCAAAGTAAAACACTTTTCCGTTTCGCTAGAGAGAGCAATAAAAATGAAATTTGCAGTAATGCGTTATTTCATGTATTTATTTCCTATTATTTGGCGTTGACACTACTGCGGCCAAGTCTTGCCTCATAACACGCCCAGTTATAGGGCAATATGTTCTGAAAGACTGGCTTGAGAAGCGAAGTGTGTAGCAGCTACGCCTCTGAGCGCAACGTGAGTCACTTGTTCCTCTGAGACGTGCACTTGTTTATAGCCTGTTCACGGTTAACTAAAGCAACTGTCACACTATCAAATTTTTACCTTCTACTATATTTGACAATAAAATTTGAGGACAAAATACGGCAGTCAAATTTTTCCTTTCAACAAATTTTATCAAATAATATAGAATGTGTTTGAGAATGTGTCACACTGTCTAATTTTTTTTGGGGAGAATCTAATTCGAAATATTATTTAAAAACTATTTTAATAGTGAGATATTGCTTTTGTTTTTCCATGCGGTCCATTACAGGAAGAAATGTAATAATATTGTAGTTTATTTCAGGTTTTTTACCAAATTAAAATTTTATTTATAAGATACGTTTACTGCACAATGAAATTGAATGCCTCTGTGTTCGTATTTTATGTGCAAATTCACTTAAAATAGCATTAATGGCCACACAGCCTCTACATATATAAATGTTCTTTATAAATTACTTCGTTTCCAGCAATGTTTTTTTTTTTTTTTTTTTTTTTTTTTTTTTTTTTTTTTCCCATTTTTTTTTTTTTTTTTTTTTTTTCCAATGCTTCTTGATGTAAACTTTTTCGTGCGCGATTCTAATTGGCTAAGACAGTCAAACATCAAAGAAATTTTAGAACACGTCCAATTTTCCAATGTTTTGGAAACTGAAGCCATCTAACTTTTTCAGACAAACTTAATGACGTTTCGATGACGTCGCAAGTGTCCAACTTTATTTGACCAAACTTATTGGAAGCAGCTTGAAGGGGAATATTTGATAGTGTGACAGGGGCTTAAGGCTGTGTTCAAAATGGCCAGCACTCACACTGCACATGCTCTTGCTTTCGTGCTCGCTCTCGCACTTACACTGCCCCCTTATGGAACTATAGTAACTCGCTATCTTCAAAATAATCGATACGTCAGCAATTGATTGTTATTCTGCACAAACAAAATAATATTAACTTAAAGAACAATTTATTCATTAATATTTACATTTCAATTAACAATGGATTGATTAGTAGGGATGGTGATGGGTATAATAGTAATGTATGAAGAGAGTCAGGTATAAATTTTATCTGAAATGGAAAGTTTGAGCTTGGAATTTTAGCACCGTTTAGTCTACAATTATGAATTAATAATTTCCGAATTCATATATATATTAAATATTCACTGAAAATACTTTACAGTGAAAGAATACTTGTTCCTGTGCCATTTCCCTATTTTCAGTAATGTATTATTTCTTTATAAATTCGTAAATTGTAAAGCGTAACCAAAAAAGGGCTTATAATATATTTTTTTCCCGAAAGTCACGAGGAGAACGAAATTAAGGCAGTTAATCTAGTTTTCCTAACGTTATAAAACAAACACAAGAGTGGCGGTTGTTGCGAGAACGTATAGAGCATGCATGTGCACACACTCGTAAACAAACACTCGCTCTCGCACTCACACTCGCTCTCCAAGAACATTTTCCAAGTGCGAGTGCACGAGAGTCCGCATTTCTCGCTACTTGGAACACGACGTAAGCTCTTTAGAAATCAGCCTCTGAGGATAGTCGCTGCCAACTGCTACTTCCACACATGTTAGTGGTCACATCAACTTGCGCGCGCCCAGTAAAGTTGGTAACACTGCCCGACAGACGGCGCGAAAGTGATTCCGTGTCTTCATGTTGAATGAAAAAACTTTGGTAAATAATTACTTTTTTTCTGTGTTTTACGCATGAAAATATAAGAAAGAGAAAATTAGTAAAATATTGACCTCTCTAATAGCGTCACAGTTACACTTGACTAACGCATGAATTAAATGATCGGGACTATGGCAAGGTTAATTTTACATGTTGCGGAATAATGAACAGAGTGCATACAAACAGATGTTAATCAGGGCTTTCGTAATTGCTCAGTTTGTAGTGAACAGCGTATAGATAAGGTGTGACGTAGGTAACAGCACTTGTGATGATCCCTCAGGAGACACCCTGCAGATCCCGGACTCCGTGATGGGCATCACGTTCCTAGCAGCCGGCACCAGTGTTCCAGAGGCTGTCTCCAGCGTCATTGTCACCAACCAAGGTCAGACTACCTCACAAACATCCGTAGTTGCCCTGTTACCTCCCTCTTACACGGCTTATACTATACAATCTATATCTAGCACCACCTGGTTTCCGCGACAACATATACACGCGTAGACTAGACCTCTATCTCCTATGTGCACTCTAGTAAAGGCTGTTCATGATAAAGTGAGCACTTTATAAATAAACTTTAGAAAAAAAAGGCACTGCTCCTTCATGCGTACATTTTAATGGAACTCACTGAGTGATATGCGCCTAGTAAAGTTGGTAACTATGGAGGGAAAGTAGTTCCATGTCTAAACATCGAATTAAAAGTGTTAGGTAACCATTTGTGACAACTGGAATTATTTCTCTCGCTTGCTGTTTTATTTAATGCCTGGAAGTGTAAAAATTAGCAGATTTGTAACATATTTACTTGTATAACAATTGCACAATTTCACTTGACCAGTGCATAAATAAAGTGACGAGGCCCGTGGCAGTGTTAATTTTACATAAGGTGGGAGAATATACAACGTGCATACAAGAAGATACTAAGAAGGCCTTTCAAAAGTGCTCATTTTACCGTAAACAGCCTATAGCCTTCGTTTGACTATTGGTAACTTGTCTTTGTGTGAAGGCAGTGTGATGCACGAGTGAGTCAATCATAATTAGGTTTCTCCAATACTGGCCGTCCGTGATACGCCGACAGACCAAAAAGAGATTTAACAATTCAAATGATCCAATCACGAAAGTAGTCCTGGCTTATGTGCGTTAAAACATAACTTCTCTTGAGATCTTTTCGCGAAAAACAGGTGCTCCTATATATAGCCCATTCCAGTTTACTTAAAACTTTTATGAAGGCCTGCTGAAGTTCTACTTACAGTCTATTCCTCCGCCTCGGGCAAACAAAGCTGACCAAACCTAGAGAATTGCACCAAAGTGGCAGGGCACCACATTCGTGCGAGCCCAGTTCAATAACATCTCACGTGCAATACCAACCCACCTATGCTCCTTCTGTTTTAATGTATAATAATAAGAACATTAATATTAGAATTTTATGTAAAATAGAATAAAACATTGAATTTCACCAAAAGTAAGATACTTTTATATTAACAGAAGTTTAAAACGCTTGTGTTGCACGGGCATATTTAAGAAACACCTATACAAATTCTACGTTGAGTGGTTTCTCGGTTTTATTGTAGAAGTGTGCAACTAGCTGGGACGGGCTCTACCTGGGGAAACTGGCTCATCTGCCTTGCTCATCTGCTCACCCTGACGCAGTGGCACAGTTGTGTGCACAATCCACGGCAAGACTGTGTACACTTTGAGAGGCGTACTACCCACTCGTTTTTCCTGTGGGTAGCTCATACTGCTCATAGATGTTACTGGATCACTTCACTATCATCGAGTACATAGCCTATATCATATTGAATCTGGCAACGAGACAAGTATTGTAGGTCCATAATAACCGCACACATCAGTAAAATTTCTGATTAGCAATGACCGAAGCCTTAAATTAATATACGTTTGAAAGGGTCAGTTATCCTGCTTCCCACAGAAAGACCAATCCGGGAAGGAAAGTGTTAGCTTTAGATCTGAAGGTTCCTCGTTCTTATCCCGGGTTAAGACCTGAATTTGTAATTTTCAGTTACAAGTGTATTTAATAGCTGTATGTAAGCCACCTCCATACATTTAAACCACCGGCCTAAAGCAGTAACTTTATAAATCTCATTTAAAGTAAAATAAATACCAGCTCATATAAAACGCTGCACTGGCACAGAATACCAGAGTTTACATAAACACCCGGAACTTTGGATACACTTGCCAGTGACATGGCGAAACTTGGCTCACGCAGAGAACTGTCAGTAAGAATATGACCTTGAAATACTGACTTATTATTTGACGGCAAAATAAACCACAACACTTCAGTCATTTTCTTAAATGGATAAGAAATCTGAGACGCGCCAGGAGACAGGAAAACACTAACAGATATATAACAAACAAATAATGGAGTAGAGTGGTTTAAGCGGCTTTTAACAACGAGATATTGAGCTCTGACGAGGATGAAGTGAGATGGATACGAAGCAACGCCGAAATACAAGAGCAGGAGGGAAACGGGAAATCCCCGAGAAAATCCGCCGACCAGCATGGTCGTCTGGAACAATTCCTAGGTGCGAAAATACGGGAGTGGCCTCACTTGTAATCCGGGAGCGGCTCTGCTTGTAATCCGCAAGCAGCCCCCCTTGTAATCCGCGAGTGGCTCCACTTGTAATTCGGGAGCGGTCCCGCTTGTAATCCAGGAGTGGCCCCGCTTGTAATCCGCGAGCGGCTCTGCTTGTAATCCTCAAGCAGCCCCCCTTGTAATCCGCGAGTGGCTCCGCTTGTAATTCGGGAGCGGTCCCGCTTGTAATCCAGGAGTGGCCCCGCTTGTAATCCGCAAGCAGCCCCCCTTGTAATCCATGAATGGCTCCGCTTGTAGTTCGGGAGCGGTCCCGCTTGTAATCCAGGAGTGGCCCCGCTTGTAATCCGCGAGCGGCCCCGCTTGTAATAGAACCTGGTTCACCTTTGTAGGAGGCGAGTGCTCCAGCCACCACGTCAACTGCGGCCCCGACAAACCAACAAATTGGATAATACCCAACCTTGCAAGAAGGTTACATGGCGCCTTACCATGGCAGCGGCAAGTAGCAGATGATGCAGGTTTGAGTATTCTGACATTGTGTAGTAGAAGCTGACACCATTTAATAAAGTGAATCATGCGAGCGTCCGCCAATATGGGATCTCTCATGGCACCAACTAGCCTATCGGCTACGAGAATTGTCGCCATAGCCTTGTGCAAGTAAAGCTTAACCGAGTATAGAAATGGACACCAAAGGGACAGTGCAACATATTCGTGCGCACTCAATGTAATAATATTTTGGATTAGAACTATTTCTTACTATAAATTGCCAATATACGTATATTATCCTTGTTTCTATTCATATTAGTTATAAATAATGCATTACAATTAACTGATGATATATAAACACATGTTCAAACTTAATTAAATGATTATTATGTTTATGTTAACACCAGCACAAAACGCTTGTGATGTATGACATACAGAGGAAACAACAAAGCATACTGTAAATTGAGTGACTATTTTTAATGTTTGATACAAAACGTGTAAAGAAACAGCGAATATTCTATAGCTGCCAGATCTGCGGCTACATACAGGGACAGCATTTGGTAGACGAAGAAAATTTTTAATGTTTTCCTTGTCATCTATTTTTCCCTGATGTTATTTCTGTCTCTTCTTTACCCACAGGGGGGAGACATAACACCGCGCATTGGTTGTGAGATTGACATTCCAGTAAAGGTCTGCTAGTTTTGATTAATTATCACATCACAGCCGCTCTGGTGGGAAGATCAATTTAATATGAGAGCTAATATCACAGTTCGATGTGGGAAGGAAATCATTTAAGATTATGAGGCCTCCGATATTCAGCTGTTTGTCGATTGGATGCCGACCCAGTGAGTGGCCGATTGCAGCACAGAGCAGGTTGCAAGCTCTCTCATTCTTGTGGATTTGACACCGTCACAGTCCTCCACAACATATCACATAAAATATGAGGGGAGTAAAAGGGCGTTGTGATTTCTTTGATGCAGTCGTAATTTGTCATGTGTTAGCGGCACAAGGCTATCCAAAATGCCCTTGTGTGCGACTGGCTGCTACATGCTGGATAAGCTCTTCCATGAAAGAAACCACCCCATCCTCTACTTCGCTTACTAATCGCTTGTTTACTTGCTATGTAGTATCGTCGGAACAGCATGCCATGGGAAACCCACACCAAAGTATTTTATTTCGAGAACTAAGGAAATTTATATACTCTTGTAAGTTTATGGCTGGAGTACTACATTAAATGTATGTTTACAAGCCAAACCAACAAAACTGATGAGTAATTACACAAGACAATAATCACAATCACAAATAGCAATGTATGAAATGTTTGGTTCTTTTCTAAATATGCCTGCATGTATGACAAGGGTTTTATACTTGCGTTAACGTAAAAGCACCTTATTTTTTTATTAAAATACACTTTTACTTATATTTTAACATGAATAGTAACAGGGGTAAAATAGGTATTTTGGTAAGGCCTAGTAAAAAATAGTTCTTATATAAAATATGATTACACTGATAGCATACAAATTTGGTGAGATGTCCAACTGGTTTAATTTCCTAGACTGCGTTACGATTTATTTGCCTGGGGTGGAGGAATATCATGGAAGTATAACTCTAGCATGGCTCAAAAAATATATAAGTAACAGTGAATAGACTAAATTTTTGCTACCATAGGATAGTATATTTAATGGATGGGGTATAAATGTTAGGAATAAATAGATCTGACCAGAAACTGATTGCAACGGAAATGAAATAGAGTTCTTTAGGATTGCATAAGGGTAGAATTTCCAAAAAAAAACTTTCTGCTGACAAAAATATAAAAGGTCTTTCTAATTGCATCTGAGAATGTATCATTGGCTTGTAACGTGCCAGATTTACGGCAAGAGGGTGACCAGGAAGGTGAAATGGGAACTTGCAAATTGAACGAACACACACGTTCACCTACATACACCACTCACCGTGCAGTGAGTTCACAAGTACCAGACAAGCGACCATGCCTGAGTAAACACCTGCAAGTTAGTTTCCTCAGAGTCAGCTGCCGCTGCTACGTCATGCCGAAGTGTTAGGAGATCGGGCAGGTGATTGTTCCTGTCCAGCATCTCACATCACACCTGTTTGCTGGTACTATCGTACGAAGCCCACTAAGACCACAAATGCACTCCCATTTTCAATACTGCTAGTAACAGCTTAGTTCCTGGTTGCCTGCACTAACACTGTAGTAAGAGGATGCCACTGGCAATCTTCTCTTTGGACGATGAAAGCATCTGCTCGCTTGAGGTGTCGTGGCTACCATTACGTACTCCATGAAACATTTCTTAACGTTTAACAAGCAATTCATTGAAAACCAGTTGCCAGAGATTTTTCTACAAGTGTGCAACTAAAATAATGTATCTTTACAACACATTGTTTTCACGAAACGTACAACATTGTTAATGTAGCTCCAATTTATTAAGAGTAGTCGTTTTTTAAAACGCAACAACAATTTTACACATCCCACATTAAAATTTCGTAAATTTCGCATTAATTCACTTGTTGTGTTCGGGCCGCGGCGGTGTAGTGGTTAGACTGATCGCCACTCACCTAGACCAACCTGTTTCGATTCCCGGCGGTGTCGCTCCCGGATATTCACATGTGAGAATCGTGCTGGACGATGGCGTTGGTCGTCGGGTTTTCTCAAAGATCTTCCATTTCCCCTACCCTTACATTCCGGTGCTGCTACCTACTCATCACGCTTCATCCTCGTGGGCTCTCAAGACCTCGATGATGCAGAGAACCACCCAAATCTCTTCACTCTCTCACTTGTGGTGATACATATTCTTGATCAATATTATCCAAAGAATTTTTTTTTGTTAAATACAGAAATAGTTTACACTGTAGCCTGGCTTCAGTAAGAGAGCCTAAGCTCTTGTAGAAGTGTGCGATATAGTGTATCGATGAACCAGATTGGGTCGTTTTAATCAACATAGGTGATAGCTGAGAACATTTATGATAAAAGAGCATGATCATGTCCCTCATCGACATATGGCCGAGTTACCATAGGTCCTATGGTATGGCAAAGAGTGCCGAATAACTACTAAATAACTACAAGAGCCATGAAGTTATAGATGTAAAATTGTGTATCCCTCATTGTCGCATACTCATCCTGTAAATATCGGGCTGACAACCCCACTAATTCCCGATGTTACAATTTTCGCGGACCCAACAGTATTTTTCCCAAAAAATTATAAATAACGCTTAGAGCAATGAGCATTTTGCAAATTGTTATGGTAACAGTTCATTATTTCCTCGTAATTACACAAGGAGTGTACGAAGGACTGCGATCCTGTCCCACTAACCAATAATATGAATATGCGTTTAAAGTCTGCTCTGAAACATAAAGAATTCGCAAAATGCTCTGGGCTCTAGTTGTGATATAGTTACATGTACGTCTTACTTGTTGGTCTGTGAGTGCATGAGCGAGGGTGTTGACAGCTATACTTGACGACAGGTCACGGATCGATGGGCATCAGCAACTCGATCGGCTCCAACACGTTTGACATCCTGCTGTGCCTGGGTCTGCCCTGGCTGCTCAAGTCGACCTTCCTACCAGTCATCTCCGGCAGCCACTACGTCATCATCAACTCCAAGGGGATAGGATACAACGCGGGTCTGCTCATGTCGATGCTCGTGTTGCTCTACGTCTCCTTCGCCACCAACGAGTTCAAGCTCGACCGCAAGATCGGCATCATCACGCTGCTCATATACGTCGGCTTCCTCAGCCTCGCCTCGCTCATCGAGCTCAATGTCTTCTTCCCTGTTAACCAGCCTTCGTGTCCTCTATGAGGCCCAGGCTCTCCACTCCACAACTGCACACGCAGTGCGCCGACAACCAATCGGAATTTGCCAACTGCTCTTTCCAACATGTCGTTGTACAGTTCTGGAAATATAGCAGTGCGGAAGAGAAAATAATGTTAAGTCTATCAGAATCCATTTTGCCAGGGGCGAAATCTTAAGACATTTAAATGCACTAAGAATGAGATGCGACGTTGGATTTTCTCGCAAATGTTAAATACTGGTCTCTAGAGGATGTTCGCAGTTAATGGAACACTTTTGAAAGCTCTGCATAAGATCTACTTTCCTTCTCTTAATTTGGTATCCTTCCGCCATATGTTTTATAAACATTGCCACGGGCCGTCTCACATTATTCGTGCACCATACAAGTGAAACATTGCAATATTTGGAGGAAAATATTTAATTAACACGTAAATTCGTTGTCTTATAGCTTAAAGGACGAAACAGTAACTTCAGTAGCCACGAATTCATACATTAAACTCGCAAAACCAAGTCAAGTTTTGGAATCGTCATTAACTTGGGGGCATGCTGCTGTGAGCACATATGTGTAGTTAAGGTAGCGATTTGTTGAGATGCTGACTTCAAAAGTGCCCTCTTTACCGTGGACAGTTCAATTAGTGTACTTTCTTGTTGTGTAGTTGGTTTTTCATTATTTGAGCAGCTTCAGCGAAAACCCTCCCTTCTCCATTTTCCAGCCATCCGTGAATTTTTCCATAGCCACAGGTAAATACGAACACTGCCTAGGACATATTCGCAGGTATCCATTCGCCGAACACGGGACTCGATTATATTGATACAAGTATAAGTATCTTACTCTGGTGTTAATTTATATATATATATATATATATATATATATATAAATATAAATTAACACCAGAGTAAGATATATATATATATATATAAATTGACACCAGAGTAAGATATATATATATATATATATATATATATCTGAGATCAACAATTTTAAAATTTCACATTTAATAACTGAATGAGATATTAAACTATATTTTATATTTTTTACTTGACACTGCTTTAAGAACTGTTGTCAGTTACCAGAGGTTTTTTAAAAGTTATATTTAATTAGTATTGAGTGAAGTCTGCATAAGAATGTAGCTGACAAGTAAAACAGCATGTAGAGCGAGTGGACAATGGTGTATTCGCTCATACAAATGTACACTCGGAGTAACCAAACAAGAAATATCCCGCAGCAAAAATAATGGAAAACTTCAGCAGTATTTTCTACTAATATTTTGGAACACTATAACGTTATATTTTACCTTACTGGGGCGACCATCATGTCAGCAAGGCGCATGGATTAGAGGAATTAAATATGTACTCAGTTAAATACTACAATTTATTTTGACAAAGCCCCTGTTTAACATACTAACTTTTCTAGCACGCGTTGTTCAAAATGTTCCCCTCTGTCTGTGACACCTTGCAGCTTTACAAACAGTAAACAAAGATCGCGCGAAAACACGACGTTGGCTAGCTACCGCGTATTATGGCCCTGGGTATCACTGATCTTACCAAGTATCACGAACAGGAAAAAAAAATGTACTACATTTCCGCCAACAAAAAATTTATTATAAAGAAAAGCGACCATTTTGAATGACAGAGCAGTGAGGGGTAAAGTCAGTGCTAAACAAAAATTGCAGTACATGCTACAGTTTGTCTTAACGCTACAATCTATTACTCGTAGTTGTAAACCTTACTGTAGTGTGACTACACAAGCTCAGAGAATTTTGTCTCTGAAGGTGTGACACACATCAAGACATTATAATCCTCTCACTTGTTATTGAAAACTTTTTGTTACTCTAAATATAATACAATTTATCAAATTGATATAAAATAAATATATAATTCTTTAACTCTTTCGCACTCACTTTAATTTACGGCTTCAGACTTTGCAAACGGAAAGTTTCATGATATGTGTTGTACTCAGTCGACACAACACTTGTTTCGTTTCCACAGCGAAAGAGCTGTAGGCTGTATGTTCGGCTACAGTAATATGAACCAATCATGGCCTTGTCCAGTGAGACGGTTTGCGAATCATTCAGCAACAGGTAAGATCATTGATCATTTAGCTTCTCAGTGTCCAGTACATATCAAAATTTGCCTAGATGCAGTTCACGATAAAGTGAGCACTTTTGAGACCCTAGTTACTTTTTTATTGACTACAGTTTCTACCTAAGTTTAAGACCGACCAGTCAGGAACATGGAATTTTATATTACCAATGATTTTTACATACGTAACACTATAGGCTGTTCACGGTAAAATGAGCACTTCTGAAAGCCCTACTTATGATCTACTTGTATCCACGTTCTGTATTCTTCCGCATTATGTAAAATTAACATTGTATTGGACCTGACCACTTTATTCATGCGTCTGTCAGGTGAAACTGTGGAAATTATTATAAAAGTAAATATTTTACAAATATAGTCATTTTTACACTTCGGTGAACTAAAAAAGAAACTTAAAGTGAGGAAAATTATTCAATTTGTCACTAATGGTTACCTAAGACTTTTTATTCGTCGTTAAGATATGGAAGTACTTCCCCTCCATCGGTACCAACTTTGCTGGACGCATGTCACTCAGTGCGCCCAGTTAAGTATATTCAGGTAGGAGCAGTGTCTTTTTTTCTAAGGTTGATTTCAAAAGTGCTCCCTATATCGTGAACAGTCTTTAAATACGCTATTTGACACGTATTTTCATAAATGTTGTTAGTAATCTATGACAGTCGCTGCAGCTTTAAGAGACATCTTTATTCTCGTAAGCAAATTGCGGTTGCACTTAGTTACGTTTCTGTGTTTTTAAAATACGTTCCGTTTACGTGTTACGTCTCCATTCTCTTATGCATCCGTGCGATGTAGAACGGCATGCTCGGCAAGCAGCATATTTTTTCAGAATTTTTTATAATGGCGAACGTAGCTTTTATTACTTTATTTTAAAAGTAACATAAGTAAATTAAGTACTTATGGTCATATTCTATGGTTATTTTTACTAAAAAGATTTATTTTAAAAATACAATAATAAAAAACTTGTTTAAGTGCATTACCTCAAACGGGGTGTTGGCCCCAAAACAACTAATCATTTTATAATTGTACCAACCATTGTTCACCTTGTGCTCATTATATCTGATGACTTTTTCTCTCGAATAAAAATGTTTACACTTTATATATTTTTTGGATTATTTGATGTCAAATACAAAATTCTGTTTTGTTGAAGCCATAATAACAAGTACTGACTAGGTTGTACAGATGGAAAAATTTACAAAGTAAACAAATCCTATGTGCTACCACGTGACACATATGTAAATCACCAAATAACAAACCATGCGTACGAAAAAAAAAGTTAAATATAAAGATATTTGCATTTTTAACATTTTTTTTTACGTATGAACTGTTATTAGGTGAATACATATATTCAATCAGTAGCTCACGGCTTAAGTTAATACTCTAATATTTTTCATCTGCACAACTTAGTATTTGTCATAATGAATGCAACAAAACAGAAGAATTTTGTATCTGACATCAAATTTTTCAGAAAATATAAAATGTTAAAATAGTTTATTTGAGGAAAATGTCTTCGCATACAATGCGTACAAGTTGGACAATGTTTGGTACAATTAAAAAATAATTCATTATTTGGGGTCCAACACCGTTAAGGCCAATAACATATTTTGTGATGACGGCTTGTGGTATTAAACTTTTGGTAGAAACTGTATTATTACAAATGAGAAGGCTTTCAAAAGTGCCCACTTACCGTGAATAGCCTATACTCGTGTGTTTTTGTAGACAACTATGTACACTGGGTCTGAATGCGTGAACGCTGTCTCGTGCACACAGTCGTCAGCAGAGCAGAGCGCTTTATCTGCAAAGGAACACATTTCATACGCCACAGTCATCTCCCCTTCCTCTGGCTGACAGACGGCCAATAACGACAGTTGTGCAGTGCAGTGGGCGTGTTCGCTAACGCGAGGACCAATACGACACTGTGAAGTCGTAACACAAGGAAGAACAAATATGGCATTCTTTGCAGTGTGTATATGGGCGACACTCTTGTACGCAGCGTACATTGGCAGCAAATGTGCACAGATCGCAATCTGTTGAAGATAAATACCAGTTTTTTTATAGTATGTATTCGAAAATTTCTGCAAAATACCGAACTTAATCTACGTTAAGGAAGTCATTTGAGTTGGCCCCCGTGAGCTGAAAAATAGATCCCCATATTGGAACAATTATATATATATAAGTTTGTCTAAAGTATATGGTTGAGAAGACCGTTGTGCATTTCGTCGGCGAGTTTTCACCAGCTTTCTGTGAGGTGAAAAAATAATTATTTATTTGAGGGCATACGCTTGTTTAAGCCAGGAAATACTCATTATTTCGTTCATCGATGATAATGTCTTGCACTAAGTAACCTGACGTAATAATCACCATAACATATGACACCAATACCTCGTAATAAAGACTAAGTAGAAAATTTAACTCGTACAGTAATAAAGTTATATTCATCAATAATTGTATGCACCAATGTTCTAATTATGTTGGTGTTCACAGTATTGGCCAATTCTGAATTTAGGGAAAAGTGTTACGTTTTATTCTATTTCCCTGTATTAAAAAGTTAATACATATTAAACGTAAACAATAAGATTTTTACTGGTTTCGGTCGAATAGAAATACTTTTAACGAAATATGCTTTTATATTGTGTTTTATTATTTAATTTATATTAATTTATGTTTGTTTATTCAGTCGCACTTTTGAGAAAGGTTACAGTTATATGACATATTTTTTAGTTACTAAATATTATAGACCTGTTACTGCTAACATATTATGTCTAAATTTTGTTGTGATGTAATATTAAACGAAAATCATTTTAAACGCTGTCATTTTTGTTAAGAAAACATAATGAAATTTGTGTTAATTTTAATTTTTACCAGAAAAACCTTGATAATTATTTTTTTCCTCGACATGATATAAGTGAATGCTATTATATCTCTGTAGGAGGAAAATGTTTGCAGTGTATTGTAATATACATCTTGACGTTCCTATTATTATTAAGAAACAATGTGTTATATGAAATAAACTGTCATAAAACCACCAAGTTTGCTTATTATTTAGCATCCACATTTTCTTCTTTAGGCTATTTATTTATTTATTTTACTCTGTCAGGAGAAATTATGTGCTTTAAATATTCAGTGTCTTTACATGCTATTGTTTTCTTAATAAATGATAAAGTTTACTACTATTACTTCATATCTGTACTTCATTACTTCTTTCACTCTGTTGTATGTCATAAAGTCTCGTACAAATGCATTAAGAAATCTAAAGCACCGATAACGGCTAGCTTTAGGAATATAATGCCAATTATGCCTCGAACTGGTGTTCTTTGAAAGTTATAACATGAATTTGGCTACCACGCATAAAGTTGTAATTTCGATAAAAACCGACTGGTGAAATAATTTTGTTTGAAATTATCTCAGAACTGTATAATGTCACATTATTGAAGACTTAGGGGTTTTCTCAGACTTTAAAATAGGGATTATCTGTATATCCGTGCTGCTCGCATCATTAGCCTAGTAAAATACTTGGCATTTTTATGTCACTTTCCCGTTTAAAGTTTGAGCACTGCTTGGCTATTTCGAAAAGCTTCAGGTAAAAGGTTTTGAGCTAATTAGAGACGAACTTTTTTCATGGCATTCCGTCAAGGAAGTATGTGAATTCTATAGAGGAACATTTAATTTTCAATGCATTTAACATGCAATGGGTAATTTTCAGTGTCCAATTCCACGGAATATCTTTGCGTAGCAATTCGAACAGTGGCAAACAAATCTCGGCTACGCTGATCCTCCTCCAGGCGTCATCCTGTAGTTCCCTGATGTCGCTCGCTGGTCCTCGGGGCGATCCCAAAAAGCTTCCCTCACTTTCCGGTTATCGAACCCTGGTACTACGATACTACAGTCCAACTTTCATACCACACGGAACCGCGGGCGCCGAAACGAAATTATTCCTCTGAACACATATGAAGCTCGTGCAGACGTCTTCTGTTCATCTCACTGTACTTCACCCGCAGGCCGTCTGCTATACCTCGACGACTAGACTCGGACTTTCCCTGCACAAATTAAATAAAATCTACCGGCCTGCCTGACGTATCAAAAACCAATATGCCTTCCTCTAACGCTACCTCATAAGGCCTAGCTTAACGCGACTCTCCAATCATGGTGCCGCTACTCCTGTTCGTCACGAGGTTGCCCTGGCAACCATAAACAACGGCTCACGTTTACTGCCACGTGCCTGAAAACCAACACATTACAACTGGAAACACTTATAACAGTGAAATATACGAAATATTGATAATTATATAATAACATGTAAGTAAAATAAATTATGTGACTAAACATGATTTGAAAATAAATATTACTACACATATTAAACAAAATTCAAATCAAATAAAATTAATTCAGTTTACAAACAGAGCAACATATTCATAGATGGCACAACGAATAATAAAGTCCTTCAACCTACAGACAGTGGTAGAGTCAATAATAAAGTCCTTCAACATACAGGCAGTGGTGGAGTCAATAATAAAGTCCTTCAACCTACAGACAGTGGTAGAGTCAATAATAAAATCCTTCAACCTACAGACAGTGGTAGAGTCAATAATAAAGTCCTTCAACCTACAGACAGTGGTAGAGTCAATAATAAAGTCCTTCAACCTACGGACAGTGGTAGAGTCAATAATAAAGTCCTTCAACCTACAGACAGTGGTAGAGTCAATAATAAAGTCCTTCAACCTACAGACAGTGGTAGAGTCAATAATAAAGTCATTCAACCTACAGACAGTGGTAGAGTCAATAATAAAGTCCTTCAACATACAGGCAGTGGTGGAGTCAATAATAAAGTCCTTCAACCTACAGAGAGTGGTAGAGTAAATAATTACAAGACAGTTAGTGTAACCAATAACAATTAAAGTAGGCACTATTTAATTTATAAAAATTTACAATAGAAATGAACACTTACAATTCAATTTACTGTTTTAATTTATTTAGCATTCCCGCAGACAATTAGTATAATTTTTACAAGAGGCAAACAAAACTTGATAACGTTAAGAGAATATTTAACGATATCGTTGTGCACCTAACATAATTATTATTGTTAGCAGAGAAAATAACGGTGCCTGTTATATTTCCAACTTCCAGAAACATCTATACCCTAAGTTTATTGGCGTTCGTATCTGCATATACTTATGTTGTAGTGTACCTGTTTATTCTCTGTGTGACAATCAAAATACATTTGCCAGAATTTAAAAGGCCACAAATATAAACATACAATTCACAAATGATCATCTCGAGTTACTTACATATATTTTGTGAACGTAGGGTTGAAAATTTAAAAAATTAGTATGAGGACTTTTTTTTAAGTTAACATGTTGCACCATTTTTTTAATTTACTCACACAATTTGAACCTTGTGTCTCTTATTTTCATATTTTAATATGGTCGTTTAAGAATTTAATTTTCACGTGCTTCTCAAACGACAGTAATCAGGCTATATGCGGACATGAAATTATTTGTCACACATTCTCAAACGAGATGATCATCTACCTGTCTCTCTCTTTCACTCACTCTCCCTCTCTCTTTCACTCACACTCCCTCTCTCTCTCTCTCTCTCTCTCTCTTGCTCTTACTACGAGAATTTGTCCAAATGAAATCTTTCGGTTTGAGCGAAAGCAAACAATAGAAGACTGTAAAATGTGGTTACAGTTCACATTTACCAGTACGATAACATTACAAAATACACCTGAATGTAATTGTACCAGTGTAATTGTACTATGTGATTCCTTTAAAACAATTTAAACCAATAACTACTAATTTCGAGACTTATTTGTAGTAAGAAATATCATATTTTGTGCACAGTATAATGATTTAAGAATTTAGTATATATACTGTGTTTATTTTTATACTAGGGGCCCAGCCCCTGACCTTTTTTTGGTAGTGTCACGTGCCTAGAATACTTACCATGTTACAAAGTTTGGTCATCATACAAAGACTGAAAAAAAAATTTCATGTGTGTGTATATATATATAATAGTGAAATGATGTGAAATTAACTCAACATTGAAGCGACTTCTGTCCCATTTGATATTTCTCTATCAACTTGGCCACTGTGGCCCCAATTGATATAGTTCTATCCACTGAGCCACTGCGGCCCCACTTGGAATCGCTCTATCCACTGAGCCGCTGTGGCCCCGCTTAATTAACGCAACATTGAGGCGAGACATTTAAAGTAAATAAAATGATATTCCATTACCGTCATATCTCTATGCAATAATCTCTATGCTTTAATACGACACATTTCATAGGAAAAAAGTAATTAAAAAATGAGTTTTTAGGGCAAAAATTAATCATTGCGTAATCTGATCTTGCTGAAACTCCGACTTGACCTGTATTTTACCCTGAGGATTTGCTCTGCAAAATTTGAAGAACTTCTGTTGAGTTTCAAGGGACTTAGCGGAATTAAATACGGACAGACAGACGCACAGAGACCGTCTGCTTATTGTATAGTAGATTGTGAGTTGCTTCAGTGTATCTGGGTATTATTGTTGTCTTAACACCATTTTAGATAGTGACATTAGTAGCTCATAAACACCGACACTGGCGCATTCAGCGTAGTATTTACCACTTATCGAAAACCATCTAAATTTTAAAACTAAAAATCAGTTTATTTTTCTACAAAAACAGTTAAAATATATAAAAAGTTTTAGTGCCACCTTAGCGTAGATATAAAGTGGCAAATATAATCCATAGTACTCATTTCTCTTAAAAAGCCTATACTTACATTAAAAATATAATAGAGTAGTGCAGTTCTTCAATAATGTAATTTACGATAGAAAAAAAAAGGGTCACGCACAAAATATTTAGTGGCACTCAAAATTATTCATTTTTAATTTTTACCGCTTCTTATTTGAAAAACAAATAAATATACATTTAAGATATATTAAGTCTAAACACCAGTACAATGGAGTAATATATATTTGCCATTATATTTTTACAGAATGGGGATAAGAACAGATTATTGTATTCCAGCTTTAAGTTGGATGAACAATATAGAAATTTTTCCAGCGTACCTCATGTGTATTGAAATAAAGGTTTTTTAGTATTGTTTATCGAACAATTTCTTGGGCCAACTGTAACTTTAATTTAACATTTATAAGCACAAAGACTAAGATACACATTATAACTGAATATGAGATTGATTTATATTATGTATTACACTTTTATAAAAGAGAACTCAGTAATTCAACTGCCGATATCTTAGTGGAGAAATAGATTAAATAACTTTTATTGCAAAGAAGAGCTTTGAAATTTATCTAAATACTAGCAGGCCACCATCGCTTCGCTCAAGCATTTTGGAGTTATTAAAATGCATGCCTATTTAAGGTTTGTAAAATTTGTACTTTATTATCGGAAATAGTTGTATCGTCGTGTTAGTGTTGGTTTTTTGGTAAGACGTATTTTTACTATCCATGACTTCCCGCGACTACCCGTGACTACTCATGACTACCTGCGACTACCCGTGACTATCTGCGACTACCTTCGAATACCCGTGACTACTTGCGACTACCTGCAACTACCAGTGACTACCTGCGACTACCTGCAAAAACGTGCGACTACTTGTGACTACCTGCGACTACCTGTGACTACCTGAGACTACCCGCGACTACCCGTGATTTCCTTCGACTACTTGCGACTATCTGCGACTACCTACGACTACCCGTGATTACCCACGACTACCTGTAACTATCTTCGACTACCAGTGACTACCTGCGACTACTTGCGACTACCCGTAACTCCCTGCGACTACCTGCTCGTTTGTCCGTCCTCGGGGAATTCGATAGTTACTATTTGGCGTTGATGTTCACCCCAAATATTACCCTGTTTTCATTGGCTCTCGTCAGTACGTTCTCTCACTGACCTATGTCTGTCGATCAGGTCCTGAGGTTTGAAGTACAACACATTCCTCATACTCCCTCTCCCAATCTCCAATCTGACACATGCATGATGGGTGATAGAAAGAGCCTCAATCGGAACAAAGTGTATCTCTGGATTACATGCCCAGATACCCGCAATTGGGTTTTCCCCGAATAGAGCGAAACGACCTGTTAGACAACCAAATGGTGCTGCGGTTACACAGTGGCTAGACACCAATATAGGCCGGGTGCCGGGTTATTCAGTGACTAGACAACCAAAAGTTGCCGCGGCATCTGAGTGGCTAGACTACCCGAGGTGACGCGGTGATTCAGTGGCTAGACAACCAAAAGTTGCCGCGGTAATTCAGTAGATAGACAAAGAAAAGGTACCACGGTGTCTCACTGGCTAGACTAACCTAGGTGCCGTGGTGATTCAGTGGCTAGACTAACCAAGGAGCCGCGGTTATTCAGCTGTTAGACAGCCAAAAATGGTTCTTTGGTGATTCAGTGGCTAGACAAGCACAAGGAGCCGCCGTGATTCAGTGGCTGGACTACAAAACATGCAGCGGTGATTCAGTGGTTAGATAACCAGTAGGAGCTGCGGTGACTCTGTGGCTAGACTACCCAATATGCCGCAGTAATGCAGGGGCTAGATAACCCAAGGTGCCACGGTGTCCAAGTGGCTAGACTAACCAAGGTGTGGCGGTGTCTCAGTGGCTAGATAACCTGAGGTGCCGAGGTTATTCAGTGACTAGACTAACCAAGGTGTATCGGTGTCTCAATAGCTAGAGTACTACAGGTGCCACGTTATCTCAGTGGCTAGATTACTCGAGGTGTCACGGTGACTCAGTGGCTAGACTACCTAAGGTGCCCTGTAACTCAGTGGCTAGATTATCCGAGGTAACGCGGTCACTCAACGGCTAGACTACACGAGGTGCCATTATGTCTCAGTGGCTAGACAACCAACGTTTAGCAGTGTCTCAGTTTCTAGACAACCAAGGTGTAGCATTGTCTCAGTGACTACAGGATAGAATGATAACCTACGAGTATATAGGAAGCACCTCAAACCTTAAAAATAGCTAGAAATTTGGATTTCGTTATTCCGTATTGCTTATGAGGGGCATCCTTATTTCTGAGGGAAGATGGAAAATGTTTGAGGAGAACAAGAAATTTTTAGGGAAAAGGGAAAATTTTAAAGAAAGAAAGGGAAATTTGGAGGGAAAAATTTCAAGATGGTGGCCAGATTCACGTTCTGTATCGTGTACTATGTTCGAGAAGAATCTATTCCGTACTACTCCTGTTCGTAAGCATTTTCGTGGTTTCGAAATTCGATCCTTTAAGTGTCCTATGTACTGAAACGTTTTCTGTGAAATCATTGTTTGCACGTAAACGCGCGTCTCGGTAAATAAGTATTCTGGAAATATGAAGTTTTCCCAGAAAGGATCAAATCTATTGACTATGTCGCAATCTTTTTACTTTTATCGTATTAAGTGTATTAATGGAGAGAAAAAAAATGGTTAAATATAGCATTTTTAAATCTTGCCTATGAAGTTTCTTTAAGTAGTAAGAGAAAAGTACGTTTACACTCAGGTAGTTTGATCTATGTACTTTCATCGCGTGTAATAAAACCCCACTCTTACAAATCCAGTTTACGCAGTAAAGCGTTAGGACAGAAACACTGCACGCCTTGAGCGTAGGAGCGATGAGGCGCTAGACGTGCGTGTTAGTGTCGCCCGTATCGCTCCCTTGCTTCTTGACCTTGGACAGACAGCTACATAGTCCTCTTAACGATGTCGTCTATAATGTAAAATCAGAATTACTTGGCCTTCTCCGCTTCTATGTGTGTTTATTTAAACATGTATTACAATAATGGTCCAACCATACCCAATGAGTCAATTTATCTCTCTCTCTCTCTCTCTATATATATATATATATATATATATATATATATATATATATATAAACCAAATTCCTGTGCGAAATGAAGGAATAAATACAAACACCAACAATATAAACAAATATTTATATTGTTATGAAGAAAACCATTTATGTATTTAAAAAATTAATGAACAAAATTAAAGTGCTCATGAATAAAACAAATCACCCCCACTTGCTATTTAAATACACCAACCAGGGAAATTTTTCTTCTTTAAAACGGCAAAACCCCATAGTCACTAGCATAGGGAATAATTTTTTTTAGGGAAACGTTACCAACAGTCTATAGAAACGCAAACAATATGGCTTTATCTGTCATGACACCTAAGGAGGAATGGAGGTTATTTTAACAAAATCACAATATTGGCACTACTTTCCTCTAACAGTCAAAATCTTGCCTCCGCACCTAAAAAGGATGTCTATATGATTGGTTTAGTATTTTAATTATAGACTGCAATAAAGGCATGTTAAGAATGTATCCTATTTACGCATGTGTTTGGATGACGATAGACTTACTGACATTACTTCTTATTTACGCGGTGAAATGTAGAAAAAACTTTCAAAACCGTACATGTTAAAGAAACAAATGTACCTTTAAATACTGAACCCTAAATCCGCCTAGTAAATCCTATTCCCAATATTTACAGAGTATTTCGAAAAATTGGAAAGGTTGAGAAGGAAGAACAGCCTTTGTCGAAGAAACTACTTTTATGTAATTACAGACTCTATTGTTTACAGTTGAGCATCAAAGTCGAATATAACAAGTTTACAAAACACATTACGTCTACTTCCATACACCTGGCGGCATGCCTATGTATCGCTCATGTCGCTGTACGTAGCTGCACATGACTCTCTCTCTCTCTCTCTCTCTCTCTCTCTCTCTGTAGCGGCAGGCATGTTACACTCAAGTAGCTCCTCACGTGTTTGTGCAGTCCTTTGGTACACAATATCTTTCATCCATCCCCACACGCAATAATCTAATGTAGCTGCTCGCTGTATTGCGTTTCCAATTTTTCGTATTGGTCTGTAAATACTGGGAATAGGACCCTCATTCATGTGACAGTTTTTGCTCCAGATGACTTGAGGAATGGGCTATGGGAGCGGCGGAAACCCCTCGTGAATTATTCTGGAATAATATACGTTAATTAATGTTTTCTAATAATTAACACATATTTCATAATCGAAATGGTATTAAAAATTATTTGGTATCATATTACTAAACTTTAGAGCGACGTAATCAATATAATTTTTTTTAAGAATACTTATAATTCTTCCATTGAGGTGAAATCAGAGACTACAATTTCGATTGGCATGCTTGCCTGCAAATCTCAAGATCTGTAAAAACCTCAACGTATGAGACATTCACACTCTTCATATTATTACTTGTTTACATTTTCTTTTCTCTTTCAAATGCAAATTACTCTTTGCAGAAATCTTATTTCGTAGTTTCATAAAATATTATTTTCCGCATAGCTATATGTAACCTTCATAAATAATAATGAGAAATATATAAAATTTCTTTAATTGTAGCTTAGTGTACGTACATCTGCGATGCATAAATAATATCCTGTTTAATATTTGTCGCCAACTGCTTAGAGCCTCTCGCAGGGAGTGCTCTAGAGACCGCGGTAACCATTCCGTCATTGAGACGATCTACAAACCCTGGATGTTTAAAGCAATAATAATTTTACTGTCAGTGATTTCCGTCTGGCGTCGAATTAAACGCGTACAACATATTTTCTGTGTTCTAGTTTGAGCACAAAAATTTCTTTACATCAAGTTGCTTATTTAATAAAGTAAAATATTAATAAAGCTAAAATTTTGGCATTTATTAACTTCATAATTATTACTAGTCACGTTCATTACAATGCATCTGACGTAAGTGGATCAATCACAGGGTTAGGCGAAACATCGCATGTAGCGCTGAACGGGGAAAGTGGGTTTGAACTTAGGCTGTTCTTCCTTAAAGCAGAAGTTGTACGGTTTGCCTCAGAAATTTAGCGTTTTATGATATAGCCGTTTGGTGTTTTCGTACGAAGCTCTCATATGCCAAATATTACTATACTGCCAGTAGCAGACGTACGATCACTTCTTACGATAACATTGTAGACCTCACATATGGACTGGTAGTACAGCAGTAAAAATGTGGAACCCGCGAGTGAAACGTAAATTTTAGGCGTGAGTTCTAAACTCCGCCGGACCCGAATTTTTTTATCATTTAATTTTACATGCAGATAATATCTCGTTACGTAAAGAATAAAAAAAAACTTTTTTTGCAACCGGTCAGGAATTTTCGTCGAAATTAAAAATAACACACTTGTACTCTAGTGACTTCGCGTCATTTTCAAGAAAACGAATGAAACTACTAGTACGCAATGAATTTATGTAAAAGGCGAACAATAATATAGCAATATTAAGATATGCCACTAGCTTTTTTTTTCACAGGCTTACGCAAGTTACTAACTGGTAGCAATTCTACGAATGGAGTTCATATTTACTACAAACCACACACTGCGCACCCGCCGAGGGTGCCAAAATGCTGTCGTGTAATATGAATCTTCCATGGCGGCTCATATAGCGGCTGGTATACCAGCTCGTGCACCAGGGCTCGTAGAAGCTTGTACAAAAACCAAGTACGGCTGCAGGTATCGTGTAATATTGGCTTTAGGAAGCTGCATTCTTCCAGATGGAAATAGGCTATGTTAAATTAAAAAACAATATTCTATGAAAAATTTCAAAATTTGTAAACCAATTCAGAGAAAAATTAGTTACTTGGCTGCTTTCTAAGCATTATTAAAGATAAATTAAACAATTTTGGAAGAAACTGTGCATAATAATATCAAAATATGCACAAGTAGTCACAAGTAGTAGGAGAGGAGGTAATAAAGTACCTCGTGGAGAGAGACCTGAAGGTTGTAAATCGACCAGGACGCATGGACACCTGAGTGTCTCCTGCCCATGATACGGAGTCGTATCTGGACATAACCGTGGCAACGGCGCGAGCTGCTGGTAGTATTGGGGACTGGAGAGTCTCGGACGAGGTACAGTCAGACCATCGAATGATCCTGTTCACCATCCAGGTGAATGGAGAAAAGTTGACCATACCAGAATGTCCCCGCTATGTAACAGCTAAGCCGGACTGGCCACTGTTCGACAGAGTGCTGCTTCGCGGTCTCGGGGAATATAGAGAGGACAGACCGCTGTTGTCGCTGGATCTGAGGGCTAAAAGGATGGAGGAGATAGTGATGGCTGCCTGCAATCAGGCCATTTGAAGAACCCAAAGAAAGGTAGCTCGTCATCCCTGGTGGGACGTTGAGATTGAAGCCCACAGAGAACAGGTTGCATACCTGAGGAAGCAGTTCAAAAGAACCTACTGCCCAGCACAAAAATAACAGGCAGTGGGGCAGTACAATGTCGCCAGGGTCCAGTATCGGATATTACTCCGGAAGAAGCGGCAACTAGCTTTGAGAGAGCGGGTTACTGATAGGGGGAATCAAGACCTGTGGGGTCTGGTCTACCGGATGGTGACAGTCCTCGAAGGAGATCACGAGGTATATGCTGAAAATGCTTTTGCCAGTTGATGCTGTGGTAGGGGAAACCGAGTATCACGAGAGAATAATGGCCGTACAGCAAAGCCCAATAGAAAAAGAGGAAACAGCACCATTCTCGATGCAAGAGCTCGACCTGATTGCCAGAAAAACTAAGCTCAAGAAAGCCCCAGCACTGGATGGCATAACAAGGTAAATGCTACTCCGGGCATACCCTCGGATACGGCAGGACATGCTTGACCTGTTCAATGACTGCCTCAAGGAAGGAATGTTCTCCTCAGGATGGAAGAAAGTCCTCCTTATAGTTATCTATAAAGGAGGAAGGAGAAACCCGAGAAAGGCAAAGTCATGCCGGGCCAATAACACTTCTACCAGTAATGGGGAAGCCATTGGCACGCCTAGTAAACCGCAGGCTAATGCAGTACTTGGACTTAGTCCAGGGAATACATCCTAGGGAGTATGGCTTCATGAAGGGGAAAAACACAAAGATGGCAGTTATGGACATGGTTGATCAGGTGTAAACATATGATCAAACGTATGTCTTGGCGACATCCCTGGATATCTCGGGGCATTTGACAATGTGTGGTGGCCTCCGATTTTCTAGCAGCCTCGCTTGTTGGAATGCCCCGGGAATATCTATTGAGTCATAGACAGCTTTCTGCAAATCGAGCGTGCGTGATGGATATGGGGACGCACAGGAAAGAGATGGTGTGACCAAGGGCTGTCCTCAAGGATAAGTCCTTTGCCCAATACTCTGAAATGTGATCTTCGAGGGATTGCTCCGGCTGGAATTCCCGCAAGGTTGCATGGTGTATGGAGACGCGGACGACAGTTTACTCCTTGTCCCGGCCTGGTCCAGGAAAGAACTGGAGGAAAAGATTGATCTGGAATTACGATTGGTATAAGACTGGGCTGAGCCGTTCAAAATGGACCTCTCAACCGAGAAAATCAATGCCATTCTGCTTAAGGGAAACCTTAAGCGGAATCCAGTGATCAGGTTCCGAGGCAGGGTCATCAAGATGGTGACCGATATGAAGTATCTAGGAGTGATACTGGAGAGTCGGCTCGCATTCCATGCCCATGTTTGCTAAGCGGTGAACAAGGCTGTAACGATGTTCCACAGTCTCAGGGCTGTAGCTCCTGCGAACTGGAACTCAGCTACTGGGCGCTAAAATACATGTACAGGTCCGTGTTCCTGCCCATCCTCAAGTACGTATGTGGGGTGTGTTTCCCGGAGGTGGAGTTCATGGCAAGAGAATCATGAACAGTGCGCAAAGAGCTGCACTGCTTGGAATTGCCAAGGGACAGCTTCTAGTGAGGCTCTCCAGCTGGCTGCTGGAGAGATCCCTCTGGATCTGCTCGTGGCACAGAAGGGTGAAATTGTCCATAGGAGAAGACGAGGAGTTATCCTCCCGGTAGACCTGAAGGCAATGAAGGAAGCCACACTAACAGCTTGGCAGACCAGATGGTACTTGAGTGAAAAGGGAAGACTCACACACGAAATTTTTCTGAATGTCCAGGAGAGACTGGCTGGAGAAGTGGCTCGAAGTGGGCCATTATTGGGCACAGTTCTTGACTGGTCATGGAAACTTTAGGGTGAAGCTGTTTTCTATGAACCTGGTAGAAGATCCCATGTGTGTGATGTGTGGGGTGGATGACACCTCCGCTCATGCACTGGAGTGCCACAAGTGTGAAGACCAAAAACTTGAATTTGAGGGGAACCATGGACCTTTCCGTCTCGGAGACATGCTCCAGGACAGAGACACGGCCAAGAAGTTATTGACCTGGAAACTTATCGATCAAGTGGCCCGAGTCAGGAGGAAGAAGTTACAAATTGGATGGCCTTGTGCATGGAACCTTGTGGTGTTCGTCTGGGAGGGCTTCGCTCGTGTTAACATCATGAGCAAGCTCAAAAGGGATAACAGACGAAGAGCAGACTATGCCATGAACCGAGCCAGAGAGGTATGGTCAATGGGAGTACCGATGGAGGAGGTATAGACCAATCAGCCATGGGAAACCGAGGTTGAGAGGTTTTCTAGTTAGAAAATCTGAAGCTACTCCTGAGGAACTGAAAACAGTAAAAATAGACTGGCTGGACGACAAGAACATGGTGGATGCCTCTGTGCAGGCCTGGCCTACACAGGCAGACCTGGAGGACCCACAGTGGTTGTATGAGAAAACCATCAAGTGAGCGATGCTCACCAGGCTGGAAGATCCAGTCACCCTGGCATCTGGTCTGGCCTGGTCGGGAGGAATATGGAGGGGGGGGCAGGATTCTGTTCCTTAAAGATGGAAACCCTGGACAGGCTTTTCGTCGTCCAGGCAGGCCTGCCCACAAAACTGAATGAACTGCTAACACTCCTCAAGGAGTGTTACTGGCGAAGGGGTGGAAGGTTAGTTGAATCTGACATACTTATGGATGCCATCCGTACATACGGGAGGTGTACCTTCGATTACAGTAAGCCCTTCAGGTACACTGTGGTCAGGTACTAGTCCTTCAACCACGTTTGGGAAACTTACCATAGATATGGACTCGCCACACTAAAAGTGACATGCACTTCCCTCGGGAGGGGCCTAGCTGGGCAGGAGGAGACCCTATAAGGTATCTAAAGGACCTTAAGCAGAGAAGGAAGAACAGCAAAGGATGGAAAAAGAGGAAATCTCCCCAATGCGCCTCCAACTGTCTGGCCAGATATACCGGATAAGACAACTAACCCTGGATATGACATTCTAACCCGATAGTGACAACCCGGATGTGACTGATTTGTGCAGTACATCAAAAATCTTATCAGTGACAATAGTAGAAAGGTACTTGTTTGTGTTGTACTGTTGCAGGACATAGGCGTGGAACTAAGATGGCAGTGTATGGTAGTGAGTGAGTGTGTGTGTGTATGAGTGCCGAAACGGAGTGAGCAGTTGGAATAGACTAAAGCTCTTTGTGCTCGGGGGCGAGGTGGCGGGGAATGCTTCTGGTTACTGGCATCCCCCAAAACTAAGTCCATCACAGCCTGAGCTCACTGAGCCGAGAAAGCAGTTAAGGGGTATACCGCCATTCTTAAATTCATCGAAGACGGACAAGCGCAGATGCGAAAAGGTAGTTAGTGAGTGAATCTGTAGTTAGTGCAGTTTTCTTTAATCATTCGGACAGCATGGCGGTTTCCAAATTGCAAAGTTCCCAGTGGCACCTGATATCAAAAGAGCCGATTTAGCTTTTTGTTTGTGAGGACTAAAGTAGCTTGGCTAGAAAGCAGAGCTCCAGGTATGACCTTTTCATAGGAATCGGCCACCTGGAGGTGAGGTTTGGAGAGAACAACGCCGGTTCCACTGGGAAATTTGTCTAGCCACTCAAACACCGCAGCAAATTTGGTTGTCTAGTTATTGAAGCACCTTGGCGCCATTGATTGCCTAGCCACTGTCTCACCGCGGCACCTTAGGTAGTCTAGCCACTAAACCGGCACCTTTTGATTGTCTAGCCACTGAATCACAGCAGCATCTTTGGTAGTCTAGTCTCTGAATCACCGCGCACCTTTTGGTTGTCCAGCCACTAAATCACCGTCGCACATTTTGGTAGTCTAGCCACTGAATCACCGCGAGATCCATTGGATGTCTAGCCACTGACTTACTGCGGCAATTTTGTTGTCCATGCCCCTGAATTACTGGGGCACTTTTGGTAGTCTAGCCACTAAATCACCGCGGCATATTTTGGTTATCTAACCACTGAATCACCTCGGCACCTTTTGGTTTTCTAGGCATTGGGTCACCGCGGCACCTTTGGTAATCTATCCACTAAATCACCGCGGTAGCTTTGGTTGTCTAGCCACTGATTCACCGCGGCACCTTTTTGCTGTCTAGTCACTGAATCACCGCGGCAGTCTGGGTTGACTATCCACTTAAACACTGCGTCATCTCTAGTTGTCTAGCCACTGAGTCACCGCGGCACCTTTGGTAGTCAAGCAACTAAATCGCCGCTGCACCTTTTGGTAGTCTAGTCACTGTATCACCGCGGCACCTTTTGGACAGTCCAGCCACTGTTTCACCGCGCACCTTTTGGTTGTCTAGTCACTGATTCACCGCGGCACATTTGGTAGTCTACCCACTAAATACCCGCGACACCTTTTAGTAATGTAGCAACTGAAACACTGCGGCACCTTTTGGTTTTCTATACACTGAGTCACCGCAGCTATGGCTGTCTATCCACTGAATCACTGCTGCATATTTAGTAGTCTAGTCACTAAATCATCTCGGCCTCTTTGGTAGTCTAACCACTTAATCACCAAGGCACCTTTTGGTTGTCTAATCACTGTATCACCTCGGCATGTATTGCTTGTCTAGCCACTAAATCATCTCGGCAATTATTGCTTGTCTAGCCACTGAATCACCGCGGCACATAAGTTTGTCTATCCAGTGAAACACCGCGGCACCAAGGTTGTCTATTCGTTGAATCACCGCGGCACCTATTGGTTATCTTGCCACTGAATCACCGCGGCACCAAATGTGCAAAAGGTGCCGCGGTGCTTCAGTGGCACGTCTAAACAAGGCGCTACGGTGATTCAGTGGCTAGACGAACCTATTTGCGGCAGTGTCTCAGTGGCAAGACTACACACGGTGCCCCAGTGATACAGTGACTAAACAACAAATTGGTGCCTGGGTGATTCAGTGCCTAGAGTATCCAATGTGCGCAGTGATTCAGTGGCTACTCAATCAAAAGGTGCCGCGGTGATTAAATGGCTAGTCTAAAAAAGATGCTGCGGTTATTCAGTGGCAAGACAACCAAAAGGTGCCACGGTGATTAAGTGACTAGACAATCAAAAGGTGCCGCGGTGATTCAGTAGCTAGACAACCAAAAGGTGCCGCGGTGATTCAGTGGCATGATAACAATGGGGGTGCCGCGGTGAATCAGTCGCTAGACAACCAATAGGTGCCACTGTGATTAAATGGCTAGACAACCAATATAAGCAGCGGGGACTCAGTGTCTAGACTACACAGTTTCTTAGTGGCAAGACGTCCCAAGGTGCCGCCGTTTTTCAGTGGCCCTGAAACCAAATGTGCTGCGCTGATTCAGTGGCTAGACAAACAATAGGTGCCGCTGTGATTAAGTGGCTAAACAGTAAATAGGTGCTACGGTGATTCAGTGGCTAAGATTACCCATGGTCCCACGGTTTCTTAGCGGCTAGACTACACAAGGTGCCGCAGTGATTCAGTGACTAGACAACGAAAAGATGCCGCGGTGACATTATTGCGAGATTACCCGAGGTGCCGCGATGTCTCGTTAGGAAGATTACCTGAGGTGCCACGGTGTATCAGTAGCTAGACTATTCAAGGGTCCGCGGTGTATTAGAGGATAGATTAACCAAGGTGCCGTGGATATTCAGTAGATAGACAAACTAAGGTGTCGTGGTGTTTCATTGGTAATATTACTCAAGGTACTGCAGTGTCTTGGTGGCTATATTACACGAGGTGCCGGAGTTTCCCGGTGGCTAGACTACTGATGCCCCGCGGTTTCTAAGTGGCCAGACTACGCAAAGTGACGTGGTTTCTCAGTATCTAGACAACCCAAGGTGCTGAGGTGTCTCAGTAGGTATATTACAAGGTGCAGCTTTGTCTCAGTGGCTAGACTAAACGAGGTGAAGCGGTGTCTCAGTGGTTAGACCACCATAGGTACAGTGGTGTCTCTGTGGCTATATTACACGGTGCAGCTGTATCTGAGTGGCTAGACTAATCCAGGTGCAGCGAGGACTCAGTAGATAGACTACCATAGGTGAAGTGATGTATCTGTGACTATATTACAAGGTGCAGCTTTGTCTCAGTGGCAAGACTGACAGAGGTGCCGCGGTGTCTCTGTAGCTAGACTACCATAGGTACTGTAGTGTCTCTGTGGCTATATTACAATGTGCAACTGTGTATCAGTGGCTAGAGTAACGGGGTGCCGCGGTGTCTCTGTGGCTAGACTACCATAGGTACTGTGGTGTCTCTGTGGCTATATTACAAAGTGCAGTTGTGTCTAAGTGACTGCGCAAGCGCTTCAAAAGAACGTATCGCCCTTATGTCAGACAGCATGCGGTCCAGCAGTATAACGTTGCCAGAACCCAGTACCGACGCCTGCTAAGAAAGAAAAGGCAAACAGCTTGGAGAGAGCTGGTAACGGATAGGGGAAACCAAGACCCCTGGGGATTGGTCTATCGAATGGTGACGGGAAAGATCAGAGGGAACGAGGTGCTTCCCGCCCTCGAGTCTGATGAACATCTTTAGCAGACACCCGAAGAGATCACGAAGCATTTGCTTGAAAAGCTTTTGCCCGATGATACAGCAGTAGGGGAGACCGAGTATCACGAAAGAGTTAAGGCAGAACAGCTATGCCCTATGCAAACGGAAAACACAGCACCATTCTCAATTGAGGATCTGGATGCGACTGTCAGGAAGGTGAAAATGAGAAAAGCTCCTGGAAAGGACGGGATGACAGGGGAAATGCTCTTGCGTGCATATCCTCGTATACGTCATGATGTGTTGGAGTTGTTCAATGATTGTCCAAGGTATTCATCCTCGCCAGTACGGGATCACAAAGGCAAGAGTACTGAAATGGCGATTATTGACATGGTCGAACAGGTGAAAACCTACGACCAAACCTACGTCATGGCGGTATCCTTGGATATGGTGGGAGCTTTTGACAATGCTTGGTGGCCACAAATATTGTGGCAACTTCGCTTGTTGGAGTGCCCCGGGGGCATTTATGGAATGAATAGATCTTTCCTGACAGATCGCAAGTGCACCCTGGAAATGGCTGCACATAAAGAAGAAAAGGTGTTGACCAAGGCCTGCCCACAAGGTTCAGTCCTTGGTCCCATTCTCTGTAACGTGATCTTTGAGGGCCTGCTACGTCTGGATCTCCCGCATGGCTGCATGGTCTATGGCTATGCGGACGATGGCTTGCTACTTGTCCCGGCCTGGTCACGGAAAGAACTGCAAGATAAGATGGACGTGGCTTTGAAAATGGCTGAGGAGTGGGCTGGAAGGTTCAAAATGGACCTTTCAGTCGACAAAATCAATGCCATATTGCTTAAGGTCACCCTTAGGCGGAACCCCGTGATCAGGTTTGGGGGAAGAGTAATCAGGATGGTCACTGAGATGAAATATCTCAGTGTCATCCTGGAAAGTCGTCTAGTGTTCCATGCCCATGTTCGCTATGCGGCGAACAGAGCAGTAACGATGATTCATCGGCTAAGGGCGGTAGCGCCTGCAAACTGGGGACTTGAGTACCGGACCTTAAAGCTTATGTACAAGTCTGTCTTTCTGCCCATCCTCATGTACGCGTGCGGGGTGTGGTACCCGGAGGCGGAGAGTGTCCATGGGAAAAGGGCCATTAACAGTGCTCAAAGAGCTGCACTGTTGGGGACCACCAAGTTCTATAGGACAACTTCAGGTGATGCTCTCCAGCTTATCGCTGGGGAGATCCCTCTGGATCTGTTGGTGGTACAGATGGGGACCATCTCTCGTAGGAGAAAGCGGGGAGTAACTCCCACAGCTGAACTGAAAGAGATGAGGGAGGCCACACTAACAGCTTGGCAGACCAGATGGGACCTTAGTGTTAAGGGTCACTTGACGTACGGTTTGTTCCCCTGTGTAAGGGAGAGACTGAGATTAGAGAAGTGGCTCGAAGTGGGACACTATCCCTCTCAGTTCTTGACCGGGCACGGGAACTTCCGTGCCAAGTTGTCTTCCCTGGGCCTGGTAGAGGATCACCATTGCGTGGTATGTGGCGAGGATGATACCTTCACTCACGATCTGGAATCCCCCAAGATTGAAGACCTAAGAATGGAATTTAAGGGGAATCATGGACCTCTTCGCCTTGGGCCTATGCTTCGGGATAGGGATAAGACGACTAGCTTGTTGAAATACCTTACAAGAGTGGGAAAAATAAGGGAAGAATTTGACGTCTGGTGGTCGGGCCCTCGGTTGAGTTTGGACCTGGACATGTAGGAGGTGAACAACGGGAGGGAAGATACTGGGATAGATGTTGAAATCCATAATGGGTGACCACATCTTCCCAGTCATAATCTTTGATGATGGGGGAGGCCCAACAAATCCCCCACAACCACCTCTGGATACATTGGAACAACCTGTTAAGGAGCGTGGGCTGAAACCCTGCAACCCCCTCCCCCAGGATAAAGGCTACATCAAAAAAGGGAAACAAACTACCCAGGTCTACGTCTATGATGCGTGTTATAGACCTAGAACAGCAAATGTCTAGTGGACAAGGCTCTCAAGAGAAAGAGCCACCTGGTTGGCCGTGTGCATGGAGCCCTGTGGTCTTTGTGTGTGAGGGCTTTTCTCGTGTTACTTGTAACATGAGCAGGCTCAAATGCGATAACAGAAGAAGAACTGTTTGTGCCATGTCCCGTGCCAGGGAGGTATGGTCAACGGGAGTGCCCATGGAGGAGGTACGGACCGAACAGCCCCGAAGTTAAGAGGCTGAGAGGGAAGTCTTTCTCCATAAAGCACTAATGAGAAAATCGTTGGCAAACCCAGAGGAAGTCAAAACACTTGAAATTGACTTGCCGGATGAGAAGAACATGGTGGATGCTGCTGTACAGGCCTGGCCTGCACAAGCAGATCCTATTGACTCACAATGACTGTATAACGACCTGATCAGGGGAGCGATGTTAACCAAGTTGGAAGATCCAACGACGTTGACATCAGCTCTTGCCCTTGTCATAAGAAACATGGCTGGGGAGATAAGGTTCTGTTTCCTAGAATGGCGACTGTTGGCAGGCTTGTCGTCGCCCAGGCAGGCCTGCCGACCAATCATACAGAGTTGGTCACTCTGATAAAGGAATGTCATGCCACACAGAAGTGACACGCCCCTCCCTCGGGAGGGGCCGGGCCGGGTGGAGGAAGGATCTGGGAGGAATTGTTCAAATGGAAGGATCTTTCGAACAGGATGGAGTAAACAGGGTATGGAAGGGATGAATTCCTTCCCATTGAGCCTCCAACCGCCCGGCCAGTAGCAAATACATTCGATAAAGAATAACCTGGATATGAAGACATGCTGAGCAAGCTCACACATATTTTACTAGATAGACAAAGTTATAAGCACATATATGAGTTTTACTAAGATGGTCAATGGCAAAGTGGAATAGCGCTCAGCGATGGTTTTGTATGTGTCTGTGTGTACATGAGTGCCTATTCGGAGTTAGTTATTGGGTTGTTGCAACAAGCTCTTTGTGTTTGGGGGAGGTGGAGGGGGATGATACTGGTTACCGGACATCCCCCTAAACTAAGCCCGTCACAAAACAGGCGCACTGAGCCGAGAAAGCAGTTATGGGAATAACGTCATGCTTAAATACAATTGTGTAGGATTTGCGCTGTCGCGTATTTAGTTAGTGTGCGAGTGAGTAGATTAGTAGTAGTGTTCGTTTCCAATTTTCGGACAGAATGACGGTTTCAAAATTGCAAACTTCCCAGTGGTTACCTCGGATCAAAAGAGCCGATTTAGCTTTTTGTTTGTGGGGGCTAAAGTAGCTTGGTTAGAATGAAGCGCTCCAGATATCGGCCACCTGGAGGGGAGGTTTGTAGAGGCCTACCCCAGTTCCACCGGGAACTATGTTTCTCAGTAGCTAGACTTACAACGGTGCCGTGGTGTATCAGTGGTTAGACTACCACAGGTGCAGTGGGGTCTCTGTGCAATATTACAAGTTGCAGATGTGTCTCAGATAGTAGAATAGCCGAGTTAATCGCTGTGTATCAGTTACTAGACCACCATGGGTGCACTGGTGTATGTGGCTATATTTCAAGGTGCAGCTGTGTCTAAGGGGCTACACTAACCGAGATGCCGCGGTGTCTCAGTGGCTAGACTACCATATGTGCAGATGTGTCTCGGTGGCAATATTACAAGGTGCAGCTGTGTTTCAGTTGCTAGAAAAACAGAGGTGCCGCTGTTTCTCAGAAGCAAGAAAACCCAAGGGACCGCAATGCCTTAGTATGTAGACTCTCATAGGTGCAGTGGTGTCACTAAGGCTATATTACAAGAACTAGCTGTATCTTACTGGCTAAACTAACCAAGGTGCTGCAGTGCCTTAGTGGTTAGACTACAATAGGTGAAGTGGTGTGTCTGTGGATATATTACAAATTCCAGCTGTGTCTCAGTGGCTAGACTAACCGACGTACCGCAAAGTCTCAGTCGCTAGACAACCATAGGTGCAGTTGTGTCTCTGGGGCTATATTACATGATGCAGCTGTGTCTCATTGGCTAAACTAACAGAGGTGCCGCGGTGTCTCAGTGGCTAGACTACTGTAGCAGCAATGGTGTCTCTGTGGCTTTTTTTCAGGGTGCAGCTGAGTTTCAGTGGCTGGACTAATCAAAGTGCAACGGTGTCTTAGTAGCTAGACTACCATGGGTGCAGTGGTGTCTCTGTGGATATATTAAAAATTTTAGCTGTGTATCAATGGCTAGACTAAACGTGGTGCCGCGGTGCCTATGTGATTCGCTACCATATTTGCAGTCGTGTATTTGTGGCCATAATACATGGTGCAGCTGTGTCTCAGTGGCTAGATAATCAGAATTGCCTCGGAGTCTCAGTGACTAGACCACCAAATATTCAGTGGTGTCTCTGTGGCTATATTACAAGGTGCAGCTCTGTCTATGTGGCTAGACTATCACAGGTGCCCCAGTGTATGTGCGGTTAGATAAACGAAAGGAGCATTGGTGTCTCTGTGGCTATACTAACAGAGGTGCAGCAGTGTCCTTGTGGCTACACTACCATAGGTGTAGTGGTGTTCAGTGGCTATGTTACAAGTAGCAGCTTTGGCTTAGTGGCTAGACCTAAAGTGGTACCGCGGTGTCTCAGTTACTAGATAAAACATGGGAGCATTGGGGTCTCTGTAGATATATTACAAGATGAAGCAGTGTCTCAGTGGTTTGACGAGACGAGGTGCTGCGGTGTTTCAGTGGCAAGTCTACCATAGGTACAGTGGGGTCTCTGTGGCTATATTGCAAGGTGCATCTATGTCACAGTGGTTAGACTAACCGAGGTGCCACGGTGTATCAGTGGCTTTCTATCAAAGGTACAGTGGCGTATCTGTGGCTATATTGAAAGGTGCAGCTGTTGCTTAGTGCCTACACTAACAGAGGAGCCGCGGTGTATCAGTGGCTTGACTACCATAGGTACAGTGGTGTCTCTGTGGCTATATTACAAGGGGCACCTGTGTCTCAGTGGCTAGACTAACTTAGGAGCCGCGATCTCTCAGAAGCTAGACAAAACAAGGGAACGCAATGCCTTAGTATCGAAGATTATCATAGGTGCAGTGGTGTCTCTAAGGCTATATTACAAGGACTAGCTGTGTCTCAGTGGCTAGACTAACCGAGGTGCTGCAGTGAATTAGTGGCTTTACTAACCGAGGTCCTGCAGTGCCTTAGTGACTAGACTACCATAGGTGTAATGGTGTCTCTGAGGCTATATTACAAGGTCCAGCGGGGTCTCAGTGGCTTGACCAAAAGTGGTAATGCGTTGTCTCAGCTACTAGATAAACCATAGGAGCAGTGGTGTCTCTGTAGCTATATTACAAGATGCAGCAATGTCTCAGGGGCTCGACGATCCGTGGTGCCGCGGTGTCTCAGTGGCAAGCTTACCATAGGTGCTGTGGTGTCTCTTTGGCTATATTACAAGGTGCAGCTGTGTCTCAGTGGCTAGATTAACCGAGGGCAGCGGTGCCTATGTGACTAGACTAACAGAGGTGCCTCGGTGTCTCAGTGTCTTAAATACTATAGGTGCAGTGTTGTCTCTGTGTCTATATTACGATGTGCAGCTTCGTCTCGGTGGCTAGACTAACCGAGGTTCCGCGGTGTCTCAGTGGCTTGACTACCATAGGTTCAGTGGTGTCTCTGTGGCAATATTTACAGTTTCAGCTGTGTGTCTGTTGCTAAACTAACATATTTAGAGCGGTGTATCAGTGGCTAAACTACCATAGGGGCAGTAGGGAATTTGTGGCTATATTTCTAGCTGGAGCTGTGGTTCAATGGCTATATAACATGGTGCAGCGGTTTCTCAGTGGCTAGACTACTATAGGTGCAGTGGTGTCTCTGTTGCTACTTTATGTGGTGTAGCTGTGTCTCAGTGGCTAGACTAACAGCGGTGCCGTGGTGTCTCAGTGGCTAGACTATCACAGGTGCAGTGGTGACTCTGTGGTAATATTGAAATTTGCAGCTGTTTCACAGCTGCTGGAGTTGCCGTGGTGTATCAGTTACTAGACCACCATAGGTGAAGTGGTGTCTCTGGCGATATTACAAGGTGCATCTGTGTCTCAGTGGCTAGATAACCGACGTGCCACGTTGTCTCAGTAACTATACTACCATAGGTTCAGTGTTGTATCCGTGGCTATATTACAAGTTGCAGCTGGGTATCTGTGGCTAGACTAACAGTGGTGTCGAGCTGTCTCAGTTGCTAGCCTACCGTAGGTGCAAAGGCGTTTTCTGTGGCTATTTTACAAGGTGCAGAACTGTCTTAGTGGCTAGACTAACAGATGTTCCGCGGTGTCTCAGTGGCTAGTCTAACTTAGGTACAGTGGTGTATCTGTGGCTATATTACAAGGTGCAGAAGTTTCTCAGTAGCTAGACAACACCAGGTGCAGAGGTGTCTCAGTAGCTAGGCTACCATAGGTGCAGTGGGGTCTCTGTTGCTATATAACAAGGTGCAGCTGTGTCTCAGTGACTAGAATAGCGGGGTGCCGTGGTGTCACAGTGACTAGAATAACCGAGGTGCCGCGGTGTCTCTGTGGCTAGACTACCGTAGGTGCAGTGTTGTATTTGTGGCTATATTTCTAGTTGCAGCAGTGTCTCAGTATCTCAGGAACAGGGAGGGGGGATAAGATCCTTTTCCCCAGAATGGAGACTGTAGACAGGCTTGTCGTCGCCCAGGCAGGCCTGCCAACTAAATCAACAGAGCTGATCACTCTGGTTAAAGAATGCTTCAGGCGTAGGGGCGAAAGATTCGTAGAATCTGACGCCCTTCAGGATGCCATCCGTACATACGGGAGGCGTACCTTTGATTACAGTAAGCCGTTCAACGGGTATACTGTGGTCAGGTACTAGTCCTTCATTTCGGAGGGCATCCTACCACCAGTATGGTCACGCCACATAGATGTGACAAGCCCCTCCCCTGGAAGAGGCCTGGCCGGGTGGAGGAAGGATCTGGGAGGAATGTTCGAAGAGTTTAATATCTTTCGAACAGGATGAAGCAAATAAGGTATTGAAGAACTGAATTCCTTCCCATTTTGAACCTCCAACCACCCGGCCAGTAGCAAATACAATCAATTAAGTCTAACCTGATCATGTCGACATGCCGCTGAGCAAAGCTCAGGCATATCTTATGGAATTTGACAGAGATGTACCTGTATGTGTTTTATTAAGCTGGACAATTGCAATGCGGAAAAGAGCGCAGCGATGGTTTTGTATGTGACTGTGCGTGCATGAGTGCCGCTACGGAGTGCAGTTTTTGGGTTTTCGTTACAAGCTCTTTGCATCAGGGGGCGAGGTGGAGGGGGATGTTACTGGTTACCGGACATCCCCCGAAACATAGTCCGGCACAGCCCAGATGCACTGAGCCGGGAAGGCAGTTACGGGGATACCGTCATGCTTAAATTCAATCGAGTAAGGATTTGCGCTGTCGCGAATTATAGTTAGATTGTGAGTGTGTAGATTAATAGTAGTGTTCTTTTCAATTTTCGGACAGTATGGTGGTTTCAAAATTGCAAAGTTCCCGGTGGTTACCTGAGATCAAAACAGCCGATTTAGCTTTTTGTTTGTGGGGGCTTAAGTAGCTTGGATAGAAAGAAGCGCCGCAGGTATGACCTTTTAATAGGTATCGGCCACTTGGAAGGGAAGTTTTGAGTGGCCAGCGGCGGTTACACCGGGAACTTTGTTTCTTAGTGGCTTGACTAACAGCGGTGCAGCAGTGGCTAGACTACCACAGACTCAGTGGTGTCTCTGTGGCTATATTACAATGTTCAGCTGTGTCTCAGTGGCTAGTCTAACCGAGGTGAAGCGGTGTCACAGTGGCTACACTACTATAGGTGCAGTGATGTCTCTGTGGCTAAAATTAATGGTGCAGATGTGTCTCAGTGGCTAGAATATCCGAGGTGCTGCGAAGTCTCAGTGGCATAACACGCCATAGTTGCAGTGGTGTCTGTGGAAATATTAGATTGTGCAACTGTGTCTCAGTGGTGTGACAAACCGAGGTGCCATGGAGACCCAGTTACTTGACCTTCATAGCTATTGGTACAGTAGTGTCTCTGTGGCTATATTACAAGACGCAGCTCTGTCTCAGTGGCTGGACTAACAGAGGTGGCGCGGTGTCTCAGTAGCTAGACTACCATAGGGGCAGTGGTGTCTCTGTGGCTATATTACAAGTTGCAGTTGCGTCTCAGTGGCTAGACTAACCTAGGTGCCGCAGTATCTGTGTAACTAGACTACCATAGGTGCAATGGTGTCTCTATGGCTATATTACAAGGTGCAGCTGTATGTCACTGGCTGGACTAACCGAGGTGCCGATGTGTCTCAGTTGCTAGACTACCATTGGAGCATAGGTTTCTCAGTGGCTCTGTTACAAGGTGCAGCTATGTCTGGGTGGTTAGACTAACAGCGGTGCCACGGTGTCACATTGGCTAGACTACCATAGGGGCAGTGGCGTCTCTATGGCTATGTTACATTGTGCAGCTGTGTCTCAGTGGCAAGACTACCATAGGTACTGTGGTTTCTCTGTAACTATATTAAAAGGTGGAGCTGTGTCTCAGTAGCTAGACTATCAGAGTTGCCGCGATGCCTTAGTGGCTAGACTACCATAGGTGCAGTGGTTACTGTGGCTATATTACACCGTGCAGCTGTGTTTCAGTGGCTAGACTAATGGAGGTGCCGCAGTGGTTTAGTGGCTAGTCTGCCATAGGTTCAGTAGTGTATCTGAGACTATAATAAAAAGTACAGCTGTGTCTCAGTGTCTTCTCTATCCGAGGTGGCGCGGTGTCTCAGAGTCTTGACTACCATAGGTGTAGTAGTGTCTCTGTGGCTATATTACAGCGGGCAGCTCTGTATTAGCGGCTAGACTAACCGAGGTGCAGCGGTTTCTGTGTAACTAGACTATCTTAGGTGCAGTGGTGTCTCTTTGGCTATATTACAAGGTCCAGCTGTGTCTCAGTGGATAGACTAACCGAGTTGCCACAGTTTCTCAGTTACTAGACTTCCATATGTACAGTGGTGTCTCTGTGGCTATATTTCATGGTGCAGCTGCCTCTCAGTGACTAGACTAACAGAGGTGCCGGGGTGTCCTACTGGCTAGACTACCATAAGTGTAGTGGTTTCTCTGAGCCTATATTACATTTTGCAGATTTGTCTCAGTGGCTGAACTAACTGATGTGCCACGGTGTATCAGTGGCTAGACTACCATAGATACAGAGGTGTCTCTGTGGCTCAGTTACAAATACGCAGCTGAGTTTCAGTTGCTAGACTAACAGCAGTGCCGCGGTGTCTCTGTGGCTAGACTACCATAGGTGCAGTGGTTTCTCTGTTGCTATATTACAAGGTGCAGCTGTGTCTCAGTGGCTAGACTATCCGAGGTACCGCGGTGTCTCTGTGGCTAGACTATCAGAAGTGCCGAGGTGTCTCAGTGGCTAGACTACCATAGGTGCAGTGGTTTCTCTGTGACTATATTATAAGGTGCCGCGGTATCTCAGTGGCTAGACTACCATAGGTGCAGTGATTTCTCTGTGACTATATTATAAGGTGCAGCTGTGTCTCAGTGGCTAGACTATCAGATGTGCCGCGAAGCCTTGGAGGCTAGTCTACCATAGGTGCAGTGGTGTATATGTGGCTATATTACATGGTGCAACTGTGTCTCAGTCGCTAGCTTAACGGAGGTGCCGTGGTGTCTCAGTGACTAGACTGGACAAAGGTATCTTGGTGATTTAGTGACTAGAATACCCAAGGTGCCGCGGAGATTCAGTTACTAGGCAACCAAAAGGTGCCACGGTGACTCAGTGGATAGATTACCCGCCGTGAAACAGTATCTCGGTGGCTAGTTTACCTGAAGTGACGCGGTTTTTCGGTGGCTAGACTACCAAAGGTGCAGCCATTTCTCATTGGCTAGACCCCCCAAGAGGCCGCGGTGTCTCTGTGTTTAGAATTCGCAATGTTCTGCGGTGTCTCAGTGGCTAGATTACTCGATGTGCCGCGGTATTACAGTGTCTAGACTACCCAAGCTGCCGTGGTGTCTCAGTGGCTAGACAATCTAAAGGTGCCGCCGTTTCTTGGAGGCTATTAAACCTAAAAGTACCGCGGTGCCTCAGTGACTTGATGACCCGAGGTTCTGCAGCGATTCAGTGCTAGACAAGCAAACGTTGCCGATCTGATTTAGTGGTTTGACAACCCAATGGTGCCGCGGTGACTCAGAGGCAAGAACCAAGTTTCAGCGGTGTCTCAGTGGTTAAACTACCCAAGGTGCCGCGGTGTCTCAGTAGCTAGACTATTCAATGTGCGGTGGTATCTCAGTGGCTAGACAACTTAAAGATGCCGTGGCGTTTCAGTGACTAAACTAAACAAGCTGCTGCGGTGTCCTAGTGGCTAGACAACCTAAAAGTGAGGCGGTGTCTATGTGGCTTGAATACCCAAGATGCCGCGGTGATTCAGTGACTAGACAACCAAAATGTACCGTGGTGACTCAGTGGCTAGACTACCCATGGTGTCGCAGTGACTCAGTGACTAGACTACCCGTCGTGCCGCTGTAGTACGACTATCCAAGGTGCCGCAGTGACTCAGTGGCTAGACTACCCGAGGTGCTGCGGTTTCTCAGTGGATCGACTAGCCAAGGTGCGGCGAGGATTGAGTGGCTAGACTACCCGAGGTACTGCGGTGATTCAGTAGCTAGACTAACCGCGGGGTCGCTGTTATTCAGTGGCTAGAATTACCGTAGTGCCGCAGTGTCTCAGTGGTTAGACTACCTCAGGTACCACAGTGATTCTGTGGCTAGTTTAGCCGAGGTGCCGTGGTGATTCAGTGGCTACACTAACTGGGGAGCCGTGGTGATTCAGTGGCTACACTAACTGGAGAGCCGTGGTGATTCAGTGGCTACACTAACTGGAGAGCCGTGGTGATTCAGTGGCTACACTAACTGGAGAGCCGTGGTGATTCAGTGGCTACACTAACTGGAGAGCCGTGGTGATTCAGTGGCTATTCTTAGCGAGTTGCCGGTGACTCGGTTGATAGTCTCCACGAGGTATCGCGGTTATTTAGAGTCTAGACGACCCAAGGTGCCGCGGTGACTCATTGGATAGACTACCGGATGTGCCGCTGTAATTATGTGTCTGAAGTTATCTTTCTTATTTTAGTTTATTGCCTTTAATGTTTCACTTATCCTCATACTCATTTTTAAAATAACTTTGCTTCTTTTTATATTAAAACGGTAATAAAATTTGACCTAATCCACTGATAAATAATGACGATTATTCATTTAATTTTGACCCAGACAAAGCCCAGGAAAATATAAAAAATTTTACAATTTTAATTTATTATTATTTTTAGAATCATCCATATACTCTAAAGCTTTAGAGTTTATGTTTTTAGATAGTTGCAAAAGTAACATTTTAAAGCAATGATCATAACGATGTGTTAGGTCAATGAGCTATTCTAAGTCGTTGGAAAAACATTTTTGCCCCATTAGGGTGTTAATTTTAAAAACTATTGAAAACTTTTTAACCATTTATACGAGCATTTAGCTTAATTAAAGAGCTTAAGAATTTCCCATGGGTTAGGGTTAGTTAACTATTGAGGATTCCTTAAAAACACATTGGACCCCTTTTAACCACATCAAGGGTCAAATTTCGAAGAATGTTTTTTTTTAATGGGTGCTTGCACTGTACGGGAAAACCCCGCCTCAATTTCCATGCCTGTGCATCCGGTGGTGTGCGCTGTGCATTGATGAGTGACCCAATAGTCAGTCGGAAACTTTATTCTATACGTAGAGATTTATGGTGTATGGTGAACTGCTGTTACCATCCCTTTTTTTTTAATTTACTTTTATATGTATTTATCTAACTAAAACAGCAATTATTTGAATATGTATTTGTACTTTATTCCAAATTTTTTAAAACAATTTTTTTCTTTTCCTAGAACAAAGTAATTTCGCTGTTTGGGAAATTGTGATTTTTCCTACTACTTTTTCTGCCCACCGCGTGATAGTATGATAGTAGGGATAGGAAAATTTCGCGAGTTCAATGACTTGTAGGCTAGACTCCACAGTGCTATGTATACTCGAGCCTCGCCTGCGTGTTCCTTGGCAGCTCCAGAGAGTAGCCAGTGTTGCACCACACCTGGCAGATGGTACTCGCTACGGGTTTCCTTCTTAAGTCTGCTATTGACTCAGAGACGTCCAGGGCGTGTTCAATAAACTGTGATCAAATTGCAAAGGTGACTTCACTGTATATGTGTTTGACGTCCAAATTGTCGCGAAATAAATTCGCGAAATTTTCCTATCCCTAATTATAAGACACATGCTGTACGCATTTCTTTATGCGTGCGCATACAATTCTATAATAACGTATTTTAAATGATAATACGATTTTGCTCCGGAAAAATGGACGCGGCCATGTTTATGTGTCTTTGACGTCAGTATACATGTTGTACTTCGTTGTTTACATGCATGTGCCTTTAACGGGTAACTTGTGCACTTCGACTTTTTATTACATTTCGTTGTTTCGGAGGATTTAAACGTTATTGCCGCGTCATCGAACACCAGCAAGTGTTGCATAGTTCCACTAAGTAAAAATACCACGATATGTACTACTGATAAGACACCTATGAAAAGTACAAGTGAAGAAACAAACCGTCAAACGTGTCTAAACGTAGTTAAGAGACGTAATTAACTACTACAATTGCGACAAAGGTACATGTGTCGTGCCTGAAAATCTTTCCAGCATTAAGTAAATGTGTTCCCATGCCGTAATTGCACTAGCCTAATCCGTAACACGGTAGTGTTTAATTTAAAGACGGTGCCTGAACGGCCAATGAGAAATTGCCTGCATGCATCATCAAAAATTATGCGGTTTACACTATATGACAGGTATGTATTTTTGCACTTGGTTATTAACATCCGAAAACGTGCTTTGTCAGATATAAATCCTAATAATTTTATCGTGGAAAATTGCTTCATAGTTTTGAGGTTATTTGCTCCTGTTTATGCCAGTTTAATATGCCTACGTTTAAAATATGTCTTTAATAAAACTAGGGTCGTGGTTATTTAATATATATAGTCGCTTATTCTTATTCCTAGTTTCTAGGACTAATTTTTTAAAAAAATTGGGATTCCAAAATTACATTACTAGTTAATATGCGTACGGAAACAGCATGTTCGTCAAATGTGCTCACAAGAGGCTTCACGTTTCTGAGAGTTGTGATATATGTGTTTCAAGAAAACATTTGAATTAAGCATATCGATAGAGTCTAATTAAATAAAATGGTTATTCGTGAGGGTTAGAATCTTTGAAAACAATATTTACCTACAAGTTTCAATTCACTTCCTTATGCTGTGTACTGAAATGGTGTTTTAAAAAGAAAATACTACTTTTTCAAACATCGAAGAAGGTGGCGACAATTGAAGCAAAATCATGTTTAAAGTGTCAAAAGTTTTGTAAGAAGAATAATTTTGCGAAAACTTTTTGATAACTTTTTTCAAAGTTTGCCTGTAATTCACTGCAAACGGCTGAAAATACGTTCGCACGCATGCTGACATTATGATGATGGCGTAACCAAAAATGCACAACTACGTCACACTTACGTTAGCCAATAGCAAACCATTTTGATTATTTACAAAAGAGTTTGAAACTTTTACATTATGAAAGCTCGATGGTTTGACAAATAAAGTGTGCAAGAAAATTTAAGTTTGCATGGTAGTAATATTTATGGTAATTATTTTTATGACATCAATAAAATGGTAACTTTGTTTCAGGAAAAATTCCCCATTGTTTTAAAACTGGCTGAAAAATAGTGTACTGTATGATACGATTTTCCAAGTGCTTTGAATCTAGAGTGTATTGTAAATAGAAAATGTTCGAAAAGCCGTCAACACTTGATTTAGAATATTCAATTTCAAGAAAACTTTTGTAAATACTTTGTCTTCGCAACCAAAATATCAAAATTGTTTTTCTTAAGAATATGTAGGTATATCACACTGCTTACAAATCGGACTACAAAAAGAGTTTTATGGCCGTGCATAAACACATGAACACAAGCCCAAACACACAATACACAGTAACTCTGAGAAAGAGAGAGAGAGAGAGAGAAAGAGAGAGTGACTGTGTGTGTGTGTGTCAGTTTCGAATAAAATGTACGTGTAAATGGCTACAGAACGTTTGACACTTGTCTCCCCCCCCCCCCCCTTTTATTTTTTCATGGATCAAAGGGATGGCCACGGATACTTAAATAACGACACAAACACGCCAATTCTCTCTCACATTTTTTTTAACATAAGAAAAACAATTGATGTTGCCATTTAACGATAACATATTTAATAAAATGTTAATATGCAGAATAAGTTTAAAAAATATGCTATTAAAATTCACAGATACGGGTAGATTTTTTTTGTTTAAAATGATTTCAAAGGTGCTGTCTTCGCCGTAAGAGAACAGTAGCTTGAATAATTGATTAAAAATATCAATTTACATTGTTCTTGGGAACATTGCAGATACGTCCTTTAACATTTCAACACACTATCACGTTAAATAAATTGTGCTTAACACAGGTAAGAAATTGTACTTTCTACTGTTATTTAGGGGGTATGATGGGTAATATTTTTGTATCGCAAAAAAATATCACATTTATCTGTTATAACGCGTGCGATAATTTCTTATTTTCTAGTCTTATCAATTAAAATGTATTACTTTGTAGCGAGTTTAAAAGAGTTGTGTCGCTTGTTTGACTTAGATATATTTCCCATGTTTGTCTGCGTGGTACGATAACGTTTTTAATTTCACTATCACAAACACGGCCGAGTTATACTATTTGTGTTGTCGACGAACGAAGTTGAGAAGTACGCGCTTGTATAAAAAATTACCTCAAGGATAAGTATGTCGAGATAATGTGACAGTTGCTAAGGAGATGGTGTAAATATACCGCACCCCGTCCGCGCTCGAAGCTCGCTTCAGGACAAGATAGACTTCAAAAGAGCGTAGCAGCTAAATTTACTCCGAATAGGGCAATTATATTTATTTTTGGAAGACAAATCGAAAAAAAAAAAAAAAAAAAAAAAAAAATCAAATATTTCAATGATAGATAACGGGCTTTTCGAGCTCGTGAACACTTATTTTAAAAATATTGTCGCATCTGATTCACATAAAATACTGCGCCCCAATAAAATATACAAATGCATGGTGTGGGAAATAGCTCATCAGAAACACACAATCAGGGAAAATATTTCCTCTGATAGTTAGCGAAAACAATTCTCCAGGATTTCCGTTTCTTAGCTTTCTCTGTCGGTTATCATAAAATGGTAAAATACACTAATATGCAAAAAAAGATGACAATAAACTAATCGCTTGAATACAACGAAGATTGTCACGCTATATCGTCACGTCCCGAAATGTCTCCCATTTGCGTTTAATGTAGTTCGAATTCCGGGTACGTCACGTGCGTAATTTAATTGTCTCGGTACCGTTGCATATATATCGGGTTGGTTTCATCTCTAGTGGTATCGCTGTCAACAAGACGTAAACATCTGCCTACCATCTAAGATTTTAGAAACTTTATTAAGAATTATTTGAACCCATTTAGGCGAAAGTAAGGTCATTAGTTATCAGTGCCTCCTTGTTAAAATAGTGCTGGTTACTTGGCTGTCTTTATAGTTACACACATCCGAAGTTGAAAGCAGTTAATCTGTACTTCCGAGCAGAGAACCACTTTTCTTTTTGTCCTATGGTCTCAATTTATAGTTATATTATCACCTTGTCGCTTGAATACAGCTCTTTGAGTTTTCCTTTTTTCAAATTGTCAATTTCATTGTCTTCAACAAATAACTGCCTTGCCAGTTCATCACAGTCTTCAGCTCCGTTTTTAGCTTTCGGTGATTTCTTTGTTCTTCTATTGTATTGGTACATGGCAGCAGTTACACTACTGTAGTTCACTCCCAGCTTTCTTCTGAAGAATGATTTTCTACACATTTTTTTTCCATCTAGCAAACCATGAACGTATGCAGTGCAAGTGTGCCGATTTGGGTATTATCGAGTCGACAGAAGGTGGTAGGAAGGAACGAAGAGTCAAGCGGGACAAGTGTTTCTATGGTAACCAATATACACGTCTTATTTGTAAAGGCTGTTCACGATAAAGGGAGCACTTTTGAAATCAACCTTAGAAAAAAGTCACTGCCTATGCCTACATGTATTTTAAAGTGACATGTGCCCAGTAAAGTTGTTAACGATGGGTGGGAAGTAGTTCCGTATCTTAACGTCGAATTAAATGTGTTAGGTCACCATTCGTCATTACTTAAGTTATTTATTTCCCTTTCTGTTCTTTTTTTAATGCATCGAAGTGTAAAAATTAGCAGATTTGTTAAATACTTACTTCCTTAACAATTTCACAGTTTCACTTGACCGAAGCATAAATAAAGTGATGAGGCCCAGGACAATGTTAATCTTACACATTGCGGAAGAATACTCAACCTGCATACAAGTAGTTCTTCTGCAGGGCTTTCAAAGGAGCTCTTTTTACAGTGAATAGCCTATGACGTGTTTTATTTTCCAGTAAATAAGTATTGTCCTCAAATTGCTAAGATATTTCCTTCCTGTTAATTGCTAGTGACATCATATCGATCTCATTTCTCTCTTATTAGATGGAGTGAATCATAATACTGCGCACCAAGCCAGGTGGCATGGCGACGAACTACTGCACCCTTGCTCAGGATGGAAACTACCACTGCGACCATCCTGATTTCGCTTTCCCTGCATTTATCAACTAACTTTAGCGAAATTCCAGCACTGTTCCTTAATATAATCCCATGACTGATTCATTTCCCTCTCTCGTTTTTATAAAAACAACTGGTTCCATTTCAAATGATTCCGCTGTCAACAAAAATGTATGACACATACAAGATAAAAATCATAACACTGCACACGAACGGTGAGATGGACTCCATATTCCAGTCCAGTTCGGTCGTTCTCGTTATAGCGCCAGTCATAGGAATCCTCATAGATATTGACTTCGAACTAAACAAAGACGAGTCAGACCAGCCTCGGAAATGAGCAAAGCTTAATAATCCTTGTACACTGTAGTGACTTGCACTCCAAACGTGTTTGTGTTTATTGCAAACAATTCTTTGAAAACTATTTGTCCCGATTATTTATACAATCAAATTTGAATGAGATTTATTTGTATAAAACTGATTAATGTTAACACGAAATTGCTGTAGACATCAAATTTATTATATGCGTGGAGATGCCTAAAGGTTTTTTTGTAATTTTCCTATAACAATATTTCCCTTGTAGTGTGACAAGAAAATACTTCGTTGCTTCTACACATATATTTGCTCTCTCTCTCTCTCTCTCCCCTCTCTCTCTCTCTCTCTCTCTCTCTCTCTCTCTCTCTCTCTCTCTCTCTCTCTCTCTCTCTCTCTCTCTGGCTATACACATACTAGATGTTTCTGAATACCATGTCGAAATTCCAATCACACCATCAATGGATTAATATAAGCAAGAAATCAGAGTAACAAGATTTTTGGAAAGGTCATCTAGTATTTTAAAAATGTAATCGAAGTTAGCAAAATAGCGCCGCGAGTCGGCAACTTCGCGTACACGCGTGCACAACCAGTTGCATACCACAAAGGCACATGGAACTGACGAGTCATGTGGCGACTGTCTACACAGACCACCGTGACGATACGTGCTGACCCTACGTCGCCATTACCTACTGCTGTTCGTGTGTTGTTAGAAATGAAATGCAATTACTTCTGCCAGCCTTTACTACTCAATTGCTAATCCTACATTCGTGGTTTCCTATGTGCAGGCGCTCGCCGCATGACACATCAGTTCCCGTTCGCCTTCGTGATATGCGACTTGTAGTGCACACAGGTACGTAAAGCTGCGGATTCCCTGCCTCGTTTTGCTCGTAGTTTCTATTAGCCCATAGATGAGTGAGTGAGCGAAGAGATTTGGGCGGCTTTTAACAACGAGATCTTGAGAGCCGATGAGGGTAATTTATGTCAGTATGGAGCAGCACCCGAATAAAATGGCGGGGGGGGGGGGAAACGGGAGATCCCGAGAAAACCCGCCGGCAAACGGCATCGTCCGGCACGATTCCCACATGCGAAAATCCGGAGTGATCCGGCCAGGTATTGAACCCGGATGACCTTGGTGGGAGGCCAGCAGGCTAACAGCTCAGCCCCCATGGCCCCTAGCCCATAGATTATGTGGTTTTAATTTCGTCGTGTTATTGAAAACACCATGTGTATGTGTGTGTGTGTGTCTGACGTTAAGTACTGTACTACGTTACGGGTATGGAACTCCACAAGAGTGCTATTGCTACGATACTATGGCATTGCACAGTACCCTTTCCTACAGGCTAAATCGCTCAGTGTCTCGTGTAGAAGTTAGTGTTTTGCGCCTCAGACAAGAGCGTAACAAATACAATAACACAATATGAAAACCTCAGGTTTGTGAAATGTTCAGAGAGTCCTTTACTTCCGATTGACAGAAAAGGATGCGGTGTAATTCAACCGATAAACTTCATCGTGAGGTGATATTTTATGTAAAAGTAAGTGGAAAATGTAGGGGACACACTTCCTACTTTCCACCTAATCTTAATGTGAAGGGAAATACAATTCCTTGAAAATCGATTTTTTAAAGAGAGTTTATACGTCATACCGGGAACGAATTAAAATTAAATTACAACTCTCCGAACATAGTTTGATGTTATCGGGATCTTCAACGTAAGAACAAACTACCGTTAATACCTCTCAAATAAATGTAAATAACAAGGGTAGGCACCCTCTTATTGCATGAAACTTATTTACCGCCAGGAATCATCAATATTGGATGCCAGTTTATTGAGCAGGATCACCTAATTAACTAGAATATTTATCCTTGTGCAACTGCCCCGGATCTACAGTTGTGTAGAACGCGCGCATACAGTATTGTTATAAATATGCCCTTTGGTCATGCTTATACGTGAAATGAACTAGGGCCTTTATGGTTGTGATTAATGATATGTGCTCTAGCTAGTGGTTGACATGGGTTGATTAACTGTAAAACTGTCCAGGTTTAGAGTCTGGTTATTATTGAATTACTGAACATTAAAACTACATAAATGCAGTTTAAATGTACTGGGGGAGCGATATATGTTAGTGAAAGACAGCTATTACTTGATTAGATTCATGTTACACTATTGGATTTGTCCCACCTTGACTGTAGTTGTTCTGGGGTTGTTGGAAATGACGATACGGGGACAGCACAGCTGTTCTCTTTAGTGGTCCTTCATGGAGAAAGACAACAAAAACCCAACAAATTGCAAAAAAACTCTTTAAAAATTATAATTTAAAAAAATCAAAAATCTGGGAAAAAATGAATAAAAATGTAATTAAAAATCGTTAAAAAATTGTTGAAAAATTCATTTTTAAAAAATTGTTTAAAAGTTTGTTTAAAAAATGTATCTACTTACAATTTTTTTATTTTATTAACAGTTAATTAAAAATAAAATATATGTAAAAAAATATTAAGAAATCGTTTTAAAAATTTATTTAAAAAAACTTATGAAAAATATATTTTAAAAGACTTACATTTACTGAGGTCTCCTAGCAACATCCACAGCAGACAACTGATAACCTCATTAGTACTCACCTCGCCTTCTTCATTTCTTTCGTCTGCCATTCGTTTAAAGATTGCTGGAGGCCACCATGTATGTAGGTGCAGTCCGCCATCTTGGCAGGCGACGGTAACCTTGGTAGGTGACCACCATCTTGGTAGGCGACCACCATCTCGGTGTACGATCCTATACTCCATATTAGATGCAGACTACCTTGACCTTGTCCCAATGTCCTTGAATGTCCTTAAAAAAACCCAAAGACAAAAATACATAAAAGTCAGCAAGCATATTACATTACTACCTACTTCCACCAAATTAGATCCATACTACCTCGACCATGACCCCATGACCTTTAATGACCTTGAAAAAACTTGAGAAAACTACATAAAAGTCAACAAGCATTTTAAATTACTAAATACTACCAAAGTATTATATGCAGAATACCGGCCTTGACCCCGTCACCTTAAGTGACCTTCAAGACATAAATTCAAGAAATAATACATGAAATTCAGCAAGCGTAATATATTACAGACTACTACCGCCATATTGGATATTGTTAACATCAACCTTGATCCCAAGACCTTGAATGAACTTGAAAATTAAAACCTGAAGAAAAAATTGTACATTCTCCACTTGATAATACCCCAAACACCAACACACAAACACCTAAACACAAGCACTTACACACAAATGCACACTAACAAACCCAGAGTGCAAAATATTCAAATTTGCAGGCGAGACTGATATATGAGAAACTGGTAGCGTGACCAGGAACAATGTCCACATAAATGTTGCCAAAGCGAAACTCCTACGAGCCAGCGATGGAGTTGTGGAGCAGTGGAGCAGGTGGAATGGCGGAGCAGGTGAAGCAGTGGAGCATGTGGAGCAAGTCTTGGGTGGAGCGAATCTTCATAAGATTTCTATCATTCTTTAGCAATACATGGGTTTGTCGTCTGCCTCTTTATTTCTTACTTACGTGCGAAATATCTCACATTAATTAATATACGTTTTCCTTCCCTATTCACAGTTTACTTATTACTGGAAAAATAATTTCATAAAAATTCGTGTATTTATTTTATAGTTACATATGAATTTTGAACGACGTACAGGTTGATAGCTATACTAAAAATGCATATGCATATATTAAATGTTCTTGTCTCCTCATATCCTACAAATATTTGTATTTGTCAAGACATTGCATAAAACCCTCAGAAAAAATTTATAGTTGTTGATAAAATTAGTATCGTGGTAAGAAAGGTTAAGATCCTATGACGTCATCCACGGATAAGGTTAACACTTTTCACTATGGACCTTTTTTCTGAAATTTCCACTCTATTACAAATTGTCGGGTTGGTCGAGCGGTTTAAGGATTTAAGCTCTGATTCCGTGTAACGGGAGTGTGAGTTCGAATCCCACACCTGACAAATAATTTTCAGACATATATTGAGACAGTCTAGATGGATAACATAAACTGGCTGTTCTGTGGTGGTAATTGTATATATAAGCATTTATCATGTAAGAATATTTTCACTTCATGGGCAGTTGTGTTGGACGGCAGATTGTAACACCAGAATCATAAAGTGATAGAGTAAGCTGTTATAATACTAATAAGGGAAGTGTTGATGAGAATGTATCGACATCGTCAATGCTAAGGCGAAAGCCCTCGACATCTGGGAGTCGAAGATACGCAAACGTATCGATCATCTGCAAATATGGTGGCAAGACATTCACGAATAGCTGTAACGCTAGACGACATGAAGTTAATAACTATATGTTCAGCACCTCGTACAAGATGTATCCATGTGTATGCGAATCGGATTACCTTGATTGACCACAAAGAGATTTGTTCTCTAAAATTAGACTAAATAAATATTAGTTGTTGTTGAATGAAAATTATATTTTAGTGTATGTCGCAGCTAATATGTATTTTTGCCAAGTGTGTGTGTGAAGTAAAGTTAAAGTGTAATGAAGTCTATTATTTTTATTCATTCCCTCCTTATATTAGAATGTTTGGGGAAAAAGTTTGTCTAATCTGAGTTAATAATATTATTTAAGTCTACGAGTATAGAAGAACATAAAATTTTGTACTCACATGTTTAGTACAGATATCAAACTAGACTTGTTTGAAAGTTTAAATAGTAATTAGAAAAGAAATACTTGCATTTTGACGAAATTAGTTATCCAGTGATGATTAATCTATGAATAAGGGAAGGAAAACCTCTATCAATTATTGTGAGATGTTTGGAATGCAAGTAAAAAATAAAGAGGCGATGACAAACCCATAGATTGCTAAAGATTGATGGAAAGATTATGAAGACTCGTCCCAACCAAAACTCGCTCCACTACTCCACCTGCTCCACTGCTCCACCTGCTCCACTACTCCACCTGCTCCACTGCTCCACCTGCTCCACTACTCCACCTGCTCCACTGCTCCACTGATCCACCTGCTCCACTGCTCCACTACTCCACCTGCTCCACTGCTCCAACTGCTCCACTACTCCACCTGCTCCACTACTCCACCTGCTCCACTGCTCCACTACTCCGCCTGCTCCACTGCTCCACCTGCTCCACCTGCTCCACTGCCCCACCTGCTCCACTACTCCACCTGCTCCACTGCTCCACCTGCTCCACTACTCCACCTGCTCACCTGCTCCACCTGCTCCACTGCTCCACCTGCTCCACTGCTCCACCTGCTCCACTGCTTCATTGCTCCATCGCTGGGTCGTATGCATTTCGCCTCGCCAACATTTATGTGCACATTGTTTCTGGTAACTCTGCCAGTTTTTAATGCGTTATCACTCTCGCCTGCAAATTTGAACTGTTTGTGTGTGTAGGCGCGTGTGTGTGGTTCTGTGTACGTTGGTTTTTCCGGTATGAGCGAGTCGAGAATGTACTTTTTTCTTCGGATTTTAATTTTTAAGTTTATTCAATGTCTTGGTATCAAGGTCTAATTTACGTAAATCCAATATGGTGATAGTGTTCTGTAATGTTTCATGCTTGCTGACTGTAATATATTTTTTCCTTGAATTTTTGTTTTTAAGGTGATTCAAGGTCTTGGGGTCAAGGTCGAGGTAGGCTGCATCTAATATGGTGGTAGTAGTTAGTAATATATTATGCTTTCTGACTTTTATGTCTATTTTCCAGATTTTGTTTTCAAGATCATTGAAAGTCATGGGGTCAAGGTTGAGATAATCTGCATCTAATATGGTGGTAGTGTGTAGTATTGTAATATGCTAATTATGATCTATATACGGATGCTTCAAGCTACGCCTTGAGTGTTAAACTCGTCCAGTTGAGCGGCGATGGCGTAAAGATAATAGTAGCTACGGCTAACAGGGCTTTAAACAAGGAAGAACGAAATGATACAGTTACAGAGAAAGAGATGCTGAGCGTTGTGTGGGCATCCCAGCACTACCGTAATTAGTTACTGTATGATAGAGTAGTACTACGAACAGACCATCAAGCGTTATTGACTAAGAGTCAATAGAGCTTGACGCTGGTAAGGTGTTTAGCAGAAGACTAACCAGCTGGTCGCTATTGATTTTATTGGCATTGTAGATAGGAGCGCGGTGTCCTAGCGGCCCATCACGACAGCGGTCCTGGTTGGATCCCAGTGGCTGACATTCTTTATGGAGGAGGGTTTTCTCGAGGTACTCCCCACAAATCAGCCACTCTCCGGGCAGTGACAGCAGGTCCTCGCAGCCAACTGCATCGACCTCTTCTGTCATACATACTGACTGTGCCTCACAGGTGGCAATAAAGTGTACATACTATCTTTACAATGCTTTAAATGAGACGTTGAAATGTGGCACTATTTTATAGCTCGCTACCAACATTACTGTAAGAATACCGGCTCGCATTGACGTCAGAGGTGCCTAATACCAGGAGCAGATAAGGCGGTCATACTCCCCACACTATTCAGTCAGCAGGCGCGTTGCCACTTATAAGCTCTTCACGGTAAAGTGAGCACTTTTAAGAACCCAGATAATTTTTTTTCAGCCATTTTGATCCTTGCACCATCTTTTTAAAATAAATATTGCCATGTAAGCAATAAATACAGTGCGTTTATCCCACCGACCTCGGAAGTTAACGTCGAAGGCTAAAATAAAATATATTTATTGACTATTATTCAAAATGGGAGGGCTTTCAAAAGTGCTCACTTTACCGTGAATAACCTATAGAATGTCATACAGTCAGTGGCGGATCTAACAAACTATAGATGGTGGGGGATGGGGGTGGGCTTCATGTCGGAGAGTGAAGTTGAATAATTTTATCTTATGGTAACTATTTTTTTTTCAGTAGGTTTACTTTTCATAGTTAACATTTTTTAAGACGTACATAATAAGAATAACTTCGATAAAATATTTGCTGTTTACATATGCGATTTTCATTTATTAATATAAATTACGTGTTAGAACTTACTACTCTTTGAATGGATATAGTATTTAGTTGTGAATATACATTAACCATGAAACTCATGTATTTTAAATCAAAATTCCTAAACCAAGTTCGTCATCACACTTTTAATAATTATGACGTGAAGTGTGTGTGTGTGTGTATATATATATATACACACACGATGAATAAATTATAGTGTTACTTATTTGTTAATACAAAATGAACACACTATATGTACATCTGTATGACATCACAATGAAATATTTCTTAAGGAGTTATAAGTCTGTGTTCAACAGCATTGTTTTCAAGAATCACTGTCCTCGCTCCAGTTACTCATATAATCATTCTTCTTAGCTTCATTTTACAAATTATATCAATACCAGTCTCAACATTGATGTCCTGTTCTTTGTGAATGTTGGCCAGTGCTAAGTAAGACCTGTCCCATTGTGCTTCTTAAGTACGTCTTCAGCAGCCTTCAACTTGAGAAGCTCCTTCCCGCTGTACCAGTGGTCACTGGAATTGTTCAGAACATCTTAAGCAGAATTGCGATTTTTGGGGAAGATGAACTGTCGCAGTATTTTTAAGCCTCCCATGATGTCCCGGTTTTTTCGTCTTGCTATCCCACTTTTTTCGCCAAAATTTTAATTCTGATATTATCCTTATTGACGAAACATATAAAATATCTTCATACTGAACAGAAGCTTTAATAACATCATCATCGCTATGCATTTCACGATTAGCAGGTATAAGGCTTTGAAGAGGCAATATGCCAGCAAAGTCATTGTTAAACACAGATTTCAGCTGAGAAATGAAATGATCAACTGTCGGTAAAAAAAATAACTCGCTGAAATTTTCTTCCGTATTCAGAGCAGGAATGTTTTCCCTTGTTGTTTGTTTCGCACAAGTTCTTGGAAGAGCGATTTGACTTCCAATGTCTTCAACTATCTTACTTGCATCTTCAAAAATACTCCCAAACTCTGTCTCCGCCTCTCTTCTGATATTTTCAAAAACATCCAACACATCACTTGTCATACTCAATGCAATTGAGAGATCTTGTTCGGGACTCTGTAACTATTCACTCAGTTTCAATGTTAAGGAAATACAGTATGCTGTTGTTTCAAGCGCCATTATGAAATTTCCTCTTCTTATTGCATTTTGGTTTAAAGTAAAATTTATTTACTACAAACGAAACTGCCTCGAAAAAAACTTTTACTTTGCTCTAAAGAAAACACTTTTAAAGGCTGTTCACGATAAAGTGAGCAATTTTGAAATGGACATTAGAAAAAAATCACTGCCTCTGCCTGCATATATTTTAACAGGCACACTGAGTGACATGCTTCTAGTAAATTTGGTAATGATGGATGGAAAATAGTTGCATATGTTAATGTCAAATAAAAAGTGTAAGGTAGCCATTCGTTATAACTTAAATTATTTCTTTCATTTTCTGTTTTTATTTTTAATTCATCGAAGTGTGAAAATGAGCATATCTTTATAATATCTACTTGACTATAATTCTCCCAGTTTTACTCGACCGACGCACGAATAATGTTATGAGGTACATGGCAATGTTAATTTTATATAAGGCGAAAGAATACATGATGTGCAAACAAGTAGACCTTAAGGGGGTGATAAAGGGCATCATTTGGAGCAATTTTAGAGGCCAATGCGACAGCAAATAGTGGTCAAACAAGTTTATCCAGAAGAATTAAATTTTTACATGCCATTAAGGAAAGCTAAAATTAGGAATGCCTATATTAAAAATTTTGTTAAAATTCTTATTACTATACAATTTTAAATGATAAAAAGGGTTATATTAGAGCAAATTTTACAAGTTGCAGAAAATAAAGTAATCGGAATATCGAAAAAGTAAAAACTAAAACAGTTACATGTCACTTTCGTTCACAGTAGATGGTTTAGAGAAAGAATTATTTTTACACAGAGGCGATCTATATGCATATGCGTAAAGCACTGCAACACCATATTTGAGTCAAAATATCTCACTTCACTGCTTGGAGATAGGACACTTTTATCCTATACCTTCAGCAGGAAGCGAGTGAAGTAGATAATGCTGACCATTTGAGGGTTCATGTTACCTGATGTGTACCTTCGCCATTGTCCACGGCATTGGTGACAGTTGTTGAGGTTGGAGGGGGGTGGGTAAGAAGATCCGGCTCCCTAGGGAGGAGCAGTTGAGTTGGCAAATGCAATCTCCCCCCCCCTTACCCTCGTGCTTCTTGAAAATGCCATTTCGTAACAAAAGATGCTGAGGTGCAACAATGAAACAGTATCATCGATTGAGAAAATCCTACTGTAATTAAATACTTTAATTAATTATTGCACAATTCTGTAGAGCTTCAAGTACACTAAATTATGTAATTGCAGTTTTGACATGTAATAAAACAATATGAACATGAAAAGCAGCATATCATATTGTAAGAAGCTTTACAGTGTCACATATAACTATAGCAAAACCTTCGTTCAGTTATTGAGTACATGCATGTTTGAAACATTTCGAACTGTTGTTAAATGTGAATGACCTAAGGCAGAATGAATGTGTACATTTTTGTAGCATTGCATCGCAAAAATTAACAGCAATAAATTATTTAGAAATTTATTTCCTTTAATTGTGACAACTTATGTCAAAATATGATTTACAAATGGAGTTATTTTTTAAGTTGAGTAGAGATGTTTAGTCGGCTCTTAAAAATGTATTGTCTTGCGATCCGATGATGGATGACTTGAGGTGAGCAGCGCCTGGAATGAAGGTTGGGAAAACGGGAGAACCCCGACAAAAGCGGGGCCACGGTGATCGAGTGGTTAGAGCGCTCGCCTCCCTCCAAGATGATGCAGGTTCAATTCCTGGCGGGATCGGTTCATGGATTTACGTATGTGGGAATCGTGCCGGGACGATGCCACGTGTCGGCGAGTTTTCTCGGGGATCTCCCTCTTCTCCCACCCTCCATTCCCACCGCTGCTCTATATTCACATCATTCACCCCTCATCGGCTCTCAAGACCATAGAGAACCGCCCAAACTTCTCAACTCAACCTGAGAAAAGCTGTCAATTAACGGTATCGTCCAGGTACGATTCCCACATACGCAAATCCGGGAGACACCGCCGAAGAATTTCTAAGAAACCAATTGTTTAAAACTGGGAATATACTATGAGATTCTGCAATTTATATTCTGCTTAGGTTTGTGATAATATGTACAAAATTGATGTGAATTTCGAATTAAAAAATACATATAACGTCTTTCTAGTTTATGGCACAAATTATCCGGACAGCTATAAAACGTATTTTGACTAGATACGAATAATTTTTGTGAGCAATTAAATTAAATTTTGGAGACAATGTCTGTATTGATTTTTTTTTGTTAAATGTAGCTTTTCATGTGAGCGGGAATTTAAACTGCATGCTGAAGCAAAATTTCGACTGTCCTGGCACAAGAGTGTTCTCATTCCCATAAATCCGTGAATAAAAGAATTATCTTACTCATATGGTGGTAATAGTTATTAGAGCTTGTTACCTCTACGCTGTAAAAACTCATATTTACAAAAAATAATGTTTAAAATTTTCGTTGCCAAAATAATTATTTTAAATGCTGTATACTTTTGCATTGAATGAAATACAATAGCTTGTCCAGTTTAATGTTATTTTATAAATACGGACTTTGAAATAGAAGTATTTTCTTTGCAAAATCTGTGATATCGGTAATCTCTCCAGAGATTTCACAGCACACATAGCTACCACTCTATGATAACTAGATGCATATGAATGAAACTATTGCATACTGAAAATTGTTTTCTTGTGTGGTATTTTAACATAAATTACATGCGTTAGCTACGTTTACAATCCTTAGCAAATCTTATATGTGTATGGCAAACTGAAGTGCGCAAGCGGGAAATGCGGGCAAAGTGTGGTATCTATCCTGGGATGGATTATAGGAGGACACCTTACTGATAATATAAGTAGCTGCGGTTCGTGAATATGAATATATCCTATAGAAAATGATGTCACAAGAGAAATTCATGTTACATTAGAGCCGCAGTGGTTGAGCGACAGCTGGGGCGTTCGCCTCCTACCAAATCGTTCCGGGTTCGATCCCCGGCGGGGTCACTGCCAGATTTTCCATGTGGGAATTGTGCATGGACGATTCTGTTGGTCCACAGGTTTCCTCGGGAATCCCACCCCCTCCCCTAAAAAAAAATGCAATCCTGGCTTTGCTAAATAACCAGCTCATTTCTAATTCCATTCATCAGCTCTGAAGACCTCAGAAGGTGTTACTTGCAAGGTAACTTGGGACAGTTGTATTTTATCCCCGTATGCTTGTTAAACTACATGAAACTTAACACAAATGACACGTACGTTATATTGGAAGGAAAATAACAATTGGTTTTACATTAACATTTTCGTTAGCATGGAATTAAACATACCTTTAAATGCCCAAATTACCTCAGGAGAAGTTACCGTTTGTTTACAAAAGTTTTTTAGAAGTACAAAAACATTAAAAGCACAAATTACACAATATGTTTGTAGTGAATAGCGTTACAAGCTTTTAAAACATGAGCGTACTTAGTGTTTGAAAAAAGATATATTTAATTTATTAAAATTTACGCAAAGCTTGCTAGCGTTTCGTTAGTATAACATGTAATTTTTTTAAATAGAAGTGCGACCACACTTGGCAATACTGTAAAATTTAATATCTGTACCTGCGTAATGCGTTTTTATGCCCGACCAAATTGCTAATATTGCATAAACACTGTGTTTTTTATGTTCCTAGTAGACTCCGTTTTCTTCGCACAGACAACTACAATCTACCGCTAACATTACCTTTTATAATACGTGGGTAAATAATCCCGACTATTTCGCAGCCCTCCCCCCCCCCCCTACCCTGGCTTAGGGAATCACACGCCATTCTCCTTTTCCTAGAAATGTGGACGAGCAAAATCGCAAATTGCAGCTGGCTCAGTGCAATATCGGTCTAACGTTCAATACCAGGCGCACGCGGTATGCCATAAGCACTTGGAAATTCCTGTAGCTATTCATCGCGCTCTTGAGCAGGGTTTTCAAAACTGCTCGTTGTACCGCGAACAGCCTATACTGTCTAGTAATATTAGGGTATTTATGCACAACAATTAACCAATTCTTCCTATTCTCTTTAACCGCTAAAAGATGTGTCTGAAAATGCCGCAAATAAATGTTGCATTACAATAAAGTTAGCCATAATACAACATTTACTTGTGGTAACATCACTTAGCAGCCGCGATAACACTAACACTTCAACAGAATAGAGTTTTGCTTTATATTTACGTAAGACTTCGTAAACTGATAAATAATTCTTAGTTTGTCACAACATTATAAATGTTACTATAATATGAAACATTCAGCGAAACGGCTCTTAAGTATTTTTTGGTTGCAAAAATATTTAACACACAACGCGAGTCGTAAAAATTTTAATTCACGTACTGATTAGGTCATTGATGACTGAATGGTTCTCCCTCGTATTGTTACCAATTATAAATAGTTTAAAGTACATTATAATTCTGAAATAAAAAAAAATCATTAAATTATGTTCTGTGCATAGTCTCAAAATTATTAAGAATTTTTCACGCCCGATTTAAATTATACCGCTTTAGCCTTAGCTCCCTTTGCTTAGATTCTGTGTTCCGAGGATTACGCTTACATAACTCTTCACTGTACACTCGTCACAGGTCCTTTATCTGTGGCTATCGCCTTTGCTGAAGTAATCTGTTAACAGACGTTTCATACTTGGAATATAGCATATACCATACTCAGTTGGCAACCTCACACTAGCAGGTGCAGCGTGTGACTAATGGCAGCAACTCCAGACAGCGGGTGGAAGGGGGGGGGCAGCTATTTCACTTAAAAACTAGGGTGAGCAGCTAATATTTACTCTTCTCTTGTCATGCTTATTCCACAGTCATAGACATGTAAAGGCTGTTCACGACAAAGTGAGCACTATTGAAATCAACATCACTTAAAAGTCACTGGCCCTACCTGCATATATTTTAACTGGTGCATTGAGTTACACGCGCCCAGTAAAGTTAGTGGTAGCTATGGATGGGAAGTATGTCCGTATCTTTACGTCCAATAAAAAGTGTTAGGTAACCATTTATAATAACTAAAATAAAAATCTTTCGCTTTCTGTTCTGTATTATTTTTAATGAATCGAAGATTAAAAATTTGCAGATTTGTAAAATATTTACTTATCTAATAATTTCACGATTTCACTTGACAAACGCAGAATAAATTTATGAGGCCCGTGACAATGTTAATCTTCCATAAGACGAAAGAATACACAACGTACATGCAATTAGATCTTAAACAGGACTTTCAATAGTGCTCATTTTACAGTGACTAACCTATAACAATGGGCCTTCTGTTACAGTGCAGCGTCTCCTTACTAACCCTGCCCCCCTACCCCTCCCCTACGAACACTTTTTTCAAAGTAGTGGCCCGACCATGCCTGTTTTCAAAATGTAAAAGTTCAAGCAAACATTGGTGTTTCGAACAGTATCGTAATAGACAAAAGCATACTTTCCGAGATATGAGCCACGAAACTAACCAGCCTTTGGCCGAGTTATCTAATACGAACTTCTCAAATTACTAAATTATGTGTATCTAATGATACTGAATAAACAACAATGTCATATGTTCGCAGACTCATCTAAGTTCATCAAGTTCAAAATACAGCATACAGCTCCAAGTGGTAGGAAGGGGGGAGGCCTCAAGCCCCTTATACCCCCACCCCAACCCCTTAATTCATGGATCCGCCACTGTATGTAGTGGTCCATCACTATTTAAGTCGGTTATAAGTAATGCTAAACTGTTGGCAGCATTCTTTTAAAAATACAAGTTTATCCTAACTTTAGACACACTTCGTGAAATTTTTTTTTTTATTGAAACTGGGAAATAAACAATAATACTACCTGATGTGATTATTAATAAGAGGAACACGCCTGTAAAAATTGGCTAGTAAAATTAGGTTTCGTTAAAACGTCAGAAACTATGTGGAAATGAAACAATAAATTCGTAAATATTTCTTGTTGTTTCACCTTATACAGTTTCTGAAATGTTATAAATAATTAATTTCAACCCTTAATTCTGAGGGCGTATCTCTCCCCTAGTTATTGCGTCAAGTTAAAAGTTATATTAAGTTTTTTTATCTCCTCCGTACAGAATCGTCACACAAAGTTTACTACTGGAGTTCATGAAAATCCTGTAAACCATATTTACTAGTATTTACACAACCAAAATTAGTATTTTGAATTTTTATTTTATTTTAAATTAAATATGCAATGATTAGGAAAGTAAGGAGGAGACGATAATATGATTAAATAGATGGTGATGTAGTCAGAGCAGTTTTGAAATTGCCCGCTCCCCCTCCTCTTACGCCCTTTTTACCACCTTTATAGAAGAAGACGTCCGCTTATAAGTCTTACATTAAACTGTTTGTATTTACTTGCAAGTATTTTCGTCAAGATGGGTATCAGATGTGTTATTAAGTGAACGCGAGTTGTACATTCAGTGGGTCCCTAGGAAAATAGTGCACTTCATTGCAGTTTGCTGCGGGAATAACGTTTCTCATGTTCTATCAAAGAATCAAAGGGAGCGATTTTATCTTGCCAGTCGCCTCAAATGCCTGCATATTTGCCCTTGACTGACATTGGTGAAGAATTTCACCTATCTTGTGGAAGCGATAATATTTTTACTACTGCTATCTAATACATTGCAACAGTTAATGTGATTTCTTTTCGGCAGGGTATCATTGTACCGACAAGACTTGACACAGCCTACAAATATAGCTAATTTTATGCACCGGCTATCTTAACAGACCAATGAAATATTTGAACTATGAAACCATTCACATCTCCAGACAAATTATTATGTAATTCAAAATATTTCTAGAGAAGATACTCCCTAAATTTATTAGAATACTGGCGATATATAAACGTTCTGCATTATTAACATTTACCTGTGCCAAATGCTGTTAAAATTGTACACATCAAATGCGATGTTCCTTTACGCATTTAACAAGTGTTTGTTACGCTCTGATTCTTTGTGATTTCACTTTAGAAAATTAAAATTTTGATGTAAAAATTTACTCGCATAATTGAGTAAATTTTCTTTGACAGTGTGTTACTTATTACCTCAAGACATCCACTAAATTACACAGATAATATATTATAATTTCTTTAATCGCTGATTTAATGAATGTTCCACCTATCTTGTATGTGGCTGTACCTGAATTTTAATTAAATATCTGATGCTAAGAATTTCTACTAGTACAATAAGGCAACCCATTAGATCTCCCCTAGTTTTCTTATTGTAAACTTAATAAGTTTTTTTTTATGAGTTTTATAACAAATAAAGAAAATACTTTTACACTTCATTTGAAAAAAAAAATCGGACATATATTTTCCTTGAAACGATGCCACATATAATGCGCTCAAATTAAGTAGCGTTTGGGGGAAATACAAAAGAATGAAATTTTGTACTCAATTTTGTTTATCATAAAATACATTCACTGCATTGTACACACATTAATAAAGTCAAGCTGGAGAAAATGATGACGGTGAATGTTGTAGAACAGTATTTACAGTCTTCCAAACCAATAATATTCTAAGCAAGAATATTACTGAGCGGTTATTTCTGATAACTTAGGACTGTAGTTTTAAGCGTGGTGCAAGAAAATGTTGGAAAATAATATGTACCAGTGAAGAATGATTGCAAACAAATGAGTAAAATATAACGCTAATAATAAATTCAATAAGTAAGATAATCACTAGAGTAAGATACTTATAGCAAAATACTGTCAGTGCAGATTCTATTCAATGACCTACTTACTATAGTGTAATTGTTCTGTTGTCAGTGAAAGTCATGGCTACGAGAAACTTCCGGTAGGACGAGCAAGACCTTTCTGGATCACTATGACAGAAAATACATAAAACCAATTTGATTAACATTTAAACCTCTCTGGAGAGGTGGAGGAAAATAGTGTTATACGTTAATGCTGAGAATCTGTCCTTCCTACTCTCCCCTTCCACACGTCATCCTACTAGAGGAGGGTTGAATGGTGCGTGGTGATTGGGCGAAGAGCGATGTACAGGATGTTTTAGTACACCAGGCACTTGAGCATCACCTGGATCCGATCCATACTCACTGGGGCTACTGAGTACTGAGATCACTCATTGGGTCGGTCGATGTGGCTTCGCCTAAGAGCCCTGTAGATAAATACCTTAGACAACCTAATTGGTTTACTTCTGCTTCCTGCATGTGCATCACCAACATTTCTGTAGCATAAAGAATTATCCCTTTGGAGGTTATACAGCCAAATTAGCTGTCCTTCTTGAGAAACATCTTCAGGTATGCTCCGGACATATCGTGTTTTTTTTTTTGTCACTGTTAAATTTAAGGTGCCCTCACACAAACTCGTTGATGTCAACTAACCTATCAAGTAGTTGGCTAATGTATTCTGCGGTGGCTGCTTTTTCATCTACTGGACACCGAATAGCAACAACTCACCAGGGAGAAGTGCGGCTCTATCCCGAACAGCATCCTGGAAGGAGTTACCCTTGTTGACTCATGGACTGCCGAAAGTCATATAAGGAAAAATGAGGTTACATTAGAGTCCCGCTCCTTCTGATTGTTTTCCACGAAGACCACTATGTACTGTTTCAGGGTAGAGGAAAAGAGTCAAATATGGAATATGGTCTTAATATCGAAATTAAGAAGTTTTGTGAAAAAGAAACATGGCAGCATTGCATCAATGAGGCGAGGGGAAGCAAATTAAATATGGCGTACTTTGTGCGTAGCAACAGCTCAGTTGACATTAGCTGTTTGTTCGAGCAACAGCTCAGCTGACATTAGCTGTTTGTTCGAGCAACAGCTCAGTTGACATTAGCTGTTTGTTCGAGCAACAGCTCAGTTGACATTAGCTGTTTGTTCGAGGTGGTCGACTTTGTGGGTAGCAACAGCTCAGTTGACATTAGCTGTTTGTTCGAGCAACAGCTCAGTTGACATTAGCTGTTTGTTCGAGGTGGTCGACTTTGTGCGTAGCAACAGCTCAGTTGACATTAGCTGTTTGTTCGAGCAACAGCTCAGTTGACATTAGCTGTTTGTTCGAGGTGGTCGACTTTGTGCGTAGCAAGAGCTCAGTTGACATTAGCTGTTTGTTCGAGGTGGTCGACTTTGTGCGTAGCAACAGCTCAGTTGACATTAGCTGTTTGTTCGAGCAACAGCTCAGTTGACATTAGCTGTTTGTTCGAGCAACAGCTCAGTTGACATTAGCTGTTTGTTCGAGGTGGTCGACTTTGATTCCTTCCTCTTTGAAGTATTTGTGCAAGGTACATTTTTAGTGCATCTAAAAATATATAGTAAGTGTAAACAACCATGGCCAAGTACAGTGTAAATAGTGTAAGATTGAACATATTAATCAAGTTACATAAAAAAAATATTCGTTCAATAGGTGTGACAATTGTTATTGTTCGTGCTTCAAAATGGCCATTCGCCTATTATGGGATACATTTGTGTTCTGAATATGGAATAGTATTCCATATTTGGTACAACATTTCACATTACCCTGGCATATTTTACTATGTTACACAGAGTTAAGTGTGGCCAGTAAAAGAAGCCCCATACACCACAAAGAAAGAAGTAGAATGTAGGCGATACGAAGCAAGCATTTACAGAAGTGAGAAAAGTTTATATGGGGTATGAACGGAGAGCAATGGTTTTCACTATTCAACTAACGGCTTCGCTTCGTATGGTGTCGAAGTAAAAGAAACACCAGTATAATCAAGGCAGTCTACATAAGGCAGGTGTCCCGTATTCACACCTGATTTGGAAAAATGTTGGTAGATTATTGTATCAATTATGGGGGAAAACATCTGTAGTTTGACAAGGCGAGATATCAAGAGGCTAGCTTACCAGTTGATAGTTGTAAACGACATACCAAATTAATTCTCTAAGAAAAATCAAACTGTTCGCAAGTGGCTTGATTTATTTGTTCTGCATCATCAGAATTTTATCACAATCAGAAAGCCAACAGGTTCATCATTCAGCAGAGCTAAGGGATTTACTAAAGAGAATGTGGCAGCATTTTTTATATACTAGAAGCTGAAATTGAAACCCGTAAATATTCTTCAGCTAGCGTGTTTAATGTAGACTAGACGGTCTGTCAACAGTACAGTCTGTTCTTGTTTTACAAGGCAGCAAGCAGCTCGGGTCACCACTTCTACAGAAAATGGTTCGCTTGTCACAGCAGTCACGTGTATGAGTGCAGGAGGGAATTTTGTCCCACACCCTATATTTCCAATGAGTGCTCTTCTAGAGGAAGGTTCAACGCCTAGTAGCATTGTCACATGTCATGCTAGTGGCTGGATACAGTCTAATATTTTCACTCAGTAGTTTCGTCATTTTATTTCAAAAATGAAACCTTCCCCAGAGGATCGTGTATTGTTAATCATAGATTGTCATTATACACATGCAAGAAATATTCAAGTAATTGAACTTGCACGAAACAATGGCGAAATCATTTTGTGTTTACCTTCTCATACAACACATCGCATGCAGCCGCTTGATAAAACTTCGCATGGGGCCCTTACAAGCGTACTACAACGACGAGTAATGAATGCATATGAGATCAAACAGTAGACAATCACACATTTTGATATTGCAGAAATATTTGGGAAAGCATATTTGAAAGTTCAAACTGGTTTCATGGCTGTAAATGTTTTCAGAACTACAGCCCTATTTCCTGATAATCGCACAGTACTTGAAGACAGCGATTTCCTTGCTGCTGAGCAAGAAGATATGCATGATTCCACCAGTCAACAGACCTACAGATGTAGACCTATTAGAAACCGAAGTCGTTGGATCAGAACACATCATTCCTTTCAGGAAAACTGCAAAGAAAAAATGCCCACACTAGGGACGAGCACCAGGAAAGGCAGCACTTTTGGCATCATGGCCATACAATACACTTTGGAGGAGTCAATGAAATGTGCTTTGAAAAAAATACGAAAGAAAGGGAACCGCACTAAGCATCCTTCAGCAAAATCAGGAAAAGCTTCTACGCAGACATTGGCCTATAACAATACAACAATTAGCCTTCTTGCAGTGGTTTGGATGCTCATAAAACTGAAGAACGGAAGAAACGAAGATGCGAAAGCTCTTCAGATGAAGACCCACACAGCATGAGTGATCGTTCTTCAGACAATGATTTGGTGGATATCGAGCTAGAAAGTACTGCTGATCAAAATGCCGTGAGGGAAAATTGTCACAAGAACGAAGAAGTGAAACGTTGATACAGTGCTTGGAATGTGCACAGTGGGGTCTCACTGAATGCTCTGCTTCAGAAGACGATATGCTTTTGTGCGAATATTGCAAAACGTTACGTATGTTTTCAATATTTTCTAATACCATTTCTGAAATGGGAAATAAATGTAATCAGTGTGCTATTTCCTTTGTCAAATCATAATATATAAGTCTAATTGACAGTATTCCATATTAGGTACCACTTTTCATGGTGGCCAAAAAGTACATATGTTGATAAAACATTTTTTTAAAATTGATATGTGATAAATATTTTTTGTTCAAACTTTACTGTTGTGACCTAAGATGTTGTGTTGAATTAATCAAAACTTGAATTAAATGTTTGCAAGTCCCATCACGAGGTTTTGCATTCCTAGGAACCTTTATCAAATATCTCCTGTACCTTTTGGTTTAGCCACAGGGGCAGAAGTTCTCATTGGACTGGACAGGATGTTCCATGATAAAAAATTCCGATTTGTGTACAATAATGTACATCAATTTGACCAACACCTATACTACTTAAACGTAAGTACTATTCAGACTTGGAAAAGAAGGTTTGAAGGTTAACCCAGTCAAAATTAAATATGCTGTTCCAGAAAATGTTTTCCTTGGCCGTAAGGTTTCTTCTCAGGACATAGCTATTGACCCTGAAAGGACAAGGGTAATTAGAAATTTCCCCCAGCCTACAGATACCAAGGGCATTGCCCAGTTCATTGATATCGTGATTTTTTTTTTATTTTTTTTTTTTAATTCATACCCAACTTTGCTGAGAAGGCTGCACTTCAAAATCAACTACGAAAAAAGGTTTCTAAATTTGAGGTCCTGATCAGCTAAACTCTTTCTAAACCTTGAAGCATGTCATCATGAATCTTACTGTGCTTCGTATAATGAATTTCACAAAACAATTTATTTGGCCTACGATGCCTGAAACCAGGCTATAAGAGCAGTACATACAGCTGATGGAGTAATACAACCTATTGCACTTACATCACGAACTAGACCATCTACGAACTAGAATATCTGGCCATGGTATATGGGATTGAAAAGTTCCATCAGTATCTCGAACATGCCGAATTCCATTGGAGATGGATAATCAAGCTTTTTCATAGCTTTTAGCTCACCCTAGGCAGTTCGGTGACATAGGTCTATGGGTAATACGAATTTCATCCTTAGGTTTTATTGTTGACAAATCAGGGAGACACAGAATGTTGTTGCGACGTATTCTCACTAATTTTGGAATGTACCCATTCAATTACAACTGAAAATTTTTCAAATTGTAAAAATTTCAATTTAATTCCCACCAGCTTTTGAAAACATTAATAAGTGCCAAGAACAAGATCCAAAGCTGGAACCAGTCATATAAAATTTAAGCTCGGGTATTGAAGAAAATTCGTATTCTTTGTCTAAGGGTGTCCTTTATCGCAATACCCGGGATAACCAGAAACATGTTGCATGGCCTAGTATTTTTTGAACCATTGTATTTAGGTATTAACATTCATCACCAGTAGACAGACACCTCTGCACCTATAAAACTATTGAGGCCATCAGAGTGTATTTCATTTGGAAGAGTGTGACGGGCAGAGTCACGTCATTGCACGTCTTGGAATAATTACCAACTTAAGTTCGCAAGCACTTATCTCGCGTTCAATTATACTCGGTTACTTCCCCGCGCGATGTCTGTTGATGACGTCACTTCACGCCAATATTTGGCAATGTCACTCTTGGAGGGTCGCTGCTGGCCGTCTGCCCTGGCGGACCTGTCGGCGTGGTGATGCATACTTCGTTACAAGGCTAGACAGCTTAATTTTTATACAACAGTGAAAAACGAATTGAATAAAGTAAAATAATAAGACAAAGTATTGTTTTACAAAATATAAAGTATTGAAAATCGAATACGTTTTACAAAAAGTCCTGCCTGAAATGTAATTTACAATAATTTTTTATATATCTTCTCGTGTATGGAAAGTTTGATCTTTCAATTCGTTAATACATATATGTACTGACGATTCGCGCACTCTAAAAGGCGATGAAGGATCTATGTAGACGGTGGAGCCTAATAAGTATAAGTTATCAGTGGAACAAAAGTGACTAATCGAACAAGTGTAAGTAATTGTCCGAACGAACGTGGGAGAAAGTGAGAAAGCGAATGTCAGAGACAAGAGATAAAGGAAAGAGAGAAACGAAACAAGAAAAACGGGAGCATTCGGAGAAAACACTCGGAGAGGATGAGAAAAGTGAAATAGAGAAAGAGAGAGAGAGAGAGAAACGAAAGCGAGGGAGAAAGGGATGGAATGAGAGAAAGATATTGAATGAGGGAGGCAAGAGAGAAGGAGATAGAATGAGAGAATGAAAGAAAAATGAAAGAGACAAAGAGAGCATGTAATTATAAAGCATGAAGAAACAAGGCAGTATGGTTGTATGACATCACGATCGTATGGGCCTTGAAAAAACGAGTCCGGTGTACTGTCAGCATACCACATTTAGTTTAACTGGTTAAAATGCTTCCCGAGATATGACATAAAAACTCTAATTTAAAAAGTGCTGCCATTTTTAAAATAAGCACATCGCGTGATCGAAAACTATGATTTTTAATGTCCTTATTAAGTAATTTATGTATATCCAATTGGGTATTTTTTCGCTTTAGGGTTTCAAAAGTTTTTAGGAGGGACACACGCTTACGGACACACACACACACACACATACAGGAAAGTGATCTCATCAGCCTTTCTTTCCTTCGAAAAGTGAGCTCAAGTTTCTCCACGTCTTAGAGGCTTAACAGACCGCAGGATAGCTCTGATAGTGCGACAGAAATAAAGCCGCCATTTTGAAATGATGGTAATTTGGGGTCACTTGGTTAATATATTTTGTGATGGCCTCTTGTGTTTACTCATTAAAATGGCCAGTAAATGGTATAAACATAACCTGTATGAGAAATTTGCCGAATAACAAAGAATGTATTTGGAACCTGATGTATCTGGTTGAATTTTTACTCTATATTTTGGCAACCTGTATTTTTATGTAAATGTTTTAGTAAATCTGTTATGTATGGGAGAGGAAAATAATATTCACTTTTCAAAATGTAATGTTAGAATAATAACAAATGGAGGTTTTTTTTACCTGTAAGAAATATGAAAGAATTGAACAAAAAATATATAATCAAAATAAAGAATATTACCACACTTATTTGTTTCTGTTACAAATCGTTTATAACTTTCGAGTGCCCTTACACTTTACAGAAAAAATTGTTTTTACATGGCTTTTACTATTGGTTGTGTTCTAATGGTTTTCCTAGGTCTTATGAAAATCCTGCCTTGCCGCGCCCTTGGTTTAGGACGCAGCAATATCAGAAGAGTATGAATTCCGATATTGCATATAGAGTCAAAACTTGTCAGTTGTGGACTATGAGCAAACCTGCTCAGAAAAAACGGTTAGATTCTTTGACTTCCGAAATGGCTGAAAGGCCAATGTAAAAATTGTTAATTGAATTTGTGGGACGCATGTCCAGGAGTAATTCTGGTAGCAACATGCTCTTAATGTGTATTTATGCCTTTTTCAAACTTGTTTGGTTGATTTCCATAAGGAAACCTGACTCCCTTTCCACAACACATGCCCTTCAGGCTCATGTTTTTCAAAATTTTGGTGTGCCATTTTTCCATATTTTCCGACAATGGTTCAAAATTCACTTCCAAATCTTTTAGGCGTATGTGTTTTTCATTTGGGATCAATCACATCACTCTATCGCCATATTAATCTCCAGTTTCAAATGTGGAGAATTTTAAAAGAAACCTCCATTCAACTTTGATTAATTTCCACAAGAAGGAATAGACTAACTGGAATAGAAATTCACGTTGGCTCCAAATGGCGTTCAACTATGTTCGACATAAATCTCATAGATCAACTACTTTTCAATAAGTGTTCATCTAATTGCCTAACAACCCCCTGTCCAGTATGTGGAAATTAAGTGACTTGTTTCCTGATGATATTTGGAAACATCAGAGAAGTTTGGGCATCTGCCCTGAGGAATTTAAAGGCTACCAATGAGCTGACCAAATGCCAAACATAAACTACATCAATACATAGTATAAAATGAATTCCGTGACGCGCGTCTGTCTGTCTGTATGACTGCACTATTCTCGAGAACCAATGAACAGATTTGGATGCGGTTATTACAGTTATGATCTGCACTTTGTTTCCGCGAGATATGGAAATTATATTAACAGATGCCCTATTTACAAATATCTTGGGGGGGAAAACACAATAATCTTATTAATACTTAAGTTTTACTTTTACAATAAGAGCAATGACATAAAAATTCTTTATAATGTTATAGTGTAACTTAAAATTTTTATAGCTCGTGTGTGTATGTGTGTGTGTGTGTGTGTATATATATAAGCTATGTTCTTAAACTGATAACATTTTTTAAGCAATTATCACATTCAACGTGGGCACACTGGACTTCGTTACACTGTTGCTAATTACTTTAGTGAAGTGCTATCCCAGCGGAGTAGAAGAAAAGCTTTATCTCCAGAGATTGAGCACTGTGTTTGTCACAGTCGTGTCGCACGCGCCGTACTGCACGCTTTCAAAGCCAGTCGACACTCGGCAATCACGTGAACACACGCACACACTTTATCTCACACACAGTCCATTCACGGTTGCTCTTCCGACTTCTCTAAAAGCTCTGCTAAGGTTCTGCTCTCATGTTGTTCCTCCGCCTCACGCGAACGAATTTTAACAAAATCTAGAACATTACAACAACGCACCGCATTCGTGCGCACTCAGTGTAATAATATTTTGCTTAAGAACTGTTTATTTCAAGGCATTTCCAACACACCTGTTTCCTCCCTGTTTTTGTTCATATTAATTATATACGATTTATTATATTTTTTTATTAAATTTATTTAAAAGTTCGATTTAACCTGAAATAAGGTACTTTTATGATAACGCCAGTAAAAAAAAATGTGATACGTGACGTATCTAGGGAATAACCATAAACGTCATACATGGGTTGACTGATAAAATTTTTGATTAAAAAAATCTCAAGAAATAGCGAATGGGCTATATTATTCCTCTATTTATAAGGGAAATCCTTTATATAATAACAGAAATGCTACAATTTATTGGCAAGCTACCTTATTTCATGCCGATACTGGAAAATAATTTTAAAAAGTGATTATCTTCACTATTTCGAGTATGAAACTTCTTAGCAAAAGTTAAATAAATATAAATGATGGATTATTAATAACGGTGCTCTTACGAAAACACTCCGTTTTCTGACACCAAATTCCTGTCTCGAATTAAGGGAGATATTTAATTACCACCCAATGCGTCGTAGAAGTGCTCATAAACTTACACCGAGAAAATTTCTTGAAGGGAAGTCATCACAAATGTATATTTTATTGGCCACACGAGTTAAGTGATGACATTTAATAAAACACTGTGTTCACCATGAGAAAATAAAGAGCATAACGAATAACCGCAAACAATTTTGGGGCAGCCAAAAATATATATGTATTTGTGTATATACATATATATATAATGCAAGACCAGAAATTTTTCGTCGCATCAAGCTGGGATGGCAAGCATTTCGAAAACATTGTATTGTTCTCTAATCAAATATGCCCATAAATTTAAAGACGACAGTTTACGACCAGTGCATTTTTCCAGTGCTCACTTACAGCTGTGAGACCTGGAGACTCAGTGAATTTACAAAAGGAAAACTAAAAGAGAAAAATGCCAGCGATATTACGGTGTCAACCATCGGTCAACGTACCAGACGTGTGTGTGTGTGTATGTGTGTGTGTCCGTAAGTGTGTGTCCCTCCTAAAAACTTTTGAAACCCTAAAGCGAAAAAATACCCAATTTGATATACGTAAATTACTTAACAAGGACATTAAAAATCATAGTTTTCGATCACGCGATGTGCTTATTTTAAAAATGGCAGCACTTTTTAAATTAGAGTTTTTATGTCATATCTCGGGAAGCATTTTAACCAGTTAAACTAAATGTGGTATGCTGACAGTACACCGGACTCGTTTTTTTCAAGGCCCATACGATCGTGATGTCATACAACCATACTGCCTTGTTTCTTCATGCTTTATAATTACATGCTCTCTTTGTCTCTTTCATTTCTCTTTCATTCTCTCATTCTATCTCCTTCTCTCTTGCCTCCCTCATTCAATATCTTTCTCTCATTCCATCCCTTTCTCCCTCGCTTTCGTTTCTCTCTCTCTCTCTCTTTCTCTATTTCACTTTTCTCATCCTCTCCGAGTGTTTTCTCCGAATGCTCCCGTTTTTCTTGTTTCGTTTCTCTCTTTCCTTTATCTCTTGTCTCTGACATTCGCTTTCTCACTTTCTCCCACGTTCGTTCGGACAATTACTTACACTTGTTCGATTAGTCACTTTTGTTCCACTGATAACTTATACTTATTAGGCTCCACCGTCTACATAGATCCTTCATCGCCTTTTAGAGTGCGCGAATCGTCAGTACATATATGTATTAACGAATTGAAAGATCAAACTTTCCATACACGAGAAGGTATATAAAAAATTATTGTAAATTACATTTCAGGCAGAACTTTTTGTAAAACATATTCGATTTTCAATACTTTATATTTTGAAAAACAATACTTTGTCTTAATATTTTACTTTATTCAATTCGTTATTCACTGTTGTATGAAAATTAAGCCGCCAAGCCTTGTAACGAAGTATGCATCACCACGCCGACAGGTCCGCCAGGGCAGACGGCCAGCAGCGACCCTCCAAGAGTGACATCGCCAAATATTGGCTTGAAGTGACGTTATCAACAGACATCGCGTGGGGAAGTAACAGAGTATAAATGAACGCGAGATAAGTGTTTGCAAACTTAAGCGATAGCGAGGCACTTGGCTAACCGGCCTTGTACACAGTCATCTAGGAATCGATACATTAATTTAAATTTGTATTATTTATCATCTAAAAAATGCCGAAAAAAATATTCTTTGAAAATGTAGTAAAAATGAATCGAAAATGCATTTTGCAAAGTAAATTCCGTTCAAAGAGATTAAATTTTGTAAATTTCACTCTTCCCATGATAGCTGGCAAAATTTAATAAATTTCCCTCCTCAGGCGGGATAGAACTCTCAACCTTCCGATTAGAGGCCCGACATGCTAACCCCATGTCTAACACGCGCTCACATCCATTATAATGCTTAAAATTTATATATAAGTTGTAAACATAGCAGCTACATTCCCTCGTACAATTACAGAAATATTGTTCATGCATTTTAGATATGTTTTCAACCATTTTATATACGGCTTAGAAATAATATATTTGAGAGCAGTTTCAGTTTATATAAAGCCTTGCGATGTGGTATATTATAACAACTAGTAACTTTCAGTTGTAGTCTGAATTCTTAAGCTCACTTGTAATTATTTTCTTATGTATTCTGTGTAGAATAATTATGTATCAAGTCGGGCTGTAAGCAAGTGAATATGTACAGACACTTAGGTAGACAAGTATAATTTGCGAACTCTTAGGAGGCTGCAGTCTCGCGAAATTTTTAGTTTGCAAGTAACATTTCTAACCCCAGGAATTTATTTGTTTAAGACCTTTATAAGCATAGTGGCTGGCTTAAAATAATATTTTGATATGTTTCAACAAGGTCTGTTTATAACAGACTGGTTACAATACAGGATTAATATACGAGTATAAAAAACTGTATGTATTATTCGATTAAATATTTATTTAATTCTTTATGTTGCACTGAAATTTTATGTAGAGTATGGTGAAAAAGTTCTCTCGACTATTGTTCGCAGGCATAACTATCCTATTTAGATTTTGATTCAATGTATACGTAATTAAACCAAGCACCATAATATTCTATATATCAGGCAGGGTACATCATCAACGAGAAATTAAAGATTTTGTTTTATTTTATATATTTGCATACTTAAGACTACAAAGAAAATTCTTTAATTCTTCCACGCTATTCACATTGTATCTTTACACCAGCATGTTTACTTTTCTCATAATTAATATAGTCTGCTTATACGCAGCTCAAGGCAGTCTACGCTATGAAGCGTCCAACTAGAACCCTAAGCCATATATTCTTCTTCTCCATGACAACGTTTTTCTTTCATGGCCTCTACAGCCCCTGGGATACTATCAACATTGTACAGTGCTTGGTTCGCAATATTGAATGCTCGGCGACTGATAGCTTCATCCAAAGGCTGAGGCTTTTCGTAGGTACACTCCAGCCAAGCATTGTATTTGATGGAACCTTCTTCAAATTCTTCTCTTAATTGATTGATTATCCTTTGCTTAATGTGGTCCAGATATGTACAAATGTCTGTTGTACCTACAAAGTTATTTCCAAACACAGATTCCTTTAAAGTGCCCTTGATTGCCGATTGTTTAAGGTAGAAACCGTTCGATGTGGTTTCACCAGCAGCTAGTACAGATCGTTTCTTCTTAGTTGTTGAAACTCGACATTTACAGTTCTTCTTATGTTCAGCTTATCGCCACGTTTGAACAGATGTTTGCACTTGCCACATTGTTGCATAGCACAGGAAGGTCCCTTCGCACAAGTACTCTTTTCATGCTTCCTCGCACTTTAGCTGTAGGCAAATATCTTGTGACAGTAGCAACAACGCATCCTTGACGAAGTCGTCGATGGCCGCACTGATGTAGGTGGCCCACCCGAAGAAGTCCATCGTGCAGCCGATACCATGCCTGGAGAAGTTGATGGCGATGCTGCTGCCACAGGTGTCTCATCCGAAGAAGTCGATTGCACTGCGCTAACCTCAGGCGTTGATGAACCAGCAGCCTTCGGCTCCATACTAGATTCCAGTTACTTACACGAGCTGAGACGATGTATATTTCACGACTGCCACTGTCAAACCGCTCCGCAAAATAAACCCGGCTGCTTATATATACTCGCAAGCAGGCACCTTAACATTCAATGTTCCACCCACTCTAAATAATGCATGTCATCTACTCTACTGACCAACGCCATATCAACCAATACACCAAGCACAATAGAGATCATCGTTTTAAGATTAATATTTTTAGTACATATATATATTTTAACTTACATATAATAATTATTTTTTCGCTATCCCAGACTTAAGTATTTACATGTAGGAACTTTGTACCCTATGTTGAACTTAGAAAATGTTTCCTACTCCCATGTAATGTAATGCTTGTAATTTTTTTTCCAACACACCATCCCATAAACTTTCAGTATCCTCTTCACCTAACCTAACTTCACCTTACCTAACATCGCCTAACCTAACCTCGCCTAACCTAACTTCACCTTACCTAAGATAACCTAACCTATTCATCTTGTAAGAGCTCTGATTATTTCCTTCACTTCATTTCTCTCAACATCCACTTAACCTAAATACCGGTCCAAGTAAAATTTTCATTTAATCACTCAATTTTTTGTAGTGTGCACTCCACACACTTGTGTAGGACTTAGAAAGTATTTTCAAATTGTGTAGAACACGGGATATTTTCAACTTAGTCACACCCATTCTGCCCCATGTCAGGACTTTTGAAAGGCATGTTAACCTAACCTAACATATCCAAGGCACCACACTTAGCACTGCAGACACCACATTTCGGGTCATTGGGTGTCATTAGGGGTCATTTAGGGGTCATTCAGTGGTCATTTAGGAGTCATTTGTGGTCACTTAGGGGTCATTTAGGGGTCATTAGAGGTCACTTAAGGTCAAGGGAAAAATAATCAGTCTTGTAAGTGGCCGGTCTGACAGTAGTCAAATTTAAGTGTGACCATGAGTTCAAGCTGAGCGAAGATACCACTAGGACGAAATATATTTTCACATTTTAAAAATCTTATTCACTGACAGGGCTATCATTGACCATTTAGGACGAGTACTATAGCCCCTCCTACGACATGCATTCACATAAAACTCGATTTTAATTTTTCTTTCTAAATGACCTACTGTAGAACAGTCTTTATTTAATCCTGATTCATCAGTTCTTACCATTACGTGTTTCATGTTTCTTTCTTCCGCTTTCATGTCGTTGTAGTATGGGCATATATATGTTTTTTAAATAATAATATTTTAGTTTCATGTGAAAGTAAGGAGAAAATTAGGAGCATTTTTACTGTATTCTCTTGACGGTATGAATTAAACTAAAAATGATATCAGTAAATAAATTATAAGAATGTTACATAACTTACTTCTTTTGGTGTTTACTTCTCCATACAGTTCACAATTATACTAACGTAGACTCACATCTTTAACGAAGAACAACGCTACTATTGGTAACATAACCATGGGAAAGATCTTGATCTGTATTGCGAGTGTAATATTAAGAGCAAATAATAGTGAAGAAGGGGTTCTGAAGGAGAATTCGTAAACAACCAGTAGGTGGATGTATTACGAAGCTCAGGCATGGTTTCTTTGTTGCTCGTCGTGGTCAGTTAGCTGCCTGCTGGTAGCTGGCCTTATATATTGCTTGATGTCAAGGGAAGCAAGCATGTTCTCCGTGTTGAAAAGTGATAAGAAATACACCAGCTATCTTATATCATAGTATCCACATTTCTAGCACCACTCATAACTGCTTTTAAACGTGTTACATGTTAACGATCGTGAACACGGTAACCGAACTATTTAATACCTAAACATAAAAATGCATTATGAGTACACAAAATTAAACATAAAATGGTTGTTCTTTTATCACCTATAATCTTTTCATTCACACGCCAAATGCATGAAACACAATATAGGATATTATCGGTATAAATGAGCACTTTTGAAAGACCTCTCGTTTTAAATCTTCTTCTTCTCCTCCTCAACCTTTAAGTTGGTGGGTAACAAGCATGTCTTCCAAGAGCTTCCTTTGTTTGGCTAACATCTTCAAGTGGAAACAGGTGTGCTTGCATTTAATGCTGTCTACAAAATTTACAATTGGTCTTCTTTTTCTCCTTTTACCTTCCAGCTTCCCTTCAAACAAGGTGGTGCGAATGACGAAGCATATATAAATAGCTATTTATTCGCTTGTTTAAGGTTTCAACCAAGATGCGTATTTCATTTGCTCTTTTAAGGACGTTCTCGTTTGTGACTTTATCAGTCCAAGGTATTCTTATAAGTAGACGCCAGCATCATATCTCAAATGCCCTGAGCCTCAGAGTCCATGTTTCTGGCCCATAGCTTACAACATTCCATACAAAGCTTTTCACTAAATGCTTTCGTACCTCTATGTTGATCTTAGAAAAATAGTCAAAAAATATTTTTTTTATTTTAGCCTTAGAAGGTAACTTCCAGGTGCGGTAGAATAGACACACTATGTTTATTACTTACATGGCAGTATTTATTTTAAAATGTGGTTAAAGGTTAACATAATAGTACCTAGGGCCTATAAAGTGCTCACTTTACAGTGAACAGTCTATTCACGAGGAGCTGATTTGTGATTTTCATCGTTTCTTCTGCTCGTCCTGTTCCTGCTAGGATGTCTAAGTCAGAGCGTCGCCGCCATAAACATCTGGCGGGCGACGTACGTAAAATTTGAACTAGTTCTACGGTCGTTGGTGCAAAGTAGCAGGTGCGTGGTCGTAGTTGATTAACAACGTCAACTTAGCTGTTTGATCATGTGTGTAGTTTGGGCTAATGCATGGCAGTTGAGGTTGCACTGTGGTCATGTATGCAAAATTTAGTTTGGGAGCGTGTTCAAAATGTTGTTTGTATTAACTTACGTAGTTACTCTGTGGTGTTTGCCTTGCACGATGCATTGTATGGTTTCCTGATCTGCCTTTGCAATGTGTTGCTTCTTGTCTGAATGTGTAGGTTTCTGTTGTTGTGGGTGAAATGATATCGCTCTACACGCGTCTATTTAGTTAACAAGTTCGAAGACCCACCAGCCACTGAAATTACGGCCTTAGTTGGCATCGGCGCCTTCGTATTTTGTATTCAGTATTAATTTTGTAATTTAAATATTTTTGATTTGTTTGTGTTTTATGCAGTGGATCTTTGAATTGGCTCCTTCTGAGTGCTCCCACTGTTTTAGTATTTTTAGGGTGTTTATTTTTTTTATGATCATGGGGCTTCTTTTGTCTCCTCCCAATTCCCACGCGACCTTGATGAAACTGTTCTGAATTCCTTCTATTTATAAATATTACGGCCAATAATTTTAAAGATGTTAATTATGTGGCCACATTTGGTCATGAAGATTTTAGATGATCGTAAAATTACTTTTAATTGAATTATGTAATGTTTTCAATGATGCCTTCTGTATTGCATTCATTTCTTAATAATGCCTTCAGCATTGTATTCACTGGAGCTTATTAAATTATTCGGAATGCTATATATGTTTTTTTGTTAAGTGTAATACAGGGTGAATCCTTTAATAGACGCCCCGTAGCCTGCATTTCCTCATTCCCGCGCTCCGTTATACACATGTTCCACGGGGCCTCTTTTAAAGGACTCGCCCTGTACTTGCGCCACCAGTTACAGAGTTCCTTATATAAGAGCAATGCGCACGGAGAGGTCTGCCCTAGAGTGAGTGCAGTGCATTGAATAAGTTTGAGCAGCTTTTAACAGCAACGTCTTGAGAGCCGATGATAGTGAAGTGAGGAGTGCAGTATGGAGCAGCGCCGTAATGAAAGGGCGGGGAAACAGGAGATCCCCGAGAAAATTCCCCAACCAAGTAGCATCGTCCGGCACGATTCCCACGTGCGAAATCCGTGAGTGACCCTGCCGGGAATCGACTCCGGTTTAGCTTTGCTAGAAGACGACTAGTCTGACCACCACGCCACCGCAGCCCCGCCCTAGAGTGCGATAACACGCAGCGAGAGGCAGGGTTCTGCTATGTATTTTGTAGTGCCCATTATTCCTGTGGAATGAATCCGTAATATGGAGCGGCGATGGAACGTTATGGCGTGTTAAGAGGCAATATTCCGAAGAAACCCAGCTGCCAACGGTAACGTCTGTAACTTTCCAACAAACGAAAATCCAGGTTGAATCCGGCCCTGGTATCGACGCCGAACTGCCGCGGTGAAGCCCTGTGCGCTAGCCACTCGATCACCGCGGCTCCACATGTGGGTACGCGAAGTCCTCACCTGGGGTGTCAGCTCACTTCAGCACTGGCTGGTTATGCAGTCCAGCACACCATTAGTTCACGCGGGTTGCCGTCACACGACCAACCAGGCGCCGGCCCAGTTCACCGACACCAATTGAGGTGCTCGTGTCGCGACATTGATGCACGATTGCACCATCGTGGTTCGAAACTCGATCCAATATCGGATCCAAGATCGACACAGAAGACTGTTGCACCATTCGAGATCTGAACTGGAGATCAAGATGAAGTTCATTTCGAACCACCGAAACTGGCGGTTTAAAATCTCGATCCGAGGTCATCAACAAATGTATACAAATCGCCAATAAATGTAATTTAAAAATACGCTAATAGATAGAACTAAGTTGGGTTGTTTTCTTAGGAAATTAAAACAATATTATATGAACTTCAATATTATTCAGTAAAATTCGTACAACAGTAATTCACTTTAAACAGATAAAACATCGCACATCTAGTTCTAACTATAGCGAAAAATACTCCTACTTCTATGACGTCATATATTACGTAACAATAGCAAAATTTTTCTCATACTTAATCTCCATCTCTCACTTTGGAACCAAGATCGACGAATCGGAGTTCCAGAATCGTGAAATTTTGTTGGTGCAACACTTTTACATTGAAACCAAGATCAAACTGAATCCTGGTTTGAAACTAGGATCATTCGATCTCGGATCGGCGAAGTTATTGGTGCAACCGTGCATGAGAGCGAACATCCCATACATAACAGGCTATTTTCAACCTTTAGTGCACCACCAGTAAATGTTAATAGTATTACCAACTTTTTGATGATGTTTGTACTCGGCAATGTGGTTTCACTTCCGCCTCTCCCCGTAGCCCGACTTTACAATAACATATCCACAGGAAGAGTGTACGAAGAAGAATGTGTTCATGGGCGTACTTTTCAGAAGCAGCCGATTTGAGTCTATAATAGTTTCTTTTTTCTATGTTTAATTTTATGATATCTTCGGACATTGCTACGTTCTACCCTTCCAAGTGTGCATTTCTACGTTTATACAACGGATAATACAAAACAACACGAACAACACTTATGTTGTTCCTGTTATGTGCCTGAAAGAGGTACATTCATACCTCCTTCAGGTATATATATATATATATATATAAATGTAATTTTATCAAACGGTGTAACGAACGAATTTTTTTGTTGGAACTAAACTATAGTCCATTCCCGATTGGAAGCGACTTATGAAAATCAACCTTTTAAATAACACTCTAGGCATAACATGTCAACTTTTTTTTCATTAACCTGTATTTCACAAATATATAATACTGTTGTTAACTTTAGAGTACTGTAGTAATGAATAAATGAAACTTTCCCTTAATATCTTCTATAACTTACAATATTTCTTAATTTTTAAATATGAATTAACAACAGCGAGAGCAGCGACGTGTTGGCAACGACCGGTAAGAAATAGTTCACAGTTAAAATATTATTTTAACCTATTTTTTTATTATACTATTTGTAAATTAAACGGTCCCTATTGAAATATTTAAATATTTAGGTACCCCGATAGCAACATATCTCAATTTACAGTTTAAAATAACAGGGGAAAATATCGTGAGTAGGCCGTAATGGTATGGTGTTGTTTTATCGAGCGAGATGGCAACTGAAACCAACTGTCTACTGGGCGAAGCTTGTCGCTCTCTCTCTCTCTCTCTCTCTCTCTCTCTCTCTCTCTCTCTTTCTTTATCTCTTTCACACTCGGGAAGTTTCGCTTCGCTATTAAGCAGGAGCATTATATGTGTTTTCAATTGTATCATAATTTATACTTATTACAGCAAAATAATGAATTTTAGTTTGTAATTTACAACTGAAACGAGATTTTAATGTTTGAATACTAATTTTAATATATTTCGATATGATAGCGGGGCAGTTACCAAGTAAATTTGGCAGACGTGGCGAGCCATGACATGGCGTGTTGCTTTTTGCCAAACGAAGCGTTAAATTATTCTTACTCCGAAAAATACGTCAAATTATCACATCACGTTTGTAGACGTTGTGTTTTATAAACCTGCCTAGGCAAGTTACGATGTTGTGACAAATCTGTGTTTCCACGACAGTAATAAATATACTCTGACGTGTGTTTCGTTAATCATTGTGTCTGTGAAATGGAGTGCCTTTGTGCATCGTGGTCGATATGCTGGCCCTGTGTGTGCGTGATTTCAAATATTTTATTAGCACTATTTATGCATTTTAACTGTGAACTGTTTTTATGACGAAGTTAATTATTTACATACACGTCTGTTTATTTATCACAGCTTTGTACCTTTGCCCTAAGGGGTTTGAAGTACAGTCGTGTAACGTAATTTGCCACAATCCGGGAAGAAAAATAATAAATCCAGCCCGATAAATTTCAATAAACCTAATAAACACTAAGTAGAAATATATAGAAATATAAGCGGAATAAAAGTTACCGTAGGGCTTATTTGTGTGCATGTTCACCGCTATATTTTAAGTTTGAATGACAAAAATGAGCAACACGAGTTGCTTGCTTGAATTTAATGTGCCTTTTTCACTGGTTGTTCCTTCGTTTTAATATTTATTCCAACTGAGGCCGTCCTTTTAGAGAAATGTCCCAACACATATCAATAACAAAAGGATAATTACAAGTAGCACAGACCTTTACCTCGCAGTTGTAACAGTGTTAAACACAGTCGCGGCAAAATACTAACGTGCATTACGTGTATTGAGCTACGTCGTGGAAAAAAATTGTGTTTATGTAAAATAACCGTAAGAACTGTCGTCAATTCAGGCATTTTTAAAACGTCATAGAGCTGACCTAAGTAATATTGGAGGCCTAAACTGTGAAGATTCATACGGAATGGTTTTTGATAAATGGCAGAATTATTTTAAAAGCTGTAAATAGTAAACGACACATTTGACAGGTATAAACTTATAAGTCACATTTCAATGATTATGTTTAGGTGTAGCGAAAGAATGCTAACACGTGTACACACAATGGCATGTAAACATTGATGTTTACAGATGCTACATGGCAGTTACACGGCAATATTTGTTTACATTTGGTGGAAGGATACGAAACAGGCATACAAATATATATTTAGAAGGGCTCCGAGATAGTTGCTTCGAGTGGGGAATGGACTATAGTATTTATCTAACGATCTGTCATGTTTCGGGACGAATAGCATTGTAAGTGATGTTAGCAGCAGCTGTTAATGATAATATATACTGTCATCTCAACAATGTATGTGTCTCCCAGAAGCTGATCATGTCCTCTTATTGGACACAATTTTCTGTAGTGTGCATCGTTATATCCACTCCGTGTGTATTGACCAATGTGTACATTACCTTGATGGAAAGGGTTATATATGTACTTTCACTACGATGGTATTATAATCACAGAAATTTATGTCACAAATGCGTATATTTGTATTGTAGAGTGTTTGATGCGGTAGCGGTAAGTTTTAATAATCGACTATTATTGCCCTCAACGTGTATGCATATTTCTTCTGTACATAGCACGAAACCCATAATATTACCACGAAAACGGGAAACATAAAAAAGTTACGTTTATCTGTCTGCCGTGTTATCAAGTGATAATTTCTGTAACTGACTGTTGTGTCGAGTGAAGTCAGCCACACACCAGGACGTCTACCAACTTAGTGAACGTAAACTCTGCGCATTGATCGTTCTTTAGCGTTTTTACTGGGTTAATTATTGTACGTTGGACTATTAAACACAAGAATGTATACAAGACGAGTTGCTGAGGCTAATCCCCTTAACGTTGCTGTACCCTGGGAGAATAACTCAAGATAGTACAATGACACAAGACAAATACAAAAACTGATAATTATAAAAATGATCTGAAATACTTCAACAAACAATACTGAATAATTACCCGAACTGAAATATCTTAACAACTAATACTGAATAACTGTCGACTCTTCCAAGCTAGAATTACGTTATCAAATATTAAGGCTCTTAATAGGGTAACTCTAGGGTTCGTTGCGCGTAGGATAGTTCCCGGATGTATCCTGCACCCAGAACCATATATCGCCTTACCACTGGTAATTATCGACACAGGACCGGAGTGCCTCCACCTCGTGATGTCGTGTTGGCGTGATGATTGGCTGATCAGGTCACGTCTCTCCAAGACGTCAGTATCTCGGCTCGCTCTGCAGTGTTGCCCTCAGGCTGCTCGCGCCGAACCTCCGGCGTCCATGTGCCCTCGAAGTGGTGTCGACAGAGTGGGTCAAAGAGTGGTGGCGTCGTTAGGCCCCAGCGACCTTTTATACTTTGCGACTGGCCGTCATACAGGGACACCGTCTACCCCACGCTACTCCCCAGCTCCCCTCACCAGTAACATGTGCGCCAGGACAGCGCTCCGTCATCTAAGTGTGCGGGTTCGAGTCTCGTACACGCAGCAGTTCACTGAAGACAGCGGCGAGGATGACGTCACGTGGCGCTGCAGGCAGGGAGACGCCGCAGTGAGGTCGTGACTCGGGTCCCGAATCCGCAGACTGACGTCGCTCTCAGCACCATGGTGGTCTGGCCACTCAGCTACGACCAAGGCGAAGCGAGTTCCATTCCTGGCACGTTCACCCGGATTGTCGCACTCGGCACACTCTAAATTCGAATCAGTGGGAAACCACTGATTTGCAGTCAAATTCAACTACTTTAATCAGTGAAAACGGCTCCACTTAGAATCAGTGGGAAACCACTGATTGTTTCAGTGAAAGAAATTTAACTAATTGAATTAATGGCGCGAAACAATTTCACTGATTCAATAAGTGACGACCTACTGTAGTGGCGAATCAAATATTGCTTTAATTGAATATAGGCAAATACGTGAAATAAACATATATATGACAGTTTACTATTTATACTTTGCAATTTACCGTAATTTAAAATAGTAAAGAAGTTTCGCAGATGAACGGAATTGAACTCGCGCAACGTTCGACTCTAGGCCATTACCTTGCCATCTCATCTATCACACACAGTTTAAATTATAGGAGGAAAATATGTTTCTTATAGTTCCGTTGCAAAATCTTATAGTTTGTAGACGTAAGAACGGAATTACAGGCTGTGTGTTTATATCACCTCGTAAAATGGCGTTTAGAAAGACGAAACACATTTTAGAAAGCATTTTGTTTTAGTTCTCTTCGTTTATTCGTTGTTATTTCACTTCATACACGTTATTTAATGGCCATTTTTAAACGATGTTCGACAGCTTAGATGTTTCACTCGTTCATCAGTCAAATAATAAACCAGTGAGAAAACAGTTGAAAAAATGATTGACGAATCAGTGGCAAATGTCACTGAATCAATCCGTGAAGGAAATATGGCATTTTTTCACTGGTTCATCAGTTAAATTCACTGAAATGACTGTTTTATCAGTCACATACTTTTGAGTGATTGAAACAGTGAAATTCTCACTGATTCAGATTTAGAGTGTAGACGTCTCCTGCTGTTGGCCCGGGGGGGGGGGCTGTGTGTTGCAGCACTCCAGTCTCCAGTCTCCCCGGGTCTGGAGTTACTCCGCTGCTCCACTTCTTCGCACTCACTCCCACTCTCAACTCCTCTGTCGCGGCTAGCTGCTACCCGGACAGCTACACAACTACACTACTTCAGTTACCTGAGTCGTGTTCACGTGGTATGCTTTTCCTACTATCAGAGAGTTGCAGCACTCCAGTCTCCAGTCTCCAGTCTCCCCGGGTCTGGAGTTACTCCGCTGCTCCACTTCGTCGCACTCACTCCCACTCTCAACTCCTCTGTCGCGGCTAGCTGCTACCCGGACAGCTACACAACTACACTACTTCAGTTACCTGAGTCGTGTTCACGTGGTATGCTTTTCCTACTATCAGAGAGCCGAAAAATAACAACACCGGCAGTCACTTTCAACAGGACGACACGAACGACTAACAGCAGTAAATTAACGTCAAAATATATTAACGACATTTTATTTTAAAATTTTGGTAATCATTATTGTCTCTGTGTAATTTACGTATATTAAAAATTTTCACCACTCAAGATAACTTACTATCGAGGATAAATTTGTCTTAGTTATTTTTATTTCTCTCTGCATTTCTTACAGGATACCCAGACATGTTATCTTCATAAATCTGCGTAAAAGCAAATTACTATTTACAATCGTCACTCTCAAGGCACTTCGACGTTTGTGATTTTATTTTGGCCGCCATTTTTTTCCACCTTGATCGTTTTCATATTTCTGCTGTACCTCGGCGAGCAAGAGCAGAAATAGCTGCTTTTTATAGCACAAATGGCAGTTGCTACCGCCAACCGAACAGCTTACAAAAAAAGTGCTTCCGGTGGCAAGTAGCAGAAATAGCAATAAACTAGCGGAATAGCAAGCCACGCGAGCACACCTCCAGTCGTGGCTAGCCCAGCCAATGGCTACACACAGAGCCATGCACCCAGCAACCAAACCATAACTCCACGCTTCAAGGCTCTTCGTGGTATTGTATTGGGCTTTTTAATGTCCCCCGGTTTTATGTTTGACAGCTTGGCGGCTTACATACTAACTTATAACCTAACTTCAATAATCGCCCATGGCTTGCCCGGGATTCGAACCCAGGGTCTCCCAGATCGGGGGGCGTACCAACCGACTGCGCCACGGGAGGTCGGCGCTTGCGATCACTATCCCAACCCATGTCTACACGTATACCTGCTACTGGCATGCAAGCTCGCAATTCAGCTAATAACGGCCGAATAAATAATAGTTATAATATCTGAAGTTCTATTGAGAGTGCATTATGAAAGTAAGATGGCGGCTGCTGAAGACCGAGGATTTCATTTCTTGTTTACACTCACTAGAACACGAATTTTAATGTAATTAATATATTTACGTTCATAAAAATTCCCTCGTTTCCACTTTACGAAGCATGAATACAATGAAAGGGTACATGGCAAAGTTAATACTTCACACAGCGGAAGGATACAATATGAGAACTAAAGTAGACCTGAAGAAGGACTTTCAAAACTGCTCTCTTTACCGTGAACAGCCTTTATACGTAGTACATCGAAGTCTTAGCTTGCATGGAACTGTTTTTGCATTAACCGGATGTCTCCAATCATTATTCTATTAGTGGCGTGGCTGAGTTATACTACAAAATCTATTTAAAAACACAGTAATGCCATTTTAGTCTTATATTCATTAAGTGGTTTCAACCCCTCACACACTCTTCAACTTATGACCTCATAATATAACAGAAATAAGTTGTTTCATAAGCGCTGTTCATAGGCTCGTTCAGTTCTTGCTTCGGTATTGTAAGTCGTGAGATATAGGACATATTTTCGACAATATTGGCGTGATGCGTATATGTTTCCAACACACGAAATATCATTGAGCACTGATACAAACAGTGTTAAGCTGTCAGTTATGTGCAATCTTCATTTGTAATATGAACACAGTTGTTGGTTCGAAATGTGTTCAACCCCACGATTAAATTTGTACCGCCGTCTCGCACGCGCCCCTCTTCTCCCCCCCCCCCCCCCCACTAAATCAAAAACAGCATTCATACACAATCCCAGAATACGTTTTCAGTTCGAGTCACCTTATGCAGTTTTGAAGGTATTTTTTAGAACCCGTAGAAGTAACCACAATCAGGGCAATTTCAGACTGCCAAGTTTGGAGGAACAAATTGACCAAAATGGCTCGAAGTAAGTGTCCTCAGTGCAGTGATACGTAGGAAGTTGGGCTTAACGTCTCGTCGACGGTGAGGTCATTAGAGATTGGGCAAGTTCCAAAGGGGAGAAGGGTTGGGGAAGGAATCGGCCATGACCTCTGCTATGGACCCATCCCACCATTCGCCTGCAGTGATATCGGCAAACCATGGAAAGCCGATATCAGGAAGGCCGGGCCGGGGATCGAACACGGGTCTTCCCGAACGCGAGCACACTGAGTCAGCACTTCCCCAACTCGCTCGGTATTGTGTGGGAATAGCTCGTATGGAAATCAGTGGCAGCTCACTAATTGCTATACTGGCGTGCTGTCACTGATGCAACAGTGAATTCCGCTGTATTCCAGTGAATGCCGCTGAACCGAGACACTAGCCCCTAGTGAACTACACTGACTTGCAAGTGGGGTGAGTACGTGGAGAGATTTAGGCGGCTCTTTAACAGCGAAGTCTTGAGAGCCCATGAGGGCGATTGAGGTGAGAATGGAGCAACGCCGGAATGAAAGGGCGGGGGGAACTGGAGATCCCCGAGAAAACCTGCCGACCAGCGGCATCGACCGGCGCGATTCCCACATGCGAAGATCTGGGAGGGGCCCGGCCTGGGATTGAACCCGGTTCGCCTTGGTGGGAGGCGAGCAGGCTAACCGCTCAGCCACCGCGGCCGCTTGCAAGTGGGTACTAGCTTACTAACTGGAGATAGCTGTCTAACATTTCATTGGTGGATGTAGGCTGTTCCGTGTTAACTAAGCACTTTTAAACCGAACATTTCAGACAGATAAACGTGCTTCCTTATATTCACAAGATTAACGGAAACATTAACAGTATCACGCCCAGTAACGTAGGCAACAAAGTTAAAACAGTAGTTCCAAACGAGTTTATACAAAATTCATGTGAATATTATGACGCTAAGACTAATTTGACTACATCTTCTGATCGAATCGTGGACAAAATTATAAGATCTATGGTTATGTTAAATCTTGCATGTAACTGGAGGGTTCAGAACACAAGTATCAAATCAATTTTTTGATCATTGGTAAAAATCAATATGAAAATAATTAAGGTAGAACGTTAACTATGATAATTTGTTAAATGTATATGTTAACATCTACTACATAAGGACATGGCGAAGCCGGCTTTATTGCGGGAAGGACAGTTTTTTAAGTGTACGGGCAAATTTCAAGGAAGAAATAATAACTTGTGCTAAGAAAAGTGGCGCTTATGAAGAACGTAAACACTTTTATATGAATATAGCGTTTATTTGCAACGCTGAAGGAGCTATCGAACAAGCAATCCAGCTATGTGTGACTTAAATATACTACACTCTAAATCGGAAACAGTGAGAATTTCTCTGTTACAATCAGTCAAACGTATCTCACTGATACAACAGTCACTTCAGTGAATTTAACTGACGAATCAGTGAAAAAATGACGTATTTCCTTCACTGATTGATCCAGTGACGTTCCTCACTGATTCGTCAGTAATTTTATCCGCTGTTTTCTACGTGGTTGTTAATTTGTGGGCTGATGGACCAGCGGAACATCTGAGCAACTTGCTCCATCTCTAATTACTTTTGACTGATGTATCAGAGAAACTGCGTGTAAAAATGACCGTCGAACATCGTTTGGAAATGGCCGCTAAACAACTTGTATGAAGTGAAGTAATAACGAATAAACTAATAAAACTAATGCAAAATACTTTCTTAAATGTGTTTCCTTTTTCAAAACGCTGTTTTACGAGCTAATATGAACACACAGCCCTTCATTCGTGTTTTTACGTCTTTCATTGCGATTCCATGTAATCGTCACACCGCTCTGTTTGAGGGTTTAAACTGCATTTACTGTGGCGAAGTGAGTGCACTCATATATACTATTCGTTTTAACTATCCCAACTGTACCAATCAAACCAAACACGAAAAGTATGAGCATACAACTTCAAACTACACGATTACGCAGCGCCACTATAAGACATATATTTTCCACCAGTAACATCAACTTGTTGGCGTGGTAGATCAGATCGTGAGGCAGCGACCTAGAGTCGAAGGGTGCGCGAGTTTAATCCGCTCCATCTGCGCAACTTTCTTTACGTTTTTAAACTACGGTAAATTGCACAATATGAATAGCTAACTATCGTAAATATGTTCATTTCACGTAATTATTTGCCTACACCCCCGTTAAAGCAAATATTTAGTTCGCCACTGCCGTCACTTTTTCAATTTGTGAAATTGTTTCCCGTCAATAATTCAATCCGTGAAAGTTTTTTCACTGAAACAATCAGTGGCTCTCTTCTGATTGTAAGTGGGGCCATTTTCATCGGTTAGAGTATTTGAATTTCACTGCGAATCGGTGGTTTCCTACTGATTCTATTTTAGAGTGTAATAATAATATGAAAAGTAGGATATTCTTTACAGTTGAATATATTGTTGATACGGTAATGATTTACGTAAAAATGTTTCAGCGCTGTACGTTTCTACCGAAGAGATGACGCATTACTTTGCCCAAAGTATCAGACATGAGCCACAGGTTCCAACAGGTCACGTGTGCAAACCAAATACGTTAACGATTGCCAGGGTCAATTTTCCGAACGCGAAAAGAGAAACTCTGGGAGATTCTGCGTTGTGCTAGTAAAGAAAAATGGTGTCCAAAAAATTACTCTCGGCAACTTACGTTACAAGATATGTGTTGAAAGTAGGTGGTATGAGGTGATCAGATTCTTAAAATGTGCAGGACTGAGATAAACCGTACATAAGCTCTACAAAGGTGAATTACTCTCGGCAACTTACGTTACAAGATATGTGTTGAAAGTAGGTGGTATGAGGTGATCAGATTCTTAAAATGTGCAGGACTGAGATAAACCGTACATAAGCTCTACAAAGGTGAATTACTCTCGTCAACTTACGTTACAAGATATGTGTTGAAAGTAGGTGGTATAAGGTGATCATATTCTTAAAATGTGCAGGACTGAGATAAACCGTACATAAGCTCTACAAAGGTGAATTACTCTCGTCAACTTACGTTACAAGATATGTGTTGAAAGTAGGTGGTATAAGGTGATCAGATTCTTAAAATGTGCAGGACTGAGATAAACCGTACATAAGCTCTACAAAGGTGAATTACTCTCGTCAACTTACGTTACAAGATATGTGTTGAAAGTAGGTGGTATAAGGTGATCATATTCTTAAAATGTGCAGGACTGAGATAAACCGTACATAAGCTCTACAAAGGTGAATTACTCTCGTCAACTTACGTTACAAGATATGTGTTGAAAGTAGGTGGTATGAGGTGATCATATTCTTAAAATGTGCAGGACTGAGATAAACCGTACATAAGCTCTACAAAGGTGAATTACTCTCGTCAACTTACGTTACAAGATATGTGTTGAAAGTAGGTGGTATAAGGTGATCAGATTCTTAAAATGTGCAGGACTGAGATAAACCGTACATAAGCTCTACAAAGGTGAATTACTCTCGTCAACTTACGTTACAAGATATGTGTTGAAAGTAGGTGGTATAAGGTGATCAGATTCTTAAAATGTGCAGGACTGAGATAAACCGTACATAAGCTCTACAAAGGTGAATTACTCTCGGCAACTTACCTTACAAGATATGTGTTGAAAGTAGGTGGTATGAGGTGATCAGATTCTTAAAATGTGCAGGACTGAGATAAACCGTACATAAGCTCTACAAAGGTGAATTTAAAAACAACGGGTGCATAAATTAACTCGTGTCTTTTTTAAAACTTATTTCAGGCATCTACAGAAGTTGTGTTGCATGTTTACTGATTACTTTTTGAAAATTGTTTTGTATCGTACAGAATTGCATACAAATATTATTTTTTCTTGTGTGACTCGTTATAAGTGTTTTAACAATTAAAATTAAGCACTCGGTATATTTAGTCAACATTTATCAAAGGAAATATTCTCAAATGACCCGAGATAAAAATGATAAAACCTGATGTCAAATGAAATGACGAGGTGGCTAGTACGTACGAAACTATGTAAATAATCGTTAAGGATAGGAAAAATTTGCGACTTCAGTTCAGGTCAAAATAGATTTCAAACGCGTGTACACTGAGATCACCTTTGCAATTGGATCAGAGTTTATTAGACACGCCCTGGACAACTCCGTGCAAATAGTCGACTTGAAAGGGAACAAGAAGCGAATCCCGTAATGTCAAGTGTGTGGTAACACTGGGGCAACAGTCAATGAACAAACATCTGAGGTTCGACTGTACGATGGATTGTTACAGGTGATTGAATCCGCGAAATTTTCATATCCTTAATAATCGTGTACAACGCAACACAAACGACACAGATGAACGTATTGGCGACACGAGATATGCGCGCAAACATTGAATAGCGTAGTGAACAATAGAGTCACAGAGTAGACAGACGTGTAAGGTAGGTAAGGGGTGGTTCCTTCATGTGGACGCGGATTGGTTGTGCAAGGATGTGGGGACGGTCCTCCCGTCTGACTGACTACCGCTTGCTGCTATTGGCTGGGCTGGTTGAGGAACGGCGTTGTTGCTGCAGTACTCTGCAGCGAGGACGTCCAGCCTTCAGTCGCCACAAGTTGTTCCGAACCTCCCACGATGAGGAGCCTTTTTGTAACAAAAGGTGCGGCTTGCAAATCAAACTTTATTTTCAGCGTGGAGAGACGACGGTGGTGTCGGCTGTTCGCGGTAAAATGATCACTTTTGGAAACCCTGCTTGAGATCTACTTGTACACACGTCGTGTGTTCTTCCATCTAATGTAAAACTGTCATTACAATTGGCCACATCGCTTTACTCATGCGCCGGTCAAGTGAAACTGTGAAATTATTAGGAGCGCAAATATTGAACACATCTGCTCATTCTTACACTTCGATGCATAAAAAAAAAAAAAAAAAAAAAAAAAACGAAATAATTTAATTTATCACAAATGGTTAGCTAACACTTTTCATTCGAGGTTAATATATGGAACTACTATCTCCTCCATCGTTACCAACTTTACTGGGCTCATGTCACTCATTGCGCCCGTTAAAATGTGTGCAGGTAGCGACAGTGACATTTCTTTTACTGTTGAATTCAAAAGTTCTCTCTTTATCGTGAACAGCCTTTAGAGGGGTGGTGTAGGGTAATCAGTTGGCCTATCGCGGTGCCATCTCCCCGGAGTGGCAGGTATTATCTAGGACTGGGGAAGGAGGGGAGGGTGCAGACGAGGAGATAAGTAGGGCTCGCGCGGTGGTTCTGGCGCATTCGTCGCCCCGCCGAGAGACAAGATGGCCGTATTAGAGTCAGCGGTGCTGAGCGTGCGCGAAGATACGGCCAAACTCAGTGAGTACCTCCGGCAGTCAACATGGCCGCCTCTCCGTTCCGCTGCACGACAAGTCACCGCGCGTCCAGCTGCTATGCAGAACGATCCCAAACTCCAAGTATAGACTATTCACTATAAAGTGAGCACTTCTTAAGGCCTTCCCAACAGCCATTAACCACTAATAAATATGTTTCGTTGCAGTGCCAGACGTTGGCTTTTGAGAGTGGTAAAAGAATACGCCGTATTTATTAGTCACATGACAATGTTGATATTAAAAAGTGGCTGAAAGTAAAAAATTGGCTTACAGGAAAATTTTGGAAGGGCCTTAAAAAGTGCTCCCTTTACCGTAGATATCCTATACTAACTTTGTGAAATCATCCGTAATGGGGAATGAAGTAGAAAACATAATTCGACCTATGGCTAGAAACAGCGAAATTTCGCGAGTTCTAGCGGTACTTAAACACTTGTTTCGTGACACATCCTGCAGGACAATGAATCAGTAAGACCCGTGCGCGTAGAAAGAGACCGAGTGTATCGTGAAAAAGTTAGTACACGGGTAAAAGTGCTCATCACTAGGACACTTGCAGCCGGCGTACAGATGACTAGCAGTGGTGTGTACGAACTGTCGACTGGCCGACAGATAAACACGTGACATTTCCGGGTTTCTGCTCGTCACCTGGCGTGGATTTTATAAAGGCAGAGTCATGCACTTCAAAACTGCGACTTCAAATTATTAGTTTGCAAAATATCATTAACTGTGTGAGAAGAAATGACGAATATGAATAGTGTTAACCTGATTAGATATCTATAAGTGAACATCTGGAGAGCTAATAACATCGCCAGTCATTACGAAAAGATGGGCTGTATAGCAATTAACCAATAAAATCGCTACCCCTTCGCAGGTTTCTATGACGTTATAATAATGTGGACACAAAAAAACACAGTACGTTGGCTTGGTGTAACTTGCTCAGGCAAACGATTCTCGACAGAATCTAGTAATTTTTTACATTTGTAAATAACTTCTTTTATTTCCCGTTTTTCAAGTGAGTACCTCCCTCTTAATAATGTACCTGGAGTTAAGGGAAATTTTGTATATAGGCTTTTCACGGTAAAATGTACACTTTTGAAAACCCTGCTTAAGATCTGCTTTTATGCACGTTGTGTATTCCTCCGCCTTATGTAAAATTAACATTGATATGGGCCTCATCACTTTATTCATGCGTCGGTCAAATTAACCTGTGAAATGACTAAGAATCTGCTCATTTTTACACTTCGATGAATTAAAAAATTAATTTTAAGTTATCACAAATGGTTACCTAACACTTTCGATTCGATGTTAAGATATAGAACTACTTTCCATCCATCGTTACCAACTTTACTGGGTGAATGTCACTCAGTGCGCCCATTAAAATATGCAAGCAGGGGCAGTGACTTTTTTCTAAGGTTCATTTCTGAAGTGCTCACTTTATCGTGAACAGCTTTTACCTAGCTGGACGTATCACTAGCGAGATGTAAGCAGCCATTACACACATGTTACATCAGCTGCACACTCATAGCTTAGTGGTTACCATGTAAACTAATAAACAACCCAATACAACAGAGAGCTGACACCTGTATGTCTCGGACCAGTTTGCCAGCCGTATTTATGGTGGAAGCAATTCGACAAATTTTTCGAGAGACTAACTTATCAGAAGTTGTCACTCAGTATTTGCAGATCATTTAGTGTCAGGTAGGATAACATTCAAGTATTTATTATTTTGCTGTACCAATATGATTCAACCCAATTCTTGACACATTCTCTTTGCATTTTTAAGTCAGTAACGAAAACAATATAATATTGTGACAATTTCATGAACAACCGAGTACAAAAGCTTATCGCTGTTCCAACTTAGGCGGCTCAAGTACATAGAGGACTGTGAATTCTATCCTGCCAAGAAATATATTCGCAAAATGCTTAGGAATCTAGTGACTAGTTATAACTCTGAGGTTGACTCTAATTTGCTGGCATCGAATGCAAGTTAGTGTGTTGTCTATTCAACCACTTTAAAAATACCATTTCTGTTGGACTTCGTATTCTCTTTTGAACAGTCTAGTGGGTTCAAACGACACCGAATACAACTAACTGTTTTGCGCAACGGTTTATACTGGACGACAATTAGCCAAAACATGAGGTAGTTTACTGTGTTTTAATCAAATATTCAGTTTTGCGTGACGTAAGAATAAATACACGAAAATTATTTTTCTCTTGCATAAATTATTTACGTGCAAAATTGCGATAAAACAGACGAAACATATCATACCATCCTACCCAATGTATAATCAGACATAGTTCGAGGAGTTTCGAAAGTGTTTATTACTAAAATCAACTATAATCAAGCTTTCTGCACAATGCGTTGTTTTAACACTCTTGGCGAGCCGTAGCTAAGGATAGTCCGGTCTTGTGCAAGTTATTTTTTTCTTATTGTTAACGTAGTATTAAAAAAAAAACACATAAGTGCCATATTAACGAAATGTTATTATCCTGTACTAATATTAAATATAATTTAATCTAGAACTATATTACAAATAAAAAATGTTTCCAGAGACGTAACATAGTAAACACGTTTAGATGCAAGTTCCGCTGCACGTCTAATAAATGGCACCACCTGTTTTTCGCGGATAGATCCCACGACTAGTTGTACTTGAAAACACTTTAGTTGAGAAACAGCTACGCGGTTGGATAATTTAAACTCTCTCGCTTCCGAGGTGTCTGCCAGCCAATCACGGAATTGAGTGCCGGAGTAACTTAATTCTGATAGGCCCAGTCGAACAGAGAATGTATCCTCACACAAACATCCGGCCCATATCCAAATGATGCCTGCCTGTGTGCATGGAGAATGTCGATGTTTATCCTGCGCACAAATATCCTCGCGAAAAACAGGTGGCCCAACTAATGAGTAGGGATAGGAAAATTTCGCGGGTTCAATCACCTGTAAGCTGGACTCCACAATCCATCGTACAGTCGAACCTCAGATGTTTGTTCATTGACTGTTGCCCCAGTGTTACCACACACTTGACATTACGGGATTCGCTTCTTGTTCCCTTTCAAGTCGGCTATTGGCGCGGAGTGGTCTAGGGCGTGTCCAATAAACTCTGATCCAATTGCAAAGGTGATCTCAGTGTGTACGCGTTTGAAGTCTGTTTTGTACTGAACTGAAGTCGCGAATTTTTCCTATCCCTACTAATGAGGCGTTAATTGATATAGGCTGTTCACGGTAAACTGAGCATTTTTAAAGCCCTACTTGTATGCACGTTGTGTATTCATTCGTCTTATGTAAATTTAACATTGCCATGGACCTCATCACTTTATTCATGCGTCGGCCAAGGGAAATTGTGAAATTATTAGAAAACTAAATATTTTAAAAATCTGCTAATTTTGGCACTTCGGTGCATTAAAAAAAACAGAAAGCGGAAGAAATAATTTTAAGTTATCAGAAATGATTACCTAACACATTTTATTCTACGTTAAGATATGGAACTACATTCCCATCCATCGTTAACAACTTTGCTGGGCGAATGTCAGTCGGTACGCACATTGAAATATATGCAGGCAGTAGCAGGGACTTTTTTTTAAGATTGATTTCAAAAGTGCTCACTTAATCGTGAACAACCTTGAGCATAGTCGCCTCGGCATTGCACAGGGCGACGGTCAGCGTGTAACGAACCTTGCAGGGTAGAGTGAGCATGTCAGGTGTGACGCCTGCTGGCGGGATTGTGGTGAGTACAAGAGAACTGCTGGGGCGGCTGTAGCGAGTGCAGTTGTTGCCTGCACTCGCTAGTGTGTTGGTCCGCTCCTTCGCCATACCAAGGACAAGTTGCAGGCGAAGGACATCCATGGTCAGCACTGTACACAGCAAGGAATCAGCTTTCGAGCGTCTTCGTCGTAAGAAATATGATTCCTTGAAGTTTCTGCATCTCTCATTCCTGAATGGTCAACGTTAACATCAGCTATACGTAGGGACACCCCGAATTTCGCGAAATAATTGCATTTCTTAACACTTTAGCTGAGATGCACTTCCGTGATTGGATGGTTTCCGTGTTACGTGTCTTGGGTGTCTACTTGCCGATCACAGACGTGCAGTATTGAAGTTACGTGAGTTTGATTTGCCACTCAGGTAGGAAAATATCTCCGCGCAAAGACACGCCGCCAATTAGCAGAAGGGAACTGCTGGTACGACCGTCTGGTATTGAAATCCATCATGCACTGAAATCTTTTCGCGAAATGTGGGTCTCCCGAACTATACGGTATCCACGGTCAAATGGCTGTTTTTTTAAGCTCCCTCACTTGGAATAACAATAAATAAATATATTTAATTGTAGCCTTATATGTTATTTTTGAGTCCGGTGAAATAAATACACTCTGTTTATTACCTACATGGCACTATTTATTTTACAAAGTGATGGAAATATAGAAAATGGCTGATAACAACAAAGCAGCTAGAGCCACACAAGTGCTCACTCTACCGTGAACAGCTTATACCAGGATGCACGTTGTTCCCTAGCTGCTAAAGGCTGTTCGCGATAAAGTGAGCATTTTTAAAATCAACTATAGAGAAAAGTCACTGCCCCTAACTGCATATATTTTAACGGGTGCAATGAGTGACATGTGTTCACTAAAATTGGTAACGATGGAGGGGAAAGTAGTTCCATAAAATAACGTCGAACAAAATGTGCTAGGTAACTATTTTTATAACTTAGATTATTTCTCTCGCTTTCTGCATTTTTGAATTCATCGAAGTGAATAAATAAGCAGATTTGTACAATAATTACTTTTCTAATAATTCCACAGTTTCACTTGACCATCGCATGAACAAGGTGATGAGGACCATGACAATGTTAATTTTACATCAAACGGAAGAACACAACATGTGCATACAAGTCAATATTCAGCAGGGCTTTCAAATATGCTCATTTTACCGTGAAAAGCCTATAGATATACACAAGCACAGCGCACAAGATTGCAACACTTGAATTTGGAAATGAATTCAGAACTGAACCTTTTTAAAAAGTTAATGTAGCAAAGAGAGAAAGAATAGTTCTTCAAAATATTACATCACAATCGTTATGGGAAACAACTTGTGTGATTAGTTAGTAAATATAGCTTATTCTAGGAAGTGCATGCAGCCGCACACGGCACCATAATTTCGCCACTGGCTATCAACATGTTGGACTACCAGCGCCTGGTTGCCAGCTAGCAACAGGGAACACTTCACTGTACGAAATAGCCAATGATGAGCTTCTCCAGAGCCTGTCACAACCAATCAGGGAGTGTATACGGCCACATCAAAGAAACCGGCACGCCATCTTTGTACTTATCTATTCTACGGTGTTGCTGTTTTTGTCTTAATTGAACAACATCTGGAGTGTTAGTTTGTTTGTGAACCGCCTCAAGTCAAGGACATTTTCCATCCCTTGGTAGTAGCTTAATATCGCCTAGTCATCTAGAAACAAATCTCTAACTCTTTGGGGGCCACGGTGGCTGAGCGGTTAGCCCGCTCGCCTCCCACCAAGGCGATCCGTGTTCAATCCCCTGCCGGGCCACTCCGGACTCTCCCATCTGGGAATCCTGCTGGGCGATGCCGGCGGGCCCTCTCGGGGATCTCCCGCCTCCCCCAACAGCCCCCCCCCCCCCGCTCCGATCCACGCTCACCCCAATCACCCTCATCGACTCTCAAGATCTCGAGGTTAAGAGCCGTCCAAATCTCTTCCTTCCACGCCAGTCCCAGCAGCTTGAATTCTCTGCACATTAACTGGCATTCAGACAAACTTGAATTGCGTCACGTACACTACCCCCCCACTCACTGTCGGTCATTGGTTGTCGCAACATTGGACACGCCTACCACACTGACCAAATTTTTTACTAACTGTCACACAATGGAGCGAAAAATTTATAATCTCCCATTCTTTTATATCTAACAAGTCATGTGCTTGTTGTGCACTTGTGTTGTTATAAAACAATGACTTTTTCATTTATAATAATCAGAGCGGATGTGCTCAAAATTTATTTTAAGATCCTGACCAGTACTAACGAAACAATATAAAGGATTTATTTATGAGTATTTAGCAGGCTTTCCAAAATCCAATTTTAAAATGAAATTGTTTGGTATTTCATTTTTAAAAAGATTACAAATCGGCCTGCGGTAGTGGAAAAATCAATCGCGTCGCTAGACTGTTAGTTGATCGACTTACATACCAATCGAAACATATCGATCTCTCTTCCATTGGTACCAGATTGTTTACAAGATGGGGCGTGCACATTATCACAACAAAAATAACTAAATATTTAAATTAAAATGTATTTTATAATCTTTGTATATAAAATCTATCGTGAGTGACTAAACCGCATCATCACTGACAAACCACTAGACCAATTGAGACCGTATTCACACCATATGTTATTGAGGTGACGAGTAAGATTTCCAGTTGTATTTCATTCCGATAGGTGGCGCTGGAGTCTAACTTCTATATTTATGGGTCAAGTTTGATCATACTTGCAGGAAATGTTTGTTGATCTAAAAGATAAAAATGGCAGCGATACCACGGTCAAACATCGGTCGACGTACCCGGCGTAATAGAGAGGACGTAATAGAGAGGACGTAATAGAGAGGACGCATTGAGAAGGCAAAATAGAACGTGAACACGCGCTGCACAAACTGAAGAGGCATGAACACAAAATCGAGAAGCACACAGTATATATACATATATATAATGGGTACAAACGCAAATTTGTTGACCTGGACCATTTTGAAGCCGCTAGACATGAGCCTACTGTGGCGTGGTTGTTGATAATGTCGGTCGGACAAGTAATTTCCCGCGTGGTTCGGCACAATCACAGAGACTTTATCATTGGCGGTTATCGGTCGGTGCTTCAAGAGGTTATCAGTAAAGCAAGCCAAGTCAATTACCGTGATCCAAGATTGGAAATATGGTGTACCGACATGGATCGTTCCATGGACTTGGTACACCTCCCAGCACATCTTCACGTGTCCCCCGGAAATATGCAGACGTGTCACGTCGAGCCTTTTGGAAGTGATGATTCCAGTACATAGTTACTGTCAGTGTCCAAAGTGTTAATTATAAAACATACCGCCATTTAAAGTTACGGCTTCAAGCTGGTCACAGTCCTGCACTGAAAGAAAATCGAACTAATTTGGTTTATATAGGGCCAAATATATATTTAGTTGACCTAACAACATATATTGTTGAGCAAACAAAATTTGAAAAATAACAAAATTACTTTTGTTCGTCTAACAAAATATATGTTACAATAAACAAAATATCTGTGTGCGACTGCCAACTAAATATTTTGTTTAATAATCTGTATATATTTGTTTGGGCACTAATTTTACTGCCTTCGTTCGAAAATACAGCTCGAGTTTATTCGAATTTTTTGTGACAATTGTGATAGCAACCATGTTTGTTAGTGCATATATTGGTGCTTAACAATCGTATAAACGCGTTAATAAAATAATGCAACAATAAACTGACAAGTAAAGCTGTAAAACTTGAATTTTTTTTTTTTTGCACACGTTGCCCAATATTTGAGGTATATCTATTTAAAAGCTTTCCGACATCCTCAGTTGTCACTATAGCTGAGATAACTTAGGCGTAGCGATCAGACTCAGGTGATTTGGGTTCGAAACCCAGTCGAACTTGTTAAGTTCTTTTATATCGGCCAAACTGTTTAATGTGCGTGTAGCCAAACAAATTTTATGTTGCACGAACCAAATCTTACAGTTCGGGGCAACCAAATGTGAATAACAAAATCGTTTGTTTTCAGCAACTAAATATTTCACTACCCCTATACAAACAAATAATTCGGTTGCATCGAACCATTCTTGTTTTTTTTCAACAAAACCTTTTCGTCGGTGTGTTTATGAACGAACAGAGGTGTTTTGCTGATTTGCTGTCGCCACAGTCCCAACTCATTTCTCCTGTGGCTGAACTGAGTGAAGCCACCATCCGAGGGTCGAGCATTAATTGTCGCAGACAACTGCAACCTGTATCGCATGAAGGGACGTTCAACGTCAACGTGAAACTGGCGTACACCTAGATGACGCATTGCATAAGTGTTAACAATAGAGCGAAATAGGTTATATCTTTGGAGAAACGATATAGCTCGGAGTAGGTCAGCTTGCGATCACAGCACCTCCAGCCGAGCAATCCAACATCGTGATTTCACTCTCCATCGACGTACCAGAACGCCATTGGTCAGTCAACGTCTGGTATCATACTCGCCGGCCCGCATCCCAGCCAATAGCGCAGCACGCAGTAGCCAATAAGGCACAGGGCCTGATCCCGGAGCCTCGTACAGTCAATCGGAGAGAATGGACGCGCCCCAACCTCATCAAAGGAACCATCTTGCTATATTGTCTCTCTGTATTTATCCAGTCTGCAATTGGAGTGTATCAAAAGGTCTTTGTCCATGAAAACAGAACGCTCACTGATATGGAGTCATTGTTCTGCTAGTTTTAACAGGATCTTATACGAACGCCTTACAACAATAGCTTCCACAAAATCAAGTAGACACCTCACTGGTCGACGACCATCCAACAATGAACTATGTACACTAAATCTGAATCAGTGAGAATTTCACTGTTTTAATCGGTTAACATTATCTGACTGATTCAACAGTCACTTCAGTGAATTTAACTGATGAATCAGTGAAAAATTCCAGTTTTCCTTCACTTTTTGATTCAGCGATATTTTCCACTGATACATTAGTACTTTTTTTCACTGTTTTTCAGTCATTTGTTTTTTTACTAATGTATCAGTTAAACAGCTGGTGTGAAAATGGTCGTTAAACAACGCGTATCAAGTAAACTTAAAACGCGTAACCTAATGAAACCAATACAAAAAGCTTTCTAAAGTGTATTTCGTATTTCAAAACACCATTGTATTAGGTAAAATGAACATTCAGTCTTTCATTCCGTGTTTACGTCTCTCATTTCGTTGATGTCACAGCGCTCTGTAAGGAAGTTTAAACTGCGTGTAATGTGGTGAAGAGAGTGTTTCAACAATCCTAACAGTACCAATCAAACCATAAACGAAAAGTAAGGGCACACTATTAAAACTACACGCTTTCGATGAAGACATCTAAGATATATATTTTTTCTCTTTTTTTATCAACCTGACTTGGTAGCTTAGATGGTAAGGTAATGGTCTAAAAGTGAATAGAAGAGGTTGCATTAAGTACAATCCCACCGGCGAATATTTCTCTACGTTTTGAAATTACAGTAAATTGCGCAATACAAATAGTAAACTGCCGTAAATATGTTTACTTCTCGTAATTATATTACTGAATTGAATACAAACAATATTTAGTTCGCCGTTGTGGTTGGTCGTCACTTATTCAATAAGTGAAAATTTTTCCCTGAAATAATCAGTGGTTTTCCACTCATTCATAGTGGCGCCATTTTCACTGATTCGAGTAGTTTATTTTACTGCTAATCAGATTTCCACCGATTCGAATCTAGAGTGTAGAGAATAATGTGATGTCCGGTTTCGGGTCAGCAAATAAGCTTCCGGCGAGTAGAGATACAGAGAACTACTCTACCTGTGTTTCTGAACTACTGGGCACACAGCATGGTCCGCCTGACGTGGACACCGCCAACATTTTAGGAACGGTTGCAGATCACGAAATGGGGTTTCCGCTAAATGAAATTACGTACGGGGTCAAGCAATTTGCCGCAAAGTGACTATTCGTGACACCCGTATGGACAGAAATAATTTAGCCACATATGATTTTTCTCCTGCAAACATAAATTTATTTCAGCGACATGTGAAAGTGTATGCAAAGAGGAATTCAATTATATAGCATGTGCAATGAAAAGTAACACGGAAATGCCAAAAATAATGTGTTAATATAATTAAGTTAAGTTGGCCGGTAGCATGAGGCAGTAGACCTGTACCCACAGCTGTAAGCAAGCAACACGAGCTGTGACTCATCCTGGCGTGACGGCTTCCTTATAGCAGCGCAGCAACAGTTCCCGTAATCTGTTATGGTAAGTGGTATTGCAGTGTGTGGCTTTGCGTATGCAATGACGTTCACGAATGAGGAAAAACTGGACACACTACTTGTTTACGGTAAGAGTGGCAGAAATGCCAAGCAAGCCGCCCAAATGTATGATTAAAGGTATTATAATCGGACGCCCTTCTCACGGCAAATCATACGAAGAATTTTGTACACGTCATTTGTCACGAGTTGACTGGAATTCGACAGCATAGGTGCGACGAAAGACTGCTAAGAGCGAGACGTATCAACACGATGTGTTGGCAAGTGTCGATGCAAACCCCCACATGGGTACGCGAGAAATTTCCAGATTCACAGAAATAAGTAAAACAAGTATGTTACGGATATTGCGCCAAAGGAAATCCCATCCATATCATATGGCTCTTCATCGGGCATTACATGAAGGTGATTTCCAGCAGCGTGCTGGTTCTGCACATTTTGCTGTGGTGGCGAGGCAAGTAACTGAAACGTTTCCAAAACCGCGGTTGAGCGTGGTAGTGCTGTAAGATTGCCAGTTCGCTATCCCGATCTTATACCTCTCGATCCTATGCACATAAATTAAAATAACAAGTATTGTCGATTGGCATAGAGACAACAGTTGGTTTGGGGTATAAGCTGGGCTGGAGGTATTATAAAATGTATACACAATTTGAGTTCAGTCTGCAGTGAGGAGCGACAGGGTGCGACATGCACTTAGGGTCTTGGTATGCATAATCAGTTTTTGTACTTGTACAATTGGTAATTATTCTCTCAGTATATGTTCTTGTTCAATTACTTTAGTATATATCTCGGTACATTATGATTTCAATTACTTCAATTCCTATTATTGTTATTCAATTTTTTACGGTCATTGCACAATTCCGTACCCAGTCGCTCGTCAACCTCTGAACTGGCAGGAGCTATGCTGCTCCAGAGCTCATCATGTGCGCGACTTCGGAGAGGTAACACCTATGCCACTCTTGACCACCCCCCCCCCCCCCCGGGCACACACAAACCATCTGATCACAATCTTCCTCCAGACTCCAAAGCGGTAACACCTATACTACTCTTGGCCACCATTATACCTCAATTGCGTTCTGGACTCCAAACTCTCAACACCTAAAATGCTCCTTGTGATATTCTTGTTCCAACACCAAACGACCAATCACAGAAGGGGTAAGCCCATATATTTTGCAGTTCTCGCCCCTCACATCTCATGCTACTTCCTGCTCCCAACTCGACAACAGCTGTAATTGGCATATATTTTATTTTTGCATAATTAGCAATTATAAGTACTCCTACAAGCATTTAACAAAGTACTGATCACTGCAACTTCAGTCTGATGGTCAACGACCTTACAGCGCTAACCAGAACACTCCCTCACATCTCCCCACATGGAGGTTGGTGGTGAGTAAGGGAGAGGGGGGAGGGTAAATGCAACAGCCATTTAATTATAATTGTAATTACAATTGCAATATAATTAAAATGTAATTGCAATTACACATGCACCAGATATGCAACTGCACCAATAGAGCAGTAGGTGGGAGAAGAGGGGCAGGATAAAGTGCATCGCCGCCAATTTGAATAAATTATGTCTTCGGGACCATGTATGCCACTACTGTATGGGGGTGGGGTGGGGTGGTGATGGGGCAAGTGATCATGCAACACCTCCCCCAGGGGGTCGGGAAACTGCAAACAGACACTGGAGGTGGGGGGGGAAAAACTCTCAGAGTAGATCTCCCTGGGAACTGGTGGTGAATGCATCAAAGGTAATTAGGTAATGGGGCGGAGGGTAAAGGGGGTGGGGAAAGTTAAAGTTTCACCTTCCTGAGGTCCTCGTATCCGACACCCTCTCCCAGGTTAATCAAATGCACCCGATGTCAATAAGGGCGGACAGGGATATAAACCCATTTCTAACCTCAACTCCTCCCAGGTTAATCTTATGGCAATACAACTGCCGATGTCAGTAAAGGAGGAAATGGGCCAGAACTGGCCCGCTCTATGTTTCATTTACAACATAATCAGAGTTTCTGGCCCCCAGTGGGCCGCACCTAGAGGTGTAAAGCAGCTCTGTATGCCTGTACCCACGCAGTACGGCGGCCTTGGCGATCACCCATCCAAGTACTAGCATTGCCGGACCCCGATTAACTTGGAGACCACGGAACCCCTGATTATACCAGCGTCATATTGCGAATACACATTTATCAGCAGCTCAGTTTTCTCAATAATTTAAATACTCGTGCCACAACTGGTTATTCTCCATTGGCTGTTGCCGTGGTGCAAAGCTTTTAATGGGGATTGCTTGTAAGTTATAAGGTCACGACAGTGCTTCCTGTTTGATACTGGCTTAGAAGTCCTCCAGGGATTGTCCAATCATGAGTGAAATATTCGGATATATATTCCTTCAAGGCTAATCTCTTACTGGAAAAATTTACGAGCTACGTGGGCTTGTGACACTCGAAATAAGATCATTTTACCGGGTGAGGCGTTCGCCGTTCCTCGTCGAATGTGCCAAATCATTGGTTGTGACGCGTTAAGTGCAGCGATAACTCGACCTTGCGACACGAACGCTAAATTATGAGACACATGACCGTGTTGTCGTCCTCTACCACATCGGCCGAGAATAAGGCAACAATACATCGCCCGCCACTCGCTGTGCGCCTTCATATAACTGCGAGGGACAAACTCCTGCATATAACTGCGAACTATAACTCGACCACAGAGCATGCAAGCAAACAGAAGTAAAATTGATTTTTTTCCTAATCTAACATAATTCTACACTCTATATTGGCATCAGTGGGAAACCACTGATTCGCAGTGAAATTCGACTAGGGGTTGCCCTAATAAGTGAAAATGGCTCCACTTAGAATCGGCGGAAAACCACTGATTGTTTCAGTGAAAAAAATCACTGATTTAATTAGTGATGTGAAACAATTTCACTAATTTAATAAGTGACGGCCGACTGCAGTGGAAAACTAAATATTTCTTTTATTGAATTTAGCAAAATAATTACGTGAAATTAACATACTTAAGTTTACCATTTATATTGTGCAATTAACCGGTAATTTTAAAAATTAAAAAAAGCTTCGCACACCTTTCGAACTTTAGCCGTTGCCTTGCCATCTGAGCTACCACCCAAGATGGAACTATAGGATGAAAATTCATGTCTTATAGTTCAGCTGTGAAATTGTGTAGTTGTATGATCATACCTTTCGTGATTGGTTTAAGTGGTACCGTTAGGATTGTTGAAACGAATTTTATATATGAGTGCACTCTCTTCGCTGCATTAAATGCAGTTTAAAACATTCCAACAGGGGCTGTGATGATTACATGGAATCGAAATGAAAGACGTAAACACGGAAAGAAATGCTGTGTGTTCATACTAACTCGTAAAGTTGCATTTTGAAGGACGGGACACATTTTGGAAAGTATTTTGTATTAGTTTCATTCGTTTATTCGTTGTTACAACACATTATTTAAAGCCATTATTAAAGGATGTTCGACGGCCATTTTTACACGCAGTTTCACTGATCCATCAGTCAGAAGTAATCCACTGAACAACAGTGAAAAAAATGACTGGTGAATCAGTGGGAAATGTCACTGAATCAATCAGTAAAGGAAATATGGCTTCTTTTTTTTTTCCACTGGTCCATCAGTTAAATTCACTGAAGTGACTGTTGCATCAGTCATATGCGTTTGACTGATTGAAACAGTGAAATTCTCACTGATTCAGATTTAACAGTGCAAGTGTTAAGTATACGTACGAGATAGGGATGGGCGCTAGATGCGTCTCAGTGCTAGACCCCACAAGCCTATACGGTAGTGAATTCATGCAAGGAGATCAAGCAAATCATCGCAGCATTGAGGGATTGGGAAGCCATGGCTGCGGTTCGGGCCATGGCTACCTCCCTGGGTCTACCTATAGTTACTTATAAGAAGATAAAAAGAAGATCCGGTATAGATACCGTATAAACCCTTTCTATAGGAAACAATTTTTAAGAATTGGTATAGGCGGTTCACTGTAAAATAAGCACTTCTGGAAACCCTGCTCTTAAGATCTACTTGCATGCACGTTGTGTATTCTTACGCCTTATGTAAAATCAACATTGTCATGGACGTCATCACTTTATTCATGCGTCGGTCAGGTGAAACTGTGAAATTATTCGAAAAGAAAATAGTTTACAAATATGGCAATTTTTATACTTCGATGCATAAAAGTAACAGAAAGCGAAAGGAATAATTTAAGTTATCAGAAATGGTTACCTAAAACTTTTTATTCGATGGTAAGATAGTATAACTACTTTCCATGTATAGTTACCAACTTAACCGACCGCATATCACCCAGCGCGCGCGTTAAAGTATGTACAGGCGGGAGCAGTGACATTTTTATAAAGTGCTCACTTTATCGTAAGCAACCTTTACATGAATTAATAAAGAATACTACAGGAGATAGATAGGTAAAGACTGATCACGATAAAGTGAGCACTTTTGAAATCAACCTTAGAAAAAAAAAAACACCTCCTATGCCTGCATATAGTTCAAAGGGCGTCCTGAGTGACATTCGCCCGGTAAAGTTGGTAACGTTAGATGGGATGTAGTACCATATGTTAACATTGAATAAAAAGTGTTAGGTATTCATTTTTGATAACTCGGATTATTTATTTCGCTTCCTGTTTATTTTAATTCATCAGTGTGTAGAAATTATCAGATTTATAAAATGTTTACTTTCCTAATCATTTCACAGTTTCACTTGACCGACGCATGAATAAAATGATGAAGCCCATGGCAATGTTAATTTTACATAAGGCGTAAGAATACACAACGTACATACTAGTCGATCTTAGACATGGCTTTCAAAAGTGCTCATTTTAACGTGAACAGCCTATAGGAACCATGCTCTTCATTAGTGGTTAGAGAAAAACTAGCGAAGAGGGGGAGGGTATCTTTATTTCCCACTCCTTTTAAGTGGGCGTGCCCAATCTCTGACTGGCTGGGCGAGGTTGTGGTCGCGTCTGATTGGCTCAGGCGTGCTGCAGAAAGGTAACATATTGGCTTGTCTACCGGCTGGTAAGTATATTACCGGGCCTGATTGGCGGACAGCGTTCCGACATGTTGCTAGCCAGTGTGCAGCTATGAGAAGCTTCACCTCTGAATTATACAGTAACTCGACTCGTCATTGGCTGACGATGAGCCAGTTAGAAAGCAACGTTCTTCAGGGCAGTAGACACGTCCGGTGCAATATGTACCAACAACACGGTCCTAAGTCGGAATATACAGAACATCAGACCCGGTGTTCCTGCAGTCGTGTATGTGGATAAAGACTGTTCACGATAAAGGGAGCACTTTAGAAATGAAACTTAGAAAAAAGTCACTGACCCTGCATCCATGTATTTTAATGGGCGCACTGAGTTAAATTCTCCCCATAAAGTTGGTAACGACGGATAGAAAGTAGTTCCCTATCTTAACGTCGAATAAAAAATGTTAGGTAACCATTTGTGTCAGCTTAAAATTATTTATTTCGCTTTCTGTTTTCTATGCATCGAAGTGTAAAAGTGAGCAGATTTGTAAAGTATTTACGTTCTTAATAATTCCACAGTTTCATTCGACCGACGCATGAATAAAGTGATGAGGCCAATGGCAATATTAATTTTACATAGGGTGGAGGAATACACAACAAGTTTACAAGTAGATCTTAAGCAGGGCTTTCTTTCAAATGTGCTCATTTTACCAAGAAGAGCATATATATATATATATATATATATATATATATATATATATATATAACATATATATATGCAATTCACGATTACTTCGAAATTTTCTGAAGCTATGCTAAAGTTATACTTCCATAGTATCTCTCCGCCTCGTACAAACAAAACATAACCGAGTATAGAAAATGACACCAAAGAGACAACGCACTGCGTTCGTGCGCACTCGGTGTGGTAAAATTTTACATAAGAACCATTTTTACTGGGTATTTATCCCGGTTTTTATTCATACATAATATAAATTAAATATCACACTTTTTAGACAAAGTATAATGAAAAATTTCAATTTAATGAAAAGAAGGGTATTTTATGTTCACATGGCGGCGTATTTAGGAAACAAGCAAGCACGTGACACGTAGGGTGATTTTCCAAATGTTTGAATAAAAAAGCATGGATTTATCGCGAATCACTATAGCTGGCTCACTAATGTCTTGTCTTGAATGTCTGCAAATGTGTGCGAACCTCACAGAAGCTCCGCACGCCTGTTAAGTACTTCGCCTGTAGGGACGAGAGCATGCAGCTACAAATGTGACTCCTTTGAAAAATCACGCTATGATCACCGTGCTTCGCTCCATCCTAAATATCTCTTCTATCACAAGCGTTTTGTACTTGATTTTTCGTTATGTTCGATTTTTACTTGCATCCTATCTATAAATTATAATATTTTGGTTATAGGTAATGTGAATTGAAAACAAACAGTTATAAAAACAGTTATGAAGGACTGTCCTTTCTAGAGTTTCCTATGTTGGCTTCCGAAAGTCTTGTGAAATGCGACTTATGTTCATGCACTCTAAATACGAAACAGTGATATCAATCCGTGAAATAACGTTCACTGAAAGTCAGTTGATAGCTACTGCTGACCGGCGAATCAAATAAATTAACACTGCTCTGTAAAAAACATTTCAGGTAAAATTCCGTTATACGCTAAAATCCTCTACTCTTGCTGGTGGTTGGGCGCGACCTGTGGCCCTTCATCAAGGTAGGCCAATGCGCTGTCCATTACACCACGACGACAACGTGAATATTGGCGTATTAAATGAATGTTTTTTCGCCCGTCCACCCCCACACAACACTTCGCTGTTGAGCATGCCGAAGAGATGCACGTGTCGTAGGGTAGTTTTTCAAGCCATGTATGGGATTTTCCACTACCATGTACGTGAATTTTACTCCAGTGTGCGGTAATTTTACCTTACCTGTAAGGAAAACTGTGTTTCACCCACAAGTTTGCGAATATTACCTTACACTTGTCAGGTAATTTCCCCACATCTTTTTACAGTGTAGCTACGAGTGCTTTATAGCAGTGAGACTTTTGCCATTCAGTGGGAAATCGCAAATAAATAAGTGAAATTAAATCACTACATTAATTAGTTATCTAGCACTGGTTATCATTTGCTTAGTTCTCACAGTTTTCACTAGTTTGGCTCAATTCTCACTGATCCAATTCTCACTGATCCAATTCTCACTGATCCAATTCTCACTGATCCAATTCTCACTGATCCAATTTTAGAGTTTAGTGTCGACTTATGTCGGACAAACCCGCAAGGACGTCGTTCAATGGTAGCTATTACATCTGGTAAAATTTAGTTTTCCAAAAGCCTTCAATTTCACTTTGTTGCAATACTTCGCATTGATGCTAAAGATGCTGATTAATTTAAAAGTGACTGACTTTGCCTGAAAAGAAACAGTCCCATACATGGTTCTTATTGTGTGCTTCGTCTTTAACAATGTTTTCGATGGATATGGGAAATACGTTAGTTGTTAAGTTGAAATCAAATTTAACCTATGATACATCAATTACAAGGTTAGAGATAACGTAAAACCTGCAAGGAATTTCAAGATATTTTTTTTCATATATTGTAGATAAAAAAAAACTTAAATCAAATATAGACTGATACACATTTGCAGCACTTTGCGAAGACGATCGAAGGTAAACGTTAACAATAGGATGATTAGTTAAATACTGTCCTTATCTCAAAGAGGGCTTGTATACAAATGTGCTGTGGAATGACTGAATATTCTAGCTGTGAGTACTTTATCGTCTCACTGTACAACCACGGACGTTAAGGTCATATTCTCTTCTTTTTTTTTTTTTTTCTTAAAGAGGTTTCTAAAAGAGACCCCTTAATGCAGTTGCTAGTTGTCAAATCATTATAGTTTTCAAAATGCAACACTCAAATCCCAACACAAGAGTGTTACAGGCGGATTCAAAGTGTTGAATTAGAGTCTAAGCGCGGCATACTGCATTTGCGTTGCAAGCTACGAAAGGAACAAAAACCACTTTTGCTCTATAGTTTATGGTTTAAACTATTTATTAAATTAATGTTAACAGTTTCGCTTGAATGAACAAAGATATAATTACGACAAATCTGAGCCCTATTTTCAACAAAATTCAGAACTCACTCACCTGTTTATAAATCGCACTCATACTGAATCAGTTTGTACTGTACACCATACAGATTGCGTTAAATGCAATTTGACTGGAAAAAATATTTAGGAGCAAAGCCTAGTATGCTGTAGAATTCGGAAAATTGAGACTTTGGAGTGTTATATTTTGAAAAATATAATGATTTGACAACTAATAACAGCATATAGGGGGCACTTTTCGAAAGCTCTTTCAGATAATCAATTTAAAAAATTATAAATATTACCAATGAGGAGTGAATTACTGATGTGCCACCTGAAGATATACATCCTTCACGCCCTTCCCGTGCCATTGGTTGCCTGCTGGTTTGGTCTGTGTAATGCATTTTCCACACAGACAGAACATGCTTGCATATCCGAACAGTGATGATGAACTAAATGAGGTAAATTTATTTTCCTTCACCACACCTAAAATTTGAGCCAGTAAATTTACAAAATGCCCTATACTAACTTGCAACTATTCATAAACGTATTTTATTGGCCTTATGAAACCCTTCCTCAACATAATAAATTGTCCTTGATTTAATTAACGTAAAATATCATAAATGTTCAGCAGGATTTACTTCCAGTACGTTTAAGTTATTTGAAAATTTCCATATTATCATTTTTATTTAATACAGTCGGCATGTACAGTAACAGGTGCCACCAATCTGTAAGACTATGAAAATGTATGTTGTGATTGGTTAATGGGGTGCAATTTGTTTACCTGCGAACTTCTTCTAACGAGAGCATCACTGCATTCCTCAGACGTACAGCTGACATAGCATTCACTGGGCACTCTTGAAAGACAGTCTTAACCTTTTCTTTCGCATTACTCTATATCTTATGGATATACTCATTAAAATATATGAGTTTATCACCTGACACTGTAAAGTTCTTAGGAAAATAATTGTATTACTACGCATCAAGTATTACTAAAATTTGTACGAAACAAAAATTACTCAGTGCTAGCAGCGGCAACTTTAAGCAAAACGTTAAGATGTGTAAACTGTTTTCGAGTTATACTGCCAGCATGGCTGAGTATACTGCTCTCGATGTATGTTACAAGGGAAGTATCCTTAAAATTGTGTTGCAATTCAACATAGTGGTAACACTACGACAATGGTGAGCATTTTCCGACATACACGACAAATCAAACGTGAGTCTCCTATATGCAGCAATACAGGAACACCATTTCCGCAGCTCTTTGCATTTCAGCATAACACTTTCTTATTAGTCCACGATTCATTGGAGACTGTTACTGTTCAATGTTCATTAGAGGTCTGCTGTCAGTCAGTGACTGTTGTGATCATGTTTTCTCAACGAAATGTTCTTCCATTTGTAACATACTATAGAAATTATCGTGATCATTTCTGTGTTTTTGTGATTTGCATTTAGTGATGCCTACATAATATTTAGTAGCAGTAAACTTCAATTATTTAGAGTTTGTGACATTATATCTTAAACAGTTCGGAAATTATAGCCAACTATGCTTGTAAATGCATTTAGGTGATACTTGTCTCTACGACTCTTTTCTTTGTCGGGGGCGATGTCTATGTTATGAGTTTGGCAACTATATCTGAAACAGTTCAGAAATTACAGGCAACTATGATAATAAATAGAAATAGGTTATACTTGACCCTGCGACCCTTGAAATCGTCGTGGATGATGCCTATGTTATGAATTTGGTGAATTTACCTCAAACTGTTTGGAAATTACAGCCAACTAAACTTATAAGTAAACATAAGATATACTTGACCCTGCGACCCTTCTCGTCGTCGTGTGTTGTGCCTATATTATCAATTTGGCTACTATACCTCTAATGGCTCGGAAATTACCATCAGATATGCTTATGAGTAGATGTAGGGTATACTTGGTATACTTCTGGTGTCGTAGTTGGTAATCCCTATGTTATGGATTTTGCGACTTTATCTTGAACGGTTCGGAAAGTACCACTAACTATGCTTATAATTTAACATATGGTAAACTTGGTCCTACCACCATGATTGTCGTCATGGTCGTGCCTATGATATGAATTTGATGACTATGACTGCAATGGTTTGGAAATGATGGTCAACTATACTTGTAAGTTCGAGGAGTTTAGGTATTGACATATTGTCCTTAAAACATGACCTGTTGTAAGGTAACTGCTGTGTGTTGTTTTTGCTTGGATTGGTAACATAATTAATTGAAAAATAAAAATTTTATCCTATGTTTACTAAATCCAGTATGGCATCGAAAAAATGCGAATAATCAAAGTTCATAATGTTAGTTTAGCATTCTATTTGAAAACACAAGTCCGAAAATTATATAACACTTGGTATATTTAATTTTACATTTATATGCTTATAAAATCAAATATGGGACTGGTTATAGTCACATATTTATGTATTCTGATGACACAATCTTATCTGTCTAAAAAATATGAGTTTATAAACATGTTGTATTATATTTTTGTTTATAAATGTTAAATAAAATAAATAAAATAAAATACATAACTTTCATTTTATAATATTATGATTTCTCACATGGATGGTTGTGATCCATAATATAATTATTCTTGAAAATATGAGTTTGTAGTACTGTCGCATGAAAAATTTATATCCATAAATTTTACAAGTTAAATAATAAATATTATTTACGCATTTAATTTCTTATAGCACATCTAATTCAAGATGACTCCTGATTCCTCTGACTCGTCGGCCAAAATATGGAGTCACTGAGGCAAATTGTGGAGCACTTTTGATTTTAGCTATTAATGAAGCAGCCAAAAATCATGGGGATTTTTTTTGGGAGCTGTCAATATGGCTGACATGCAACTGTAGTTGCGGGAAAGCGAAAAATTAATTTACGAGAAACTTCTACTACTATAGAGAATAAATTCAAGGTATTTCGATGGAAAAAACGAGAAATTCTAGGGAAAAACAATACATTTTAAAAGGAAAATAGGGCAGAACGATAGGGCAGGAAAAAATAACATACTGGCAACCAAGATGGTTGCCCAAGATGGCGGCGTACTGTCTACAAATATGGCGGTCAGAAATAATATGGCCGACAGCTCGTTTGCATAAACATCACAAAACCATCCGCCATGTTGGATCCTCAATCCTCGAGCCCTTAGCCCTTATGCCCAAATCGGCATTTCCCATCTACTTAGTTCATATATTTGGCAGCAGTCTAGACCACATAGTCGCGTGTATGCTCGAGCTGAAGTGCAAATATATTGTAGTGAGTTTTTCATGATTCTAGCAAACTGTTGCTTCCTATGTTTTGTTGGTTTACAAGCAAACAGGGCATTTTTTTTTTAAGAACTATGGTTCATCCATAGTAGTAAAATAAATAGCTTGAAGCCTGCCATGCCAACGAATGGATTAGCTAAATATTCGAGGTTATAGGAAAATATAGTGGCCTTACCATTTCACTTACTAACATGGTACCATATTAGAACTAACAGACTTGGGCATACACAAGCCGAGATCATTCGTTCATTGGCTGGCTGCCGACATAGTCACAACTTGTTCTTCTTTTCATCTCCATCACACGGAATACAGCTACCCAAACTTTGACGTTTTCCACTGTCTCAGAGTCCTGCGACGAGTGCTCAATAACTGAAAATAAGAGAACCTCGCGACTTCATTGCCCTGAAGGCTAGACACTACAGTAATCTCTTTATTCGAGGTTCTAATACAGAGAGAAGCCAGATTTACACCAGGCCAGTTAGCACGGTATTCTGTTCTAGTTTCCTTGCAGAGTTATTACAAACTCATAGTCCTAGAGAACAAATCTAACAAATTGGTCCATATGCAGAAGTACAGAGATGAGTGAACTTTTAGCACTTAGCAATTCATATAAAGAATTCACGAAATTTTGTTACCCCCATCGGTTTTACAAGTGAATATGACTTTTTTATTACACATATCCTAGTACAGAAATATAATGTGTAATGATAAGTTCTGTAGTTATAAGGTTGGATGCATTTGTGGGAGTGTGGCAGTCCTGCAGGTGCAAGTAAGTGCTTGTTGTTACGGAAGAGAGAACTGCAGAAGAGACTGCTAGTCATCCGCACAACAAACGAATCCTGAATCACCATATTTGAACGACTATAATCAAACTGTCAAAACCTTGCTACTTGATGAAATGGGTTTACATGTGTAAAGAAGCCTTGTTTAAAATGAGTTTTAATGAGACTAAGAGATATTCATCAGGCTAAAACCGTATGTCTGTATGATACCAAGGGTAAACAAATGTCCAGTATACAGTTTGCTTACACGCTGTACTGGTAGCTGGTGAGTGAGTACTAAGGACTCGTGGTCTTTTTGCAGACTGCACGCCGCAGGACTCAGAAGACTTCCCAGAAGATCTGTTCAACCGGAACGAGCTGATACATGGCGCCTTGCTGCTCCATGTGTTGGCTGGCATCTTCTCCTTCTCCGCCATCGCCATAGTGTGCCGAGATTATTTCCTGCCGTCCGTGCACTGCATCTGCCGCCGTGAGTACCTCGCCCCTCTGCCTTCTCTCTCACACACACTGAGCGAGAATGACTGTGGTATAGTTTACATCATTCGGATGTCATGCATTAGCTGGCTGGAAATTATCTATTGTCATGAGATTCACAGTCGGTGAAGGCTAGTGGTTAAAGCGTTGCATGCTTCACAGTGGCTTAAGCTAACTCCTCCATACTGACTGACACAGCGACTTGCATTTGGTGATGAATGAGCCCTTATTATGAATACACCGCCAATGGTTGACAGAAAACACACCAAATTGAACAAAACAGGATGGAAACAGAAGTATGACATAATGGATGGATGTGGTAATAGTCCTAGTATGACATTTTTTTTAAATTTATTTGAGAACAACAGTTAAGAGAGAAACCTTTTTTGTTGATATGGAATGATTAGAGTAAACACACTTCCTTAAAGGGAGGACGATGATGGGTTTTGAGATTCGGGACAGTTCAATTCTTCCTAGGGAAGTCTATAGGCCTAATATTCTGTAGGATCCCAACTGAGAGTGGCTAAAGAGAGCATCAAAGTAGTACACCCAGAATGTTTCACTCTAAGTTGGTCCTGGAAGTGGTGAAAGTGAGGACAAGCCCGACTTCTGCTGGGAAACACTTTTCTCACCGCACTGTAAGGCAGGGTAACTGTAATGGGCTCTCCGAGAGTGTTTCCCCTTGTTAAGAAAGGATAACTGAAGCAATGGACCTCGAGTCCTACATAGCCTCTCTCAGCCAAGGCGACACAAGGCTACTCGAGAAATGCTTCGTCATCTACCACATGCTAAGCCAGGTAATTCCCCTTCCCTTATGACCTCTGCTCGGGTGGATAAGAAGTGTCTGCCTTGATGGACGAACAGATAGAAGGTACCTGGGCTCATACACTGGGCGGGGCATTGGACTATCTAGTACTCAGATAATTGGGCTGGAAGAACACAAATCCTGAACTTTGCCAGTCAAGGTACTCAAGGGCATGGAAACGGCCTATGGAGCACACCCACTAGTGCCATAAAACATTAGCTAGTGTCACAGGTGATCCATAAAGCGCCACCCGAGGTTTTCTTGGATGTCTGATCTATTAAGGCTGGACTCGCGGTAGCAGTAGTTAAAACTCTGCATGTTGGAGGATATCTGGAGGACTCACACCAGGAGAAGGGTCAAAGCAGTGATTTTCGACACAGCTCTGGTACTGACCTGACAGCTGTTAGTAGTTGGATAGTTCGAGCCTTATCATTTAGGAGCACACTGCTGCTCTGTTGCTATACTCCAAGAGAGGTCGGGCAAAGCGGTCGGATGGGTCTCTCCTCAAAGGCGACCAGAGCGACAGTGTATGCTGAGTTTCGGAAAACATGTTTCACATAATTGGACTCTTACGATTCTTGGCTTTTGCCATGAATCTGACACTAGTGTCCATGCTCTCTCTTCCTTGGCCAACGTTTCCGTTACAGAACCTATCCGGTATGTTTTATACATATAAAATGTATGGCCTGGGTTCTACTTTTGATAGATATAGCTCTCCCTTAACCCATAGAATGGACTTCATTAGTCAACATGTATATCTGCCACTATACTTAGTTATTTCTCGTTTGTCTTTACCAGATAAACCATTCATATTTGACTGAGCCACATAGCATCAGATCTCTCCAATAGTGAAAGCTGTGATCCCTAGAGAGATTCCTAAAATATTTAATAAACAAAATCATTCAATAAAGAAACCCAATTAAAACTGAACAGCATTAAAATACTTCGCTGAAATGAGGTGTATCTACTTATGAATAGAGACAGTGGCTGTTGGTGAAATAATCACAGTGTTGATATCTCTGAACACTGAGAACTCAATTCACTGGTAAAAAGCGCCCTCGCTACAAGTACAGCGCGCAACGAATTATTGAAACATGATTCCAGCCCTTGAGTTTATAAATAAATGCATGAATGACCAGGTTGATAGATATGTATGTTAGGCACCTGCCCATGGTAACACGGCTCTTATGGCCAGTCAAGTAAGGAAATATATTTTTACAAAGATACGCGGCTAAAGCCAAACAGGAGTCGTAGGTATCCACGTGAATTTATCCGCGAATTTTGGGCATACGTTGGCACTGCATATAAAAATCCACTCTAATTCATACGACGGGCTTATAAAATGTTACGTGATGATTTCCTGCCAGGAACAAGAGATGCAGTTAGTACAAGTTTGTAGACACAGGTAGCGAATGGGTTAAATACATTAAAAGTACAGTTTTAGCGGCGACTGCTGGTTTTTCGTGTTGTTGCACATAATTCAAGAATTCTCATTTACTGCTCATAGCTACTGATGTTAGCGACTTGTTTCATTTCAAAGCACGTAAATTCAGAATAATTTTCGTGATTATGTCATTTCAATCCCTGCGTTTTTTAGTATCTGCTCGAGAAACACAGTGTTCAAGTGTCTGAGTAACGTTACTGTGATATACCAAGTAGCGAGGTAAGTATAATACAGAGGCCAACTACAGCTGCACACTGGCCAGCAACATGGCGTCACTCGCCAGGTAACATGTCGGAATGACCTTTACCAATCAGCGCGTGATAACTTGCTCGCCAGCCGGCAGCCCGCCCAATAGGGAACGTCTCGTAGCACGCAGTGGCCAGTCAGATACAGGGCTCGTTCCCGGAGACTCACGTAGCCAATCAGAGAACGGGTACGCCCACTTCAAAGGAACTGCCGCGCCGCGCCATGCCGTCTCTCTGTAGTTGTCTGCTCTGCTGTCATCTGGCAAGACAGTCTCCGGGCGCAGGGGCCACGGTGCTCTAGTGGTTAGACTGCTCGCCTCCCACCAAGGCGAACCGGGTTCGATTTCCTTCGGGGTCGCCTCCGGATTTTCACATGTGGGAATCGTGCCGGACGATGCCGCTGATTGGCAGGTTTTCTCGGGGACATCCCGTTTCCCCGCTCTTTCATTACGGCGCCGCTCCATACTCACCTCATTTCACCCGCCTCGGCTTTCAAGACCTGTATGTTAAGAGCCGCCCAGACCCCCCCCCCCTCCCACGTTCCGCCACATTGCTGAAAAGTACGGCTATTTTTCTGACACGTACGAGAGCAGTTCGCGATAGCTGCAGCTGATTCGATTCTGCATTCTTAGTCATTCTGTGTTCTCATGGCCTGCGTTGGTTCGTTGTTAGCGACTGCCGATTTTCGCGAAAACATCTCGCAAAATGTCGTTCTTAAAACCTCCTCAGCTCCTGTCCTGTTTCATTATTGGATTATTTTCATTGTTGAAATTATTCAGTGTCTGCTCTCGAACCGCAGGCGGTAGGAATTGGCGTCACTTACTTCCGGTCGATTCCACTAACACGTGGTCCAGTGACCGTGACGATAATCGTGGACACGTTGCACCCTATAGGCTGTTCACGGTAAAATGAGCACTTTTGAAAGCCCTGCTTAAGATCTACTTGTACACACGTTGTGTATCACTCGGCCTTATGCTATATTAACATTGTCATGGGCCTCATCACTTTATTCATGCGTCGGTCAAATGAAACTTTCAAACTACTAAGAAAGAAAATACTTTACAATTCTGTTCATTTTTACTCTTCGATGAATTAAAATAAAGTGAAAGAAATAATTGTAAGTTATCACAAATGGTTACATAACACTTTTTATTAAACATTAAGATTTGGAACTACTTTCCATCCATCGTTACAAACTTTACTGGACGAATATCACTCAGTGCACTCATTAAAATATATGCATGCAAGGGCAGTGACTTTTTCTAAGGTTCATTTCCAAAGTGCTCACTTTATCATGAACAGTCTTTACACGCACCCGTAGTGTGTTGTGGTAAGCAAAAAGGATAAGTGTGAAGGTGCTTTCTGTTCGGCAGCCTGTACGTTGCCCGTCAACAGTATCCCGTCAGGTTGCTTTTATATTGTCATATATGTACTCTAAAAAGAATTCAAATCCAAACACAATTTTGGTTTACACGGCAGTAGTGGAGAGTGGAAAAACGGGATCAGTAAATGAGCCTAGATATGTGAAGCTAGAACACTCACTCTACTGAACAGTTTAACACGCGATTATAAGCTGCTGTTTTTAACTACAGTTTTCCACTGTAAGGTGCCAATAGGCAGTTCAAGGAAAAGTGAGAACTTTTTAAGGCCCTCCCAACGTACATTAACCACTAATAACTATATATTGTTGCAGCCTTAGGCACTAAATTTTGAGGGTTGTGAAATGTATACACGGTGTTTATTGGTCGCATTGTAATCTTTATATTAAAAAGTAACAAGAAGATGGGAATTGTATGAAAGGAAAAATTTAGAAGGGCCTTAAAACGTGCTCACTTTACCGTGAACAGCCTATATTGTTGTGGCATATCAATTTAAAGCTAGAACTGTTTTCTCATTCATGCTCCTCTCATATATATATATATATATATATATAAAAAACACATACAGCATTGATGTGTATGATTCCTACGTAGCTTTTCTCTTGTGCACGTATGTCACTAGGTGGCGTTACGTTGATACATTCCAACTACCTCCTTTTTTCTATGCGTTTTAAAATCGTATTGGCTATGAAATTAACACCATATTAACAAAATATATATTAAAATTTTATTTAGCCAAAGAAAGAAAGTACTTTTATTTTGATTGGCGTATAGAACGCATGTGGTACTTGACTTATTTAGGAAACAACCGAACATGTTACGCATCGGGTACTTTTTCCGACGGTTCGATACAAAACATGAGAAGTTACCGTAAATATACTATTTCCACAAACGTTTAGGACCTACCAAATGTGATTTCATGAAATTGATCATGTATCCTGTGAACCGCACTATGTCACCAACCAATACTTATGGTGTGTACCGTGCGATTAATGTCATTTCTTGACGATGGTGTCATGGCCAGGCTTCGTAACGTCGTAAATAGTGTGTGACAATACTTGTTCGCGCCACAGAAGTCTGCTGGTCAGAGTGAAGGAAGTACTATACGTGTGGACTCCTGAGTTACTTGTTCGTGCCACAGAAGTCTGCTGGTCAGAGTGAAGGAAGTACTATACGTGTGGACTCCTGAGTTACTTGTTCGCGCCACAGAAGTCTGCTGGTCAGAGTGAAGGAAGTACTATACGTGTGGACTCCTGAGTAACTTGTTCGCGCCACAGAAGTCTGCTGGTCAGAGTGAAGGAAGTACTATACGTGTGGACTCCTGAGTAACTTGTTCGCGCCACAGAAGTCTGCTGGTCAGAGTGAAGGAAGTACTATACGTGTGGACTCCTGAGTAACTTGTTCGCGCCACAGAAGTCTGCTGGTCAGAGTGAAGGAAGTATTATACGTATGGACTCCTGAGTTACTTGTTCGCGCCACAGAAATCTGCTGGTCAGAGTGAAGGAAGTACTATACGTGTGGACTCCTGAGTTACTTGTTCGCGCCACAGAAGTCTGCTGGTCAGAGTGAAGGAAGTACTATACGTGTGGACTCCTTAGTTACTAGTACGCGCCACAGAAGTCTGCTGGTCAGAGTGAAGGAAGTACTATACGTGTGAACTCCTGAGTTACTTGTTCGCGCCACAGAATTCTGCTGGTCAGAGTGAAGAAAGTACTATACGTGTGGACTCCTGACTTACTTGTTCGCGCCACAGAAGTCTGCTGGTCAGAGTGAAAGAAGTATTATACATGTGGACTCCTGAGTTACTTGTTCGCGCCACAGAAGTCTGCTGGTCAGAGTGAAGGAAGTACTATACGTGTGGACTCCTTAGTTACTTGTTCGTGCCACAGAAGTCTGATGGTCAGAGTGAAGGAAGTACTATACGTGTGGACTCCTGAGTTACTTGTTCGCGCCACAGAAGTCTGCTGGTCAGAGTGAAGGAAGTACTATACGTGTGGACTCCTTAGTTACTTGTTCGCGCCACAGAAGTCTGCTGGTCAGAGTGAAGGAAGTATTATACGTGTGGACTCCTTAGTTACTTGTTCGCGCCACAGAAGTCTGCTGGTCAGAGTGAAGGAAGTATTATACGTGTGGACTCCTTAGTTACTTGTTCGTGCCACAGAAGTCTGCTGGTCAGAGTGAAGGAAGTACTATACGTGTGGACTCCTTAGTTACTTGTTCGCGCCACAGAAGTCTGCTGGTCAGAGTGAAGGAAGTACTATACGTGTGGACTCCTAAGTTACTTGTTCGCGCCACAGAAGTCTGCTGGCCAGAGTGAAGGAAGTACTATACGTGTGGACTCCTGAGTTACTTGTTCGCGCCACAGAAGTCTGCTGGTCAGAGTGAAGGAAGTATTATACATGTGGACTCCTGAGTTACTTGTTCGCGCCACAGAAGTCTGCTGGTCAGAGTGAAGGAAGTATTATACGTTTGGACTCCTTAGTTACTAGTTCGCGCCACAGAAGTCTGCTGGTCAGAGTGAAGGAAGTACTATACGTGTGGACTCCTTAGTTACTTGTTCGTGCCACAGAAGTCTGCTGGTCAGAGTGAAGGAAGTACTAGACGTGTGGACTCCTAAGTTACTTCTTCGTGCCATAGAAGTCTGCTGTTCGGTGTGAAGGAAGTATTATACGTGTGGACTCCTGAGATACTTGTTCGCGCCACAGAAGTCTGCTGGCCAGAGTGAAGGAAGTACTATACGTGTGGACTCCTTAGTTACTTGTTCGCGCCACAGAAGTCTGCTGGTCAGAGTGAAGGAAGTACTATACGTGTGGACTCCTGAGTTACTTGTTCGCGCCACAGAAGTCTGCTGGTCAGAGTGAAGGAAGTACTATACGTGTGGACTCCTTAGTTACTTGTTCGCGCCACAGAAGTCTGCTGGTCAGAGTGAAGGAAGTACTATACGTGTGGACTCCTGAGTTACTTGATCGCGCCACAGAAGTCTGCTGGTCAGAGTGAAGGAAGTACTATACGTGTGGACTCCTTAGTTACTTGTTCGCGCCACAGAAGTCTGCTGGTCAGAGTGAAGGAAGTACTATACGTGTGGACTCCTTAGTTACTTGTTCGCGCCACAGAAGTCTGCTGGTCAGAGTGAAGGAAGTACTATACGTGTGGACTCCTTAGTTACTTGTTCGCGCCACAGAATTCTGCTGGTCAGAGTGAAGGAAGTATTATACGTATGGACTCCTGAGTTACTTGTTCGCGCCACAGAAGTCTGCTGGTCAGAGTGAAGGAAGTACTATACGTGTGGACTCGTGAGTTACTTGTTCGCGCCACAGAAGTCTGCTGGTCAGAGTGAATAATAATGTTCAACGCATTTTTTACGTTGTTAGATTTCCAGTGCCTTCATTACTCTTTTAGCACTGATGGAAGCAATGAAAGAATTTTATTTTTCTTATATTCAATTAGATCTCCGAGAATAACGAACGCAGGATATTTTTAACCATGCAATGAGTGCAAAACTGTTATTTATGTCTCGTCAAACCAGACATTTTGAAAAATCCCTTGTAAAACTAATTGTGGAAAATATATAAATATACGATTTTCGTGCACCGTTACCTTTAGGAGAAATAGGTACTGGAACGTTTTATATGAAATAATCGTTTGTGCGCAAACGCGTATCTCGGTAAATGAAAGTTATGGAAATGCACTTTTTTGACAGAAAGTATAAAAACTATTTTCTCTATCCCTATACCTTTTTTTATTTTTTCATATTAAGTGTATTAATGGAGAAACAAATTCGTGAATGTGGTCAAATATCGCATTTTTAAAGCTTGCCTGTGCAGTTTCCTTAAGTGGCATGATAAATGTACAAATATACGGACGTAGTTGAATCCGTGGGCTTCCATCGCGTGTAATAAAACCCTATGTTATAGATGTAATTTACACAGTACAGCGTTACGGCGGAAACACTTGAAGGCCTACGCGTAGGAGCGAAGAGGCGCTAGGCGTGCGTGTAACTGTCGCCAGTATCGCTCCCTCGCTTCTCAAAACTTGGACGCGCAGCTACATATTCCCCTTAACAAACGCCTGAGATACGCAGGTAGACACTTAAAACGCGATTCGATAAAAATTATTCAGTTGGGGCAGTGCACCTCAGCTGAAGTGTCTTCAAATATAATTACTGTTAACATTTTTTTTTTTTCGGAAATCGGATGTTTTAAATTATACAAAGTACGTATTTTCGTCAACCTCGCCATTTTTGGTGCTTGTATATATGGCTATTAGTTCTGAGAGCTTCCTCTGTTGGAAGCGGCCGCTGATAAACTGAAAGGACTAACAGCGAGGGTGAAAATTTTGGATATTTAAGTTGTTGTGTTGATGTGAACACTCTTACTTCCCCTACAGACACTTGCAGTCAATAGTGTCTGCCAAATTTAGCTCCCTTTCAACTAGGGATCAAAACTATGCAATTGCATCGACTGTAGACTAGGTTCCTGAGTCATGCAGTTTTGAAACTGCTGTATTTTATTCATTCACCAGTAATACATTTGCGTGTCAGCGAATAAGCTTGTCTTTAGTTTGGATGTTGTAATAGGCGTGTAGTCCTTTGTGGATTGCCAAATAACTAGTAAGCGAAACCCGGAGTTAACAAATATTTGAATTGTAGTACGTCCCCGTACATATACCTCGACATTTTCGCATCTCTAACAATACCTTACATGCTTAGCTAACTGTGAAATCTAACCTTGCTCTTTTCACGATACTTATCTGTAGTTTTGACTAAGTTTACGAGCGTCGACCTGGCGTGCAAGAGTTTCGAAACTCTCTCCAGTTAAAAGTAGGTTTTTTTTGGCAAAAATGTAGGACTGCTTGTTAGGCTTCAACGTACCGCCAATTGTATGTCGTTATCAGCTGTTGTCAGTTGGACAATATCTCTCCACATCCTACTAGTCTAGTTACCTTATGAGTCATTCGCTTGCAGAAAACTACACTGGTTTTAAAACGTGTTATCTAAATAAATACTTAGAAAGAATAGACACTGTTTTCTAAAGCATCTGTTTGAAGGTAGAACATTGCGTGTTCCCCAAAACACTGTAATGTATTGCTGTGTTTTTTACTGTGATCAGAAACATAGTTTATGTACACACATGGGAGTGGCTAATTCAACCCGTATAGTGGCTTCTGAAGAGTTCAAGTACATTTCAGTTATTTGAGATGGTGACTACTTTTCGCTTAAATTGTTCACTTGTCGTTTGCAAGTAATTAACTTAATTATAAGTCAAAAACATCCCAGCGAAAGAAATCCTTGATTTACTTGTAGCGAGAAAACTTATTCTAGAATTTAAACCGTTGAACTCATCCTTGCAAAATGATTCATTACCAGCAGGAAATGTACTAGAAACTTTGCAAATTGAAAAACTCTTAGTGAGAATTATGTTTGGAACTTGTAATAATCCCTTTTACTTTTCAGAAGCAATAGTGAATTTCAGTTGCGTTTGTTGTTAATGTAGGCAGTTGCCAGGTACAGAGGTAATTCATCAACGTAATGGCAGTGTAAACTCGATAGACTGCTGTGACGAATTTGGCGACGATTTACCATCGTGTACACACAACAAAGTAAAATTTATCAAGTTGCGACATGTAAGTACACACATTTATTTACGTCAGTAGATACAAGGTGATACAGTAATTACTACAACGCGAGTCAAGTTGTGTCTTCCCGTAGCGAGTTTGGAATACTTACAATGTCATTATATTACGAAATAGTTTGCGCAGCTTATCTCTGAATGGTCGAGTGTTCTGATTATTGAAGCTTTGTTACTGCCGTATGATAAGTTTATTTCCACTCGTGATTTTCTTGCTTCACAAGCAATTGTGGCTTGAAGAGTGAATTAAAAATACTTCCCTAACTGGGTTATACAGAGGGCTCGGGAATTCCCCTTACAAACTTCTGAGACTTGTAGAGGGGACCGAGTAGGTGATCTTTTGAATAGGAACTCATGTCCAGAAAGGTACCGTTTCCATGCTACAACCATATTTCAAATCAGGTATTTTACACATGACCGTCCAGAATACCGGCCCACACATTGACAGAAAATCTGTGCTGGAATCCCTGGACATGCGTGGTATTAGTGTTTTCGTCTGCCCATACAAGGCTGCTTCGACAATCGAGAACACTGTTCCTAGTGAATTTACATTCATTTGTGAACAGAACGCGACGTGGGAGCAGGGGCTCGTCGGTGCAGCGTTGCGGGAACCACGTGCAGAAGTCAACACGTGGTGCAACATTGGCTGTGGCCACAGACTGTATGTACCCTTTGAAGGTGGTAAAGATGTAGTTGTTGCTCATGCAGAACCTCCCAGACTATGCTGGGAGCAACACCCATTACACGTGCAACTGTTCGCGTACTCTCTGACGGACTCTGTTCAACGTAATGCAGTACAGTCTCTTCCAATTCGGGAGTGCGGCGTCTCTTTGGAGCACCACAGTCGTCCCTGTCGGCGGTGAAGTTACCTCGCTCGACGAGCTGTTCTTCCATTACATTCAGCTGCGCCATACACGAGGATCATGTCTGTGTATTCCGCAAACGTGTACTCAACCATGTTAATCGGAAACGCAAAGGCGCGTGAATGGGGCTCGAGGCAGGGTAGACGTCGCGTGCCATCAGGTGATTGTCTGAAGTAATGTACTGCCTACCTAGTTGCATACCAACACAGGCACATCCGAGACATTGCTCTTTCCCTCAGTGGAAGTAGACTAGTAATACATCTGAATTGAAATGGTTGTAGCACGGAAACAGTACGTTTCTGGACATGGGTTCCTATTCAAAAGATCGTCTACTCAGTCCCCTCTACAAGTTCTAGAAGTTTGTAAAGGGAATTTTCGAGCAGTCTGTATATGGCGAACTTCAAAGGTGGGAAGTAAGGATATGTTTCCTCTCTACCTTTCACCAACAGAGATTAGTTCAAGGCATGTTTAGCAACAGGCAATATTGAAAATTTTTATTTTACTCGCTTTCGCCCAGAGATAACTTTGCTCTTCTTTGTTTCTACAACACACTTTCTTGCTCCAAAATTAATTGTACAAAATATTAATGTGAAGGGAAGTGAAGAGATTTGGGAGGCTCTTAACAGCGTGGTCTTGAGAGACGATGAGGGTAAGTGAAGCGAATATGGAGCGGCGCCGGTACTAAGGGGCGGGGGAAACGGGAGACCCTCGAGAAAACCCGCCGACCAACAGTATCGTTCAGCAAGATTCCCACTTGGGAAAATCCGGTGACACGGCCGGGGATTGAGCCCGGTTTGCCTAGGTGGGAGGCGAGCGTGCTAATCGCTCAGCCACAGCGAACCCTCAAAATATTGACGTTTGAGAAACTGTTACAAAAGATTGCTTCTGCCCCCCCCCCCCTTTTTTTTTCCATTCCCCGCCCATTTTAAACTGCTGGGTTCCAAACACCTGTAGATTTCAGTTAACATGCTTAGAGTTACAGTAATTTATGGCGCAAAAGCACCTGCTTTTACGTCTTTATATAGACTTTGTATTTCTTACATTCTTCAAATATCGATAACTGACGAGTGTCCAGTGATCTCAGTTAGAAAACTATTTGCCGAAGAAAGTTCATCAGCGTAATAAAAGTAGCCATTGCGCAACTATATTCATAAAATTTTGTTACAAAAATTTCTGCCACCGCAAATTAATATACATAATATATGTAGTAAATTCTCTACCAAAAATAATAAAAATATTATGCAAATATTGTAATGAAAGTTTTTTAAATAATTTTTTTTTATGTATTACGCTATTGAAAAGGTAAAAACTCCATGATTCCTTTACATTTTATAACTACTCTTACAATCTTGATGTTGTAATCACCCTGCACTCTATCAACTTTAGTTTCTACTGCCATTCTCGATTATCGACGCCGAAAAATGTAGGGCAAGACAAAGGCTTCGCGTACTTCACTAAAGAGTGACAGAACTTGTAGGATGTGGTGGGAATTTGATGGCAGCGAGTGAAGAAAGGTAGAGAGAGAGACCGATAACTGCTGCAGTAATGGTGATCTTGAGCACGACATGCCCAGGCAAGAATGTGGCTGTGTTCCCGCCGTCTTGCAGCGCACGTTCACGCAAACTTCACTAAAGAGTGACAGAACTTGTAGAATGTGGTGGGAATTTGATGGCAGCGAGTGAAGAAAGGTAGAGAGAGAGACCGATAGCTGCTGCAGTACTGGTGATCTTGAGCACGACATGCCCAGGCAAGAATGTGGCTGTGTTCCCGCCGTCTTGCAGCGCGTGTGCACGCAAACTTCACTAAAGAGTGACAGAACTTGTAGGATGTGGTGGGAATTTGATGGCAGCGAGTGAAGAAAGGTAGAGAGAGACCGATAGCTGCTGCAGTACTGGTGATCTTGAGCACGACATGCCCAGGCAAGAATGTGGCTGTGTTCCCGCCGTCTTGCAGCGCGCGTGCACGCAAACTTCACTAAAGAGTGACAGAACTTGTAGGATGTGGAGGGAATTTGATGGCAGCGAGTGAAGAAAGGTAGAGAGAGACCGATAGCTGCTGCAGTACTGGTGATCTTGAGCACGACATGCCCAGGCAAGAATGTGGCTGTGTTCCCGCCGTCTTGCAGCGCGCGTGCACGCAAACTTCACTAAAGAGTGACGGAACTTGTAAGATGTGGTGGGAATTTGATGGCAGCGAGTGAAGAAAGGTAGAGAGAGACCGATAGCTGCTGCAGTACTGGTGATCTTGAGCACGACATGCCCAGGCAAGAATGTGGCTGTGTTCCCGCCGTCTTGCAGCGCGCGTGCACGCAAACTTCACTAAAGAGTGACGGAACTTGTAAGATGTGGTGGGAATTTGATGGCAGCGAGTGAAGAAAGGTAGAGAGAGAGACCGATAGCTGCTGCAGTACTGGTGATCTTGAGCACGACATGCCCAGGCAAGAATGTGGCTGTGTTCCCGCCGTCTTGCAGCGCACGTTCACGCAAACTTCACTAAAGAGTGACGGAACTTGTAAGATGTGGTGGGAATTTGATGGCTGCGAGTGAAGAAAGGTAGAGAGAGAGACCGATAGCTGCTGCAGTACTGGTGATCTTGAGCACGACATGCCCAGGCAAGAATGTGGCTGTGTTCCCGCCGTCTTGCAGCGCACGTTCACGCAAACTTCACTAAAGAGTGACAGAACTTGTTGGATGTGGTGGGAATTTGATGGCAGCGAGTGAAGAAAGGTAGAGAGAGAGACCGATAGCTGCTGCAGTACTGGTGATCTTGAGCACGACATGCCCAGGCAAGAATGTGGCTGTGTTCCCGCCGTCTTGCAGCGCACGTTCACGCAAACTTCACTAAAGAGTGACAGAACTTGTAGGATGTGGTGGGAATTTGATGGCAGCGAGTGAAGAAAGGTAGAGAGAGAGACCGATAGCTGCTGCAGTACTGGTGATCTTGAGCACGACATGCCCAGGCAAGAATGTGGCTGTGTTCCCGCCGTCTTGCAGCGCACGTTCACGCAAACTTCACTAAAGAGTGACGGAACTTGTAAGATGTGGTGGGAATTTGATGGCAGCGAGTGAAGAAAGGTAGAGAGAGAGACCGATAGCTGCTGCAGTACTGGTGATCTTGAGCACGACATGCCCAGGCAAGAATGTGGCTGTGTTCCCGCCGTCTTGCAGCGCACGTTCACGCAAACTTCACTAAAGAGTGACAGAACTTGTAGAATGTGGTGGGAATTTGATGGCAGCGAGTGAAGAAAGGTAGAGAGAGAGACCGATAGCTGCTGCAGTACTGGTGATCTTGAGCACGACATACCCAGGTAAGAATGTGGCTGTGTTCCCGCCGTCTTGCAGCGCAGGTTCACGCAAACTTCGAGTGATGATCTCTCTTGTGATTACTGACATTTAGGCGCAATTGGGCAACTTACCAGATAATCCTTATACTGAACAGACGTGAAGCGAAAATATCTCCTTCCCAGTCACTCAGTCACTTAAAGAACGTTAATTGTGTACAATGAAAAAAAAACATACTTAATTGTCATTAAATTGTAGAGTTACAAGTTTTCTGTATGTCCAGAATATAATATTTGGTAAATGTACGGTTGTTGTTTGTTCAAAGGAATGAATAATTATAGTTTTCGGATACTCAGTAAACATCTTAAAACACTGTGGCAAATGGTATTTCTGGGAACTCCCATCCGTTCCAAAAGTAACAGGAAGCTTGCTTGTATTTGACAAATAAGTCTTTGAAAAATGTGGGCAACTGCTCCTAACATAAAACAAATTTACCAGGACAGAATGGCGAAGTCAAACATTTCCGTTATAAAATACTCAGTTACTAATATAAATAAATTCTAGATCCTAATCAATGTTAAACAGACTTCAACCACATTCACAATTTGAGAGCTTCCTTCTTTATAAAAAAAATGTTTAAAATTTTCTTGTCAACAACTTTACATGATCTCGTTTACAATATTACAAAAAAATATACATAAATTACTTGTTTACTAAATTTCTAGCATTCTACGCTGCTTTCCACAAGGTTAATACTATTCGCTGTTCTGATTTGCGGTGAAGATGCCACATGCTACCCACCAAGTAAATAAGTTCACAGTGACTATTAACGGGCTGATTTCAGTTAAAAGAAACCTACTCCACGCTCATTCATTTTCACTCTAGATAAATGTATGTTTCCCATCTCCCCTTTTGGGGCCGCGGTTTTTAGCGGTTAGACTACTTGCCTCCTAGTAAATAAATGTTCTGGAAATACGACTTTTTGCTAGAACACCTTTTTACTTATATCATTTTGAATGTATTCATGGAGAAAAATGTGGCATATTTAAAGCTTGCCTATGTGGTTTTCTTAAGCGGTAAGAGAAAAGTACGTCTGCATATATGGACATAGTTCAATCTGCGTGCTTTCATCGTGTGTAATAAGTCGCAGTTTCAGATTTAATTTGCAGAGTGCAGTATAGTGTTAGTGTCGGCACGTATCGCTCCATCGCTTCTTGGCCTTTAACTCGCAGCTACACTGCAAAAAATAATGTGAAAATTACCTGACAAGTGTAAAGTAATATTCGCAAACTTGTGGGGGAATCAGAGATTTCCTTACAGGTAAGGTAAAATTACCGCACTCTGGAGTATAATTTACGTACATGGTAGTGTAAAATCCCATACATGGATGGGAAAATTACCTTACGAGGCATGCATCTATTCAGCATTCTCAACAGCTAAAAAAAGGGGGGGCGGAAGAAACGATTATATAACACACTGATATTTACTGATGCTATTATGCTGTTGTTGTGGTGTAATTGGTAGCGCGTTAGCCTATCGTGATAGAGAACCTTAGTTCGCGCCCATCCACCAGCAAGTGTTACGAGTCTTAATGTTGAGGTTTCGGTTACTATTCGTCAGCGGATAGAGGTAATACAAACGTAACACTTGTAAATACTCCAGGATATTTTTTAATGTAATTTTATTATTCGATATTGTTAATTTTCCTTTACTTGTATGAAATTTTTTTCTCCACTTTTGTCATGTACTTTTCCAGTGCATTTGGAAATAGTACATTACTTGCTATTTAAGTTTACTCTACAGTTAAGAGGTAATTTTGCTTTTTATGTAGAGGTAATTAGCATACCTTACATGTAAGGAAATTTTACCTCAATTTTTTTACAGTGTACATGCTACTCTACATAAGGGTCCAGGATGTATGCAAGGAAACATTGAGAATATCAGAACCTGGTATTCCACTAAATCGATGGTGGGATGACGAACTGGAAAGTATGAGAAAACAGGTTCGGAGAATTCGGAGGAAACTGAAATTGCAAAGAGATCCTCAACGAAGAGTAGAAGTGCTGGAAGAATATAGATTCCAACGAAAGAACTATGCAATTATGTTGAAAGAAAAGAAACAGACATCCTGCAGAAGCTATGTAATAGAAAAAGGAAATGAAGGTCCATGGGGGCTCGTATACAAGATTCTTGCAAACAAGCTCAAGCATAACCAAGTCATGAAAAGCCTTAAAATCCATAACAGGATCATTATCGATCAGCAGGAAAATTCGGAAGAACTTGTAAATGCACTGCTGCCAGAGGATAGTGTGAAAGATGAAGAAGAAATTCATCAAGTGAAGAGACAGAAAATGCCTGTGTTGCCAGACACTCCTCCTGCCACTGAATACACTATTAAAAAACTGGATAAAGTTATTAAGGAGTTAAAAAACAAGAAAGTTTCAGGGCATGATGGAATCACTGCTAAAATAATGAAGAAAGTTTATCCTCGGATTAAACTCGATCTGTTGCAGTTAATGAATGACTGCCTACAAAGTGGCTGTTTTCCTAACATTTGGAAACAAGGAATACTGAGAATTCTCTATAAGGGAGGCAATAAAGATCCAGCTTTAGCTGAATCATACGGTCCATTAACCCTGTTGCTAATCATGGGTAAAATGTAAAAAAAAAAAAAAAAAAACTCGTCAATATGAGATTGATAAGCTTCCTTGAAGCTACACAAGGACTCCATGAAAAACAATATGGATTTAGAAAAGGACGAGGTACCGAGAAGGCAGTCATGTATGTGGTTGAGAAAGTGAACTCAAGCAGACAGACGTATGCATTAGGAATTTTCCTGGATATCAGTGGTGCATTCGACAATGCATGGTGGCCTGAGGTGCTCTGGCAACTCAGAGACAAGGAGTTCCCAAGAAACATTTACAGCATTATTGTTAATTACTTTAAAGAAAGGTACATCCAGTATGAAGTAAACAATGTGACAGCGAGGAATAACTCTCAGAGGGATGCCCCCAGGGATCGGTCCTTGGACCGATCCTATGGAACATTCTGTTTGATACACTTCTTCGGCTGCAGCTGCCAGAAGACTGTGAGATCTTTGTATATGTAGACGGTGCGTTGCTCTTAATTCCAGCCTGGAGTCGCGCTGAAATTATGACCAAAACTGATGAAATACTGAAAAAGATTGAGAGCTGGGGTAGACGTGTAAAGTTTGCAATTTTCAGTGGAGAAGACCAACTTAATGTTACTTAAAGGAAGCTGAAAGAGATCGTCTGTGGTCCGTTTCAAGGAAAGACCACTACGCCTACAGAGCAAAGTAAAGTACCGAGGTGTGATCTTGGATAGCAAACTTCGCTTCCAGGAACACATAAGGTATTTGATGGATAAGGAAGTGAATCTATTCATTCAAATGTGGGCGGTCTCAGCATCATCATGGGGACTTGGGTTCAGGACAATGATGACACTGTACATGAGTGTATTCCTAGGAATCGCCCTTTATGGAGCTGGTATGTGGTATAGGAAAGCAAGACTGGCACATACTCAGAGATTATTGCTAAAGACACAAAGAGCTGCATTACTAGCCATAACAAAGGCTTACAAGACAACATCAACTGAAGTACTACAGGTGATCACTGGAGCAATCCCACTAGATTTGCTTGTAGAAGAACGAGGACAGCTAAAGCAAGAACTCAAGTAAGATATGCAACGAATATCATGAAGATAGAAGCCAGAAGAGTTACACTATCCCTCTGGCAGAAAAGGTGGGATAATTCGGAGAAGGGCAGAATCACTTATAGAATCTTTCCAAACATAATGGAAAAATATAGCCAGCACTGGACTGTTACAGATCATCATCTCTCACAGTTACTAACTGTACATGGAAACTATAATCCAAAATTTCATTGATTTAATTTAGTTGACTCTCCCTTCTGCCGAATCTGTCAGGTATAATATACTGCCGAACATGTACCTAGATAATGTCCAAGAATAGAATATATAAGAATTGAACTTTGTAGGAAACTTGAAATAGGAAAAAAGTGAAATAGTTCTTAGAAATAGCATGGCAAATAGAAAAACTGCCAAGATAATGGAAGAGTTTGCAAGAAAGATAAGCAAATGTCTGGATGAATTCGAAGAATGGATTCGAGAAAATCCACAAGAGTTCGTGAATGATCCAGATAGATAAAGGTTTCCATTACCTGATTAAAGAAAAAAATAGTTATACTGTAAGTGACACTGTAAAACCGCTATAAAAACATTGTGGTGGGAGCGGCCCCACCTCACAGCTTGGGTGTTCCCAATGCATATAGACTATAACTTAGAAAGGAAACATCAGCAGGCAAGTGATGAGTTCGGAGGCCTTGCCTCCCACTCGGAAAACCCTAAAAGATATAATGACGATCAAAGCAACGAACAAAGGACATGTGAAATTGGAATAGTAATGAACAAGGCAAATAAACAGGATACTAATCAGGACGCTGAAGACTTAGGAAACGTACAAGGAGAAAGAGTAATTGTATGACAAGGTTCCAGACTAAAGGACCGGACTGTGGGGTGAGGGGGATCGAAAAGGATTCCACAGGCTCCCCTCTCCGCTGGTAGTTCCAAAACTTATGGATGTAATTGAAATATATATCATCTAAGTAGTAGTAGTTTAGTGCCGAAATATAGGCATAATATAAACATCAATAGAATAGAATGTCAAGAAACTGACCCCCAAGCTGCTAGGGGAGTCAGGGTGGAATGTATGAAAACTGTGCCACTCTCACCTTCCAGGCAACTTGGTGTAGATAGTTGTAATATTGTATAAAATTGTAATCCATAAAGACTGTAATGAGTAAATAAAGTACCAAAATAAAAGAAAAAAAGGAACATCCCATACCCCTGTATTACCCAGAAAGAACACAGGTACGGGAGTGATAAGAAAATTGTGAGACACGCCTTAGCTGGCCATTGGAGAAAAACATGTAATCCAGCAATGCCATTAGTAAAACCACAGTTGGCCAACTGGGGCTTGCTACATAGGTCCCGCTAGGTTGATAACCACTAACTTTGAATTAAGATCTAATCAAAATAATTCTAGGGTTTTTTTTTTGCTTGGCGAAAAAAGCATGTTTTATACCGGCTTTTGGTGTTGTAAGTTGTAACCAACATCACTGAAAAACGAACATACCGAAAATCATTTCGCTTATTTTAAGTGTTAATTGTACACGACTATAACAATTTATGCATCATATTTGTTTTTAACAAAATTCGTTTGATATAAATATTTAAATAACATACCTGTGTAAATGCGTTTCATTCAATGGAAAGGAAACTGTAACTGAAATTATAACAATAATAAAGGAAGCGAAATAGTAAGATTACTAACAGTGTTAAGATAAGTATTGTAGTTCTGGCAGGAAAGGTGAAAATTAAATAGTTTTGTTACTGTTTCGTAACCACTGCAGTAAGCAATGGCTAACAGTAGGGTGTTCACATTCCTAGAATATTGACTGGGGATACACGATTTGTGGCCTTCATCGAAAATGTCTTGCAATGGTTATAATTGAGGAAGAAATTGTCATGGGAAAGAAGAAGACACTAAGCAGGCACTTAAACATTTTCCGGGCAACATCTATCGAAATATAAGTTGTTTACATTGGCGTAGGCACGGATTAAGCGCTATTGGTAGTTGTACAACGCCTGTACTGATGGACAAATTATGAACTTTAAAGCGTTCCAGCACTGACTTTTGCAAAGTCTGGACGAATGTCAAGAATATAAATAATAAAAATATAAAATACCAACTATCCTGGAAGATGGTACCTGACCGCGGCAGATTTGGTATTGCCCTTCGATGTGTGTAAGAAACGGCCATTCCTGTGTATTCGTTTCTGGTAGTGCCTGTAACATCTACAGCAGAGCTGTCTCATGCCCATGGCTGCCTATATCAAGCTCTGCATCAGGCATCGTCCATGCATCTCGACAGGAAACGCCCGTGTTTACGGACACGTAACCATGTTATCATCGGCTCTTCTACGACCCGTGTAAGTCTTGCCAGTTCATTTCAAAAATAGTTTCTATACGCATCGTTGTGCAGGCACGGAAGAAACAGTCTGAAATATGGGTCCGGTGTCAAACAGAAACAGATACACTGCGCCCCGCCGCTATCTCAATGATTTATAATAGTTTCGGTGTGCAATTAGCTTTAAACAACCATCCAGTGAGTTATGGAAGCCCCGGCTCCAGGTGTCATGACACGATGGCTGTTCGGTGGCATGTGAGGGTTCAGTTAACAGTAATGTAGGTTTATTTATGACCTGTTGCACCAACATCTTCCCCGATCCTAGATCGAATGATCCTAGTTCCGAACAAGGATCCAGTTTGATCGTGGTTTCAATGTCAAATTGTTTCACCAACCAAATGTCATGATTTTGGATCTCCGATTCGTCGATCTTGGTTTCAAAGTGAGAGATCTATATAAAGTGTGAGACAAATATTGCTATTGGTTCGTAATATATTATATCATGGAATTAGGCGTATTTTTCATTATAGATAGAACCAGATGTGCGATGTTTGATCTGTTTTAAGTGAATTATTGTTGTACGAATTTCACTGACTAATTTTTAAGTGTGTATAGTGTTGTTTTAGTTTCCTAAAACACAATCGAACGTAGTTCTATGTGTTGACTTATTTTAAAGCTACATTTATCGACGATGATGCTGATTTCGGATCGAGATTTGGAACCATTAATATCAGCGGTTCGTAATTAACATAATCTCGATCTCCAGTCCAGCTCTGAACTCGAATGGTGCAACAGTTTTCTGTGTCGATCTTAGATCCGATCTCGGATCGAGTTTCGAACCACGATGGTAAAACTGGGCATTAGCTGTCTTCCTGTTTACCGACCCGTGTAGTACGCAGTGGTTAACATCGGTACTCGCATTCCGGAGGTCCTGGGTTCGATTACCAGTCCAGTATTCTGGATTGGTGTTCCGACATTGTTCTTTAAATCAGAGCAGACGACTGTTTGCGTGGCGCAAGCCGAGGTGAGCTGCTTCCTGTTCCTGTTTCCCCGTGCAACTTGCTCCTTCTCTGATAACTTCTCTGTACGCTCTATCTTCCATCTAGTCTGAGTTGCTGCATCTTATCAGTTCCAGTGGAAAGATATGGGTCAATATGGTAAATGAATACTAAGGGGCCCATGTAGCTGCGTGTCCAAGGTCAAGAAACGATGGAGCGATACGGGCGACACTAACACGCACGCCTAGTGCCTCATCGCTCTTACATGTAAGGCGTGCAGTGTTTCCGCTGTAACGTTGTACTGTGCCAATTATATCAGAAAAACACAGGGGTTTTATTACACGTGATGAAAGCCCACAGATTAAACTACGTCCGCATCTTTGTACTATCCTCTTGCCGCTTAAGGAAACTGCATAGGCAAGTTTTAAAAGTGCGATATTTGACCATTTCCCGTTTTTTTTTTTTTCTCCAAGAATACACTTAATATGACCAAAGTAAAAAATTAGGCTCATAGATAAATGTTTTTTTTTTTTTTTTTATCTTTTCTGACGAAAAGTAATATTTCCAGAACTTTTATTTACAAAGATACGCGTTTACACGCAAACAACGATTTCACAGTAAACGTTTCAGTACATAGGACCCTGAAGTTTCTTAAAAATCTCCGGACAAGCTGCTTGAAGCATCTAAAGGGACATCCTACAAGCATACAACACCTGGACTGCAAAACACAATTTGGACCGCAGGTTCACGCACTAGATGAGACTTCCGAACAGTATATGTAAATGTCTCAGACTGTCTATGGGCGTGAAGACGGAAACAGAGTATAGTTCTCGAAACGTCACTGTTCTTTCATCTTAGAAACACGGCTGTCTACGTGCTTAGTTTATGCGAATACATTTGCACTCTCTTTCTTTTTATATTTCGTTCATCTGAGTTGTAATTATTGTGTGGTCCATGACTATTCCTACATACAACAGGCGCGAGTAAACCGCCATTGGCTCATTCTTCCATTCAACTGCTCGTTATGTGCTTCTTTTTCACGACCCATGTATTTGTTACTGACATACGTCTTCTTGTATTTTTTTACGCATTTATTGACAGCAGAAAACTCTCGACTTTTTGGTGTCCGAGAGATTTTTTTACATAAAATCGTATTTTACTCTCAGTTATCTCCAACACTGACGAGTTGGAGTTGATTGTGTCAGAAATTATAGTTCATTAAATGGACGAATATCTGCGATACCGGATAGCACTCAAAAGGACTCCTAAACACTCAGCGAAAATTACAAAATAACATTAAACCTTTCTGATTACCGCTCTAGCATGTAAATAATGCAGGCGCGCGCGCGCGCACGTACACACACGCACACACACACAGAGAAAAGAGTTTTTACTACTTATGTTTCCATATTTTGCTGGATAAGCGCACAACAGTGTTTTCGCCTAAAAACTGCATTTGTTCATATGTATAAAGGCTGCTCACGATAAAGTGAGCACTTTAGAAATGAACCTTAGAAAAATGCCACTGCCCTTTCATGCATATATTATAATGGGCGCACTGAGTGACATTCGCCCAGTAAAGTTGGCAACGCTGGATTGAGAGTAGTTCCATATCTTAACGTCGAATAAAAAGTTTTATGTAACCATTTGTGATAACCTAAAATTATTTATTTCACTTTCTGTTTTTTTTTTTTAATGCATCGAATTGTAAAAGTGAGCAGATTTAAAAAGTACTTACTTTCTTAACAATTACATAGTTTCATTTGACCGACGCATGAATAAAGTGATGAGGCCCATGGCAATGTTAATTTTACATAAGGCGAAAGAATACACAACGTGCATACAAGTAGATCTTAAGCAGGGCTTTTAAAAGTGCTCGTTTTACCCGTGAACAGCCTATAGTTGCATGAACCCCTGTTGATCTGTTAAAGAGGATTTGACCGCAATGTAATAACTTACCGTAATAGAGAGTAAACACTGTACGTGCAATGACACACGGAATTTTCCGTAAGTATAATATGCCGTAGTCGTCTCCGTCGAACAGGTAAACGTCGTAGTAGCAACATCAACATTCGTAGTTGCTGTTTTCAGAAAATTGTTTTTATTTATTTTTTTCACGCGCAGGGAATTCACTTCACTTACACATATAAGTTAAGAGCTGCCACAAACTGTCTGCAAATAACACCACTGCTTAAAACAATGTAGCGATGCGAGTATATATAGTACACTCATAGTGTCTTCGTACCTTTCTGAAGCCCTGCTAAAGTTCTGCTCCCCCGCCTCGTGTAATCCAAGCATTGTGTTCTATCTTAAGTTTTTTAGTTTAAAAATCCATTTATTATTTAGCTAAAAAGATACGTTTGTGAGGGCCGTTCTAAATGAATTAGAGGTACTCTATAATTGACTCAAGGCTTGCCCTTTCCATGGTTTGACACATTATTATTTACCTCTTGGGTTTTACGCAATGATGTTAACTGGAAACATATCGGAGGAGCTAGCAATTTATGCACTTGAGTAATTATAATAAAGCCTAATGGTACCTAATATGAAGCCACCATTGCGGTTATTTACTGGACCGATCTTTCCCACCTAGCATGATGCCGAAGGCTGGTTTGTAGACGGGCCACTGTGGTCGGCGCGTCGCCATCCTCCTGGCTCTCTGGAACGTCTTCCCTGTTTGGCGTCGAGGCGAGTACAGATATGCTTCCTGTCGTCTGGCTCGCCTGTATCATGTCCCCACGGCTTCATTATTCCTCCGGCGTGATTTGCCTACTTTAGAATGGTGCGTTCGTGCAAGCACTATAGACATGGCTTGCCACAGTTCTCCATTACATAACAATAGCCAAGTCTAGACAATTACTCCGGAAGGATAACGCGCCACATTCATACGAACTCAGTTCAATAATTTTTCTCATAGGAACTATTTATATTACCAACATATCTATTTTATTTATATTTTGTTCATAACAACTATAAAATGAAATTTGTAGATAGAGTATAAGAAATTTTTACTTTAACCAAAGTACGATCATTATATGTTAAGGGAAGTATAAAATTCTTGCGATGCATGACATACTTAGGAAACAAACATGCACGTTATACACGGGCTAATTTTTCAAACGCTTGTTTCAAAAAGTGTGAAGTTACTGCTAATCTACTATATGCATTTTTTCCAGTTTCAACTTAAATTAGCTGCAACATTGCATCTGGTAAGTCAGTTTCTTGTTACATAGAACTTTCCTTAGCGAACTTATAATTTATAGCGTTAATGTTTTTAATTTTTTAATCCCAAGCATAAATTTTCAAAGCAAAAGTTTAAGAAAACCAAAATAAATATATTTTTCAAATGTAGGAAATTTCAGTTTACTAGCTAATGATGAGATTTCATGAATTAAAGAATTAATGCCATGCATTTATGGAACCTGTGTTAAAATACAATTTTTTTTTTTTTTTACGAAGAGAGCGATGTATTAATTCTTGGTAATTTTCCCATTATTTTTCGAGATTTTCCTTCAATCGGCGTATAAATGATCGCGTTATTTCCATGACTGCGGAAAGCAGCACAAAAACAAGTGAAGAATAAATGCTTAGTACGAGGGGAAGGCAGTTGCGAGGCGGCGTTTCGGGTTTGAATCCCGAGTGCATCTGGGATGCTGGAGCTATTCTCGTTAGTTGGTTCATGTAAGTGTGGTACGAGAATCGTTTCCTTGTCAGACCGTCGGTATATGTAGTAGCGGTGTTAAGAAAGGAAAAGCTGAAAGCAAGAACTTGAACTTGGAGGGTATTCCCATAAGAGGTGACAATGTTACGTGTGGCCACGGGTTGGCTGACAGGAAGACAAGACAGTTTGTCGAGGGCGCCGCCCACTACAAGATTTCAGTCTCTATCGCTAGCGTCAGTCAGAACCTCCCTCCATCTGGCACCTTAAGAGCGCTATTTAGTTGCGCGTCCATGGTCAAGTAGCGAGGGAGTGATACGGGCGACACTAACACGCACGCCTAGCGCCTCATCGCTCCTACGCGCATGGCGTGCAGTGTTTCTGTCCTAACGCTTTACTGCGTAAACTAAATCTGTAACTGTGGGGTTTTATTACACGCGATGAAAGTACACAGATCAAACTACCTGCGTATGAACGTACTTTTCTCTTAACGCTTAAAGAAACTTCATAGGCGAGTTTTAAATATGCGATATTTGACCACTTTCATGATTTTTTTTCCTCCATTAACACACTTAATATGATAAAAGTAAAAAGATAGCGACATGCCCGAAAGGAGTAATTATCAGACATCAGTTCTGGACGTACGTTAGCCACTGTAATCGGCTCGACTTTGAACCTGCGTACGGTGTGCTCTTCGCGCTGAATTGTGATAAGTCAACTGCTTGTATTGTTTAAGGTATCAGCACATCTGTATGTGTGACGCACGTTCAACTAGTTGTACGTCAAAATACCTGCTCAACACTATCAAGCAATTATTGTTCTCTGAAATGCTGAATATCTTCTAAATTGGCATTTGACGCCATTGCCCACTTCTCCACGTTTCAACTTGTAAACACATCCGTTATCATCACTTTCGAGTTTATTAAATACGGCGACACTTGTCGACTGATTGGGAAACCTTGTAAACTATCATTGACAATGGTGTGATGATATGGTACACGAATGAGGTTAAGCGAAACCACCAGTTAGGTGAACTTATTACAACAGAGCAAGCATTAAATATTGATAACGGAATATGTTGATAACAGAAATATCCAAAAGTTAATATTGATTGTGTCGGCAAATTGCAACAAACTAAAAATCATCAAACAACACTCTGGTCAGATTATTTCATAGAAATTACTTGCGGTGAAAGCCCTTATCGTTCATTATAATTTGTGACGTGTTAGCTTAATGAATTTTTTTAAGCCTAACTATTAATAAACATTTCAAAATTAATGAAAAAGTCACCTAGTGCTGTTGTCCGCTTAGGCGAATTCGTGAATAAGTTTACTAAGGAAGGCGAGAAACTCCTTCAAGTAGACAACAGAATAACACACTAATTGATAATGTTACGTTGAAGGAGCGTGTCTAATACACACGTATTGATGTTCGTGAGATATTATACACATTCGTTTGCACATTTTATGTGCGAAATTCTCCAAAATTGTGACTTTAAGTACTTAACACTTGTCAAACATTGACGTTGATATCGAGATACAAAATAACTACCAGCATTTTATAAAATATAAACTATTCTTCTACGTCAATCTATTCCCGCGGTTAACGCTAGTTGTTTCGGTGAAATGATTTCGTGATAGCGACGTGTTGTGTAGTGATAGCAAATATTTGTACAGATACAAGCTACACAGTTGAGTATCCTGCAGGCTAGACTATAATGTAGATATACAAACTACACAGTTGAGTGTCCTGCAGGCTAGATTACAATGTAGATATACAAACTACACAGTTGAGTGTCCTGCAGGCTAGATTACAATGTAGATATACAAACTACACAGTTGAGTGTCCTGCAGGCTAGACTACACTGTAGAGATACAAGCTACACAGTTGAGTGTCCTACAGGCTAGATTACAATGTAGAGATACAAGCTACACAGTTGAGTGTCCTGCAGGCCAGACTACACTGTAGAGATACAAACTACACAGTTGAGTGTCCTGCAGGCTCGACTACACTGTAGAGATACAAGCTACACAGTTGAGTGTCCTACAGGCTAGATTACAATGTAGAGATACAAGCTACACAGTTGGGTGTCCTGCAGGCTAGACTACACTGTAGAGATACAAGCTACACAGTTGAGTGTCCTGCAGGCTAGACTATAATGTAGATATACAAACTACACAGTTGAGTGTCCTGCAGGCTAGATTACAATGTAGATATACAAACTACACAGTTGAGTGTCCTGCAGGCTAGATTACAATGTAGATATTCAAGTTGTTCAGTTGAGTGTCCGGCAGGCTAGACTACACTGTAGAGATACAAGCTACACAGTTGAGTGTCCTGCAGGCCAGACTACAATGTAGATATACAAGCTACACAGTTGAGTGTCCTGCAGGCTAGACTACACTGTAGAGATACAAGCTACACAGTTGATTGTCCTGCAGGCTGGACTGCAGAGTATTCAGTACGCTCAGGCATCAGTTTTCTGTCCACTGATTGTTGCTCTAGTGAGTATAGTCCATGCATCGATACTGGTAACTTTGCTGAAGCCTCGTTTCTCAAGTTATACTCTCTCACTGTTCCTTCGCCTCGTGCGAATAAACCTTCACCCAGTATACAACACCACATTAATGGGAAGATGTGCCGCTTTTGTGCTCACTAACTTTAATATTATTTTTCATGAGAACTATTTCTTACTTGGAATTGCGTTCACACCTATAAATGTTTTTTATTTTTCATTAACCTTCCTTGATCATAAATTATATATATATATATATATATGTGTGTGTGTGTGTGTGTGTGTGTGTGTGTAAAATATGCGTAAAATTTTAATTTTACCAGAAAATAAGATGATTTTATATTAACAGAAGTATGAAATGTATGTGATAGTTTAAATGTTTGAGAAACAACCACACACGTGATTGCACGGGATCATTTTCCAAACGTTTGATTCGAAACGTGTGGCCACACTGCAGATGGACTATGTCAGTTATGTGAGGTAGCACGGAGCGTCGTCCTGGTATCCTTGCACGCTCGCAGTCTCCTAGAGAGGTCCTCATGAGCTGTGATCTGACTGCGAACACGACTTTACTACCCAGCTTGCGCTGGAGATAATTCGCGGTATTTTTCCACTGAGTACTGGTAATCAGAGATCCACGCACAAATGTCGCATATTCAGTCAGAGGCATTGTTTACTTCATACTCGCATATTGCAGTCTTACATTTCTCATTGCACCAGTGTAGTTACGACACACACGTTGGGCGACACGCAATGCGTCATCAACGAAAAGGAAAATTATGATCATACACTCTAAGAAATTGTTCAGTAATTTACCATAACAGTGTATACGCTTAGTGAGAAAGCATGAACGATAATGTTTTCCCCTATAGAGTCATTGTAACGTTCCTACATTTTCTCAGGAATCAGTCAGGGAAGTTCGCAGCTTTGTATAGTAGCACTGCTAAACATTCCCATGTCTGCAGCTCGATGTGTGGTGTTGTTGCCATACAGTGTATAGGTTAAAGATTTCCATTAGAGTTTATGAAGTTTGCCAGAAAAACTTTTACAGTGTAGGCCTACTACGTGCGACTCGGATGTTAAAAATGTAATTTTTAGGCTTTGGCGTAGTTAATGAGAGAATTATTTCGACTTGAGCATGTATTGGAGTCTAGACTGGCACTTCATTCGCTCGCGATATTCACGACGTCTAGCCCATATACGTGATGACTGCGAGGAATTCTCGTTGCTATGATAACGCCTATCACAATGTGAGTCCCAGAGAGTTATTTTAGTCGGCACGGAGGCCTGTGACAGTGGAAAAGACAAGAGCGGGACTCCAGATAGTATACCGCTTATCTTCCTATCAAGATCATTTGTAACCTCGTACTTGACCAAGCATCGTGGACCGAGTCCTAGCTAAATATCGCACGCACTAACGAAGTTCCTCGCGCCATCAAGACACATTGAGCACTTAGATATGGCGTGTTTCCGGCTGTGTTATTAAGAGGAGTGTGAACCTGCGCGCGCTAGGTCCAGAAGCGAGGGAGCGATACGGGCGACACTAACCCGCACGCCTAGTGCCTCATCGCTCCTACGCGCAAGGCGTGCAGTGTTTCCGTCGTGGCCCTGTACTGAGCAAATCAGATCTGTAGCAGTGGGATTTGATTACATGCAATGAAAGCCCACAGATTAAACTACGTCCGTATGTTTGTACGTTTCTCTTGCCGCTTAAAGAAACTGCATAGGAAAGCTTCAAAAATGCCATATTTGACCATTTTCACGAATTTTTTTCTCCATAAATATACTTAATATGTTAAAAGTAAAAACATAGAGTCATAGATAATAGTTTTTTATCTTTTACAGCAAAAGGTCGTGTTTACAGAATATATATTTACCGAGATACGCGAATACGCGCAAACAACGATTTCCCCAAAAAAAATGTTCTGCTTCGCACTCCTCTTAAGGACATTCCTCGCCTTTTAAACGCACAAAACTAGCTCGGCTATTCTGGAGTCACTTTACAAAAGTTTATCGCAATCTGACAACAACACTATGGTTCAGAAACGGCGATTCCCTGAATAAAAGTTTTGATTATTGTACATTTATATTGCACAAGCCCCTATTGTGTGATTATTAAAAGAGTAATATTTAAAAGGGGCAATAAAATATGGTCGTTTAGAAAACTTATCTTATCCGACAGGATACGTTCATATGCACGGTCATGTGCAATTAGTGAATATAATATAAAATATATTTCACCCAGCCCCTCACAGATTTTTGTGTTTGTTTTTAAACCACTCATCCTCGCTGATATACATAGTTTTATTAACGGTAAACTGAGAACTTTTGAAAGCATCGCTTAAGATCTGCTTGTATACACAAAGTGTATTCGTCCACCAAAAGGAAAATTATTATTGTTTGAGCTTGTCCCTTTGTGTAGAGAAGTTATTCTAAAAGTATAAATATATTACAAAATAGCTTATTCTGTCACTTATATGCAACGGAAAACAAAACATTCCAAAGAAATGATTTATGGTCCTCAAAGTTTGCGTGGAGACTGTTAACTAAACGTTAAAACAATAAACTATATTCTTTCCGTCGACGCCAATTTTACAGGGCGCAAATCAGTCATTCTGCTCATTACAATATATGGAGGTAGAGGCACTTGCACGTTTCTAAAGTTGATTTAAAAAATACTCAATAAACTGAGAACAGCCTATGAGTAAAACTATTCTCCCTGGTGCATGTATTGGTGTGAAGTTAAGTCGTTGGGTGATGTTAGTTGGGTGACTCCAGCAATGAACACGACCGGCGGCCTGTAAGGCTGCCGATATGCACCCTTACAGGAAGGAAGTGATGAATAATACCACAACAGTAATGGGAAATTGGGGTAGAATGATCGTTCTAGCTGCGCATTAGCCACTCTGCGTGTTCCAACCACAGAGAAGATATGAGGTAGACCGAGTCTTCGTCTTCTTCGCATGTACCCAACACTGACCTGCCCAGATCAATACAACTGTCCAAGTCACATGGTCAACAGTGATGAACGTGTTTGTTTACAGTATCTCTTAATTTTTAAGACAATATCTATACACATGAATAAAATACATTTATTGATTTAAATTTAATGTGATCGCAGTAAAAATGGGTCAGAGAAATTACACAAACACCTCAAAACACATGTTCACTGAGCAGTGTTCTAACCTAAATCTCATCCACCTCATTCATGATAGTGGTGTTGGCAGGAAAGCGTGATCGCTTGACGATTCCATTACTGGCCTGCCACACACTCGCACTGTCACAAACCCTGGTTAGGCTATTCACGGCAAAACGAACACTTTTTTAAGGCTCTACTAAATTTTTCCTTTCAGTTAATTTCTACCTTTCCGCCACTTTTTTATGTGAACACTGCAATATGAGTAATAATTACAGTGTATATATTGAATCACTCTCAATAGTTAACGTCTGCGGCTGCAATAAAATATCTTTATTAGGGGTTAATGCCTTTCGCGAGGGCATAAAAAAGTGCCCACTTTATCGTGAACAGCCTGTAGTGTTCGAAGTTTGAGCACAATTTATGTAGACAATTGTTTTCAGATGTTCGTACACTTATTGAAACCTAGTTGAAAAGCAATTAGAATTTAACCAAATTATTCAAAGTATTTTATTAACATAAAAGGGCGGATCGGTTAAAACTCAAGTTAACAAACACTTTCCTCGCTGTCGACCGCGAGAGCTGATGAAGGTGAAGCGAGCTCGGTGTGCCGCAGCGCCGGAACGCAAGGGAGGGATAAACGGCAGACGTCTGAGAAAACCCACCGACTAGCGGAATCGTCCCGCGGGATTTCCACGTACGAAAATCGCGTAGCGACCCAGCCGGGAACCGAACCCGGTTCTCCTTGTGACTGAGGCGAGCTGCGTTGGCTGGGGACACTCGTAGACGTAAAGTGGCGAAGTGCTTGATGTTTAGGCCGTGTTCCAACTCGAAAATTTGCTCACTCTCACGTGTCACTCTCACTCTGGAACACTCTGGCTCACTTTAGGGAATTGAGACTTATGCTCTCTGGAAACCTTCGGCATTATTTCTCTCACAAAAGGTAATAAATTGTGAACAACAAAATATTGCTGGCCTTTCACTTTCCTTGAAGAAATGCACTGTATTTTATCAAATAGTAACTTATTTTAATTTCTTACATTTCTTCATAATTAAAAATTTAAGTGAAACGTGAACATAATAGCATCATAATTTGTGTACGATATCAAACGGAATATTTTAGTTATTACACATTTCCCCATCGCAATGATTAAGTTAAGTAGATCAAATGTCCCTAACAATGCTTCATAAACAACAAAATATACGTCTGGATATTTGAGGTTAGCCTTGAAAACAACATGGCTGCCAGAGAGGGTGCGAGAGTGAGCACCGAGTGTACATCATCATTCACTCTCCCTCTCGCACTCTCTCTCGGAGTTGGGACAGCAGAAAGGACTCTCTGTGACATCAAGAGTGAGCGAGAGAGTACTCTCTCGGCGAATTGGGACACGGTCATAAGGTCCTTACACAATTGAAAACTTTAACATTTGCCTTTACTTTTGCTTTCCGGCATGTTGTTTCTTACGGAGCTTCACACAATGGAACTGCCACAGCGAAAGTCAGGCACTCTTGACTATATGATTCCGGAAAGTTGAAATTTAAAGTCAAAGTCAAGCAGCCATTTTGCCGATAATCTAACAGGGGTTATGTGGAACGTGCGTTATTTTACTGTAGGGCGATTTTAATCTTGGTATATTAAACAAAGCTCGTCTTAAATTAAATAAATGGCAAACGAATATAATGTGAAGAGTAAATATATGAATCGACATAATTTAATAACGTAAACAAATGAGTTTTTTTTGTTTTGAAATAAACTTTTAATATAAATTTTTAGCCTTTTTTTTTTTTTTTTTTTTTTTTAAGGGGAGGTAAAATGCATTCCTGGATGATATCATAATTATTTTCATAAAAAGATACACATTTACACGAAGCTCGCAGAACCAATGTTCAATTGTCTGAACTGTGACTTTACAATATTGTATTGTGTACTGGTGGGGTTCGTCCGAGGAAAGGAAATGTGAAGTCAAATGCTAAAGTTTTCTACTGTGTAAGAAGCTGTAGTGTGAGAGCGAGACGTGAGTGAGTGTGTGTGTGTGTGTGTGTTGTGTTGGCAGGACTGCACGTCTCCAAGGACGTGGCGGCTGCCACCTTCATGGCCATGGCGACGTCAATGCCAGAGATGTTCGTCAACATCATCGGCACGTTCCTCACACAGTCAGACCTGGGAGTTGGCACTATTGTAGGCAGCGCAGTCTACAACACGCTCGCTGTCGTAGGCATTGCCGGCATGTTCGCCCCCAAAGTACGTACTCTCTCTCTCTCTCTCCTCTCTCTCCTCTCTCTCTCTCTCTCTCCTCTCTCTCTCTCTCTCTCTCTCTCTCTCTCTCTCTCTCTCTCCTCTCTCTCTCTCTCTCTCTCTCTGCAGATCACCGCTCCCGGCCCTGAGCGGAGGGCCCGCTTTAAGGTCGTATTTATCTTCTTTTTTTTTAAATTTGGTTATCCGAGAGAAGGTTCAAAAATTGCCCCCTCGATGCCATTTTTAGTTGTCAAGTCATTATAGTTTTCAAAATATAACACTCAAATTCCGACACACTAGCGTTATAGACAGGTTCGAAAAGTTGAATTAGAGTCTAAGCGCGGCATACTGCATTTGTGTCTACAAGCTACGAAAGGAACAAAAACATTTTTTTTTTCTCTACAGTTTATGTTTTAAACTATTTATAAAATGAATGTTAACAGTTTCGCTTGAATGAACGAAAATATATTTACGACAAGTCTGACCCCTATTTTCAACAAAATTCATAGTGCCAATGCTTGCTCACCTCTTTAATAAATTGCACTCATACTAAATCAGTATATTTTGCACACCATACAGATTGCATTAAATTCAATTTTTTTGTAAAATAAATATTTAGGAGCAAAGCCTAGTATGATGCCAAATTTGGGAAATTAAGACTTTAGAGTTTTATATTTTGAAAACTATAATGATTTGATAACTAATAATTACATTAAGGGAACACTTTTCGAAAGCTCTTTCAGATTACCAAATAAAAAAAAAGTGAAACATCACCTTAAGGCCGTGTAAAATGGTTTAAAGTTTCCCTAAAATAATTTGCAAGGCCTGCATAGCGTTCAGTACACCAGCTAGTATGACACCCTTCTTAGTCTTGTCTTCTTGTACGACCGCAGTTCATACCAGGTTTAGTAACAGTGCCTGTCCTATTTTCCATCGCAGGTTCCATACCAGCTTTCCTAGGCCTACCTGACCCATCACACTGCAGTTACAGAGTGTTAGACACTCTCTATGCCTACTACTTGAAATGAGTTGATGATGAAACCGAAAAGGGTGCTTCCATCTTGATTATGCTTCCATCTTGATTATGCGTCCGAGAAGTTGAAAGTTATTCCAATAGTTTTAAAATGCGACAAAGACAAACCATGGCATCTTTTAATTATTGTTAAAAAGCGTGCTGAAAAGCAAACATTCGAAATTATGAAAAATTCACGGGCGTGATTTTATCAACTACAGGTTTATCTGACTTTTTTGGACGGGAGATTTACATGTGAACTTGTGGCATAATTGAAGAGTCTGGTCTCATTAGCGTCATTTTAAACGTTGGTAATACGTTAAGAAATAACAATCAACTGCTGTAGGAGATTACTTAATGAAATAGGCCTACCTAGTGGCTTCACAATACAAGCTTGTCTCAGAAGATAAATAATCACGTAATACTACTATTATCTTCAGGAAATGTAAAACACAATTATCTGCAGCTACCAATCGTAACTGTCATCCTACGAAATACATTCAAAGAGAGAAAAAATATAATTGTTATGTCTTTCGTACGCAGTTTCCTTAGAGGACAAGTACTCAGTGACTGACGTGTGTAGTTGATCCACTCTCTTACATCGCGTGTAGCAATATCAGTTTCCTAGCAGCGCACATTACTGCAGTGTCGCTTGCTTGTAACCAGATGTGAACTTGAGGAGTTTATATGTATTGACTAGAATTGACTGGAACCTTGGGACTCGCGTCGCACAGAGGTGTAAAAACGGAGCGAGGTGTGACACTTACAGGGAACCAAACATAACTTAAAAAATCACAACTTACAACAGTCATAACTTAGAATTCTTGAAGAATCCACACAGGTCAGAACAATCATAACATAGAACTGTTGTAATTTAGAAAATCACAACTTAGAACTATCGTAACTTAGAAACTCATAACTTAGAACTATCATAACTTAGAAACACACAACTTAGAACTATCATAACATAGAAACACACAACTTAGAACTATCATAACATAAAAAACACACAACTTAGAACCACATGACTCGAGACGTTATAAACTAGAAAACCATAACTTAGAATGATCACAACTTATAAAAACACAACTTCGAACTATCACAACTTAGAAACACACAACATAGAAATGTCATAAGTTAGAAACTCATGACATAGAAAATTCTAACTTAGTGTTTCTAAGTTAGCTATTCCTAAATTATGACAGCATCCCACTGTTACAGACTCTACCGTTGGCGTGGTGGCCGCTGACGAGGGACTGCCTCATCTACCTACTTGCCATCGCCCTCATGACCATAGTGGTGTGGGACTCGACTGTGCACTGGTATGAGGCCTTGTTCCTGCTCGTCCTCTACTTCTTCTACCTCGCCATCATGTACTTTAACGTGCCACTGCACAGGTTCGCTCAGTCGCTCGTCGACAAGTACTCCGGCAAGTCGCACCACGAGTCTCGAGGTCAGTAAACCCCCCCCCCCCCCCCCCCTCATCATCCATCTAACACACATTCTTTGTCATCATTTCAGTTTCTCACTCACTATTAATCATTTCTCACTGTTAAAAATTTACATTTTAAAAGTCGTTAATTATTTATATGCTTAATTGTACATGGTGGTGGGCACAGTACGGACACTAAGGGTAGTAAACTGCTAAGGAACCATAGAGGTTCGAACACCAGGTTAATGTCTGAGATTCATCGGCTTCAATACGATCAAGAGTCTCAAATAGGGATTGCGCCTGATCGGAAAAATTGTTCAGGAACTGACCCTGAATTTCTGGAAGTTGGTCAGAAAATGTTGTCCACGAATTTTGGGCTTGCTTTCTCTATTGGGTGAGCCTTCGCATAATCTAGAATAGACTGAATGACTGGAGTTATCATCATTGTTATTAAACATTTCTTGGAGGGAATTATTTTTGAAGCACATGTGCGGTATTCAGACTCAATATTTATATTAGATAAATTACTTAAATCAATAAGTATGTCGGTATCAATTGCAGCATGCAAAGTACTCCTAGATACCATTGCAATGTTCTCAGGCGGTTGAACACTTTTAATAATACACGCGTATTGACACTCATCCTTGACGAGATGTTCTTGCACAGTAGCTGCTATGGCAAACAATAAAACAAAATAACAAGAGAGTAAATAACACTAAAAGAGCACTTAAATTATCCTATGTTAAATTTAACCTCAAAGCAAGCAAAGTGTGAGCCTGCATTACCAAAGCCAAAACTCCCAAAACCAAAAGGCCCACACAAAAGGGAACGAACACGACATGTACAAACAAAGGCATGCATGGAAGGAACACACTCGTAAACAACCATGCTCTGCTACCAGTTGTCCTGCACCACACCTCTCATAAATGACCCTGATACAGAAACTCCAAACACCAGTAGTGTGATACCAGTGTTCCGTGCTCCGCCATGCCTGAGACCATTCACGTGAAGCGTGGGAGGGGAAGCTACGAAGGATCTGGTTGTGTAAGCATGCCCCCAATATTAAATGGAGAAACAAAGAGGTCGAACCAAAATTCTTACTTCAGTACCCTCCCATATACATAATAATAATTATATACAGCAATATATCAAAATTTAATGTAGAGTAAAAAAACAAGGTGGTTGATAAAGAAAGTATAACTTACATTCGCGGGACCAAAATGAGTTTTAATGTAAGTGAATTAATATATAACAGCTATATAATATGTTAAGTGCATAACAACCATAAAAAAGGTTTGATATATCACATATTTGGTACTTCAAAAACAACAAACTCTTGTTGTAAAGTAAAACATTTTTATGAAAGAAATTATAGTTAATTTGTCGGGATTCCACAAAAAATAATTCAAATTCAGAAATACAAAATATGCCGAGCTATAAAAAATTTTTTTGAGATTACAATTTTTTTATTTTTTATTATTTATTCAGTTCAAAAGTAAGTTATTGAAAAACTGTGACTTGATTGCTGTATAGTTCAAAGATACACGCACATGCCGAAAATGGTGGAACAAAGGTTGGACTTTCCCGAGACATTGCCCATTTTCGGGACATCTCTCTTGCCAACACCAGCATCGGTGTTACTACATCACGACTAAGTCAGTCTCAAGAAGACCCAAGGCGACTTCAAAAATATTTGCCACGCCTCGGCAGCAAGTTAGTGAAATGGCCTCAACACAGCAACACCAATGTAATAACATAAATTTATGGAACAATAAATAGGCAAGAACAAAATAAAATCTTACCGAGGCAATGATCAAAAAGCATGACAAGAAACACTCACCCAAGGCAGTAAATCTCAGATCACTCCATTAAAACTATATAATAGCTTAAGCTAACAAAATTTTATGTCAAGCCATAATGTAAATACTTTATAAAATTACTTTGACAGAGAAGAATTTAAATATGAAATTTACAAACCAAACACAGGATATTTCATTACAAAACTTACAATTCCTATTCTTTAACTAACGTTATTTCAACCGGTTGATCAGAGTAACTGGTCGCCGATAAATTCCAAAATGACATAGCAACAAAATCTTGAACATTCCTATTTAAATAAACAAAACTACGGAAACAGTGACTAAAAGATCATCTAACCCTGAGTTTACATATAAATAAGCAATTGAGAAAGCTAGGTGCTGGAAATGAAAACAAGCCACTTTGTCATGAAAACCAAAATTATTCCCTTAAAGAAAATGCAAGGTTAAAAAAGTTTAAAAGTAACTGAGTCCTTATAAATGTCACATTGGCAAGTACATAATAAATGACATCGCAGTTGGGATGTCTATGAAGCACCGGGCTGGGGAAACCCTTACTCGGTGTTTGTCAAGAGTGTTCGGGGCGATCCTCCTTGTCCGTGGGGAGATCAAAGAGGCCGACCCAGTATTTGGTGTTCGGAGTGGAAAGGACCGGAGAGTGGATACGGCTTCCCGCGCAGGAGGAACTGTTTCCAATAAAGGCGGCACATTCCCGCAACAGTACATTGGACAGTGGTACATGACCAAGACTCTCCTCCATCACGACCATAAGCAGGCCTTCGCAAGTAAGCAGGTCGTGAGTATTGTTACGTGATTTCTTCTGGAAGTACCCATGAATGCCATGACGTCATTATGCACGCACAAATACACACCAAATGAAATGCCTCTTCACTCTGCTGGAACATCGATGGTAGGCAAGGATTTATGTGTCGTCGACAGCGAGGTCATTAGAGACGGAGAAAGTTGCTGAGAAACAGAAGCTAGCGACTATGGCCTGCAGTAAGGAATCGCCTGCGGGTATTTAGGAGAACCATGGAAAACTTTAGTCAGGATGGCTGCACCGAGAATAGAACTTACGTCCTCCCGAATGCGAGCCTGAAGGTTGACACTGCACCATCTCGCTTTACTGCTAGATCATTGAGAGCTGAACCACTTCTGAAGGCCATTACACACCGCTGCTGTTGCGAGTCACAGGTCGAAGATGGCTCCCCTGAGATAAAGTGAGTGAGTACTGAGTTTCAGATGTTCACCGATCATCAACATTCCTCAACACCTAGCAAGCGACTCCCGGTATTTAATGGAGAGGAGTTCGGTTCCATAACTGGGATAATTCCGGACATGTAGGTAGATATTCATTTAACCTGCCTTCAGCTTACATGTATACATTTCCAGATCTAACAATCATCTGCTCCCGCACGACAGACTAGCCAGTAGCGTTCTATACACATTTATTTAGGGGTAGTTCTGGTGATGTTGCAGACCATGAGTATCTATGGCTTCAAGGCATGCTATTGGGATGGCAGTGGCATGAGGACGAGCATCGTCATCTTGTAACAGAACACCGGTGTGGGCCTGCAGGGCCACTGAGAGCAGGACCTCATGAAAGTACCGTTGGGTTGTCAAAGTTCCCATGATGAGGAGCAATGGTGATCGGACTTCGTAGTAAATCGGACTCAATACCATAATATCATGCCACCAGCATGTGTGGCAACAAACAGTTAATTTTGGCGCTGCCAACATTACATCCACATGTGGGAGCGTTCGTCGTCGACACAAAGACAAAAGAGAGACTCGTCAGTAAATATTATCCACTGTCATTCTACATTGATCCTTAACAGTCATGTCAAAATTGCAGTCTGTGCCTATATTGATGGTGTTAAGGATAGTCTTCGTAATGCTATGTGCATGTAGTCCTGCATCGTGCAGCGGTCTGCCAATGGTACTGGCACTCTCAGGATGCTTAAGGGTGGACATCGCTGCTCGCTGAATGTGCGCAATAGTGCCGGTCGAGACACTCCGTGCATGTCGGACAATCCGTGTGTTCTCTCTCGGTGTGGTTCATGGTGGTCTCCAAGATCCTGCGTATCGCCTTCCTCCGTCTATTCACCTGACGTCAACAGCGTGCTAGGTTAATATCCACACGACCTGTATGGGACACAATGACCATGCGACTTACTGCGGCCCTACGATATGACCCCTCTCATCTGTACGAAGTGCAGTAAAACTATTCACATAGGAACACTTCACTTTGAAGGCCGTTCACCTAAATCATTACAAGAAATAAAGATATTTCTGACAGTCGCTCTTTATATTCTGCAATTTAATGTAACTTAAAAAAAGTAAAGAACAAAATTCGCGGTACTTGAAACTCCAATACCGCGTTTTCACTTTGTTACCTTACCAATCGAGCTACCAAGCCAATGTTGTTTTCTGACAGAAAAATGTGCTTATGTATTCATCCATTATTATATTTATTAGATTTATTTATCGAAAATATGTAACTTTAAACTGTAAAATTCTTTCTTTTATTTTATAGTTAAATTTTTTAACATTTGGATTGTCAAAACAAACAGCACACATGAATGCACTCACTTCGCTACATAAAATGCAGTTTAAAAATTTAAACCAAGGACTATGATAATTTCGTAAATACGAAATGAAAGGCATACAAACGAAATGAAAAACATAATGTCCATGTTGCTCCGTAAATAGTCTTATAAAAAACAAAACTCACATTTTCAAATTATTTTTATGGGTTTTACTATTTTATGCATTGTTATTTCATTTTATACGCCTCGTTTAACTTATATATCAGGCAAAACACAAATACCTAAAAAACAGCGAATTAAACGGTTAATAAATTATCTTAGTGGAAAATGTCACTGGACCAATAAGTGAAGGAAACCTGGCATTCTTCGCTAATTTATCAGTTATATATACTGAAGTGATTGTTGAATAAGCCAAGTGCTGTTAACTGATTCACACAGCAAAATTCTCACTGATTCAGATAGAGATGGCATTAGCAGTGAACTGAAGTGTAAAGGTTGGGAAGAGGGAAGTGTGTGTTTGTGATGTGAACTTATGCGTGTTCAGGTGGCTTATCAACGATATCCAAGTCCATAGACAAGCAGAACGAAGAAGTCAACCAGGGGGCAGACCTGTCGGCATCAGAGAAGTCGCTGTCCAGTGCTGAATCTAACAGATCCGGTGAGTGCATGCCTACTTGTCCCACCGTTCCAGCGAGGTCGCCATGGCGGCCTGCTAGCTGCACCCGGCTATGTTACACATTACAACTATTCGTGTATAGTCCAGTCACGGTTACTTACAACAACTGTTCCGGCAGCTTTCAACTTCTTCCTACGCCTCATGCAAACAAAGCTTCACCGAGTCTAGATAATTACACCAAAGGAACAACACACGACATTCGTATGCACACACATCAATATAATTTTGCATGAGAACAAGTTCTTACTAGGTATTACTAATACACCTCTTTTTCCCCGTTTTTATTATTACTAATTATAAATGAAATAATATAATTTGACAATAAAATACAGATAAAATCACAGTTAAACCAAAAATTATATACTTTTATGTCAAGGTAGTAAAACAGCCTGTAAAACATGCCATATATTGGAAACAACCAAACAGGCCGTAATACAAGCCATATATAGGAAGCAACCAAATAGCCCGAAATACATGCCATATATACTAAACAACCAAACAGCCCGTAATACAAGCCATATATAGGAAGCAACCAAACAGCCGGTAATACATGCCATATATACCAAACAACCAAACAGCCCGTAATACATACCATATATAGAAAACAACCAAAAAAACAGCCCGTAATACATTCCATATATAGGAAACAACAAAACAGCCTGTAATACATGCCATATATAGGAAACAACCAAACAGCCCGTAATACAAGCCATACATAGGAAACAAACAAACAGCCCGTAAAACAAGCCATATAGAGGAAATTACAAAACAACCTGTAATACAAGCCATATAGAGGAAACAACCTAACAGCCCGTAATACATGCCATATATAGGAAACAACCAAACAGCATGTAATAAATCCCATATATAGGAAACAAACAAACAGCCCGTGATACAAGCCATACATAGGAAACAACCTAACAGCCCGTAATACAAGCCATATATAGGAAACAACCAAACAGCCCGTAATAAATGCCATACATAGGAAACCATCAAACAGCCCTTAAAACAAGCCATATAGAGGAAACAACCAAACAGCCTGTAATACAAGCCATATAGAGGAAATAACCAAACAGCCCGTTTACAAGCCATATATAGGAAACAACCAAACAGCCGGTAATACATACCCAAAAATAGGATACAACTTAACAGCCCGTAATAAAAGCCATATATAGGAAACAACCAAACAGCCTGTAATATAAGCCATATATAGGAAACAACCAAACAATCCGTAATACATGCCATATACAGGAAACATGCTGTTTCACGCACTTTTATGCGCCACGTGAACTGATGGCGGTTTATCTGATAACCTCACAAACACGTCGGTCTTGGTTATGTAATTTGTAACCTACCAGGCCGCCACTACACAGATAGCCCATTCACATATCTCTGCAGAGAACACACGTGTATTTGGCGTCACTAGATCCTCTAAATCAGTCCAACTGGCGAGAACCACTCAACTGGAAATATTTCAAATCTTACTGATTATTTAAGTGGAGCATCCTCGGCTGTTTAATGGCGATTTCTTTTGAGATACATTGTACGCCACTACTCAGCGGTATCGTTTTCCAACTCACTGACTGATTCGCCACTAGGTAATAGCTCAATAAAACTTAGGTAGAAGGTATCCCCGTGTACTGCTGAATCCAACACTACTTCACTAGAGCAAACGCTGCAAATTCCAAACTAAATACCTCAATTTTCTTAGTATGCCATTTATGTTGTATGTGGGAGAGTAACATATATATTGTATGGTAGTTGTTATACATTAAATTAAAATATACATATGTAAAGTTTAATTAATGACTTCATTAAAATAATGTTGTTCTGCGAATCACGTGTAATTTTGTTTTGCTCTTTAAAAAGCATATTGGGCAAAAATTCTTTACAAGCAGGAAAACCAGACAGTATATTTCCCTAACTATAAGAAAGTACATGTAATGATTTTGATAAATACATTTTTATACAGAAATGTATACGTGAGAACATTTATAAAATGTAGCACTGCGGAATATTCATAAGTTATTGCGTAGTTAATAAGCGTATTTATTGAAGAAAAAAAGTATACGGGTAAATTCTTTAAATGTACTTGTATTAGTTAAGGTAAGAAGGTAAATTCTTTAAATGTACTTGTATTAGTTAACGTAAGAAGGTAAATTCTTTAAATGTACTTGTATTAGTTAAGGTAAGAAGGTAAACTCTTTAAAGGTATTTGTATTATTTAAGGTAAGAAGGTAAATTCTTTAAATGTACTTGTATTAGTTAAGGTAAGAAGGTAAATTCTTTAAATGTACTTGTATTAGTTAAGGTAAGAAGGTAAACTCTTTAAAGGTATTTGTATTATTTAAGGTAAGAAGGTAAATTCTTTAAATGTACTTGTATTAGTTAAGGTAAGAAGGTAAACTCTTTAAAGGTATTTGTATTATTTAAGGTAAGAAGGTAAATTCTTAAATGTACTTGTATTAGTTAAGGTAAGAAGGTAAATTCTTTAAATGTACTTGTATTAGTTAAGGTAAGAAGGTAAATTCTTTAAATGTACTTGTATTAGTTAAGGTAAGAAGGTAAACTCTTTAAAGGTATTTGTATTATTTAAGGTAAGAAGGTAAATTCTTTAAATGTACTTGTATTAGTTAAGGTAAGAAGGTAAATTCTTTAAATGTACTTGTATTAGTTAAGGTAAGAAGGTAAATTCTTTAAATGTACTTGTATTAGTTAAGGTAAGAAGGTAAACTCTTTAAAGGTATTTGTATTATTTAAGGTAAGAAGGTAAATTCTTTAAATGTACTTGTATTAGTTAAGGTAAGAAGGTAAACTCTTTAAAGGTATTTGTATTATTTAAGGTAAGAAGGTAAATTCTTAAATGTACTTGTATTAGTTAAGGTAAGAAGGTAAATTCTTTAAATGTACTTGTATTAGTTAAGGTAAGAAGGTAAATTCTTTAAATGTACTTGTATTAGTTAAGGTAAGAAGGTAAACTCTTTAAAGGTATTTGTATTATTTAAGGTAAGAAGGTAAATTCTTTAAATGTACTTGTATTAGTTAAGGTAAGAAGGTAAATTCTTTAAATGTACTTGTATTAGTTAAGGTAAGAAGGTAAATTCTTTAAATGTACTTGTATTAGTTAAGGTAAGAAGGTAAACTCTTTAAAGGTATTTGTATTATTTAAGGTAAGAAGGTAAATTCTTTAAATGTACTTGTATTAGTTAAGGTAAGAAGGTAAACTCTTTAAAGGTATTTGTATTATTTAAGGTAAGAAGGTAAATTCTTAAATGTACTTGTATTAGTTAAGGTAAGAAGGTAAATTCTTTAAAGGTACTTGTATTAGTTAAGGTAAGAAGGTAAATTCTTTAAATGTACTTGTATTAGTTAAGGTAAGAAGGTAAAATCTATACAACTTACATTGTAGAAATTCGTTAATTTTGTTACACATGCATTCTTCCCTCTCATACAACATTGGTTTTATATTTCTGAAAATTTTTGTAAGTCTCTGCAGTAGTTTTTAGCGTTTACTTAATTGATGAGTTATTGTAGGTTGGAGTGACTTAAGGAAATACTTTGTACCTCTACCTCGTGCTCTGAGAATACATTAGCGACCTCACTCGCGTGACATGCTCATAAGTAATCCTGCCAAACAACGGCATAATTCCGAACGTATTAATTATACAAATTTAATATCGAGATTCTTTAACAAATCTATAGTAATACGCTTACACTATTAATACAGGGAATGGAAAATAAGTAAAATGTTTGCAGCGTTATTTCCCAAACATTCCAGCGTCTTGGAGCCGCGGTGGCCGAGCGGTTAGCCCGCTCGCCTCACACCAAGGCGAACCGGGTTCAATCCCCGGCCGGGTCACTGGATTTTCACATGTGCCGGACGTTGCCGTCGGTAGGCGGGTTTTCCAAGAGATATCCTGTTTCATCCGCCCTTTCATTCCGGCGCTCCTCCATACTCACCTCAATCACCCTCATCGGCTCTCAAGACTCTCGCTGTTAAGAGTCGCCCAAATCTCTTCACGCGCTCATTCCAGCGTCTTGCTCGCTTTGTGACTGAATTATTAATTTCTGATGCAACGGAACTGCTCCCGGTCGAATCACGAACGTTCAGTTCTGCAGTGGCAATGTTCTCGATAGCCAAGTGAAATGGGGGAATATTTTCACGCGCGCACACACACACACACACACACACACACACACACAGGTGACACACAGAAACGAAACTCTTGTATGCACTTGCGTTTCCTCCTACAATTCCTCGCACACCTATCACTTGGAATGCATCCATACTCGCCCTCGACCTTCCGATTAATCCATGGTCGTTGTCGTCTGTGGCATTCATAACTATAAATAAGTGAATTCTAACCACCATTGTAGTCACGATGTAAGAACAGTAGAAATTGTTTATGGTGGTGTTGATATTTTGGAATGAAGAGAAGATGATAGGGATTTCACCTAATTCGCCAAAGTGCTGATTCCGTTGCTGTACGTGCATTTGTTCACAAATACATAAAAAGAATAATCTAATGAGGATTCAACGCCGTGTGTACAACAGAACATGTACACGATGTAAATAAATAAATAATCAAAATAAATAATCTGCTGAGGACATGCATAGAGCATGCATCCAACCCCTTACACGCCTTCGTAATAACTCGCACTCTGTTATATGGAACAGCATTTACTGATGTCACTTCCGAGTTCGAGTGTGTTAGTGTGTTTGTTTTGGCTATGTATAACACAACCTATGACAACAGTATGTGATATAGCGACAGTGACAGTAATGGCATCATGCATATTACAAAGAAATGTTGTGGCTCATAAGGTGGTTTCCATCTGTGGAGTTGCACAGCAGTTTTCAGTGGAAAGGTATGGGCGGCTTTTAACATCGGAGTCTTCATAGCCGATGAGGGGGAAATGAGGTGAGTAAGGAGCAGGGCGAGGGCGGAGGAAGCGGGAGATAGCCGAGAAAACCCACCGACCTGGCACGATTTCCATGCGCAGAAATCCGAGTACGACCCCGCTGGGTCTCAAACCTGCTTCATCCTGGCGGAAGACGAACACGCGCTCTACCCGCGACGCCTGGGGCACAGTTAACTTGCAATTTTTTAATGCCGGTTTAGTATGGAAGTTATGTTTGAAACGATCTAGTTACAGGTATAGAGTCACGATTTTGCTAAACGTTATTTTACAAGTAGGACAAATGGAAACACGGTAGCCATATTGGAGCCGCGGTGTCTGAGCGGTTAGTCTGCTCGCCTCCTACCAAGGCGTGCCGGGTTCAATCCCCGACCGGGTCACTCCCGCCCTTGCATTCCAGTGCTGCTCCACCCTCATCGGCTCTTGATACCCTCCCAAATCCCTCAGCTCAACACTGCCATGTTAATGCTGCAGTTAGGAACAAAAGTTGCTACCGTGAATACTGAGTCTGAGCGACAGTTGGATATCATTTGTACCGTGCCAGATATCTGCAACAACGGCGACCAGAGGCTTATGGCGGATGAGTGCAGTTTTGTCAAGAAATGTTACGAAGACACATAAGACAGCGAGATGTTTATCGGATAAATTTTGCGGACGGACGAGTCTCATTTTAAGCACAATTTAGTGTATAGTGTTCACAACTACCATTTGTGAAATATCGAAACCCCACACTTGACAAGAGAGTTCAATTTTCAATAACAGTGTTCATCTTCGAGTGGCGTACTAAACAGCCAGTTAATCGGCTCATTCCAACTACCAGATCGCGTGGACGGCGAATCGTATTTCGCGATATTTAACTAACGATCTGCCTGGACTGCTAGAGGGTGTTGATTTGGAGACACGCAGAAAGATGGCATTTCAGAATTACGGTGCACCGTGCCAATTCGCCTTGTGCGTAAGGAATATTCTAAACCGAAGTTCCACAGGAAAATGGATTGGTGATGGTGGACCCATAGCCTGGGCTCCTACCTCAATCCGATTGATATCTTTGTGTGGGGATATTACAAAGAGCTTGTCTGCTCCCCACAATGCCACAGTTTGGAGGAACTAACAAGAGAACTGCAAACACACTGAAGGAAATACTTACGGCGTTACCGCTCTTGTATTGAACAAGAGGGCCTTCACTTTGTAATTTGTTCTAATAAACGCGTGTTTGTTCCGCTGTAACTTGTTTTTATCGCATGTCTACTTGCTCTCACATACTAGAAATCGCACATACTGCATTTCGAATCACATTCATACGATGAAGCCGTAGAAATATCTCGATGAAATTTCCAGGGTACGTAGCTGATAAAACGAGAAAGTTTTGGAAGTGGGAGAGGAACATTTTTGACGTGAACTTTTTTTTTTAACGTAACCAGATGTTGTGGGAAAACTATGTCTTCCGGTCTTTTCTGTTTTTGCGATATTTTTCTCGGCGTCGTGCTAAGACAGATGAACGTAAATGTTGTTGCATCGGATTATCCGCTCAGTCAGCTGATCCAAAAAAAAAGCATTCAAATTAAAACGTCTATCACAATTATTCATGTCACCATACCAATATTTGCAATGGAACTGCGAGTAAAGCACAAAGTATAGAAAAAAATTCATAGCCCCTATACTATAAACAATCGCTTAATATACATAGGTGTGTTTCTTATAGGTCTTGAGGTCCTCTACCTCCTTGCTTCGGCTCGATACTACTTTCTGGGACATTCTGTGTACTATACGATAAAATTAACGCCAGCTATCTTAAAACTCGAGTGCGTTGTTTTTTGTTTTTTCCAAACAGGTTGCATACTTTGAATTCCGCAGTTATCAAATCTCATCCCTTTAAATAAAATGTGCGTAGTGATTCAAACATGAAGTCGCATGCTAACTTGTTTAGGTTGAATTCATTAAAATAAGTGCCAGTCTGTTATTCGCTGGCAAAGCGTAGATATGAAAATTGCTCAACTTCGAAATACTACCTCAGTAAAATTTACGATAATTTATATCTTTTTGCAAAAATCTGGAATTCCTACATTATTATTAATTCCTACAAACCTAGACACTAAACACGCTGAACGTAATTCAAGCAATATAGCTCGTATTTGGCTTCGCAACTTGTAATTCACGCTAGTTATGATTTTACAAAAAAAAAAAAAAAGTTAAAAAATTATTTTGATGTCTATTGTGCTTAGTTATTTTATTTTGTATTGTAAAGGGCTTTTTAACGTCCCTCAGTTTTGTGTTTGAAAGCTTGGCAGGGAGCGACTTACAGACTGACTTATAAACCAACTTCAATTAACACCCATGCCTTGCCTGGAATTGGAGCCCAGCGTCTCCCGCATCCCAGATTGGTGACGGAACAGCCGACTGCGCCACGGAATGTCGACTGTGTTTAATCCTTTTCGTAGTCCATGATTGCATATATTGTTTTCTTTTGTGAAGCAAATATTTCTCGTGACACTAGGTACATCACATCGCAAAATGTCGTCTGAGAACAGGACAACAATGTTAGAGCAAAAGGTAAAAGCATGGAGACCCGGCTACGAATGTCAGGGTAGAAGTGAGCGGAGCCTCATTTCAATACGTGAAACGGTTCTTTTAAGTTCCACGGGAGAACTGCATACACCACACGTTCAAGGTAAAAAAAAAAAAATTGTACCGGTAAATTTACGTATTACAGCAGTAGTTGCTAGAGCCACGGGTTCTTAATTTGTAGGTTATGTGTTCTTTATTTGTTCCCTTGTACTTAATAAGCACTTTCCTCGTCTATGTAAATGATGTTTTTGTCGTTACAAACAGTCCCCAAACTGCTAATATTTCTGGAAATTCGATGCACAGCGGGAGTCTCTGAATACTTACTGACCACACACCTAGGCTGTATTTCTTTAATAATTTAGATTTCGAGGAATAAACCATATTAAAATATCATCGGAACAAGATATTACCGATTTTTTTCTAATTTTATATGGTCTTACGGACGTAAAAAAAAAAATTATAATGGCATTTTAAATTTGGAATATATTTTTGTATGTAGGTCTTACTCACAGAGTTTTTTTATTGCTTGTTTTTGGTTTTCTGTTTATGATAAACAAAAAAAAAACCTACTAATACGCAGACATGTGGTCAGAACTGATCACATACGTAGCACTTTTACAAAATAAAATTGCTTCATACAAAACGCAACTGCACATGCACTATTACTGCGGGTGCCTAGAGTGACGTAAATTGCTTCATACAAAACGCAACTGCATATGCACTATTACTGCGGGCGCCTAGGGTGACGTAAATTGCTTCATACAAAACGCAACTGCATATGCACTATTACTGCGGGTGCCTAGGGTGACGTAAATTGCTTCATACAAAACGCAACTGCATATGCACTATTACTGCGGGTGCCTAGGGTGACGTAAATTGCTTCATACAAAACGCAACTGCATATGCACTATTACTGCGGGTGCCTAGGGTGACGTAAATTGCTTCATACAAAACGCAACTGCATAAGCACTATTACTGCGGGTGCCTAGGGTGACGTAAATTGCTTCATACAAAACGCAACTGCATATGCACTATTACTGCGGGTGCCTAGGGTGACGTAAATTGCTTCATACAAAACGCAACTGCATATGCACTATTACTGCGGGCGCCTAGGGTGACGTAAATTGCTTCATACAAAACGCAACTGCATAAGCACTATTACTGCGGGCGCCTAGGGTGACGTAAATTGCTTCATACAAAACGCAACTGCATATGCACTATTACTGCGGGCGCCTAGGGTGACGTAAATTGCTTCATACAAAACGAAACTGCATATGCACTATTACTGCGGGCGCCTAGGGTGACGTAAATTGCTTCATACAAAACGCAACTGCATATGCACTATTACTGCGGGCGCCTAGGGTGACGTAAATTGCTTCATACAAAACGCAACTCCATATGCGCTATTACTGCGGGTGCCTAGGGTGACGTAAATTGCTTCATACAAAACGCAACTGCATATGCACTATTACTGCGGGTGCCTAGGGTGACGTAAATTGCTTCATACAAAACGCAACTGCATATGCACTATTACTGCGGGTGCCTAGGGTGACGTAAATTGCTTCATACAAAACGCAACTGCATAAGCACTATTACTGCGGGCGCCTAGGGTGACGTAAATTGCTTCATACAAAACGCAACTCCATATGCACTATTACTGCGGGTGCCTAGGGTGACGTAAATTGCTTCATACAAAACGCAACTGCATATGCACTATTACTGCGGGTGCCTAGGGTGACGTAAATTGCTTCATACAAAACGCAACTGCATATGCACTATTACTGCGGGTGCCTAGGGTGACGTAAATTGCTTCATACAAAACGCAACTGCATATGCACTATTACTGCGGGTGCCTAGGGTGACGTAAATTGCTTCATACAAAACGCAACTGCATATGCACTATTACTGCGGGTGCCTAGGGTGACGTAAATTGCTTCATACAAAACGCAACTGCATATGCACTATTACTGCGGGTGCCTAGGGTGACGTAAATTGCTTCATACAAAACGCAACTGCATATGCACTATTACTGCGGGCGCCTAGGGTGACGTAAATTGCTTCATACAAAACGCAACTGCATATGCACTATTACTGCGGGTGCCTAGGGTGACGTAAATTGCTTCATACAAAACGCAACTGCATATGCACTATTACTGCGGGCGCCTAGGGTGACGTAAATTGCTTCATACAAAACGCAACTGCATAAGCACTATTACTGCGGGCGCCTAGGGTGACGTAAATTGCTTCATACAAAACGCAACTGCATATGCACTATTACTGCGGGCACCTAGGGTGACGTAAATTGGGGAAAAGTGAGTAAGAAGTAAATATTATACAATTTATTTATTTTGTAATAGAATTCCGTACACTGAAGTGACGAGCACGAAAAGGTGAATTCGTGCGCGAGTGCTGTCATTTACTACCAAACTATGTAAACGTCTATCTTCCCTCATAGCTAAGTGTTGTTATGTAGCACTTTTCGCAGGTAACAGTGGCACAATCTGTGTCGACAAGTTATCTCTACAAAGTAGTGCCAAACTGTAAAAGGCTACTTCTCATTTATCGCTTCTTTGACGGATTCACTTAAATGATGTACCGATAACTCAAATTTACGCTTTCATTGTTGCTTTATGTCGTATTTGTTTATTCGTTTCATAATCCACGGTAACTAGCTTGAATTTCAAGGTTCCCACTATATTTTGACAGTAAAAATGGAATTAGTTATTTTACTGTAAATGCATCTCCAAGTGTACGTATTAACCATTATGGCGGGAAGTTTCAAAATGCTAACATACTTTAACAATCATCAATTACTCGAATAAAACTAGACCTATTCTTTCTTGGCCATTGCCAACGTTTACTTGAAGCATCACATTGTCGATACGACGTTATGATAGTGAACGAATTCTCGTGCGTGATTGCCAACATGACAGGAAGCATGGCGTGAGTGTGTGTGTGTGCAGCCTGGGACAGAGGGTGGCTTGAGAGGAGTGACAGGGAATGTCAGTGGCGTGTAGTGAGTTTTTTTTTTTTACAGGGCAAGCAATATAACAGCCCCTCATATTTGAGTGTTTTTGATAACATTTAGTTAAATGCCATTAAAATATTATACATTACACACTTTACAATACAATAAATTGTTTATAAAAGCCGGGCTGTGATTCCGTTTTCAATTTCTACTAACAAACGCAACTTCCAGCTTTGCTTACCCTCCACATGTATTTACCGTTTTATAATACCCAACATTAGTTATAAAAACGGAAACGAAACGAATGTAATAATAATTGAACTGGGTATTATTTAGAGAGCATATTACAAATTATAAGAAAACTCGCGTTTCCCCGAACGCTTTCATCCTCTTTCCAAGGGAAAATGTAGGACTATGGGACGCAAACAGAACGACTGCATACCCTGCCCGTGTCGCTTGCGAGTTTGACTCATCGCTAATCGTTCCCGTTTGTGGAAATAAATCCTAGATAGCAGCACTATGCGTTTACACGAAAACTCTGTTTCTCGAATCGAAAACGGGAAAATTATAATTAAAAGTGTTTAAAGTTAAGGCGAAAACTATAAAGGGTGAAACATCTGGAATATGTTTAGGGTAAGCATTACTTGCCTTGCGTCCGTGGAATAAACGCGAGTGGGGAACATGCAGTGAGGGTTGTTACTGTGTGGTCTGCAGAGGCGGCTGTGGAGGAAGATGACGATGAGGAGTGGACGATAGTGGACTTGTGGCACTACCCCAGAGACCAGAACTTCGTAATGCAGTTTTGGTGGCTCTTCTCCTGGCCCATCAACTTCGTCTACCTGCTCTGCATACCCGACTGCCGCAAGGAGAAGAGGGAGTTCCTCTACCCACTCACCTTCTTAATGAGCTGCCTTTTCATTGGCTGCACCTCGTACTTCGTCTCCTGGATGGTCAGCCGCATTGGTACGTCACAAGCCACTCTCACACGACCCTTCGCTCACATGTTCTAGTGATTCGGTGATTTCATGCAACCGAGTAGGAAACTGCTTACAATGTAAAAAAAAAAAATTCGTAAAATTCCCTTTCATGTAAAGAAAGCTAATTACCTCTACATGTAAGGTAAAATTACATCTTAAACGTATAGTAAAGTTACATAAGAAGTAAAGTACTATATTTAATGTATTCTTCCCCCCCCCCCCCCACCCGCGGCTCAATGGTAGCTGTTGTAACAATGCTGAAGAGATGCACGAGTCATAAGGTAATTTTGCCATTCATTTATGGAATTTTCCACTGCCATGTACGTGAATTTTATTCCAGAGTGCGGTAATTTTACCTTACTCGTAAGGAAAACTATTTTCCCCCCAAAAGTTTGCGAATATTACCTTACACTTGTTAGGTAATTTTTCCATTATTTTTTACAGTGTACATATGTACGTAGCCTTTGTAAAATCAGCCCATGTATGACGTACGTGTTTGGTTGTATCCTATACATGCCATGTATCACAAACGTTTTATACAAACGTTAACATAAAAGTATCATATTTTGGGTTAAATTGAATTTTAACATAGTCTATATTTTATCTATAAATTAAAATATTTCATTTATAATTAATATAAACAAATCTGAGCGAGAATTGTTGAGTGTTGATAATGCCTAGAAATAAATGGTTCTTATGCAAACTATTATTAAAGTAAGTGCGCAGTAATGCGATACGTTGTCGCTTTCGTGTGTGTAATTATCTAGACACGGTTAAGCTTTGTATGCACGAGGGTTAGGAATATCCTGAAAATATAACTTTGACAGAGCTTTAGAAAAGTTGGAAGTAACCGTGAACGGACTATATATTGCGTTGCGTAACTATAAGATACTATGCAACTAGTACAACAATGTTTAACTCTTCCCTAATACTTACTGCAGTTCCAATAACGAACCAAATTATATTCCGTATATAACCTGGAATTCATCTAGTGCCAGCAAGATCATAAATTAATTTTCAGTCCGGATATCTGTCTGTATCTGAAATGAGTGAACGCAAGTTATAACACTACAATTTTTACAGTGCATTTGTATTCCACGTCTTCAACCACCCCCCCCCCCCCTTCCCCCCCCCCTTCTTGCGCGCACACACCTGACGTTCCAGCCACACACAACGACGCCTGGGGGATAGGCGTTACCAAACTCGAGTTAACGGCTCGAGAAGGCAGTGCTGCCAATCGTAGAGGAATTCGGTTGCATGTAGTCCAATATTAGGCCGTACAGCTTATAGCTGAATAATTATAGCAAAATCTCAAAATGTATCCAAATCGAGAATCAGAGACTATTTTATCGTGACTTATGTACTCCTATATAACGTTTTATTTGATCTTTTTCCCAGTAAAACACATCACTAACACACTGTTTATTTCTCACGAAGAAGGTTCTCACAGTGAAGTAACACAATATGTTCGCAATAGTTTGAAAACATTTTAAATTAATTCTTTCAAGTATCTCATTAACGAGGGACGAAGTCATTTACAAAAGAGTGTTAAGTATTTATATCAAGAATATGTTTTATTTTACTGTAAATAGTAGTATCCAAATTCTTCAGGTTCGGAGCATAGCTTAACTGTTGTTATTTGCAGCCGAATTTTTGGATTGATAGAGCAGGACGAACGAGAACTGCTTCGTAATTCACATTAGGACCAATAGCATGGCTGAAGCCAACTATTGTATCTTAATTCAAATCCAAATACACACGCATAACACCGCAAGGGTGGCATACTCCTAGTGAGTTCCCTTCACGAACAGGGGTTTACTGTCAATAAGTCTGTGGGGTATGGATGAATCAGTGGGGGTTTGTTATGTCCTGTATTTCATCAGGAACACGGGCAAATTCATGGCCTTTACGAGGTTTCGTTTATTTCATAACGAAGACGGGCTAAAGCCCTAATCTCAAAGTATTCGAGAGATTGGGTTAATACTTTGGGGTGGTGGTGAGAAAAGTTTCGATGTGGCAGAATAGCTCGCTTGCGAGTTCGATTCATCGCTAGTTGCTCCCGTTTGTGTAAATAAATGCTAGGTAGCAGCACTGTGTGTGTAAAGTACGGAAGTTACGAGAACTCTATTTCTCGAATCGGAAACGGGAAACTCAGAATTAAATGTGTTTAAATTTAAATTTAAGGCGAAAACTATCAAGGGTTAAACATTGCCAATATGTATAGGGGAAACACTGCTTACCTTGCATATATGGAATAAATGCCACTGATTTACGAGCAAGACAGGGGTCACGTCCACACAGGAGGCTGTGACTGACTTCCCGCTTCTTCTCTCTACAAATGTTGCCCTCTATGTTCTCCATGGAGCATTGCTGTAACGAGCAGGGAGGTACATTCGACATTTGACTGACACCATCGCTCAAGTCTGTCAGTTTCACCCTGAACCCAGAAAGTCATCTGTACATGCCTGTCCTTTCCCTTCTGCCCCTTTCGCTTGTTTTCAACACTTCCGTCTGCTAAGTGGCCAGTACTAGTCAGATCTGGCCATATTATAGAAACTGGACAGGAGAGAAGCTGTTGTGTGCCGTCAATAGAATTGGTGCTAATATTTTTAGGCTAACTAAATTATGTTGCCTGAACAGCATTTGTGAATCTACTCCTATTTTCAAAAAGCAAATGAGATAGTATATTTAGCCTGCATTATTAAGTAGTGCCCAAGCCTTAAAACCTATCGTGCTACTTTTGAAACGAAATATGTAGTGTCTGTAATTTAATTAAGAAAAGAAAAATAGTTTCTCGAATGAAACAAACACTTTTTCTTTATTAAATGGAACACATTGCGAAAACATCAAAATACACTCAAAGTTATTGAGAAACTATCTAATACTGGAGACTGACCATGTCCTGAACATAAAACTACCCAACACATCTGGATGCATCGTTTTGTAACGTGTATTGAAGATAACTTGTTCACTACAATGAAAGTTGAACAAGATATGGTGAGCTGTGGTAGTTGTTAGTATAATGGTGGTGTGTGACAGTAGAGTGGGGGTTGTTGCAGGGGACACCTTCTACATCCCCAGCTCCGTGATGGGTCTGGTCTTCGTGGCTGCTGGAGGAGACGTTCCAGAGACTGTGTCCAGCACTCTCATGGTGCTCAGAGGTAAGGCTATGCTCACTGCTCCAGTGCAACGTTATAACTGGCTGTAGCCGTCATTATAACACCAAGACGCTAATTAGTTTCATACTATTTGTCTCAATTATTTCAAATAGACTGTTCAATGTAAAGGAAGTACTCTAGAAAATAATATTGTAACAAAAATCACTACCCATAACTACGTACGTATACTACTAACATTACACATTGGCGTGTAGCTTACTAGTCAAGTTGGCAGCCGTTTCGTAGAAAATAGTTCTTAACTTTTAACCTTGAATTGCGATTGAAATATTTAAATTTATGCCACTGAAGTTACTATTTCTTGTTTAATACATTTTAGAGTACACATTTGCATAATATGTACATTCCTAACAATTCACACTTTTACTTGGATGGCGTAGGAACAATGCGAATAGGTCAGCAGCAATGGTAATTTTACGAATAATTTACTTTCACAACAGCTCAATTAATTGTAAACAGGCTATAAAATATATTACTAAGTTTAACAGAAGCGTACATAACGTCTTTTAAGTTTTCGAGGTGAAATACATCATATGAACCAACATTCCAGTTTTTCTACCTGAGGACTTCCAAACAGAATCAATATAACAAAGTTTCTCTTAAAAATTAATAACATTATTTATAGATTCAAAGCTATATCCAAAAGAAAGTAATGATAAAAATAAAACAACCTTATTTTAGGCTACTCCTTAACATTAAATATCACACATTGGTTCACACAAAGTAATATTTTTTGTTCTTAGCTAAGTTCAACTGCTTTTCCTGTAGTACGAGATAATAATTAGCCTTGCGTTGTTAACTATTTATTGCTGTCCACTTGTTCTGTGTGGTACTGTTTTTAATAAAGGAAAAATTATCCTACATATATGATCAGGGTTGTTAGCAGGTGTTTCTGCATAGATATGAAGAAGAATTTAAAAACGTTTTGCTAAAAAAATATAACCAAACGGAAACCAAAATGTTATGAACTCTACAACAAACATTTTCAATTGTCAGTGAAGTCTCACCGACGCCCATGTATTCACTAAGCCTGAGAACACCCGATTTTGGCGAAAATATTTCAGAACATTGTGTATTTCAAAAGCTTTACTCGGGTCCGCTTTGGGTATGGATTATATTAATTCGCATCTTATATGTCTGCCTGCGAATCAAAGGCGTTCAGCAACCAAGCAAGGTTTTATTGGCCCAATGAAGTAAGACAATATTGCTTCACAAAGATTGGCGGCCGAGAAGGATAATGAGGTCCACGAACTACGCTGAAAGGTTTAATGGACATTGTATGCTGGAAACTAATTCTGGAGACACGTTCATTTATAAAATTCAACAACGTACACAGTTCTCTGTATGCACGTGTGTGTGTATGTGTGTGTGAGGAGGTTAACAACCCGAAGGTGTGTTGGAACCACTTACGCAAAACGGGAATGGAGGCTACATCACGACCAACGCAACTAGACAGGATGATGCCGCGCTATCTTGCCCTTTTTTTTTTTCCGCAAGAAGAAAAGCATAAAGTAAAAGAAATATTTTTTTTATTCGCAAACGGTTGTCTTCGTCTTTTAGTTTAACGTTAAAACGTGGCACTATTTTCCCTCCGTCGCATCGTTACCAACTTGACCAGGCGCGCGCAGTGTGCCCGTTACAGTATATGCTGGTAGGGGCAGTGACATCCCAAAGGTTGATTTTAAACATACATAATTATTAGTGAACAGCTTCCATAGGTATAGAAAGAGGTAGTTGTAGATGTGCTGGAGTGTAGTGTGTGTTGTTGCAGGTGTGGGCTCTATGGGCCTGAGCAACTCGATGGGCGCCAACACGCTGGACATCTTGCTGTGCCTGAGCTTGCCATGGCTGATCAAGTGTATTCTCCCCAGCAACTCGACCAAGTCGGTGCACATCATCTCGCAAGGCCTCGTCTACAACTGCCTCTTCCTCTTTGGCTGCGTCGTGCTGTTGTACGGCACCATAGCGCTCTTCCGCTTCCGCATGACCAAGAAGATGGGCGCCTGCTGCTTCTGCCTCTACCTCATCTTCATCACACTCGCCGTCCTGCTCGAGATGAACGTGCTCTTCCAGGTCAACCTGCCCGTCTGCAAATCTTCGACCCCCTCCTCCTACCTGTTCACCACGCATCAGTTCAACAACTGATGCGAGTACAGGCACCTGTTTCACAAGACTCCCAGGGTCACCAAGAGCTGCTACACTTCACAAGGCAACAACACTCCTTGACCTTCATTTTGGGTTGAAAAGAACTGCACCAGACATTTAACAGTATTTTGAAACTAAAAAGCAATGCATTGCTATTTCGCGCACAACTTAGCATTCTCGAATCGAATTGGTGAAAGAACGCTTTCTTCTCGTTACATAATGTAATCTAACCTAGACGCTGATGCGTGGCAACAGCTACCCAAAATCTTCACGTCTTGGCATTTGATTAAAGTCGTAATGTTTAGACTGGTTGGTGATTTATACTCGTATTATTATGTACGAAACATAGACTAAAGATGAGGTAGACCGATCTCGCTGGCTGCGCACAACCAATCTCCCTCTCACAACATTGAACTACTTTTTTGTCTACACGTCTAACAAAAATGGCGTGGACTGGGTTTGACGTTAGAACACTGCTTAGTAAACAAGTGCTTTTGACATGTTTTTATACTTACTCTAATCAATTTGTAATGCTTTTTGATTACATTCAAATTTATAAAAATACTTTATTAATGTAACAGTGCTTGTCATTTAAAAATTAATATATGAACAAACATGTTCATCACTGTTGACCATGTAACTTTGACAGTTGTGTTCCTTTAGGGTAGGTTAATTTTGGGTACATGCGCAGAAGACGAATAAGCGGTCTATCTCAGCTTTAGTCTATGGGGTACAGTAACACACTTCGGTTTATAACAGTTCCAGAACACCAGCTAACGAACGCGTGCACGCCAACACACAGCAGTGCCAGTGTTGGAGTCGTTAACGTTCGACTGAACCTCTCGGGCAGAAATTTTTCCTCTTCGTGCCATAATTGCAGTTTCAAAGTTATAAGTAAACATTTCTGACTACAGATATATGTATGTTTTACAAGTTGTTCACTATTTTAATACTTAATTTTTACTATGTGTTGTTTCCTAGTCTTAAAAATGCAGGAATGTAGTGAGATTTTATAGTTTGCATTGCGTTATTTGTGATGAAATTTACTTTAATAATTTCGATTCCATAGCTGCATTGCAATAAGGTAAACTACTAAAATTACATTTTTTTTTAAATGTTTTTCTTTGCAAAGATTTAAATTTGAAATAAAGGGAAGACTGCGATAAAATGGGCGATGCCAAGTTCTAAAAATGCTATCCACAAATAATATTTCCTTTCAAGATACACTGCACATACATATTTCAAAAAGGATAAGCAATTTGAATAAATCTTTCCTTTTTCAAGCTGTGTGGAACTGCTTATAACATTGCTTTTTAACACACCAATTAAGGCAAGGTTTCTATATTCTGTAAAGCCACAACGAAGGTATTTTAATATTTCTTACCTTTAGCGATAAATTAAATAAATTAACTACAGTCCGTTTCCGGAAACCGCTCAACTTCCTCTACTTTAGTTTCATCAGTGAATCAGTTTAGAAGTGTGAAATAAGTTAACAAACCACATTGAAACAATTGCTGACTATGTGATGTCCCGTTCAATTTAATGTAAATTCTAATTCGAGGCATTTAGATGTGCCAATTGTTGGTGTACATCGCTATTAATAGTCAACTTTGAAACTCAAAACAACCATCATTTCAGACTGAATATAAGTAACTACATTAAATAACATTAACTTAATGACTTTTTGAGAATTTCCTCCTAATGCATGACTTGTGTGCAAGTATGGCAGGTATGCGACAGACTAGAGGGACTCGATGCAATTTGGCAGTGACTTAGTCACGTGCTTAACTTCGCGCCAAGAAGTATAGCGTAGACTTGATTGTGAGAGAAATCAGGATTTGGCATTATGGGTGTGGATATATGAGAGTTGATGTTATTCACGCCGCCCCATAAAAGGTATAAGTAAATTGCTCTGCGCTCGCATATATGGTGATGATTTGTACGGGTGGTGGTGTAGGCTATGGAACAAGTGGTCGCAGGTGTGCGCATGATAATGTAGGCTATGGGACCAGTGGTCGTAAGTATGCTCTCGGCGTTTGTTCATTAATCCTATGATCTAGATCACAACAAATTTGATCTGAGCTCTCACGTGACCACACCCTATGTGATACATAAAGTATAGTTTGATTAGTAAGGAGTGTATTTTTATTTCAGAAAATGCTAATAGAGTAACATTTGGTTCCTATTTATTAATTAAGAAGTTGTTTCAGAGGAATGTAGAATTATTTATAAAGTGTACAAAATCTTGTAAATATATTTTAGAGTACAAAAATGAAACACGAAAGACCGGGTCAATTGTTGTGTACTTAATATACGTGATATTATGTAATACTCATTTCACTGTAATTACCAAATATTTTGTGTGAGTGTGTAAATATATGTGGAGCCTACAAAAATTGACTCGATTGTGTTTGAAAAGAAAACGTTCACTTATGTAATATGAATCTTTCATTTTAGTGAAAAAAACTAGTTAGTTCAACATATAATTTGGGACTAAATGAACTGAAACAATGTTAATTATTTAAGTAGGTTAAATTGAGTGCAACAAGTGTGCTAACGAAGAGATTATATTACGGCCTTGTAAATACACAATCCATTCTATTACTTGTATGCATATAATAAATTTCGGTAATGATTTGGATGTATGTAAGAAAATGTACTTCAAAACTTTGCAGTATTTTTAAAATAAATTTTGGAAAAGCGCACCATTTTTATTGTGACCACCTGCAATGTAATACGTTAAATTATACAAACAAGAGTTACCACAATGACAGCGTGTTTGGAGAAGAAAGGTATGGTACCTAGTGAAGCTATATAAAAGTTGGTAAGAGACAAGACACCCCAAACATCTTAGATATCTATCCGAGGCAGGTTTGAAATTATTTTCACGCGATTGCAAAATAGCTAGAAACACCCAGTTTCGCAAAAAATATTTTATGTGCCGAACCGACTTCAATACGCTACCTATATACATGCAGATTTCTTCTTAGACTCTAAGAAATTGTTTGGAAATTTACCACACTTTTCTGTACACGTACCGAAAAAGCATGACTGGTGAAGTTTATTTCCAAACATGTATTGTAGCTTTCCTACATTCGTTAAGGAATGAGTCGAATATCTTCTGTAGTTTCAATTTTATACCGAAGATTTTATGTACCTGTCACCTGTTGAATTAAACTTTTTCCATAATATGCACAGATTAAAAACTTCTAGCAACATTTTGGAAGTTAACTGAAAAAATAATTTCTATAGTTTACCATTGCCAATAAGTGTAAAGTGAAGCACGAGATACTTGAAACGTTTCTGGTGATGCTTCAGTGTTTGAATTGTTACTGTGTGTTGTAAAAGGCTAGTGGGATTTGTTGATGTTTTGAAATAAGAGTTCGTATGACCGGTTGCACCAACATCTTACCCGATCCGAGATCGAATGATCCTAGTTCATAACCAGGATCCAGTTTGATCTTAGTTCCAATGTGAAAGTGTTGCACCGACGAAATTTCATGATTCTGGATCTTCGATTCGTCGATCTTGGTTCCAAAGTGAGAGATCGAGATTAAGTACGAGACAAAATTTTGCTATTGGTGCGTAATATATGACGTCATGTAATTAGGCGTATTTTTCGGGCGATGTTTTATCTGTTTTAAGAGAATTATTGTTGTACGGCTTTTACTGAATAATATTCGAGTGCGTATAATGTCGTTTTAATTCCCCAAGAAAACAATCGAACTTAGTTCTATCTGCTGACGTATTTTCAAACTACATTTGTCGACGATGGGTGCCGATCTCGGATCGAGATTTCGCACCGCCAATTTCGGCGGATCGAAATGAACTTCATCTCGATCTCCAGTCCAGCTCTAAACTCGAATAGTGCAAAAGTTTTCTGTGTTGACCTTAGATCCGATCTCGGATCTAGTTTCGAACCACGATGGTGCAACCGGCCATAAGTGACATGTTCATTCGATCCAACTGCCGCAGGATCGTTAGCTTGCTGTGGTTACAGAGCCACGAAGGAGTGCTCCTTCCTGGTGTAACCTGGGCGTTGTTCGTTCAGAAACAAGAAGCTGCTGGAAATACGAAACGTACAGCTGTTTCAATTATGTTTTCATTTGGGATAACTTTTTAAATGAAAAATTACTATCTACCTCTAATGGCGGTAGGTCCGTTATAAGTATTGTTCAATTACGTACTTATAAAAAATATTTCTCGAGATATCTTATAATATATTAGTGCACTGTCTAAGAATTATCTTGATTGGCTCCCACTTTTGTAAAACCATCACAACACAAAAAAAAAAAAGGATTAGGTGAATTTATGAAGAAAAAAAAAACTACAATATTAGGGACATGGGGACGCTGGCACAAGGGGATAAGTGGATGGGGCAGTGGATTCAGGGAGCTCCAGCCGACATAATGGAATTTCCCGTTTTCTCTCAAAAATGCTTGTTTTTACCCAAAAATCGCATGTTTTTACCCAAAATCGCTTCAGTAATTCATTATTTTACACCAAAAAAACTTATTTTCCAAGGAAATTTCCCCTTTTGACTGGCAGCAAAAAAAGTGGAGTGGAGATTGGAGAAATTTTGTCTTTCTCTCTTGTCGCTCTCTCTCTCTCTCTCTCTCTCTCTCTCTCTCTCTCTCTCTCTCTCTCTCTCTCTCAAATCATCTATTTCTCTCCTTACACTCTTTCTCTCTCTTTCTCTCATTCCATCTCTTTCTCTTTTTCCTTTCTCTTAAGCTCTTCCCTTCGCTTTCTCAGTTTTCTCTCTAACATTCCATAGGTTTTCTCCAAGTCTCCCAATTTTTGTATTTCGTTATCTCTTCCATTCCATCTTGCCTTTCTCTCCATGTCTTCCTCTTTTGTCTCCCACATTCTTCGACACCACCGTCTACGTAGTTCCTTCATCGCCTGCAGGAGTGCATGACTCACCAGTGTGTATATTTATTTACGAATTTAAAGTAGTAATTTTCCATATACGAGAAGACATATAAAAAAATTATTGTAAAGTACATACCACGCTAGACTTTGTAAAAACTGTTCGAATGGTAATACTTTCAAATTCAAGTCAGTACGTATATTTTTTTTAATCATAAATTTTTTAAATATTTCCTTTATTGAATTTGTTTTTACTATTGTGCAAAAATGAATTCGCCTAGCTTTGTAACCACGTACGCACATGCCCACAGGCCCGAGTCAGACGCGCCATCGTAGGTAGGCACCGCACGCTAAAAGGAAGGGATGCCAATGACCGCGAGGCACTCGGTTGTCTGGCCATGTCAAAAAACTATCAGATGTCTATGAATCGATAACATAACACCCATTATACTTGTTCTACCAACCAACACCGCTTATACCTACCAACCATATAACCCACTATAACATCTAGCATACCTCAACCGTTCAACAAACACAGGCCTTACCAAAATTTTCCAACCACCTATACCATCTGCTCTACCAACCGTCATCAGATTAAAAATATACTCACCACTCATACCAGCCACTAAAATTCAAGCATACATCAGCCCACAACCACTATAATATGCCAAAAAATTAACTCCAACATGTCTGTCATAGCATCATTACAATCAGACATCAACCAAATATCATAACTCCCATCAATAAACCACCTGATTATACCAACAATCCATATCAATAAAATGCTAATCCCCACACCTCAGGTATATTTTAAAAAAATGAGTAACCCTGCTGACCAGGAGTAGTGGGTACTATACCAACCATAACCCCAGCATACATCAGTAATGTCACACAGATCACATTGTAGTTATACAATGAAGTATAACAACTACAAATTTCATACCACCCCACACCATCCATTAACCCCACCAACCATAAAATACTAATTGGCAACCCTCCGGCATACCAGACATTAATATAGATTACTCTATCAACCAACAAACTAGTTAATTATGCCAGCTAACCATATTAATAGTTGCTGTAGCAAAACCTGCCAGGTAACATACATCCAACATAATTAACAACCATATCGATAACCCAATGGTACTAAGTGCCAAAACAGATATAATACATTTCACCATGATATTAGCTTACCTCAACCATGCGACGTCGAAATCCATACAACCGATAATAATAACGTACTATACCATATGAATACATAAACGAACGACCCCAGTAGATAATCATACCAACCAACCATACCATCAATGGTAACCTTAGTGTACCAAGAAAATTTGTATAGTCCACGCCAACCCGCAACACAGACATTATTACAATCTGTCAAACAAACATAACTTAACCTACTAAAGCCCAAAAAATCTTAACCTACCATAGGGCAGAAAAAAATCAGAAATAACCTAACATAATCTATTTTACCATAGTCCAGATAAAAATGATACTTATCCTAAGTACATGTCCTAAATGTCTAGCATTATTTCACCCACTTAAGAAAATTTGACATGTCCAACCATCAGAAACAAATTTCTAACATACTTCGATCAATCATCTTTGTAGTACTGTTCACCTTACACTTACATGTGAACAGTCATATCAAGCAGAATTATACTTAAAATCCAATTTTGCCGAAATAGAAAGTCAGACAACATCATGTCTACCCAAGCAACCATACAATCAGGGCCAGTCCACATCACAATAATCCTTACCATCTGTCAACGTTACATTATCGACTGATACCTACCACCATGTTCTAACATCACCCAACTGCCATACTGAATCCATACGTTGTATAACTACAATGTGATCTGTGAGGAATGAGTGAATTATGCTGCGGTTATGGTTGGTATAGTACCCAGTACTCCTGGTTAGCAGGGTTACTCATATTTTTGTTTCATATATATGAGGTGTGGTGGTTAGTATTTTATTGGTATGGGTGATTGGTTTAGTAGTGATGTGACATACCCACAAATATGTGACACAATAATCAAGCATCAAACGTTCAAGTGACTCACTTTGTAAACTTTTATAGTTTTTAAAAAGACATTTAAGTATATTTTGAGGTTCATTTACAACTTCATTCAGATCAAGTCACGTGTTCCAAAACAGGCGCACGTAACATCAATTCTCCAGTTTACAAAGTTAAAACCATAATGTGCCCTCAGCAGAAACCCTAAAATTATCATACTCCGTCTAAATTACGCCCAAATACTGAAAACAATAATAATTACAATTTATCTAGACGTTTTATGTTACTTAAGAATATAGCCTCAGTACCAGCATCACTCTTCATTTGATTATAATGTCTAGTGATGTTTCAACACTCACTGTTAAATGAGACAGCTTTCTGTCTTCTATAAATAATGCTTAATTCCAAAGGAATGCTGAAATAATACTGCAAATAATGATAAAGCACCGGAAAGGTATTCATAAAGAAAACCTACTGTTATATTTCTTTACACAAACCCAGATTTAAAAATGCTAATCAAGAAACACATTCGGTATTTAACACTCGTTCAACACGGTATTCTAAAAACCCATTAAAACTCCACGTCTGTTTATACAAATAATTTTAATACGTAGACCTCGTGGAGAAATCTCATTAAAATATTTCATCGATCAGTTAAAGCTTCATTTCAGGTACTCTTGACTAAGAAAAAAGGAGAAATCGGGCAACATGCAATGTGTGTCCAAGCTAAGCCTATTCTCACAAAATATGATTAAAACGTTTAAACATTATCATTAAAAATCCTGGGGAATTGCTCAAGGCGACTAATAGCCCTTTCAAAGCTTGAACAATATAAAACCTACACTCAGTTATTGTCCCTTGAGAGAGCCATACAGAATATATGCGGGAAACATGCTTAGAAGTGTGTAACACGTAAACCTGTTTAATGTCATATATTTAACTCATAAATTGCATAACGATTTACATCATATTTTACTATGCTTTTACATAGCGTTACATTTAATTAGTTATACTTCGAGAGAGCTCGATATTAGTTACATATTATGATTTACTATTTAGATGCAACATCTATTTCTTTATGTATTCAATCTAAAGAGCCACGTTAAAGTTAGTGTAATGTCTTTGGTTAGCTAACTACCGGAACGTCTTCACCTTAATATTGATGCCGAAGGCTACTCATCATGGCGCTACAGTGGAAGATGCCGCTGTCGTTGTCTCATAATCTTGACTCCTTGGCGGCTGGCTGTGGTAAGACAAGCCCGTGCTCGATGCCATGATCAATATATACGGAGCTTATTTTGCCGACATTTAGCTGTTTTCATAACGGTCCCGCTGCTCGTGACCACACCGCGATAGTCTCGCTCTCCTTACACCCTGGGATGGCGCGTCTATGGAAGCGGTACAGTCAAGGCTTGCCCAAGCCATTCCAACACATTACAAATTACATGACAACAGCTTCTAAACAAGTAGTGTCTCTTGGCCGTATCTGACACACTGTTTGACCATAATGCAATGGGCACTAAACAAGAATTCAAAATTACTAAAGGTGCAGCACGACCTCGGCAAGCCGGCCCAGCTGTTTGCAATAACAATCGCAGGGGAATGAGTACGAGGTCGGGGCCAACAGTTTATAAGGCTGGGACAATGGCGGCTCAGGGCACCATCTTGCTCCAGACGCCAAAGGCCCTGCCCGAGGGACTACTGCCGAGAGGACAACTAGTCTGTGGTCTGGGATCGACGCACCCCGTATCTGCCATGGAGAGAGCCTCTTCATAGCCATCTACAATATCTTGGTAATTATACTTCCGTTAGGGCAACCTAGGCCACATAAGTTTTCGGAACAGAAGAAGGCACATATTAAGCTCCATAAGAGTGAGAGTTTTAATAAAGTTACCTGCTTGAGTCATTAACGTAATTCAGAGTATTCTGCCACTACCTATTGTACTTGTATCTTCTCTACCGCACTTGCCTAGCGGAAAGTGTATTAGCTTTGAGAGTAGAAAAAATACTAGCTAAATAGAGTTTTGTATTAACTGAGTGCTTTCCTCTGTCTATCTTCATCCCCCCTATAAGTGTGTGTTCTCTTCCCTTCAAGAGAGGTCACAGCAGGAAGTTGAGATATTTCCATAACAAGAAAATGGATTGGAGGGTTAAGTATGACCTATGTCTACTTATAAGCATAGTTGCTGTTATTTCCGAACTGTTGACGATATAGTCACCAAAATCATAACATAAGCATCATCCACGAAAATGAAAAGGACCAAAGAGTTAAGTATGACATATGTCTACTTATAAGCATAGTTGGCTGCCATTTCCGAACAGTTTGAGATACAACTACCAAAAATCATAACATAGGCATCAGCTACAAGGAAAAGGACCAAAGGGTCAAGTGCAACCTATGTATACATATAAGTACAGTTAGCTGGACCATTTGAGATGTAGTTGTTAAATATTTAACATAGGGATTACCCACGATGATGAAAAGGGTTGTAGGGCCAAGGTACACTACATATACTTATAAGCATAGTTGGCCATAATTTCCAAACCTTTTAAGTGGACTGTCGGCCAATGACGGTTATGGAACCTTGAGGAGTTAAATGTCTATATTGAACTGTGATGAGAAATTTCTGTTTGACGTAAAGCTGTTAATATCTGTATTTAAAAGTTAATTAGCACATAGTCGTGTGAATAATTATGGTTGCATTTCCCTCTTTGGTTCCTTACACTTCTCCCCACCTTTTTTTCTTGTTGACAGGGGGTGAGGCACTTTTACGGGATATTTTGCATTTAGCCAAAATGTGATAGTTCTGCTTATGTCACTGTTCTTTATTTGTGGCCAAATTAAATGTAGTGTACGTGACAGGTCTATAATGAGTCCTTGGTCACGTGCACTAAGTAGCGGTTAACGACCACTGCACTGTCTGCAACAACTGTACACTTATTGGCTATCTTCTTCCTTAATTCTTGCAGACGAAGGGCAGCATGTAGAGGGTACAGCCACATGTACCGTGCTGTGAGTCTCCATGGCGATTTCTGGTACTGGCAGGCGAATGAGCATCCTTGGTGGTACACGGAGGCATCAGGCATCATGGAGTAGCTCGGGGCATCGTGACGTCTGCTTCTTCGACAACAGATTGGGAGAATACTCGTTCAAGGGATGTTGGGGCAGTGCGAGGGAGTGACAAGCCCTCCACCCCCAACTGCATGGGTTCCTACCTGTTGGGCAGGATGTTTCTCTCACAGGACAGTGCGAAGGAAAAAGACCTCGACCTCGACTACGGGCAGCAGAGCACATCGTGGGACCAGGTCGTATGCGGCATCGATGGTCTTGGTGGCCAGTTCCTTGGGCGAGGCAGTGGGAGGGAGTATCACCTCAACCTCCACTGTGGGTGATATGCCGAATGAGGGGTAGTTGACAGCATCGACGGTCTCGACGACTACAGTGTCTTGCGTCGGCAGCTCGACGTCCTCTTTGCTAGGAGTTCTGATGTAGCAAGATGGCAAAGCAGAGCACTTCCACGTCGACAGCTCAACATCCTGGGTGGAGGAAGGTCTTGTGTAGCAAGACCTTGGGATAGAGCACACTCGTCGGAGCTCGATGTCTTGGTCAGCGGGTATTCCTGCTTTTCAGAATATTGGGGCGGAGTACTCTCGTCGGAGCTCGACGTCCTGGGTGGCAGGAGTTCTTGCGTAACAAAATCTGAAGGCAGAGCACTTCCGTCGGGGCAGCTCGATGTCCTGAGTTGTGGGTTTTCCTGCATGGCAGTTGGGGCGAAGCACTCTCTTCGGAGCTCGACGTCCTGGGTAGTGGGAGTTCTGCGTTGGTGGATGCAATGGTTAATGTCGAAGACGCTGGCATGTCCTTGGCCATTGCCCCTTGTGCTTCTTCCTCCTCTACCTTATTTGGCTCGCTCTGAGCCCAGTGTCCAGTTGTCTAGTGGCGTCGTGTTCTTCCTTGTCGAAACCCTCAGTCGACTTCATTGAAGTGGAAATGGCATTGACTGCTGGCTTCAGAGTTGTAATGGGTGGAGAGGTAGGCGCCGATGAGATTCCTACCCCTCTCACCGAAGGTGTTTCTGACTGTTTGCTAATGCGGCTTGAGCAACGGAGTGTCTGGTGGAGTTCTCCATTGTGTGGACTCTGCCATGACGATATGGAGTAGCTGGTTCTTGCTGAATCGCGTGTCCCTGCGATTTTCATGGCATAGCTTCGTGGCGTCGGAAGCATTGATCTGACGGAAAATGCACCTAAAACCCTTGTCAGCATGTCCCCTGCATAGGGTCGGATCTGGCCTCGGGTGGCCTTGCAGGTCCTCCCACGTATATCTTCGGCCCAGTAGACATCTTGTTTACCTACTATACGGTATGGTCCATCCCACTTGTCAGCAAGGCCAGCGCTGAATTTGTTGCAGACTTTGTGCTGAGAGAATGACTTCGCAGAAGGATGGCTTCCCCCAGGTTGAATTCTCTCACCCCACTTCTTAGTTGAGGGTAATTCTCTACAATATAGGCTTCCCGGGCTTTCTGGGTGTGCATGGTGTGGGCCAAGGCTGCTAGCCGAATGTCCTCGGGTTGAGGCATGTCGGTGGACTCGCTGTCCCACTGCCAGTCGCTTGGTCCGCATAATGTTTTCCCCAGGAGTAGGATGCTCGGACTGGTGTCGACGGCTTCGTTCGTTCGGCATCGGAGGACAAACAGTATGGTAGGGATGTGTTTATCCCAATGCTTGTGATCGTTTCCCACACTGATACAGAGGCACTTCTTGATCTCCTGTTTCCTCCGTTCAGTGGGGTTAGCTTCGTGTAGATAATTGGGGGGGGGGGGCTAGTCCAGGTTTCCACTCCCCATCCATGAAGGTGATTTGTCATTGACAGCCTGTAAACTGGGTACCATTATCTCTCAATATGGTCTTTGGATAACCCCATCGTGCAAAAGCCTCCATTTCCATTTTCCGAATGATTAGGGTATATTCTTGGCTGGGTAGAGGAAAATTCCTCTATTCATCTGAAAATTGGTCTGTTACCACGAGCAGGTAGCAGTTTCCTTTCATACTACATCAAATCGGCGGCGATGTGGGTCCAGACCGTCTTGGGTCTCCGTGATTTTGCAGGAGGGGGAGGAGGCCAGGTATGCTTTGCCATGGCAGCACGTGACACAGTTGCTAATGTACTGCCGGACATTGCGGCTTATCCTGTCCCAATTATAATGTGTTTTAATGTCTAGTAGGGTTTCCCTAGTGCCTGGGTGAGCAGCTTGGGGATGGTAGTGATGGTGCCAGCATATATCGGCACGTAGTTGCGGTGGGACCTAGATCTTTCCAGATGCATCGGGTTATTCGCTACACGTCCACATGACATCATCCTGTAGTTGGAATCGTTGGGGCTGTTCCCGTAGTAGGCGTCAAACGTCGGGGTCCTGCTGACTTAAGGCTATTTGCTGGCGGGTTATTTGTAACTGGAGAAGCCGAATTTGCTCCTCCAGACTTCTTTCCACTTTCGGTGGGGGAGACATCTTCTCTTCCTCTTCTGCTTTTTCTTCCTGTGTCGGGAGTCGAGACAAGGTGTCTGGTAAGTAATTCAGTTTGCCGGGCCAATGTTGGACTTCGAAGTCGAACTCAGTAAAGAACATGTCGCACTGGCCGAGCTTGGCCTTAGAATTCCTGGACTCGGTTAGGCATTGAAGGGCTTTGGAGTCGGTCTGGAGAATGAAGTATTGTCCTTCGAGATAATACTTGTATTTCTTCATGGCTAAAATAACAGCCAGACACACCTGTTTATTGATGTGGCAGTGCTGCTCGGTTTCGTTTAAGCGAGTTGACGCATACACTATCACGTGTGGATGTCATTCTACATCTTGCTGGTACAGTACTGCGCCCAGGCCACTCTGACACATGTCCATTTGCAGTATTAATGGCGTGTCTCCTTTTGGTCGGAATAGTTAGCGGATATTCGTAAAGCTGCTCTTCAAGTCGGAAAATGCTTGTCGTTGTTCCAAGCCCCATCACCATAGTATGTCTTTCTCGAGGAGGGGGTGTAGTGGTGCCATGTAATTTGCGATATTTGGAACGAAGTCTCGTAACCAGATACACGGAAACAGGTACTGTCAAAGTTGCCACTTATTCGTAGGATCTTCCGCTTATTCAATAGCTCGTATTGAACTGTGTTGCGGGAAGTTTCCTTCCAGTGAGATGACGTGTCCCAGATAATCTATTGAGGACTTGCCGAAGAAGCTTTTTGACTGCTTGCAAGTTATTATGTGTAATTCGAGTCTTTCCAACATTCTTTGCAGATAGCCTAGGTGCTCCTCCCAACTATTGGAATATATTATCACGTCGTCGAGGTAGGACCGGCAGAACTAGCCGATGTATCCTGTTAACACTTCCACAGACATTAGTGATTGGAACGTTGCTGGGGCGTTTTTCAAGCCAAAGGCATGACTCGAAATTGCAGGGTTTCGCCTTTCGGCATTGTAAAGGCAGTATATTTGTGATTGTCCAGGTGGACTGCAATCTGCCAATACCCCAACTCCATATAGAGAGTACTGAATATTTTGGCCTTGCCAATGTCTCGTATGGTATGAGACAAGTATATAGCTGGGGGAGCGATCGGGTGGGTGACTTCATTTAGCGATTTGTAATTTACGCAGAATCACTATTTCCCATCTTTTTTCGGCTCTAAGACCACGTGTGAGTTGTATGGGGAATTCGATGGCTCAACGATTCCCTGGTCCTTCATGTCGTTGACCTGCTCGATAATGAGGTCACGCCGGTGGGCTGACACTCTGTACGGTCGGTTGTAAACCGGTACATCGGTGGTCGGCCATATTTCGTACTGAATAGAACGTGTTTGTCGCAACAGCCCTCCTTGTCCGAATGCTCTGGAGTGCTCGTCTAATATGGCTTTTAAATGACAGGATTATTGTTGTTCAAGTTCATGGTTAATGCAGATCGGGTCGATGGACATCAGCAGGTCATCTGGATTTTGATCCCAGTTAACTGTGATCCGATTGGTTTCTCCCAGATAGGGTCTACATTGTCCGTGATCTAGAATACATTGATTGCTTATAAGCCATGGACATGCAAGTATTATCGATTCGAACAGTGTTGGGGACACAATGAATTCTGTCGGTGCCTATCGAACACGTACACATATATTTAAGTTCACTTTGTCTCCTCCAGAGACCCTTTTCTTAGCCAGTTTAAGTTTAAAAACTTTTGCATTCGTCTAGAACTAGTTACTCCCCTTTTTACTAGAACCAGGTCACTTATATCTGGAACCGCAGTTACCTTCAGCTCTCCACGGTCTGATAGGAGATAGCATACGTCATGTGTTTATTGCATCTCCAATAAACACCAATTGTTCAATACCCTTCTGCATTACATTTACAGGGCACTTGTCTGCGTGATGGTCAGGGACAGAATACGATATGCACCGCCAACAGGATTGGGGGTTGATTTTCCAGTCTGTTTGGGTGGAATAGTTGATGGCGTTTTGTCAACTCGGTTGTATGGGAGGGCAGCTCGCTCTGGCTTTCGAGGGCAGTCCTTGTTCCAATGATTCTCTAGGCAGAACCAGCATTTGGGCACGAATGCCAGGTGGGGAGCTGGAGCTGGGACACTCTTAAGAGGTGCCACTGGTGGAGATCGAACTTCCAGGGTCTTGGGTGATATAGGCTTTTCGAGAATAGCCTGCACAGCAAAATTTTGTTCTGCCTCTCGAGCTCAGTTAACCAGTTCGTCCAAGATGGTCGTTCTAGTGGCAAGAAGGGCATGCCTAAGGCTGGGTAGAAGCACTCGACTGATGGAATGAATGGCGGTAGCTTCGTCAACACTGGGGAACACACGTCTGAACATTTGTTCCTTCCTCCATATGAAGATTTCCACTTCATAGTCGGGCACCTGGGTCTGACTAATAAATTGAGTTATCAACCTAGCCAACAACCCTCGTCCATGAATTCCGCTACTAGCCTACTACTGAACTGCTTCCAGTCCGTTAGAAATTTCCCATATTTTTGCCAACATGTAAGGGCGACGCCCTTCATATGTAGTCGGGCTCTGTCAACCCATTGTTTTGGCAGCAGATCTCTCTCTCTCTGAATTCTTACTCACATTCTTGCGTGAATGTTACCAGGTCTTTATGGGGCCGACCTGCAAAGTCGGTAATTTGAATTTCGTCTTCCCGTCCAGTTGCCGGATGGCTAGGGCTCGTTCCTTGTTGTATATAGATTCGGGAATGCTTGGATCTGCAGGAGTGAGAGATGTGTTTTCTTCGGCATCTCTCGCATTGGTAGGCCATTCCTAGCATATAAATGCGCTCATCTGGCCATCCATTACATAAGTGATGATAGGGTTCGTTGCTTGTTGTGCACTGATGCGATACTGGAATCGACCGAGACACGTAATGCAGAAGCCCGTAGGTTGTTGACGGCACTTGGCAAAGCAGTATTATAGTCCGTCTGTAACTTGTGCCTCTTCAGACCAGCCTATTAACTGGTTCTAGACGAATGTAAAAGTATTTCAAGTTAAACTGGTTAAGAAAAGGGTGTCTGGAGGAGACAAAGTAAAGTTATGAATATGTGTACGTGTTCGATAGATATCGACATGTGGTGAGTAGCCATTGGGGGCATACTCGAAGCTTCCGAAGTTCCTGGAGGTCCCAGCACTGAATTAGTGCTCTGGAATGTCATGAGAGAGTTTGCGAAGAATGAAGTGCCCGAGCCCAGCAGCATCCGGTCTTATATAGGTGAAGCTTGTTGGCTTCTGGCGCGGGCTGCGGGAAGGCCGAGCATCCTGCCCTAGTTGGCGTAGGAGTCGAAAAACACTGGTCAGCGTTTCTGCTTCGTGCCTCGACGGTGGCGTTCGGCCTTGCCCGGTGGCGGGCTGCTTGCTGGCTTTCAGCGCGGGTAGGGGGGACGGCGTGCCTGCCGGGTTGGGTAACCTTCAGATGAAGAGAATCCGCTCATAAGTTCCTGATACCTGTTAGAGTAGGTTTTCTCAGGGTACCACCCGTTTTTGTGACTGGATGCGAATATAGTTAATACCTGAAAAAATTCAAAACTGTTCTGCTGACAGTTGAGATGTTCTTTGAACGCCTCCTCTCCTTAAGGCAGAGTACTGCCAGGAGTGAAAACAGCAAATCTCGATTTTGTCATTGGTACTGCGCACTGTCCTACCTCAATGTGGGCGGGTGGTGGCAACGAGTTTAAGACAGTTAGTCAACTGGTAGCCTACTCCCTATTGTGTGTTGCCATAAGGCCTCAACCGACTACGTGGTTAGTGTAGAGAAGGGGTAAAGAACAGTACCAGGGTGAGGCAGTGGTTCCCGACCACTAGCCCCAGCCAGAGGCCTAGAGCCTCGAGGTTTAACACCTCTTATACTCAATAAAACCTAAGATGACTTTGGAAACGCAAGCGGCAAGTAGGGAGCCCTGGTACAAAGTGTTCCAGGAGCCTCCCTCAAAGCCGTACAAGGGCTCTATCAATGAAAGGCGTGGTTTCCTCCAGGCGGTAACTCTGCCTAAAAACATGGAGGTAACTAAGGCGTTGTACTATGTACAACGCCTTATAGACGACGACACAGCTTGGACCCAGGTCATGACCCCCACCAAGGAGGAACTGGCCTGGTGTCGAAAAGTCCTCCCATTGGTATGGGCTCAAGATCCTGGAACTATAGAAAAATGGATCCATGAGTGTTACGCGAAACGTGAGAGTATGATTACAGACTTAATGGCAGATGCTGAGGGCGAAGGCAGCCTGCCACAGGGAACTCCTCTGTCCCAGATCCCTGAGACAGAAACTGTGAAGGAAACCGCCCAAAGTTCGGTGGGGAAGGGTCCACCCCCGGGTTTTGATGGCACAGAAAATGGGCAAAGTCTTACAACCCAATTGATGGTAGAGACCGTTCAGGGCGAAGCATCCACGACTGTGGAAAAAATAACAGAATATGCCACCTATGAAGGCAGGAAGGTTAATAAGGAATGGGCGAATTTCCTCCTCCCACGGGTAATGAGATTAAAGGCATTGCTGGACCTGCAGATTGTGCGATTCGCACAACTGGAAGGTGAAACCAAGGCCTTCATAAGTATGGGGTGCACCTCCTCAGTACCCACTGAGAGAGCTACAGTCAAGGCTAATAAATCTCAGTCTTTTGCTGAGATTTTCAAAGAGCAGAAGAAAGCAAAAGAAATGCCGCAGGAGAACCAGTGGCAGGTGGTGAGGGTGCGAAGGCAACCTCCGAAGAGAACCGTGTTGGTCTACCCTAAGGAGGGGGAATGTAGCTCAGAAGAAACTAAGACAAAACTAAAATCTCTTGATCCGGTTAAGGAACAGCTCTGGATTAAGAATGTCCGCCAAGTGTCAAAGGGTGGTGTGCTTCTTGAGGCCGAGGATGAGCAAACTCTCCTGAAGCTCAGAAACGCGCAAAGGATGGAAGAGTTGGGACTAAGGGTGGGTGACCCCAAAAAGTGTGGGCCCAAGGTCATCATTTATGACGTACCGTGGGAATATGATGGTCCTGAGTTCATGGAGACGCTACACCTCCAGAATTTCAGGGCTGCCCAGATAACAGATGAGGTGAGAAATAACGCCTCAGAGTGCTTCCGCACCAGCCCACGAGACAGGAAAGTTGTCAACTTGGTTCTAAAAGTCACACCTCCCTTAAGAAAGTTACTGTTTGATTGTGGAACCCTATTTATAGGTTTACAGAGGTGCAAAGTGAGAGACTAAGTGATGCCTACCTGCTGCTACAAGTGTCAAGAGTACAGCCACATTATGGAAAAATATAAAGGTGAGCTTGTTTGCCCCCACTGTTCTGAGAAGGGGCACAAGTTCTCGGAGTGCAAAGTCAAGGATGCTAAGCCCAAATGTTCAAACTGCGTAAGGGATAAGCACAGAGATTGCTTCCACCTGATTGGTTCCTCCGACTGTCCAGTCCATCAGAGGATGATGGCATTGGAACTCGACAGGACCCAGTATGACTAGTAGCCGCACGCTGCTACGATTAGGGCAGATTAACTTGCAGAGAGCTGCAGTTGCAACTATGGAACTGATTGTGAAGGAGCAACATCTGGACTTGGTACTGATGCAGGAACCCTACCTGCTCAGAGGGAAAGTGCCCACTCTTCCCGGTCGTTTTACTCTCTTTGGGGAAAATCCACTAGCAGGAATCTGGGTGTGTAACCCCGAGATTAACTATGTTCCGTTAGAGGCTCTCTCTAACACGCATCATATGTGAGTATTCGTTTGGCGACTGGGGGGGAGTCGTGACGATTGTATCGTCGTACTTTCGGGCCCAGGATCCGATCGAACAACATTTAAGTCAGTGGGAATAACATACTGACGAGAGCTAATGATCCCAAGATCATACTAGGTGCTGACATCAACGCCAAGTCGGAACTGTGGAATTCCCCTAGAACGGACGGCCGGGGTGAGGAGGTAATAAGATACCTCATGGAGAAAGACCTTCAGATGGTCAATAGACCGGGACACAAGGCAACCTACGTGTTCCCTGCCCATGATACGGAATCGTATCTAGACATTACCATGGCGACAGCGCGTGCTGCTGGAAGTTTTGGGGACTGGAGAGTCTCGGATGAGGTAGACTCTGACCATAAGATAATCCTGTTCACCATCCAGATTAATAGCATTAAACAAGCCAGAATATAACGTCTCCGTTTTGTCATGGCTAAGGCGGACTGGCCTCTGTTTGAGCATATGGCACCTTTCTCTTTAAAAGATCTGGATGTGATAGTCAGGACTAAGCTAAGAAAGGCACCAGGATGCGATGGAATGATGGGGGAAATGCTCCTTCGTGCATATCCTCGAATACGCCATGATATGCTGGAATTGTTTTACGATTGTCTCTCTGAAGGAAAATTTCCCTTAGGGTGGAAGAAAGGTCACCTTATAGTTATCTATAAGGATGCCGGGAAGAACCCGAGAAAGGCTAACTCATACATAACGCTTCTCCCAGTAATGGGGAAGACATTGGAGCGCCTCGTAAACCAGAAGCTGATGCAATACCTGGACATTATCCATGGTATTCATCCTCGCCAGTATGGGTTTATGAAAGGGAAGAGTACCGAGATGGCTATCGTTGACATGGTCGAACAGGTGAAAACCTACGACCAAACATATATCATGGCGGTACACCTGGATATGGCAGGAGCTTTTGACAATGCTTGGTGGCCACAGATCCTGTGTCAACTTCGCTTGTTGGAGTGCCCGAGAATATATATGGATTGATTGAGTCCTTCCTGACTGATCGTAAATGCACCGTGGAAATGGGCTCGCATACAGAAGAGAAGGTGCTGACCAAGGGCTGTCCACAAGGCTTAATTCTTGGTCCAATATTATGGAATGTGATCTTTGAGGGTCTGCTTCGGCTGGACTTCCCGCAGGGATGCGAGGTCTATGGATATGCGGACGATGGTTTGCTCCTTGTCCCTGCCTGGTTGCGTAAATAACTGGAAGAAAATACAGATCTGGCTCTGTCCATGGTCGAGGAGTTGGCTGGGAGGTTCAAATTGGACCTCTCAGTAGATAAGATCAATGCCATTTTGCTTAAGGGAAACCTCAAGCGAAATTCCGTGATCATGTTCAGGGACAGGGTGAACAGGATGGTCACTCAGATGAAATATCTCGGCGTCATCCTGGAAAGTCGTCTGGCGTTCCATGTTCACGTCCGCTATACAGTGAATAAGGCCGTCACGATGTTTCACGGCTAAGGGCGGTAGCACCTGCAAACTGGAAGCTCGGATACCGGACGTTGAAGTTGATGTACAATTCTGTTTTCGTGCCCATCCTCGCGTACACATGTGGGGTGTGGTACCCGGAGGCGGAGTGAGTTCATGGCAAGAGAATAATCAATAATGCTCAAAGAGCTGCACTTCTGGGAATTACCAAGGCTTATAGGACAACTTCTAGCAATGCTCTCCAACTTATCGCTGGAGAGATCCCTCTGGATCTGCTGGTGGTACAAATGGGTACAATCTCTCGTAGGAGAAAGTGGGGTGTTATTCCCACAGCTGAAATGAAGGAAGCCACACTAACAGCTTGGCAGACCAGATGGGACCTCAGTACCAAGGGTCGCTTGATGCACGGTCTGTTTCCAAGTGTAAGGGAGAGACTGAGACTGGAGAATTGGCTCGAAGTGGGTCACTACTCCATCCAGTACTTAACCAGTCACAGAAACTTCCGAGCTAAGTTGTCCTCCCTGGGCCTTGTTGGGGACCCTGTGTGCGTAGTGTGGAGGACACCTCCATCTATGCTCTCGACTGCCCCAAAGTGGAGGCTCTCAAAATGAACTTTGAAGGAACCCATGGACCTCTCCGCCTCGGGCCCATTCTTCGGGACAGGGACACCACCAGGATCATGTTGCAACACCTAACAAGGATCGGCAAAAGAAGGGAGGAGTTCGACGTCTGGTGGTCTAGCCCTCGGGTTGAGTAGGGACTTGGACATGTCGGCGGTAGACAACGGGAGGGATGACACTGGGATAGATGCTGTGTACCTCAATGGGTGACCATATCTTTCCAGTTATAATCTTGAATGACGGGAGTGGCCCCTCTAACCCCCCACCACTTGTTAAATTAACAAAACAACTGCTTGTAATGGTACATGGGAGAAACCCCTGTGTATCCCCCTCCAGGACAGAAGCAAAGCTGAACAGGGAACAAGAGCTACCCAGGTCTACGTCTATAACGAGAGTTATAGACCTAGAACCTTACAAAACAAGTGGATAAGGTTCTCAAGATCGAGAACCACCTGGTTGGCCGTGTACATGAAGCCCTGTGGTATTTGTGCGGGAAGGCTTTGCTCGTGTTACTTGTAACATGAGCAAGCTTAAACGCAATAGCAGGCAAAGAACAGTCTGTGCCATATCCCGAGGGGCCTGGTGGGTGGAGGAAGGATCTGGGTGGAATGATCGGAGAGTCAGGAACTCTCGATCTGGAATGGAGAAGATACAAGGAAATGGGAACAGAATTCCTTCCCATTGAGCCTCCAACCACCTGGCCAGATGAACAACCACCGATTAAGTCTATCCCGGAAACGACGTCATGCCAAAGAGCAATGCTCTGGCATTATTTTTACTGCTTAGACAAAGATGAATGTACCTGTTTTGTTTTATCATGTTGGACAATCCGGAAAGCGAAAAGTGCACAGCGATGGTTTCGAATGTGTATGTGTGTGCATGAGTGCCACTACGAAGTGCAGTTTTGAGTTTAGATACAAGTTCCTTGCATCTGGGGGCGAGGTGGAGGGGGATGTTACTGGTTACCGGATATCCCCCGAAACTTAGTCCTGCACAACCCAGATGCACTGAGCCGAGAAGTCAGTTATGGGAATACATCATGCTTAATTTCAAACGAGTAAGAATATGCGCAGTCGCGGATAGTAGTTAGTTTGTGTGAGTGAGTAGTTTAGTTGTTTTCTTTTTACATTTCGGACAGCAAGGCGGTTTCAAAATTGTAAAGTTCCCGGTGGTTACCTGAGCTCAAAAGAGCCGATTTAGCTTTTCGTTTGTGGGGGCTAATGTACCTTGGTTAGAAAGCAGCGCTCCAGGTATGACCTTTTAATAGGTATCGGTCACCTGGAGGGGAGGTTTGGTGAGGCCAGCGCCGGTTCCACTGGGAACTTTGTTAGAGTAGGTGGCCGAGAATTAATGTGGGAAATTCGTTCTCCCCTTCTACAGTGATGGAAGTAGGAACATTTAGTGATAATTCGTAATTGTTGTTAATTAGTAGGTTGAGCGGCACATGTAAATATCGTACATTGGACTTAGTGTAATTTTTCCAAAACGGAAAACCTTAGAATGTTATAATGTTATAAGAGCATGTAGTTACGTTGCGTGAACCCCATAAGTCGTAAGAATATTTGAAGGAAGGAGCGAAAAAACGAGGCGAGAAAAAAACTCATCTAGTGGATGCGCACAGCCGCCAGGCAGGCTCACGAAAGTGTATCTACTTGAGCGAGGCAGACCCCACCCCCTCCCCCTCCTTAACCACCAAGAAAATTATTTCCCGTCCCCTCCAATCAGAGAGACTGCATATGTACGCTTCCCGAAAGTAAAAGAAGTAGGAAATGGACATTGTAAATATTTAAAAAAGGAACTCACGTTACCCCTGTTGTATGTAGTCTTTTTACGGCAAATTATTGACCAATGAATTGTAACCTAGAAAGTAGGAATAAGAGGAGACCTAACCTCAAATAAGTATGAAAATGTTTATAGTCTGTAGAAATTTATATATTCCCACTACATTGTATGTTTAATTTTAAGGAAGTTTTCCATTTTATTGTAGGTTATGACACATGCTGCTTCTACATCCAATCTAATACGATTACGACTCATCGCCTAGAACTCCTCTTCCATCTACAGTGACGTGAGCAACACGTTGCTTACCCTACAGGCAATGCGAACTTACAAGGAATTCCTTCTCGCCAGGAAGATACGCAACCCGACAGCCACCTCCCCCCTCCTCCAAGAAGCCCACAAAGTTGCCCAGACCTCAGGCAAGGCCGAGCGACTCAGATGAGCCACGAAGCAGAATCGCTGACAGCAGGATTCTCACGCCACCCAGGGCCAAGGACATCACGCCTCCCACGCATAACGCGCCGACAGCCAATATGCTTCCACTATGTAAGTCGGGCCGCTGCCGAGCTCTTGGCTGCTCGCTCACTGGGAACTGCCCGCGACTTGAGGACCAGCGAAAACGAGGTGCAACTGCGAGTGCGATGGGACCATGTCAGCTTGGTTGCTGCAACTATCCACAACTCGCAGCGTCCCCAGGTGGTGGATAGGGGATCCCCAGGCTCTGGGGTGGCTGGAAATAATCAAATACCAGCCCACGAACCAACTGGCCGGTGCGAGAGCGCCGCCGTCGTCGTGGACGTCGGGAACCAGGGGGTCTAAGCTCGAACTGCACTCGTATACGAAATCTTCGAATTGCGGCCGTAACTCGCATGATTTTAGAAAACGGTAAGATCGAACCTTACGAGAGCCATCGTATACGTCTTGACCGTGCGAGTGGCCACTCTCTCGATCATCGCCGTGCGAGATGTGGAGTCGTGGACGAGTAGGGCATCAAAAAAATAAAATAGTGGACATAAGATGACTGTTGACGCTGTGTAAATTCAATTTACACATCATTTATGCTGTGCTGAATGTATAATCTTATGCAAATTAAGAACTTGTTCAATCAACGAGAATTAAAATGTGTGTTGAGAGTGCAAATCAGGTTATGAGTAAAAGTGTAATTAAATAGGTCTACTACTGACGTTCATTATTGTTCAGTGACTCGTAGTTGGTTGGTTAGACGTCATAAGTTATTATTTAGTCAGTCGTGCATATAAAACTCTGTAAATAACATATGTTATTATTATAGCACAAACTTTCAATTTCTCAAAAACTTCTTCCCACAACCGGCTGGCATCCTTGGCTGTCCAGTCAGCTGTCAGTTTGCCTTGGGCAAGTTTCTTGTTTCCTACAACTTTTTTTAACAGTGAAAATTAATCAAATTCAATAGCACTTCAGAATACTAGCCAAAAACTACAGCCCACTACCCAAAATAACTTATATCTTTAATCTACGTCTGCAGTATTATTACACTGAAAGTATTTATGGACTACACAGTTGCTCTTACTCAAACATGACGTCTAGCAAAGTGCCATGTAGCTGCTAATACTTTCCAAACGATGGACAACTTATATACATTCACATTTCATTATTTATAATGCAATATAAACATTATGGCAATGTATGATACACAACTGTTTTCTCTTAATTAAATTGTATGCAATTTCCACAGGGAAGAATTTTACTGACCAACCCCTGCCACGTAAACTATTTGAAAGACAAAAAACAAATCTGCTGTTTCGTGTAACATTTAATATCCATATTATTAGCTGTAAGGCATATAAATATTGCATCAAGACATGCCACTAACAAAGACAATAACCTAATTTCGTTGGTATTTCCAACCTACGTAGAGGTTAAGTAAGGACAACACGCGATTTTATTTTCACAATTGATTCTCTGTAAACATCATAGATGAACGGTACAGCACCATATATTCAATTACGTGACCTTCTATGAATTCGAGAATAATAAAATTCTGCTCGTTGGTTATTCTGGTAATTTTAGCCATTTGCTAATTCAACGGCGTACAATGTAAATAAACAAACGCGCACGATACAAGTGATGCTTCTGATTGGCCGAGTTCCGCAAATATTTGTTCCTGTCTTGCCACAGGTTCACCAATATGACACAATGTCACTCGTATACGCTTGCCTGGCACTCCCCTCGCACACTTAAAACGTGTGCGAGTTTCAGGGGTTGGAGCTTACAATTATCTCGCATACGTTGCGGACTGTGCGCGATGTCTCGGATACTAACTGCACTCGAACGATCTCGAGATTAGGCCCCCTGGGCAGCTCAGAACGAGATGGCGAAGGCATCTGCTGGAGGTGGCCCAACGATCAAGGCGGGGAGGAGGATCTCGAGGTGCTGAAAAATGCGAAGTGTAGCGATCCTCACTGCTGGATTTTGCGGGCTGCCGACTGCGGTTACGTGATGAATGGACTAAAATGCATCGGACCTTGGAAGCGCCCCGATGTCAGCTTTCACTCCTGGGCCGGCGGATTCGCCATCACCACTGGTATACCCCGGATATCTCGCGTTTCCCAGACCGATGGGCTATTTTGGAGGAAGGGGAGGGGGTGACTACCCGAAAGAACTCTCCCCACCTTCACACATGGGTTGAAGATCCTGGGATCGGCGCAGAAGGGCGAAGATGGAGTCTGTGTCATGACTGAGCTGTCCAGTTTTTCGACGCACTCGACGAGAAGCAGGGGGGCCCTGCATCCTCAGTTGCTCTCTGTACTGCAGTACTGGTTCACCTGCATGGTAGTATTGACAGTAGTTCAACTTAAAGAGCGCCTGCGCCCACACGATGACTGGCATTGGCGCTGGGGCTGTCCTGTCCCCTGCAATACACACCAGCTGCAATCTCATTTCATTTCACCCCGCATCAAACCAACAGACGTCTTTTCTTCCCAAACTAACAAATACCCTACTTTATGCAGCCCTAATCCAGTTAAAAGGAATTATTTTATCCTCCGCGACTCTCGCATAGATTTTCCATGGCTCTCTGCTTTGCCTGGTTTGCTATGCTCTTCCATCTAGATCCTTCTTCTTTCGGGGTGTGCACATGGCTACATTGCGGCCATGGCGCTATAACCCTGCTTAACCGTGATGCATGTGCCCATTATAATAATTAAAACCAATCTAAGCCATAAAGGTTCTTGCCCTGAGACGCATCCCATTCTCCAACCGAATTAGCTACTAACATGCATGTCGGAGGGGCCACAGAACTCTGAACGTGCTCACACTGGTGTAGTGGGATTTGGGTGCTCATCAGAAGGAAAAAGCTCCGGAGTCATTCTTTGGCATCTCTAGCAACCTCCCACAGCACTACAAGTGCTCAGGATCTTCGGAGAAGTTTGTTACCTTACAAATATGCCCCCGCTGCTACTTACTACATACGTCGACGACTGGTCAACCCGACGACATACGAACACGAACATTTTCTTTGAACTTCACTTTGTCTCCTCTGAGACACCTAACTCATTTATATTCGTCTTGAACCAGCTTTTCCACTTAGAACCAGGTCACGTACACCTGGAACCACGCAGTTACCTTCAGCTATCATCGACTTGGTAGGAGGTAGCACAGGTCACGTGTTTATTGAACTTTCAATAAACACACATTGCTATCTTTCTACTTTTATTTCCAGGGTATTTATTTGTATCCAAGGTGAAGGTAGAATATGCTGTGCACTTGTGATGAAAACTCAAGAACACAAACAAATTCAGTTTCAATTTGCGTTTATTCAGTTTTCCATTTACTCAGATCACTGATTTTACATCATTTTATTAATAGTAAAACATTTAAAAAGGCAACCGTGGCACCAAATGGCCATCAAAGTAGGGCGCTCCAATAAAACAGTAATATTACACATTCTTGCCAACTGACAATATTAAGACCAAGCAAAAGCATACTAATTCAAAAGATACAAGAGACTAGATAAGTGAGTATTTAATTTCTTTCAAGCCTTCAAAACTGCATAAATTGTCATAGCAAAATTGATACAATCAAAATATATTTAAATATAAATACTTGATCTCAAACAGCCAAATTTGAACATTTTAAAAGAAAGTTGCGTCAGATGGGGCACAATAGCCTTTCCAAAGCCCATCTGAACTAAAAGCAATACGTACACACAACATTTAATTACACAATTTAAAACTCCTTAAAGCAGTTCTAGCACCGATGATTCCAAATGTAAGGGCCCTCGCAGATGGGGTATTGATTATTTAAAGGTTTCAACATAGTGCAAGTCGACGCTGTCCCAATTCAATGCCGTGAAGTTTTCAGGCGACAAGCAGCTAGGAATTTACATTACTTCAACAAGTACTCCATTTTAAAGCAAAGAAACTATGGGCACCACATACTACAAGTTACTCCAAACTTAACGTAGAAAAAATACCAAGGAAATGCCAAACAGAATTTAGTATGGAAGTAAATTAACGCTCACAAAACCCTAACTCAATTTACCATCAATTCGCTACAACATGTCACAAACCCACCTCATTGTGCGACTCATCGTGCACTGCACCAGACATTTCAGCTCACTCAAATACTAGTGAGGTTTAGGCTCTTGAACAGAGTCCATAGTAGACCAACGAGCAGAAATACCAGAGAGGTATTCTTGCTGAACTGACCTGAGTAGAAGAAGACAAACTTTGCTCGAAAGCAAACCTCGTCCAGCCAAAAAGTATGCCAACCAATCATATCACTGTTGCTCGCGCATGCACAGAACGGGTAGGGATAGCTACGAAGTAGGCGGGAAAACGGGATCGCAATCGCAGGTGAAGCACCTGTTCAAAATCTTTACACCAGATCAGCACACACTATAATGCTGGGGTGGCGCAAGCACAAGCTGCGCACACAGTCGACAGAAACCGGGAATTTTACTAAACCGAATTAAGACATACATATTAGACTGTTACCTGTTTCTTCCCAGCTACATAACAGCACTTTTAGTGCTCATGGGGGAGAAACAATGACGCCATAACCACTAGCAACACCTTTACACCAGGAGGCACGACAGACTCACGTTGCTTTTCACCATGCACACTAGTTAGTACGTGGTGACTGTGCCCTGTAGTTTTGCCGGGCATCCTAGTGCCAGTGCACAACCAGTAGAGACTTGGCGGTCCACACGGCTCCATGTCCCTGATCAGCCCGCCTACGGTGGGGGATCAGTGGGGAATCTTATCGAGCTCGAGTCAGCAAGTCACTATTGGATTACACTGTTATTCTTTCTGTCTAAGGTGCACTACGTAAGCTAGAGAACTGTTACCCTATCATGAGAGGAGAGGTAGAAAACGGAGGGAACAACACCTGGCTCACCCTGTTCTCAGACCGAGGATAGCATTACCCCATCCTACGCAGGATAGAAGGTGGAACAGGACAGTGTCGCCGAACTGAGATGACAAACAGTCGCGCCTGCTCCGATTCTAGTAACTACCTTTCCACCATGTGTCCACATCTATACCACGTGTCACCCGGTTGTCAACGGACTCCTGACCGGTACTGAAGTGTGCCTAGGCTTGGGCAATCTCATCTTCTGTCTAAATAAGTTCGTATGGGGAACATCCACTCTGGCATCGACCTAATTCGTCCCGCCTAAAGCCATACCTACCTCGACTACAACATCCAGGAGCAGGAGTGAGTAAGTTCTAGCCAACACCCCTCGTCTCACCTGAGCTATTTAAAACCGGTTATTCTGCTTTTGGTCTAGCAGTCAAAATCTTCGACTGACGTGCCAAGTCAATCTAATCGGGCACGCATCAAGAGCTTTTCTGGCACCCAACGTAGGGCGTCAGACGAATAGCTGTGCACAGTAAAAGGCACGAATTAGACCAACCATACCCCCGGAACTAAGGGTCAATACGATAAGACAAACGGACTCCGGGAGTCCATGAAACAATCAGTGGCACCCTTAACCATAACCATGTCAGGCGCCGAGGTCAATGCCATCGCCGGCAAGAACTCTGACAACGAACCCGACGTATCTAATGTACAGTGTATCCCATGACGACTGCCCAGGCCATGCTACACCAAGGGTAGAATGCACCTACTGGACAAAACTTTTCCATTATGCCTGCACAGGCTGGCCCAAAGATACCAGAGTTACAGACGGTTTAGAGCACCACTGTACAGAGTGCCGTAAACAACCAATGAGTTTCTGTAACGAAGTTACGTGCCCTGGGCGAGGCATAAACCACATCTGGTGCACTTCGTGTAGTGAACCCTATCACCACCTATGCATAGGGTGGCCTGATGAACGCGTCTCTATGCCCGGGATGGTGCACCAGTGTGAGAGAAGATGAAAAAAACACATCTCTCACTCCCGCACCAGGCCTTCCTGGATATATATCCAACCTGGAATGGCCCCTGGCCATCCCGCAATGGGTAGACACTAAAATATACTAATAACTGACTTTGCAGGTCGCCCACACTAAGACCCCATCGCATTCATGCAGGAATGCGAGAAATAATTTAAAGAAACAAACCTGTTACCGAAACAATGGGTTGATCGGGCTCAATTACATTCAAAGGGCCTCGCCCTCTCATGGTGGGAAAGATACAGAGTATTTTTAATGGACTGGAAGTTGTTCAGTAACAGTATAGCGGCGGAATTCACGGGCGAGGTGTTGGCTAGGTTAACAACACAATTCTATAGCCAGACCCAGGTACCAAACAAAGAAGAAGAAATCTTCATACGTAGAAAAGAACTAATGTTTCGACGGGTATTCCCAGGAGTCAATGAAGCTACCGCTGTTCGCTTAATTGGCCGAATGTTACTGCCAAATCTCAGGAACATACTCTTGACAGCAAGACCCACGACCTTGGATGAATTAGTCGATCGAGCTCGAGAAGCTGAGCAAAACTTTGCCACCCAGGCGAGCCTAGAAAACCCAGTCTCCACCAAGGCTCCCGAGGTGCGAACGCCACCTGCTGCGCATCCTAAAGGCATACCAACCACAACCCCTCACACGGCCTTTGTACACAAATGCTCGTTTTATCCGGAGAATCATTGGAACAAGGACTGTCCGTTGAAACCAGAAGGAGCTGCCATTCCACCAAACCGCGTTGACAACACGCCGGCAAATAACCCACATCAACCAGCTGGAAAACCAACTCCCGAAACCAAGCCAGAAAATGCTGACGCCGGGGTATGAAGAGGGCCACCACTCCCGGTTTACAAGGGCCAATCCTCCAAGGACTAAGTGAGGTAGCACCAGTTCCCGTAGCCCCACACATAAAATTGGAGGTGAACAACGGCTGGGTACTAGTCTTCCTTGACTCTGCGGCTATTGGGAATTTCATTAGAAGAAATTTGTTAACATCAAACCTGCTCGCCAAACTACGATCACAAAACAAACTCGTAAAAGTGACGCAACCCGAGGCCACCCTGGAAGTAACTGGCCAAATTACCTTGAATATAAAAATACAAAATATTGATACCCCAACAGATTTTATTGTTTCACCAACCATGTCTGAATCCGTAATACTAGGATGCCCATGGCTTGTCCGCCATCAATGTACTCTCGACCACGGACAACATAGAGCCTACTTGGGGGAAACCAACCATATTACTGTAAACTGGGATCAAAACGGAGACGACACCCCACCAATGCCCATCAATCCAATGAGCATTAATCATGAACTCAAAGAAAAAGAATTCTGCCAGTTAAAAGCCATACTAGATGAGCACGCCCACGCCTTCGGACGAGGGTTATTACGACAAATGCCGTCCACACAACATGAAATATGGCCTACAACTGCAGTACCAGTATACAACCGTCCGTACAGAGTGTCAACCCGCCGGTGTGACCTCATCATGGAACAGGTTAATGACATGAAGGACCAGGGGATCGTGGAATCATCAAATTCTTCACATAACGCGCACATGGCACTTGTACCTGACGGGAAATTGCGATTATGTGTAAATTACAAATCGCTAAATGAAGTCACCCACCCAATTACTCCCCCAACTATAGACTTGTCTCATACACTACGAGATATTGGCAAGACTAAAATATTCAGTACTCTTGCATGGAGTCTTGATACTGGCAGATTGCAGTCCACCCAGACAGTTGAAAGTATACAGCCTTTATGACACCCGAGGGCGAAACCCTACAATTTCGAGTCATGCCTTTCGGCATGAAAAACGCCCCTGCAACATTTCAACAATTAATGTCGTCGGAAGTACTAACAGGTTACATTGGCGAGATCTGCTTCACTTACCTCACCGATGTAATAATATATTCTAATAGCTGCGAGGAACATCGAGGCCATCTGCAACGAGTATTGGAAAGACTCAAATTACATGGAATGACTTGTAAGCTATCAAAAAGATTCTTTGGCAAGACATCAATAGATTATCTGGGACACAGCATATCGCCCGAGGGAAACTTCACGCAACACAGTTCAGTACGAGCAATTGAAGAGGTGGAAGTACCTTCAAACAAGCTGTAACTACGAAGGTATCTGGGTCTGTGTAATTGGCTATGAGACTTTGTTCCAAACATTGCGGAATACATGGCACCACTACATCCACTACTCGAGAAAAACACCCATTGGCGATGGGGCCCAAAACAACAAGCGTTTTCCAACTTGAAGGACAGCTTCAAGAATATTCATCAACTCCATTGGCAAAAAGAGACACACCTTTATTCTGCAAATGGACGCGTGTCAGAATGGTCTGGGCTCAATATTACACCAACAAGACGAAGGAGGACAACCCCATGTGATAGCATGTTCATCAACCCGCTTAAATGAAACCGAGCAGCACTACCACATTAATGAGCAGGAGTGTTGGGCCGTTATCTGGGCTGTGAAGAAATATCAGTATTATCTCGAATGGTAACACTTCATTCTGCGAACTGACTCTAAAGCCCTCCAATGGTTACATGAGTCCCGGAGTTCGAAGGCCAAGCTCGGCCGGTGGGACATGTTCCTTACTGAGTTCTACTTCGAAGTTCAACATTGCCCAGGTAAGATGATGAATGACCTGCCAGACGCATTGTCTCCTTCCCCAACAGTGGAGAAGAAAGCTGAGAATGAAGAGGACGAAAAAATGTCTTCTTCCCTGACGGTGGAGGAAAAAGCCAAGAACGAAGAGGTGGAAAAAATGTCTCCTGCCCTTCAGTTCGAAAGAAGTCCGGAAGAGCGAATCCGGCTCCTTCAGCTACAAATAACTCGTCAACAAATTACGTTAAGCCAACAGGAGGACCCCGATATCCAACGCCTACTACAGGAACAGCTCCAATGATACGCATTACGGGATGACGTCGTGTGGACCAGCAGCGGGCAACCCAATACAAAGTGGAAGATTTGGTGCCAACGCAACTACAAGCGGATATATGCAGGCACCATCATGACCATTCCCCCGCTGGTCACCCAGGTATGAGGGAAACCCTATTGGACATTAAAACCCACTACAATTGGGACGGAATAAGCTGCGATGTCCGGCAATACGTTAGCAACTGCGTCACGTGCTGCCACAGCAAAGTCTACCAGGTTCCCTCTCCACCACAAAACCACAGAGACCCAAGACGGACTGGACCCACATCGCCGCCGATCAGATAGGCCCGTATTCATGTAGCATGAAAGAAAACCGCTACCTACTCATAGTAAAAGATCATTTTTCAAGATGGGTAGAGGCATTTCCTCTACCCAACCAAGAAACCACCCAATCGTGTGGAAATTGGAAACTGAGATTTTCGCACGATGGGACTATTTGAAAGCCATACTGACAGACAATGGCACCCAGTTTACTAGCCGACAATGGCAAACCGCCTGTGAAGAGTGGAGAGTAGAAACCTGGACCTGTGGGTAATGGCCATGGACATTGGGATAAGCACATCCCCACTATACTGTTTGTACTTCGATGCTGTACGAACAAGGCCCTCGATACCAATCCGAGCATCTTATTCCTGGGACAACCCTTGCGCCGACCATGCGACTGGCAGTGGGAAAGCAAGCCCACTGATATGCCTTAACACGAGAACATCTGGCTAGCAGTGCTAGCACGAACCACTCATGCCCAGAGAGCTCACAATACTAATATTATTTTTAAATATCCCCAACCGAAGACAGGGGTAAGAGAATTCAACATGGGGGATGCCATCCTCCTGCAAAGTCACCCATTCAGCAAAGCCAGCAACCAATTCAGCGCTGGCCTGGCTGACAAATGGGATGGACCTAACCATATAATAGGCAAGCGAGAACATTTACTGGGCCGAGGATATACACGGACGGATTCGTAAGGCCACCAGAGGTGAGATACGACCAAACCCAGGAGACATGCCAATACTTGGCCAATCAGAGGATGAAGACGAACCCCCACCCAAAAAGGGTAGCACCTGATACAGAGCCAGGACCTTCAACAAGACCCGAACCAACGCCCATCATGGTTGACAGGGCACCTAGTTACATTGCGCCATGGAAACCCGATGTAGAACGTCAAGGTGCATTTTCTGCGAGATCAATGCCCCCGACGCCACGCAGCTACGCAGATAAGATAGCAGCCAAAACAAGATCTAGCTGCTCTGAGTTATCCTAAGGGAGTCCCCATGACAGAGAACCCAGCCAAACAATCTGCCGATCAAGCCGCATCAGTGAGCGATCAAAAATTCCTTCGGTGAGAGGAGTAAGAATCACTCAGGCGCCTACCTCTCCACCTAGTACAACTACGGAACCGGAAGTCGAAGCCATCCCAACTTCAGTAAGTTTGTCCCCAGACAAAGAAGTACAGGATGCCACTAGACCACCGGAACCCGGGACGAAGAGCTCAAAGAAACGTGCTCCGCCTCAACTGCCATGCCGGAACTACACCGCCTCAAGATCCTGCCACGCAGGAACTCCTGCCCACTTGGATGTTGAGTTCGGACAAGAGTGCTCTGTCCCAGCCTCCTGTTACATAGGAAACTGCTACCCAGGATGCCAAGCTGCGATAGACGTGCTCCGTCCCCAGGTCCTGCGACGCAGGAATACCCGCAGACCCGGACATTGAGCTGCCACATTGGAAGTGCTCCGCCCCGCCATCTTGCTACATGAGAGGCTGCTCCCATCGAGGACATGCCACCCACTACCCCTCAACAGGCACATCACCCACAGTGGAGGTTGACATCAATCTTCCTTCCACTACCTTGCCCCAGGACCTGGTCACCGAGACCATCAATGCCGCCCACGACCTGGTACCATGACAAGCTGTGCTGCCCACAGTCGGGGTGGAGATCTTTCTCTCCCCCACTGCCCCGTCAGAGAAACATCGTGCCCTACGGGTAGGAACCCGTGCAGTCGGGTTGGAAGGGTTGACATTCTCCTGCACTGCCTCAATGCCCCAGGATGCTCCACGGCGCCTTATGCCCCCCTGTACCACCAAGGACACCCACTAGCCTGGTGGGTACCGGGAATTGCCATGGAGACCCACAACCAGGTGTATGTGGACATACCCTCTGCGCGCTACCCTTTGTCCAAAGAGGAGGCCCAATGAAAGTGAAAACTAAGATCGCCAATAAGTGCGCAAAGTTTAAAAACAGTGTAGTAGTTGTAAACCACTACTACATGCACGTGACAAAAGGACTCGTTATAGACCGATTACGTGCACCATAATTAATTTAGCCGCAAGCCGAAAGACAGTGACGTAAGCAGAACAATCACAATCAGGCTAAATTAAAAGTATCCAGTATAAAGAACCAAGGTAAATAAACCGGTAATTAGTCACTCGACTATGTGATAGTTAATTTTTTATATACAACTGTAAAAAGTTGTACGTCAGTAACTTTTGGATAGACATTTTACTCTTCATGGTTCAAGTGTTTCACTGGCAAACAGGACACTTAAGTAAGTAGCATTACGAATAGACGCTCTCAATAGTGACAGTAATGGCCACTATAATTAAATCACGTAAAGACGTTCACCACAGTTGACAGTGATTAGAGACTTCGACATTACAGACACATTAAGCTTTTTATATTTTCATAATGATCATGTTTAAATCCGACTTGATGTGTAGTTAAACCTATATATGACACTATACCTTTTGAAAGTGTTTATGTGAAGATCACTTACACGAAGAATGCCATTGTGTAAGAGTGTGTTTTCAGCACGGACAAAAGTGAACATTCCAATGAAGATACACAATGTACATACTAGAGGTTAGACCTACCATATAAGATGGACTCCCACAAGGGATAGCTAGGCCACTAGGCCAGTTTTTTTACGCTTTTAAGCACTAAATCTGTATTGATGTGTAGGCACATTTTAAAATAGGAGATTACGTTTTCAAAGGGTATATGTGAAAATCGCCTACAAGAAAGAATGCAGTTTTGTAGGAGAGTATTTTTATGTATATGCTTTTAGTGATTGTGTTTCTGTTTGTAATATCTTGTACACCTACTCAGTAAGACTCTTGAGCGTTAAAGCTCTCTTAATATAATGCAAGATAATTAAACTTACATTTTTAAGTGTATATGTCTTGTATCTAGTGACTAATGTGCACACAATTTTCCGTGTTAATCATGCATGTAGTGTACTAGCTTTGTATTCGTCTAGGCAGTAAACTCAGGTATTGAAGGGCCTGTGGTTGGCCACCTCACAATCTGCCACAGGTAACTATTTAGCTTGCTGACAGACACAAAGGTGCCTTGGAAAGATTTTCCTTTTTCTTTCTTAACTCACTGCAGCAAGCTCCAGGATAGTAATGGCGTTTCCCCGCCTTCCGCGAGTAAGGCTTGTACATATTATTATTACTATTATTATTATTATTATTATTATTACTTTAATCCCTCGTTTTGACGTGCCATTCTTTTTAATAATTGTTAATTCAGGTTTTATGTACGATTCCCTTGTAATATCCACCCGCGCTATGCTGGTTTTTGTGAATGGCACGCATATGAAAAGTAGGCCAGCGGGACACCCGATGCACGTGGCTTCCTTACCCAGTAATCTTTGCACACAGGGGGAATACACATTCTCGCCGCATCAGCAAAGCACGATAACCAGGGCAAGGGGCAGAGAAGGACGCCTGCCCACCACCCGCGAGAGAAAGAATCAAGGTTGCCAGCTGGCCGACACAGCTCCATGTCTCACATGTTTCGCTTCACCGGCTAGGCGCCAAGCCCACCAAACACGCGCCACTAGAGCGGTCAAGCACCCCTACCTTAAGGGTCCCACCTACCTGTCTACGGAATTTTTTTTGTGCTACCTAGCCCAGCACGTCTACCAACGTCTACCCAGACCTCTAGACCTTCCAAATAAGGGGCCTACGCCTTTCTCCACCACCTTTCCACGATGAGTCTTCATTGCAATTAGGGGGGGGGGGGGAGGAGGGGATTTACGCGTGCCGCTTCTACGTGTAATCTAATACAATTACGAATCATCGCCTAGAACATGTCTTCCATCTCTACAGATATGAGTAACACGTTGCTTAACCTACAGGCAATGTGAACTTACAAGCAATTCCTCGTCATCCGGAAGATACGCAACCCCTTACCTACACAGGATAGACGACAAGCAGTCGTACCTGCTCCGGTTCTAGTAATTGACTTTCCACCATGTGTCCACATCCATACCACGTGTCACCCGGTTGTCAACGGACCTCTGACCGGTACTGAATGCGCTTAAGCTGGTGCGCTTAAGCTGGGACAATCTCATCTTCTGGTCTAAAGAAGCTCGTCTGTGGAACATCAGTTCCGGCATCGACCTAATTCATCCCGCCTAAAGCCATACCTACCTCGACTACAACGTCCAGGAGCAGGATTGAGTAAGTTCTAGCCATCACCTCTCGTCTTACCCCAGCTAACTAAACCCAGTTAATCCACTTTTGGTTTAGCAGTCAAAATCCTCAACTAACGTGCCAAGTCAGTCTAATTGGGCAGTTAAAATAATTTCTTTTGTATGACAAGTAGACTCACATTTTGTGCGTGTATGTTCGTCAATGACAATGAAAGCCTAGAAGTGCTCAACCTAGTAATTATGGCTGAGCGCCGTCAATTACTGAATTCTTGTATGCTCGTCGCAATTCAGGTACACTGTGATACATGTACGGAGGCACGAGCCTATCGCTTACACTGCCAATGCCAAGAGCAGAAGTTGTACAAAACCTCCCACTATACTAAGGGAAGTATTGCTTGTATCGTGTGTGATTTTTATGTACGTATCAAACTAACTGTAACCGTAAGTAAAATTTTGTGAAACGTAGGTTAAGATTATTCCTGTGTCCTTGTGTAGATAGAGTCATGTGTAATCGTAAGAGAAGTATGACAATTTTAACGGAAAATATATTTTGGATAACCTTAAAAGTATGTAGTACATACACATACAATTTATTTTACTAAAATTCCTTACTTAGCTTAATGTTGTTGCAAGAAAATGCAAAATGTGTATACCAAAGTACATCAAGATGCCTCAAGAATTACGTATATATTTTGAGTGTGTGTAATATGTATTCATTAAGTGTACTATTTTATTAGCAACCCAGCGATAGGGATGTAAAACTTGTGTGATTTTATTGTGCATAGTTACACCCTTTTAAGGTAGACTCCTCTTCAGAATTTTTATTCTCAAGGACAGGCCAGTAAAATTTTAAAAGAATTGTTTTCCCTAAAAGATATTTTTTGCTTTTATATGCAACCAAATTGTAAACAAATTTAAATTTAAATTTTTTGAATCTGCCCTCGAACTAGGAAGGCACTGGGTTCGATACCAGACGACTTATTCCCGTACTTTCCTTCCAAAGATATTTCTCACCTTGGTAAACGACGAGAGGAAAGGACTCCAGCTGTGCCATGAAGCCAGATGGCACCAGGCAGGCACCCCACCCCTGTGCAACCGAGAGAGAAGGAGAGAGCGAAGAGGAAAAGGGAAGAAGCCGTTGACCCGCTACTAATAGATACCAGATGTCGCGTAATACATATAAGGGCCGCACTCCACTCCTACACAGGCAGCGCACACAAAACAGGTGCTGGCCTAGAAGAGCAACCAAGAGTTATACAAGTGCGGCAGCCACCTCAGCCAACTGAAACAATTGAGATTTCGACAGATGGAGCTTCGTCGCTTAGAGAGGTGGCCGACTGACGTATGTCAGCTTTCTGCACTACTGAGATACACACTCTACGGCCGACTTCGCCCCATATGAGCGTGCCAAGCACAGGGTGAATTCTAATTCATTGGCTACTGAGACTGGGAAATTATATATTGAAATTACGTCATGCTTTAATGAGTCAACTAAGTATTGAACTTCATATCTGAATTTATATTCTTCCACATCCAATTGAGAGGGAAAGTGCCAGAGCAACCATGACAACGATATAAAATAATTTATTTGAATTATACTATGCTACCCTGCCTGGCCAAGAAGTTCCACACAACCCTCAAGATAGCAGCACCCCCGTAACCTCATGACATCACAGCCCGCCTGCCTCAGTCCGAGGTGCATGAAATGTCATCGCCTCCACCAGGGGAGATAAGAAATTGAGCAGCCCTCCAGCAGCAGATAAACCAGCCCTTGTCTTGGAAGGCTACGCTACCCCCTCCAGAATCACTGACACAAGGTGATTTTCGTATAAATAGAAGTACGGCCCCGTGGTCCAGCAAACACGTCGGAGCTCGCCAACCATAAGGTTCGCGAGCTCACCTGCAGTCTGCGGAGAACTCACCTCTCCTCTGTAGCCCGCCCAGGGCTCAGCCTCCTTCACTTAGGCAACCCGAGGCAGGGCTCGAACCACTACCTCCAGCCGGCAGCTTGCAGAAGGAAACCAGCACTCCAGCCACAGCTTCCTTCAGCTGACCACTCAAGGACAGCTCTCCATGTTTGGTAAATCCCACACCTGTACCTACTTACCCTTACCTCAGTCAACTTCCCTTGACTCCATGGTAACAGGTTGTCGCGTGATTTACGTCCCCCTGGATAGAGCCCCTTTGTAACAATCACAATGTAAATAGCGTATATTTTTATCTGGTTAATTAACTAGGAATTTTCTTAGGAAATTAAATATTTTCATTTTATTAATTTTTCCAAGGCTAGCCTTTGCCTGTTGATTTAATTCAGTAATTTAATATCCTTAATTATATTATACTGTATAATTATTTAGCCGGGTCTCTGCTAACCCATTGTTTTAAACGTAATAAAATATTAAATTTCTTGTGTGTCGCTTAACATAATTTTAATGTTAGATCCTGTGCCACTTATTATTATTGTTTTATTAATTCAGTGTTGTGATTCCATTCAGTCGGCATTTAATTCTAACCAACTTCACGTCTTTATCAGGCCGTGTAGTGTGCTGAATCCTTCAGGAGGCAGGACCTAACATTGGACCTAATTCCTGAGTTTCCAATGCACCCCTGCCGATAACAGGCACAAGGTTCCGTTACTTGGGTTGCCATTGCGAACATCAGGTCCGCTGGAGTGATTGTAGATTTCGCCCTGCCCAGGACTGCTTGTACGCAAACCCTGTTGACAGACTCCCTTTATTTATTTTGCTATAGTTCATTTATCAATGCACAAGCAACATGGTGGTACTGGAAGCCGTCAGAGGCGACACGAGAGGTGTACCTTACTACAGCAAGCTTTGTTGAACCAGATAATTACCGACTCACAATCCAGTACTCTGAATACTATTGAATCCGAGAGCCTCCAGATTGATTATAATAAAGTGTTACCTCCGGACCACGAAACACCTTTAAAACATTTGTTACGTTGGTGCGAGCCGGACTAGGAATCACATTCCAAGGAAACCACCGTTCAGCCAATCCTGATACAAGCGCCACCCACAAACACCGACACACAAAGCCTCTCTAGTCGATATAGCCTAGCGAGACTAAAAATCTGGCAGGATACTTCAGGTTCCACACCCAAGAACAGAAGTACTTCCCAACTTCTGACAATCACGTTAGCTTCCAGACGGACGATCAGGGTTTGAATCCCTCCTAAGGCAGTTCCCCGCAATCAACCGGAACAATCTGTAGCCAATTCCATTCCCCCTTCGCCAACCCACGAGGCAGCGGAGGGTCAATCCTGTCAGCATAAGCCGATCACTAACCCCGACAATCACTCAGAACTCGTAACCGATTGAGCTCATTCACCCCCTCTATCGGGACAGCTGGCATCCCGACTATTGACGTCCCTTGTGGTACGGAGATTAAGGCTGCCCGGAAGGGATAGCCTGACCCTGCGAATTACTCTGGGGTTCAACTCCCCTCTACCTCAGATAGTCAGAAAGGGTAGTCAGCACCCTAACCACTTATCCACGAAGGGGAGCACACATCAATACAATACATAACGTATGATAAGTAGGTTTCAAGTCTTTATGTGCAATATTATATTTAGTTTTTCACTAAAACAATGAAAAATGTGTTTCAAACAATGCAGGGGGAAAAAACCCTTTTAAGTGATACAACTTTGAATGGTATCTCCCTGAGCCAGCATTACATCTTCTTAAAAAAGGCGGATGCCTGGAGAAGGAGTGCACCTGAAAGATGAATATATTAAATCGCCCCCGCCTTAAACAAAACCCAGTGAGATGGAAAAAGCAGTAAACCATGCCAGTGAAGCTGCGCCTAAGCTTGTGTAGCCGATACCACCTACACAAAAGGAAGACCTGGGAACTTATTCTAAGTTAATAGTTAATTTTCTGTTTTCGTTAAGTTTCAAAAGCTCTCAAAACTGATAAATTTTTCCGGAAACGCAACTTGATATTCTACGTCATATTTCGTTACAGCCCTCCGAGACTTTGGCAATGTTCGTGTTTTTGTTAGTGAATGCAGGGTGGCAACACTATGGACATGAATTTTAACTGTTTTATGAGACTTTATTTGTAAATTATGAATACATAATAAGATTGAAAACATTAATAATCCAAAGCAGTAAAACACTTAAAATTATTTTGTTTGCTTTTGGTGTGTTTTAAATATTAGTATTAAATACAGGAAAAAGGTATATTTTGTTCATCAAGTGTGTGAAATTTGCTGACGTCGTCGTACTATTTTGTAACTCGGATGGACTTATGATGTATTACACAAAAATTTGCTTTAATTCTGTATGCACTGAGTTGAAATAGACTCACATGTATGCTGATAAGAGAGCGCAGACAGAACTTTGGTTGTTACACGCCCAAAGATTTTTCTCTATGACCATTTTGCTGTTTGGCTGCAAGCTATTTATCAACAAGCATTTTCCTCAGTTATTTAATAAGCGATGGACAACAAACTAGATGCTGTCGTGTTTCTTGTGGATTGTATTAATATCAATATAAGAATTTTCACTCAATCAATTTCAAGAGAAAGTTTTTTGGTTGAAAACCACCAAGAATTATTTACAGTTTTGTGCTATCTATCTTGCTACATTGTTCAAAAGCAATTTCTTAAATTAAAATCAGTGTTTATGATCTCTTATTTCATTATAAAATAACTGTACTAATCTAATAAATTCCCTCACAATAGTCAGCCAACACTGCTGCTTAGATATTTCACAAATTAAAACAGAAAGTTAATTGGTGCTTTTAAAATATTTTTCTGAAATATATTTTTATGTTCCTGTAATGCATGAAGGTACATTACATCACAACGAGAACTCGCACGTACACCAGCTATTTGTTATTGGTTCTGTTGTGTAATTTTGTGTTATCATAAGGAAGGTATACGGTTTTTCACATTTTGGCGGTGTTATATGTTTTTGCGTTTTAGCAGTGTTATTATTCAATATTGTTTTATTTGGAGTTATTTTGGGGGTGAAAAAAAAAATTGCGGCTGTTACCATAAGGTATGGATAACATCGAGTAATTTCATCTTGGTACAGTAGTTTCTCTTATCTGTTCTTTATTAAAAGAATTTTGAATTTAGTCTCACTCCTAGAAAAAAATTTGTTACATTTTTCTATAAGCCCGTGCATCAAACACAGAAGATTAAGTGAAGACAACAGTGATAAAAATATTAATGTTTATTATGACATAAAATGGAAGTGACCGTTCAAATAACAAATATGTGATATCCGACATGCCATTTCCACACAAGTAAAATACATTCCTTACTGTTACAAATAATTGATACAGCTGGCTTTGCAGAGTTACATGAAAGTAATGATAAGCTGTATAATTCCGAGGAACCACATGTTTCTTGCAACTATTTCCACAAAGTTACAATTAAAATAAGATGCATGTTCATCCGCAACACAAACACATTATATAAAACACTTGGTGCAGTCAACACAGCTCTATGATTCAATCAACATCTGCCCATCCACAGAGCTAACAAGTCTCGCATACATGTTAACATCACAAAGTGATTTAATTCCATTGGAATCAATATACAAGTTTAATCATTTATTTCAACCCTATTGAAAATATAGTTATTTTTGATCACAATTTTTTACATCTACATTAAAATTCGCAGCTATTCTAGACTTTTTAGGTCTTGGCACCAACGGCTTCGGTGTGGCAGGCTTTGCAGACGATGATGCCGCCTAGAACATAAGTCATATTTTATTAAGTTTCTTTGTCAATGTCTATTGAAGAAGAAAATATTTTTACACATTTTCTGTATGGAATTTCTGAAACTGCTAAAGTAGAACACTGTTGACAATACTGAAGACAATGTAAAAAAAATCATGCTTAATAACCAGGAAAACACGTAAAAAAAAAAAAAGTTAAATTACAAATATGTAATACAGACACGGTGTAAAATTAATGAACGCATTAATCATAAAACTTAGAATGCATTCATCTAAATACTCGGCTACCGAGAAAATAAAACAAAGGCTATATTATTTCCATTAGTATTAGGAATAATCAATTTCCCACAAATTACTGACTGCATACATATGTATTTTAATCAAATTTTGATCTTGGTACATGCATAAACATTTAACATGCTATGCAGTTTGATGTCAAAGAAAAAAATTAAACCCACACTTCCAGTACAGCAAAGTATGGCCTTGAGTTTGAAATTAAACTGACTGTAATCTGCTCTCGTAACATATAAACAAAATTACTGTGGAAAACATTTTAGAAGAAATAGAATGTAATAATCTGTACATGTATGAAGTTGTTAGCAATACACTGTGAAATAAACTTAAAACCCTAACAACGTATATTTCTGACATTGAATCACATTCTTTTAACTTCTGTGAGGCAATTTTTTTTATATGGAACACATATTCGTCGATATAAAAACATCACCATAAAAATGATGCTATTAACATTTAAGTTTTTAGTTGACAACTGACAATTTTTCAAAGTGAATAAAGGAACAAAATATACAATCACATTTAGTTAAAATAAGTTAGTCATCACACTGTCATGAATGACTATGTAACATAAATGTCAGCACTTAGCTGTACAGTACTTATAAATAAAGAAAATATATGCTTAAAAGAAGTAGGAAACAACAGCAAGTAGGCAGGCCAACAGCTGCCAGGAACACCAAACATTGGCTGTGCACTGCAAAAACTTCTGCACCCAGTGATGACTGAACTGGGAGGGGGAGGGGGGGGGGAGGATTCTGCCACTACCTTCTGCAGTACGGTCAGCCACAGCTGCTGAACACTTTACACAGTCCAAGTGCTAATGTTGGTAAACCTGGATCCCCTCAGTGAGACATAACAATGCTACACACTACAGTGGAATATCACTCTAGCATTTTTCAAGGGACTGTTGAAAAGTTTCCATAAATCCAGAATTTTCGTAGATGAGGGTTTGACATGTCCATCAATAAAATACACCTTATAATAAATAAGGATGGGTCGGTTCGGTTTTTCAGTTTCAATTTATGCCGGTTCTTGAGGTTTGACTCGGAACCTGTTTTAGGTTAACAATGACTACTCAGTTCTCATTTCTACACAGCAATACATTTAATAATATTTTGAGATGATATACTTAGTACGAAACATTATGAATTAATGTAGTTATGGTAAAACTCTGTCATTACAAAAATAACTTTAACGAGAAACTTATCAAAACAAACAAAAATTCTGTTACCGCCAAAACAATATAGGTTAATTCACCTGCAACAAGCATTTTTTTCTTGGCAATATTTCCTTACAGCGAATTACTATTGCAGTTGAACACATATAAATACTAATTTATTTGTACCAATTATCACAAAAGTAGTTTCCAAGGACAGACGTTTTATCAAATACAATATTTGGTTTATATTCTGTCAGTTAAACGAAACAAAACGTAAACAGTCTCGTGGTCGTGGTGGCCATGTTGTAGATAAATGTATACAGAGAAGATACCACACTAAGCATCGAGTGAAACAAAATGGCTGACATTTAGGTACAGATTTTTAGCTTTGAATCGTTCTAATTGTTACATGTTTACGTCTTCTAAATACGACATTCTAGGGTATTATATGAGAGAAAAAATTACGTAAACAAACGGAGTAGAGTATGTGCATGTATTTTGTGAGAGCTTTTCAACGTGATGCGTGAATAATGTTTGGCATTTTTTAAGTTATTTAGGTCTGAAATTATTAAAATGTCATCCGAATACTAGAACCGAATACTGGAACCGATATTTAAATGTAGAATCGGTACCGGTACCGCAGCAGAAATTTTTTGTTACTCGACACGCGCGCGCGGGTGCACACACACACACACACACGCACGTGCGCGCGCGAGTCCATTCCCAATTGGAAGCGACTTATGAAAATCAACCTTTGAAAAAACACTCCAGGCATATAACATGTCAACCTGTTTTTTCAATAACATGTATTCCACAAATATATAACACTGTGGTTAACTTTGAGTACTGTATTATTGAATAAATGAAACTTTACCTTAATATCATTTATAACTTGTAATATTTATTTATTTTTAAATATGAATTAACAACAGCGAGAGCAGCGACATGTTGGCAACGCACGGTAAGAAATAGTTCACAGTTAAAATATTAATATTATTTGAACCTCGTTTTTTAGTATACTATTTGTAAATTAAACGGTGCCTATTGAAATATTTAAATATTTAGGTAGCCCCGATGGCAACCTATCTCATTTTTACAGTTTAAAATAATAGCAGAAAATATAGTGAGTAGGCTGTAATGGTACGGTGTTGTTTTATAGAACGAGAGCAACTGGCTGCTGAGCGAGGCTTGGCGCTCTCTCTGTCTTTGTCTCTTTCACACTCGAAAAGTTTCACTTCGCTAGTACGCGGATCATTATTGTACATATTTTCAATTGTAGCATATTTCATACATATTACAGCAAAATAATGATTTTTGAATTTGTAATTTACAACTAAAAAGAGATTTTAATGTTTGAATACTTATTTCAATAAATTTAGATACGATGGCAGGGTAGAAACAAAGTGAAGTTGGCAGACGTGACGAGCCGTAACATGGTGTGTTGCTGTTTTACCAAACGAAGCGTAAATTATACTTACTACGAAAAATACTTCAAATTACCACATCATGTTTGTAGACATTGTGTTTATTAAACCTACCTAGGCAAGTTAGGATGTTGTGATAAATCTGTGTTTCCATGGCAGTAATAAATATACTGTGATGTGTGTTTCGTTAATCATTGCATCTGTGAAATGGTGTGCCTTTGTGCATCGTGGTTGATACGCTGGCCCTGTGTGTGCGTGATTTCAAATATTTTATATAAACTATTTATACGTTGTAAATGTGAACTGTTTCATGGTGAAGTTATTTATTTACATCCATGTCTGTTTATTTTATTTACCTTTGCCATGATGGGTGTTTGAAACAGTCTTGCCATCTGATATAACACCAATCAACAAAATAACCAAGCCCAGCTCCAATAAATTTCAATAAACCTAATACACAGTAAGTAGCAATACATATAAATATGAGTGGAATAAAAGTTACGGTAGGCTTATTTGTATGCATGTTCACCGCTATATTTTAAGTTTCTATAACAAAAAATGAGCAACACGAGTTGCGTGCTTGATTTTAATGTCGCTTTTTCGTTGGACTGGCTATTCCTTCGTTATTCGAATTGAGGCCGTCCTTTTAAAGAAATAACCCAAGACATACAAATAACAAAATGTTAAATACTAGAGTTCATTACCCCGCAGTTGTACCAGTGTTTAACACAGTCGCGGCAAAACATTAAAGGGGATTACGTGTAATGTGCTATGTCGTGGAAAACAAATATGTTACTGTAATGTAACCGTAAGAAATATAGTTAATTCAGGCATTTTTAAAATGTCATAAAGCTGACCTAAATAATGTTAGAGGCCTAAACTGTGAATATTTGTACGAAACGGTTTTTGAAATAGACGTAAGACAATTCTTTGAAAAGCTGTAAACAGTAAACAACACATTTGACAGGTATAAAAGTAGAAGTCACATTTCAATGTTTATTTTTAGGTGTATTGTTTCGGGAGCTAGCTAATAGATGGCGTGGCAGGGCATGTGGTAATGGATTACGTGGAAGGGAGTGCTGTGAGCAGTGTGTGTTCGTCAACAGATAGCAGCACGTTGGCCTGCTCTTGATTCCGTATTTTTAAACGTTCAGTTTTTCCTACTACTGGCTTGAAAAGACACAAATTAAAAATATATTTTGTCAAATTATTTGAAAAATAATTGAACAATACTTTGTAATATTTCTGTACACTTCCAGAATTAATATCAACCATATATGGATTGCTGGGTGAGTGGGGATACAACGTAAACAACACTCCCATTGTTTGAAGTTGTATTTCATCCCAATATGGACAGTTATAATTTGCATTTCATTTTGAACACGTAAACATAACTACTTAAGCACGAAATTTGAAACAATAACAACAGCTGTTTTGTGACCAGGTAAAAGAAAATGTATTAATTAATCCAAGAACTTTTTCTTATCTGCCTATTTTCTGCTTGTCTGATGTGCATAGACAAAACAGTCAGAATAGACAACGTAATATTAATTTTCATTTGTTCATGCATGAGCTGGTACAGGATTTTGTAAATGGCACGTTGTTTGTTTTGAATATGTCAAGTTGCCACTCACTGTCATGATCTTGCCAAGTTATATGCGACTGAGAGTAATAAACACAATAACAATTATATTTTTAAACAAAGAATATAAAATCTCAAAATAACATATATAGTTTGATGCATAATGCATTCCTGCGCTTCTAGCAAGCGTGCTCTACCAAACGACTTTACCCCATCTTGGAGAGCACACGACATCCTTATGGGGCAAGTCATGCCAACCAAACAGTAATTGAGGTGGAACTTGTGCCTACAGAGTACTATGATGCAGCCCAACTGATACTACAGACACATGCTCTTAAATTTTACTGTTCACCGAAACTCGCCCAGAAGCCATCACGCCCCTCTCAGAAGAGTGTACAAACTAGGAAGCTACCGACACTCTCCAGGAAGGTTGCGCTAGTTCCACAGAGCGCAGCTGGAGGACAGCAGGTATTCTACTGGAGCGCCACGACCTCCAAGAGCGTGCCGAGTTTTAAAATATGTCATCAGATCTGTGCACAGAAGATAAGGATCCAAGGCACCCCTTGTGACTTCAGCGTTTCCAACCCCCCGAGAAGAGGGGCTACCTTCCCCTGCACCATTCCGAGGTCCTACAAGCTCTGAATTCTAGTATAAATAGGACTAGCAGAGCAGGACTCAGAGCAGTCTGCTGCACCTTCACCACTGCAAGGCCGGAGGAGTCAGCCTTTCCTCCATCACTACGAGGGCAGGAGACTATCTGCAAGGGTGCGCCGGACACTAGACCCCCCTTCCGCGCCAGTGACCGCGGACAACCATAGGCCGTCTATGTCTAAAGCAGCTCCGGAGGACCGCTGCCTCCCAGAGGGTCTTCTACCTCGTCAGTGGCTACCAGTTTCAGCTCCAGCAGCTCCAGAGGGCCATCAACGCCAATCAGAGGATACTGCCTACGTCGCTCTCACACCGACCTCCTATCCTTTCCTGGTATACTACCCCAAAGTAACGGGTAATGATGACATCCCATCTGGACAACCCCTTGGGCTATAGCCAAGCCATCGTCTTCACTCTTCTGGTTAGGTTCCTTCACATTTCCTTATATTCATTAGAATAAATTGGCTGATTAATTAATTAGTATTTCTATCACCAGCACTTTGATATACTGCACAATTTCAGTTATATATTCAAGTTGCACCTTAAGAGGCAAACTGAAATTCACCAGCAGGTAGATCTTTGGGAGCATTCATATCACCCTAGGAACACCTCCACTTGTGGAATCTTAAGACTATATAATTTTCCTACTCCTCCACCGCTGGATAACACCTGAATTGGAGGACGAGCAATTATAGCCATTTTACCCACAGTGGATACAACACCTAGGCTTCACTGCATAAAAGTGTAATATCTTAAGCTCTGTTCCACCGCTGGATAACAGATAGAAATTTCCATCTTCCGCTGGTTAACGGCCAGGACCGGAAAAACAGAGTGAGATATTACGTAGAAAAGCCAGTGGTGTCTAGAAGTACACATCACAGTTGTATTTCAATAACTGGCTTCATCTTAGGCACTTTTGTCTTATATGCCCTCATACCTTACACTAGGAAAGGTGGTTATAAACAGAAATTAAGCCTAATAGTAAAAGAACTAGAGCAGGAGTTAGTCAATTTACCTCCTCCGGAGGCAGAGAACAACACTCCTTTATTTTTGCCACCTACAAAAGGCCCTGACAGTTCACATCTAGAACATCATTTAATTGTACAATATGGAGACGTTCTCCTAGGACTCGACAATCAATGGTTAAAGAACCATTCCACTGCATCTAGTATCGGCCGCTGTTCAGCTGCTGACCACCTCAACGAGCCAGCCACCGGCGGTGAAGTGTGCCGCTGCCCTGCTTCTAACACGTAATGCCTCAGAAGAGGATAGTCAAGGTGACACCTCACTTTGTACCCACACACAAACCCACTACATCTACCCTCTTCACTAGGGTTTTGCCTCAGCAACAGGGGCGGATTCAGGCTTGATGTTCAGAATGGGAGCCTGTAATTATAAAAATTAAACGTATTGTAAAAATTACTAGTACGGGCAAAGACCATTTAACCACTTTCCAGTCATTCTTGATCTAACCCAAGATTTGACTCGCCGGAGAGTAGAAAAAAGGGCATTTGGCTGTAGCAACACTGACTGGAATAGTACACAGAATTCGTAGTAGCACATAAATTGTAGGAAATATGTCAGCGCCACTGTCATCCAATACTACAAGCACTGTTTCTGGTATTTCCTTGGTCTTTTGTTCTCTTCTCCATTTGGCTTCCTAAAGTTTAAATTCCCCAAGAAGATAAATCTCAGATACTGTAGATTCATAATCTTGTTGCAAAAAGAAATTGTATTAATTTTGTAAGTGACTTGATTTCTTGCTCCATGCTTTCGTTTGATGTATTTTGTTTTAAAATACTACTTGACATCAGAAGGCTTAGTCTGTAGAAATGCTTCTGAAAATATAGCTGAAAGAATGCACACCACAAATTCTAACAGTGGTGTGTAAATTGATCTACGATAATCTTCTTCACAGGTTGGTGATGAATGATTTTCTCTATATGTCTGCAATCTGACTGTTCGGTGCTTTAGAATAGTACAACATATACTACGATTCCTTTTAAAAGTATTAATAGTATCAGCAATGGAGTAAGAAGCACAGTGGATATCAAGCGATTTTGTTTGGGGCAAGCGGCTTAGTGGGAGAGTATATTTAAGCACTTCAATCAGAAATATGAAATATATGTAAAATGAAATCCCTGCTACATAGAGAATGCACAAATGTTGATGCTTTTGATGATGTCTTAGCACCTTTCCACTTGATATATGATCAATAACACTGATAACTTTAGGAAGAGCATCATGAAAATGAATGATGGAATCGTGAGGTGCATAAGTACAACTGTGTGATGCTGGAAATGGAAAGGGTAAAGAGAGGAAAGGGGAGAAGTTAACCCTCTGTGCCATGCGCCCTTAACCATCATAGCTAAATATATTGTTGCAACACAAAACAGAGTAACTCTCTGTGTGTGCGTATGTGCGTGTGTGTCACCTTTTCTAAAACACTGGGTAAGTGTGAATTTAAAGTAGGTACTATTTTTCTATTTTTACTTGGCATTTCTTTTTTTAGAGTAGTCTCAGGAGAGGCCATGGCCCCTATGCCAACCTCCACCCCCAGGATCCGGCTCTGCTAAGCATTCATACAGTTCCACACAAAATAGATGCTCCTCGCGACACTGGAATCGTGAATGTTGCAGTCTGTCTTGTGTAGTAAAACTATATCTTCCTACTGCAGGACAGTAAATATGAAAATAGTTGTAACGGTTGAAATAACCCCAGTTTCCTGCCTAGGCAGTACGTCCCCAAGCCCTTAACCAGTAATTCAAAACCAACATGGAGAACCCCGCCTTAGCCGGTACACGTTAAGTGAGGGCTTGTGTTCAACCTCTGACGGTAGAAGGATTTCAAATTTTCAGCAACCTGTTACCATAGGATGATCTTTGAGTGAGAGTTTTTATTCCTCACCTATCCCCATACACCACCGAGTGAACACGCCAACGGGGCCACAATGACCGTGATGTACGCTTCAACTTGTGGCCTTAATAGCAATAATTTACACTAGGCTATTAGGACAAGCCAGCCACACCCAATTAGTAAGCTATCCATTCATCCTTAACCATTTTGGGAGCACTTTTGAACCGTAATAACGCTTCAAACTTGTGGCGCTGGACGTAAACTACAGATAGTTCAGCCTTGGTAGTTTTACCTAAGTCAGCCACGTCCACTAGCACTAAAATCACTTGGTCAACAGTGGAGCACGTGCTTCAGTCAAATGATAAAACTCAGTTCACTGCCATTGTGGTCAGTAGTATAAACTCCACGGTTATAGTGGATCTAGCCACTGCTAGAACTCCACAACTTCTCCTCATGCTAGTAGTAAGCCAGATGGCTAATTATCTAGTGTTTTTCAACACGTGACCATTGTGACACCCAAATTGCATACCGGGTATGTAATTCCTTCCAATTAGTCACCTTAGAGCTTGGTACGGCCTAAGTGGCTATTAGCACAGCAGACCCCACAAGTTTGGTGCATGCTAAATGGGTCTCAAACCCTTATCAGGACTTCAGGGAGTCAACAGAAATAAATTCCCTGTGGGGCCTAAGACCAGCAAATCACACCACGTCAGACGCTGACCAGAGCTTACATGATGCCCCCGAGGCTTCAATGCCCAGACATAGTGCTGTCAAGCCACTCCATAAATGTGCCATGGATTCGTGCCTTGGTACGGGCATCCACTGCGCACATTGCCCATGACGCTCCATTACACTTGTATCGGGTAGGAAGACGTTCCTCGATACACAGATGGGTTAGAATACCGTAGAGACCATCAAGCAGCTAGATGCGACTGGCTTGAGTGTGATGGGCAGGGTACTTTTTCAGTTAGATGCATAACCTGCACATCTGATTTTCATCTGGCATGTAATGGCTGGCCAGATGAGCAAATCACTCGCACCAGCCAGGTATACGTAACCTGCACCATAGACCAACATTTCCAGGCACACAACATAGCGTAGCGTTGTCCAAAACGCTCACTGAGTTCTAACTACAGTGGGAGACCTCAAGAGGATACGGTCACATTTTTATAAGAATGCGAGCAAAAACTCGGGGAATATAATATTCTGTACAAACAATGGGTACCGAAAACCCATCAACAACTCCTAATTAGGGCAAAGGAATGGTGAATCAAGTATGGGGAGTTTTTCATGGAGTGGGAACAGCGTAGCAACAACCTTACTTCACAGTTAACTGGTTCAGGGTTCGGAGGAGGAAGCCGAGATTTACATCTGCACGAAGGCACAGAGGTATCGACACATTCATCTGGCAGAGAATGAGGAGAGTTGCATTCGCAATATTGCACGCACCTTGCTTCCCTCTCTCCGGAACTTCCTAGTAACAACAAAACAACAGACAGTGGATGAACTTGTCGAGCGAGTGCGAGAAGTGGAGAAAAATAACAAATAGTAAGCACTGATTGACAGGCCAGCACGTGCTCTCAAGGTCACCACATTGCCTCCTCTTTCCAAGCGACAAGCTCTCAATGGTCCGCCCCCTCCTCATATTCCCTTACCGCCCCACTGTTTGCACTGCCCAGGAAGGCATCTCTACCGAGATTGCCCTACCCGGAAAAGTCAAGTAAGGGAAGGAAATAATGTCTGGGCACCGAGCACGCAGCCATATTCCAACATTAAGGACCTCGCCCAGACGGGAAATGCCAAATCTGAGGTGCGCATGGGGCAGCCACCTCAGAACAAACCTGGTCCCTCAACATCACAAAATTAGACACAAATAGTGAAGACACATTACCTCCGGAGGCACCCCACACTTTGGTAGACATAAGTGGGTGTCCCAGGTTAGCCTTGCTGGATTCGGCAGCGACAGTAAATATAATTAAAAGTGACCTGTTAATGACAGATCAGAGGGCTAATCTACTACGCAAACTGGATCTCATGATTGTGATTTATCACCTGTCCCTTATGGCGGAATTTATGATATCACCAGATATCCATGAAGAAGACCTACTGCGACAACGGTGGCTGACAAAACAGCAATGTTTGTTGGACCAAAAGCAGAAAACTGTATGCCTCGGAACTGTCATGGGTGTAATGATTCCCTAAGAGCGTAGCCCAGTGGTGATCGTTAAACATTTTCCTAACTCCGAGAGTAGACCACCCGAACTAGATGCATCTAGGGATTCCTCGGAAGCTTTAGTCGAACACTCTACAGTGTTCTAACATGGCGAACGGGGGATAGCAGACTTGAACTCATTAGGCTACGTGGAAACAGTTGGGCGACTGTCCCATTGAGCGAAGAACCAAGCCAGCATCTTCCCATACTGCACCCGATACTGACTTGAAGAGGAAGTTATCTCAAGGTCTGCACCGAGAGTCGGACCTTACGCACAGGTGCAAATCACCTGTCACAGTCCAAGAGGAACTTACTCCTCACACACCTGTGAGAACACCTGAACCACCATTCTTTAAAGACGGAATGTCCACCCCCTTCTACACTTAGCTTCTACCTGCCTGCGTCAGTAGCCAAGCACGGCAGGAGGACTAGCAATATAACCTCTGAGGTTTCCTGCTGAAGCCCACTCTATAAAGCTTGTCAGAGACTTTGACCATCCAGTACAATTGCAGAGGTCCACGAACCTCAACAGCAAACCGAGACGAAGGTCGTGTTCAAACCCTCGTCCTTGGTAACCGCTTCGTCAGCCGCCAACCTCTGAAAGGATCCGGCTGACAAACATCATCAGATGGTGCCGTGGTCTCATTTGTTCTTTCTTCAGTACGGGAGGGGTAATGCTTCCTGGAACCAAACTCTATGTGGCAGACTCCCCATTACCACCCGGTTTCGTTCCACCTATGCAGCCACAGGAGGGAATAGGAACTGACGAGGGTCAGGAGGGCAATATTCCAGCCATATCGCCACTGCCTTCTCCAGCTGAGAAACCGTTGTCACAGGACACTGGGGCTACTGCTCCTCTGGGGGCCTCATCAGCGGCCACATATCAACAGCACCCGTCACCAGTCTCTCAAACCAATACAGAAGGGGACGGTTCCATCTACCATGGTTATCCAGGCTGAGGTATATGTCATATCCTCACCTATGATCATCATGTCTTCTCCCAGGGACGTAACGCCAGCCTGCCAAGCCAGAGAGGGAGGCGAGAACGTCTCCAGAAAACTCCCTATTATGGCCTGGCCAGCCTTAATGCCAGTGGGTGTCTGGGCACACATGATCTCGACTGCCTACAGCAAACATCGTACAGTGCCAAAGCAACAACGAGGTCAGACACTCAGCAGAAAACAGATCCTCAACCACCAGGGCTACAGACTCAGTGAGCCCTCAACAGATCAACCAGCAACCAGTGAATGTCGTCAACGCAGCAGGAGCCGCCACAGCTAAACCAGCACGAGATGTCCAAACAACGACGCCTCCTCCCGAGGGTGTCCCCAGCAGCTCCCAGGTGCGATGATCTCCTTGCATGCCCAGCCAGGGCAGCGATTGCAGATTCCCGCACCCGGAGACGAGAATTGCCGGCCCGTGCCAGCTGCATTCTTCGCTCGCCGAGATACTTCCAAGAAATCCTGTGCATGCCCGCTCCAGGATACTGGTGGCCGGCACCAACTCATCAGCCGCAAAAGAAGAGGGGCCGCCCGCAGAAAAAGGGTTCATGAAAGCTACATCGCAGCCAGTAGAAGAGCAAAAGCATAAATAACAAACTGATTTTCAGTGCTTACATCACAAGGTTGTGTGTGTGTCCCTATGCAACATTTTTCCAGTGAATTACTGCTGGCCAGTCAATACTTTACTGTTGCAGAGAAGAACTGTGTATAAACCACACCACCTTAATAAACGTATGGGGTATTTGAACGCTCAACCGTAAGAGTCGAATTCAACGTGCCATTAATGGTAGAAGCACAAATGATAGTGACATTCCTAAGTGCCAAGTCATCTAACATAAAGAGTAGAAAAAGAAGTATACAATCATGTAATTATAGGGTTAAGGTACGTTAGAGAATTGATTTTAGCACATAAGAGCACAGTGTAGTACAAGTAAAGCTATTCAAAAGCCATTTAGCCAACATAAAGCATTTTGATCAGAGTGTAATAATATGTGTGTTATTCAGAGTTAACGTGTTGTGTTAAATAACAAAAGCCTGGCATTCGTTTCTCAAAAAGGGACAGTCCCGGCTGGTTGACTGTCCCTATCTTGGGTGACTTACTCAGCGCTAGGCGAATCACGTCTCAAGGCGATTATTCAGCTCTGGGCACTGGGGCCCGCCCAGTGTACAACACGGGCCTAGTTTATTAATATTGTAGATGTAATACGTCAGGTTAATTACAGTAAGTGTAAGATACAGAAATGGAAAACAAATTAAGAAACACTGACATGTTGAAACATATCTTTACCAGCACATCACACGAATTTCAGACAAAGGTTCTGTAGATTTAGCAAATATAAAGTCATGTTGTTTATAGTCTACACGTTTCCCCAAAAATTTCATACAAACAGCCAAAACAAATAGCCTTATGCAGAACTTTACAAGTGCGTACAGTATCCGTTGGAAACAGTTTGTCTTCATATGTAGCATAAAGTTGTAACAAAGAATGGTGGATGACCATTTTTGTTGTCATGTATAACCATTGCCTAACAAAACCTGTCAGCGAGTACACGTCACTCATAATTATTTCCACTATAAGGTCGAAATACAAACATACATTTAACAAGTGATTGTAAATACAGCACTAATTAAAATAAAACATTCCCATGAACATAATGAAACGTTGAAGCAAACAACACGATGCAGCAACAAAACTACTGCCTGTGCTGTGATCAGCGTTGCCAAAAATTCTGTGTACATTCTCGTACAAACACCAAAAATATAATGTACCATTGAAACTAGGCATAATGCTAAAAGTATTACTTAATGGAATTTTTTTAATGTTGATGTTATTTTTATATTACTGATAAGGTAATTTCCCAGATGCCCATCTAGTTTCTTGTTATTGTCACGGCAGGAAATTCTTGTTGTGCCGTTTGTTAGGCACGACCATTTGTTTACATAGTTTTGTACTTTGGCTGGACGAGTAAGAGAGGGATTTTTAAAGTTTTGTCCTTCCCTGAGAATTCTGAGTAAAGTAATTCTGTTGCGGCAGAGTCCCGATTATTGGTTCACCTCATTCAATCTAGTATTTTTATTCCAACTGTTATTATTAATTATTGATGTCAATTATTTAAAGTAAGAAATCATTAGATTACTGTATTTACATTTGTTTTGGACGTTTTTGTCATATAAAAAATTAATGAATTAAATGTAACATTTTAGTGGTTCTCTACGACACTTGTTGCAGTATAGTACTTATGTTTCTCACTAGAGTGCTCTGAGGAGAAATTCAGAAATAAAATTGTGTTAAGAAATGTCAGTATTTTGTGTGAAATAATTATGGTCTAAAATTCTAGAAAGACTCGTAATGTAAGAAAGAAATATTGTGGAGATAAACACAATATTTTTAACGTATGAAAACAATTTAAAGCAGAGAGTGTAATTCTAATTCTGTGTTCATATTTCTATGGCATCCACATGATACTCTTTGGAGTCTTTTCAAGCTGTTTCTTTGGAGCTGACCTAGCCTTCTTTCTTTGTTCTACAACATGTAAACAACTTACTTCAACCTTTTTATCTTCTCTTTCTGAAATACAACTTTTATAATGTTTCAGTGATCCATCTGACTTGCCGCCAGTAAGTAAACTATAGGGTATGTTTGGTAAGTCATCCAGAAAGTGTTTGTTGCACGGATTTTGTATTTTCAACGCAGTTTTTCGTGTAATTTGTAGTGGGACGGTTCTCGGCTTGGCCGCAGAAAAGATGTCAATGTACATGTACCTGTGCAGATGTAGCTTCCGGCGAGGTCTAGTGGCGCATTCCTGTTGCTGCAGAAAATGACAGGGATGATACATGCCCAGCCCATGGAAGTTTTAATTGAAAGGACCCTCAGCATTAAAATAATTTTTTGGACACCATTTTCTAAAATGTAGTGTAAAAGTTATTTTTTAATTGTATTTGGTGAAAAAAAAAAAGAAGAAATCATCTAATCAAAAATTTATATTCAGCTTAGACTAAATTTTATCTCGCAATGAAGTAATGTTTCTAAATAAATATAAAAATACTGGGACCATCTAGTAAAATAATGTAAAGTAAAGAACTTTTTCTTTAAACAGCCAAATATCACAAAGGTTAACAAAGAAAAAAGGTTTCATGAGATTATGTGAAATTACAAACAAAAAAGGTTTCATATTGCTGATGTTGCTTTGTGTTGTTAAATATTTTTGTACAAGTAAAGTACTTGCCAACCTGAATGCCTAAACAATTTTTATTTTCTATCCCTCTGCTTATTCTAAAGATTTACGATACAGCTTTGCAATTGAGTGATGCACAAAACGAGGGAAATGTAGGTTTCCAATTTTGCGGGGCTTGGCCATATTGTTATTGTTTTGATCTTGAAGAAGAGGTCTCCGCATACCAATCAAATAGCCTATTTTGGTCCACGTAACCTTGCACATGGTGGTGCATTGTACAAATGCACACGAATCCCGCCTTTCCAGCGTATATTATACTACACATAACTTGATCTATCATATGTACATGTTCTTCGAAATTTCTCGTACATTTGGCAACTGCAAGAAAAGGACATGCACGCTACAATTACATCGTAATGACAATGGATTTCTCACAAGCGAATCTTGGGCAATTAACGAAATGCTTCGGCATCAATTTTCTTAAAGACAGTTTCAATTAAATTCAATTAAATTCAATTCAATTCAGGCTTGCGAGTAGCAGTATGGAAATTATACAAATTCCAAGTTTTTAACAAAAATTCCCGGTTTTTCCCTGACCATTAAAATGTCATAACAATTCCAAGTTTTCCATGTTTTCCCGACCTGTGGCTATTCTGTATATGTATTTAATGTTTTATTTGTATCACCACACAGAGCTTCCGCCTTGCCTGTTGTCCTAATAACCTTCACATATGAGAAATAAAATTGCACCTGGATATCAATTTGTACTATAATAGATCTAATAATAGTTAATGGCAGTGTCAACGAAAAATAGTCCTTATTCCTCCTTTCGCAGTTCAGTCCAGAATTGTTGTTACTATGGGCTTACAAAAGACAATCTCTAGACTAGGCAACTCTGGCGCATAACTTCAGTAATGGCAGGCTGGCAGGCATGCATGGGTAGAAATTGGTGACCTTGATGGAATGGGCCCACAGTCATGTATTAGTGAGTGGTGTCTATTTTTTAACGTTTTCTTCTTCGGAGTTGTACAGTAGTAGCAAAGAGAATCACAATGGTCATCAGTCTAAATAAATTCAGCAAACTTATTTTTCAGAATTTTTCCTTCAAATGTTTCAATTTACTAGCTAAATTTTTTCAGTTCCCCAAAAAACAGTTTCTATTTTGAGGAAATCGTTATTACTGAGGTCGTATTGCTGAGCGTTGACTAATTTCCAATATACATTGATTCAATATCTGTGGTACCAGCTTTCCAAGGTGTAAAATTAAGTTAAAAAGTTTTAAATTTTGTGCAGATAATAAATAAAAGTTGAGAACACCTCAAACAAATTCCTGACTTGATGGGGTTAAAAAATTTGCATAAATAATTCATACAAAACCGATTTTCAAGAGATGAAAACCCAGTACGTAGTAATACTAGTACAATTACAATGTGTGGAATGGGCTACACCAAGAGGTTTGTCCAAAGTGAATTGCAGAGTTTTGGTGGCTCTAAATCATTGATTTTCAAAGTGGGGGGCGCGCCCCCAAGGGAGGCATGACAACATGCTAAGGGGGGCGCGTGCGGCAAGCTGTTCACTTGTACAGTTAGTAAATAGAATTCAAACTCTTTTAATTGGACTGCAGTATAGGTAACTAGAGCTACTACAAATCAAAAAAACCAAGTGTGGAGGTGGTAAGAGCGCAGGTGTTGCGAGATTGCCTTGTGACAGCGTGGGAGAGGTATCAGATGACAAGCGGGTAGGCCCTCCCCCTACACTTCATTCAAAATGCAAGTTTTTACATTGGGGGGGGGGGGGATGCACGTAGCTATTTTTTTACAGAAGGGAGGCGTGAAAAACTAAAGTTTAGGAACCCCTGCTCTAAATGAGGTCTTGAGACCCAATGAAGGTGGAATAAAGTAGATATGGAGCATCCCTGGAATGCAAAGACAGGGGAAACGAACATCCGTGAAATAACTCGCAGGCCAGAGGCATTGTCCAACACTGTTCCCACATGTGGAAATCCGGAAGTGACCATACTGGGAATCAAACCTGGTCCACTTTGCTAACCATGAATCCAGGTTTGTAAAAAGTATCTGGAAACGAAGCTACATGTTGTTACCTATTACATCCAGTAGACAGAATGGTTGGCTGAAAACATGTAATATGAATAACCATAGAGTAACTGACTGGAGGCATGCAACACAGGTAGACTGGGAGTGTAGTAACCTTGTCAGTAACAGAGGTAGATGGGGCCTGGGTGGTGGGGTGGCTGTTCTGCTGCAGCTGGGCTGTAGTGGCGGCACTGATGGCTTGCTGGGTGGCCGTTGATTTGCTGCGCTGCTTCACAGCCTGCAGTGGTACGAATGGTGAGCCTGATGGCTCCACATGCCAGCTCTGCAACACAACAATTTTCTCTATATGAACAATTGTAGCATGCTGACTAACAGTGGACCTACTTGGAGCAATTTCCTGATTTCGAAATGCAAGAAAAGCAGGGGCATGATAAAGGTGAAGCTGGAAATCAAGTGCTCCATCATTACAACCTTGGCTCTGTACTTGTGCAGACCTTTCATCATGCTAATTTTTATATAGAAATTCCAGCAGTGATCCATCGTTTTATTGCTGAATAGTCTACAGTAATGAAAATCACATATTTATAACCTAGTTTGCCAATAATTACATATTTATTTACAACTAGGTAACCACCTTAATGGAAGCAAATAACATCAAAGGTTTTTGCAGCAGCATTGCAAGTTAACATATTTGAAGAGAGAGGATTCTGTTGTAATTACAAAATACCCTACATCAGTGATAATTCAGCGACAAATGAAACAAGAAATTTTCAAGATTAATAAATAAGTGAAGGAAATTCTGCATAGTAGGCTATCAAACACTGATGAAAATGCACCCAGGCTCATGAAAATCTATGCTTTTCACAATACAATCATTTTAATATTTTGTGGCTGCTAAGGACTTTGATTATGTCTTCTGAAGTCGCATAGATTATTCAGTGTTGTTAATAAATAAATATTAGTGCAATACAATTTTTGTAGCCTATTATTTTTATTGTCATTATTTTATAGCGCTGTTGATTTGCCATTGCCTAACTAAATAAGGAAGATATATATTTGATGGTTATTAAGGGATCCTTAATACTCTGTACAAGTAGCCGTCAATCTAGGAGTGCTGAATATTTTCCAAACATGACTGTCATAACAAAACATACAGCATAATCCTTCGTACTTGCAGAATATCATCCACATCCTAAAAATTCAAAGACCTTGCGATATTTGCCATACATTTTGTAAGTCATTGTAGCTATAAGAAGCAATTTTGAACCATAGACTACACAATTGGCAGTGCACATATTCTGGACAATAATTACATGCACACAAGTAAAACTGACATGAAACTGTGGACCTTCGAAAAGAGTGGTTTTTAAAATGTAATTTAAATAACTGAGAACCAATCAAGAAATTTCAAGCAAATGAACTTTATTGAGAACAAAATAGACCCTCAAGACCTCATCAAGAGCTGCATTATCACTACACAAAATTCACAAAACAACATTAGTTGTACAATTAGGCAAATTTGATATCAGCAGCAGAATAAGTAATAAAAATTGAGCAACATTTACAAGAAGTTACACAATGTCTAGTCAGAAATAATCTGTGGTTAATTTTACTTTAATGAATCGTTCTCTTAAACACACAAAAATGTTTCAATTCCTGGGATAATCATAACTTCTAAAACAAACATTGTAGTCATTCATTACTGATTTAGACTTTAGTACTTCAAACATTTGACAGGTTTATAAAATAAACTATATATTAATAGAAACATTACAATGATTTAAAACATGAAAGGCTTGATATGTTTTAATAACTAAGCCAATAAAAATGCCCATACAAATATGACAAAGAAAAACTTCATCTACATGCACATTAATTCATGAAATAATAATAAATTATTTATTTTAATTAGGCACAACTTCAAATTATTTAATTGAATGAAAATGTAATAACTTACTTTTAATATCATGTGTCACAGCTACTTTTATTATTTTATTGTCTTTCCAAGAAAAAAAAAAAGCATTCACCCAGCTTTCTTCTATCATTTGCAAAAAAAAAAAAAAAACAACACTTTTGTAACCACTTTATTTTATTTATTACGACCATGAAAATACATTCAAACAATGTAGGATAATAAACAATTATTTAGTAAAATGGACTGAAAAAGCAGTAAATAATAAATACAATACATGTATCTGCAAAAATAAAAATTAATAATGACACACACACCATAATACAGACACCGAAGTTTTTTACTGTGATAAGAGAAATGTGTCTTAATGAAAAAAAAATGGTACTTGTAGAATTGCTAGTCAATGAAAGCAAAACTCTTTTTTTTCTAATTCTAAATCCTTTCCTTGTGACAACCATACCAGGTGTATTCGATTAAATGTAGAATACCATGGTGGAGCTGACGCTGCACAGAATGTGTGGCAGATGGCGAGCAATATTTTGAAAGATACTTCGAGCATACTGCATTCATAACAAGTTTGTAACATGTTAATAAATAGCCACGTCATTGCACTGTGTGTCGGACAGTCATCTGGGGTGCCTATCTGCCCAGCATGTTACTAAAGCCAATCGACTCTCAGTCACGTTAGACTATTTGTTCCTCATTGCAGAATACTCCATTTGTATCTGTTTATTATCAGTATTTGTTCAAATAGACCAATTAACTACTATATGTAGCCTGTTCTCAAAGCATAAGGCCACTGCTAGCTTCTGAGGCAAGGAATGCCATCTCGTTTCAGTCTTCTACAAATTTTCTAAGTATGAATATTATATTTTAATAGCCCTGGTTAGTGTAGCGGTGAAAAAGGTAATTGAAATTGCACCCGAGTACCTAACCCTGTTAATAAAATTCAAATGCACACATTTAATTCAACTAAAACAATTACATAGTAACAAAACTGGCAAATTCTCCCCTTTTTTTACCGGTGGCTTTACTGAAGTGATTCCTGAAGGTAATGTATACAAAACAGTCAAAAATATTAATACCTATAAAAGCTAGACATCAAATCTTATTAACTGTCAAATTCACAAAATTAAATGTTTCCGTGAAATATTATTTGTTGGGAAAATAAGCAAACTTCCCTGCTTTCCTTAACATCCATATCTTTCCCTCACTTTTCAGACTGGAGGAACCATTTGGTAGTGTCTATGAAATCATTAGTAAAATCAATATAAATGAATTATTCATCTCCAGAAAAAAAATTCTGACATCCCATAAAATAGACGAATATGAACATATGCAATAAAACCGAACAAGAGTATAAGTCTTTATTTTCCATATAAAACTTGTGTATTATACTTGTTACAGGACCACACGTAGAATTGTCTACATCAATTAATTTCTGGTGATTTTTTACATCTACATGTAAAGGGCCAAATTGCTTTTAGTGTTTAATTTAGCCTCTGCCAAAATTTTTTACTGTTGATTTTGAAACTTGTGTTACGACCCTTGCTTTAATGACGTACATCAATTCATACAACTTTTTTTAGTTCACTAAGAAGCTTTGCAACATTTATATGATCTTCCATGCCTATTCCCACGGTAGCGATGAAGAAATAAGGATATTTTTTCAGTGTAGGTCTATCGTAGAAACATTAAACTTTTTACCACACCAAATCATTTTCTATACCCACACCGATTAGAGAACGCCGGAGGACTTGGTGGCCAAGTTTTCATTTTGAACGTATTACATTTATTTGTTAGGATACAACATAATGTTACTGATCATAGAATACTATTGTTAGACTTCTATTACTTCCATCAAACCTATACATGCCAATGGGTGTATGTAAAGCAGTATCATCTCTATGCGCATGCCCTTAACTAGCATGCAAAGATTTCATTGTGACCGTAGAACTGCAGGAATTAAAGCAAAGACCCTCTGATTATACTGGAGGCGACTGTGTAGCAAAGTTCAACGTATGCCTATGTCGTAGCTTTCTATGTATCCAGTTAGTATATTTTAGATACAGCAGTCAGAAAAGGCAGATTTTTTATTCTGGAGGACATGAAAATAACTTTTCCAATGTAGATGATGTCTTGAAAGACTCATTTTCAAACATGGTGTAACACATTTTAAGCACCAGGTAGACAACTAACTCGTAAACACGCTACAGTATTATTATTATTAACTTCCAACTTATAAAGCTTTCTTTGCAAAGCATGAAGACGTTTGTTAAGGGAACAGCGACATGGAACACAGACATCCTTAATGCGAAACACGTTCAGCTATGTATACTCCAAACTAGTTCATATCACAAATTTGTTCAAAAGAAACTGGTTTTGTTACGTACATCAGTGTAATACACTCCAGTTGACTGCTGTGAAGTAAATGAACAATGAAAAACATGGCTGAAATAAGTGGGACTTTCGGGAATTTACTGAAATACATTAACTAAAACATCCAATATTGATATTCGTTATGTTACTATAATCAACATAGTGTTACATTTAAATTAGAAATGTGCAACATTGACTATTTATAAAAAGGCATTATAAATTGCAGGAAATTTGAATTTCCTTTGTTTATCTACATTTTTTTTATTAAAATATAATTTTGCTTACATTAAGTTTCATGTATGCAACTGCGCAAACATTTTCTGTTTGTAAACTACCACAGATGTCTGTAGTACTCATTTACATTGAACATGTTTTAGAACTTGAACCAAACTGTAGTCAATTTCATTCCAAAGAAAACATAAACTTACAAAGTTTCAAGTTGGTTTACAAAGTGAACATTTAACTACTCTTTTGAAAAACGAATCTGTAACTAACACTATACTTTAAATTCAGTGTGATACGATAGGCCTGCAATGTCAAATTGTCTTCCATGCGGGGGGGGAAGCTAAACTTTCTTAACATTTTAAATATTTCCTGCATGCTTTGTTTAAAAAATAATTGCACCTGTTGAAATGCTGTAAGCTAGCAAGATATTGTTAGAATTTTACTGTTATAATGATCTGCATTAAATAAACTTCCATAACTGTTTGTGTTTTCTATGTATTATGTAATTTCGTCTTTATTAGGTACAAGAATAAAATAAGATTTTCATTTGTTGATCTGCAAAACACAGCCACCTTTATCCACGAATAAATGCTACTTACACATGTCATGCACTTTTAATCTTTCAGCAACCCAACATTCATGTTCATTTACAAGACTGCTTGCTCGAACTACTGATATCTGATTACATATATAGATCATCGCAATAGTAAATTGTGTTTTTATGGATGAAAATATAAGTGTCCCCAAAACCAGCCCACCAACTTAGTTACCACTATGATAATTACATACACACATCATAACAAAAACATGTACAACTGAATATTGATAAAATATACATGCAGGAAATACCTACAGGAGTGATACTGTGACTGCCACTTTACCACTTCATTTGACAACACCACAACATATCTTGATCTTCAAATGGTACTGGAATGTAAGCTTCATAAATTCACATTCAGAGTGTACAGCAAAATATTTAAATGGAAAAATAGCCAACAAGCTGAGGGAAATAGCCATGAATGTTTAATGGATTTGCCTTTTAATTTTGTAGCTTTGCTTTCTGTGACTTCTATTTTCTCCTACGTGTTCTTTTCAAAAACTTTTGGAAAGCTTGTTTTTTAATGGGGTCCCGCAGGAACTGTGGAGAGGAACGAACATGATATACAATCTTACCACTTAAAATTTTGTTCACATTATTGCACCAGGCATGGATTAGAAACCTGACTGAGAGACGAGTAAACAGTTTTTTCAAATCGTGTTCCTTACACTTCATGAATGTCATGTCAACATGGCCATAATTTTCTGTAGCAATTTCTTTCCATACTTTCTCATGATGACAGCACACAGGCAAAAGTGATGCTAAAATTTCAGAAATGCTATTAAATGTTTTACTGAACATAGTACTGGGGCAACATAGCGCCTTAGGAGAATAAGCTCGACTTGATATTACAATGTTCTCTTCATGTTCAGGTGTTTCGGCCATGAACAATAAAATTTCACTGCATGTTTTAGAGTACTTGGTTTCCTGTAAGAGTTTGCGAGCCAAATAACCATTCATAATTTTTCACATCTTTGGAAAGAGAATACTGTTTGCCTGTAATATGTTTCTTCTGCAAGTGTGTTATAAATCACTTCACAAGGGCTTTTATTTACAGAATTACTTGTGGATGGAATATTCACGGGACCTGGCTCTTGAACATTGGTGACAAAATTTTGTAGTGTATCAAGAGCATCTCCTGATGTATACTCACAATTAGCCCCAACAGAGTGGCTTGACATTAAATTATTTATGCTGAGACTCCTGAAAGATGAAATGAATGAATCACATGTTGGGTTGACACTGCGACATCCCTGACTCCTTATGCAACAAATTTTTCCAAAGGATCTTGATTAAATCTCGCGGGACAAAGAAATTTCCATCCCTCCTGTTGCAATTTCTTCCAAATACACTTGAGGCCTTCAAGTGTGCGAATCCAGTTCTTTACAGATGGAGGCACCAAAACTTTCCCTTGAGCATCAATAAATTTCATGGTAACTTGAACTTCAAAGCACATCGAAGGTACTTACCATCTCAAGCTTCTAGAGAACTACCATTAACAGAATCAAATAATTTGTCCATTAAAAACAAAAAATCTGCAGTGTCCACAGCAGTTTTATCTTACTCTGGTTCGTACTTGCCAACTTCCTCATTAAAGCCGATACTCTTTGACTGAATACTTGGGCACACTTGTTAACGTTCATCTTCCTAATCTTCTCAGGAATAACATGCTCATCACTTAGTTTGGGGCACATCCGCAAGTTTTCGTCACCTTCATCCAATCTGTAAAATTGTACAACATAAGCCCAGGATGCAGTTTTTTCTACACCTTTCCATTTAAATGTAACATTTATTGTTAACAAATTGTTGCGGATACATTTCAACAAATGTGGTGCATCGAAAATTGGAATGATTATCAGACTATCTACAATAAAACCACAGCTTGATTATTGGCACCCTGATCACAAACAGTAGCTATGATATTGAGCACAGTAGCAGTGACAGTTCTGATAACCTGTTTTATGGCAGCAGCTAAAGAATCTGTTTTAGTTACATTCTGACAAAACATAAATACTACTGGCTGTTTCCACTTGTTTTGAATACCACGTACCATAAAAACAAGCACATGGTCAGCAGCTGATGGAATTCTGTTATTGTTGCCGTAATCCTGCCAGCCAATTATTTTGTCATTATTTGGATTGTAATGAAGACTGGGCTGAATACCCATCTCGCCAAATAGTAAACAGCAGTATCTATCAGATTTGGAAAGTTTTGACACACTGTGCTTCAGGTTAACAAATAACTGCTGATTCAAACCAGGACTGAATGGGATCTTCTGCAGAAGTTTCATAATAGCCTGCCTGCTTGGGAGAGAGAAGACTTTGGCCAACAAACTATAAACTTTGCCACTTTATTTGTAAATGGATAATGCCGAAATTTTGTCATCAAGAGTAAATCCACACCCTTGTGGTTTGACATTTTAATTTCTTATCTGAGACATAATCAATTTATATGGAATAGTATCCACATTCTCATCAAGCAATTGAAACATTTCTGATTTGCATGTCTCTTCAGCCATTTTCATGCTCTTGCGAAAAGAGCAGTTTTTATTCCTCAAGAGTCTAGCCTGCCGTTTGAGTTTTACATCAGCCTTGTACAACGAGCTTGCTTTTGGCATCAGTTCATTCTGCAATGATATGTTGACAGATTTTAAAAGTCCCTTTACATTACCTCCAGTGGCACTTGTTCTTTCAGCACTACTGGCAGCTGCAGGAGCACCCGCAGCTGCAGGAGCACACCGGCAGCTGCAGGAGCACACCGGCAGCTGCAGGAGCACACCGGCTGCTGCAGGAGCGCACCGGCAGCTGCAGGAGCACCGGCAGCTGCAGGAGCACCCGCAGATGCAGGAGCACCGGCATCTGCAGGAGCACCCGCAGATGCAGGAGCACCGGCAGATGCAGGAGCGCACCGGCAGCTGCAGGAGCACACCGGCTGCTGCAGGAGCACACCGGCAGCTGCAGGAGCACACCGGCTGCTGCAGGAGCACACAGGCAGCTGCAGGAGCACACAGGCAGCTGCAGGAGCACCCGCAGCTGCAGGAGCACTGGCAGCTGCAGGAGCACTGGCATCTCCAGGAGCACCGGCAGCTGCAGGAACACCGGCAGCTGCAGGAACACCGGCAGCTGCAGGAGCACTGGCAGCTGCAGGAGCACTGGCATCTCCAGGAGCACTGGCATCTCCAGGAGCACTGGTAGCTGCAGGAGCACTGGCAGCTGCAGGAGCACTGAAGGCTTTAAGTCTAATGGTAGTTACAGGATAGCAGTTGATAGGGCCAGATGCTTTTGTTACCCCATTTCTGGAACAAACTACAGCCAAAACATCATTAAATGTAGAGCAAACACAGTGTATGTTCACAAATTTTAAACTAGCATTTTACTTCAAATGAGATGTGATCACCTATTTACTATTATGTTATTCCAATACATTTTACCAAGGGTCATTAACTGGTTCTGCTCTGATAGTCAGTACATACAAATTTAAAAACAGTAATAGTGAACTACAAATTACATTAACAATCAGAAAATTTGTTTGCATAATTTGTTTATGTCTAATGTTTTATTTATTTATAAACCTTCTTTACATGACTTGCTGTGTTTATTTACAAATTGGAAGGATCTAAAATACCTATTTATTTTCAATGAGTGAGTGAAGAGATTTGAGCAGCTATTACCATTGAGGTCTTGAGCCAATGAGGGTAAAACGAGGTGAGTATGAAGCAGCACAGAAATGCAAGGGTGGGAGAAATGGCAAATCTCCTAGAAAATCAGTTGACCAGCAGCAACGCCAAGCACGAATCCCACAAGCGAAAATCTGGGATCAACCCCACCAGGAATCAAGCCCAGTTCACCTTGGCGGGAGGCCACGCAGTTACTTATTGTCTTACTAAACCGGCCAAAAATAATTTTCTTTTTGTCGACAGTCAAAGGAAAGGGCAGATATAAATTAAAATATTGAAAGGATGTTACATTAATTTTTTAAGCTTTTCCCAATTAAACTTGGTTTGGATGAAGGATCTTCCCAGTGTACTGAATCTACCATTCTAAACAAACTTTAAAATTAACTTTAACATAACTTTGTTAAAGACTGTTCACGATAAAGTGAGCACTTTTGAAATCAACGTTAGCAAAAAGTCATTGTTCCTACCTAAACAACATTTCAACAAACGCACTAAGTGACATGCATCTAGTATAGTTGATAATGATGGAGGAAAAGTGATTCCATATCTTAAAGTCGAAAAAAAATGTTAGGTAACCAACTGTCACTACTTAAAATATTTCTTTTGCCTTCAGGTTTTTTTTCAATCCAGAGCGTAAAAATTAGTAGATTTGTAAAATCCTTATCTTTATAATAATTTTACATTTTCACTTGACAGGTGCATGAATAGAGATGAGGCCCATGACAATGTTAATTTTAAATTAGACGGAAGACTACACAACGTGCATATAAGTAGATCTTAAGCAGGGTTTTCGAAAGTGCTCATTTTATCATGAATACCCTATATTATTTTTACATATATTATTGACGAGTGACACCTATTTTTGCTGATGTCCCCGGCAAAAATACAGATTGTGGAAACTAGTAACCTACATCACTGCCCACACATTCATATATTGCTTAGGTATAATTTACGGTACCAAATGGAGCAGTTTGAAGTAATGCCACATGTAGGTGTTTCCTGGAAGAAAGGCTATTTAATACTGGAAGAAAAGCTATTTAAAAACCTTTTAATACTACAACACTTTTTTTTTATTTTAGGCATTGATTACGAGAAAATGTTAGTTCATAACAGGTACATCCATGAAAATATTTATATAAGTTACATTAATGATTTATGGCATTTTTTATATAAATGTCAAGATAAAATAAGATTTTGTTTAATGTTGTACTATGTTGTACAAGCATACAATTAAATTTTCATTCACGGGAAACTGATTTATAAGTCACAAATACTGTTTGTTAGCTTGTGTTAAAAAATAAAGTGATTCATCCTTTGCATGGGTCAGTTATGTTTGGGCGCTGGACCAAAAATACACGCATTTTTTTTTATCAGTACCATGTGTACTGTTGAGCGGATGAATTCAATAGTGATTCATGCTTCGCAGAGATGTTTATTTGTTAGGTTGGGATGCTGAGTTGAAAATATGTAGATATCTGGTCAGCATAAAGTAATACTATTGTGCGGACAGGTTCAACTAAAAACAGTAATGAGAAGAACATTTGGACTGCACCTCCAGCTGTACAGCGTACTGTTTATCAGATCATTTATATAGGAAAGCAATTATGGAAAATGACCTACAGCCTACATTCTTTAACTTGGGCCTAAACAATATTAACTTACGTATATCACACTGTTTTATGACAACACACAACAAACTTACTCTCTGCAGGATCTCTGAACTGCCGTTCCGGAAACCGGAATGAGTTTTCTCGAGATGTATTATCACAGAGTCCTAAAACGGAAATACACAAATTATCAAATTTGTAACAATGGATTGGCCTATTGTAATCACAATTAGGAGTTAACCTGCAAATCTTGAACAATATATAACAGCAATAGAAGAAGCAGCAGAATATAGGTATCAAGGGATTGTATTGCAGAGAGACCTCACCTTCAGGCTCTAAGACTACACAATATTAATACTTATAAACTGTCCTACTAAAATTGGTTAAGCCACATCACTTAGGCCTCCTGACAACAAATGGACTTTAATTATAACTGTTACTACATATAGCTAGGTAGCTTACCTAACAGTTAATTTACAACAATTACAAATTTATATGCAACTGTTATGTTTTAAGCAAATTGTGCAGTTATAGGACAAACAGTATAAGAGGGATTCACATGGTACGAGTAACATACCTGAATATATCTCGTTTATCGCAGGAAACGAGGCAGGCAACGTTTAATATGCCTCATCAGAGTACATTGTTTTAATATGCCATATCAGAACATGTCAAAAATTTTCCATTTCTAAAGAGCTTGTTTACCAATTACATTTATACGTCACCATAACATGATGCAATAAGGCATGGCTGCTGACAGAAGTAATGGAAACTGTAGGTGGAGAAACAAGTGCACATTACTAGCAATTCATCTATTGACTGCCAGGTAAAAACATCAACTGTGTATAAACAAACATACGAGTAGGTTGTATTGGGACGGATGTGAGGTTATCTTGTGATCTGCTGTGGTGATGTCATTTAACTGTTTGTAATACCATATTATTTTATCGAGTGAAACAAAGTGTGGTTAAATGTGCAATTTATGCAACAAAGGACACTAAAATATTTTATTGTCGCTGGATACAATGGAAACAACATTACGTTGGGTACTTTGCGAGATGGCTAAGTGGTACACCACTCGACTCGCATATGGAAATTCCAGAGTTTGATTCTCAGTCTGGCTATCCTGATTTTGGTTTTCCCGAGCAAATGCTAGGATGGTTCCCTAAGTCAGGTCCTAGCAGATCCCTTGTTTGTTTGTTTTATTGCGTCCGTAAGATCTTTTTTCAATACACAACTGTACAAAGATATTGGACACGTCAAATTACACCACTGTTAGAATTCAGTGATCCACTAAGAAAGACTTCTGTAACCAAAAGCTTAGGCCGTAGTGTAAAAAAATCATGTAAGTCGGCCATCTGGGTGGGGCTTGAACTACGTGCTTGCAATTCATCTTTTTTTATGAAACTATTAAACTCACACCCACTTTTCTGTTCCTCAAAAGGACATACACTTCAATCCGACTTGTTGAGTGCTTTGAAGACATCTTACGCAGTATAAACAGCTTTTCGAAACACTCCAACCTAGATAAACCATTTTCTCACAACACTGTAACTCAAAATATACTGGTGAGCTATAAGTTGTACGACAACACGAGAGTCCTGCACTGAACCTTGCTTCTCGCTATCCACCCACAAAATCATACCTTCACAGCTTTCTGTCACACTGGTATACGGAGCACAATGTAAAAATTGCACAGCAATTCAGTGCCATGCACATAAGGTGAGGTCACATTAAATGTAACAGGTAGAGTTGCCCTTAGAAAATTTTATACGCAAAAAAAATACACAAACACACACCACACACTACACTCAAACTCTCGCCAGATGAGCCCCTTAATTGGCACTTACAAAAGTAACAGTATTAAACTTGCCAAGAGGTGTGATCCAGCTACAGATGCTGTTTATTACAGTGACATTTTATTAGAGGCTCAAACTCCAAACTTTAACATTCTCTTTGTTGCTTTCTCTACATTCTACACGCAATAATGTACACGTTTCACAATGTCCTTCTGACATAGTATTGCTGCCGAAATTCATACAGGATCCCAGCATTAATAGATATAATAATTCAAATATACCTTCTTAGAAAACTACCAAAGTAGGACTAAAGGTAAATAACAAAGAATGAAAAAGAAAAAATTAAAAAAACGTACTTACCAGGTAAATACAGAGTTGGAAGGCTGAAAACTTCTAGTTTTTTGGAGCCGGGTATCTTGCATATCTCATTGAAGTGCCGATCACAAATAACTTTGTATTTGTACACATCTTGGGGATGTAAAATGTTTCAATCAATGCTCTGAATATGTTGTAACCAAATGTTAAACACATTTTCCTCATAGACAGGAAAACGATGTCTTGTAGATGTTCTATCGACACAGTCTGGCACACAACACTTCTTAATACCTCCCATCTGAGAGATTCAAAGTGCGAAAACACGGAACAAGCCAAAAAATAGCAAATACAATATCTACTTCAGTGCCACACAAATTACGCCTGCTGGACACTTGCCTGATAAACCGGTAAGTTAGTGTCGCCATAGTTCTCGAGGTAGCAGCTGCAGCGGTACTTATCCTGTAGTGGAATCAAATATTTGGTGGAATGGTGCCATAACAAAGCATTGTGTTTTTTACGATAATTATAGTTTTAATATACAGACGAAGCAAAATAATATTAGTGTTTGTAATAAAATACAATTATAATTGTCGGGAAGTCAATTGAGGGAGTATTCATTGGTGCTAAATGCTAATAAATGCACGTATAAGCAATTCTTAGACAGTGCGTGCAGTCGACATAGTTTGTGTGTAGTTGTTTTAATGACATGTCGGTTAATTGAAACCCTACGATATCTTGTAATAATATAATTCTGGGCATTTCCATCCATTGGCAATAATTGCCATTTTGTGAACATTATCTATCGTATAAGTGTTTGCTCACATATCAAGCTACTGCCCAGCCGTCATAACCTCTGTTTCAGACCTCATATTGCAAACAACTAAGCCTGAGCGAATATTTGAATTATGGAATACTGTTTCGAATAATGGAAGAAAGTAGTACTCCAGTGCTGGTGAACTATGCTTATTTTTATCATGTTTATTCGAGTACATTGGTGCTGTCAAAAATGTTATTGGTACTTAATTAATTATTTTTGTATGCGCTTTCATTAAGCATGACTGGTTGCAGGAACAGTTTTTACATACTCAAAAGTATTTACGTTTCGAAGGTTTTAAGTTTGTTGGTTTAATAAAATGGGCAAAGGGTTGATTTTACTGAATGATTACACAAATAAATTATTTCATATCAGTGATGAAATATTGTAGTGAAGTGTTCGTGCAAGGATTTTTATATAAAACCTCTTTTTCAAGAGGTTGCGAATTACAAACAGTGATTAGGCATGTTTCGTAAACAATGTATTTCAAAGCACTTCTGTACCTAGTGTGAAATGCACATGCTCTAAAAAGGCAACACTCGCCTACTCTTTTGTAAGGATAACTTTGGTTAAAAGTATGTTTATGCTGGATCATTGTGCAATTCTAAATGACACACACTTAAGAAATGCAGAACAATTCAGTCTCACAAAAGACAATAAGCTAAAAGTTCCCCCCACCCCCCTCTCATTATCTGCAGTTATAAATAAATGTTTATATATTTAATTGTTAAATATTACCATTGTAAGGTTTCGCGGAACACTGTTTGGGGTAGGGAGTGGAGTTAGGCACTAAAATATTTTTAAAAGACACTAAAAATTGGTTAACTAATATTTTGACAGATACTAGTTTCAAATAATTCACAATTTTTTTATACAGAGCGATCAGTTTGTTTTCATGTTCAGATTAAGCACATAGTAAGGTAGTGTGGAAATCGTAATTTCTTACAAAAAAAAATTGCAACTAGCCAACTACAACAGTATCCACCATTGACTGTCGAAAACCCATGTCTATGAAGTGTAGGTAAGTTAGTGTGAAATACTAGTCTAGTATGACTGCATAAGAGTTAATGTACAAAAATAGAAAATGACCATTCTATAAACAAATGCTGGGGTTTTTAAACCACTGTCTCACTGGAAAGGCATGTAACAACTAATTATACATACTGAAGTAAAGTTCATAACTTAGCATTTCTCACTGTCTGGGATTCACTTTTTGTCAGCAGTCCAACTAAATACTTAAACAGTGCATTTCATAGGAGCAATAGGGGTAAACTTCAGCAGGAACCACATCTGAAGTTTACAATTAGCTTTTGCCATGTAATGTGAAAGATTAACACCTATATATTTTTTCAATACAAATTTAGGGCTTTAATTATAACATTCATTTCATACAGTAGAGTATATTTTTTTAATTTTCTTTCAAAACATGCAATTTCAGACAGTAAAATACCTGGGTGTAGTAATATCATTATTAATAATTTGACACACACAGAGTTTTGTGCCCCTAACAAGCCAAGTACAATTTTAAGAATGGTTGCTTCTGGACTACTTATAATAGAATTTTCATTGGATAAAAAGATGAATCATAGAACACATATTTCACAAGACAATAAGGCAAATTAAAAGATAGGCCTATTGAGTGAAATTAACATAAGTATGTAAATCATGCATTTATGGACATACACAAACGTACTGAAGTAGACATAATTGTCCATGGACCAGCACAGCTACAGTTACTTGTTATATGCTGTTAAAAAAAGTCTCTCTTAACATGGTTAAGTGTAGAAACATAACTGAATGGTAAGCTGAATTTTTGCTACGTAACTAACTAAACCTAACCAATCCTTTCAGTGCATTACAGTATGTTTTATATTATATTTATTAGCCTCCAAAGTCACATAACACAATGTGACAGAGTTGTCAAAAAGTACAACAAAAGCAGATGAATTATAAACATACAAAATAAAGTACATACATAGCAAAAGACAATTTACAATACATACTAATTTAAACAAAACATACAGTAATCAATTTACAAAAATAATACAAAAACACAAATTTACAGTTGGTGCATACAAATTTAAACAAAACATACAGTAATCAAATTACAAAAATAATACAAAAACACAAATTTACAGTTGGCATAAACCCAGGTAACATGAGTGATAAGTTTCTATGACTAAGCTAGGATGGAAATAGCATAATAGTTCTGGATTAAAGTTCTGGATTAAATGCGTGACATGAAATGTAAATGATTGTGACACAACAGGAATAGTTCCACATGTTAGTTACAAGACAAGAACACTAACAACTGCTGTCCTGGTTTGAAATAATCACCATTAAGCAACACAGGTTTGAAAGTATAATATACTGTAGCCTGTGTAATACACAACTGAAACTACATAAATGCAATTAAATCATTATAATTACTGTCTGGCAAGTCTTAATCATAGTGTTTGGAATAATAAGAAGTAAAACGTGAAGTGAACGTCTTCATATTGAACCAGTGATCAAACATTAACTGTAGTTAATACAGACAAAAATTTCATTCAAACATTGATTCTGATGAAGGGTCTTGCAAAAGTGAATAATTAAATATTATTACATACAAATAAATTGTTACCTGTAGTTTCATAATAGAAACCAACATAATACACTTCTTGACCAGCGTTAGTGTGCGAAAACTTTTTTCATATTGGAGATAATGAGCTCAAGAAAGAAAATTTGTTAGTATCTACTATGAAATTGATACCTGCACTCTTTAAACTGTATGTTTCAAAGTCAAAACACACTGAAGCAGTGGAGCTAGTCACCTTTGGGAAAAACCCCCAAATTAGTATATGCATTTTCAGATGGCTATACCTAATATAAATAGTCATTCACAGGTTTCCACCATTGACATGGTTAACGTGGGAGATATGGGAAGGCAGACACTAATTGGAGGCGGCTGCCCTACTTGAGGGACAGACCTGTATTTATGATCAGCGCGAGGAGTAAATTATGTGCAAGAGAAGGGGATGGAGCAGCAATGGAATGCAATGGTGAGGGAAATGGGAGTAACTTGAGAAAACCCACCAGCCACCTGCATCATCTGCCACATTTCTCACGTGTTAAAAATATGGGTGCTAAACCCACTGGGAATAAAAAGCAGGTCGCTGTGGTTGGAAGTGAGTGGCCTGATCACTACACCACTGTGGCAACCCTACACGCACAGGGGACTCCACTGTGGCAACCCTACACGCACAGGGGACTCCACTGTGGCAACCCTACATGCACAGGGGACTCCACTGTGGCAACCCTACACGCACAGGGGACTCCACTGCGGCAACCCTACACGCACAGGGGACTCCAATGTGGCAACCCTACACGCACAGGGGACTCCACTGTGGCAACCCTACACGCACAGGGGACTCCACTGTGGCAACCCTACACGCACAGGGGACTCCACTGTGGCAACCCTACACGCACAGGGGACTCCACTGTGGCAACCCTACACGCACAGGGGACTCCACTGTGGCAACCCTACACGCACAGGGGACTCCACTGTGGCAACCCTACACGCACAGGGGACTCCACTGTGGCAACCCTACACGCACAGGGGACTCCACTGTGGCAACCCTACACGCACAGGGGACTCCACTGTGGCAACCCTACATGCACAGGGGACTCCACTGTGGCAACTCTACATGCACAGGGGACTCCACTGTGGCAACCCTACACGCACAGGGGACTCCACTGTGGCAACCCTACATGCACAGGGGACTCCACTGTGGCAACCCTACATGCACAGGGGACTCCACTGTGGCAACCCTACACGCACAGGGGACTCCACTGTGGCAACCCTACACGCACAGGGGACTCCACTGTGGCAACCCTACACGCACAGGGGACTCCACTGTGGCAACCCTACACGCACAGGGGACTCCAGGACAGAGTGCATCATTGTACAAAGTGAACTGTACTGTTATTACTGTTTAGCCAATGTGCGACTGTTAACAATATAAAGCTGTTCCCAAGAGCACTGTTATGAAATTTATGTCTGTTAGTCTTGCCCTGTCTACTTTGGATGCAAATCATGCAGATAATCATTAATGTATTTGCAATTCAAGAAACAGTATACTTTTTCATACGGTGTCCACAAGTAACATTTGTACGATAACATCTTGGTTTTCAGCATTAAATTCCCCTGAAAACTTTTTCAATGTGAAACAGACAAAAAGGCATTACAATGATAAATGTCTTATGGAAAAAATGAAAAAAGAAGAATTTATAAGTACAAATACGTAGTTATGGAGAAGATTTCTGTATTTGTTAATAAGCCAAATACCTAAAGGTTCGTTATAAAGTCCCGGACACAATTGCTATAGGCACATAACTAACACAACACAGTGTTATAGGTATATAAGAATTAAACTACTTGTTTGCTTGTTTTCGTTCAACTAGCCAAAACAGCGCATAGAGTTAACTACTTCCTAAGCACAGTAATAGTAACAAGAGAAGTTCAACATGATTTAACTTTCCGTGTTATTATTGCTGTGTGTTTACAATAGGCCAATTAGAAGTCCCTATGCTTGTACTACATTGTCAAATGAAAAACTTATTTACAAACCAAGTTAGTTTATGTTGACTTTATTGCTCAAGTTAGTTTATGTTGACTTTATTGCTCGGGAAGTTATTTTCGTTTGTTTATTTCTGAAGCATCGCAACCACAAAAGTTTGGAAATATTTTTGGTGGAATTACCAGTAAAACTAAAATGGAACCAATTCCGTATTTTAAAAAGTTTTCATATCAAAATTTATTGTTTTTTATGAAAAAACATTATCGTTATAACCGTTAATGTGTTAGGTATTATACGTCTATTAGTTATAGTCCAGGTTTACTCAAAGATGGCACTCCAGTTACTGGTGTTGCTGAGAGGTGATGAAACATTTGTCAACATCAGAATGTTGTTCACTCCTCTGAATAGCCCAACATATCAGTAGCTTGGCAGATTTAAGAATGGACCAGCTTTGCTATCTTCTTCTTTGTTGCATTAGTTTTGTCCAATTCTTTATTCATTTGAAATGAATATTGTCGCATTCTCATATGGATATAATAGTTTACTGCATATGCAATGACTCCGTTCTTGTGGATCATGCATGGAAAACTAACATAACAGTGATCAATTATGTAAGTCAGTGTTTTTCATACAGATCAGTCGATGATCCAAACCTGCAAAAAGCACTTTCAAATTCTCTAATAAGCTTAAAAAAAAGTTGTGATTTGGATGGATGAGTTTTCCCATTGTCTTATAGTTGACAAGTTGTGCTTCAGAATACTGTGAATAAGTTACAGGTGCAGTAAAGACATTTTTGCATGAATCACATTTGGTGTATTTCATAATTTGTCTGCACAGGTAACGTGTCATATAATCAATTAAACAGTCAACAACTTGTGCACATGTGTAATCATGTTCTACGACGTCACGGAATTCCCACTGTTCATGGTGTACCAAGCCATCCAATTTTTTGTTTTAAAGCTGCTAGAAGGGAATTTTGTTTTGTTTCTTTTGTGAATACATATTTTATTTATGATACTGAAATCAATGGTCTCTCAGGTTTGTCGTTCTCCACTATACAATTTCCACGTTTGGGAGTCTTCAGGATACTGTACATAGAGAGTAGCTTATAAAGCTGGAGAAATGTTGGTGTCGCTGGATGGTCGTTCTGTTGCCCGGCCTGGCGAATTGTGCCAAAAAATCTCTGCAAAAATATAAGTGTCATTAATAACTTACTGAATGCTACTTTTAGTTCAGTTATGCCACTGTTAGTCCTACATTTTATAGATTAATTGAGAATCATTTTTATCCTGTTAAATTACCTCCAAAGCATCTTGATTGAACTTGTTGGTCAGAACACATTTAAAATCACACTTCTCAAGAAGGCATTTTGACAACTGAAAAGTGGATTTAAGTGTAACTTGCAATCCCTCAAGAGTACTTTTACTCAATATATCCTTTTCTGATATACATCCTTTTGTAAAGGCATCTTCCCAGTCATTTAGCAACTTCAAAGTGGATTCCAATACCTGGGGGGAAAAAAAATTGTAAATCTTAGATATGTACCTACAATATTTTCACATTTCTAAAAAGTATAATTCTATAATTCTATAAGTGAGTGAAGAGATTTGGACAGCTCTTAACATCGAGTCTTGAGAGCAGATGGGGGTGATTCAAATGTGTATGGAGCAGCGCTGGTATGAAAGGACGGGGAAACGGGAGTTTCCCGAGAAAACTTGCCTATCAATGGCATTGTTCATTCATAAGCATATGGTCTTCACATTAATTTTAGACATTACTTTGCAGTTACTATTTATTAATAAAATTAGAGAATATTGATCTGTTATTACTATCATGCATAGTGATTTTAAACTTTTGTAAAGGTCTGCTTCATACCACATGTATTACTAGGGACTATGTTCCTATCTTTCATACTGTTTTTTCAAATTGTTTTAACTGCTGCATAAATGTTGATAGTAATTTAAGCTTTTTGGAAGTGTGTATGAAAGTAGAAATCTTCAATATTTACACTGCAAATAGTGATATATAGGAAATACTGAATTTATCAAAAGATTCATCATACAGTCACACACATGTGCATACTCTTGCACATATGCACACACACACATACAGCTACATGTGCATAGAGCCTATACAGGCAGTGATTGTGGTGCTTTATCAATATGATGAAAGAGAGTGTGTGCTATAAATTCATAAATGATTTCTGCACCAGAGGCATAACATTTTCAAAAGCATCACATGACTTACTTGTTTTGCTTGGCATATCTGTACGAATAAGCAGTTATGAATTGCAAATAATTTAGTCCGGGAAAAAAACATTACAATCCTATCATACACAAAGTTGTTGCCTCACCTCAAACTCTTTACTATTAGATCGCAATCCTTCACTAGGAAATCTTCTGTTGATAGCATCAAACACACCATTTATCTTGAAACAGAAATCTATTGTGGAGTCACTGTCTTCAAGTCCTTTTGTTTTACGATTTTTGTAAAAATTAAGTCCAACAGCCGTGGAATGGCTAAATATCTGTAAGAAAAAACATGTTTCTGCAAATCTGACTTAGATGCACAATGTTTCTCAATCAACTTGAAAAAGTGCTCATCGAAACCACACTTAACATCAACGAGTGACAAGTATCGCCTAATGGTCCGCACGCATTACAAGGGTAAAAAATTATTATTCATTAAGAAGTTGTATGCACTAGGTGACCGTACATGCGACAATAAGCACAACAAAATCCAGTGCTCAGAATAACATCTCCCATTATTACTACTGCTTTTTGCAGAAGCCATAATTTCCATAACTGTTTCTTCGTTCTCGGTAATATCAAACTTTTTCAATTCCGTTTTCAAAGAATCTGTATTCAGATTCTTCATTTTATCCTTGTAACGTAGCAGACACTTTTTCAGGCGATTAAAATGAGCATTAAGACTTTTTCGTTTCCGTCGTTCACAATTGTGTTGTTTCAGCAGTCTTGTGAGTTTTTCTCGTTTCTGCGGACTGACTGCCAAATGAATCCTCTGTTCCTTTGACTTACTGTGCTTCAGTCTTTGTCGCCTCCTTTACGTTGTACGCAACAGTCTACAGCAAAATGAGTACTGAAGTCCCTCTTCAATCACGACAGGGCATTCAGTATGGTGCAGCTGTTCAGAAGAATCTTTCTGGCATTTGGTGAAATCAAATGATTCAAAACTACCATCTGGGATACATCCTGTACATACTTTCATATTGTTAGCTGTAACAATAATTTCCTCTAGATCTTTAACTGATTGTATACACCTATTTACATTGGGAAAATTTTAAATTTTTCCATTGACTGTTAAAGGAACAATCAAATCTTCTACCAAGAAAACTTGTTTTTGAAACACTGGTTTCAGTATGTCATCCTCTTTTCTTGCGACTGCTTGCACATAACATACTAACTTTGCACTTCCTGCTGTAACTATTTGGTACCATGCTTCTGGTAACACCATGTCCCCTTCTAATATTTCACAGAATAAGCTGGATGATGGATGCAATTTTACAGGATTTTTTTTTTTTTTTTTTTTTTTTTCCTCTTAAATATGGAGGGCATCCAGGAAACTGCGTTGGCACTGCACCCTTTTAAGTCTGGGAACTTTGTAGACACCCTGAAAAAAATATTTGATGCAATAACATATAGGTATATTCACAGAGAACTAAAATGAAAGCACTAACATTATCAATATTACTGATAACAGCACAAACTGTAAGTGGGAGAACATTAGGGCCTTCTGATTAGCAGAAGGGCTTAGAAAGTAAGTATTAAATACAGTATTCAACCCAGTATCATGGTTGTTTATAATGATTATACACCTGTCATGAAGAATGTGAAGCAAGCAGATAATACAGTTGTCTGAGAAGCCAGCAAAAGCTACACAAGCTACAGTGGTTGCAGGCCCATTGCTACAAAGATCACCCAGGGCAGACCTAACTTTGTCACCCCCCCCCCCCCTCCTTCTTCAACACATGCCAGATGTGTTCAAAACGTATCACTCTAGCCTATATCAACAATGAATACAGGCTTGATGGTTTGAGTGAATTAACCAGATAAAATTTTTGTAGCAACAAATGCATTCTACTATATAATTTTGTGTAGGTAATGGACTATTTTATTGCTCAAAACAAACAGATGATTTTTATGTTATACATGAGTTGTTTGCAGTACCAAATAATTTTTTCAGAGCATTATTTCTTTGTCAATATGTACAGTTTTAATGTAGCACATTGATAATATTTCAAAAATAATTTATGAGATTTACAGCATTTGATTTTACATGTTTTTTTAATTGAAGAGAAAGCAGTGTTGTATATAGTAATTTGTTTTGTATGCATGCACACATGTGAGTGTGCATGCATGCAATATAAAGACCTGTGAAATTAAGAGGCCTCAGACAGCCCCCCCCCCCCCCCCCCACTCCTGGCATTTTACATTGACATAACTATAGAAGTTGCAAGAAAAGACCGTAATAAATTCAATTGTCGAATTAATAATATACCACATTATATTTTACCAATTTATATTACACAGCTCGACCAAAACATAAATTAAACTGGTAGTATATTACAGTTTTCTTTAAAAAAAATTCAATAGCATTAGGACAGCACATACAAATCTAGTATTAAATCAGTGTGCATGGAAATGAGATTAAGCATGGCCTGGGGCCTGGCCAGGGGAAAAGGGGAGGAGTGACAATACTTATTTTTGTGACTTGGAGGAAACATGCTTTGGTTCATAACCACATCAGCGGCAATTAATTTATGCTACAGGCATCAATGATTTTCATAAACTATTTTTGCAGTATTCGTGCTAATACGATGTATTACATAGAGCATGTAATATACAGTCAAAAGCTGTAGAGAACCCTATTCTACAGTTCATATTGCTTTGGTTTGTGGTTTGAACAGTAAGGAACTTGTGAAGGCACTATGCTACACACATTCACAACTGACATATAATTTGTATGTCACACAAAATAACTTAACCAAGTACCAAATAACATATTTACACTTGAGTTAGCAAACATAGATAGTACACTTGTCAGGAAAATTGCAATGTCTACATACTTTATTTGGTTGCCCGGAAATTCAAATAGTTAATGTGCCTCAGACAAAATAAAAATTTGCAAAAATCGTCAAAATATCAAAATTATTAGTTTTATTTGCTCTGATTATACTTAATTTGTTGAAATACATCTCTGGTCAATACCAACCATACTGTAATAAACTAAGGAGGGGAAAAAAGTTACCTTAGCACATCTCTGCTTTATAATGAGCATAATTAATAATTTTGGACTTGTCAAACAGCTGCATAAAAAATTGCCTCAACAAAACTCTCTGAAATGTTTCTCTTTGGCATTTTTGTGGCGTGATTAGGTATAGGAACAAACTATAGCCCTATATTTTGTTAACTTATTAATTTGCTACTTCGGACCTCTATATATGCCTTAGTCCACTTGGAATGCTACTGAAAATAAAATAAATTACACTTAATATGTGGATATCACAGCAAATAACTCCACATTCATCCTGTTTTTCACTTACAATAAAAAAAAAAAATTTCATTTGAACTGAATGACTGATAATACCATTGTTGCCTGTCCCCAGGGAACCGAACCAGCAACATCAAATTGTGCAATGCAGTTAATTGGTGCTGCAATGCACGTACATGAAAAATGAATTACTCATGTTGCATCAATGGTTAAAAACATTTTTCTTAGAACTAAAGGAATTCGACTAATTTAAGAAAAAATATTACTTATTTTAAACTTACCACTCCAATGACATTTCCAAACTGATCTCTGTGTTACTTTTTTGTAACAATATTACCTTCCAAAAAATGTTTTTCGCACACAACATGAGAACTCTTCAGGACGAAATTCTCCATTGGAATTGTCCTTTGCCATAACTGCGTCTACTTGTCATTACATGGCACTCGAAATACTGCGATTTTCTCTTCTGACCGCGCCTGATAATTTGTTTTACACCCAAGGACCACACAGTGATTAGGCATTTTAACTATTACATTAAAAAGTTTACTGTATTTTTTTCACATTCAGCCTAAAACAAAAAATCGCAAGTATCGCATTTCGTTTTGTAGTTGTGACGCGCAGGATAATAACAATCGTGAGTGCCCGCCACTATTGAAATAATGAATTTAAGAAAGTAAATCGAAACTACCGAATCAAATAACTGATAGAATGATATCTAGACAAATACGAGATACGAGTTCATAATTCATTCTTGGCAAATATACCGTTTTACTATTAAATCAAAAAGAAATGAGTTAATTTTCTCATAATAGGCAAGGTCAATGTGTCACTACATGACACGTAGCGCTCGGCAGACGGCAGAACTAAGCTGCGACAATGAGTGTACTATTTTTGTATGTTGGCTGGGATAGGAAGTGTCAAGACCTCCCGTTCTTAGACTATGTTTACACCCCATGTGGAAATTGGCGGACCACGCCATTATCGTGTCGATAATATAAAATTTGACGCATCGAACAAATGTATCGATACACACATCACGATAATCAATTCTTTCTATTCGTCCCGATATCGAGGTATCGAAGAATCGATTGTCCCATCTTAAGTAAATATTCACTCTAAAATTTTTTCCGTATCAGAATTCAGAAAAAAATTAAGGCATTTCCGTATAATCGTAAAAAGGGTATGATTTCCGTACATTTTACGGAAAAAATTGTAAAAATTCGCAAGTCTGGTAATGGTAACCTACATTGATCATAGCATTTGTTTACACTCATTTTATTCATAGACAGAGCAGCTGCGGTGCAAGGATACATCGTAGCCATGCTACGATTCTAGAACTGTCAAAATTTATGTTCAATATTCTGAATGCAGGTACTACACTTTTTTTTCTACGTGACATTTATGTTTACCAACGGTATTACATATTTATTGTACGTGTTTTGTGTGTACACAATCTGTGAAAACTAGCAATGCAAAACCACAAACAGAACAATAAATTTATCTGGCTTCCGGTACCGGAAGAATTGCTTTTTTTTTTATCTGGCGATAAACAATTCCCACATTTCCTCTATCTGATTTAATAAAAAAAATGTAATGCTTGTTTTTCTAAATATATATTTTTAAGCTTTCCAAGTTCGAAAATTGACATACCTGATGTGCTTTTTAGTGTAATATAAATACTTATAATTTTTTTACACTTGAAAGGCGTACTGCTAAGTTATATAAATTTCAAATCTATTTCCACCATCTGTAGTATTATCTTGCATGATTTTTCTTTAATTTTAAAATTTATCATAAATTTGGCTGAGAACAATGAAAAAGTATTTTACAAAAATTTGACTGCATTATAGAATTTTGTTTACTCAGAGTATTGAGTATCGAACGTGTCGAGTGTATCGAGCTGAAAACCATATTGAGTATCCAGTATGAAAAACATGGTATCGTCCCACCCCTACTATTAATGTATGGAAAATTATATTACAGTATTAACAGCACTGCTTATGTGCATTACTGCATTGTAGAATTTTGTTTACTCAGAGTATTGAGTATCGAACATGTCGAGTGTATCGAGCTGAAAACCATATTGAGTATCCAGTATGAAAAACATGGTATCGTCCCACCCCTACTATTAATGTATGGAAAATTATATTACAGTATTAACAGCGCTGCTTATGTGCAAAAAAGAAGTTACTGTATTCATATTTTTGTACAATGAATATTTATGAGACTAATTAAAACAAGATTTAATAATTTAATATTTATCTTGACGTATACCACACTGCTGCGCAGGGCACCTGCACGCTCTATGAGCAACTTTGCCCCATCAACGAATGATAGAGAGCTCGAGGCAGGTCACAACAGTGGCGTACTAATTTCACATACAGAGAGAGTTGATTCCACGAGCCTGGACAACCACTGTCCCAATTATAATTAGAAGAATAATTATAAAAATTGTACTGCCCGCCCAAATTTCGACATGCTGTCACCACCCCTTCAACACATGATTGTTTTACCCACCGAGCTGCAGATCTGCCAACTTAGATAAAGCTGGAAAGCTACACACAAGATCCTCAAAGATGCCGAGCCTCAGGCCAAGGGGGTAAAACTGTAAACAGCCTCAATCGCGGGTGATAAAAAAATACGCTACGCCGCCCGCTACCAGAGATAACCAACCCTCGTGTTGAGAGGTTTGAAACCCCCGTACCCCTTTGACAGCCACAAAGCCTAAATGGGGACTATATAAGTAAGCTTCAAATCGCCCTAGCCAAAGTTCGTCGGCTCGCCGACCGCACTGATCAGCGAGCTCTCCTGGGATCCAGAAGGATTCCTCCTCCTCTCCTCCTATAATTACTTGCATAATTAATTATTTCATTGTTCCCCGTTCACGTAAAATTAAGGGTTCACTTGCTGCATAATTTGGCTCAAAACTAAATCTAAAATCCACTCTATTGGACATGTGTGAGCGTACCAAGTTTCCCAGAGTCAGAGGGTCCCTCACTGGATCCCTAGTCTGCAAAGCCATACTCTAGTAACTAGGCAGCTCAGATCTCCCACACCTTCCATGGACTCAGGCCACCTCCAAGCATGGTCATCCGGTAACGCCTTAGCATCACTGAAAAGACACTCGAACAGGAGTACTGGGCGATGGCTGGAGAGGGTGTGACCAGTGTCGGAATTAACGAGTCTAATCTACTTACTTGTGTCTCAATCGTAATTGCTTAAATTAAATAAATTCAGATGACCAGAGAAGTAGTAGACTACAACGCAAAGCTTGGCGTGCTTTACAGCGCGAAGTGGAATGACCGGCTACTCCTCCGGTGACTGACCACCTTAAGGAGAGTACTCCCCAGACGATCGCCCCCGAGACCACTCCACCTACATCGCGGCCAATCTCACCGGTAGTACTAGTCTCGCATGAATCAGCGCTACACTCCCGGTTAGGGATTCACTGGCCATGGCCAAGTTACGAGGATATCAGTTACCTATGTGCAGCCCCGCATAGCCCAGTCAGTAAACCGCCGACTCCAACCCAGACCATAGGGAAACCAAGTACCAAAACGTGTACCATACACACCGCCGCTAGGAAGATAATTAAGGTGGTAGTCCCACCATCTATTTCAAGGTGCAGGATTGGGATTCCGTTCCCTACTTACATCCCTGTGCGACACCCCACCAGGCCCTCCCCTCTCAGGAGACGCCAGTGCCAAGTTAACGCAGAGTAAAGCTAGTAACTATCACCATATCTCCGTCTCATTCTCACCTCGATGTCATTCTAAATTACTGCACTCATTTTCTTCCTTTTTATTAATTCACCCCTGGACAACTGGCATCCAGAGTTTTGGTAATCACCACGGTGAGAAAGATTGTGCTCTCTGGGAGAGAGTCATGTATCTTGAAGCTATCCCTGGGGTTCAATTCCCCTCTACCACCCTCGTATCCTTCCGATAGGCCTTACTGTTAACCCCAATATGGACACACCTCGACCCGCTAGGCATTACAGTTACACAGTATCACTCCGAAGGGGACACCACATTCACAAGAAGGAAATCGGCGCTGGCAATACCAACAAAATCCGGGTGCCCAACGCACCCCCTAGTCAGCTACTGTCCCACAGCAGCCGCTCAGGGCAGGGTATCGGTTGATTGAACAATCGACCGTAGTAGCTAACGAGAGGGAGTGCATCAATCTTTAACAGGCATACTAATCAATATTGTGAGTTCCGTAATTAATCAAGCTTATAGGGTTACGAGACTAAAATAAGGCAAAAATATAACAATACTTATAATAAAGATTTTATCTGTCAGGGGTAACATCAGACATGCTACACAGAGTAAATTATGCTCTTACACTACTCGCTTGTAAGTTGTGTGTGTAGTGCAGTGGATTGGTGTGCTGATTTGAGCCACATAATTTTTTTTTGGTTTTAGAGTTCAAATCCCAGCCATGAAAGAAATTTTTTTAGTTATTTTATGTGATACATTATTGTTGTTTATAATTTATGTTTTAGTTTGAAAACGTTTATTTCTAAAATTCCTGCCAGTGGTTTGTTTAATTTAGCGTGGTTTGTATTATTTTTTTGTATTATTGCTTTTAGACAAAGATATTCCAGAAATACACTGTTATTGTCAATAACTTAATTTATAAACCGCAATAATGTATCACATAAAATAAATCAAAAATGCTGTTACACTGTGGAGATTTGAACTCTAAAACCTATAATCATGCGGTGCGAACTGATGCACCAACTCACTGAGCTACACACATAACTTTCAAAATGTGCCATGTCTATAGTTATCATGTATTTTTTAAGCTGTGTTTATTGTTTTATTATGATCGTGGGAGTTAATTGAAATGTTTCCCGTTACTAACGGGTACATTTAAGTTTCATTTGATATGTAAATACATTTTACAGAACCTGTAATCTTTTCATAAACGGATATATACGGCTCGAGGTGGTTACTCAGGTGTCCGTCACCTTGTACTGACGCAGCTCCGTGGTGTAGCAGAAATTTAGAACACATTCTATTACCGTTTTGGGCATGCCAATGGGTACAAAAACTGTTATACCCAGAGCCAGGCTCCTCCAGAGGGGGCTAGAATGTAACCTACACTGGAGCAGAAATGCTAGCAGAAAATGGGTAGGAAAACTGCTACAGAAATGGGTATCATGTAGGGTCGGCTTTAGCGGTGCGCCAGAGAGCACACTAGCAGTACCAATAGGCACTGCAGCGGATCATACACAGTGCACCCCCACCCCCCCGAAAAGCAACTGCCATGTGTAGCACAAGAACTTGAGGTTTGTTCATCTTGAAATGTTCTTCAGCTTCTAGATGGATGGTGTATCTGTTGAAGGCTTGAGGGAAAGTCCCAGTGTCTTGAGGCGTTATGCAATGTGACACCATAGCCGCCCAACACCGAGCCATCTGGCTATTCTGGCGTACATTTTGGCTATGTGACTGTGAGCACGTAGTGCTTTGCAGGGTGTTGTATTATATGTAATGTAAGTAATACTGTGCTATAGTAAATAGCAATAGTGTCAGCCAAGTTAAATATTCAGTTTTCTAGTTCACTTTCCCTCCAGCTTAGAACCAGGTCGCCTACACTTGGCTACTGTAGTTTTTCCTTCAGTACTCCGTCTGCTTGGTAGGAGACAGCATGAGTCACTATATTTATTGAATCCTTAATAAATACAGCTTGTTCTTTATCCTAACGCTTTTATTTCTAGAGTAACGTCTACTACTTCGCTCGCTAGGAATAAGTTGCATTGTGCACTACCGACAGAAACCAGTACTTTTGTAAATCCAAACTAGCTTCACTGAAGCCCCTCCCCCCTCTGGGGACCACTAATCTGGAACACAAACATTAGATGGCCGACTGTTGCTTCCTATTACTCTCAGAACACCCAGGTGATGGGAGGAAGGAACAGAGGAGCCACGACCACTAGGAATACCTTCCACCAAGGAGAGACAGCAAACCTAGGTTGTATCACCTACCAGAGCACCTACGTGCTGGGGGTGGTATTGGCATGGGTGTTTGCGGCCTGGCCTTGGCTGGAAACACATCCAGTAGTTGTATTGGTGGCCAACACGGCTCAATGTCTCTGATCCGCCCCCAGGCGTGGGGGATCAGTGGAGACTCTTACCGAGCTTGTGCCACGAATCAGCTACTGGACCTACACTATCAGAGGGTATAGTTTTTCATCCTAAGTGCACACCGTATCTTGTTCGGTGGTGAACCATACTATATGAATTTAATATAAAACACGGCCGAAGGCGTAGGGAACAAAAGATTGTTCATCTAGCTGCCCAGCAGCAGAGTACCTTAGCCCATCCAACGCAGAAAAGACAGGCGGAACCTCGACTGCGCCTCCTCACTGATATTACAGGCAGTCTCGACTGTCCACGTGGTACGATATACTCACTTTCCACCGCTCATCCAAACCAGTCCCTACTATCATCCGGTAGTGAGGGGTTTAGTCTACCGTTCTGAAGCTAGATATGGTCTAGCCAATCCTAACTTCTGGAGTCAAGAGTCAGCGGACTGGAACTTGAAGTAATTTAACTTAAGAACTGTAACAACAGTTTCACTCAGCAAGTTAATCCACTTTACCAACCGACCAAAGACCTTCTGAGTAAGTCAGGTTGCTAACATCTCCCGGCAGCTACCTATAACTGTGCATTTGGTCTAGCGCATCAAATCTCGACGACAGTGCCACACAGTCAATAGCCGGACATGTGTCAAGTGACTTTCTGGCGCCCAACACGGGGCGTCAAGACTATTAACTGTACGCAGCGAACTGCCAAACTTGACCAACCAGGACCCAGAGAGCTAAGGGTCAAGCCGGATAAACCAACCGGACTTCGGGGAGTCCAAGAAACACCCCGTTGCGCCCATAGCCATTAACTTGTCTGCTTAAGAAATCAAGGCCGCCACAGGCGAAAACCGTAATGCTGAAACGGACATACCGGACTTCCAGTGTAGCCATGCTGACTGTCCAGGCAGTAGCTCACTACAAATCGAATGTACATATTGTGCCAAGACATTTAATTACATATGCCTAGGTTGGCCTGACGAGGCCTGTGACACAGAAGGGTTGGAGTATAAGTGTGAAGCCTGCCGTCAACAACCAACGAGCTTATGCAATGAAATCACTTGTCCCGGCCGAGGCATTAACCGTATAAGGTGCACGTCATGCAGTGAATCCTACCATCACTTATGCATAGGATGGCCCGATGAACGCGTCTCTATGACAGGGATGGCCTACCAGTGCGAGAGGTGCCGACATAAGCATACCTCTCACTCCCGCAGGTCAAAGCCGTCCCGTATTAACATGCAACCTGGGACAGCACCCGGCCTTCCAGCAATTCACTGGTAGTGCCAAAACCACCACTGGGGTCTCACTCAATGATGTTCTGCTTCCAGGACCCAAACTTCAGAATGAAATCTGTGATGTTATTTTGAGATTCAGGTTGTATAGTGTAGTATTCTCCTGTGATATTAAGCAAATGCACTGGCAGATTTTAATCCAGGAGGCTGACCGACCATGCTAACTCATTCTCTGGCGTGACAATCCATCCCTTCCGCTCACAGTTTTTCAGTTGAATACTGCAACCTATGGTCTATCACCCTCTCCATGCCTGGCTATTTGAACACTACACCAGTTGGCCTTGGATGAGGGTGCCCAGTATCCTCTTGCAGCAAATGTTCTTCACAATCACATTTTTGTTGACTATACTGTTCTGTTACGGGAGCAATGTCCATGGAGGAAGCACATACATTGAAATCCCAGCTGATTTAACTTCTGCATCAGGGTAAGTTCAAACTCCGGAAGTGGTCCAGCAATCAGCCTCAGCTCCTCGATGATATTCCTGTAACTCATCGGGAAACCCCTAGAGATCTGGACTTCTCATCTGGCCCTGTTGTAAATGTTCTCTGGTTGTACTGGAACCCAGAAAATGACTCATTTTCTTATAACTTGAGGACCACCACCGGGGTTGCAACCAAACGCTTTGTCCTTTCACAAACGGCATGAATATATGATCCTATGGAATGGTTATTGCCAATAATTGTGTGGGCAAATATGCTAATGCAGTGGGTATGGACTCAGGGCTTCTCCGGCCATGGAGAAGCGGAACCAGTTCTTTGATGGGCTAATAGAACTATAGTCCATTCCCCATTCGAAAAAACTTTCTCAGAGCCCTGCTAAATATCTACTTGCAGGCCCGTTTCGTATCCTTCCGCCAAATGTAAACAAACATTGCCATGTAGCACCCGTCAAAATCAATGTTTACATTCCATTGCTTGTGTACATATGTTCGTATACTTTCGCTACACCTAAAAATAAACATTGAAATGTGACTTCTACTTTTATATCTGTCAAATGTGTTGTTTACTGTTTACAGCTTTTCAAAGAAATATGTCATATTCCAAAAACTATTCCGTATGAATATTCACAGTTTAGGCCACTAACATTATTTAGGTCAGCTTTATGACGCTTTAAAAATGCCTGAATTGACGATAGTTCTTACAGTTATTTAACATTAACATATTTGTTTTCCACATAATAGCACAATACATGTAATGCACGTTAGTATTTTGCCGCGACTGGGTTAAACACTGTTACAACTGCATGGTAAAGGGCTGTACTAATTATCCTTTTGTTATTAATATGTGTTGGTTAATTATTTTAAAAGGACGGCCTCAGTAGGAAATTGGAATAAATATTAAAAGGAAGGAAAAACCAAACGAAAAAGACATTAAATTCAAGCACACAACTTGTGTTGCTCATTTTTGTCACACAAACTTAAAAGATAGCGGTGAACATGCACACAAATAAGCCTACAGTAACTTTTATTCTGCTCATATTTCTATGTATTGCTACTTACTATTTACTAGGTATATTGAAAATTATCAGGCTGGGCTTAGTATTTTTCTTCTGGGATTGTGGCAAATTCTGTTGCCCGACTGTGTTTGAAACCCCTTAGGGCAAAGGTACAATGTTGTGGTAAATAAACAGATATGGATGTAAATAATTAACTTTGTCATAAAAACGGTTCACAGTTAAAACGTATAAATAGTGCTAATCAAATATTTGAAACCATGCGCACACACACAGGGCCAGCGTATCGACCACGATGCACAATGGCACGCCATTCCACAGGCGCAATGATTAACGAAACACACGTCACAGTATATTTATTACTGCCGTGGAAACACAGATTTATCACAACATCGTAACTTGCCTAGGTAGGTTTAAAAAACACAACATCTACAAACGTGATGTATTAATTTGATGTATTTTTGGGAGTAAGAATAATTTACGGCTCGTTTGGCATAAAGCAACACGCCATATTATGGCGCGCCACGTCTACCTACTTCACTTGGTAACTGCCCTACCATCATATCTAAATATATTAAATAAAGTATTAAAACATTAAAATCTCTTTTCAGTTGTAAATTACAAATTCAAAAATCATTATTTTGCTGTAATAAGTATGAAATATTCTACAATTGAAAACATGTATAATGTATGTTTCATGTTTCTTACTAGCGAAGTGAAATTTCCCAAGTTTGAAAGAGACGAAGAAAGAGAGAGAAAGCTCAATCCTCGCCCAGCAGACAGTTTTTCAGATGCTTCCTCGCTCGATAAAACACCACCATACCATTATGGCCTACTCACAATATTTTCCGCTGTTAATTTAAACAGTAAAAATGGCATCAGGGCTACCTAAATATTTAAATAGATACAGTTTAATTTACAAATAGTATTCTAAAAAGCTAGCTTAAAATAATATTTTTACTGTGATCTATTTCTCACTGATCGTTGCCAATATGTCGCAGCTCTCGCTGCTGTTAATTCATATATAAAAAGAAATAAATACGACATGTTATAGAAGAGATTAAGGTAAAGTTTCATTTATTCAATAATACAGTACTCTAAAGCTAACCACAGGGATATATATTTGTGGTATACAGGTTATTGAAAAAACAAGTTGACATGTTATACCTAGAGTGTTTTTTCAAAGGTTGATTTTTATAAGTCGCTTCCAATCAGGAATGGACTATAGAAGTACTCACCCTGCCTCCTTTCATGTATCCTGATGTTATCAGTGTGGAGCTGCATGGTTTCTCAGATGCTTCTGAGAAAGCCTATGCAGCTGCTGTATATCTCAGGAGTGTGGATACTCGAGGGAATGTGTGTGTGCATCTCATCTTGGCAAAGTCACAGGTAGCTCCACTCAAGCAGGTGTCTCTTCCTCGATTAGAATTGTGTGGTGCTCATTTATTGGCCAAACTTATGCTCTATTGTCATGCCTTCATAGTACAGCACTTAAATGTCACTGCTATACATGCCTGGAATGATTCCAGTATTAATCTGACTTGGATAAAGACTCAGTACTACATACTAAAAACATTTGTGGCAAATTGTGTTGCACAAATCCAGGACTGGGTCCCTCTCCAGCTATGGAAACATGTCATTTCCAAAGACAATCCTTCTGATTGGTCCACCCATGGCATGCTGCCTTATGAACTCCTCCTGCATGACTTGTGGTGGCATGGCCCTGGCTGGTTAGTCGAGTCTCCAGGACAGTGGCAGTATCCACAATTAATCAGACGGTGGATGAGACCAGTGGTACCCTGTCTCCTACAGAATTGAAAGAAGCCATTGCTTTGGTGTGCAAATGTATCCAACAGGATCGTTTGTTAGAGGATTTGAAAAGACTCAAAGAGGGGAAACCTTGTTCAACATGAGGGCAGCGTTTGGCCCCATTCTTGGATGAAAATGGTGTACTCAGGGCAGGCGGCCATTTGTCACATGCCAACATAGAATTTTCAGTAAAACATCATTATACTACCTAAAAACGATGTGGCTTTTGAAGCTTTGGTAGACCACTAAGTATTTGCATGCAGCACCTCAGTTGTGGCAATCCCTTTTGTCACAACGGTTCTGGATTCTCTCAGCAAGGTCTTTGGTTCCTTTGAGAGATTTTAAGTGTATGTGTTGTTTTGTTGTTGGCCTGTAAACAATCCCCCATTGATGGGCGACTTGCCTTCTGAACGTGTCACATTTGTTGGGACCTTCGAACGGACTGGTGTGGACTATGCTGGACCTATCACCAGAAGGCTCAACAAGTTGCATCGCATGGTCACCCAGAAAGCCTATCTCTCCATTCTTATCTGTTTTGTGACGAAAACCATACACATTGACGTTGTTACAGACTTGACTGCTGACAGTTTTGTAGCAGTCCTTACCCGGTATGAATCGCGGAGAGGTTTGTGTGTTCATCTCCACTCTGACTGTGGGACCAATTTCATAGGAGCTTCAAAACAGCTCAGGCGATCATTCATCCAGCTCCTCTGGTGTCCACTCCTGGAAAACTTTGCCTTGGCCCATTCAATTAGTTTTCATTTCCTCCCTTCTGCCAGTCCTCATCAAGGAGGATTGTGGTGAGCTTCTGTAAAGCATGCTAAATATCATCTCATCTCAGGCGAGTAATTGGGAACTAAATTCTCTCTCTGGAAGAATTGATCACGCTCAGTACTAGAGTTGAAGCAGTTCTCAATTCCAGGTCCTGACTCCACTGTCTTCACACCCAAATGACTTTACCAACTTCACACCTGGACACTTCCTCATTGGTAGACCTCTGGTAGCTGTACCAGAGTCCTCTGAAAATAGTGACATGTCTATCGAGAAGGTGGAAGTTGGTGTGCGAATTAGCAAACAAATTTTGGCATCAATGGTATGGAGAATACCTGTAGCAGCTGCAACCTTGGGGTAAATGGGAAACCCAACAGCCAGCACTCGAACTTGGAGATCTTGTTCTTGTGGGAGAAGAGCACTTACCACCCCTTGGCTGGTGCCTAGCTAGAGTGGTGAACATTCATCCTGGAATAGACGATGTGATCGGAGTGGCAGATGTGTGCATCAACAAGGGACAGCTGCGTAGGCCAGTACACAAGCTGTATCGTCTACCTGCATAATAAGGTCTGCTAGTGGCGTCATGTAAATATGTATAGTATCTGTAGTGTGTAAAACTGTGTTGTGACTTATTTGACTAAATCTCTGAGACCTCTACTGGTCTCAGCGGGCGGTATGTTGCATTTTGTGCAATATGCAATCAGACTTGTAAATCCTTCCGCAGAGATCTAATTTCTTATACAGCCATTGCATCACCCTAAGTAGTTCCTGTAGCCAGTGTGATTCAACATGGCGACGTGGTAAGTTCGCCGTGGGCGTGTCCGGTAATATAAACGCATAATTGTGTGTTATTTCTTGTCTATGCTAAACAAGATCTCCCGGCAAAACAATGGGTCGACAGGGCCCAATTACATTTAAAAGGCCTAGCCATAACCTGATGGGAACAACACGATGAGTTCCTGACCGATTGGAAATGATTCAGCAATAGGCTCACTGCTGAATTCACTGGCGAGGAGGTATTAGCTTGACAGAGGACTCAATTCTATAGCCAGACCCAGGTATCTAATGACGATGCTGAAATCTTCATACGGCGGAAGGAACAGATATTTCAAGGCGTGTTCCCCGGAGTCGATGAAGCTACTGCCATTCGTTCAATTAGTCAGGTGTTATTGCTTAGCCTAAGGAACGTCCTCCTTACGGCTAAACCTACAACCCTGGACAAGATAGTTAAACGAGCTCGAGAAGCAGGGCAAAACTTTGCGGCACAAGCAAGTCTTGAGAAACCCATATCAGCCAAGGTCCCGGGGATATGAGCTCCACCGGTTACATCACTTAAGAGTGCACCAGCTCCAACTACTCGCATGGCATTTGTACCAAAATGGTGGTTCTGCCCAGAGAACCACTGGAATAAGGACTGCACCCAGAAACTAGAGGGGTCTGCCGTTCCACCCAACAAGATTAATCGAACGCCAGCAACTGTACCATCAAGACCGACTGAAAAACAGACTCCCGATAGCAAGATAGGAATTGCCGCCGCCAGGGTGCGAAGTTGGGCCACTAACACCGGACAACAAGGGCCCATCATCATTAAGGGTTTAAATGAGGAACCATCAGTCCCCATTTCCCCTCACATAGAAGTCGAAATGAACAGGGACAGAGTGCTGGCTCTACTTGACTCTGCAGTAACAGGGAACTTTACCTGAAGAAAGCTCCTCAGTACCAAACAACTAGCGGACATGAACCACAGAAAATAGTGTGAATGGCCCAACATGATACTACTCTACAGGTTGACGGGAGAATTACCCTGATGGTAAATGTGCACCGGCTCTCGGCGTCTACCAAATTCATAGTATTGCCTGCAATTTCCAAAGCGATGATACTAGATTGCCCATGGCTACAACAACAACAGTGCATCAAAGACCATTTAGTACCCTGGACATGGAGACCGGGTATTGGCAGATTGTAGTACACCCGAAGAGGCGCAAGAACACTGCATTCACTACACCTGAGGGCGAAACCCTTCAATTCAGATATCATTTGGGTTGAAGAACGCCTCTGCCACTTTCCAATGTTCCATGTCCATGGAGGTACTGACCGGTTACATCGGAGAGTTCTGTTTCGCATACCTCAATGATGTAATCATCAATTCGAATAGCTGGGAGGAGCATCTTCGAACACCTAAGGCGAGTTCTTGAATGACTGGAACTATATGGAATGACTTGCAAGCTGTCAAAGAGCTCCTTCGGCAAGTCATCCATAGACTACTTAAGACATGTTGTTTCACATGAAGGGAACTTCCCACAACAGAATTCGATTTGCACCATCGAAGAGGCCGACGAATTAACCAATAAACAACAACTATGACGGTACCTGGGTCTGTGCAACTGGCTACGCGACTTTGTACCAAACATTGCATAACACATAGCACCACTTCACCCTCTCCTTGAGAAGGACACTCGTTGGCTATGGGGACCGGTGCAACGACAAGCTTTTAACAACCTGAAGGCCAGCTTCACGAACATCAGGCAACTCCACCATCCGCAAAGAGATTAACCGTTAATACTGCAAACAGACATATGTCAAAACTGTCTAGGTGTAGTGTTATGTTAACAAGACGAGAACTGCCAGCCCAATGTGATAGCGTATACCTACACTCGGCTGAACGCCACGGAGCAACGCTGTCCTATTAACAAACAGGAGTGTCTGGTCGTTATCTGGGCAGTGAAGAAGTATCGCTACTATCTTGAAGGACAACACTTCATATGGCGAACGAACTCGAAAGCCCTCCAATGACTGCACGAGTCACTGAATGCAAAAGCTAAACTCGAACTGTGGGATATGTTTCTAACAGAATGCGATTTTGAAACAGACGACCTACCAGACGCACTGTCTCGCTTCCCTACACTGGAGGATAAAGCTGAAGAGGAAGAGGAGGAAAGGAATGTTCCCCTCCCACTCAGATCAAAAGAAGCCCGGAATAACAAATCTGCCTCCTCCAGTTACGAATAAAACATCACCAGATTACATTGAGTCAGTAGGAGGATCCCGACGTACGTCGCCCACTACCGGAACAGCCCCAACGCTTTGAATTACAGGATGATGATGTGTGGACCCGTAGCGGACAACCCAATACGTCTTGGAAGATTTGAGTTCCGCAGTAGTTATGCGCCGATATATGTGGCACCACCACGACCCCCCTCAAGCTGGGCACCCGGGTACAAGGGAGACCTTGCTGGATATCAAAGTTCGACACAATTGGGATGGAATAAGCCGTGACATCAGACAGTAAGTACGCAACTTCTTTACATGCTGTCGTGGCACAGCATACCTGGTTCCACTTCCTACAATGTGACCAAGGAAACCCAAGATGGGGTGGACGCACATAGCCTACCCACGCAGTACCAAGGGGAACCATTACCTGCTGGTAGTAACTGACCAAATATCAAGGTGGGTAGAGGCCTTCCCTCTACCTAGCCAAGAAACCGCCCCTATTGTGCGAAAGATAGAAACTGAGATATTTGCACATTGGGGATACAAAGGTTATTTTAACTGACAAAGGCACTCAATTCAAAAGATGCCAATGGCAGTAAGTTTGCCAGGGATGGGGAGTCGAAACATGGGACTACCCCCCCATACCATGCCCAGGCCAACCCCTCTGAATGAAGGAACCTGGAGATCAAGAAATGCCTTCGTATCAGTGTGGGAAAAGACCATCGTCATTGGGACAAGCACATCCCAACAATTCTGTTTGCCATTCATCGTAGAACCAACGAAATGGTTGACACAAGCCCCAGTGTGCTCCTTCTGGGTCAAACACTCTGCTGACCAGGCGACTGGCAATGGGAAAGTGAGCCCACCAATATGTCTCAACCCGAGGACATCCGGCTAGCTGCCCTAGCCCATACTACTACTGCCCAAAAAGGCCAGGATGAGTAAATTCGAAAGACGTACCCTATACCGAAGGAAGACAGGGGTACAAGAGTTTACCCTAGGTGAAACGGTACTACTCAGGACACATCCCCTCAGCAAGGCCAGTATCAGTTTAGTACTGGCCTCCCTGACAAATAGGACAGTCCATATCGTATTGTCAGTAAAAGAGATGTCTACTGGGCCAAAGACATACGAGGACGGATCCGGGGCCCGCCTGACCCGGCAGTGTCAACCTTTTTTATCTTAAAGACTGGGAGGATCCCTCCTGCTAGTTCAGGGTGGGTCGCGGATCACCAGTTGCGCCCCTATTTCCTCCATGCGTTCGCGTGGCTCCGTCCACATTGGGAAATATTTGTGAAAGTGATAGCGGGGCAGAACCAACACTTTCGGAGATCACATCCTGGCATTGACGGTCCCTTGACCTTCTGCTACCCCAAGCTGGCTAGTATTCATGCATTCTAGATGGGTTTATGCCTGTAGATTTTGCTCAACCTGCCGTACCTGATCTACCAATTCTTCCATGTAGTGTGGCTTGGGTGCAATCTGGACATTACATAACTACGGTAGCAGCATGTGGGTTATACAGCATACACAGGTTTCCTCTGTTTCTTCCGGGAAAATCCGTTGAAACAATTGCACCTTCCAGCAGATGAAAATTTTGGTCTCTTCTTCGAGCATCTGTGTACGGCTGTAGAACTCCGTGGTGAGGTTGGCTAATACTTCTTTTCCGATAAATTCAGTAGTTAGCCTGTTCCGAAATTGTGTCCACTCTGTGATGAACTTCCTGTATTTTCCCTACTAGTCGAGTGCTCTACCCTGGAGACATGATTGTGTGAGTTTAAACCACTGTTTTGGTGAAATTTCTTGCTCTTTAAACTCCTCATAGTACGTAAGAAAGGTGAGCGAGTCTTCATGAGGTCAACCTTCGAAGTTGGGGATCTGGAGCTCCCCTGTTGAACGCCTCAGCTCTGCTTTCTGCCCGTGCCCAGGATTGTGTGGTCACTATTCAACGGCTCGCTGACAGACATCACATCTATAAATCATTCCCGGTCAGGTCACATGTTCGTCCAGCCATCCAATGCAAATGTGGTGGAATATCTTGGTGCATACAATGCACCTCACTGTGTATTGTCCTTGCCCTTGGCAGGACACCCAGCTACAATACACTGTCTGGCATATCCGGCAGTCCTCATACTGGTATTCAAAGCCATCTGTGTAGCGGACGCCATCACAGCCTAAAAAGGCGAAGTGGAATTGGCGCTGACAATGTAAGCACTCAATTCTGTGAACCTCTTCTCCGGGGCATTCTGGCCTGGCACAGTGGTTGCTAGGGGTGGAGTCCATGGTTTCTTCAGAGTGCTCATTCGGTACCTCATTGGTGTGACGTTGGGGTTTCTTGAGCACCACAGGGTGTTTTCAACTCCCCAAAGTCTGGTCTGGGTTTAAATTTGAGCCCCGGCTAGCTCTCTTGCCTCAGGGTCGTGCTGGCCTGGTTTGGCCTGATTTGATTCCAAATTACAAAGGGTGCCCCACGTTGCGCACCAAAAAGTACACTCCTTTGACGCGTGACAGTCCCAGCAGGTTGACTGTCCCTGTCTCGGATTACTAACTCGACGCTAGGCGAGTCACGTCTCAGGGTAATTACTTGGCTCGGGATGCTGGGGCCCGAACGTAGTACAGCACTGTCCTGGTAGGTCGTCGACTTGGTGCACAGTTTGGTTTAGTGAGTTTCACCGTGCGTGGAGTGGGTTTAGGTGGTGGTGCAGTGGGAAGGCGTGTCTGCTTGGTGGATGGCTGTACTGCCCCTGTTGCCACTACCTGGGTAGCACTTGACTGAGGGGTGGAGTTTATGTGTGGGGTGTTAGGTTTCGTCTCTGGTGTGCTGGTGGACCTTTCACCAAACAGTGGCTCCTGCACTATGTGTTGGTACCCTTCGACAACTCTGGTAGGTGGCTCGAAACGATTAACCGGTGTGATGGTAGGTATAGGTACAGTAAGTTGTCTCAGCGGTGCAGCCTGTTCACGCAGACTCAGCAGTCCGAACCCGCTAGGAAGTAAACGTAGCCCCTGTGGATTCTTTGAGATAGCCCTCGCCTTCTTGGCCCATCTCTCAACCCCACCTCAACAGGTGTAAGGCATTAGGCACTAAAGTCAGGGCTGCAGGAGGTAGGCAGTTGATGTGTGCGTGTCCACATGTGGGTGCCAATTGCTGCCATCAACACCGCGCCTCACTCTTGACTCCTCCACCAGGGGTGGAGAAAACTCGAGCTGCAAAGCGTTGATTGCAGGAACCGCATGTTGTTGTCCCAATGGGGTTGGTTGTTTCCCGGCACCAGAGTGCAACCCTCTCAGCACCACAAATTGAGCAGTGAGAGTAGTTCACCCTAGCCAGCAAGCTGATCCCACTAGGAGCGTACCTAGTGTCATGGCTGTACCATTCTTCCCACCTAAGTGCAAGGAACAGGTGGCCTTCCAATACTGGTGAGGTGAGTGTCCAGTGGTCACTGGTCTCCCAAGACTCAAAGAAGTTCCACTACTCTGAACCACGAAGTGAGCTGTGAGGAGGGAGCGACTTCAAGCCCACTTCCAATGGATGGTATCCTAATATCGTATATCTATCGTTTACTGCACGGGGCAAAGAATGAGTGGCCTTCCAAGGGTGTGCTGGAGTGTTGTGCATGTAAGTTCGGTACGTGCAAACCTGGTCTCCTGCTGACTCCATTAGCTCTGATAATGACACAAGGAAGGAACTCGGAATGAAATTCACAAGATCTGGCCAGATCAGTGTTTAATGACCGTAAGGAAATAAATACAGATGGTGGAAGCACTATCTCCTAAATCCACACGGACTGGTAGGTGAACACCCTACCGTAAACAGGGGAAGACGCCCTGTACATAGCTATAGGATGAGGCAGTAGTTTGTGCTTGTTGCGTATGATAATTTCTCGGGGTAAGCTCTACTCTCTGTGTGTCCGTAAGGGACCGAACATGTCTCAGTGTGTAGCTGATGATGCCGCTGGGTCTTCCTTCTGTACTGTAGGAGAGGATCTCGGGCCTCACGAGGGAAGCAGTGAAATACTTGGTGAGGTGTGAGCCTCGGCACCAATAGCTGGAGTGATGAGAGCTCAAGAGAGGAGTCAGACGACTAGATCAAGAACTTGAAGCAGAGCTGCCAATCCGGAGAAAGGAACGTATCTCCTTTTATACTCCTCGGCCATCCCTTCCTTCACTGGTACAGGGCGTCTGGAAAGGGAGTTAGCAGATGCAAGCCCAATACCTAGATCCTTGATGCGAGCGACATAGTGGAGAGCAGTGGGGTCTAGGTATTTTACTTGTGGCGGCATCCCATGGCACACTGCTGTACTCGCCACGGGCCTCTTGCATGGTCCAGGTAGCTCATTGGGCGAAAATAAATATTATTACTGAGATGCCTGTCCCAGCCCAGAAGATACAACAATCTTGCAGGCTGCAGTGGTGGTAACTCAACTCTGTAGACAACTGCCAGGGATGTACTTGCACTGATGAGTAGGAGTCGTTTATTAATATTGTGAAAGACGTCATGCGTCATAGCTAACCAGTAACTTTTCTTTTCATTATAAATAATAGCCTTTACATTCATTAGCATTTGCCCAGGTCGCCTTCACCTAGTTATTACGTCAGGTTTAAAACTTCCGTTGCAAGTCATATTAACTTAGGGGGTACTATGGAGCCACTGTGTTAATATTACTTCAGTAATAATAACGCCTGAATTCAATTTGTTCCCGTTAGTCTGATTGTTTGGAAGTACTGAAAGTCCTATGTAACCTAACCAAACAAAGGTCAAGTCTCAAGACTAGAGCACAAAACTAAATACAACTTAAGAGGCCACTCGAGTTCTGCAAAATTGGTAGTCCATCGACGGAGCCCAAAACACTAAGTACACATCAACCAGGTGAATTGAGCAGGCTAAGTCATTCCATACTCCACCATAGCATCTTTAGGGCTGGAACAGAGCTGGAATTGCCTAGACTGTTCAAACCCCTGTGGAGACTTCACCCGGGTATTCAGTCAGGAAGCATCTTGGATATATCTGTGATCTGTCCTCCACTTCTTTTGGGGCCGGACGAAAGGAACAACTTGGTGCCGCTCGCTGCAAGACTGGGCTACCTAGATCTTTTCCCTCATGGCAGACTCCCGAAAAGGAGGGGTAAGGAGGAGATCGAAAAAGGCTATTTACTCCTCCACAGTAATACCTGCCCATCTGATACTAAACCGCAGGGCAGAGTTCATACCGCCTGCAAGAAACCCAATCCATTGTTACCCCCATTAGTAAAACTTGAAGGCTCTCCTCATTGTATTTCAGAGTCATTTCGGCAAGGATAGGACCCACGTATAGGCATAGCCAATCCATGGTTGTGTAATCATGATCTTCCCCTTACAACCACCAAAAGCTCCCAACCGAATCTAAGTTCTCTACAGCATTCAAGTCTTCCAGAACGTGCCACAGTCCAACTGCCCGCTGAACCAGCCACCGACAGTCCAACTGCCCGCTGAACCAGCCACCGAGGAGGAATCTCCCTCCTCCCAGCCACCCAAAGGTAAAATGTCGGGTTGTGAGAAGGTTGTGATAGTAGCTGCGGACTTTGTTCCAACAACACAGCCCAGTAGACCAGTCTTGTACACAGGCAGGGCACCCATGAGACATTAAGCTGCTTGTCTCACACATGTTTCTCATGATACCGGCATTGCAATATAAAACCTCTACTGAAGCTACTACTAAACCACTTTTATTAAAACCTATATTACCAAGTGAGGAATTATACTCAACATCCCCAATAGTTGTTTCAAACCCAGCGCGAACAAGCCCAGTGTGTAGAATCATGTCACAGCTGGGCATGCGTCAGCTTATAAAGAAAGGTGGAAACATACACAATACAGTTTCCTCTAAGGGTAAGAATGAATAATATACTTTATCAAAAAAAATTGTAATGAGTTCATGGCAACTACTATACACAATCCTTAACAGTATAAAAAAACTAATAGTTAATTATATAGGCTTAGGATTTTCAAATATTTATTCAGCAGAATGAGCTCTTGGCAAAAAGTGACTGAATTTTCATTAAATATTTCACAATTTTTTGTGTGTGTCTGAGAAACATTTTGCTCAACTCACTGTAGCCACTGTGACACTGCAAACACGGCAACAGTATACAACCACGAATGGCTAATGACACTATCTAATGGGAAGAGCGCTGGTGGCCAAGAAGTTCTGTGCTAGGTGTAGACATGAAAAAACACAAAGCTAACAGGTTACCTGCTGTGGGTGATGCTGATGCTGCTGGGGACTGTGGTGAAATGGAGGTACAGACGGAGGAAACCCCTTGGGGAAATTTGAAACCGGCACCGGGAAGCCAGGATGCTTCACCTTCTGCTGGTCAAATGGCACACCAGGGGAGTAAACAGGGCCGGAGTTTGGTGCATTGTTCGGCGTTCTTCTGCGCCAGTCCTGCATCTGCTCTATTCCTGCAACACAGTGGTACATACAGTTTGGGTTACAACATAAAACAGGTTCGAAGTTTACAAAAGAAACAACCTGCTAGAAATGGAAGGTACTGTGTCAAAACAAGACTAGTTAAAACAAGATGTGGTTACTAACCACTGCAATATGTGTATTAGTAGGGGCAAGATGTTGTGGTGTTATTTTGTGTTTTAACTGAAGTTTCGGTGTTAGGCGGTGTATAACTTGCATTTTCGTTTTTGGAGGTTGCTCAGGCCAGTGTGATGGAAAGAAGAAGAAATAAATAAAGAAAGAAAAAACACACACAACTGAGGTTACACCTTTGTTCTCCGAAGGTTGTATTCAGAGGTTATTGGCGCCATGAATTGTGGGAATGAAGACAATGGAAGGCAGTGAGAGACAAGATAGCAGGCGGTTAACTTTGTTTGGCTGTGTGTGCAACTAAAGCCGAGTTTGTGAGTTGACAAAACAAGAAATTCACTGTGTTCACAAACATTTTTTGGTCCTCCAGTTCCGGATATGAGAATTTAGCAGCCAGAAATAAGTGTGTATTTCTGTGAAACAAAGAAATAGTAGTTTTGTGAACCACCACGTGTTTTGTTTTGGTCATTATGGCTGCATCAACGACCGACTTGCAACTTATGATCTTTGATTATGTTATGGACAAAGTAACCGAAGCAAAGCACATTCTAGATGAAGCCATCAATTAACCGGAAAAATTAGAAGAGTTCGCGATTGCGTTCGACGAAGTGTCGGAAAAAAGGGATGAATTTCTTTTGAACAATTTTGCGTTGTGTGCGGTCCCACCAAAGGCCGAGAAAATAACTAGTCAAGACCTGAAGGAGGCTTTTATGACATTTGAGAAACATTTCAGGCACATTCGAATCGCGAATAATAGATGTACAGTCAGAGCAGCTGACTTATCTCATGCAGCAGTTCCACGTGCAGTATCCCCACCACTTCCCCTGCCGATGTTTACAGGCAGTATAGCCGAATGGGCTTCCCTTTCAGAACTGTTCAGATCTATTGTTCAACAGGCTACATCACTAAGCAACGTACAGAACCTGCATTATTTACTAGGTTGCTTGAAAGACGAAACTAGAGAGCTGGTAAGTAACCTGCCACTTACCAATAATAATTATGACGTTATTTGGGCATTGCTTGAACCAACACATTACAGCAAGTGTCCATGTTCAAAAGGTATTGAATCTCTCACCTGTGAATTGTAAATCAGCAGACTCGTCACGTTTTGTTAGTGTAGTTTCCTTTTATTAAATATTTGTCTTGAAAAATTAGAACACTCTCTGTGTCAAAACTTTGAAATGTCAATGGAACGAGATTTGCCAACTTGTGAGGATCTTCTAATTTCTTGGAGTGTCATGCTGTGGCAGGTGAACATGTACAGTTGGTTGGCATGCAACGTGTATCCATGATGAGTAATGTAAATAGAACGTACAGCAAACCCTCTATGTCGAATGGGAAATCAAATTCAAGGCAAAATAGTGATCACAACACTACGTTTGTTGCATTGGAACAAACATACTGTATGTTATGTAAAGAAAACATTTTCTTCATAAATGTGAACAGTTTTTGTTCAAATCTGTTGATGATAAAATTTAATTTGTGAAGGAGCAATCACTGTGCTTTAACTGTATGAAACCTAACCATAGTGCTGTGAAATGCCTGTCGAAATTTTCATGCATGCAGTGTCAAAGGAAACATCACTCTCTTCTTCACTTCACCCATGAGAAGCTCCTACGCCAGACACTAGATAACCAGACTCCAGAAGATAGGAAATCATCACATGAACATTCTGCTGATAAACTGCAAGCACTACATCTGTCAAAGGACACTCAAAATCAACACACTACAATTTTGCTAGCAACTGCTCTTGTTCATGTGAAAGACCGTAATGGACAGTTTCAAGTCGTAAGAGCTTTGTTAGATGGTTCATCACAAACTACATTTATAATTAAAAATTGTGTGCAACAATTGGGCTGAAAATTTCACCAGGAATGTGTAGAAACTGCTGGCGTTTGCCAAACTCCTGCGCCAGGTGCTAGAGGGGCTACACATTGCTTCATCAAACCTGTGCGCTCACATGACACTCATTTTGCTATTACGTCACAATTTTACGTGAACTCACTCATCCCACACCATTTTCAAGGATTTCAGCTACTTCAATCAAACACCTTAAATGTTTAACTTTAGCAGATCCATCATTTGATTGTCCTGAACCTGTTGACATGCTCCTGTTAGCAGACAATGTCAGTGAAGCAATGACTGGTGCTAAAAAATCAGGGGAACCTAATACCTTTCACTCAGTGTTTGGCTGGGTTGTGACTGACAAGACTAATTGTGAAGCACTTGTAAATCCACCAGTGTCATTTTTTATCACAACAGCTACACTGGATGTGCAGCTACAGCTACAAACATCTTGGGAGGTAGAGGAAGGACCATCAGCACGTGTGATTCTGCAGAGGTCAAGAAATGTGAAGAGCACTTCCTTGCTACACATGTGTGTAATGCAGATGGGAGATATGTGCTTCGGTTGCCATTCAAGCAAGAGCTGCAAACCATTTGAAATTCTTTACAAGTTGCATCATCCAGATTTGAATGTCTTGAGAACAAATTGAAGAAGTCATCAGAACTGGCAAATGAATACAGATTGTCCTTTAATGAGTATGAGGAATTAGGCCACATGTCGCGTATGCTGAGTGTTCAGCAGCTTTACAGTCAAGAGTAGCGCACTGCAGTCTGATCCAGTTAAGAATGGTGAAACTGCCTATGCGATACTCCATCATGCTGTACTCAAAGAAGCTAGTTCCACTACCAAAGTTCGTGTAGTTTATGATGGATCTGCAACGACTTCTACTGGTATTTCATTAAATGAATTGTTGCTTACTGGGCCAAAACTTCAAAAATGCGATATCATCCTGAACTTTCGAATGGTTTTTACTGTAGACATTTGTAAAATGTATAGACAGATTGAAATCCACCCTGATGACTGCAAGTACCAGAGCATTTTGTGGCTTCCTACTCCAGAAGATGATGTTCATGTCTATCAATTAAACACAGTTACGTATGTGTTGGCATCGTCCCCTTACCAAGCGTTGAAGACCATGCAGCAGTTGGCATGGACAAAGTTCATCAATTTCCTCGAGCATCAGAAGAATTGTTACAAGACGTAGTTGTCAATTACATAGTTACTGGAGCCAGTTCTGTAGGCAATACAATTGAAGAGTGAACTTGTGTCAGTGTAGCTCAAGAAAGATTTGAGCTGCGTAAGTGGTCCTCTAACAACCCCACTGTGTTGGAAGATATGCCTGCAGAGCAGTGTGAAATTCTGAGAAGTTTTGATCAAGAGATAAGCCCAACTATCAAAGTTATTGGTGTTCATTGGTGTCCAGCTACAGATGAGTTTGCATACCACATCAACATTTCCCAATTATCCATCATGACTAAACGAGGTATTCTCTCAACAATTGCGAGACTCTTTGACGCTTGTGGGTGTGTGTCACCAGTGATTGTGTGGGTTAAGATGTTGCTTCAGACTCTGTGGACATTAGGATTGGAGTGGGATCAATCAGTAACTGAATGAATTGCTCATCAATGGCTGCAGTTCTGAACATCACTATCTTCCCTTGCTGCTGTGCAAATACCAAGGTACATACGTTTACATGATGCAAACAACCTTCAGATTCATGGGTTTTGTGATGACTCTGAAAAGGCATACGCTGCTGTGATCTGTATGCGGTGTTGACAGTGGTGGAGTGATTTCGACCCATCTGGAAATTGCTAAATCAAAAGTTGCTCCGCTGAAAACACTATCTATCCCTAGGCTTGAGTTGTGTGGTGCTGTGCTCCTGGCAAGGTTGTGGCTGTATGCGAGCTACCAGTTCGAAGACAAATTATAAAACTTTACCATAGACACATGGTGTGACTCTACAACTGTGCTGTCATGGAAAAATCATCTGGTGCTATTGATAGTATTATTTCAACCCTGCAAGAATTTTTTGTTTAGTTTTCTTCTTACATTTTTACTGTTTTTACTGCATTTGCATGTTGGCGACAATAGAAAAGAAACCAGTATTCTTATTCTTCTTATATGTTTACTGCACTCATAGGATGGCTGCAATGAAAACGCAATTGTTATTGAAAGTGAAGAGTGAAAGTAAACATACAAGATTTTGTTGACAGACGTAGTTCTTATTGGAAACTGTCAGCTGCAGTTTTGGTTAGCGTGTTAAAGGCCTGAACAAGACCCAGAAAGTAATAATTGGCAAAATTGGGGCAAATATATCAGTTGTCATTTTAACCAATGGATTGAGTATGGCTCAACCGACAAAGGAATACTAAGCAAAAATATTAATGTGAATAAAAAAAACATTCGCTCAATTTCACGTGAATATTTAATATTAAGCAGATTTCATTAATTGATTTTTATTGACTCCTTTAGGCTGTTGGTTTAAACAAACATGCACGTTGAGGTTATGTATGGTATTTTTCGGGTCTAATATCCAAGTCCGCATCAGATTGCCTGAAGTTTTGAAGGTTGACTTTAATGAACTCAATTTGTAATTAATGCTGTATTGTCTGGTAAAATTATTTGTTTGCCTGTTAAGTTACTTATTTGCTCAATTAAATTGTCTATCTTATAATTTATTATTAAATTTAATGTTGTATTTCATTTCTATGCTGTAGACAAATGATACAAACTAATTAAAGTGTTCATAAAATTGAATACTTAAATTTAAGTAATAAAAAGTAATTCCAAATAATTGGGAATTATGATTGTACTCATTAAAACTGGTATAAGCATCTGCGTCTGCAATTGAGAATCTGTATAGTTGGTATCGGCAAAACGTGGTATCAGCCCATCCCTAATTAATGAGTTCTTTGATATAACCAAATTTTACTAACGAGGTTCCTCTGTAATTCTTTCTCTTTGCAATTTTCTGGCACATCCTTTAGGCAGTGCTCTTCAAGCCGACAGACCCCTTTACCTGTCTCTTTTGCTTTTACCTTCCAGAGTTAATCAGGCATTGGTTACAGCAGGAGAGTAAGGGTCACCGTATTCTACTATTCTGAACAGAATAATACATGTTACTAGTGTAACCTCCATCTGCTATTTCTTATGTGAATTGTGCTTAGTCATCCCTAGTAAGCTTTACCCATAAAGGAGAGGCAGGGATCAGAAATTAAGACTTGTTTGCCTAACTTAGTGTAGGACTGTGACCTGTCCCCTAACAAGGACTTAACGTATGTCATCAAAACACAACCCATTAGACGGCAATCCATACTGTGGACCAGGCACGTAAAAGTACCTAGGGCACATGAATGGTAGAGCCACCACCACTAGCAAGACACACAACGAAGAGGCTAGATTCCCCAAGTCAGCTAACCCACTCCATCCACAGTGTATAAACTCGCCAGAGGGAGTGCCATGTCTGGCAAGGAGAAATACACTCTAGCTAGGAAAATAGTTGCCTGCCACGTCATTGCACACGTGAACTGTGACGTGTGACGTCCTTTGATTAACAGTGGATTGTCACAGTCAGGCTGTTTTTATTTAGTGTAAGGGCAAATACACCAGGTTACTTTAACTTGGCCTTAATGACGTACCGGTGCCCTGCCAGTGTAGAACACTGGCCTAGTCGGTTTCCAACTTCGAACAAAATCAGGGACGGCGAGTACGATCTTTTGCCTGAGTGGAGTAACCATCTTTATACCTGAGCGACTGGTGGCCTGTGCAGACTGCTGACCCTGCTGCAGCACTTATGGTGGCTGGCTGGTGCTGGCATCGGGACCTGGTGTGCTGACGAGTCGGCTGCTGCTGTCACTGCTGATGGCCCCAGGTGGGCTGCCCCTGATCCAGGGATTTGCTATATCAAAAGGGCAATGCACCGGTATTTATATCTGCCGGCTTGCCCTTATCCAGGTGGTGGGAGGAGGATGGTGTGACATCTCAGGGCATGTGACATCATTGGCCGGAGTTTCAGCTAAGGCGGCACAAGTCAGCGCTTTTCCTAGTGTTGCCATCCCTTGGCGCACTATTGTAATACGTGGCCTTGAAACGTCATATCTGCGGCTTGGTCGACAGCTCATTTATAGTTGTGGAAATGAGCAACCTATTTTATAGTGGAGCTCATGCCGCCCACCAACTGTCGAGGCCTCAGCTCACAGTTTCCCCAGTTACCTGTTTGGTCCCCTTGTGAAACTCCCTGGAGCTGCACACCCAGCTGTCAAATACCTCCGCCTATGCCTACCCCTAGTACTAGGTGTCAAGCCAGTCCACCACCATAGTCAACTAACATCCGCGGGCTGGATGCCTGCCTGCTGCAGCTGAGCCAGCCTCTCAAGCAGATGTCGTCGCCGCCAGCCAGCCGGGTCAGGAGACCCGCCACCGGACCTACGCCGGCAAGCATCTGACAGACGGCAATGGGATGTAAGCAAGCAACTCCGCCAACAACCCGCACATGCAAGCCCATCCCAGCTCAGCTTGACTTCGTACCAAGCTGGCAGCGTACCCCCACAACCCTATATGAAGACATCATTAAGGCCAAGCACATCATATTTTAGACCCCGTCACAGTAAGGTCTGCCTCTGAGCCTATGTGATTGATCTAACACAGAACTAAAAAGACTAAACACCTATTGAGACATCGAAGTGCTCCTGTCCCTAGACGGTCACGCGTCAATGGATATTCCCTACACTACTCATAATGTGAATTCTTCCTACATACTATAATCTTCACTTTGTATATTCAATTTGCATACTTCAAAATTTTTATACGTGGCCCCCAAATTCTTGTTGAAACAAGTTGCCATGACTTATACACCATTCTTCACATGAAGCAACGTGTGCCAATTTTTTAGAGGTTTTAATAAATGGCTTATACCATCATGTACCTATATTCATCTAATCAAGAAATACTGAACACCACTGCCCACTAATCAATCAACATTATCAATTAATTTTTACTAGCAAAAAGATGATAACTCTTAACATTTTGGAAATAAAAGTGCGGATATAATATTGCTTTATATTAGGACAAATTTATAGATATGCCAGGATTTGGTGTAGCAGCTGCGAGAGCAATGATGAGCAGTTACCTTGCTTGGTGTGGTGCCTGAAAGGTGGTGTATTGTGGTTGTTCTTGGCACACCACTGCTGGGGTGGCGTGGGTAGCAGGGTGTGTCGCCCCGGCCGGCCGGAGGTCCCCGCCGACTGCCCCTGCCCACTCACCATCAGGGACGTCATGTGCCCCAGCGCGATCTGCGCTGCCTTCTCTGCCGCCTGCAGCACCAACAAGCCACATGTCCCTATATTCACCAAAAATACAACAACACAGAGCAGCTATGCAATCACACTTGACTAACATTGATAACTTTCAGAAAACCTTTAACTTTAAGATGACCTGCAAGATAAAAATACATCAATGATGAAAAAAAACTTGCCGTGTTAAGCGAACTTAAAATGAAAATGATAAATATAACATAACATAAATTGAGGATACAAAATACAAACAGTACATGTACAAAATCACACACTCAGTCACGCACAGAGGTTAACAGCCAAAGACACATGTTGATGAAAAGTACAAGGATATGGCCACAAATTTGGTACAATGAGTAATGACCATTATGTAAATAGTCGACTCTTGTTGTACCGAAATTGTATTTACCGATAAACTGTATCCACAGTTCATTTTCAGTGGTCCCCCAGCAAAACTCCTATATAAATAATGATAAAGCTAACCCATTGCATTGTTATCGGATGGTGCGCCAAATCAAAGTCTATTTCGGGTTCCATCACCTAGGTGTCCCGAAACGATCGTTTTTAAACTAGTTGTTTATCCAAACTTGTAGTAAATGGATGTGATGTCTGTCACACGCTGCAGTTTGTCACTGCTCTGCAGTGCGTTGTCCGTCTTCACAACACTCCACATCTGCGACAGACGTGCGAATGCGAGTCTGGCTTGCTACTTCTCCTTACATGCCTAGCCTGACATACTGCACCACCCCACAGAGCGAGCGCACAGAATATAAAGCACGACAGAAGCACAACTCAACCTTCTTGTGTGGTGACAGTTCTCCACTGCCCTCAAGAACAGAAAATATTTTTCTCATCCAGATAGTTCTACAATGCAATGGAAAAAAGGGCAGGGAGGGGGGGGGGGGCTGGTTGATTGACGCATGACGGGGGGGGGCTGGTTGATTGACGCATGACCTACTGTGTATCTATCCCATACACTCGACTTCGCCCATCTGAATGCTGTTTCATTTTGCCTTTGGCAAGTCATTAACAAGAGGCTGGACACGTGCCTATGGGGTACGCCTCGCAATGAGAGATGATATTACAGACACGTCAGTCCAACTTGTACTGATAACCCTCTACTCTAACCAGATGTTATGCCAACCCCACGAAGAAAGACTATTATCTGCCAAGCCATCGAGCCTGCCACCCTAGGTCACGTAATTGTACGGTGCGCCAGTGGAGGGCACCAACCATCCTGCAAGCAGATAAGGAATGAATCTTGCCATGTCAGCGATCCTTCCCGCGGCAGAAGATTCTAGCAGATGACACCAGCAGATGACTCGAGGGGAGGAGCTTATCTCCTTCCTAACCCCTTGCCACCTCTGGTCCAAGCGGCCACCAGTATATAAGGCCCTGTGTAGCCTGAAAACTTCAGTCTATGTTTCCTCCACTACTCAGTTTTGGGCCAGAGGACACAGTTTGTGGTCGGAGCTCCTAAGTACCTTTCTAACAGTCTGTCTTCAACCAGCTAAGTGTTTGGTCGTATTAACATGTTGATTATTTCGAGTGGTATCTTCATTGTTTCGCCCTGAGGGGTTCACCAAACCCCACGTCACCAGGTACGGAATATTTATTGTCTCCCATCAATATTCAGTTCATTGCTGTTTGTACACTATAGTTGGAGAGTTCGCGATTTTTTTGTGTGGTTTTTTTAATAATGGCATCCTCAAGTATGCCTTCCTCTATGAAGGCCGATGATCCTAGTTTCGTAGAATGGGTACAGGGAGTTTTCAAAAAATTAGAAAGTGATTTCAGTGCTGATGAGGTCAACAATATTGCAGCTGATTGCGAAAGTGAACACGACACCACATCGGAACAAGAAATAGACAGTGAGGAAGAGGATGTCATCAGAAGCCAGTCTGAATCAGAGGGTACAACGTCCCAAGAAGATAGTGGATCCCCTGCAAGGAAAAGGACAAAAGAGGGTCTAAAATTCTTCTTAGGGAAAAACATGTTCAAATGGTCTTCCCAGTCACCTTGTAAAAATGTCCGCACCAGAAAACACAACATAATTGGCCCTGTGAAACAGCTAGGAACTCACTGCTCTTATCTTTCAGCATGGGAGCCCTTGTTCACTGAAGAAGGAGTAACTGAAGTGATTCTTCTAACAAATGAAAAGCTATCAGAAGTCAAGTAGAGACTATCAGATGAGAATCTGTATGATTATAGGGATATTAATATTGTTAAGTTCAAGGCTTTCCTAGGAATCGATGTTTTCACCAGTCTTCAAGTCAAATAGGGAAGATCTCCAAGCGCTGTTTACCACTGACATAACTGGGCGGGACATTTTCCGCTGTATGATGTCCTTGAAGCGGGTCTATGTTAATTTACTGTTCATCCGCTTTGACAATATTTACGATCGTGAGAAGAGGAAGAAGACGTATCCCACTGCTGCAATCACCTGGGTGTTTGAAGAGTTCGTAAAGAACTGCCGGGTATGTTACTGTATTGGGGTATATGTTTGGATAGATGAAATGCTTGTTGGATTTAGGGGCCGGTGCAAAATAAAGAGTGCATCCCCAGCAAACCTCGAAAGTATGGTATAAAAATAATGACTCTAACAGATTCAAAAACCCACTACTTTCTCAATGGTTACATCTACTTCGGCAAAGACAGTGACGGAAGAACACTAACTGGGGCAGAGAATAAACTGGGAAAGCCAACTCAGACTGTGTTGCGCTTATCTACACCTATACAGAAGACGAACAGAAACATAACAACAGATAAATGGCTAACTTCTATTGAGCTTGTTTTAGAGTTGAAAAGAGAGGACTTACCTATGTGGGCACCTTGAAAAAGCACAAAAGAGAAGTGCTAAGAGAATTTCTTCCTTCTAAATCAAGGGAAGAGAAGTCGGCCATGTATGGATTCACAAGTGATCTAACTTTGGTTTTATTTGTAACAAAGAAAAACAAGGCAGTTTTTCTGGTATCCTCGATGCATCACACATAAAATACAGATCCAAGTTCTAGCAAACCAGAGATGATAAAGTCCTACAGCTCCATGAAAGGAGATGTATATGCTCTCGACAAAAGTGTACTTTGTATTTCACGAGCCGGCAAACAAAAAGATGGCCGCTTGCTATCTTCTATTCATTGCTCAATGTCAGCCTTGGCAATGCATATGTTCTCTTTTGTGCCTTTCCTGAAAATCCTAAGCAAAGTAGACTTGAATTTGTCAAAGCTCTTGCTAAAGAACTAGTAGGACCTCAACTAAATACAAGAATGCTGAATGGACACCTTCCCCGTGTGTTGCGGCTCAGTATTGGACGTATATTGAAGAAAAACGCATGTCCAGAGAATCCCCCTCAAATTGACAGGCAAGTGAGGTGTGGCAAATGTGCCAGGACCAATGATAAGAAGACTAAATTCATATGCGCTGACTGCAAGACACCAATTCGTGGTACCTGCACTGTAAGACTTCGCACAGACTGCAGTCTCTAAAACACTAAACCTCATGAAGTTTTATGTGTTTCTTTTCAGGTGTTATGTTGAATGAACCTTCCTGAATTAGTGCTCAGAAGTCAGAAGTGTTGAATATGTGTTCTAGTTTTGGAATTGTTGTAGTTCTTATCACCTTAACATTTTATGAAATTTTTGTGGTCCATACAGTAATTTTTTGGGCTTACTGAATAAATTTTTCCCTGGTTATTCTTGGTTTTGTATGTTCACTGATGATTATACATAATATAAACATAATTAGTAAATATTTTATATGTACCAGTTTCATAGAAAAAAAAGATTTAATTTTGGGGTATCTTCAACTCCACCTGACCAGACATGTAACAAAAAAACCACCTCACCAGTTAATGGTTAATTAAAGTATTTTCCAAACATATCACGATCACCACACATTAATGTAAAAAAGAATAATTGTTTCCATACTTACTAACAAAGTTTAGTGCAATTTTATTTTTAAAAATGTTTCCCTTGGAATGTGTTACAAATATATTTTGGGTTTCTGAGAGAATATCTGATTGATGGATGGTGTAAATTAATACTTTACGAGATGTACCATGCAGGGTTATTTAAATTGTGTTAAATAAATTAGTTAGTGACTCTAATCAGTGAATAATAATCTGCAAATAATGTTCAGCCGATGCTGATGGTCGTGGTATCAGCCGGTTAATCGGTATTGGTATTGGTATCAGCCCATCCCTACTTATTACGTTACAGACTACTACCGCCATGTTGAATGTAGACGACCTTGCCATTGTCTCCATGACTTTGAATTACCTTGAAAACAAAAACTCGATTTTAAAAAATCCACAAAAGTCAGCAAGCATAATACATTGCAGATCACCACCATATTAGATGCAGGCTACCTCAACCTTGACCCCATGCCCTTGAAAACAAAAACTGGATAAAAATACATAAAGGTCAACAAGCATAATACATTACAGACTACTACTGCCATATAAGATGCAGACTACCTCGACCTTGACCCTATGACCTTGAATGACCTTCAAAACAAAACATGAGAAAAAATCCATAAAAGTCACCAAGTCGAACAAAACCCGTAGCCAGCCCGAGATTGAAGAAGCCAACTCGGCCGCAACCCGACTAAGTCGCTGTTCACATTTGGGCTGCCCCAAAACAGGAACGCATCACATTCAATGTGCCACTGTCGCCTCTGGTATCATTACTCTTGCCTGGGCTGGGAAGACATGCCACAGCACACAGACGGGCTCGAGTACAGATGTGAGGATTGTCATACTTGGTAGACTGCCTACTATAAATGGATCACCTGCCTTAGTCATGGGATATTTTCCATACTCTGCATTCTCTGCGGGGATAACTTCCACCATGCGTGTGTTGGATGGCCCAACGAGCCAATAAACAGACCACACTTAGTTTATCATTATGAAGTGTGCAAACAAACCGCAGAGTATAGGCACACCAACCCCAGACCCACCTCAACACGCAGTCACATAACGTGGATGGGAGAATCAGAACTTCCAGAGTTTGCTGCATGGCCACATGAAGTCTCTCTGTTCCGGGCTCCATAAACATGGAGTAGACTGTCGGGACTGGCTCGTTCGCGCTGTCTTGTGCAACTTCAACAGATGTTTGGCCAACATGTTGGGGCACCGGAAAATGAATGATGTGGCTCCTGCTGTCTCCTATTTGACGTGTGATGCATCGGGAAAAAATACTCACTATAATGTCTGTAAAAGATGAGGGATTTTTTTTTCCCTCTAGAAGCTGAGCCAGGTGCTTCTATAATACAATGGGTTCAGTTTTGCCTTGGGGCTGGCGCCTTTCCAGTATACAAAACTGGCCGTGTGGCTATGCAGCAGGGCACGAAGTCCAACGTATACAGTATGATGCGGTGTCTACGTGCCCCCAATGGTTTGGATATACCTGGGCAACATTGTGGGTGAGCAGTGCTACTGGAGGGTTGGACAATTTCGACTCTTGGAAGGAGACTGCTAGTGTTCGCAGGCTTAAGCAAAGGTGTAGTGTACGAGACAGCTGGTATCAAGTAGACTATACTAGACATCGAAGGCAGATCTGGCTGTCTGAGGTACTCAACGACACACTACGGGTACTCTGCGGGCCCGGTCTTCTCAGGTGGAGTGAAGAGGTCTCTCGGCACAGGAACTTCCACAGGGTCTTGCAGATGACGTAATGCTTGCACCTGAGCTTGAGGTATTAGAATAGCTATCTGTTTCGCCAGAGAGGGCTGATATATGTGCACTCGGCCAGATGCCAAGTGTATCTACTTCACCCTTTTCCTTCCGACCTTGCCTCTGGACGTAGGATATTGGGAGATGGAACTTACCCCTACTACTACAGTACCATGTCTGCAGGTTCCATGAGCAGTTACATGTGGCAACTCGTGCGGGCAGAGGACAGGCGGACACATTCCCAAGTCTGGCGGAGAATGCAGGTCACGAAGGAAGTCAAGCCTCACCTTGTCCTATGACGTACATGGCCGTGTTGCCCCATCCCAGTCTTCCCAACCTAGGGGACACAAGTTTCTCGCAGCAGAACCCGTTCGGAAGATGCCAGTGAACACCAGGCTGACAAGCTGTTTTTTAGGACAGTGTACCTGTGCAGCTCCTCTTTTCCGTCAATCCCATGGGGTTGAGGGGAAGGGCGGCCAATGCTGGTGCATGTGGGTAAAAAGTAGTACGTTGCTCGTTTGAGTCAAATTCTCGGGATCATGTGCAAACCTGTTATGCAAGGTTAACTACAGAAAGGTGCTAAGTCTACAGGGAAGGTACAAAAGTTAAAAGCTTGCACACATTTTATTTCCTTTGACGGAAATAAACACATGGTGACGGCACTCTAGCTCCTGGTCAGCGGAGCATTTATCAGCCAGAAAGCTACAAGTGACGTTACGATGGTCGGTAGAGGCGACCGATGTATGAAAGGGGGAATGCAGTGTAGGATGTGACAAACTAGATGATTTCTTGCATCATTGACGTACTGACGACGTAGCGTAACCACTGACATGTAGCGGGGTGCACTAAGCAAGGGTGTGACAGGATTTGAGAAAGCCTGTAAGGAACGGTCCTTGACAGATACATCCATAACTGTAGTAGGGTACGGGGTTTGCAGGGTACGTAGCGGAGAGCTCCTAACTAACGTAGCCTACCCTATAACAAGTGTAGCTTAAGCGAAGTATGGGGATGTTGTACTGAGAAACGGGTGCTAGCAAAAACATAAACGATTCCCAAGCAGTGAGCGCTAGAAAGGATTGATACAATAAGCGCAGGCTTAAGGGGTCAAGGGTGGTCAGTGTCTCAGAAATGGGTGCTAGGCAGCTGAAGACTGGCCTGACAATCTGATCAGTTCCTAAGCGGTGGGCTCTGGGAATGAAGACTGGTCTGGAGACATGGGCCATCTCCGCTTCTATACTAATCTCGGGATACTGCCTTCTACTCATTGGTTTATGCTGCTAGTGTGAGGGGTGGTTGCAGGGCGTCGGATGCAAATGTATGGCTTGCCTCTGTGATGTCACCGGCCGGCTGGAAGGGGATGCAAAACAAAAGACAAGCAATAATTACTACTACAGCAATCTAGCGGGGAGTAAAAGAACTTATCTTAAGCATTGTTACGATGGACTGGTGAATAAAACAATCTGCAAGAAAGAAAGTACAATCTTACATATTAACAGGACACAGTTAACTTCCAACTCTGCTACAATTAAACTAAGAATGGAGCGGAAGTTGTCAACACATCTTTATTGAAAAAGAGATAATGCGTCAACATACATGTCAATACCTCATAATGATAATAAAAACGTGAAATTTACGTAATTTCAAAATAATCTGGATGCTCACCACAGTGGTAGAAGCGAGTATAAACTGACTTTCAAGAACTATCAATAACTGTGAGAAAACCAGTAACAACTAATCAGAAATTACGTAAGAGATTTTTATCATCAGTGATGTAAAATGGCCAGCCAGTCATTTACAAATCTTTTACGTGAACACTTTTGGACACCTCTCAGTGCCAGTGCCACATAATTTTAAACAAGAAGACTTCCAGGGTGTTCAATCAACGTGAAGTGAACCAGACTCTTGTCAAAATTAATGGACGGAAAGTCGTCAAAAATTGTCTAAGCTTTGTTGTAAATAACAAAATAAGTCTTTCTTTTGACGCACATCCTCTCTAGTCAAGTGGTTAGAGCACTGACTGCCATCCCGAGTTCAGTTGGTAATCATACCGTGGCATATTCTCTACTATTTTAACCCGGTAGGTCATGGAAGGTTCAATAGGAGGCAGCTTAATGGGGGATACCGTCTGGGGGGAGGGGACTCAACCCCAGAGTAAGTTGAACCGTGAATGTCTCCCGTTCGGGTATACATGTAGTGAAATACTGTTTAATCGGTAGTGATGGTGGAGGTGAATGATCCCGACGAAGGAGTTGATGTTACACATAGCGGTCACGTCGGCTGGCAGTTGGGGACGTAATTAAGGAGGCACAAAGCTACGCGGGTTTTTGGAGTAACTTTCGTTGGTAGTCTAACCCGGATAACATTCCCGGAAGCTAAACGAATCATACACGTATTTGAAACTACTTTCTCTCTTCTTGATTGGGTGGTGCTCGCTCGTGGTAGGTAAAGATACCTCCGGTTGATGATAGCTTATACTCTGGGTCTGGACATGGCCAATAGATACCTAATTATGCATCGAGTTTGGACTCAAGTCAAGTGGGATGCTAGGCAAAATGGGGCGAGGTTCTAGTTTTGTTGGAAGGGATGTGTTCTCATGCTTGGTTTCTACTTCTGATTGGGTGTTAATTAACCTCTGCTGAACCTGTCGCTCTTGGTGCCGAATACAGCTCTGAGTCCCACCTCTCTTATTCGGCATTTAACTTACAATCTAGAAACACAATACCAATGACCAAGGAACTATTTTCTATAAAAAAGCGTACACAACGAATTTCAAGTTTGATATAATATTTCATTATTACGTTTAAGAAAACAATGGGGAATCCCGGTTTAATTATACACACTAATAAAATTTAATTAGCAATAATTATTTAAATTATGTAAGCGAAGGTCAGCCTGTAATAAGTAAACAAAATATAAAGCTCTCTCTATTTTACTTTACGCAATTCACAGCGTAACCTCCAAGGGATGGTTTACCAGAAGGGACATCGCGACGACCTGTTAACGTGGAGTTAAGGAGTGAATGGGGTAAACGGGTATAGGAAATGGACGTCGTGGATTACCTCTGGAGAAATGGGCCGCCCTTTCGGCTGGTGCTGGAGAGGTTGAGCCTTCACAAGCTACTGGAGAGGTCGAACCTCCACAAGCTGCTGGAGAGGTCGAGCCTTCACAAGCTGCTGGAGAGGTCGAGCCTTCACAAGCTGCCGGAGAGGTCCAGCCTTCACAAGCTGCTGGAGAGGTTGAGCCTTCACAAGCTGCCGGAGAGGTCCAGCCTTCACAAGCTACTGGAGAGGTCCAGTCTTCTCAGGCTGTGGGAGAGGAGAGAGAGGTCTTGGTCAGACCCAGGGAGTACTCGCTGACCTATGCGGCCAGCAAGCTCAGTGACTCTAGCATGAGGCGTGCTCGCGCCTCCTTATAGAGTTGAAAATCCCTATATCAGCTATCTTCCGGGGTGCGGGTGGAATGGTAGCCTTTCTTTGCAGGGTTTGGTTATCATAGGGTTGTGGCGGCGCTGTGTATTTCTTATCTACCTGTGCCTAGATGAGGACAAGTTTACTGCCTCCGCTCGAGGCTTGGCGGGTGTGACTTCATGGGAAAGCAGAGGTGCTACAATCCTGTGGTGTCAGTTGAACTTTCTTCTCAGTTATCTTACGATAGTGGTTTGTTGGGTAAAATAATCTCAACTCAAGGGGGTGGCGAAAGCATGTCAGAATCTGGGCAGGCAGTACAATTCATAATTAAACATGTTAATTGTTTCCCTGTCCGAGGCTGTCCAATGCTTGGAGTCGATTCTATCTGCATGTTAAAAGTAGTCTACCACAGTTTGTGACTTGCCCCGAGCTCTTGCTTGCTCGTTTGTGGGTCAAAGTTGCCCGTACGGTGTGCAAGCGTGTTGTGCAGCAGTGTGGCATGCGTCACTTTTTACTTGATCATTTTTGCGTTACATAGAATGCCTCAAGAAAATAGTCAAAAATTTTCTAGGCATTGTAAATACTTACAAATTTTTTTAAAACTATTTTGACATAAATAATTTAACATCTTTCTTTTAAAACCAACTACTTTGCATAGTATAGACTCCCTAAAGAAATTACTAACAAAACAAAAGACTCTTATCAAGCAACACCAAATGAAAGTTTGTAATAAAATTTTCGGAATATTGTTGTAAATATTCAGAGTTCCTGCATATGGTTGAGGGTTTCTTACATATTTATGTAAGAGGCTTTGTATTTATTTCACCAAGTATTTTTTTTTTATATGCCATCACCTTGTCAAGCCTTTCTCTCAAAAGGTTAAAGTATGTTAAACGCATATTGTACGTACCCACAGCCATCAGCTGCTAAATGCAGGGCAACACATAAGAATCACTGAGAGAGAAAGAGACAGAAAGATATGGAGTAATGTAAGAGCAAGAGATGAGACAACAGACAGTCCCGCCACTTCCCTCAAAATCCACGGACAATTTATGGCTACCACTCCGGACAATTTATGGCTACCACTCCCGCTTCCTCTTTTTTTTCCCTTGTGTATAGCGCACACCCCAGAAATGTTTTCCTTTATTTTGGAGGGAAAAAAAAGGGTGCGCTATAGAGTAAATACAGTATAAGAAACAAAGGACATGAAACACCAAGAGATGACGTTGTTATATGCGTGTCATCCGGCCGCCAGCTGCAGCGCTGAGAGAGATAGTACCCACCGGCCATGAGTCAGAGAGAGAAGGAATATGTCTAGTCTACCCATCCCCACCAAGAGAGAGACAGAATTACAGCCTACCATCACCTGAAAGTGATCCATCCAGCATGCTGCTCCAAAGCCTAAAGCACCCAGCACACAGACCAGAGCCAAAGACAGAAGCTGATCGAGAGAAAGAAAAATTCTTCTTGGGAGGATAGTTCTACATTCTCGAAAGCAAATTTCTGTTTTCTCGTTTCTTCGCCCATATGAGTCTCAGTCACATCAGACGGGGGGTGAATTGACACATGACGTTTCTTCTACTTATTAAAATCAACCTCTATTTAGCAGTGCGAGTCATCAGCTGCACGCCCCAACCAAGTTTAATTGGCAGTACAATTTACTTCACGTCAAGAACTTGTACTGTTTACCCACGGTAAAAGATGCACGCTCAAGCCTGAATAAATTGTACTGTTCACCGGCCGAGCCACAGCGACTATGCTTCAAGGTCTCCTAGTACTATACGAGCTGAGGGATGGCACAACTAGTATGAATCGCAGAGACATGCAGCAGCAGGAACTTTAGCCGGCTGGTGACGTCACAGTCTAGAGGATCAATGCCGCCACCCCTCTCCAGCTAATCAAGGGTGAGCCAGAAGAGTATAAATACCGGAGCACATCACTTGGAATGTCAGTATGTCCTGTTCATTCTCTGCACTCGTCGTGCCGAAGGAACCATCGGATCTGCCTGGTCTTCACCACTCTCTTAGTGCCGAAGCCCAAGTCTTGAGATCCCTCTTCGCCTTCGAAGATCACCACCAGTTTAAGTCACCAAACACTTAAGATATTTTCCGGTCACTTCAGGACATACAGTATAGCATTAGTTAAAGTTGAGTTATTTTCATAGCCACTTCGCCTACCTTTCACGTCAGCTAAGAAATCACTCCCCTTCAGCTGTCTAGCATAGCAAGCTTCCGTTAAGCTCTTGTTTATATGAGGTAGTACAAACCACATTGTTTCTTTACGTACAGAAATAAACATCCCACTTAGAATATTATTCCCATAGTAGTAGCAGAACCCTACCCTGTAGGTATCAGGTCCATCGAGGGACAGCAGGTGACCAGGAATTTTATTCTAACTAAAAGGCCAAACTCACACGTAAACACACACACCTATATTGGACAACCACCCTTTCTATGCATCCAGGTCTATAGAATGGTAGAGCCCCGATACTGAGTACTCACCCGCTTGGGGTTAGACTGTCTGTCTAGGGTGTGCTTTTTCCACCACGCTTCTGGTGCCGGAAAGAGTATTTCCTCTGGTCTAAGGGAATTGATCCTTCACCCTTAAGGGGAACTAACCCACTTATTGGTATTGTCAGCCAGAGTGTATGCTAACTCTCAGTGTCCACCGTGGTTCTGGTGCCGGATACTGGGATAGGAGGCTGCCTTGGCCTGGAGATTTCGGTATGTGGAAGTACACCTGAGTAGGGACCAAACATTAGCTGCTCCCCCTCTGTGGGTCTGGTATTAGTGACTCTTTCCTCAAGCCATTCTCCCATTGGAGTGGTATTTATAAGAAAGTTAAAAGGGCTGCTACCATATCTAAAACCAACAGGAGCTTAGCCCCATCCCATCCGAAATTGAGAACCTCAGTTCCAAAGAGAAAGCTGAAGTCATCAGTTGTCTAGAGTGGCCAGCCTTGCCAGCACCCATTCCAGATCTCTTCACACCACCAATCATAGGAGATATTCACCCCGTGTTACTAGCTTATTTGAGTGGCAAATAAACCTCATTTGGTATAACTAACCCATGGTTTCTGGAGCTCCTGCTCACCGAGACAACCAGCACCGACGATCGCGTGCCCCTCTGCACACCAGGCTCTAAGCCCAACTCCAGTGCACCACAGTCCGAACCACAGCATGTCCAGCAGACTCCTCAGGCCATCTGTCATCCAGGTATACCCGTGAGAGTGGACCCACCTAAGCGAAAGATTGTGCTAGGCATCCCAGATTTCGTACCCAGCTGGAAAGCCACACGACCAGTCCTCTACACTGGCCGGGCTCCTGTTCCTCATTGCGAGTAGAGTAAAACGCATCCCCAGGTGAATCTGCCCTCACACCCACCAAAACACTTGGGGCCGTGACATGCCTCCTTTGCTCATAAGACGTCACACATCAAATGTATGAATTAAATACATGGAATTAACTTTAGGAGTGTGCTCATTCAGGTCTCTAACTGTAGTTTTGTCTCCCGACAATTAAAATAACTGTGAGAATGACACATGTGACATGAAGATGGCGAAGTAAGAAAAAATTTTCAGGTTTCTTATTTAGTTACACAAGCATGATGAGGAAAAATAAAATTTATATCTTTAAAATACTGCCTTGGCAGCTTCTAATGCTTGTGAGTGGACTGTATTAAATACGCTGATGGTAAAAAAACAAGTATTTTTGTTTGTAGTACTAAGCAGTTTCCTTCACTTCATTATGGTGTACAGTACCTGGACTTGTGTGGGAGCATCTCCAATGAAGGTTTGCTTCCCCAGCAGCTTCACATGCGCTCTCGCACTGTTGTCCACCGGGTTCTTCGAGTAGTTGTATATGGGAATACCGAGGCCTGTAACAACACATTCCCTTTGTTGTGTGATGGGTTTAGCGAGTTAAGTGCAAAGTACATGGCTGTGTGGGCAATGCCTCCCACCTGACCTTACACTACTGATGCACCCAATGGCATCTGTCCAGGATATTTCAAAGCACAAGTCACTAACCCAACTTGTGTAACATCACCATGCAGAAAGAGAACATCCTGTGCTAATGACATGGAACACAAAGTATGGTAATACCACCAGACCACACTACATATTTGTTCTACACTATTTCCTGACCTACTGTCTTCAGTATCAATTCACCACTACCATAGTATAGTTTTGCTAGAGACTAATACAGCAAATGCATAAGGTATAAAGCATCAATGGGATTCAACTGGGAATTACCGTATTTTTGCGCGTATAGGCCGCACCAGATGTTTTTAGTGAAAAATTATGGATAATTAACATTTCAAGTATAGGCCACACAGAATTTTTGTATTCCTGTAAATATTGTTAAGTCACAATTCCGTATAAACATAATAAATTCCGACATAATTTCTCCTTCGCAAAACATTTGTGACAGAAAATTTGTGTTATGTTACAATGTTTACGAATATAAATCACGCGGTTACTATTCCACAGATGGTAATGTGACATGAGAAAGCAAAACCACAGCAACATATTACACAAAATGGCATGTTATCAATGTGCACTTATAGAGCCATGGTGAGCATGCAAACTACATAAGATATCTTTCTCTTGTACAGTAGAGAAATTATTTTTCTCATGTACGACATCTATGGGCGAGCTCCAACATGTTTACATTTTATACGTGCAGGGTGAAGGTTATTTTGTTTACTAACGCAAGTGAACAAATAACTGAATGAGAGTAATTTGTTTTATTTAGTTAGTTATTTAATTCTTTCCCTTACCTTCCTTCCTGCCTGTAAGAAATAAAACATTAAAATGTACTGTATGTTGAGAAAATTCTAAACATGTTTTGGGGAAAATAATTTTTTATGCCAATATCTTGTATATAAGCTGCACCCCACTTTTATAGTCATTTTAATGTAAAAATGTGCGGCCTATACATGCAGAAATAATGTACCTATATTCATTATTTGCTAAGGCATTCATCATACCACAGTTCTTACAAAATTATTTAGTTGTAAATTCAGGGACTCTCCTAGTACTGAAATATGCAATTTCAAGGAATAAGATTATCTCAATTAACAACTTCCTAGTAAAGATCACAGCACCAACTTTTCATTATGACGTTGAAACATCACACACTATCCATCATTCTGCAAGCTTGCTAGTAACAGACATTCCATCTATGAATATCTGGATTTAAGGCTTAGCATACGGCTATTCAAGAGTCATATTACAATTAACAGGGCACTAACATTAAATATAAGGTAATGTTTGCAGTCTAACAATAATATTCATTACAGTAGTTACAGAAGCATTCACTTTTTGGAACACAAAATGCAACTGCAGTATCAATGAATTCTGGTTCTGCAAGTGGATATTGACGACGCATCTCATCACGACAAAGTCCTGGAACCAAACTCAGCTAGAATGTGATTTGTTTCCTGCCGAGTAAAATGCAACCAGAAAAAATGCAAGAGTACAGCAGGCAACAGGTTCACGGTACTAAAAGGATTGAATTGTGAGAAAATGTCCCAGCAAAGCAGATTCACTGAGCTGATATGACTGACCAGAACTGGATCTGAACATGGATAATGCCTCATAGTATTCAACTGTGTGGATATTGCATGAAGGCGAGTATTCAGTTTGAGTTTGACACTCCTAACTAACTAAATAAAAAAAAAAATCAGTTGGTGTGATGTACATTGGAGCTAGGGAAAATAGTCTTGTGCTTCGGCAAATTCAATATGCATACCTGCCAACTTAGGACAGACAAAAAGAATGAGATTTTCTTCAAACTCAAATTACTCTTAAACTTATAAACCAATTTTCAAAATTCAGACACTATTACGTTACAAATTCATGGAAGAATAAATACACAACAAATTAATATGTTAAATGAAAAATTAAAATTACATATAGTCACCTTGAGCCATGAATTTCGTGAATCCAAAATTACATCATCACAATCAACTCCCAACCTGCACCATGCAGGTGCAGGCAAAAAGTTTTGAATACAGGTATTGACACGTGCAACTTATACAACTAATCAACTACGATTACATCTCATTGCCATGGTACCTACTTTCACTGCTACAGATGTGTGTGACACGTTGCCTACCCTACAGGCAACAGGAACTTATAAGATAATTTTCTTCACCTGAAGGATACGCAACCTGGAAGGCACCCCCCCCCTTCCGCCCTGCCCCTCAAAGGCTGAGAGCCAACAAGCTGCCTGGAACTCGGGCTAGGCTGGCCGCAACTGACGAGGACTGACGCAGAAACGCTGACCAGAGTTTTCTCATGCCAACCAGGGTAGAAGGACGTTACCCCTGCAGCTTGCGTCGTCAGTCTACAAGCTTCATCTAAATAAGTCAGGACGCTGCCGGGCTCGGGAGTGATTCTTGTTCCATCTCTCACGACATCCCAGAGCATTGCTCAGTGCTGGGACCTCCAGAGAACTTCAAAGCTTTGAGTACGTCCCCTGCGGCTACTTCACAATCAACGATCAGGCAACCCAACAACCAGCGAACATGCTTACCAACACGTTTTATATTCACTTTGTCTACTCCAGATATCTTTATTAGAACAGTTTAGAAGTATTAATATTTTCTCGTTTAGCTAATTCTTTCCCATTCTCCATTAGAACAAGGTCGCCTACACCTGGCCAGCGTAGTAACCTTCAACACTCAGTTGCCTGGTAGGCAGTAGCATGCATCGTACATATATTGAGACTTCAATAAACATACTTTTGTTTCCTACCTTTGAGATTTTATTTCTTAGAGTATCTGTCTGTCTGCCTGCTAAATAAAGGTTGCTACATACACCCTTGACAAGAACCGGGTAATTTATAATAACCGAATTAACTTCAATTACGGGCACCCTTCAGGGTACGTCATCGAACACACCCATACGATGGCCATCTGTTACTTTTCAACTGTCACAGCACTGTCCTTTGCGCCGGTGGAGAGGAACAGAGGAGCCACAACCACTAGTAACACCTTCACCCAGTGAGGAGCGACAGTCTCATGTTATTACCTTATCCAGGAGCACTGCTAGTGCTGGGATATATCATAGCTTGAGACCTCCTGCCCATTCCTGTGTGGATGCACATCCAGTGGCGGCATTGGTGACCCAAACAGCTCCCTGTCTCTGATCAGCCCACATAGCGTGGGGGATCAGTGGAGACTTTACAGAGCCTGGTCAGCACGCCAAAACCAGACCAACTCTGTAAATTGTGTTTAGTTTGTTCACGTCAGGGTGTACCCAGTATACTGGAGCAGAGACTCAATACCTTACGACCATAGGTACGGACGAAAACATAGGAAACGAAACACAGTGTTCCTTTACGCCAGACAGTTTAGTGCACTTCCTCAACCTACACCGGAAAGGTAGGCGGAACGGGACTGCGCCGCACAACTCGGCCACAAGTCAGTGTCGACTGCTTCGGTCACTGTATAATTCGTATCTCCTTGTCTATGTATTCACCCCTCATGTCATCCTGTGGTAAAAGGGCTGTTGACTGGTAACGAAGGAAGATTTGGCTAGGACAACATCCACTTCTGGACCAACATAGCCCACCTGTGGAATCGCCATTCCGGTGTGGTCCAAGCTTGCTACGTCTGGGTAAAACCCACCACGACCACAGCACCCAAGAATCAGGAGTTAGTAAGTACTAACTAATACCCCTGCCTCTTGCCGTCTATCTAAACTAAGCCACCCTGCTTTGGTCTAGCTGACAAAATCCACGAATATTGTACCTGTTAGTCTAACCGGGCATCCATCAATGGAGCATCAGACGAATAGTTGTACACAGTAAACTGCACGAACTAGACCAACCATACCCCGAGAACTAAGGGTCAAAATGATCAGTCAAGCGATCTTCAGGGAGTCCCCAAAACACCCTGTGGTGACCTTATCTGCAATCATGTCAGACTTAGAGGTCAATGCTGCCACCGGCTAAAACCTCAACAATAAGTACGACTTATCCAATGTACAGTGTAGCCATGCCGACTGTCCAGGCCATGGCACACCAAGGATAGAATGCACTAACTGCACTGACCTCTTTCATTATTCCTGCATAGGCTGGCCTGAAGAGGATCGCAATACAGACTGATTAGAGTATCACTGTACCGCTTGCCGTCAACAACCCACGAGTTTCTGCAATGAAATTACGTGTCCCGGCCGAGGCATAAACCGCATCAGATGCACAACGTGCAGTGAACCCTATCACCAACTATGTATAAGGTGGCCTGATGAACATGTCTCTATGCCGGGGATAGTCTACCAGAGCGAGAGATGCCGAAGAAAGCACATCTCTCACTCCCGCACATCCAAGTCATCCTGGATATATATACAACCCGGAACGGCACCTGGCCATCCAGCAACCGGTAGAGATGATGACATTCAGATTACAGACTTTGCAGGTCGCCCACACGAAGACACAGTAGTATTCATGCAGGAATGCGAAAAGAATTCACAGAAACGGGCCTGTCACCGAAACTATTAGTCCGACAGGACCCAACTGCATTTAAAGGGCCTCACCTTTACATGGTGGGAAAGATATGGAGAATTCTTAGGGACTGGAAGGAGTTCAGTAACCGGATAGCGGCTGAATTTACTGGTGAGGAGGTGTTGGCTAGACTAACAATGCAGTTTTATAGCCAGACCCAGGTACTCAACGAAGCGGAAATCTTCATACGAAGGAAGGAACAAATGTTTCGACGTGTGTTCCCCAGAGTCGATGAAGCTACCGCCGTTTGTTCCATTGGTCGAATGTTACTGCAAAAATTTCAGGAATGTACTCCTAATAGATAGAATCACAACCTTGGAAGAATTAGTTGATCGAGCCCGAGAAGCGAAACAAAATTTTGCAGCACAGGCGAGTTTCGAAAATCCAGTACCAGCCAAAGTCCCTGAGGTATGAGCACCACCGGTTGCGTCCCATAAAAGCATACTAACCTCAACCCCTCGCATGGCATTCGTACCCGAATGCTGATTCTGTCCGGAGGACCACTGCAACAAGGACTGCCCTCGGAAACCAGAGGGAGCTGCCGTTCCACCAAACCGAGTTGACAAAAAGCTGTCGAATATCCCAACACGACCAGGCGGAAAACCAACTTCCGGAAACAGGCCAAAAAATTCTGACGCCGGGATACGAAGCGGGCCACCACCCCTGGTTTACAAGGCCCCATCCTCCAGGGATTAATTGAGGAAGTACCGATTCCCATAACCCTACACATAGAGGTGGAGGTAAATAACGACACGGTACTCACCTTAATTGACACAGCAGTCTCCGGAAATTTTATCATAAGGAATTTGTTAACCCCAAACTAGCTCGCCAAACTAAGACCGCAAACCAAAATAGTAAGAATGGTGCAACCCGACTCCACCCTAAACGTAACTGGCAGAATTACCCTGAACATAAAAATTCAAAGTATTGCTACACCGACAGAATTTATCTTGTCACCAACCATGTCAGAATCGGTAATACTTGGGGGCCCATGATTCATCCGCAATCAATGCACTATAGATCACAGACAACGAAGAGCCTACCTGGGAGAAACCAACCGGATCACTGTAAACTGGGCTCAAAACCCAGACGACATCCCGCCAATGCCCATCGACCTAATAAGCATTAATCACGAACTCGAAGAACCAGAGTTCCAACAATTAAAACCGTACTAGATGAGCACACCCGAGCATTCGGAAGAGAAGGACTGCTACGACAAACACGTTCCATACAATATTAAATATGGCCTACAACTGATGTATCAGTCTACAACCGTCCATACCGAGTGTCAGACCGCCGCCGTGACCTCATCATGGAGTAGGTCAACGATATGAAGGACCAGGGGATCGTGGAGTCATCGAATTCCCCATATAACTCACACGTGTCCTTGTACCTAAGAAAAGAAAGAAGACGGAAAATTGTGATTTTGCGTAAATTACAAATCGCTCAATGAAACCACCCACCCGATCGCTCCCAAGCTATAGACTTGCCTCATACACTACGAGATATTGGCAAAGCCAAAATATTCACTACCACATGATATCTGGTTACTGGCCAATTGTGGTCCACCCAGACAGTTGGAAATATAGGGCATTTACGACACCAGAGGACGAAACCCTTCAATTTCTAGTCATGCCATTTGGCTTGAAAAAATGTCCCCGCAACATTCCAAAGGTTAACGTCTGCAGAAGTATTAACAGGTTACATCGACGAGTTCTGTTTCGCCTATCTCGACGATGTAATAATATATTTTAATAGTTGGGAGGAACATCTAGGCCATCTGCAACTAGTATTGGAAAGACTCGAATTACACGAAATGACTTGCAAGATGTCAAAATGCTTCTTCTGCAAGTCATCAACAGATTATCTGGGACACGTCATATCATCTGAGGGAAACTTCCAGCAAACACAGTTCAATACAAGCAATTGAAGAAGCGGAAGAACGTACAAATAAGTTACAGCTACGACAGTACCTAGGTTTGTGTAATTGGCTACGAGACTTTGTTCCAAATATTGCGGAATATATGGCGCCGCTACAACCACTCCTCGAGAAAGACACCTGTTGGCCATGGGGCCTGGAAAAACAAGTTCTTTTCCGACTTGAAGAACAGCTTCAAGAATATTCACCAACTCCATCGGCCACAAGGAGACAAACCCTTAATACTGCAAACGGACACATGGCAAAATGGCCTGGGTGCAGTATTATACCACCAAGACATAGGACAGCCCCATTTGATAGCGTATGCATCAACTCGTTTAAACAAGAACCCAGCAGTGCCACCGCATCAACGAGCAGGAGTGTCTGGCCATTATCTGGGCCGTGAAGAAATAAAGGTATTATCCCGAAGGGCAACACTTCATTCTACGGACTAACTCTAAAGCCCTCCAATGGATACATGAGTCCCGGAATTTGAAGGCCAAGCTTGGCCGGTGGGACATATTCCTTACTGTGTTTGACTTCGAGGTCCAGCATTGCCCAGATACGATGAGCAATCTGCTAAACGCCCTGTCTCGTTCTCCGACATTGCAGGAGAAAGTTGAGGAGGAAGAAAAGGAGAAAATGTCTCCCCCTCATCCCCTCAGGTAGAAAGAAGTCCAGAAGAACAAATTCGACTTCAACTACAAATAACCGGCCAACAAATAATTTTGAGCCAGCAGGAGGACCCGGACATCTAACGCCTACTAGGGGAACAGCCCCAACGGTATGCACTACGGGATGATGTTGTGTGGACGAGAAGCAGGCAGCGCAATACACAGTGTAAGATCTGGGTTCCACCGCAACTATGCGCTAATATATGCTGGCACCATCACAACCATCCCCAAGCTGGTCACCTGGGTACTAGGAAAACCATGCTGGATATTAAAACCCATTACAATTAGAACGGGATAAGGTGCAATGTCCGGCAGTACGTCAGCAACCACATCACGTGCTACTGCGGCAAAGCATACACGGTTCCCCATCCCACCGCAAAACCATGGAGACCGAAGACAGACTGGAACCACATCACCGCCCATCTGATGGACCCGTAATCACGTAGCATGAAAGGAAACCACTACCTACTCCTAGTAAAAGATCATTTTTCAAGATGGGTAGAGGCATTTCCTCTACCCAGCCAAGAAACCACCCCAATCACGTGGAAATTGGAAGCTGAGATTTTCGCACAATGGAACTATCTGAAAGCCATACTGACAAACAATGGCACCCAGTTTACTAGCCGTCAATGGCAAACCGCCTGTGAAGAGTGGAGAGTAGAAACCTGGACTACCCCTCCCTTCCATCCACAAGTCAACCCCACTGAACGGAGGAACCAGGAGATCAAGAAGAGCCTCCGTATCAGTGTGGGTAATGGCCACAGACATTGGGAAAAGCAAATCCCCACTATACTGTTTGTACTTCGACGCCGTACGAACAAGGCCCTCGATACCAATCCGAGCATCTTATTCCTGGGACAACCCTTGCGCCGACCATGCGACTGGCAGTGGGAAAGCGAGCACACTGATATGCCTTAACACGAGAACATCTGGCTAGCAGTGCTAGCACGAATCACTCATGCCCAGAGAGCTCACAATACTAATATTTTTTTTAAAATATCCCCAACCGAAGACATGGGGTAAGAGAATTCAACATGGGGGAAGCCATCCTCCTGCAAAGTCACCCATTCAGCGAAGCCAAAAACCAATTCAGCGTTGGCCTGGCTAACAAATGGGATGGACCTAACCATATAATAGGCAAGCGAGAACATATACTGGGCCGAGGAGATACACGGACGGATTCATAAGGCCACCAGAGGTGAGATACGACCATACCCAGGAGACATGCCAATACTTGGCCAATCAGAGGATGAAGACGAACCCCCACCCAAAAGGGTAGAACCTGATACAGAGCCAGGACCTTCAACGAGACCCGGACCAATGCCCATCATGGTTGACAGGGCACCTAGTTACATTGCGCCACGGAAACCCGATGAAGAACAACGTCAAGGTGCATTTTCCGTGAGATCAATGCCCCCGACGCCACGCAGCTATGCAGATAAGATAGCAGCCAAAACGAGATCTAGCTGCTCTGAGTTTTCCTGGCGGAGTCCCCACAACAGAGAACCCAGCCAAACAATCTGCCGATCAAGCCGCATCAGTGAGCGATCAAAAATTCCTTCGGTGAGAGGAGTAGGAATCACACAGGGGCCTGCCTCTTCACCTGGTACAACTACGGAACCGGAAGTTGAAGCCATCCCAACTTCAGTAAGTTTGTCTCCAGACGAAGTAGTACAGGATGCCACTAGACCGCCTGTAATGAGTGGGGGGGGTAGAAACCTGGACCACTCCTCCCTACCATCCACAAGTCAACCCCACTGAACGGAGGAACCAAGAGATCAAGAAGTGCCTCCGTATCAGTGTGGGTAACAATCACAAGCATTGAGATAAGCACATCCCTAGCATACTGTTTGTACTTCAACGCCGTACAAACAAGGCCGTCAACACCAGTCCGAGCTTCCTACTCCTGGGACAAACATTGCGCCGACCAGGCGACTGGCAGTGGGAAAGATAGCCCACTGATATGCCTCAACCCGAGGAAATCTGGCTAGCAGCCCTGGCCCACACCACGCACACCCAGAAAGCCCAACATGCCTACATTTTAAAGAAATACCCCCAAAACGAAAACAGGGGTAAGAGAATTTAACTTAGGGGAAGCCGTCCTGTGATGTCACCCTCTCAGCGCTGGCCTTGCTGACAAATTGGATGGACAGTACTGCATTCTAGGCAAGCAAGACAACATCTACTGGGCCGAAGATATACGCGGACAGATCCGAAAGGCCACCTGAGGTCAGATATCAACATACCCAGGGGACATGCCAACACTCGAGGATGACGAAGCCAAAGGCGTCACATCTACCCAATCAGGTGATGTAGATGAACCCCCACCCAAAAGGGCAACATCCGATGCAGAGCCAGGACCCTCGACAAGACCCGTGCTGACGCCCATCATTATTGAGAAGGCTACTAATTACATCGCGCCATGGAAGCCAGATTTAGAACAATGTCAAGATGCATTCTCCGCCGATCAAGCCACATTAGCGAGCAATGGGACACACCTTCGGTGAGAGGGGTAGGAATCACCCAAGCGCCTACCTCTCCACCTAGTACAACTACGAAGCCAGAAGTCGAGGCCATTCCAATTTTGATGAAGTCGACCTCTGGCTCCAAAAGTCGAGATGCCACTAGACCACTGGTACGCTCGGAACATCGAGCTCTCATGAGAGTGTTCCGCCCCAACCAACTGCCACACAGGAAGACTCACCAACCAGGACGTCAAGCTCTGACAAGAGTGCTCCGTCCCATCAACAACCTGCCATGCAGGACAACCCACCTCCCAGGATGTCGAGCTCCAACGAGAGTGCTACGCCCCAACATCCTGCCACGCAGGAAGACCCACATGTCAGGACATCGAGTTGCCATGCCGGAAGTGCTCCACCTCAAGAACCTGCAATGCAGGAACTCCCGCTACCCTGGATGTCGAGCTCGGACAAGAGTGCTCCGTCCCAACCACCTGTTACACAGGAAACTCTGAGCGTCGAGCTGCAACAGTCGTTCTCCGTCCCCAAGTCCTGCGAAGCAAGAATACCCGCAGACCAGGACATCGAGTTGCCTAACCGGAAGTGCTCCGTAACGCCATCTTGCTACATGAGAAGCCGCTTTCATCGAGAACGTCGATGCCACCCCCTACCCTTCAACAGGCACATCACCCGCAGTGGAGGTCGAGGTCAATCTCCCTTCCACTGCCTCGCTCCAGGACCTGGCCACCGAGAGTGTCGATGCCGCCCATGACCTGGTACCACGACGTAGTGTGCTACCCGCAGTCGGGGTTGAGATCTTTCTCCCTCGTACTGTCCCGTCAGAAAAACATCCTGCCCTATGGGTAGGAACCCGTGCAGTCAGGGTGGAGGGCTTGTCACTCCATCGCACTGCCTCAACATCCATTGAACGAGTGCCCTCCCAATTTGTTGTGGCAGAAGTAGATGCCAAGACGCCCCAGGCTGCTGCACGACGCCTGATGCCCCCACATACCGCCAAGGCCGCCCACACGCCTGGCCGGTACCGGGAATCACCATGGAGACCCACAACCAGATACATGTGGCAATACCCTCTTCGTGCTGCCCTTCATCTGAGGGGGAGGACCGCTGAAGGTGAGACCAAAGATCGCCAGTACGTGCACGAATATTAAAGACAGTGCAGTAGCCGTAAACCGCTACTACGCGCACGTGGCAAAGGACTCATTCTAGACTGGTCACATGCACCACATTTAATTTAGCCGCAAGCCAAAGACAGTGAAGTAAGCAGAACAATCACATTTAGGCTACATTAAATTTAATGTATTCAGTACAAATTGCAAGTATAAAGGACCAACGAGGTAAATGCACCCATAATTAGCCACTCAACTTAGTGCTAAATAACTTTTCATTACAGCTGTAAAGAGCTGTACTAAGTAACTTTTGATAGACATTTTACACCTCACGGTTCAAGTGTTTCAGTGGCCAACAGCCCACATAAGTAGGTAGCATTACAAATAAACACTCTCCACAGTGACAGTAATGGCTACCATAAATGAATCGCGTAAAGACGCTCACCACAGTCCCAGTGATTAAGTTGAAGACAGAGACGTAGACATTACAACAGCATTTGAGATTTTTATATTTTTATAATGATCATCCATAAATTTGACTTGATGTGTAGGTAAACCTATAAATGTCACCATACACTTTGAACGTGTTTATGTGAAGATCGCTTACACGAAGAATGCCGTCGTGTGTGTGTTTTCAGCACGGACAAAAGTGAACATTCCTTAGGAACTTACCTTGAACATTTCAACGAAGATACATTGTGTACATACTGTCAGATCTATGATATAAGATGGACTCCCGCAAGGGATAACTAGGTTAGTTTTTTATGCTTTTCAGAATTAAATCTGAATTGATGTGTAGGGACACAATTAAATATCATAATACGTTTAGAAAGGTTATATGTGAAGATTGCCTACAAGAAAGAATGCTGTTTTGCAGGACAGTATTATTATATGCATGTGCTTTTGTTTGCAATATCTTGTGCACCAAATCAAAACAAAACCCAAAGACTGTGAGCGTCAAAGCTCTCAAAACCAGATGCAAGATATTTCTAACTTCAATTTTATTCAGTGTCTATGTTGTATTAAGTGACCAACATGAGCACAATTTACAGCGATAGTCAATAGTCATGCATGTAGTGTACGCGTTTTGTTATTCGTTTACCCAGTCAACCCAGATATTGAAGGGCCTGTGGTTGTCCACCTAGCACCCTGTCACATGTAACTATTTAGCTTGCTGAAAGATACAAAGGTTCCCTGGAAATATTTTCCTTTCTCTTTCTTAACTCACTGCAGCAAGCTACAGGACAGTAGTGGCTTTCCCCGCCTTCTGCTAGTAATGCTTGTACATACATTTTAGGTCTCATCATTTTTAATCGCCTCGTTTTGTCATGACATTGGTTTATATAATTTTTATTTCAGGTTTGTATGTCTGAATCCCTTGTAATATCCACCAGCAATATGCTGGTTGTATTCAATAGCACACATAAGAAATGTAGGCCGGTGGGACACCCGACACACACTGCTTCCTTACCCTGTAACCTTTGCTACATGAGGGGAATACACACTCTCGGCGCATCAGCAAAGCCACATCACCAGGCCGAGGGGCAGAGAAGGATGCCTGCCTGAAAGAGAGAAAGAGAACCAAGATCGCTGGCCGGTCGCCGCCACTCCATGTCTCACATTTTTCGCTACGCCGGCCGGGCGACCAGAGCACACACAGCACGCACCGCTACAGCGATCAAGCCACCCAAGATTAAGGGTCCCGCCTATATGACTGAAAAATTTTTTTCAAGCTATTTGCCTCATCTCGTCTATCGAAATCTATCCAGACCTTCTGGACCTTCCAGAGAGAGGGCCTACGCCTTTCTCTGCCACCTATTCCATGATTAGAGTTCATCACAACGGAGGTACCTAATTCCACTGCTACAGACGTGTGTGACATGTTGCCTACACTACAGGCAACAGGCACTTATAAGTTAATTCTCTTCACCTGAAGGATATGCAACCCGGAAGCCACGCCGCCCCCCTTATCAAGATCTGAAAGCCTACAAGCCGCCAGGACATCGGGCAAGGCTGAGCGCTACTGACGCGGCACGAAGCAGAAACACTGACCAGTTTTCCCACGCCAACCAGGGCAGAAGGACGTCATGACCTCCCCGCAGCCCGTGCCGGCAGCCTACAAGCTTCGTATATATGACAGTACGCTGCCGAGCTCGGGAGTGATTCATGTTCCATCTCTTGTGACATCCTCGAGCATTGCTCAGTGCTGGGACCTCCAGAGAACTTCAAAGCTTTGAGTATGTCCCCTGCGGCTACTTCACAATCAACGATCAGGCAACCCAACAACCAGCGAACACGCTTACCAACACGTTTTATATTCACTTTGTCTACTCAAGATATCTTTATTAGAACAGTTTAGAAGTATTATATATTTTCTCGTTTAGCTAATTCTTTCCCGTTCTCCATTAGAACCAGGTCGCCTACACCTGGCCAGCGTAGTAACCTTCAACACTCAGTTGCCTGGTAGGCAGTAGCATGCATCGTACGTATATTGAGACTTCAATAAACATACTTTTGTTTCCTACCTTTGTGATTTTATTTCTTAGAGTATCTGTCTGTTTGCCTGCTAAATAAAGGTTGCAACATACACCCTTGACAAGAACCAGGTAATTTATAATAACCGAATTAACTTCAACTACGGGCGCCTTTCAGGGTACGTCATCGTACACACCCATACGATGGCCATCTGTTACTTTTCACCTGTCACAGCACTGTCCTTTGCGCCGGCGGAGAGGAACAGAGGAGCCACAACCACTAGTAACACCACCCAGGGAGGAGTGACAGTCTCATGTTATTGCCATATCCGGGAGCATTGCTAGTGCTGGGATATATCGTAGCTTGAGACCTTCCGCCCATTCCTGTGTGGATGCACATCCAGTGGCGGCATTGATGACCCAAACTGCTCCCCGTCTCTGATCAGCCCACACAGCGTTGGGGATCAGTGGAGACTTTACAGAGCCTGGTCAGCAAGCCAAAATCGGACTAACACTGTAAATTATGTTTAGTTTGTTCACGTCAGGGTGTACCCTGTATACTGGAGCTAAGACTCAATGCCACTGCCACCAGACAGTTGAGTGTTCTTCCTCAACCTACACCGGAAAGGCATGCGGACTGCACCGCCCAACTCAGGCATGAGTCATTGTCGACTGCTCCGGTCACTGTATAATTCATATCTCCTTGTCTAGGTATTCACCCCTCATGCCATCCTGTGGTAAAAGGGCTGTTGACCGGTACCAAAGTAAGATTCTGTCTGACTTCTAACAAAGTTCCAGTGGTGGCAGGCGGTAGCTCAGGCCACCCTCCCTCTACTGGCCATACTCAAAACATCTCTGCTGCCTTCCTCATTCTGCCCACATACTCCAGCCCCCTTTCGCCATTAATCTGCCCTCTCCCTAACTTCAGTTCACACCCATACCCATTTGCTTTCTTCCATCACTCATCCTTGTAGCCACACCCATACCCCTCTACACCATTCACAAGACTGTCCTTTTAGCCACGCCCACACTACTCCAAACTCTCTTCCTCCTCCTCTGACTCTTTCATCACTCTTTCTTTCTCCCCCCCCTCTGCCAATGCCTTATTCATCAGCATTCTTGCCAGTGTTGCCAACTGTAGCATAATTATGCTACATGTAGCACAATTTGTGGTTGCTGTGGCATGTAGCATACAGAGGAGTTCTGCTATTCGAAAGTAGCATTTTTTTGTGTGTGCAGTGCAACCACTTTATCACGTCCACAATTAATATGGCATTTTTGTATCAAGGCATGCAAAGAAAGCTGTACAAGCTTCACTACAAGCAAAACTATGATAGCTTAAAGGCATCCTTGTATCCCAGTACCAGTACCCGTATAGGCTGTTCACGATAAAAAAAGCCTTGCTTAAGATCTACTTGTATAAGGGTTGTATATTCTTCCACCTTATGTAAGATTAACATTGCCATGGGTCTCAGCACTTTATTTATGCGTCTGTCAGGTAAAAGTGTAAAATTATTAACAAAGTAAATATTTTTCAAATCTGTAAATTTTTACACTTCTAGGCATTAAAAAGCAGAAAGGGAAAGAAATAATTTAAATTGTCATAAATGGGTACCTAACACTTTTTATTCACGTTAAGATATTGAACTACTTTCCCCTCCATCATTACCAACGTTACTCGGCGCATGTCACTCAGTGTACCCATTAAAATATAAGCAGGCAAGGCCAGTGACTTTCTTCTAAGATTGATTTCAAAAGTGCTCACTTTATGGTGAACAGGCTTTACTTCTGAAACGGGGCCTATTACTGCCGACAATAGTGATACAGGAGATGAAGCAGTTTTGTTGCAATTAATAATTATTTACGAATATTGAAATATTATTGTGCACATGTGTATTTAAAAAATCACGAAAGAAATGTAAATGAAAACTAGGTTCTTATTTGAAGTTATATCATTTGTTATCTTAAAATACATATGTGTTTTAGTCTTATTAATGTATCATAAAAGCAATATCTTTTACCAGAACATGCATGGTCATTTTCTTTAGTGTAGCATTTTTTTTTTCCAAAGTAGCATCATTTTTATAAAGTGCTATCACAATTATTGACAGTGAGGTTGGCAACGCTGCCTCTTGCTTGTAACACACCCACCTCCAGTAGAAGCATCATCCACAACAAGTAGCCCCTTTTTCTTTGTCATACTCTCCCTCCCTCCACCAACCTGCTGCCAGTGTGGCATTAGTTGTCTTATCTTTTCACTACTTCCGCCTCTTTCTTCTCCCTTGAAAAACCATACACAGGCTGTGAAAACTGGCACAATCGACCTAACCCCAATTTGGCTTGCATTCTTTTTCCGCGGGATTAAAAAGTTAAGGGTCAGGTAACAAAAAAGTGAGAGATTAAAATTCCTAAGCGGGAGGGCAGGAGAAAGTGTAGTAAAGCCGGAGTCTCCCGCCTAAAGTGGGAGGGTTGGCAGGTATGTAATATGTTAGCCATGGTACAAATGGTAACTGAGAGAAAAGTAAAGAGATTTGGATGTCTCTTAACAGCGAGGTCTTGAGAGCCAATGAGAGTGATTAAGATGAGCCTGGAGCAGTGCTGGAATGAAGTGGAGGAGGAAATGAGAGATCACCGAGAATACCCACTGACCATCGGCACAACTCCCACATGCAAAAATCCGGGATTGATCAGAGAGATGTTAACAGATCTGCATCTCAAAGCATCTCTGAACGTGCCCCCATTACTATCATGTTACACCTAAGACATCTGCTGGGAAAAGAAATCTGTTACACAGTCAAACTCTCAAGGGCACTCATTCAACAAATACTTCGTTATTTTATACTGTTCAACTTGTAGACATTACTGACATGTACTATGTATTTCCTGAAATATAAATTTTGGCCAGCACATTTATTGAATAATGGCCTGTTTTTGGGACGTTAAAATAATAAAAAACTAACTCACAGAAATGATATACTAATTAACATTGAAATAAGATACACACGTTACTTTGAGATAGTGTGCTGCTTGTTTGCGCATGCTCATTTTGCGCACTGTGGTGCAAAATGGCCTGTTTGCACACACTCATTCAGCTTGTGTAAAGAAAAAATGATTACATGTGGACACATCCTAAGAATGGAACCTTCCACATGAAGACAAGACAATCCTACATTACTTTATCAGTTTGGGCATCATGCCAGTCTCAATAAGCTTGTAAGATATAGATCCATGGAACCAAACCTAAAAATCTCAATAACAAATGTACATCGTACAGTGAAGTTAACCATACAGTAACTGAACTCTGCAACATGTAGTCTAAAAAAAAGGGAAGTAGCCAAAAGTGACAATCGTAACCAAATTGCCTACAATTTTAAAATGTTACGCGCCATCACAGCTGATGAAGTACATGTACAACTAATTTTCATTCAGCAAAATACTGAATTGAAGTACTTCCTACAATATGTGACATGCTGAAAACTGAGTGGGTCATTAATAATCATTTACAAAATTTTATAAAAAGTTGCGCCAGTGGCGCTAGCATCACCATTATTAATTTTGGCGGCTTCAGGTACATCAACTTTCTCTCTGCTGACTTGGTGTCCTCTTCCAGTCTCCTTTGCTTACCTCTCCTTCCTACACCCCTCCTATGCCGGCGTCATACCGATCAAGTGAAGTTATTTTAGCGAGTGCGCAAACTATTTTTCGCCCTTCTTCTTGTTTGAATTTTCATTGCCCATCAGCCTTTGCCCTCTCCTGTATTGAGGCATGTTTGCTCAGGGTTCATTTCAAGAACATGATTTCGTGGTTTGAAATGTACACGACGTAGATCCTGGTGATTAACTGGGTCATTTGAGAATATTTGCCATGACTACAATTTCAGCAAAGATAAGTCGTGGTGCGATGCAAGCATTATGTGGTAGCAGTGTTTAAATGGTTTGTTGGCCACAGTGCAGTTGGGTTACAATAGGGGCTAGTTGTAGTTATTCAAAATTGATTTTTTTTTTGGCCGTGTTGTAAAAATTTGGTTTGGTGGTAACTTATCTGTGCTGTCGCCCGTCAGAAATTTTCTTGAGTAATTATCTTTGTGTAAAGGATCCGCACGGTGCCACGACTTACTGGGTTTAATAGCTTCCTCGCTTTTATAACCGTAATGGTCAAAAAAAATCATTTCTCTTTGGTCTCATTTTTTCAGAAAGATATTTCATTCTGGGAGCTTATCTTTCAAGGTCAAACAGCTGTTAAAATTATTTTTATGTGCAGCTAGTCACAAAGTGTTCACCCACTGACATATGTTTTAAATGTTTTAATTGGCAAGGAGGCTTAACGGGCTTTCGGATGCCCCTCTCTTGTATTTTATATTTATGTGTGGATATAATTGAAATATACATGGCATGTATAAAATATGTGTGAAGTGGGTGTCAGATTAAATGTCGGCAGTCTTTGATAGAATTTTTACGAAAATTTTATCAGCATGTCAGTTTTATGTACACATTATGCATGTCAAAAGTGGTATACAATTTGAAATGAGGGTTAATAATCTCAGGTCAGCGACAATTATTGTATAGGGTTTATGTATGTATGGTTAAATGGATTGATGTTAAAGGGCATAGCTACCTTGGAAAATGTAACACAGAAATTTTGAAGCTTAAACAGGTTGTTCAAAATAAAGTTGGTAACCTGCAGTCATGATGAACAGCTTTTTTTGGTCGCAAACGTAAAATATAAATTGAAATTAATTAAAGTCAAACCTTTCAAAAAGGCTTCATTACCGAAGAATAAATTTCTTGCTGTGAAGTGTTTGCAGTTTTTTTTTTTAATATTGATATATTTAAATTTGGTAATTAAATGTTTGAATGAGATGAGAACTTCTCTGGTCATGAACTGACTTTGGTTAATGGAACATGTGTTATCATCTAGTTAATGATTGAGTTTCCTTCTGAAGGATTAATTATTACAGCCAGCATTGAAATTAAATTGTCGTCAGATTGAATTCAATTCAATATATTTTAGAGTAATTTTATATTGACATTTTATCATGCCCATGTATGCGTACTGGTGCATTTATAATGTTTATAGTGTTTTGGTTTTGATTATACTCTTACAACTAGATTGGAGGAAAAAGTACTAATAAATAAAGTGCTGTTTCATGAAAATTAAAATTTATGATGCTTATTAAATATAATACCTGGTGACCCAACTATTGCGACACGTGTGTAGCCCCTTTTACAAAGAAATAGATGAAAGACATAAGTGTATGATATTAGCCCAATGTACGTACCTAATTATGTTCACCACATTAGTAAACTTTATAAATGTTCAGTACTAAACAAAGCAGGCATTTTATTCATTGGGCTGGTTTGTAAGAAATTATTTTAATACAAGCATGTGTGAACTGCTGATATTTGATAAGTTCTTTTCATATGTTATTTTGTGAAAGAATATAATGTGGAGACCAATGTAAAATGTTTATAATATTGTGTGAAATATCTGGTTTGTCAAAATAAACAACATTTAGACATAGTGATTGTGTACACTTGTACCTTGGACCTGGTACAAAGTAGTAAAACACATTACAAAAAAAATCCTCACCAAAACTGAAGAAATCATTTAAAATTTTCACAGAAAACTGGAATATATATATATATATTTCTTCACAAACAAAACAATATTTTAAAAGGTAAGCGTGTTGTGTTGAAATTTTTCCTTTACGCCGCAGACATGAGTGCTTCGAAAATGTTAATATTATCTTAATTATAAAATTTATTCTGCGTATGCAATAAAAGAGCTTCAGCTCAAAGCTATGGCTTGCTCAAACTCGGCTCTACTAAAATGTGTCATGCGAAAACATACCTTTCTGCTGGCACAGAGTGAGAAGCTGCATGCAGTAGTTCTGTGGCTCCTTTGCAACGCTGTGGTTTGCCCTGGCAGCCTGCTGGCAGAAACAACACATCATCACAGCTAACAGCACACAACTGCTACAAACTAGTTAGGATATTTACTTGTGTAACTAAAAATTTGTTTTTTTAAAAGTAGCACTACGCACTCCTGCATTTTAAGTGGTGGTGATTCATGAAAACTGGTCAAAAAATAACAGGAATACAGCTGGTTCACAATTAAGTAACCAGTTTTGAAATCAAGCATCTCCTGTCCACTGAGATGATGTGCCTTACTTAAACCACATCTTGTCAAGCATTTACTGCTAACTCAAGGCAAGTGTTCACTGCTTTGCCGAACTTCGCTGAATAATCAAGCTAACCTGGCTTCCTCTCTTTTCAAGTTTCTACTATAATATGAAACTATTTGAAAGACAGAAGACTAGAATTTGTTTTTGTTTACCTTTTCAAACAGTGATAAACACACCTGAGAACTAAGATTACACCTAAAGTGGATAATGTTCAAACATTTACAATTAAAAATATACAAAATGACGTACTAACCTGTCAGTACTTGAATTCCTGTCCTTTTATATATTTTTGGTAGCCTAGCAGGCCTACTTGCAACTTTAATCTTCACAATTATTGTGATAAAAAATGTTTTTAAAACTCAATGTTATCCCATTTGATGGATGCCCGGCTGGGATGGGGTTCTAATTGCTGGCCATTGCATCAGGCCTGGACCATCAAATGGGGAAATTAAACACAATACCAAACTTGGCAAAGTAAGATTTAATAAAGGAAGTTTTAGTCATGGTCACTTGGAACAGTTTTACACTGCGATGCCAATATAGCGAGGAACATTTATGAGACAGCTGTGAGGGATGCACAAAGGCATGCAGTGCTTTGTATAAGCAGGATGTCACAAGGAGCAGCACCACTTATGAAGCTCCAAACATGTACAATTGACTCCTTACCAAGAATGGTTAATCTGCAATGTGTACTTCCCTTCCCAAGGGCTACAGCAAAAAAGACTGTCCCATAAGGTTACAAACATGACTTCCACAAAAAAACTGCACCCAAGGCTACAGTTCTCACCTCAAACAACTGCTTCACAGAAACTTTCTGAATTTCCTGAGGTTTCTGCTTGAACTGTGCCTCTGGCAAGCAAAGCATGTTCATGAAGCTCTCCTTCTCTGAGACACCAACCTGAAACAGCAGCCACATGAATATAACTGCACTACTGAGAAACATTTTAACACACTGACGCGTGCCCGGTTAGATTGACAGACACAATGGTCGAGGATTTTGTCCGCTAGACCAAAAGCAGGGTGGTTCAGTTTATATACACAATATTAGGCGAGAGGTGTTGGCGATTGACGTTCACCGTCATCCTGTTTGGTGCTGGAGATGCTGTTTGGGATTACAATCGAAGCAGGCTCAACTTCTTAGTGTCTGAGTTCGGCAGCGCGGTCCCGTTCTGCCTGCCTTTCCTTCGTGGGAGGTGCAAGTGCACTCAACTGTCTGGCGGCAAGGAACGCTGTGTTTCGTTCCCTACATTTTTGGCTGTGTTTATGGTCGTAAGGCATCGTCGCATCGAGTCTCTGCTCACAGTATACTAGGTACTCCCTGACGCGAATAAATTAAATACAATTTTCAGTGTCAGTTCGGTTTTGGCTTGCTGACCAGGAGGCTCTGTAAAGTCTCCACTGATCCCCCACGCTATGCGGGCTGATCAGAGACGTGGAGCTGTTTGGGTTACCAATGCTGCCCCTGTATGTGCATCCACACAGGAATGGGCGGCAGATCTCCAATTACGATATATCCCAGCACTAGCAGTGCTGTGGGATAAGGCAATAACATGAGACTGTAGCCCCTCCCTGGGTGAAGCTGTTACTAGTGGTTGTGGCTCCTCTGTTCCTCTCCGCCGGCACTGATAAAGTGCTGTGACAGTTTGAAAGCAACAGATGGCCATCTAAAAGGTGTGTAAGAAAATATGATGGACCCCTGAAGGGCACCCATAGTTGAAGTTAATTCGTTTATTATAAATTACCCGGTTCTTGTCAAGGGTGTAAGTAGCAACCTGTATCTAGCAGGCAAACAGACAAAAGTTGAAAGGTAGGAAACAAAAGTATGTTTATTGAAGTCTCAATAAACATGTGACATGTGCTACCTCCTGCCAGGCAGTTGAGTGCTGAAGGTAACTATACTACGCTGGCCAGGTGTAGGCAACCTGGTTCTAATGGAGAACGGAAAAGAATTAGCTAAACGAGAAAATATATAATAGACCTAAAATGTTCTAATAAAGATGTCTTGAGGAGACAAAGTGAATTAAAAACTTGTTAGTAAGCATGTTCGCTGGTTGTCAGGTTGACTGATTGTCTACGTGAAGTAGCCGCAGGGGGCGTACTGAAAGCTTTGGCAGGGAGCGTACTCAAAGTTTCGAAGTTCTCTGGAGGTCCCAGCCCTGAGCAGTGCTGTGGGATGTTGCGAGAGATGGAACAAGAATGACTGCCTGAGCCCGGCAGCGTCCGGACTTATAGAGTGGAAGCTTGTAGGCAGCAGACGCAGTCTGCGGGGAGGGCATAACGTCCTCCTGCCCTGGTTGGCATGGGAAAACTCTGGTCAGCGTTTCTGCTTCATGCCTCGTCGGTAGCACTTGGCAGCTTGTTGGCTCTCAGTGGGGGCGGGGGGCCATGAATTCCAGGTTGCGTATCCTTCACGTGAAGAAAATTCGCTCATAAGTTCATGTTGCCTGTAGGGTAGGGAACGTGTTCCTCACGTCTGTAGCAGTGGAAGTACGTACTCTGGCAATGAGTCGTAATCGTAGTAGTTGATTAGTTGTATAAGCAGCACACATCAACACAATCAAGAAATATGAAAAAAAATTCAACATCCCTAGACACTGACATTCTTGAACATTTAATGAACTGTTAATCACGATAAACAAAATTACAAGAAATTTACATTTACATGACTTCTACAATTTCTGCTTATAATACAATCTGAGATGCACACTGAATAAAGTAATGGTGGCAAATGGTCTCTGAATAAAATTATACCCTCAGAAGCTAATACTTGACTTACCGTTGTCCCCGAAAATTGTTTGAACATTGAGTAACTTGTATTATAGACTATTCACGGTAAAGTGAGCACTTTTTACGACCCTTCTACCCAACATTAACTAATAAATATAATTAATTACAGCTTCTGACATTAACTTTTGGGAGTGAAGAAAAGTATACACTGTGTTTGTTTGTCACAAGGCAATGTTTATATTAAAAAGTGACAGGAACATAGAAATCTGCTAAAACGAAAAAATCAGTACGGCTTTAAAAAGTGCTCACTTTACCGTGAACAGCCAATAACAAGTGAGAAATTCATTTTCAGTGGCTTCATGCAGTGAGATCAAAGGGTTTGACGCGTGCCACTTTCCGGCATAATTACTAAAGGACTACGACTTATCTACAATCATTATTTTAAGTAACCCGAGGAAGGGTCGAACCCAGCAGCAATTCACGAGCCTATAGGATCGCTCCCAGCCTAGTGAGTGATAACAGACACGTGAATAAAATCAAGCAACTCCATTTACGAGTGGTGGCAGAATCACCCGTGGTGTGGACGGCGATTACTAGATACGAAAAATAAGACTTTGCATGAGTGGTCAAGAACATGCCAGCATCTCCCAAACTGCCACAAAGCGCGCCGAAGGTCAATGAGTCATCACCTGTCGTGAGCACGGCTGAAATCTGCCGAAGCCTAGCGCCGGGCACAGAGGGTGGCTACCCCCATCCGGTCTTGCACATGAGGGACGTCACGAGCGAGACGTCACACCTTTTACTCCAGTCCAGGCGTGGACATGACCAGCACACTATAAATGCCAGTGCGTGGCCAAAGACGCTAGTGATCTTCTCCAGTAGCTCACCTCAACACTCCAGTGCTGGGACTTTCTACTGCTGGCCAGGTCCTCACAATCCTCTACAAGACTCCAGGGTCTCACCAACACCTCCAGCGGCTGCTACCACCAAGATCTCCAGAGGCCCTTACCAACAGCCACCCTCAGCCCTACTCTGCCATCAGCTGCTACCAGCGGCTCCAGAAGCTCTGCACATTCTACCAGACGCTCTCCAACAGTAAGCTTGCAGATTTCTGCCCAGCAGTGAACCTTCAACACTCCCGTCATCGTTCCTTCTGGTTCGATGACCACCTCTATTTTCTGGTAGTGGTAACTACAACCGATTGCCCTTCTGGTAATCGCCACTTTAAGTCTCTTCTAGGCACCCCCAGGATAGAGTAACTGTGATTGAGTTGTTTCCACAGCAATCAAAGTCATTCTGTACCTTGCATAGAATAGGAGCAGGTCACCTTCACCTGTCTTACAGTAGGTTACTTCTGTTCACACCACTGCATACACCGTGTCTAAACGTCAATCTGGTTGGCATCCAAGCATCTGCCTTTCATGTCCTTGTCATGGTACAGGCTGGTTGATATGTGTTTACTGCTCAACGTAGTCCTAACTTGGCCGATTTATCACTCGCAGCTCACTGTTCTCTCTACCTGCTACCACTATCTCCTGTTTTGTCCACAGAAATTCAAACATTCTTGCAGGAGTAGTCATGAGCCACAACCTCCATTCCTACCTCACCTTCAGGGAGAACCATCCCTAAATGATGCTTGGATCTATGGCAATGTCCCACCTTTCTGAGTAACACGAGAGCAGTCACCCCTATCCCATTGCTGACACATTCTGTGAAGTGCTCCGGAAAAGGCAAGATTGTCCCCAAATAGTAACCCCATCAAGTTGACAATGTCTGCCTCCCAGCAATCTGGTGGAGGGGGGAAGCTCTGAAGTCTGCCAACATCAATGATACCCGATAGGTTGTGCATCACAGTCCATTTACATATGTAACATATTTACGTTAAATTTTCTATAGTGATTGGTGATGGCATATTCAGTGATATGTGACACGTTTAGAGTTTAAAAAAGATTTTTCTTTTCTGTACACAACGTAATTTCTTTGCATGTTGAAAGAAGTGCCTACGCGAAAAAGCACAACAATAAAAAAAAAACTAACATCAACAACCCGTTACAAAAATGGGGGAAGGAGGAAATGCAAGCCTTTGATTTATTTTGTGCCAAAATAATAAACATTTTTATTGAATTGGGTACAGGTGAAGTAAGTTTGTGCTCTAATTAGTAAAAATTACATAGTTAAAGACAACTCTGAAGTTATCATATACAAAATTTAGTATCAAGAACACCTACTTTAACTAGCTAGCTATTTTCATACGAAAAAAACATAATCATTAAGAGTTGAAAAAATTAGAAGTTGAAACTTGTCTTTGGGCATTAACCATTTTGTAAATGCTTTAGTACATGTTTAGACATCACTACAAAATATCCAAAAGATTTACATAATTTGCTTTCTACAAAATCTCTGCAAGAAACTTCATGTGCTAACTAGGCAGCTGCCTTAACAATCATATCTTAAAAGTCATTTTAATTTTAAGGGAGGTAGGCGGTACAAAAAACAAATAAAAAGAAGCAGGTCGTATTTGCAGAATATCTAACCAGTTGTGTATCAAATTCAGTAATCTGCATCACCCAAACAAGGGCACAGGCAGTTCACTATTCAGTCATGTCAGCATTTTGGGAGTTCAAAATGGCCTGCAACAATGAGACTACAAAGCTGTACTCACCTCGTTCTTGATGTCTGGGCTTTGAGGAGCGCTGGTGGTGTGGGTTGGAGAAACGGACATCCCTGGAGACATGGGCACCCCTGGAGACGGCTTGCCACTTCCCTGCAGACACACAATCATGTTGAACTTTACTTCTCAGTACCTTTAAGAAAGCTGGCTAGCAAATCATTCATTATTTTATACTCTTGGAACACACTGCTCAACATACTAACATTGCATGTGGAGTCTCTGAAAGCTAATAAAAAAAATTATTATAAGATTCTATAAATTTTTCATACAATATTTACTTGAATAAATCACTGTGTTATGTTCCGATTTCATTTTCTACAAAATTGAAGGAAGTCATTTTCGCCTGTAAAAAATTCTAAAGTCATTGTTTTTGTTGACGAATAGTGCACGGTAGTCAACATTTTTTGTTGAGATGTATGTACATTGATTACGATATAAGCCACTTAACAAAACCCTAAAAACATTAACAATCTGCATTTTATTGCTAAACAAAATTTAAGGATGTAAAAGGAAAGTGAGATTTCCTTAAGTTTTAACGCATTTAAGTCTACTACATACATCCTGCATATTATTACAGTAACTGCAATAACAGAATTTCTCTATGTCAACGCATTCACTGTGATCATCTTTCTATGACTCATTTTTGAGGAACTATAAAAAATTTGGTAATAAAAGTAATATATTTGAGGGGAATTGGCTGAAAAATAGATTTGTTGCACTAATTTGTTGCTGCATGTTGCATTTCTCTTGATGAGCTCTGTATTGGAAGCAAAGTACATCTCAAATAGATACCACTCCACTAGGCAGTCTGGGCTACTTAATACCTATTGACTCCATCTACCCTGCATCCGTCAGGCTGTTGAATGTTCCCCAACAAGGTGACTAGTGACTACTGTCACATGATTGTCCTGCCATTGTTATCTTGCTCAGCAGAATCACTTCCGTAGTATCATTTCATTCAGAATAAGTCTGTTTATTAATACTATTAATATTTTGATGAAATATCATCTGGATTATCATTGCAAAAAGCAATTACAAATTGAATTTTCATTTAGCAAAAAACGTAAGTTGTCTCCAATGTTACAGCTTTCATAATTGATTGGCAACAAAGGAACTTGCAGATACCTTTCTGTGTTATCATTTTATTTAGAAGACATCTGTTTATTGATGTTTCGTTGAAATACCTTCTGGTATTTCTGCAAAAGGCAACAAAAAATTGAATTTTTGCTCACCTAAAACTACGCTGTCTCCAATTCTAACATTTTTGTGATTGACTGGCTACAAAGGAGGTCGCATACACGTTCATATGGTATCACCTTAACAGATGACTGTTTATTAAAATAATCTACTGTTTCGTTGAAAGAACATTTTGTTTTTATGCAAGAGGCATTAAAAAAATGAATTTTTGTCAAGCAAGTAATTTGTCTTTGATATTGCAGTTTATGTAATTGATTGGCAACAAGGATGGTCACATATTTATTTTTGTCATATAATTTTATACAGAAGATGTCTATTACAATAAATTTACGTTTCATTGAAATGTCCTGGTTTTTTAGCAAAAGATCATCAAAATATAGATAGAATTTTCACTTGCAGAGAAGTACAGTCTTCAATGTACCGTTTTTGTACTTGTTTGGTACTGTGTGTATAGATATCTTTGTAATTATTACTGTGTACAGATTTGAACTTCCTGCCGTTGCCATCATTGGCACGATCGTAGTGCTTCTAGGAACTAGTATATTAAGACAGTTGTTGTTCGCAATTCGTTCGGGAGAAGTGGTGTTTGCTAGTGCCAGCCAGTTCTCATATCAACAAACTTTCGTGTAATACAATCCATCAAGATGTTCGACGCAACATTTATTGGTCCAACCACGCCGGATATTGTTCCGACATAGTTGATTATCTGCCACATCGCTGTTTTGTGTTTTTGTTTGCGCGGTGCTATTTCGGTCGTGACTCGTGCTGCCTCGTTCGTGACTCTTGTTGCCTCGGTAGCGACACATATTTCATCAAGAGTTTTCAGAAGTTGTGGTGGAATTTTGTCCCAGCACGTTGTCGGAGCATTTATGTATCAGTACTTTTCCAAAATGGGCATATTTACATTTAGTTGTAATGATGTGTGTATCTTGTTCGTATTCACAGTGATCTACACGCACTAAGGATAAGGTTAATGTACATTGGAACAGTTAAGAAATCACAACTACTTAGTTCCATAAACTAAGATAAAATCACAGTTATAACAGTTATAAATCACTGTTAATTTATATAACTGTGCTAAAATCACTGTTACTGATCACGGTTAGTTAATCACTATTACGAATAGGATTATCAGTGTAAGCAAGCTCCACGTGCCTGTTGCTTTTGGCCTTTATAGTGCAGAACAGTGTTGGACATGGCTGATAAACACCTGACACTTCAGAGATGTCTTGAAACAGCGGAAAATCGGCTGCACCATGCATTTACATTGTGAGCTTCTGTGCAAGGTGACAGTACTGACTCACGCCTCTTCCTTTCTACTTGCCGGGACTTAGCTCAAATACGGAACGGTTTTGATGATGACCACATCGCACTGGAAGTTGCGTTCAAAGGCAGTAGTGAGTTTGACACCCAGTCCCATGCCCAACGACTTATCAAGTTTGATGATGAGTATTACGCTGTAATGGCCATACATGACCTTGTCATAGTGAGCAATGGTAGGAATGACAAAGGAGCCACCCAGTCACATTCAAACACATCACATGTCAAGTTACCCACTATTCACCTTCCCAGTTTCAATGGTGACCCGAAGTCACGGTCGAACTTTGCAAACCTGTTTCAGTCCATGGTAGCCACTAATGATAACTGATCTCAGGTGGATCGTTTCACATACCTGAAGCCGTGTTTAACTGCAGAGCCATTGTCGTTAATCCAGTCCCTACTACTCTCGAAAGAAAATTACACTATTGCATGGGAGATTTTAGTCAGGAGATATGACAATAAAAGACTCATAACCTCAAACCACATTGAAGAGTTACTGACGGCAAGCTTTTTTTACACATTTTAAAGTGCATTTCTTTAATACACACAAACTTTTTCTAAAATTCAAAATTATGTAATTTGAAGTCGAAAAACTTGATCCTGAACTCTTTGAATTAATGAGATTTTACACCTACTTTTGCACTTGAGATTAAGATAAAATTAAACCAAAACTCATAAATGTTTCACAAAATGGACATAGGTACTAGACGTTCATATCAAATAAACAATGAAAAACACTCTTATGTGTTGCGCGGATTGGCGAGTTTCAATGGTACGGTCGGTACGTCTGCAATTATGGCATTCAAGTGTTTTTGGTTTTCTCAAATTTCCATTTCATATGACAGTAAAGCTACACTGTCGAGGTTTAATTAAATTTGCCTCTTTGAAGTAAAGTTTCTTACTTCTGCCATGCCAAAAACAAAAGTAACCGTAAGTGACAGAGCAAAATAATTTCAAAATGATGGATTTTACGAGTGCGATAAAATTTTAATGTGCAAGTTCTGCAACTGTAAGCTTGACTCTGAAGGAGGTGATATAGTAGTTAAACACATTTTGAGCGAGGAACATAAGAATGCAAGACCGAAATCATCAGTTAAACAACAAGTATCCATCGCCGAGAGTATGACATTAGCTAAAAGAGCACAAGGCGACAGAGAAGAATTTGTACTTAAAACAACAGAAGAATTTGTGTCTGCTAATATAAGAGTCAAGAAGTTGGATGGTTCCAAACTTCGCGAGTGATTTCATTAGTATATCAAGGGTGGCGGTGATCTCCCAACATCCGAATGGCTACGTAAAAAATACATCCCAATGATAGCCAAGAAAAAAAAAAAATGAAAGTCATCAAATCAGCAGAGAAAACTAAACCAATTGCTATTCTGTGTGAATTATTTCTCTACGTGCTCTCAGCTTATTTAATGTGTGCAGGATATTCAAAATTTGGCTTGCATTCTGTGTCATATTATTTTAATTTTCAGAGTGTTTGAAAGTTTTAGGTTGGCTTGTATTTATTCTAATATTACAATCAATTATATGCTGTATTTTGAGATGTAATATTCTTTATTTACACGAGTTGCGGTGAAATGTTCTTTAAAGTATTAGTTACAATTAAACTAAAGCAGTACTTTTTTTTTTTATTCCCATTATTAGTGTGTTTATTATCTAAACATTATTCACAGATAATGTACAGCTCTCATTATATTCAAAATAAAATATAATGAAGTCAGAAATTGTATTTTAGTAATTTATGTGTCAGAACCATCGTCTACTGAAATCCTGCGGGTATGTAAATTTTTTGGCAGCCCATGAAAAACGGTAGATAGAGAGTCCAATGTATATATGAACTGTTCCTGTTCACAAAAATTAAATAAATGATACGATAAATTTGTAGTATGCACCTTTTTATACAAAAGACATTATGCAAAAAATGTAAAAAAAAAATTTAACAAAACGTTAATTAAAGTTTAGTATAGGCCATTCACTGTTCCTTTACACTTTCCTAAAGACCTGCTAAAGTTCTACTTTTGGTTACCGATTACGTAGCCTTCTGTTACCAATTACGTATCCTTCTGTTACATATAAAAATAAACACTGCCATGTGATTACATTTTAACTGTCAAATGCTTGTTACCTGTTTTCAGTTGTTCAGAGAATTAAGTCATATTTTAAAAACCATTTCGTACAAATGTCCACTATTTAGGCCTATAACCATATTTTAGTCAGCTTTATGACTTTTTAACAATGTCTATGCTGAAGTTAGTTTTTATGGTTATTATTTTACATTGTTAACAAATTTGTTATACATGACATAGCACATTACACATAATACACGTTAATATTTTGCAGCGATTGTGTTTAACCTTGTTATAACTGCGGGGGAAAGAACTGTAGTATTTAACCTTGTGTTATTGATATGTGTTGGGATATTTCATTAAACGGATGGCCTCTGTTGGAATAAAAATTAAAATGAAGGAACAACCAGTACAACAAAAAGACACAGTAAATTATAGCAAACAACTTGTGCCACTTATTTTCTGCACAGTAAAACTCCGCTATTATGACCACCCACCTCTCTATTACAACCCAATCCTGAGGAACCATGAAAAGTTTGGGTCGAAAAAGTCGAAAATTTGAGGCACTTCTAAAAATAGATACATTAATCCCTCGCCAACTGCAGTTTCAGTCATCCGCGGATTTGTTTTAGTAGACATTTTCTCCAACCGTGGTACAAGTTTATATTATACACAGTTTTCAGTCTAAGGAAAACTAGCCCTTACTGATGTTAGTGGTCGTGCATTTCTCAAGCTACCATCATAGACTTTGGCTTGTGTTGTCCCACCAAGTCCCAAGCAGCTGAAGCAATAACTAAATTACTTCATGCCAGAAGGGGACACACTGGTGTATTGTCTCCATGTATGAACTGGAGGAGCGGGGTTGTGTGACGGGGGGGGGGGGGGGGTGTACTGCAGGCCGGGTCAGTGAGGATTCTTTGTCCTAGTCACATGCCACCCATCTGCCTTACCCCCCCCCCCCCCCCCCCCCCCGGCAACCGCCCATTGTCAGCTTTCACTTCCATTATCCCTCCTCTTTTGCTGTAAAGATTAAAGACTATTAATCAGTGTATGTATAACTTCAAATTTAATTAAATGTAACTTTTTTAATGACTTTTTTTAAGTTTATGTGCGTCCATGGCTACGTAATATGGCAATTTTTTTTGGTGGGCATTTGTTTTTTTTTTTTTTTTCTTGTGAAGTCAATTACATGTATAAAGTTAATAAAGGTATGTAAGTGTGAGCAAATAAAATGTGTTCTTATGTAACCATACTTTGGTGAGCAAGGTCGTGTGCGTGTATAAGTCACGTCACAAGTTTTTGAGGAAAAATTTGGGACAGTTTATATTTCAAGTAGAACGCACTAAATTTTTATATTCCCGTAAACATTGTTGGGCCTTGCTGGGCCTTATCGTACCAGTGCAGAGGCCAACATGCTGCCTACATTTCATATAAATTCAACACATTGACGTGAATCGCATATATATCAGCATGTTTTATCAACACCGGGCTACTGTTACAAAGCGAACCGGCCTTGTAATGATGGCACTGGCGGCGGTCGGCTGTCCCCCGCCCGCCAGAATAATCTTGTAGCGACCGACCGACAGCTGCCCAGCCCCGAGGATCTAGAACCGATCGTCAGATGTGAGTCGCCACACCCGGCAGCGCTGCAGAGTATCTAGGCACTCGCCCGGCTACGTGTGCACAGCACTTTATTTGCTGCTAGTCCCAGTACACGAGTGATCCAATGTACCTTCATATAACTTATATTATCAATAAATAAGGTTCTGTGTTTTGCTTCAAACATAAGGCACCTCCAACAGTGTTTAGTTATATTTTAATAATACATAGTCTAATCTTCTCACACACTTTCAATGGCCATGTCTTACTGTGTTTAGGCCTTCTTTTTTACGACAAGGGGTGGTCCAATATGCCTTTCTTGGGTATCGAATTAATCAGGAGTTGCAAGTTTGGGTGCATAGGGTTAGGGGTGGGTCAAAATTGGCCCAAAATTTTCTAAATTATTTATTACGACCCCCCCCCCCCCTCCCCCTATTGCGACCCTATTCTTGATAACCGTGAAGAGTCGTAACAGAGAGCTTCTACTGTACGTAGCAATGACAAACTTAAAAGATAGTGGTGAACATGCACACAAATATGCCTACCGTAATTTTTATTCCACATATATTTATATACATTGCTACATACAGTTTTCTATGTTAACTTCATTATCTATTTTAATTTATCTGACTCGGCTTAGTTTTGGGTTCGGATTGTGGCAAACATTCCAATCACATAAGCTCGTGTGTGTGTGTGTGTGTGTGTGTGTGTGTGTGTGTGTGTGTGTGTGTGTGTGTGTGTGTGTGTGTGTGTGTGTGTGTGTGTGTGTGTGTGTGTGTGTGTGTGTGTGTGTGTGTGTGTGTGTGTGTGTGTGTGTGTGTGTGTGTGTGTGTGTGTGTGTGTGTGTGTGTGTGTGTGTGTGTGTGTGTGTGTGTGTGTGTGTGTGTGGTGTGTGTGTGTGTGTGTGTGTGTGTGTGTGTGTGTGTGTGTGTGTGTGTGTGTGTGTGTGTGTGTGTGTGTGTGTATATAGACACACACACACGTGTTCCGCTCTGCCTATTGAATTTTCTTCCTTGGATAAAAAAAAACCACGCATGTCACTAGGACCTACGCACTGTAATTTGGGCTGATATTTTTAGCTGTAATAGTACAATATGTTTTCTCCAGTGCTACCAAAGAATTGAAATACATCAACTGAAAACAATAGATTTCCAAATAGCATATCGAAAAACTTGGTTAAAACAATATTTTCGACAGAAAAGGAATAGAAAAAATGAGGGGTCATCTACATTTCAGGAATCGTCTTCAACTCAAAACCTAGGCAATTTTGACAAAGGCTTTTCATGCTTAAATACAGTATGCCCTATGGTTGTACGTATTTTTGTAGTGCTGAGACTGTACCTGTCAACTTTGACAAGTGTCCCCTTATCTGATGTCACCTGGCTGTAAAGAGGAAGGGAGGAATCACCCCTAGAAAAGAAGGGGTTTGCTGAGAAGCAAAATGGCCCAAGTCACGAATAGGTATATAACACCCACAAAAGTTTTCCAGTTTAATAAAAATGTTGTTACCATACAGCCAGGTTACACACACCTATTTCATTGTGATTCGCTTATCTTTAAAAGTAAATCAAATATATCATATTATTTAAATAATAGCATTTCTTCTTGAAGGGTTTGTCATAAATTTATGCAAAAATACTTCAACCTAAATAATTTTTCCAGCACTTCGCAGGTGTAGTCTTGAATTCAGGTTTAAACATTTTTCCCTCAGAAATAATTTTTTAGGAAGATGTCGCCTTAGATTCAGAGTCGTCTTCCTTTCGGGTAAATACGGTATATTTGTGGTATACTAGTTATTGAAAAAAGAAGTTGATATGTAACACCTATGATGATTTTTTAAAAGTTTGTTTCAAAACGTCAAAAGAAACCGTGAATGGATTATAACATTTTCACTTTCACGCGCGATAAAATATGAAGTTTTGAAATATTTGTGACACTTAACTACAGAAGCTGAGCAGGTTTGTTCAAGCAGCACGTTGTCTAACTAGCCTGACTGAGGTAATGGGTCCCATTCCAGCTGGTGGTGCCGACTGTGAAAGATCGCTCATCAGTGAATTTGTATTTCAATTCAATAAGAATTCAGTAAGATCATGCTTAACCTCATTAGATAAAAGGAAATAAAGATAGTTATGTTGAGTGTGGAGGGAAAATGTATCAAGTATGTGGTGCTACCTTGAGATGGCTCCACATGGCCTGGTAGTCTGTGTTGGGCTTGCCGGGCGGTGATGGGTAGTATAACTGCTGCTGCTGTTTCTGTTGCTGGGGCTGCCACGATGGCTGGAACTGGTACTGCTGTTGATGCTGCGCCTGCTGCTTGTATCCCTGCAACAATCTCTACACTGTCACAACCCTCCCTCCTAACACGGCACAAACTTTCACTATATCCATGTTACTGCCTTTCATTAACAACAATAAATACACAAACAAGTGAACATGTAAACATTTATCAAGCTGGTAATACTGTTGTATAATAGACAGTGTAACGAGGCAAAACCAGTCATGGTGTGATATAAAACAAAAATATGGAACACATGCACTTGGCGTAACTTGATATGCTGTACTTTTGGACCCTATCTCCAGATTTTGCCATAACAGAATGTTTGTCAGCTTAGGCTTTAAAGAATCTGGATTACATGAGCATGTCTTCACTTTCAACCTATAACTGTAATTTTTTTCCTTTGAAATAATTATGTTTAGCAAACACAAGAAATACAGGATATCTAAACATTGGTAAAAACTCACAGCAAACATTCAAGCCATAGACACATTAGAGAAAGGACCTTACCTTCCCAAGCATATACATAGGATATTTTTTTACAAAACAAGATATTCAACAACCCTAAATAGTTGAACTGGGCAGGGCACTGTACATGCATGTGTGCGCACGCATGTGTTTTCTTGTGTGCCTCTGCAAGTGTACGTGTGAACCTCAATTTGCTTCTGTCTATATATTTTTTACAGAAACAAATGAGAAAAGCAGGGATACAGGTCTTTCTTGGAGATTAGGGTTTCATAGGAAAATACAGACTGAAAATAGTTTGATTTGTCTTTGTCATAACAACATGGCCTTCTTTTCCCTCCCTACCACCAACGAGCGCACGACTATGCAAAGATGGTATCAAGTAAATTATGTTTACAGAAACCAAGCAAAAATTTGCCATGGTTGATGGTTTGGGAGCGTTGCTTTCTGCTTTATCTGCTACGACCACTGAGATGGAAGGACCAACAGACCACACTTGACATTCTTGTTAAAATTGTTCATGTTTTCCATAGACAAATAACTTTTTAAACGGTAATGACATTACAAAAATAATAGCATGTTTACTATCTTCACGTCTAATTACACTTCAAATCTGAAGTGTCGTTTAGATAAGTTGCCTTTGCGTCAAAATACAGTATTTACCTGAATGCAATATGAGTGTTTTTTCCTAGTGGCGAGGGCAAAAATTTCAAATTCGTCTTTCTTTTGCAAATCAAAATTTCAGGAAATTTTCGTAAAAATTTTTCAGCAAAATGTTTACATATGTGTCGGATATTGATTAAGATAATAATATTGTTTTCACTGACAAAAATGTTGAAAAATAATTATTTTTTTATGCCCCAAAGTATTGACATGTGGTACATACTCAACTTCGCAGCTGCAAACATAATGTAAACAGAGCATATTGTCAACATATCAGCAGGAAATGTCATAGATATCTATATCATAAGATGTGTACGTTCTGAAATTGTTACCAGCTCGAACTATGCACATAATATTCTAGCGTTTAGCCTATTTAGTCACCATTATTTTCTGTAAGAAGGTTGGCAAGCTCATTCATCTCAATATATTGACCGCTTAATACAGAAGTCTATATGTGTTTAGATTGGTATTACATCTATGACAATGTTAAGTTGAACACAAGCACCATACATCACAAAATGTTAAAGTGCAGCACCAGATGAAATGGATAATCTGGAAAGATGTGGAACATCTAGTTCTTAGTTCCTCGTAATCTTCAGGTCTACCGTGATGCAAATTTTAAATTGATGGTTATCAGACATGCAGAATGAAGCAACAAAGTGCGGCTGCTCAGCATTATGGGATTTCTGATGGCAACATCTGAAGATGGTGAAAGATGAAAGAAAAAATTTTTTTAATGCAAATTCTACCCGTAAGGCTTTTAGCAGACAAAAAAAAGTTTTGTTTCACTGAACTGGAAAGAACAGTTGTTCAATACATGCAGGAAAAAAGAAATAAAGAACATCCCATTTCTGTAGAGGTTATAAAGATAGTGGGATCAGTGATATTGCACAATATTGTTTAAGAAATTATATATTCCTTTGATTGTATCATATGTTAGTGATAATGACAGTGAGTGAAATATATATTTTATTTTGTACAGGAAAAGTGGTTCAAGGGACATATTTATCTGATTTCATAGTATATTAGTAACAGTGGTAGAGAGGGTTTTTTTTTTTTTTTTTTTTTTTTCCCCGACGAAATAATTAAAATTTTTGTTCCTCATATTTTTATTTGCAGATATTGCCTACCAAAAAGTTTTTCCTGTGAACAGAGTATACAAATCTGCATTCATCTTGCATTTGGGTAAAAACGTCTGGTTGTTGTATATGCACTGAACCAAAGGATAGGCAGCAGCATATATGTTTCTGGGTGATTAAACAGCCTAAATCACAAATATAAAACCAATCCTATTTCTAAGATTGGTGGTGTATTATTTAGTAAATACAGTACAGCTCACACCATATTTAGTTTTGTAACATGTGTATAGCAAGCACAACACAGGTGTAAACTGAAACATAAGCTTTCAGAACTGAACTTCTTACATGGGGATTTCATGGCACACTGGCATTCAGTTTATATCGGGCCTAGAAATTTTGCCAACTGCGTAACGCATAGTCTTCTGCGGCAACCATTGAGGAGGACAAAGCTACCAAGGATGATGAGGTAGTGTGAGGGCGTATCCCTCCGGGGCCTTTGACCTTGACTGCACGGGCTCCTACCCGAGGGGTAAGCAGTTTCTGGGCTTCGTTGGAGACATCGACATTTGATCTAGCTGCCGGAGGGAGGGGTGGCATTTCCACCTCAACGGCACTCAGGTTCAATGGCGCAGTCATCTGATAGGGCGGCTGCTGGACGATGTTGTCATCGACATCTGATTGAGCTGCCAGAGGGAGGGATGTCCTTACCACCTCGACGGCATTCGGGTTCAATGGCGTGGTCTGAACATAGTCAGCATGCGGTTGTAGGGCGTTGGTGTCGCTATTGCTATCCATCACTGGCATACTAAGTGGTCCTCGAGCGAGTGCGCTGTGGGGCTCCTCATCCTTGGGGACTTTAATGGGTTGAGCACAAGTACTTCCAGCTGGTGTGCAACGATCGTCAGTGGGATTGTGGTCCACATGACCGGTCACTTGGTTAGAGGTCCGAGGGGACTCAGCAGTATCCATTCTCTGACTGACCTCTGGAGTCATTTCTGGTACAGTTTGTGTTGGGAGCCTGTAGGTGTCGACGGGGCTGGGCGGCATTGTTACTGTTGGTGGTGCTACCTCCGGGTCCATGTTCGACTCTATTGCCAGGCTTTCTGCATCAACCCTTGGTTCTGGAGTAGCAGTAGGTGGTGACAAGGGCCTTTGAATACCTTCCACTTCGTTTTCTTGCGTGGTTTCGGATCATTCCGAAATTCGACTGGAACGGCGAGGTCCTTGTCTGGATTCTCGGTCCCTTGGATTCGGCCAAGAGACCTCACTGCTTACCGAGATGGTTTGCTCACGTTTTGTGTGATGTTTGCAGGCCTAAAAGGTGGGTGTTGAGGGCAGTGATATAAAGAAAACTGCTCCTCTACTCCTGGGTGGCCCATTCGTTGGTCTTGTGCCATTGGGACTGCATGGCTGGCTGTGTAAGACCTGGGTTCCTGTGTTTCAATTTGCAGTGGTATATCCGCCGGGCTATGCCGTATATCAGCACGGTCGTCTTCATTGTCCAGCTGACTGAAGATTTCTGAGGTTGTTATTTTGCTTTCTATATCAGGCATTCCTCCAGGAAAGGGGCGCATATGGCCTCATGCAGTTTTCTGTATGAAGCCTTGGATATCTTCCACCCAATAAAAGTGGTCTTTTCGTCCTACCACTTTATATGGTACATCCCACTTACTGGCTAGGTTGGCGCTGAATTGAGTGCTGGCCTTACTTAGCGGGTGACATTTAACAAGCACTGCTTCCCTTACGTTGAATCCTCGGACGCCAGTCTTTGGTGGTGGGTATTTCTTAAAGATATACATTTCTTGGCCATCTTGGGCTTGCTTTGTTCGGCTAACGAGGCCTGTATCACATCTTCAGGTTGTGGCATGTTGGTTGGCTCGCTCTGCCATTGCCAGTCTCCGTGTCTATGAAGTAGCTGGCCTAGAAGAAGTTGACTGGAGCTAGAGTCGACTGCCTCGTTAGTCCGCCTGTGGAGTGCAAATAGAATGGTGGCTATATGCTTATCCCAGTGATTATGGTCATTTCCCACACTGATATAGAGGCATTTCTTTATTTCTTGATTCATCCGTTCAGTGGCGTTTGCTTGAGGGTGGTAAGGAGGGGTTGTCCATGTCTCTATTCCCAGTGGTTGTATGCCGAGGCAATTGCCATTGGGAACTCGGAAACCCCATCGAGAGAATACTGTTGTTTTCTAGCTTCCTGATTATTAGCGTGATCTCCTGGCTGGGTAGAGGGACTGCTTCTACCCACCTAGAGAAGGGGTCGGTTACTACCAGCCGGTATCGGTTGCCTTTGGAGTTCCTGGGATAGGGGCCCATGAGGTCGGCAGCCAGGTGTCCAGGCTGTCTTAGGTCTCCTGGGTTTGGCTGTTGGTGGTGCCCAGGGATAGGTCTTCCCTCGGCAGCATGTTTGGTACTGGCTGACGTAATGCCACACGTCCTGGCTCATACCATCCCAGTCGTAGCGGGTTCCTGTACAATAGGGTTTCACGTGTTCCATGGATGATCATGGTGATGGTGGCACAAGTCTTCCCTTAGTGCTCGGGGTACCCATATTTTCTAAGGGGCAGCTTGTTGTTCACTTTGGGTCCAGACAACATAGTTTTCTAATCTGAAACGCTCTGGTTTATTTTCTAACAGTCTGTGAATCTCGGGGTCCTCTTGTTGGTGGATTGTGACCTGGTGTCTGCTTATTCTAAGTTGGAGGAGCCGGATTTGTTCTTTGGTCTGGAGCGAGGTTATAGGTGGGGCTGGTGACGCCATCTTGTCCCAGTTTTCTTCTTCCTTTTCTCTTTCCTCCAAGCTTGGTTGTCATGAGAGAGCATCAGGCAAATTGTTCTCTCTCCCCGGGCAATGCTGCATCTCAAGGTCAAACTCGGAGAGGAACGTATCCCACCTACCGAGTATGGAGTCAACGTGTAATATAAAATGGTGTTCTTCCAGATGATAATGGTATTTAGGAACGGCCCATATCCCTGCGAGGCATTCTTGTTCATTAATATGTATTTTTGTTCCATCTCGTATAATATAGTGGATGCATAGGCGATCACTTGTTGTCTACTATCCTTACCGATTTGATACAGAACTAGCCCTACTCCAGTTTGACAGGCGTCGGTTTGAAGGATAAGTGACATAGTGACATGTCTCCCTAGGGTCGGTGGAGTTGTCTTATTTCTTTTCTTATTTAAATGTTTGGAATGGTTGCTTGTGTTCTGCTCCCCATTTCCATCTAGTTACTCTTTTGAGGAGAGGATGCAGTTGTGCCATCAGGTCAGCCATGTTCGGGACGAATTCATGCAACCAATTGCACAGTCCTAGGTAATGGTTAAGTTGTTTCTTGTTAGCGGGTTCCTCTTCCTCTTCTATGGCTCAGATCAACTTCTGTTGTGGGAAATTTCCTTCAGGTGACACTACATGTCCTAAGTAGTCTATTGCTGTCTTTATGAAGAAACTCTTGGATAGTTTGCATGTGATGCCGTGTTATATAGCCTTTCCAGTACACTTTGGATGTGGGTTAAATGTTCTTCCTAGGTTTGTGAATAAATTATGACATCATCTAATTATGTGAAACAGAATTTGAAGACATATCCAGTGAGTACTTTGGCAGACATGAGGCGTTGAAAAGTGGTCAGAGCATTTTTAAGCCTGAAAGGCATTACTCTATACTCTAAATTGTAGGGTCTCTCCTTCTGGAGTGATAAATGCTGTGTATTGACGCGTGACAGGTTAGACGAATAGTCATGACAGTCATGGATTCTATCTGCTAGACCAAAAGCGGGGTGAATGTATGAACGGAAATTCAAATAATACCACAACCGGAGCAATCGATACTAACTTGTGCCTGAGTTGGGCGGCGCAGTCCCGTTCCGCCAGCCTTTCCGGTGTAGGTTGAGGAAGTACACTCAACTGCCTGGCGGTAAAAAGCGCTGCATGTCGCTCCCTACACATGCCATGCCTATGGCTGAAAGGCATACAGTCTCTGCTCACATGTTATTGGGTACACCTTGATGCGAACAAACTAAATACAAGTTATAGTGTAAGTCCGGTTTTGGCTTGCTGACCAGGCTCTGTAAAGTCTTCACTGATCCCCCACGCTATGCGGGCTGATCAGAGACGGGGAGCTGATTGGATCACCAATTCCGCCACTGGATGTGCATCCGCACAGGAATGGACGGCACGTCTCAAGCCACAGTTTATCCCGGCACTAGAAGCAATGCTGTGAGATAGGCAATAACTTGAGACAGTCACCTCTCTCTGGGTGAAGGTGTTACTAGTGGTTGTGGCTCCTCTGTTCCTCTCCCCCGACACTGGAAGCAATGCTGTGGTAGTTTGGAAAGCAACATATGGCCATCTAATGCGTGTGTGAAGATATGACGGACCCCTGAAGGGCGCCCATGGCTGAAGTTAATTCGGTAGTTATAAATTCCCCGGTCCTTGTCAAAGATCTACGTAGCAACCCGTATCTAGCAGGCAAACCGACAGAAACTAAGAAATCAAAACTGAGAGGTAGGAAACACCAGTATGTTTATTGAAGTCTTAATAAACATGTGACGCGTGCTACCTCCTACCAGGCAATTGAGTGCTGAAGGTTACTACGCTGGCCAGGTGTAGGCAAGCTGGTTCTAATGGAGAATGGGAAAGAATTAGCTCAATGAGAAAATATATAATACTTCTAAATAGTCTAATTAAGATAGTGAATTTAAAGTGTTGGTAAGCATGTTCGTTGGTTGTCTGGTTGACTGGTCGTCGACAGTGAAGTAGCCGCTGGAGGTGTACTCAATGCTTCTAAGATCTCGGACGGTCCCAGCACTGGCATCAGTGCTCTGGTATAATGCAAGAGATGGAACAAGAATGACTCCTCGTGCCCGGTAGCATCCTGACTTACATAGTGGAAGCTTGTAGGCTGCCAGTACGGGGTGAGGGGAAGGCGTGACGTCCTTCCGCCCTGGTTGGCGTGGGAATACTCTGGTCAGCATTTCTGCTTCGAGCCTTGTCATTGGCACTCCGCCTTGCCCGAGGTCTGGGCAGCTTGTAGGCTCTCAGCACAGGGTAGGGGGGGGGGGGACGTGCCTGCCGGGTTACGTATCCTCCAGGTGAAAGGAATTAGCTCATAAGTTCCGGCTGCCTGTAGGGTAGGCAACACGTCCCTCACATCTGTAGTGGTGGAAGAGGTACTCGTGGTGATGAGTCGTAATCGTATTAGATAAGTTGTATAAGCGGCACGCCTCAGTATTTATGGCTGTCCGGATGTACTGCGATCTGCCAATATCCCGACTCCATGTCTAAGGTGCTGAAGATCTTGGATCCCCCTATATCTCGCAAAGTGTGTGACAAGTTGATGGCTGGGGGAGCAATAGAGTGAGTCACTTCGTTTAGTGCTTTATAGTAAACGCAGAACCGCAGTTTGCAGTCTTTCTTGGGTACTAGCATTATTACTGAGTTGTAAGGTGAGTTTGATGGTTCTACTATTCCTTGTTTTTTCATGTCATTAACTTGGTCCATGATTAATTGTCCTCTGCAGACTGATACTCGATAAGGTCGGCAGTATACCGGCGCCTCGGTGGTCGCCCCGATCTCATGTTATATAGACCTGGTTTGTTGGAGTCGTCGCCCTTGCCTGAATGCCCCAGCATGTTCGTCTAGTACCATTTTTAAATCTTGAAAGGCGGGTTCCCCCAAGTCATGGATGATTAGTTCTCGGTTGAGTGCCTTGGAAAAAAGGATTTCTAGGCTGTGTTCCCAGTTTACCGTAAACCGGCATTTGTACACGCGCAGTTTGCCATAGTCAATGACGCACTGTTGCTGTAGTAACCATGGGCATCAAAGGAGAACAGCTTTAGTCAAAGTGGGGCTGGTTACGAATTCTGTGGAATTAGAATGTCGGTGCAATGTGACTTCCAAAGTGATGCGACCGTTAACTTGTAAGGCAGCGTCTGGTTGAGCCATTATTACTAAATTCTTTTGCGGTCTTAGCTGTTGACACTGTTTTGTGCTAAGTAAATTGGCACACATGAAATTCCCTGTTGTCGCGGAATCTAGGAGAGCGAACGGACGTTGGCCGTTAATTTTGACTTCTATATGAGTGGTGACAGGGAGAACTTCTTCCTCATTTAATCTTTGGATGTTGGGCCCAGCCTTGATGGTTGCATGGGCCTGCTTTGCCTCCAGGCTTCGGCACTTCTCGCTAACAACTCTCTCTAGGGCAGAGTATTCGGTGTTGATCCGTTTCCGGTTCTACTTGGGTACCTTTCTCCCGGGATTATCATCCCTGTGTTCCTTCTGGTACAGTCCTTATTGTAATGACATCCCAGATAGAACCAGCACTTGGGTGTGAATGCATGCCTGGGGTTTATGGTTGAGGTTGGTACCTTCGGTTCCGTTGGAGTCAGTCGGTTCTCGATGACTTTGACGGTTTAAGGTATATTGAAAACAGCATGTGCTTTGAAGTTATGTTCGTCTTCTCGGGCTCTATCTACCAGTTTAATGACATGAGCAGTATGTTTTGTAGGTTGGGTAATAGCATACGTCCAATATTTTGCACTGAGCGAGCTTCGTCCCCAGTGGGGAAGATGCGGGTATGTTGTGTTCAGTCAGTTCCTTCTCACACTCATCAGTGAAAGAGATTGAATCTTCGCGAGGTCGGCCGGCACAGTTAGGAAGACGCATTGTCTCAGAGTTACCTGTTGCACGATGTCCTGAAGCCGAACCGCTTGGTTGAACAAATCTTACCTGATGGCTGGGGTTAGGTGGTTGATATTCTGCGGCTCGCTTACAAGGTTTGCATCGGTACACTAGGCCTGGTCGAGTCATTCATTCCTCCGACCATCCGATACATGTGTGGTGGTACGGTACATTATACAAGATACAGTGCACTATGTTCATATTGTGGTCTGAACAGGTGATCCAACTACAAAACCCCTCTTGTTGAGCTTGAAACAACTCGCCCCTGAATCCCAACCCCTCTGGGTTGAGTATCTCGTTGGCCCAGCCAAGGCAGAGATAGTGGAATTCTTGATTGCACTGGATGCACATGAATCTATTAATCCCCGAGCCCTGGCAAGTTACATGATTACACACTTCGGGTACCATGCTGGCCATGCTGCTGGCCTTTGGCTCTGTCTGGTTGCTGATGTCAGCCATTTTGTTGGTTATGAGCACCACGAGGTGTTTAGAAGACTCCTCTAAGTATGGCTTATCGGTCCCAGTTAATTTACTCTTACTCTCGGGCCATTCTGATCTGTTCCCGCGTTCATTGGTTAACAGATTCTTACGCTGATGCCCCACGTTGGGGGCAAGAAAAGTCCTTGACGCGTGTCGCTTAAACTTGGTCAACAAGAAACTTTTGAACTGCGCTAGATCAGTCACACTACAATAAGGACTTAGTGCCGCTTCTTGCTAGATACCAGTGTCTACCTTGTAGGCTGTCTACTAGGTATGTCATAGGGTGTACTAGATTGGGCTACGTTCCTCACAACAACACTGGCCCTCTGGGCAAGGTAGACTTACCAGAGCTCAGGTGGGGTGTTCCTAGTCGGTGACGCAGTGCTGTGGAGTCCTGGGTTCCACTGGTCTTGGTGGATGTCAGGCTGTGGTACTGGTCCGTGTGGTAGCGGTGGTTCCACTCCGTGCTGGCCCAGCTGTCCATGTATGGGTTGGCTCTCCCAAGCCTGGTGTCGCTCCCGCTGAATAGGGCCCGGACCACCAGATGTACCTAGGAGCCAGTTCGCACTGGGTTGGAGTGGACGTGTAGGTACCAACAGGAGGTGCCTGTTTCCCCGCACGACAGGCGGCTTGGGCCTACCCCCTAGGAGTATCGACTCCCGGTGCAACTAGGTTTGCCGCACAGACCTGCTTGGCAGCACTGGGTTATGCCTTCTTAACTGCCCTTTGAGCTCATGCCTGCTGTTGAATGGCATAGGATTATAACACACTAGATTTCCTGTAAGTGACAAGTAATCGACAATCCCTGACTTGACGTGTAAAGCCGACAATGGCTGGCGGTGCACTCCTTGACTACCTAACAGTGCAAGCACCTGGAGTCATGGGTCGTAGACTGCCTTCCTGCCACTGCCGGGTATGACCACAAACGTAGGTCATCCAATTCCAAGCATCTATTCTGCCAGCACCTTGGCTAGGCGCTCTTGTCAACGATACAACTTAGGTTGACTGTCCTGCCTCTGTGGGGTGTGTCCTAGTGGTGGAGGCTCTACCGTTCTGAACACCACGGTGAACAGAATGGGTGAAAATTGAAAGATGAGGTGTGTGTACAACTGACAGACCCCTGAAGGGGGGCTGACTTTCTACTCTACGTTTAAACTCTCTGTCCCTTGCTTGTCACTTGGCGGTCGAATACTGGTGGTAGATAGGCTACATTACTATAACTAAGAAATCTTAGATACATTTAAGATTAAGTATATATTAAGCAATAAATACTTAGGTGACTCGAACGTGCTACCAATCAATATAAGCTGCGGAAGAAATTAACCTATGCATATAAAGGGCGAAGGTGACGCGCCTACGCTACTTAGATGCAAGGGAAAATGCTAACTGACTATTCGCCTTTAACACTAACAGGGTTTGCCTAGAAGAGGCCATAAATTTAAACAAGGGAGCCACCATCAGCAAGCAGTGGCGGCTGAAGACCCAGGAGGTGTCAACAACTGAAGTGTTAAGTAGTGTTCAATATCTTCAGGCATACCAAGCTTCTGGTAACGGCAACTACCAGGAGGTGTTGAAGCCTGTGGTAGATGGTGGCTGCAGCCACTGGAGAACTGGAAGTTCTTGGAGAGGACTGTGAGGGCCTATGATCAGTAGAGTCCCAGTACAAAAGTTTTGAGGCAAGCTACTGGAGATGATCACTCCTGACCTCGGCTGCACACTGTCTTATATACAGTTCCTCTGGAGAGTGCGGCGAGCCCGGAGTGGGAGATGTGATGAGCCCTTGTGAAGTTTGCCTGGAGTGCGCAGGGTAGGAGAACTATCCTCTTGCGCTCGTGATATCGCCTCTGCCGCTCGGCGGCACTCAGCCATCTTCGGTGATGTGGTGACATTCTGCCTGCCAGGCGTGTCAGGAGGGCTGACGTGCTGCGCAGCTGCTTCAAATATCTTTCGTTTACAGTGTATTCAAAGTGCGTTTGAGTTGAACCCACTGTCTAAGCATTCGTAAAACATAGTGTTTGGTTTGCTCCTTCACTGGTTTAATACTCTTTGTAGATAGAGAAGGCCAGTTGAGGAACAGTCCAGGAAACAAATTATCTTCCATGTCTCTGATGAGAACACTTCCTGCTAAACATCTGGTAGTTGTTTCCTGTAGTTGGCATAAGCACATATGATGAGCTATAGTAGTATTGGTGTAAGCAGCATGCGTAACGTGAAATAATGCTAAATACACAGAAATTTTGTTTACTTGCAAAACTATGTAATAATTTCCTTAATCGCAAAAGTTGATGAAATTGCATATTTAAGTGTACCTAAAACTAGAATGCAAGCTTCTTTTACCATAAAAACTCTAATGCATGACGCATAGATATACTATTTCTTTTTTGCTGCAATTCCATATCATGACATGCGCACCACATGCTTCAGAAGTGATACAAACCCTGAATGACAGCCACCCAGGCCAGCATTCCATCTCCATAGATAAGGTGGATGCCTGGAGAGTGGAATGCACCTCATGGAAGAGAATACTATAAATTGCCCCCACCTAAACAAAACCGGTGAGAAAGGATACCAATCGACCACATCAGCGAAGCTGCCCTAAGCTCATGCAGCCGATACCATTAACACACACCCCGAGAGATGGCAGCAAGTGCAGCTCCGCCTACAAAGGGAGGAGCCACCTCGCTAAAGCCATCTGAAAGTCAAAGGAACCGGAGACACCCCCTAGCCCACGAGAATAACAGGCCCTGCACTGCTGCAGATTGGCAGTTGATACCAGCAGCTCGCCTTAGTACCAGTCATGCTAAGGCTTTCTGCTCTGTCTGCTCTCCTCCACCTTGTGAGGAGAAACCCAACTATTACAAGTGACCAATGCTGGACATCTTCAAGCATGCGCTGCAGCCTAAGAAGAGTCTATGTTTCCCCCATGTTTGACACTTGCAGTCAACCCCACACCGTATACTCCCCCCTTAAGTTCCTTAAAGACAACATAGGTTCAGTTTGGATTCAGTTGTTCTGATGGCTACCTAATTCATTGCTCTTGCTCTTCAAACTGACAGGCTCCTTCACCTGTTTTTTGCTTTTACCTTCCGTAAGTTAATCATTGCATTGATTACAGCAGGAGAGTACGAATCTCTGTGTTCTATTACGGACGGAATAAAATACGTTGCTAGTCTAACTGCAGTCTGTTTCTTCTTATATGTTCTGTGCGTAGTCCTTCCTGGCAGGTGTCACCCTGCAAAGGAGAGGCCGGGTACAATGATTAAAGTGGTTTGCCATACCTAGAGTACGACTGTGGCCCGTACCCTAAAAAGGACTTGACGTACATCACCCAAAACACAACCCAGTAGATGGCCAACCATACTGAGTACCAGGCATGCGAAGATACCTGATGCACACATAAGATAGAGCCCCAACTACTAGCAAGACACACGACGAAGAGGCTAGTGAGACTTCAAATCTTGGACCCAGTAGAAGGTTTTAACACACAGTACTTCATGAACAACTTACCTTACTATTCCTAGCCGTATAATTTGTTTATTTCAAGTGATGTTAAATAATACAGCTGCTGTCCTACTGTTTCAACCTGTTCTAGGAGACAAGGAAATTTCTAAATTGATAATACCTCAGCTGTCTAAGGCTAGAGCTATTATTTAGGTAGGGGACTGTCAGACGGCCACTAAACTCAGCTCAGAATTTTTCTGTTTGTTTAAATTACTACGTAGAGAATTACTGAGCTATGACTCGCCCACCTTAATTAAATTTGTTATTAAACAGGTATTATTTAAATGTCTATGCTGTAATATTTCACAACATTGTCCAAAATTCATTGGTAAAATATTCAATTATTAGTACTGAACGTTGTGCATAAATTCACCATGCTGCCCAGATATATGTCCAATTGTCATTGTATAAATATTTTATTTTGTGTAATTTTAAATGAGTGAACAACTTCCAGAGCGGACAGTCTGGCCAACCCCTGAGCATTTCGCTCGGGATGCCAGGTGGCTCATTAACTAAGTTACACACGCATGGGCAGAGGAAACAGTGCAGATGGCGGAGGAAGACTGGGGGTGTGGCCTGTTAGATATTAGCCGTGCGGGCGGATGAAAGGTGGACTGTTTCCTGAACCTTCGGAGAGAGCACATTGTGTGCTCGAGGAGCACGCTTCGTGGAAGAGCCCAACATAACTTTGTATGAAAGATCTTAACATGTTTCACCTGCAGTGAAAGAACTATGGTTCAGATGGAGAGCAGTTTATCTCGGTAGATTTGCTAATTTTCTGGTGCAACATAACTTAGGGAAGCAGATGAACAACTCAGCTGGCACTGCAACTCTTCAGAGTGGTATGTTCGTATATAGGTAATTGGTATGGTGAGAGTGGTCTAGATAATTTCTAGATGATGAAATTTCAATCTAATATATTAAATTCTCGTAGAAGTAATTTCTATTACTTTACTTCACAATAAGAGGGGAGTGAGATAAGGTTAGTCTTGTGATAAATTCAGTGTAATCAGTGAAATAACAATTCTCTTGACTTACAATGTTGCTAAATTGATTCACCCCACAGTTGTACTTTAATATCAAGTAAATAAAAGTGAACAACTGAATACTTGCAAGTGATTATTTGTTCAGCACTCTCATAATAGGAAGTTTAATTCCCCTACTGCTTCAAGTAATATAATAACTTTTGGGTACTCAGATTAATCTTGCGTTGAGAAATCTCTCAAGCTGTACAGATGATGAAATAGACAAATCCTCATAAGAAGCCTCAGGGGAAGGAAAACTTGGGAATGATTCCCTGGGCTCCATGCCCCCTTTGTAAGAGTATGGCACACATCTTCTATCATTTGTTTGGTCCTAATCTACAGAACAGGGGACATAGTTAACACTGCAACCAGAAGATAACCATTAAGGGCCATTGTAGAAAATGTAACAGGTCTTTCCCTGTAGCCCAGATCTAATACTTCACCATTCAATTAAGATTTGCATTGTACTTACAGTGACTGACTCTCTATATATATATATATATATATATATATATATATATATATATATATATATATATATATATATATATATATATATATATATATATATATATACACACACACACACACACACGCACGCACGCACACGCGCGCACGCACACACACACACACACACACACACACTCACTCACTCACTCACTCACTCACTCACTCACTCACTCACTCTCGTTATAAGTAAAATTAAGATCGTTTGAATGATTGACATTCTAGTCTAATGTTAGCAATTAAGATGTTTTGAGGTTTGACACATTCATATCAAATTAGATAAGGAACTAATGGAAAAGTATTCTTGGTCCATATGGAGAGAAACACGCAACCCTGAAACAGTTATTTCCACTGAAGAAGGGCACAGTCATCTCCGATACTTTATTAAATAGTTAACTTTCTCTCAAAGTGGTGCTCCCTCACCTACATGTTAGATATAATTTAGAAGTGTCTCAGTGTATGTATGTTTAAATGTTTTAGCTAGGGGTAGTGAGGGAACAAGCTAGATGGGTTTCCAAACAGGAAACCAATAATATTATACGTTTTATGTGGTAGCTAGAAACGGTGGGTAAATAGCCAGGCGAGTTTCCAAAGGAGAAACTAGTCACTATTTCGTGCATTGTGGTATTGATACAATCTTGATTCAATGTAAAATTAATATAACATCGTCTGGACTCATTAAAACATCCTTTTCATTCCGGGTTAACATCCTACGCGATACTCCACGTCCTCCCGAAGAAAGCCTTGAGACGTCAGTTGCCCTTGGTAACTGAGTATTATTAATAGTAACACCATCTCTGTGATAGATCCCCCAATAAACTGTAATTTTTTTTACGAAACTGGGGTGGTGGCAGATACTTCCCCGTAACATCTACTGGTGTTATCGCTGTACAGCCATAAGTGAGCAGGAAATGCGCATGGGAAAATACTCCGGCTGGAAAAAATGTTGCGCAATGTTGACAAATGATTGTTCATGTAAAACTACCCCAACCTACCATCACAGTATTCGCCCAAAAAAGGGAAAAAAAATTCCCTAGCAATAGACAAAATTCCACACTATTTCCCGGTTCGATGGCCACCCCGAACATTATATTCACATATTTAGAATCACCCTTCAAAGTACTGGCAATATAAGGACACTCTGAAATATGTTGCCGGGTTTGACCCTTCCTCGGGTTACGTAGAAATACGGGAGGCTGATGGGTCGTACTCGTTTAATAAATAAGTGGGAAAGCGGCACATGTCAAGTGTTTCATATGCTTGTAACTAGGGATGGGATCCTAAATACCGCAATACCTCAATACTTTATAATATTGAGTATTGCGTGAGAATATCCAAAAGTATCACATTATAACACCCAATTTTTCGTGCCATAACTATGGTATACACATAGCATAATGTTTGGAAGATGTATGATAATTTCGAAAAGAGTACCATAACATTCAGAATATGTACTGTAATTATGAAAAAGTACTATACTTTAAGTACACATGTACTATGCTATACCATATTTTATTCATAGCATAATATTTACACAGCTGCAAGCACCTTTAGGTGTTTATAGACAACCACTACATACAATTATTATTTTTGAAAACATTTAATTTTATGGCACAAATGGAGGTACAATAAAAAGGGTTGAGAGTTGCGAGCAGGTGCAGATAGGCACGAGTGAGCAACTTGATAGTTACTGTACATCCAATACATACCACCGTTACTGTGCGTGACAGAAACGAGCAGCCCTGGAGGTGGTATAGATGGGGTTGGGGTGCAGCTGGAGAATTCCTGGGAATCCCGGTCTAAGTAGCAGTTGTTTACCTGTCACCAAACAGTAGTAAAGTTGTGCGTACAAACATCGGCCCCATGTTCTAACGTTTCCGAGGTTTTATTGAAACATGAGATCTGTCAGTTACCCATCTGAACATTAGCAAATCGGCTTGCATAATAGTGCATATTTTTTCCTTTAGAAAATGCAACGAATATTATGGGTTAATTTATAATTTCAGCCATGGCTTCAAATAAAAAGAGGAAAATCATTCACAATGACGGACGCGAAATCATACGTACCGTTATAGAGAAGCGCGATGATGAAGCAAAACTATGGGTTCTATCATTACCGGTAAATCAAGCAAATCGTTGCACTGCTTTTTACACTGGTGTTTGTCTAGACACCATAAAACAGATCCGAAAATAAAATAAAATAATAATTTAAACTGACCCCAACATATTATTATCCACACATGGAAAAAATTACTCCACTGTAAAAAGACACACTTCTTTGAAAGTGGATGTCGATAATTGTGTTATTAGAAACACTATCCACAATTTCTATGTGCAAGAGAAAAATGTTCAAAGTAATCCAAAACTGTAGTCGGGATGGATTCCTTCCAAATGCACTACTTCTGTATAGCACCGGAACTGTCACTAGAGACTACCATGGCCAGATGAACCATGTCAACTTCTAAAAATGGATTGACGAGCAATTATTACGTAACTTCCCAGCTTATTCCGTTATAATGAATAATGCACCTTACCATACTGTAGAGCTCAATAAACCTCTCTCCAAATATTCCATAAAAAAGGACATATTATTGTGACTTAAAAACAATGGGTTAGAATGCAACAAGAGCATGCGCAAAGTTGATCTGTACACACTCATAGAGATGAATAAGCCAAAGGAAAAAACATTTAGAATAGATCAGAAACTCTCTCATTTTGGACACACAGTTCTCAGACTTTCACAGACTCTCAGACAGTGATTTAAATGCAATCCAACTAGCATGGAGTAAAATCAAGAGGCTAGTTAGGGACAGAAACGTTACGGACGACTTGTCACTTACGAAAATGAAGGAAATTACTGAAACTATAATCTCATCAGTTACAAACGAAAACTGGGCAGGATATTGTAGCCATGTTCAAGCAGGATATTGTAGCCATGTTCGAAACGCTGAAGACGAATACTGGCGAAAGGATGGAATTATTCCTGATGTGATTGACAGCATAGTAATTAACATGGCTGACGACGACAGTGAAAGTGACTCGGGAAGTGAAGTGTCATCAGATGGTACAGCATCAATTAACAACAGTGATTCTGACTCAGAACTTCGTAGCCATTATGAAGGTTTTACAGACAGATCATTGGGTGATGATGTTCAGTGAATGATTAGTATGGTTCATTTTATTAATTCTCAGATTAAATTTACTGCCTGAAGATAAAACCATAGGCCTTCGACACCGCTGCTGTTTATGTTCCTGTTTACGGTCCGGCAGTCGAAAGGGCTTGGTGAGCAGATACTCAACATATATTTAATAGACATGTTTATCTGTGTGTCCATACCGATTCAATTTTTTAAGCTGATGTTTAGAGATGAAATTAATTTTTACTTGCACGTTTGAAACTGCAAATTACTTTGACTGGATAATCCTTCGATTGAACGCAAGAAATTACTAAGTCCATCCCCAAGTTCGTCTTTTTGTAAAACTTTATTTTAAAAAACACGTTTACTTACGACATAGTTTTAGTGATTACGTAGAAAAATTAGTAAATGTTTTTTATTTGCACGATAGCGTGCCTCGACCGCCGGTCCAGACACCATGCCGCCTCTTCTAGGCTCGTCCGCATACCTTCCAAGGCCGCTCGTTTCTGTCACGCACAGTACATGCTGCACCAAAATGCTTCATTTAATTCATTTTATCCCATGAATCTTTTTATGGTATATATGTCAGGTACAATAAGAGCAGGTAGAGAGTTGTGAGCGAACGCAGATAGGCACGAGCGAGTATATTGAGTAGTTATCGTTCATCCCACACATACCATAATTATCTGATGCAACGACATTATTAAATAGTCACAAAAATAAATATCATAATTATCTGATACACCTGTCATGACCTAGCCTGTGTATTCCACGGGCTAGACCATGATGGATGTATCAGATAATTACAATATTTATTTATTAAACGTTACAGTAATTTCCTTGAAGTCGCAAAATAAAATTAAAAATCTGCGAAATCGCAACATAAGTGTGTAATGAACTATAATTTTCCTCAAAGTTTGATTACAAGCTTTTACTATGGAATCTTGATTCTATAGAATCAAAGGAGTCTATTGGTTTATCATTGGTTAAGGACGTTTGGGTTACAGGCTATTTGTTTCCAGTGTAATGTGGGTTTTTAATAGTTTCAGTGTGTCAGTAACACTAATAAAACAAACAATTTTCTTGCCCAAGTTGTTTTGTGTTCATGAAAATTTTAATTTGGTTTAGAGAAAAGTATCAGTATCGAGTATTGTGAGAATGATTTGGTGTCTAAACTGGTATTGAGTATCGAGAAAATGTAGTACCGATCCATCCCTATTTGTAACCATGTATTCTGTGGTCCACAACACGCCTTATTAGGGTAGCTATAAAGTAACTTTAAAATTTATCTCTTGACTCATACCTTTTGCTTGAAATACAGTTAGCCTAGAATAAAGTAGGTAACTTAACTCCAAAGCTTATGAACACTTAAATTCACGTTTACCGTAAACCACACATAGGCTCAGGCGAAGCCGTTCGCAAAACTTGACTTGCCACAGTAAATCAAATTAGTAAATTTTCTCTCCTGTTCTTTTTGTACTAGGGGGACATTCTTGAATACACACAACCAGTGTCTGAATCGTGCCAGCTCGTCAAGTTTGAATTCCTCTTTTTCAAGCAAAATATTGTCAATTTAATTAATTTTCAGTATAACATGCCTTCGGCAAACACTGTGAACCATAAACCGTAACTGCGCTAATAAAAGAAGGCACACGATACCTCACACATTAGGGAGTTTAAAAAAACACAGCTTAAATTTCACGGGTCATGACCTGGCTTCTTCCTTTCCCCAACCCAGTCTTTTCCTCCCTGCACTGAGAGCAACGAAATCCAGCACTCAGCTGATGTCGAAACAACAGCTGCCGCTACAAGATGCAGACAAATCAAAGCAAGGGGGAAGCGAAGAGGGGAAGGATTGTACAAAGCAGAGAAAGACGGAGATACCCCGCCAGGCTGCGGACACTAAACAGACGGCCTCTCTGCCAAAGTAAACAGATATATGAGCTTGCAACATCACACTCTGGAACCCTTTGCACACAGAGCAGGCACAGTGCCAGAAGCAAATCAGTCTATAGTCCACTGTGCCTGACCCATATCGCCCAACCACAAAATCTACTTTTCTACCCTCCAAGATGGTTCTTCGTCAAAACAGAGGGGAGGTGATTGATGCAAGATGCATCCTGCACTTCTATCAAGCGTGTTCTACGAAACAACTTCGCCACATCTTGGAACGCATTCATCTCCTTATGTGACAAGTCACACCAATTAAACAGTAATGAAGGCGGGACACGTGCCTACAGGATACTTGTGGCACGGCCAACTGATATTACATACACATGCTCCAAGCTTTAAATGTTCACAGGAACAAGCCCAGAAGCCGTCACATGAACCCCATCCTCACAAGATTATTCTATTTACCAAGCCACCTATACCCTCCAGGAAGGTTGTGCCAATTCCACAGCACACTGCTGGTGGGCAACACGCATTCCAATGTAGCGTCCCAGCCACGCAAGACTCCAAGGTGATATGTGTCAAAGCCTCTGGTACGGACGATAATAAAAGGCACCCCTTAGAAAACATGGAATTTATCAACCCCTGCGAAGTGAGGATAGCTTCCCCTTACCCTTCCGAGATCCTACAACCTCTGGATTTTAGTATAAATAGGACTTCCAGAACACGCCTCAGGGTAGTTTGCAGCACCTCTCCGCTGAGAAGGCCAGAGATGTCATCCCAAGACAAGTGCCATGTTACACTTTCTCCACTGCTGAAAAGGCCAGGAGAATATCTGCAAGGGTGTACCTGCACTACACCCCACACTGTGCCGGTGACCCCGGACAACCAGAGGCCATCAAAGTCTTCAGCGGGTTCAGAGGACCACTGCCTTCCTGAGGGTCTTCCACCTCGTCAGCCGCCTCCAGCTTCAGCTCCAGCAGCTGCCGAGGGCCGCCAACGCCTACCAGAGCGTCCTATTGACATTGCAATCACCGCACCCCCAGCACTTTCCTTTTCTGGTATTCTACCCCAGGTAGTAAAGGTCACGGTGACGTCTCTTCTGGACAACCCCTAGGGTTCCAGCCAACCAACACCTTCGCCCTTATGGTGAAGACCTCATTATCGTTCAACATGAGGTTCCTTCAAGATAACCCATGGTACTTCAAGTACAATAAAATTAATTGGCTAATTTCAATTAAATCTCTTGCCAGTTTTATCTCACAACATACCATCACATATTTCGTAATTAGGTCGACGTCACCTGGTTTTTAACATAGTAATTTCCGTTAAAGCTTTCATTAATTACATAATAATTAATTCTAGGAGAGAGTGGAAACATTTGTCTCAAATACGTAATAATAAAACAATATTTTTATTTTTATGTATTCTAAATTTTGTGTGAGTTCTTAATAATAGCTTTGAAACCCCTTTTAGACCCTTAAGGTATTTAGAAAGCGTTTGCATTGCTCTTGCTTTAAGAGTAAGCCAGCTACCGCATAAAAGTGTGACAAAGGCCAATACAACCACCTTATGAGGCAATACGAGATCTGCCAGTAGGTAGATCTTTGGCAGCGCCCAAATCACCATAGTAACTCTTCCACTTGTAGAATTGAGAGACTAGGGTAGTTTCCAACTCCGCCACTGCTGGTGAACGGCCAGGTCGGAGGACAAGCTATATTAGCCATCTAACCCACAGTTGATACCACACCTTGGTGCCACTGCATAAAACAACGTATAATATCCTATGTTCTGTTCCACCGCTGGTAAAATGACCACAAGTTCCATCCATCACTGGGTAACGGCCGGAAACAGAACAGAGCGTGATATAACGTAGAAAACTGGTGTGTCTAGAAGTACATGTTAACGCCAAAGATAATAAACCGTCTTCATCTTAAGCAGTTCTTGTATCCGTCTTCATGCATTATGCTAGAAAAGGCAGAGACACAAATGGAAATTAAAATTAATCTTAAAGGAGTTGGAACAACAAGTAGTAAACTTATCTTCCCCTGAGGTACAGGACAGAAATCCTTTATTTTCGCCACCAACAAGATCAGAAGGCTTAAGTCTTGAACACCTTTTGATCGTACATTTCGGAGACACTCTTCTAAGTCTTGTGACCCCCATTGGATAAGTAACCCTTCCACAGTAAACCCATATACTATACCCCAAGAACTTCCCAGCAGCACCTGAACCATTTCACAACCAGCGTCGACCAGCGTACCGCTGCCAACCGCCCCAACCAGCCAGCCTGCAAGGCGTATGCAGCAGCCTCGCTTACAAAAGGTAATGCTTCGGAAACGTGTAGTCAATGTGACATATGATTTTGTGCCCATACACAAACACACATTACCCTTTACACTGGAGTCTTACCTAAGCGTACTTAAAATTATGGATGGGTCGATACTCGATACCCATTTAGATACCAAAAAATTCTTATGATACTCAATACTGATACTTTTCTCTATACCAAATTAAAATTGACATGAACACAAAATAAGTTGGCCTAGAAAACTGCACATTTTACTAATGTTGCTGACACACTCTGAAACTATATAAAAATCCACATTACACTGGAAACTCGACCCATGAAGGCTTTCTGGGATGCTTGCGGGAAGCTTTGGAATGCTCGCTGCCAGCTGAGATAATTATAGTATGAATTTCAAAGTTGCTGTTTGTAACTTACAAACCACTGGACCAAGGTCAAATTTTATGGGTGCGTTGGAATTCCAGAAGGATGCAGATTAAATAATGGCACACTTTTCAAAAGTATTGTACGCTTTCCATAAGTTATGGTACCAAGTGCCATAACTATGGCACGAGAAAATGGGTATTATAGTCCATTCCCGACATGAAGCAACTTTCTCGGATAATATTGTGAGTAGGCTGTAATTGTATGGTGTTGTTTTATTGAGCGAGAAAACAACTGAAAGCAACTATCTGCTGGGCAAGGTGTTGTGTTCGTCTCTCCCTCTCTCCCCCTCCCTCCCTCTCCACACACGCACATGCACGCGCGCGCACACACACACCACACACACACACACTCGGGAAGTGTCACTTCGCTAGTAAGTACTAAAATTATACATGTTTTCAATTGTAGCATATTTCATACTTATTACAGCAACATAATTGACACCGGCTAACAGCCAGCGGCGCTAGAGTCCGTGACGCCACTCACCACGCACGTGTCACATGTCCTTCACGTGACAAGGAGGCCAATATTCAGAACTCTCACATATATATAATTTTTCAGAATAAAATGTGTGTTTTTTTTTGTATTTACAAGGTTTGATATATCTTAAAATGTTTTGAAGTGTTTTTACAACCCTCCTGGGGTTGTAGAATCAAAAATTGACAAGTTATCTGCTACAGGTGAATTTAATTTTACTCACTGCATGTTGGTTCCAGTGGGGCGGGGATGGTTGCAGGCCATAGTTGGAGTTGTCATAAGGGCTGGGGCGTGCTTGTGGCCGGAAGCCGGTCGGCTGGCCGACGTCCCAGGGGGCAAATGCAGATATGGGTCGGCCCGGCGAGCCCTGGCCAAGGTGCAGACTCTGCTGTGTGCCATTCACCTGGGCTGTGCTGCCCCCACTGTGCACCCCTCTTCCTGCTAAACGACACAGCATACTCATCATTGATGTAAACCTTCCGTTGACACTCCAATACTATAGCTGGATATCTGCTAGCTACTCAACGCCTTTGCTGTAAAACTCTACATGGAACATTGTATTCATAAGAAACCATTTACTGCTGTATAGGCAAAGTCTTCACATTTTAGATGTAATATTGCAAAATTATCTTTAAGTGAAAATGTTTTACACAAAATTTGCCCCGAGTGAAGTCAAAACATGACTGTATATTGGATAGGTTAGTTATTTACATTCCAAAAGCTGAAAAATATGCAAATGAAACCAACCAAAGTAACAGTTTTTCTAAGTTTTTTTTTTCCTTCGTTCAGTTTTTACAACCAACAGTTTCCTTCAATACGTAAGCTCATAACAGTCGCAGTTCTTCAAAAACAGTTCATCATAGAAAGATGGTAACAATAAATGGGGTCAACATAAGATGCATGACGTATTTTTATTTTTAATAATAATTTTTACGACTTCCTTTCATCAGTAAGCAAGCCTTGATGCCTGATTCCAACAGAGTGTTAATAGTTGACACGCATCACGAGACACAAGATTGTAATGTTAGCAACTGCAAGAATGGATTTTCCAGCCTGAATATTGTATTATTCACCGGCCACCAAGGTTATGCATCCAAGGCACTTCAGTAACTCTGCACGCCTCTAGATGGCTCAACCAGTACAATTCGCCGCATCTTGATTCTCCAAGCCGGCCGGTGATGTCACGCCTTGAGGAAGCTATGCTACCGCTACCCTCTCTCCATCGCCACCCTTATCTAGCTGACTGAAGGGGAATGTCCAGAGAGAATATAAAGAGTGGGCCAACACTCTTAGACGCCAATACATCCAGGGCCTTCACCAAATTCATGCCCAAGACCCTAATGGAACAAGTTACTCCGTCTTCACAGTTGTGACCAATCTTCAATTTCTCCACCACAGCCCTTGATGGAGAACTTAACCAGTCTACTTGCTTCAATCCTAGCTTTACCTGCCCTTCATTCACCGCATTCACGCCAAAGATCTTCCAATCCTTGGTTTCCTACGCAACCAGTTTGCCGTAGCCATCCTTCTAACCTGCTTAGTCTTCACAGTATTTGTGCCAAAGATCATATGCCAACGTCGTCTACACCTAGACACTGAGGCCCCTTCTTGGAAACACATGCGTACAAGTAGTACTAGTTTAAGTTAGTTACATAAATGCTCGTCTACCCTGCCACTGTTAGCTTACAACAAGGTTGCCTTCACATGGCTCCATGTAAGGTTAAGCTTCCTTAAGCTCTTGCCAAAGTCAAGAGGTAGTGCGACACCATGCTGTTTACTTCCCATAACAATTAATAAACAGATGTTTTACTGACTCAAGGGTATTCCCTCCCGTTGTAATTTCTCACCTAGTGGACCTCACGCCATCCGAGAGATTGCAGGTCATCATGGAATTTACTCAAATGCAAAAACACCAATCAGAGTACAGTAGAACCTCTCTATTACGTCCCCTCATGATTCACAAGAATAGGGTCGTAATAGAGGAGGGATCATAATAAAAATTTGGAAAATTTTGGGTCGATTTTGACCCACCTCTAACCCCTATACCTACAAACTTGCCATTTTTGCATGAAGTTCATGTTCAATCGTCTCTAGAACATAAACCACCACTTTTTAAATTAAAAATAAATATGTATATTTTAATAGCTGGACTCTCCTGATTAATTCGATACCCAAGAAAGTAATATTGGACCATCCCTTGTCGTAAAAAAGAAGGCCTAAACACAGTATGACAGGGCCATTGAAAGTGTGTGAAAAGATTAGACTATGTATTATTAAAATATAAAGTTATTATTAAAGATCTATTACGCAGGTCTCGTGGGTCATACACTACTATGAGGCACATAGTGATCAAAAAGTTTAGATGGCATTGCGCAATACCTGTGCGCGTACCAAGCATGGCAGTGTACGTAACTGGGTGAGCGCCTAGATCCTCTGCAGTGCGGCTGCATGCAGGTGTGACGGTTTGCTGCTGAAAATTGGCCCTAGATCCTCAGGCTGGGTAGCTGTCTGTCGGTCGCTACAAGATGACGGGCGGCGGCAGCCCGCCCACTGCCACTGCCATTGTTACAGGGCAGCTTCACTTCGTAACAGCGACCCGGCGTTGGGAAAACATGGTGATAGATGCGATTCACGTCAATGTGTTGAATTTATACGAAATGTAGGCGGCATGTTAGCCTCTGCACTGGCACTATGAGGCTCGGCAATGTTTAGTGCAGTCTACTCGAAATATTAATTATCCAGAATTTTTCATCAAAAACTTTTGACATTGCCTATACACGCACACAGCCTCACACTCCATAATATGATACCGGTAACATAAGAACAAATTTCATTTGAACACACTAATCTTTATTCGCTTTACACATAAAATTGACTTCACAAGAAAAAAAACAATTGCCCAACATATTAAAATAGCATATTACATAGGCATGGACGCACATGAAATTTAAAAAAATCATTAAATAAAGGGCACTGATAAAGAAACTAGTCTGTGTAATGTGCCGCTGTTTTTACAGCAAAAGAGGAGGGGTAATGGAAGCAAAAAAAGACACGGAGGGTAAGGCAGAGGCAAGGTAAGGCAGAGGCGGTGGCATGTGACTAGGACAAAGAATCCTTACTGACCCTGCCTGCAATTCCCCCCCCCCCCTTCCCCCCAAGGCAATACACCAGTGGTCCCCTTCTGGTATTAAGTAATTTATTGCTCCAAGCTGCTTGGGACAACAAATGTCAAAGTGTATGATGATAGCTTGAGAAATCCGCGACCACTAACATCAGGGGCTAGTTTTCCATACACTGACAACCGTGGATAATAGAAACTATTACAGCGGTTGGAGAAAAGGTCAACAAAAAAACAAATCCGCACATAACTGACACCGCGGTTCAAGATACTGCAGTTGGCGAGGGATTAAAGTAACTATTTTTAGACGTGCCTCAAATTTTCGACTTTTTCTACCCAAATGTTTCACGGTTCCTCGGGATTGGGTCATAACAGAGAGGTGGTCGTAATAGTGAGTTTTACTGTACCCACATGCACACTAGATGGCCACCCTTTCTGTGCACCACAGTGGGCAGAACGACAGAACTCTGACACAAGGTCCTTATGAGACAATCACCCATGTGCAGGGACTGTCAACCAGCGAGATGTGACTCTCAATGCTCACCGCAGTCTTACGCTGAGTACCGAAATAGGGATTCTGCCTACGGTCGGCAGAAATACGTGGTTTTACACCAAGGGTAGAATAACACGTCATCTACAGCCCCTTCACGAACATGAGGGTGTGATTCAGTCCAGATGCCCTACTTCCATCGGAGTGGTATCCGAGAGAAAGTGAGGCAGGTGCTTGCTGCCTCTGGATGTTTGCAGGAGTTTACTCTCCTCCTCCTGACCACACTCTCACAGCTCTCACGATGGATCTAGCCCAGCCCTACCAGTCACACCAGAGCTTCCCAAGGACCTCTTACAGGACCACATTCATCACAGCGAGGAAACACATCACCTGTTTGCTGCGTATATTAGCAGGTAGGACAGGTCCTTGGGACTTGCCAACACCTTCTTCGGATGATGTGAGCCGGTGGAACCCAACCAGCCTACTAACACAACCCTTGAGCCACTGCCTGTTAACCAACCTAGCTCACATTTACGCCATCCAGAGCTGACCCAGGTTAAGCAGCCATCACAGGTTATGCATTGCCCAGATTTAGGGCTACCACTTAGAGCAGGGCTGCCACCAGCCCTGAAGCTGAAATCCTGGTTCCTGTACATAAAAATCCTGTAAAATCCTGGAATCATTGGGTCAAATCCTGCAAATTCCTTGGAATTGAAAAAAAGCAAATTACAGGGGAAAAAAGTGGATCTGAAGGACATTTACACATTTAATGTTGTTGTTTTGGTTTGGAATGTAACTGCAAACCTTGGTAATTCTTTTTTTCACTCACACTTATACTTTTGTTTATACAACAACCGTATTAGCGATTATTTTCATTTCCTCAACATTGTGATATAAATGCCAAACGCAAAAAACAGTCACCAAATTTGGGTTGCATGCGTAAAAACTGCAATTTGCGGCAAAGGTTCTTTTCGATAATGGTCTTGCCCTTTGCATGTGATCATACAGCCAGGAACAGAAATATGTAGATAACTGTATACCCGCGCCAGTGGATAATTAAGCGCAATATTTTGGACATACACTATTGAAGCAATGATGTATGCTTAAAATATTTTGCTTTACTATTCACCTCCGCTGTAAGAATCTTTCAAACAAATGCATCAGTGAAACTGACACACATTGCTGTGTACGTTAGTGCCACATGTCCGCAGCAGTTACTTTGAGCAAAGTGCTTTAGGTATATAAAATAGCAGTTTTTGGATTTTTTTAGACAGTTAAAATGGCAGGCCTGGCTTAGAACCAATCAGTTGAAATGTAAGATCACGCTCACGGAGCCTGACTTCGTGCCCTACCATAAAATTACCAGGACAGTTCTTTACACTAGACATGCGCCACTATAACGTAACGAATAAATCATGCCAGAACACCCTGCCACCAGGTGTGCCTGACCTAGAACCCAACAAAACCTCCCTTTTGATGCACTTACATTCTCTGTCACCCTCAGAGCGTCACACATCAAGAGGGATGAGGAGATTTTTCTGGCACCAAATATAACTGCGATTGTCTAGGCAGTTCAATCAGGTAAGCCAGACCCATAGCAATTGCAGCACGGACTTCAGGGAGTCCAGTAAACACCCCGTGGCGCTCAATCCACAACCAAGAATGTCCAAAACTGACATGAGCGACCACGAGCTCAACTGCACTTTTACAGTCACAACCGAACATAGCCACTGTTGGAAGCCAAACTGCTCCAACACAGGGGGACACAGAATCGAATGCTCCCATTGTAAACAATGGATCAACTATAACTGCCTAGGCTGGGCAGATGAACTACGCTATACCGATGGCCTCGAATACAGATGCGGCAATTGCAGAACACGTCAGACTCCATTCTGCAATTGGATAACCTGCCCAGGGTGTGATACCCACGCAGTGCACTGTATACTGTGTGGGGAGACAGGTGTATTGGTTGGACAGATGAGTGTATTACCTGATCATGAATGGTATATCAATGTGACATTTTTCGGCGACAACCATCACAGGTGTATTGGTTGGACAGATGAGTGTAATACCTGGTCATGAATGGTATATCAATGTGATGTTTGTCGGCGGACAGTCGAGTACAAACCACATAACCACGGGGCGGACTCCCAAACCAGCACAGCTCGAAGCTTGGGAGCGCCACAGTTACAGCAGTTTGCAGGACGTCCTCACGAGGACCAGCTAGTGTTCACAGCCAACTATGAAAGGGAATTTTGCACTCATGAAATACCTGAAAACAAACAGGTCTCACGAGCACAGTCCAAGTTAAAGAGCAAAGTCTCCGAGTAGAGTCAACTCAGTAGCCGTCTTGCGCAAACATTTACTGGCGAAGAGGTACTGGCACGTCTCACTACAGAGTTCTACAGCCATACGCAAACACCAGACTAAGAAGCTGAGATTTTTATCCATTGCAAGGAACGGTTGCACAAATAAATATTTCACTGTGGAGATGAAGAAACCTGTATATCAGAAACTTTCTACATTACTCCAAGCCAATCACAGTAGAAGAAACGATCAGGAGAGTACTTCAGATGAAGACAAATTTCCGTGAGCAGGATGAGAGAGACTGCAAATAGCGGGGTATAGGTGGAAGGAAGAAGTGAGTGTTATAGGCCGTGGGCCCTTTCCTACTCCCACAGAATTCTTATTTATAAATAATCTGCAGCCTCACTTCTCCGCTACGCCGATCAAGAGGGAGTGGGTAGAAGGGAAGCAGACAAGGTCGATCCGCCCCCTTCCAGTGCTACACTGCAGCTACCTAAATGCTGGTTCTACCCCAAGAAATATTTTAAGCACCATTGCCCTGAAAAGCCAGCCAGCTTTACGTGGCAGAAAAAAGACAGCCCTTCACCTCAATTGATTAAGGGAGAAGCCTAAGTCGAGCCCGACATAAAACTGAGAATGTTACACTTGCAGCCTCACGCCCCACCACAAAGGTCAACGAAACCAATGCAGCTACTGAAATTGCAAACAGTGAATGACCGACCGGTCTCACATCCCCCGAGGAAGACAAGATGCCAGGCGCAAAGAGCCCAATGATGTTGTCTGCAGCTCCCAACCGAAGAAGCCTCAGACAGAGGAAAAGTACGGCCCTTCTCCAGAGATCTTCCTCAATCAGGCAAAAAGTCAGCTACCTCGATAATCTCCAAAACACCAAACGACGTGGAAGACCCTGCTATCTATGCCATTCCAGAGGAAGAACGGACACTGCAACCTAGAGAGCGAGCGGAAGAGAACCAAACCAGCCAGGCAAACACCTACTCTATGCCTACGCCGGTGGAATTCCCTAAACCATTAGGCAAAGAATCTGTAGGGATGCTAAATAAAACTCCTACAGAATTCAAGAGGAAGTTCGACAACCAACCCAGAAAGTGGACTCCCAGAACGAGCGAGTTATCTTGGCGAAGTCCGCTGGATGGAGATCCAAGCCTCAGACAGCCTCATCTAAGTACCATCACCAAGAGGAATCAAGACTTAAGTTCCGTCGAATTGACAGCGCTCTAGAAGCCATCACCTCAACAGGCAACTTCGACACCACCAACTCCCACGAGCCAACGCCGCAAGACGACTGCAGGGGCCGGATGTCATCACAACAGCCACTGAGACTTCCCCTCCCATGAGCGAGGCACCTGCTATAATTGCCAGCCAACACGGGGTCTTTCTCAAGGCCGCCGCTCAGCTGGTACCGTCGGCCGTGGCCTCATTGGATCACGTGGTCGCCCTGCTGACCGAGTCATCACTCAATGCAGAGGCCACCAGCTTCAAGTTACCAGCGCCACCCAGCACCAAGGTTAACTCCCAGGCCCAACTCCATCGATGTGAAGGAGGACCACCAATAGGCGCTGATGAGATGGAGGTCACCAACTGTACTCTGACTCAGGCATCTCCAGTCGGAGGAACAGGCGAAGAGGTCCTTACATTACTCCACACAACTGATGTAGTCATGACGAGTCTACAGCCAGAGGGGTAGTAAAAGATGGTCAGTCGACAAGACTATCCCAGATGGACACCAAGACTTCAGCGTTGTCCAATGCCACTGCCGTTCTCACGGCCATCACCGAGGCTACACCTGGAGGGGCAGCACAAGATGGTCAGATGTCACGACTGCCGCAGACGGTCGATAGACAAGAGAAGAAGATCCACAGTGAACCTGCCGTTGAGCCTGAGGTTAATTCCCAAACCTCAGCTCAGGCAACTGTATTTGAGTGGGTGGACGCACCAGCAGAACCACCACCCCCGCTAACACCACGGCCAGTTCCAGCCCCAACACCAGACCAAGAGGGAAGGCCACACAGCCTACAGACTCGCCCAGATAGTGATGGTGCCACCCGACACCGGAAACAAAAGGACCGAGGTAGTAGGCCACGCAGCCATAACTAGTCCTCCAGCACCTAGAGTTCAGCCCTTGTGACCATTGTTGGGGACGGCCACTCCATGACGGCCGAACTTCCATGTCGAGTGCAACTGCCCTGTGCCTGCCAGGATAACTCAGTACCAGGCAGATACCGAGAGGCTCCCTGGCGGAAACCTGTATGCTTCACCTAGCCGAACCCGCAGTATACACCGCCATGTAGTTGAGGGTGACCACCAAAGATGAAGAAAATGCTGAAGACAGTGAGTGGAAGAGCACCGCAACAATACAGTTGACGCATAAGGCTTTTTTAACAATGGTGATGCAGATGACTTCAGCTCCATCCTACGCTTAGATTTGCTTGTGATGTACGGAGTTAGCATTATCGTTTGTCCTAACTTGAGATGAGATTGTTTTATCTACCATGTAGTTTTATTCACAGGCACAAAGTAATCATGTTTATAGGCAAAAAGTTATCGCGCTAGATAGCATTACTAGTACTATTTTCGCTTGTCGTTGCTTCCCATTGTCTAGCCAGCCAGTGACGTCACTTTTTCAGTCATGCATTTGGTACACCCCCGCTCAGTGAACATCCCATGCCATCATGATGCTAGCCAATAAGCATCGGTTAACAGTCCAAGAGCATATAAAAGGAGGAAAAGTTTTTGACTCTGGACCAGTCTTCAGCTGCCCACTGCATGCACTGCCAGGGCACTGATCAGTCTGAAACACCAGCCTTCAGCGTCTAGCACTCCTTGCTCAGACACTGACCAATCTGCAACCTTTAGCTCTTCTACACTTCAGTCTTGCAGCACTCGCTGCTCGCTAGCTAAGCCCCTCTTGCTACGAGTAATCTGACCACTCCACCTCTGCATTAGTCAGGTGTCACTTTTTTCAATGAACCCCACTAAAATTTCTCACAATTCTGAACGGATGTGTCAGAGCAAGAATCCTATGATCACAGTCCTTATTACTAATCCCGTAATTTCCGAGCATAGTTATCCAGGCACCATGTCTGTATCTAAGCGTTATGCCGAGACACACAAGCAAAAATAGGAGAGGGAAACAGGATAGTTTGTTCGACGATCCACACCCACCATACCCCCATCAGTTATCTACCGATCGCCAGTAGATGTAAAAGGCGGGTCCTGGACCACCACACATTTTCATGGAAAAATTCGAATTTACCCCAAAATTAAGCAAAAAATAAAGCAAATTTACCACTTCTTTCAAAATGGCATCCAAGCTTTTTGCTACCTTCAAATCAAGCTAATTTCTTGATTTTCAAGCTAATTTTTGCATATTTTTTAGAAATGCCAATTTTGCAGGCGAGCATTCTAAATCAAGCAAATTACGCTAAAAATCAAATAAAAAGATAAAATTAATAGAATTTAAATATTATAACAGAAATCAATAAATATCATGTACACATTTTCCATTTTTAATTTCTTTTAAGCCTTTATGCATTTTAAAAACTTGTTTATCATTTATTAATTTTAAAGCATTTTTATCAAAAAGCTGTGCATATCAATCAGGTAATGTCATTTTATACTTACAATCTAGAATGCAAGTAATTTTTTTACGAAACTTAGATTCATGAATATGAAAATCCATGGCTTCATACAATTTATCATTATCTAGATCCGGTAGTTTAATGTATTCCAAAGAATGGTTCGACTTCTTGAGAAGTGATTCCAATTTTTGTGTTATTTACAAAGAAACAAATTACTAAAGAAAAATATTTCTTCATTCTCTCAATAAATCAATTTTCTTAATAAATACAATGGAAACTAATAGCATATCTAAGCAATGTAAAAAATGTAGCAAAGTATTACATATAGAAAGTTTTCACACGCATAAACACACACAAGATAAGCATATTAACCCTTGAAAAAAATGCTGTGCTGAATATGACAAAAATCAAAATAAGTTAAAAAAAGTGAAAGTACTATGCGAATGTGGAAAACATGTTTGTAAACTATCTCTCAAAAAGCATAAGAATTAAAGATGGGACAAACCCAGATTTTGGAACTGAACCGAACTAGAACTTAACCCAAAATATTTTTATTGAACCGAACCTGAACCAATCCTTTAAATTTGTACACGAACCGAACGCGAACAACTATGTTATAGTTCATCGAACTCGAACTGAACTCAAACTGAACTTTAAAAAATGTCTTATCCTCGCACATGTGCCTTCATTGTTCAGCCGTTAATTGGTATATAGGTATATAACAAAAAACTAATATGTAGAACCACCTTAAAAATACAGTGGATTATGGATGCTGAACAGTAATCAGTGTGTGCACACACACATATCTGCAAATTAAGTAGTTAACATCGATTGCAGTGGTCCCATGGATCATTTTAGCAGTGTTGCCCACTCAAGTAATGAGAGTTTTGTTACTGGACCTCTGGACTTGGCTAAGAGGTGCAAAGTGAAAACAACATATATACATACAGCCTTCATAGTTTAGCCCCTATTTGTTCAAGTATAAAACACAAACAATTTAATGCAACCACATTCATAATATAACCTGCATAGTTTCACCACTAATAGCTCCAAAATGTAATGGCCAAATTTTTTCTAGAGTGGAAAATGTGTACTAAATTAACATAATATTAACTTTCGGTTTTTATAGATTTGGTTGATATGATAATTTATCATAACACTGGGAAATGTATCTTTCTAGTCATTTTAGACGTGGTATGTGAAATCCACAAATTAACAACACAAAAAAAAATGTTAATTGAAAATGTCATCTTTCAAAAACTCAAACAAATCACTTATTTTGTATACAATCATTTAAATACAGAATAGTGCATGGTTTTACACACTATATAATTCAAGATATAATGCTGTCAACACTGCTACAAAAACAATAATCAAATATGACTTGTTCAGTAAATCTGTTGTGTTGAATTGTTATTTTTCAACTTCTTTGAAGTGAAGTACCGTATTTACTCATGTATAGTGCACACCATGATTTTCGCAACAAGTTCCAGGAAAACCATATTTTTTTTTATACTAAAATTGCACCAACAATTTCTGTGGAAAATATTTTAATTAAATAATCATGAGGCTAAAAGCCATAATATTGTGGCATTCTGTAAAGTCACTGTAACCTCATGGTTGTTAAAAGAGGAGTGTCAACAACTGAGATGAGTGGCTGGGTTCCTTTTTTTTTGCTTCTTTTATGCAGTGCCAGTCTAAAAGAGCTGAACATCACAACTGAACTGTGGTGGGCGACCTGCTTTCTTTTTTTGCTTCTTTTAGGCAGTAGCATGATGGTCTTTTTTTGTTGTACTGGTTCTTTTTTTTTTTTTTTTACTGTGTGGGGTCCTGGTCCTTTTTTTTTTTTTTGCAGTGTTGGAATGTGAGACACTACCCTTCTCTAAAAAAAAGTGTTGCCTCTTCCCCCCCCCCCCCCCCCCCCTGCAGGCCACTAGACTCTTCCCCTACACTTCCCTTTAAACATCTGGGGACAGTTTAGGAGTGGATAATTTACGACTACCACTCCTCAGAAATGTTTTCTTTTATTTTGGGGAAAAAAAAGGTCACTGTACATGAGTAAGTACTTAGTTCAAAGTTCCAAAGTTCCTTAATGATGTTCTTTTCTAGCACATTTTTGAACCCAAAAAGAACTCCTGTAAATTTTTTAACAAGACAATAAATTTCAAACCACTGAACCTGAACATAACCTTAAAGTTCGGGTTCAGTTCGAAATTCGAACATTCAACCCATCTCTAATAAAAATAATAAATCACACAATAAAAATTAAATTCAACATGATTATTCAACTAAGTCACGTGTAGTATGTAATGAGAATACATCTATCAATTAATTTTATCCTCATAAAGCAACTATAGACAAACTCACAACAAAATGCAAAAACTATATGAATTATATGCCAAAAATCATTGAGTAAAAAAAGAGAACGTACTATGTGAAAGTGGAAATATATATTTACAATCTACAGCTCGAAAACCATATAAATTGTAAATAACACAATAAAATAGTAGGTATTTTAAATTAAATTCAACATGATAATTATCCAGCAATAACATGTAAAGTATGTAATGTAAATAAATCTATAAAATTATTTTCTTATAATAAATCTTGTAAGGATCAACATACAACTATATGTAAGAAATGTTTTAGTGAATATCTTAAAAATTACCATATTAAGAAGTTAAATATGATTTCCCAATAATTTTAACACCTTTTCGATGCTATTCCACTATTTACTATTCTTAATTTTTCCATTTGGTAATTTAAAATGTTTTCCCTTTAAATAAACAAATATGGAGGCTTCTAAGATAACTAGGGCGTTGAGCTAAATGAGAGTTTGCAAGTTGCAAGTTATAGGTAAAAAATTACAAATTAAATATTATTATAAAATAAGGAAAGCTGATTTAATTTAATTTATTGTATCAAGAATATAAAATTATCAAACAAAACAAATATTAGCAATTTACCCTTTTCAAGAGTCAAAAATATATATAAACAAGAGAAAAAGGAATTAAAAGTAATATTCCCATTTTCTACTAATGTTTTTGTACAACCTAATAAAGCAGATAGAAAAGAATTAAAAGTAATATTCCCATTTTCTACTAATGTATTCATTAACAAAAGAAATAGAGAAAACAATAAAAATGACTTAGTTAATAAAACTTTTAAAGGTAAGATATCAACATATAACTTTAAAAATACCTTTAATCTAGTACAGCCTATCCATTTTTTGACTTCAATAAAAAATAAGGTATTAGAGAAAATACATGATCATCTTTTATAATTTAGAGGGCTGAAAACCAGCATTAAATTATATATCAATTGTCGTAAACAAGAAAATAATCAAGTTGAATTATTTACACTTCAATCACCAAATTATACAATAATGAATGAAGGAGATATTAAAAGGATTTACAAATGTATAATACAAGAAATAATTACAAAATTTTCTGATTTCCAAAAAAGGGTTTCAGGATGGACTTTAGATAGAATAATGGGAATAAAATTAGCTATAAACAAGTATAATCCATTAAATTCTGCATCATATATTAACTACCTGAATTTATAAAGAATAAGAAAACATGCATAAATGTTAAAAATTATGATCAAAAATGCTTCCTTTGGGTTGTAAAATCTGCATTATTTTCAGCAGACCGCCATTCAGATAGTGTAACCAAATATAAAAATGTGTGGCTTGATATCGATAAAGTAACAGATAAATTTGAATATCCAATTAAAATTGATGATATACCAAAAATAGAAAATCGAATTGATACATCTATAAATGCATACTCTACTGAAGATGAAAAATCTATTGTATATATACACTAAAACTCACAAAAAATAAAAAGGAAAAACATATAAATTTACTTTATTTCAAAAATGATACAAACTCACATTAATGTTGGATTAAAAATTTATCGAAATTGCTTGCAACACAAGAAAATAATAAGAAAAGTAAAACTTATATAAGCGATATGTCTCTTTAATTATTATAATATAAAGAGAAATTAAAAATGCACACAGAAGACTGTTCAAAACATGAAACAGTAAAAATTCAATTACATTCGAAAGGAGAACAAATATTTTTTTTTAAATTATAAACACACAATGAAGGTTCCATTCACAATATATGCAGATTTTGAATTAATTCTAAAGAAAATATCAACAACTAAACCAAATCCAGATGAAATTTATAAATTTAAACTAATCAAAAAATATCCAATTTTAACAGAAGATGATATTGATAATGGCCTTTATAAAGAAATACTTAAAGAAAGTTATAAACTTACTAATGAACAAATAAATAACATTGATTTAAAGTTAGATGATGAAACATATACAATGAAATATCAATTACATGAAGCATCCGGTTTTTGTTATTATATTGTAACTAGTTACGGTGATTATAAGCCACCAGTTGTATATCGAGGTCCAAATGCACATCAAATTTTTATACAATCAATAAAAAGGGAAGTATAAGAAATTGGTGAAATATATTCACAAATTGAAGAAATGCATTCACTAACATCAAAAAAAAATTTAAAATAATGTACTGTATGCAAATATGAATATAAAGATGATAACAGAAAAGTATGCCATCATGATCATATAACTGCAAAATTCATTAATCCAGTATGTAATAATTGTAATTTAAAATTAAAATTACCCTTTGTACCAATTTATTTCCATAATTTAGCTGGATATGATGCACATTTATTTATTAAAGAGTTAGGATATTATGATAAAAATACAGATTTAATAGCAAAAAATGAAGAAAAGTTTATAACATTTGAGAAAAACATAGAAAATTTCAAAATGAAATTTATAGACATTTAAACTTATCACAAGTAGTTAAGATAAATTATCATCTAATTTAACTAAAAATCAAATGAAACACACACAAAAACATTTCCGAGATCAAGTTGATTTGGTTATTAAAAAAGATATTTAGCCATACAATTATATGGATGGTTGGAAGAAATTTGAAGAAACTGAACTTCCACCAAAGAGTGAATTTTATAATAAATTAAACGAATCTGATATAACTGACTATGATTACGAACATGAATAAATTAACATTAACAGTAAAAACCATTTTATAAACAGTGCAATCCATTAAAAAAGTAAAGAAATTTTGATTATAATCTAAGTGGAAAATATTATTAGATTTATCCCACCTTGCATGCTAATAAAATATATGAGATTTTTCTTCAGTGCTTTTTTTTAACTTCTTCCTTAACAATTGTGTCACAATAATTCAAAACTGATTGCCTTCAATTTTGTAATTTATCATCGAAATATCTTTTATTGATAGCATCTTTACCATCTACAGTATCAGCAACATTATTAATTCTACGATTTTGAACAGAAATATATTCTGTTGTGTAAACTAAAACTTAACTTATTTGATCACGTAAAGCAGAAACAATCGTTTTATATTTTGAATCTACACATGTTTTAAAATCAGAAACACTAGTGTTGTATTTTGAATTTACGTCCTTTTTTAAAGCATAATCTGCTAAATGTTTATCGAAATATCTTTTATTGAGTGCACCATCTTCAAATATAGGATCAAACAGACTAGTAATTCTAAAATGCTGAAAAGAAATATAACTGTTTGTATAAGTAAAAACTTTACATATTTGATCTTGTAAAACAGAAGAAATAGTATTGTATTTTGAGTCTACATCCTTTTTTAATGTCTGTTTCGCATTATTAATTAGTTTTATATAATCAGCAACAGTATTACTGAATTGTAAATTTATATCTTCTTTTACAGCATAATCAGAAACAATAGTTTTATATATTGAATCGACATCCTTTCTTAATGCATAATCTGCTACATGTATATTGAAATATCTTTAATTGACCACATCTTTATTATCTGTAAGTTCACCTATATTAACAGTTCTACATCCTAGAAAATAAACATACGATTTTGTATAATCAAAACAGTTGGATAGTTCACTTTGTAAAGAAGAAACACTGGAATTGCATTGTGAATCTACATATGATTTTAATGCATAAGCAATAGTGTCAAAAATTTTATTTAAAGATTTCAATTATTGGTTTCCCAAATATATATGTCATTTAATAACATAGGATATTATTACACTTAAATTCTCTCGAAAAAAAAGTGTAATACAATTAAACATAGATGTCCACATTTAACTGAATGAAAATTCTGAACTCTATCATCATTATAATAAAAATTATTGTTTTTTAAATAATTAATTTAATTATTAGGAATATTACCTCCAAATGAGTCGAAATAGTACACGTAAATTTTTTCTTTAAAATAGCAGACCCAATGAGTACCAGGATTTGTTGAAATATCGAAATTAACCACAGCACATTCATTTTTGTGCATACTTTTTGGTAGTTCATCAATCATATAAACATTTCTGAAGTTTTTAATATTAAATTTTTTATATATTTTTTAATATTGATATTAGAGAGTGGGTATACATTCATTAACTTGATCAACAGTACCGGTAATTGCACTACCTGCTCCTATTAAACCACTGAGTGCCCCCAAAGCAGCAAGTACGATGGAAATAATTCCTCCATGATGTAAACCACTTCCACATTTTTCTTTGGCCAACTTTTTGACTGTTGACAATGATAAAGTTAATTTGAAACTTTTGCCTTCTTTCAAATGTTTATTTTTTTCTCGCAATTTGATCATCTGTTAAAAATTTGTCTAGACCCAAATCTGTTAATTCCTCAAACAAAATATCGAAAGTTATATTTATCTTCATTTACACAAGTAAAAAAATATAAATATATGCAATAAAACATTTTAATTCCCCGACGTTTCTCTTTGTAAAGATAGTTGAGACAACAGCAGCAGAAGCATTTTTTTTCTCCAATTGGAGTATCTTTATTTAACATAATTTCTTTAGCTTCTTTTTGTAAAATTTTATCAGCTTTATGCCAAGATTCTAAATCTTTGTGATCTCTATATGCAATATCATGAAAATTAAAACTTCATCTAATTTATTTATACATGGAACTCCTCTTCCTAATCTTTCATTTAATTGCGTAAATGGTCCACAATAATTATGACCAGGCAAATGCATTTGGGTAAACTTAAATTATTCAATGCCACATTTATAATACCTTTACCATGGTGTTCAGAACTCCAAAATGAGTGCGGAATTACATTTAAAATGCATATAGAATATGGAATTCCTTTATGGTTATTGACAACAAAATCAGAAAATTTATTGTTTAACATATTCATTATATTTACTTTTTCAATGCGATAATTTTCATTTCCAACATTTTCTTCGCCATGAATAACTAATAATCTATCAATTAAATTTCTAACATCATCCATCAAGATATATTCTTTTGGCAAATTGTTGTATTTTTTTATACCTTCTCCAGATCTAGGAGTTCTTGGAGAGAAAATTATTTCTGATGTATTTGGTCCTGATTTTGACTGTAACTTTTTTATATATTTTCTATAAATTGGTTTTGTATTTTTGTATTTCCAACTTCTATTTGAGTTTATTTTCTTTTTTGGATTATATTCTTGGAATGCAACATTGGTATATAAAATAATTTTCCTGTAGTTTTCATAGTCATTATCAGTGAAATTATCAAGATCTTCTTTTTCTTTTGTTAACAAATTAGAAATCCCTTCTGTTAATTAATATTCTTAATTTTTAACAGATATTTTATCATCATCTATCTTCACTTTTGTATATAGAAATAACTGCTACAGGCAACAAATTTTTCAATGGTACAATGCCCATTCGCACTTCTAAATTTGGAGATTTCAAGAATAGTTCTCTTTCAAATGATGTTTCTTCTGGTGTTGGTGGATAATCTAAATTTTTTACTGCTACTGGAACTAATGTATTAATTAAATTTTTATTTTCTTCACTTATATGTTCTACTTTTTTGCCAATATTTTATAGTTCGTCAATTCTTGGCAGCTCTTTCTTCTTGTTTTTTTTTTCATACTCTCCTTCATGGTGCTTTTTATAGTTTTTATATCTTTCAATGAGTAATTTTACTCGAGAAATATTCTTTGTTTCTTTCAGTTATATATAATTTTTTTACTTATAAATGAGTTATAAAAGTATTGAGAGTTTCGAGAGAAAAACTTTCCCCCAACTGACAAAATAGGGGAAATTTTAATGTTTACAATAACAGAATTGCGTTTGATATTCCTATAGGAGATGGTTTTTCTTTTCCAAATGATGCTTATGTTTTAGAGCAATATAGATTAGTAAAGAGAAGTAAAGAAGGGGATGAGGCAAAATACAAAAAAATTAGATAACATTGATGTTTGTTCTAACTTTTTTCCTCTTCAATTTTCTAGAGTAGAAAAATCAAAACATGGACAGATTATTCAGGCTGTTGATAATCCGGGAATAACTTCAACAATGATGAATTGCCTTGTTAAGATCGCCAAGTGAACAAAATTATATGGAGACGTCTTACGTTGATAATCTATATCAAGTAAAATCTGTACATAGTGATAGAACAAATGAAGTAATGTATCCACTAAGATATTTGTTTGGTTTTATTCATGATAACAATGAAATTTACTGGAAAGGTGGCTACAAAATTACTTTCATTCGTAATTGATATGACAACTGTTTATATGTTTATCAAAATAAAAAATCAGATCGTACACTTGATAGAGATTATGATGATCCAGGCATAATTGTTAATCAAAAATGAGAAATTACGTGGCCTTTTGTTGAATATGAAACAAACAAAGCCATTGCAATTAACGAAAAAGTATACAAAGAACCCAAACTGCCAATTAGCTTTGATTATTGGCGAAATTAGAAAAAGAAGTTCTTACTGGAACAACTATCTTTAACTTTGATATAAAAGATAAATTTAATAATTTACAATTTGAAATGCCCAATTTTGTAATTGTAGGCTTTCAAACAAATATAAAAAATTAAGCTAATCAGAGCGTACACGCTTCTATAGTCCACTCCCGATTGGAAGCGACTTATGAAAATCAACCTTTGAAAATACACTCTAGCCAAAACATGTCTACCTGTTTTTTCAATAACCTGTATTCCACAAATATATAACACTATCATTAACTTCAGAGTACTGTATTACTGAATAAAGTTAGCTTTACCTTAATATCTTTTATAACTTGTAATATTTTTTCTTTTTAAATATGAATTAACAACAGCGAGAGCAGCGACGTGTTTGCAACGGCCGGTAAGAAATAGTCCACAGTAAAAATATTATTTTAACCTCGTTTTTTAGTATACTATTTCTAAATTTAATTATGCCTATTTAAATATTTAGGTAGCCCCGATGGCAACATATCTCATTTTTACAGTTTAAAGTAACAGCGGAAAATATTGTGAGTAGGCCGTAATAGTACGGTGTTTTATCGAGCGAGAGCAATTTTGAAGCAACTGTGTGAACTTTGTTGCTCTCTCTGTCTTTGTCTCTTTCACACTCCGGAAGTTTCATCTTCGCCAGTCAGCAGAAAAAATTGTACCTGCTTTCAATTGTTGCATATTTCATACTTATTACAGCAAAATAATGATTTTTGAATTTGTAATTTACAACTGAAAAGATATTTTAATGTTTGAATACTTATTTTAATATATTTAGATATGATGGCGGGGCAGAAACAAAGTGAAGTTGGCAGACGTGGCAAGCCATGATATGGCGTGTTGCTGTTTTACCAAATGAAGCATAAATTATACTTAGTCCGAAAAATACTTCAAATTACATCACGTTTGTAGACATGTTTTTTAAACCTACCTAAGCAAGTTAAAATGTTGTGATAAATTTGTGTTTCCACAGCAGTAATAAATATACTGTTACGGTGTATTTTGTTAACCGCTGCATGTGAAATAGCATAGCGTGGCTGTTTGGTGATAATTACGCTGGATCTGTGTGTGCGTGATTTCAAATATTTGATGTGAACTATTTATACGTTTTAAATGTGAACTCTTTTTATTATAGAGTTATTTATTTACATCCACGTATGTTTATTTATCACAACATTGTACCTCTGCCCTGGGTGTTTGAAACACAGTCGTGTAAAGTGATTTACCACCAATTCCAACAAAATAACCAAGCCCAGCCCAATAAATTTCAATAAACCTAATACACAGTAAGTAGCAATACATACAAATATGAGTGGAATGAAAGTTACTGTAGGCTTATTTGCATGCATGTTCACCGCTATATTTTAAGTTTCTAAAACAAAAAATGAGCAACACGAGTTGCATGCTTGATTTTAATGTAGCTTTTTCATTGGACTGTCTATTCCTTCATTATTCGAACTGAGGCCGTCCTTTTAAAGAAATAAACCAACACATATCAATAACAAAAAGTTAAATATTACAGTTCATTACCCCACAGTTGTAACAGTGTTTAACATAGTCGCTGCAAAATATAAACGTGCGTTATGTGTAATGTGCTATGTCATAGAAAACAAATATGTTAATGTAACGTAACCGTAAGAACTATCGTTGATTCAGGCATTTTTAAAATGTCATAAAGCTGACCTAAATAATGTTATAGGCCTAAACTGTGAATAGTGGTACAAAATTGTTTTTGAACTAGACCTAAGACAGAATTCTTTGAAAAGCTGTAAACAGTAAACAACACATTTGACAGGTATAAAAGTGGAAGTCACATTTCAATGTTTATTTTTAGGTGTAGCGAAAGTATAGGAACACATATACACACATAATGGCATGTAAAAATTGATTTTGACAGATGCTACATGGCAGTCACATGACAATGTTTTTTACATTTGGCAGAAGGATACAAAACGGGCCTGCAAGTAGATATTTAGCAGGGCTCCGAGAAAGTTGCTTCCAATGGGGAATGGACTATATGTTTGATCACTGTAGTGTAAGAAATATTTATGTTAAAAATTAAAGAAATGGAATTTTTCCAAAAGAAAACTGGAATCTAGATATAAAAAGTGGCCTTTGCAATAAAATGTATCTTGCTTATAAACTGGTTACTGTATTTCGAAATAATGAACTATATTATAAACCAACTGTAAACACGCATGGTGATATAAATTATAATTCATTTTGGGGGCGATCATATAGAAAAACAACTATAGTTAAAGAAAAAGCAAATATAAAAATTAATGTTGATATTAATGAAGCTGCTGAAGCTGGTACAATTTGTAATGTTGTTCTAGTTAGTGAACAAAATTTAACTTATGATTACTTCAAAGAAAGGATTACTGAAGATCTATAAATTTTTAATTTTATTAAATGGAGGATGTAAACGATTTTACAGAAACAAGAAATTGTATCGATATTTTAAGCCCATATTTTTAACTCATAGTTGAGTGATTGCATTTAAAAGTTTTACGAATTTTTGATCAAATAAAAAATCATTTTTCTAATTAAAATTTTCTCATTTTTTTTACAATTTTTCAATATTATAAATGGATAAAATTTCATTTGAATTTTAGCTTAATATGCTTGATTTACATTGGTCGCTTGCAAAATTGGCATTTCTAAAAAAAAAACGTAAAAATTTCCTTGAAAATCAAGAAATTTGCGTGATTTTACAGTAACAAAAAGCCTGCATCTGCTGTCACCTCTACCGAATTTTCAGTACTTCAACTTCCCGGCAATAGCTCGTGCCGAAGGAGTTTGAGTATGTCATCACATGTATTTTCCCATCAGATGGAAACAAACGCATGCCGGCTCAATTCTTGGATACCACATTCCTGTAAACTTAGCACCTTACTCCCAGTTGACTCATCAAGGGAAGCGAACGAAGGTGATCCCGGGGAAGGTATTTAGGCCAACCAAAACACTCAATTTTACCAACAAGTACCTTGAGCACCTATCCGTTCTATCTACAGCGTGGATAGAACGAGGGTGTCAACATAGGGTAAACTGTCCCTGCACCAGCTTTTGACTCTGAATTTGCAGATCTTTCTACTGCACATCCGTACCACGAAAGTGGGGCATTCACTGAGTTGGGAAGACTCGGTCGGGGCACAACATCCATGTTTGTGAGTCGAGACAGTGCGGCCTGACTTCCAGTGCATACCGCGCACCCGTGCCAGGTACTGGAATAAGGTATCCACGCAGGCTACAGTTCTCACCCTACATGAAAATTGCTATACAAGAGCCTGCCTTCCATCTTTCGGACGGGGAGGGTATTTGAGTATCCCGATAATCTATTACAAAAGGCAGAGATTGAAGGAGAGAGTAAAGCTAACCTTACTTGCATCTGTTCACCTTGACGAGCTATCCCCTGGTCTTGTAGCCTTATACATTGCAAATTCCTGCACACTGGGCAAGCGCACGCTACTTGTCAACTTCGCCCCATCATCAGGCAAATAAACTCATATGGGCAAGTCACACAACGGCAGACAATTTGTCCCATGCCTACAGGATTGTTCCAAGCCTAGTGACCAATAAGAGACATGTGGCAATTATTTTATATTGTTCTGTCCACCCAAAAGCCGCCATGCAGTCGCCCAGTTCCCACCTGAGAAATTGTAACTGTTCGACGAATCAGCAACACACCGGACCCAAAGAAGCTAGTTCGATGGGATGCTGCAGGTGGGCAACACCCAACATACAAGGTCATCGCTGCCCCCAGAGCCTCATGGATAGGCGATAGATATGGCAGAAACCTTCCACTGAGGAGATGAAATATGGTAGCATGGCCCATAACCACAATTAAAACCACCACCCAGGTGAAGCGAGACTAGCCAACCCCGCACCCCTCTGACAGCCAACAAGCAAATATTTTCCATATATAAGAAGGTGCCAAACCGCAGCTCGACACAGTTCGTCGGTCCTCCAGCTTGTAGAAGGCTAAGGGCACCAGCAAGGGAAGGGGCTGTCACCCTGACCTTGCAGTATCCAAAGACTCTTGAGCAGATCTTAACCTGAGTTGTTCATGACCACTAGGCCATACGTGTTGAAGTGCTCAGTGAAAAGTCTGAAGTGGAAGTAACGCAACAGTCTCTTATGATGCAATCTGCAGCCAACGATGCCAAAATCAGCCAGAGATATTTCAATGTCCTCGCCTGTTCCCTTGCCCGCAAGCTAATCCTTCTAGCCACAGCGGTAGCAGGTCGTGCCGACATCTCTTCTGGACTGCACCCTCCCCCACACTTTAGAATCACGTACTAATTCTAATTAATAATCATTGCATTTTCTTTTCTTTTCGAAGCAGGTTCACATTCACCTGACATAAAATTAACTTCAGTTTTTTAATCAATAGAAAGAGCTACACATTCCCACTGTGTTTCCATGTATGAATTAAAATACAATGAGTGTCGCATGCCGCTTATATGAGTTATATTAAACATGACTACGACTCATCCTAATGTGTTACATTATACCAGGAACCACAACCATAGATGGCTACAGGATTGTTTCCCTTGCAGAAACAGGTACAGACACATGGTATTTCCTGATGTAACAGACCCAACTTTCTCTCACTACTCATGTAGTATCTACATATCCAGAGGAAGGGTCAAACCCAGCATGTATTCACGTGTGCGCACAGGATCGCTCCAACCAAGCAGACAGTCCTAGCACGTGAAATAAGCCTTCTTTCCAAGTGGCCACAGAACATGTCAGCCTCCCCAAAGCAGCTGCTAGACAGTGCATTGCCAAGCCTTCCCAAGCGCTGGGCTTTGCTGCTGGCTTGGGCTTCGTTGCTGGCTTCTTTCACATGCGGAGGTGATTACAGAACACATGATGTCTGACATAATGGCATAGACGGCTTCGGGTGCCGTGTCCTTGGGTGCCCCTTACATAGGGATGTGCAGGTTGTCTCTGGTAGCAAGTCATCCTGGGTTCAAACCCCACCCGGGATGACGTGACATAACATGAAGATGAGGTGGATTCATAAGTAAATATTATGACTGAACGTGTTTGTGCTATTACGACATTTCGCTAGTTAAGCCAGCTTCATCAGGCAGCGAGTTGTAGGACAATGCCGTACGGTGAGTGATTTTATTGTAAAAGTAGGCAGAATGCACAAGTATGTACTTGCAAGGTAGACAGACACGAGGCACAAGTCAGTTCCACACGGATGTGCTGCCGCAATGTTTTACTGGCTAGGTCAACTTCAGCAGGTGGCGAGTGTTGACACTTTTTTTCATCTAAATAAACGTACTGATTACAATCAATGAATAACAAATTCCATTTGAGTTTGATTACTTTTGTTAGAAAAATAACAAATTGATTGTTCTAATATCTAACAACATGTGCATTTTTTACAACAAAATTTGACGAAATGGTGACATTTTAACAACTGTCAGGACATTTCATTTACCGTTGAAGCCCAAATAATAAACTATACAAAAATTCCACACTATGAGAACAGTCGATACATTATTGTAGCACAAGTGCTAGAGGACCGTGAAGTGTGGCCAGCTGCCAAATGAAGTTGTTAAAGAGCGAGGGCTGAGCGTACCAGTGGGCTGCATGATGGTGAGAGGCTTCTTGGTCTTGCCGTCCATCCTACGGCTGTAGGTGAGGTTCAGCATGGTGCAAGCCGACTGCTTGTAGGCACGGCAGCCAGCGCAGTTCAGGCGCAGCCCTCCTTCAAACTCCTTGTCGTATATCACCTGGTACAACACATCCTCCTTCTTCTCTGACATGTACACCCCTGCAACCACATGTAAACATAAATGCTTTACAAAAGCAGACCATGAGACCAGTAGGCATGAGGTGACTGAGAAGAGTCAAAAGATACCTGTGATGGTGCCCTTGAGACCCAGTGGCACAGTGTAGCTGTCACGTATGTTGATGACACGGTCAAACAGCCTGTAGTTCGCACTCGGGTCTGGCGCTACTGTTCTTGACTGAATGCCATCCTGTAATCACACAAAATCACATTAAAAAACTAACTTAAATGTTTAAAACATATAAAACTAATCTCAGCCAGAGAGATGTGTCAATTCACATCGTCTATCAATATTACAAATATTTTTGGGTATCTTAAGGCATTCAAAAATTGGATACAGAGATAAAAATGTGTATATGCAAAAAAATTATCTACAGTTGGGAAAGGATGGATTGATTCTTAAACGCTAACAAATCCAAATTTATAGCCAAATCCTTTTAATATTCTGAAATCTCAAACAAGTCCAAACATACAAACTAAACTCCAAACCTTGATTAGACTTGCACATAAAATTGCTGTGAAGAAGTCGCAGAATTCACATATCGGTAGTGTTGATGATTTATTATCCCCTACATTAATAAAAATAATTATTACCACTTATGAGCTATTAAACTAACATCATACCATTTACCTTAAACTTAACATTATGTTGTGCATGTGCATGCATGTGCATGCATGCGTATATGTATGTATGTCTATCCATGACTACCACCCTGTGAGTACTTATGCATTCCATATACTTTTTATAATGTAAACAATGCAATATGCGGCACATCCATTATTTATTGACAAAAACTGCTGCTCAGGGTGAGTTTTCTAAAGAAGACTGCAACATATTAACTTCATTTTGCCTACAAAAAATTAAAAATAACTGTATAATAATAGAACCTATAATGTATCACACTGTAAAAGGCCTGGAATACCATACACTGCAAATAAATTGCCAATAGTAGGACCTATATTAGTGCATATTAATAAGAAAATGTAATTGAAAAGAATGTAAAATCTGGTTGTACTGTAATCTAAATTAAACAAAAAAAAAGTATAAATAAATAACCAGTTATGAGTCAAATTTGTTATTTTTAGCAAAAGAAACATTAGTAGGTATGCCTATTATACGTCTAATTTTCTACAATTTTTCTTTCAGGGTGGGAAGGCTCAGCACCCTAAATAGACCATTGCTTACATTGTTTATTAACTGTCTTAATGTTGGAAAACAAGGAAAAATACTGTCCCCAATGAGTTCAAATGGATGTTGAAAAGACACACAGAATGATAACTGTCAAGGTAGCACGTGTCACAGTACCTTGTAGAGAACGTGAGGTTTGACGTGCATTGTCATGGACTTGCCCACCAAGTTCGCCTTGAAGAAGTCATCAACGGTGTTCTCCAGTTCCCGGACTATGTCCTCGTCAACTATGTCTGACCCACAAGGCAGAGTTTCCGCCCTCGAGTACGGCTGCTCTTTCAACCAGTTCACTATCTCCGTAGTCTTGTTCGACCTGAAAAATGATTTGCAATAACAGCAATACTAAAATTGTAATTGCCTTCTAAAAATACAACTATGAAGCTAAATGTGTAAACTTCTTGTGTAAACAAAATTGCTTGCCACGTGCCATTGAGGTTGAATAGAAACACAAAAAATATGCATAGTTAAATAATAATTAGTATATATTTTGCCTAACTAATATTCCTTGCAAGTTGTCTAGTTATAACTGTCAAAACTGACAACAAAACTAACTGAGGCTGGAGGTAGTTTGAGGTGACTGCTTCAATTCTCCATTTTGCAAGATTTATTAGCGAGGTAACAATAAAATATGTGACAAACATACTCAACTATTATGCACAATATTCGTTCATTATACTTGTATGTTAAACATCTACCATTTTATTATAGTCTCACTATACTAGCAGTACAATCAACACGGAATACTTCACACCTGGAGAATAACACATGAAATAAAAACATACACTAAACAATCAGAATCCCTCCAGTGTCAATCTTTCCATTACAACCACATAATAGTATATCCCTCTACATGAACACGCTGTATGTTTGTACATCCCTGTACATTCAAATGACACATGCTGCATGTGCTATATCTGAACCCATGTGCTCATCACAAGTCAACCACACCAACACATACTGCCCTAAAGCTGCACAGTTATCCACCACGCACTAAACTGTGCACTTATCTGCCACACACAGACAATAAAATATGTCTCCAGCAACATTTCACCCTCTTGCCGTTGCTTGAGGAACCGCCAACCAAATTTATAGTTGTCATGGGCTATTGCTTTGCATTAAAGAGTTTACTTCAGGAGGTTGCCCATGCACTTAATTGCAATGCAGTTTATCAAGAGCTTTCACTAAGTACTGGCAGCTTCAGCTCTCCAAATGCTTATGCACACACCTCTCATATATATACCGCCTTAACCATGGAAGTGCCCAACTGACAGCTTACTTTGCTTGTAAAAACTATGGTGTCCCCTGACATCAAATGGAATTCTCAACTCTTGACTAACCATCTGAACCCTCACTACAGGAGTCATACATGAGAATTTGAAGTCCAACAGCTATGGCTACTTTTGCAGATAGAGTGTTTTATTCACTAACTGACAAAGCGAACCACTAAGATCAACCTGACCGATTAAGACACTGGTATAAAAATTAAGTCAACCTTCACCACATTTCATCTGGTGATAGTCTAAATTGATTAGAACACAGCAGTCCTACAAACGTCACTGTAAGCTGGACAGACACAGGACCAGTTTATGTCGAAAGCAACTTATGGTCATACTAAAGGCAAATTCAGAGCAGTTTTGTGACAGGTTGTCCCCAAAATATTGAGAGGTTTTGTTTTGTGTCGTACATTAAGTCCTGAGACATGGTGAAGTTGAAATGAGATGAAGATGAAACAGTAACAGAATGCAAGCAAGGTTGGAAGGAAATGGAAGTTCCTCCAAAAAAAAAACTAGCATGGGGCGTTAACAGCAGGGTCAGTAACACCCACAGTAAAGGGGAGGAAAAAAAAATTAAAAAACCTTCACAGGAGACAAAAAAAAATTAGGTAAAAAGTACTAACAGGGGGCAAACACGAAGTTGGTTAAAACCAGATAAAAGCTTCCACACGAAGCAAAAAATTAAAGTCAGGGGAAAACAGATTAAAAACCTCCACAAGAGGCAAATTTAAGTCACAAAACCAACAAACAAGAAAGGAACGAATACTCCTGAGGGGCAACAAAATAAGAACAAAAAATTAATAAAATGTTATAAAGACCCATTGCACATAAAATGGAAATACACTGCTGACAGACTTACTCCCATCACACAGCATTTGCCGTTAAGTCGTCAGGAACATTAAAAGTGTGGCAAGTATGGTCATACCTGCGACACTCCACCAGAAAATGTTGGGACAGTCAAGGGAGTGCCACAGCCATTACGCTCAGGAGGGAGTTCACCACGAAGCAGATATTTGTGTGTCAGAAGAAATCCACTCCTGCTGCCTAGCATACCAGACAAGGCAACTGACTACATGCCTCCTTTGCTGCTATATCCGCTGCTTCATTGCCAGGGATGCCCATATGCCCTGGAACCCACACAAAGACAACGCTAACACCAATACACACAGTCCTTGCAAGCTTCTCCCGGACCATGGAAAGATAGGTGAGCTGTGGAACCAGATCAAATGGCTGTCAAGGCACTCATCGAATCTAAGCACACAAGGCATTTACAGTGACACCCCCAACCGATAGAACACACAGCCTTGAAAATAGCAAAAAGCTCTGCAGTTAAAATAATACAAGATGGATGAAGTCCAAAGTGATACTGAGATGCACAATGATGAAGGCACACCCAGTCAGGCATATGATTTGGAACCATAGGTGAAAAGGCAAATAAAACAATGGAACACAAAATACACAAGATCAAGGGAAAGGCCCTTGTAATCCACAGGAGGAGTTATCCTTTTATAGGAAATTCTGCTACGTCAAACATGGCTGATAATGGCGAGGCAAAGGCAACATACACAAGGGTAAGTCATACTGCTCCAGGGCATGCGCAAAGCGGACAGATGCTGGTTGAGAACATGGCCTAGCAGAGTACAGCCGTTCAAGGGGTGGATGATGAAAAGCAGTATGGTGAAGATGCAAAGAATCTGAACACACAAGCACCCCATAGGAAAGTAACAGTTTGACTTGCCTGAAATGGAGAGGAGGTCCACCAGTCACGGCTCAAAGACTGACGACCGGGATTGTGTGAAAAGCCCCAGCCACAATGGGAATAACAGCATGTTGAACACTCACTAACGGTTTTGGCACAGATGTCCTAGCAGAAGAATAAACGATACTGCCATAGTCTAGTTTACTACAGACAAGGGCACGATACAGCCGAAGAAGGGTGACTGTGTGAGCATCCTATTCACAACCCCTCAACGTTTTCAAAAGATTCAGGTCGCTTACACAGCAAGATTTCGGGGACTGAATATGACTCCTTCAAGAGTGTTTCCAATTGAACAAGAAGCCTAGAAATTTAACAGTATTGGAAACAACCAAAACAGAGCCATACAAAAGCACACAGGAAAAGGAAAGATGCCACATTTTTGACACAAGTGGACCACCTGTCTTGGTGATGCCCAGTTGCCAGGGCGGTGGACAGCAAGATGTACCTGATGTTCTGCCATGTACAGAGATGCAGCATTGCAGAAAATGATAAAGTCATCCACATACAACGTACATTCCACAGGTGGTTGAACAAGACACAACGTCATTGATGGCAGTGGCAAACAGAGTGACACTCAAAATGCTCCCCTGTGGCACACATTTTTCTTGACCAAACTCCCGAAAATACGAAGCACTATTGCGAACTCTGAAGGTACAGGATGACATAAATTTCTTTATAAAACCAGGGAGATGTCTATAAAATCTACAAATGGACAGCTGTCACAATATGCCATGTCGCCATGTTGTGTCGTACGCCTTCTCCAGGTCAAAGAATACAATAAGGAGGTGCTGTTCTCACAAAAACATGGTCTGTATAGCATCATCCAAGTTGACCAAATCATCCACTGCAGAACGATTTTGGCAGAAACTATACCGAAGAGGAGATAAAAGCTACCAGGTCTCAAGGCAGCATACCAGACACACATTAACTGTACGCTCCATGGTTGCAGATACAGTTGGTGATGGAAATAAGGCGATAGCTGTAAATATCCCCTTTGACTTTGCCTAGTTTCAAAATTGGCACAAGGTTGACTCGCACCACTTCTAGATGAAAACACCAGAGGTCCAAATGATTAAAGATCCCCAGCAAAAACAATTTCCTGTCGAGTGGCATGTGTTGCAACATAGCATAATGGATATTGTCGGGGCCAACAGATGTATGCTTTGAGTGAGTTAACGACTGCTTCAACTCAAGTAGGGTGAAACACTGGTTGAAGTCCTCCTCACCCGAGCCGCCAAAGTGGACACCCACCTTCTCACATAATTCTCTGATGGCTTGAAACATCCACAAAATATTGACACAACAAATCTGCTACATTTGTCCCCTTAGTAACAATACTGTTACTGAACTGAAAGAAGGGAGCCTGTGTGGTGAGAGATTGTCCACACAACTTCTGAACACTGTCCCATATAAACTTACTGGTAGCATGTACAGTCAGCAATGAAATGAAGTCTCTCCAAGGATTAATACTGGGTGTCCTTGATGACACATTGTGCCTGAGCCCGACAGATGCAGAAGAGCTCCAGATTAACTTGAGTGGGGTGAGCAGTAAAGTGTCAGAGTGCACGTCGTCACGGATGGACAGCATTCCTGCATTTGTCGCTCCACCAAGGAACATGCCTACGACCACAAGGTGAAGATAGGGGGGTGGCACCTCCCCAGCTGACATGACGATAAAGTTGAAGAGTTCCACTACCACATTCACATCAAGGGAACTTCAGCAATGAAGTGGTGAGAACACTGGAAACGAGTCCAGTATGCTTTCTTAAACACCCACCGAGGTGGTATGGGTAGGGCAGCAAACAACACATGATTCAATACAATTGGGTAATGGTCACTTACACAAAGATTTGGGTAAACAGACCAATCAAAATAGGTGACCAAAGCTGGGCTACAGAATCAAAAATATCAATACAGGACAAAGTGCCAGTGTTAGTTGTGAAGTGTGTTGGAGTACCCGTGTTCAACCGGGCAATATTACAACTGGTGAGCCACGACTCGACTACACAACCCCAGCCATCCCTGTGGTCTGAACCCCGTATCTGATTGTGAGTGTTGACGTCTCCAACAACTAGAAATGGAGGTGGGAGCTGAAATGAAAAATCCTCAAAGTCAGTTATGCTAACACGTTGGTGTGGAGGTACATAGATGCTACAAATAGTGGCAAACATACCAAGGAATATCATCACCGCCAATGCCTGCAGAGCAGTGTGAAGTGCAACAGCTTCAAGATAAACAAAATCCTTCACCAGAAGACAGGCACAGCCACAGGCATTGTCCGTCCAGCAACATGTTAGCCAGGTGATAAAATGTGTGACCTCAAAGGGAAGCATTATCAGTGGGATGAAAATATATTTCCCGAAGGCAAATTAATGTAGGGGTGAGAGACACTAGGAGCTGTTTTATTTCTAGGTTATGAAAGTAACCTCGCAGTTCCACTGTATGAGAGACATGATTTATGGAAATGAAGTGTGCGGAAACAATTACTCCAATTTCCCCATTTGTCTGTTGATTACTGTCTTAAAGCCTCCTGAACTTTTACAAGTGTTTTGCGTAATAACATCAACTGCCATCTCGGTTTCTGGCTCCGGACAGACATGCTGGCATGGTGGCGAGTTGATGGTGTGATTCTGCGTATCATGTTCACTTGCAGAAAGGGATGTAAGTGTCAAAGTCTTTGGGTTGTCAACTTTGTTTGCAATGGCTTGCTGCTGAGACTTGGCAATGGCAGCAGGCAGTTTCTTCTCAATTGGCCCACACTGCACACAGACAGTTAAGGTTCAGATCGGCAGAACTAACTGTGGACTTAGTGCACTCACAGACACTTCTGTCCAAGTAGCCACATCGACTCTGAGTACAAGCATACTTTACTGCTGGTCAAGCAATGGCAACAACACTGTAGGGAACAGAATGCTTCGGGTACTGGAGAGCACGGAAATGTTTCACAGTGCCTCGACAAAGAGAACCTTGTTGGTGGTCCACATATTCGCTGAAAGGCCTGCTCCTCCTGGTGAATAAGGCACACCTACACACAAACACGTCAGAGGTTTGCTGCACTGAGGGTTATAAAGCAGATATTACACGATACCTGCTGTAGAGTCCCGTTGTAGCGAGATGTCACAATTCCAGGTTCGATCCTCGCTACAAGTGTCCTCACTGTCCCTGAATTAGACCGATTTTGATATCCAGTAAGGCCTACTACTTAAAAATAACCCTAAAATTGCTTTTCAATTGTGTTCAAACCACCATAACGTAAAAATATTCTGTTTAATGAAAACTAATTGCGTGAAAACTAGCGGAAAATCTGACAGCGCCAAATAAGTATAGCCACTCTGCCTGCAATCAGTTACTCCGCCTATGCAACATTGCCCTGCAATCAGTTACCTGGCCTACACAGCATTTCCAGCTATCACTTCACCTACTCAGCTGCCGAAGGAATGCCCTGCCAGCGATAACTCGCCCATCACAGCTCCACACGACCACCTCAAACTGAATACCCGTATTTACTGGCATAATTCTCATACATATTTTACAGGATTTTAGTGCAAAAAATTAGGGTGCATGAATTATGCAAGGAAGCGCCAAGACACGTGTATGTAAACATTAAAATTGGGTCTACTGTAGGTAATCCTTCGCCAACTGTGGAGGATACATTTTTTTAAAAAACACAGCACTTTATTTATTGATAATAGATATGAAGATACATATTTAAAATTACATCACTCGTGTGCTGGGGCTAGCAGCGAAAACATTGCCATGTGCATGTAGATGGGTGAGCGCCTAGATTTTTTGCAGCGTGGCCGGGCTCGGTTGCTTGCCACTGTCACTCGGTCCTAGATCCTCGGGCGGCGCAGCTGTCGGTCGGTCGCTACACGATTATTCTAGCCACTGCTGTCGTTACAGGTCCGGTTCACTTAGTAACAGTGGACCGGTATTGGGAAAACATGACATGCACGATAAACTCAGAAACAACTAATTTTTGGCCCACTTCTCTATTACCGTGTTCCTCTGCATTCACAATTACCAGAAGTTTAAATGCAATTTACCCATTATGCATTCGTACTAAACAAAAATTAATATAAATGTGAACTATTCCCTTTGCATTAAAAAAACCACACGCATATAAATAAACTCAGTGACTGATTGTGTTTACATGTTTGCAGTGCAGGCGCAAAAGCCAGAAATCGATAAGAGGACCAGCGACCTTGAAGTGTCAGTAACCTGGCGCTGTCAAACATAGTGCACACCACAGGCATGTTAGCATTACATGCCTCGTTGAGAGACATATGCTGTGTGAATTGTGCCAGTGCGAGAATTATACCAGTAAATACGGTAGTCACTGGAAATTTATACATTTTCAAATAAAAAACCTGCATGGTGCAAGACCGGCAAAAATTCAAGAAAACTTTATAAAAATGGATCAAAATTAAGTTTGTTATAGCACAGCGATAAAATGTAGTAGTAGTTGTGTCCCTAGCTTTAATTGGTATGCCACAGTATAGAAAAAAACCCGGCGAAAATCTGTTCATATGTAGCTGTATTCAATTCCAGCCATCTCTTGGACTGTTATGTTTAAATGAAATTTGTTTTCTTTTAACAATAACTTTCGGCCCACATACGCTAAGTTGTTTTTGAAAACAAACACAGTTGACAGAACAATGACTGTGAACGACTTGGGAAAAGCAGAACTAGTTCATGGAAACTGTGTCAAGGTAGAAAGGGCACAATTTTATTTATAGCACAATGTGCTTGGGAAGAGCGGCACAAGGTATCTACGGAAACGAGGTGTTGGACGAGGGAGTGGAGTTACGGTATACAGATAACAAAAGCGCGCTTCACGCGGTCACGAGTCCCGCAGCAAGCCTGCTTCACACAATCTCGCCATACATGTTTCAACTCGTAAAATTACAAATTTTAATGGAATATTTTTGCAGGGCGAGGGAGTGGTTACAGAATACAGATAACAAATGTGCACTTGACATAGCTACGAGTCCCGCTGCAAGCCTGCTTCACACAATCTTGCCGCACAGTTTCAACTTATAAATTACAATTTTTCATGGGTGATTTGTTGACGGTTCCTCAAAAAAGCCTCGTTACACCCATGTTCTCGCAGTTACCATGCTCACTACAATGGGATTCTACTGTACTTGGTTCTTGTACAAACTTCTACAAGCCCTGGGTCACTAGCCGGTATACCAGCCGCTATATGAGCCGCAATGGAAGATTTATATTACACTACAGCAGTTCATGTACTAGCATTTGGCACCCTCGGCGGGTGCGCAGTGTGTGGTTTGTAGTAAATATGAATCTCATTCGTAGAACTGCTACCAGTTAGTAACTTGCATAGACCTATGGAGAAAACTAGTTAGCACATCTTAATATTGCTATATTACTGTTCACCTTTTACATATATTGGTTGCTTACTAGTATAGTTTCATTCATTTTCTTCACAATAACTTGAAGTTACTAGAGTATGAGTGTTTTAATTTTAATATTGACGAAAATTACTGACTGTTTACAAAATATAGTTTTTTTTTCTTTACACACTAATAAAAAATTTTGGGTACGGAGTTTTGAACTTGTGCCCAAACGATACATTTGTGTAGCGGACGCCACAACTTTACCACTGTACTACAAGTTCAGACATTAGATTATGAGTTTATAAACAGTAAATACATTAAATAGTTCAAATTAATCTCTCGATAGCGTAGGTAATGTGTTAAGTATTTAGAATGGTTTCAAACAGTAATTAAAAGTTTTCATAGCCAATACTATAGTAGTAGTTGTATTTTAAATCTAATTGAAAGAGTTTCAACCTAAAGCATGTATAATCAAGATGGAGGCTTCCTTTTCAGTTTCTTCATCAACTCGTTTCAAGTGGTAGCCTTACGCTCTGAAACTGCAACTTGATTGGTCAGGTACGAAAACTGGTGTGCAACCTGCCACAAAAAATAAGTGTCCAATTATCATACCTGGTACGAAATCTGGTTATACTAGGCAGGAAATGCCATGACGGGTGCCACACTAGCCCATATACCCTCTGCTATGGCAGACCTTGCATACGCTGTTACGGAATCTGGTATCATGTAATATCGCCTTAAGGATGCGGTGGGTCAGCACACTTTGGGCAAGATGGTGGAATCCTACATTTCACAGATGAATGGCCAAACTGTTGACAATTTTAACAACACATAGGAGCAGGAATAAACTGCTAAACATACACATTCTTGGGATAGAATAAAAATGTATTTATTATGAATAATAAATACTGGTGACATGTACACTTACTACTAAGCAAAGTGCGAATGGAAGTAAGCTGCGCTTAACAGGTGGAGGTGACCTGCTCCTCGACTGCTCAAGTATAGAATGACTTTGACGGCTATGAAAACAACTCTGACGCAGTTACTCTACCCTGGAGTCGTATAGACGAGACTTTATAAATGGGGCCACAACCAAAAGGGCAGTGGGTGTAGTTGGCACTTACCAGCAAGTAGCGGCAGCTGTTGAAAAAGGAGGATCAACAGCAGAAGTGTGGAGTGAATTCGAGCAGGCTTCTGATGTCGAAGAGTTTCTGGTAGATGGTGGTGGTTTAAGCCTCTGGAGCTTATGGTCGTTGCTGGCGGCAACCACTGGTGGGTGCTGAAGATCTCTTGAGTTCTTCAAGAGGACCATGGGGGCCTAAGGTGCAGTAGAGAACCCCAGCACAGACATGTTGAGACAAGCTACTGGAGATGATAACTGGCTTCTTCGGCCGCGGACTGCCTTATATTGTGTGATCGGCCGGCCCATGCCTGCATTGGAGTGGGAGGTGTGACATCGCTCTGCGATGTCTGCCTGGAGCGAGCGGGGTCTGATAATATAACCTTGTGCTCGACTATTCGGCCTCGGGTGGTCAGCGCCGCTCGGCTATCTTCGGTGACACACTGTCTAGCAGGTACTTCAGGGAGGCTGGTGTGTTACAGCAGCCGCGTGGAAGCAATGCTTATTTCCCGTACTAGTATCGCCCGCTAGGCTGGAGCGATCCTGTGCGCACTCGTGAATAATGTGTTGGGTTTGACCCTTCCTCGGGATACATAGATCTAAGTGAGTAGTGAGAGAAAGTTAGGTTTGGAACATCAGGAAATACCATGTGTCTGTAACTGTCCCACCGTGGGAAACAATACTGCAGCCATCTATGGTTGTGGTTCCTGGTAGAATATAACACGTTAGGATGAGTTGTGATCGTGTTTAGTATAACTCATGTAAGCGGCATGCGTCAGCACTTCCAAAGTTTAATTTTATTAAAGGCATTACATCTGCCAGTACAACAAAATTGGGGTAAAAAATATTTTTTGTGTGAAATTACAGACTGTATTTGTGCTTGCTATATGGTACGTCTCAGGCTAGTCAACAAGCAGAGTAACTGTAGCCAAACTCTAGAGCAGAAAAAGCAATCATTGTTAAGCATGCACCTGCAGTATTGATCCTAGGGTGAATATGCAGCCTGCCTCACATGCATGCACATGCACAAACATGGACATTCATGCACACACATGGACATGCATGCACACACACACACACACTTGCCTGTACCTGTCCTTACACCCAGCACACAGCTCCAAGAAATTAATACTTTCTATGTCACATTGTTAGCGCCATGGACTTTTCGCGATTTTGAATAAACTATGGATAAATATGAAATCATCACAAAATTTAGTTTTTACACGAAATATGGTATATCTGACTTTAATGCCCTAACATGAGTGCAAACATGCACTCATGTTTTAGAACTAGCAATGAGTTTTTGAATCCCTGTAAATATTATTAAGTCACGATTCCGTACAAACCCAACAAATTCCGACAATTTCTCCCCTACAAAACATTTGAAACAGAAAATTTGTATTATGGTTTAGTGTTTACAAATATACATCACCTGATTATTATTCCACAGATGGTAATATGACTTGAGAAAGCTAAACCACAGCAACATGTTGTACAAAATGGTGTCTATCAATGTGCACTTGTGACGTGGCGGTGGGTGTACGAACTATGTACAATATATTTCTCTTTTACAGCAGCAAAATTATTTTCTAATGTACGGCACTATGGTCGAGCTCCAACATGTTTACATTTTACATGTGTGGGATTTATTTTGTTTACAAACGTGAGTGAACAAATTATTGCATGAGTGAAAAGCTATTCATTTGTTCTTTTTTTTACTTCCTTAGGAATTAAGGCTGTATTCCGTTACCTTCACAATGCGAAATATGTGCAGCGAAGTAGTTCTGGTCCCCTTGTGAATCTGGAGGTTAGCATCGGTGGCGACCCACCAATGGGCAAGTTTGTTGGTTTTAGGAAACGTGCGCAGTGACAATTTTACTGAATGGTTCTGCAAATAAATTATATAATGCTAGTGACCAACAAATGTGATTTTGTGAAGTAAACTTGTAAGGATTTCCATACGAAAACAAGTGTTCAAGAGATTGCGAATTCAAGTAACAGTAAGTTTGCATGTTTTGAAAATAATGTATTTCCAAACCGTTACTAGAATTATTGAAATGCGCATGGCCTAAAAAGTCACACTTTCAACATTTTTGTAATGTGTAAATATTATTTGTTTCTTTGCCCATATTGTGAATTCAATGAGTGTAAGGTTAACTTCGGCCAAAGTGTGATGTGTGCATTGCTGCATCTGTACGAATACAAACAGCAACATGTTTTGTTTTTTCATAGAAGTTAAAATTTTCCAAGATATAATAATTTGAATGTTATTTCCATACGGGCAAAATTTTCCACTGCTCCTTCAAAACAATATGCAACTCAGAATGCTACACACACTGTACGAACATCAAAACAATGCAGTCTCACTAAAGACAATAAACTAAAACACCCCTCCGCCCCCCACATTTCTCCCAGTTTCCTTTTTTCCCTCAAAATGAAGTAAACAGAACCCAAACAAATTTGACTAGCTAGGCTAAAATAAAAAAGGCTGGAATGCTAACATAGTTATAATATCTTACATTTTTATGGCATGTTAAATCTGCTGTGTGTACGACTTTGAGGTTAATGTCTGCTTGTGGTGGCTGTTAAATATTCAATATTCAATTAATTTTATCATGCCTTGTTTACATATACGACAAATGTAAACTCATCCTGTCAAATAGTACGACACTGGTTTACAATCATCGTATATGTAAATGTCTTGTATGTATTTTTAAAAAAATAATATTTCCTGGTGCTTCATAATTCTTTGCTTGAATTCTTTCAGCAAACAGAAGCTGAGGGTAGTGCTGCAAACTATATCAGCAACGGAGCGTGACACTGTGAATTACTATGCATTGTTTTTTTGTAGAACACTGCACTGCACTTATTTAGAACATTGTGGATTTTGACGGCTCACAGTACATCCATCCTATGTCACAAATTATACTCGTTCTCAGAACTAGAGAACATCTTTTCGTTAATTAGCAGAGGTGCATTTAGAGAAAAACATATACTGGTATTTATCAATCTGACACTTGTTTCTGTAATAAACTTTGTTTGTGCAAAAATTTATATATATTTTTCATACTGTATCATTACATTTTGTGGTACTGTGTCAAAATGTAATCATCAGATAATATTTTTGATGGGAATTAATATATAATTTTCAGTAGCCAGTAACATGATTGTGAAATTCTGCATTTTATTGAATTATTTATAGAATAATTACCTATAAAATACAATTTCATTGTTTTTAAATCAATTTTTTTGCACAGCTTTTAGCAGTTTTTTATGACAAAATTTAGAAATGTTATTTACCACTTTCAGGGAACCATACACATTGTCCACCCTTCTTTCACCACAATATTGTTGGAACCATGAAATGAAACTTTAATAAGAAGTTATTTTCTGTTAACAATTAGTAATCATTCTTAAATAAATTCTCTGAATTTCTGGCAAAAACCCATTGAAAATGGAATGTGAACTTGTTAAATCCTACGTGGCATACAAGGTTTACATAATTTCTGTCGATGAGGTAGATCTTTAAGTTAGCATACTATTTTGTTAGGAAAACATAGACCTATAAAAATAAAATAATTATTTGTTAGTAGAGCATTTGTTTTTTTTTTATAAGAAGCCATAGAAAATAGACTGCAAAATCTTAAAAAGTTGTATGGTGTGATGCGTTTCAATATAGTTTCGGCGACATGGAGAGGTCGTACATGCTTTTAAAAGGTACAATTTTTGTTGGAAGATGTCCATATTGATTAATATTTTTTTTAATGTGTTGTTATTGTGCTAGAGATGAATGAACATGGATTTAATGTGAGAAATGCAATTTTTGTGTTTTAGGAGTTAAAACAATTTAAAATTTAAACAATGTCAATCTTACAAGTGCAGAGAGCATATGAGCCCATTCCAGAGTAACTTGAGAACTCGTATGATTGAGATATGACTGTATTTGATTACTATAACATGTAGTTTTGACATGAAAGCCATTTCAAAGCAGCATGAGTACTTAAGCGTAACTTTTAAGAATAGGAGTCCGAGGTCGGTCCAAATCAGTCAAAATTCTAATACAACCCCTTCAAAATAAAGCCCTTTTTGCCAGGAACCGTACAGGATCATGGAATCGAGAGTTGACTTACATAAAAATGGTTTACTCAATTCAAGAAATTTTAATACACTCAATATTTCGAGACATTTTACACTCCTGCGCATTGCACATACGCCCTCTAATTTTCGACTTGCCCCACCATCACGCATTTAATAATATGGGGGCAAGTCACACGCCGGCAGGCAATAATTCTTGTGCCTACAGAGTTGATCCAAGCATTACGAACAACTACTGACACTGGTTTAAATTATTAAAATTGTTCTGCCCACTCAAAAGTCTACATGCGGTCGTCCACCCACACCAAAGAAATTGTTTTACTCACAGAGAAACCATCACGCCAAAGCAAGAGAAGCGAGTTGGCAGGGATGCTGTGAGAGAGCAGAACCCTTAACACCATGTCGTCACTGCTGCCCGAGCCTCGAGCCTCGTGGAGAGGTGGTAAATATGTCATCCGCCTCTAGACAGGGAGATAAGAAATGGTGGTGCGGCCCACTATCCTAATTTAAACAACACCTGTGAGACGAGGCTAGCTATCCCCGCACCCCTAAGGCAGCCACCAAAAAATTACATTTTCTGTTTATAAGTAGGCTTGTTCCGATATCGATACTAAGTATCGCTATTGGCTGATACTGCACCTTTTCCCTATGTATCTGTATCGGGTATGGTATCGGGCCGATATTTAGTATCAGTTGGTTATAGACAATGAAGTCAGATTATTACTTTCTTTAGGCACAAAAATTACAGTATTTCGGTTTGTATACGCAACACATTAAAAGAAAAAGAAAAACAAGAACAAATACAGTATTTACTCGTGAATAGCACACTCTTTATTCCCAAAATAAAGGAAAAAAATTCTGGAGTACACACTATACACAGAAAAAAAGAGGAAGGCCGGAGTGTCAGCCATAAATTGTCCAGGGCTGTTCAGGGAAGTGGCGGGACTGTCTGTTGTCTCATATTTTGCTCTTACATCACTCCACTCCCTTCTCTCTCTTTGTTTCTCAACGACCCTTCAGTTATGTGTAGGTCGAAGCCCCTCTCCACCATCACCCCTCCCAACTTCGCTCCTTCCTACTAACGGCATCCTGTCACCCCACTACCCCCAAACCAGAGCTGCCACATGTTTACAACGCCCCTCCCCTTCAAATAACATCCAGGTGTCGCTGGTCGATAATTCCACCAACCCCTCTTTGCTTTCATGGCAGAGGCTAGCGAGCCATGTTCGTGAAGGGGGGGAGGGGGGAAAAGGGCCAGGAGACAGTTTTTTTAGAAAAGGTAAGTGTGACATTCTAGCACAACAAAAAATGAGAGCTGGTCACTGCTAGAAGGAGAAAGGAGAAAAAAAAGAAAGAAAAACTAAGCTGGAAATGTTGAGTAGTAGGAGCATGAGTTTGGCTGAATTTTTTTTATTTTGGCTTTTTGCACCAAAGTTATTTAATTTAAGTATTTCCAAACATATCACAATCACCACAAATTAATGTAAAAAAGAATTTATTCCATACTTACTAACAGGGAGCCACAAATTTCTGGTGAAATTTTTTTTTTTTTTTTTTAATTTCCCTGGAACTTGTTGCAAAAATCATGGTGCGCCCTTTACATGAGTGCGCACTATACACAAGTAAATATGGTATTCGTCACTCAAAATAATTGCACCTAACATCACTTGTATTTCAAACCAAATGGTTTTACCTGAAAATGTTATGCAAAACATTTTAACGAGGAATTATTATTTGTAAAGATGTTTTCTTTTGTGTTTAAAGATTGTTTTATCTGGTAAAGTTGGTGTTTCATTGTATCTGGCATAAAATTAACATGAATTTAAAACTTAATATTTATTTAACTCAAAAATTGTTTGAACATCAAGCAATTTGTATTATAAGTGTTGATTTTCAGTAACTTCTTGAGAGGAAATCAGAGGATTTATATTAATTAATTTCAATAGACAAAAATATTTGAATAAACTGATAATACGTAAGTGCCTATTTGACACCTTTTGCCATCTAATAATGGGTAGGTAAGCACCGCGCCGAGTACAGTGTAACTCATGACAGGGAAAATCAGAGGACGTAGTATTGAATGATTAATTATTAAAGACAGTGAAAAAATCAATTATAATCCCCTCATTTGAGTCTCAAAATTACTAGGTTTCTTTGCAGAAAATATGATTAATTACTTTATAACAGAGATATTTGTTACGCGTGCAAGGTGTCGCCAACAGGTAGCGGTGTGGAGAGGTCATCTTCCCCCTCCACCACTCCTCCGCATGTAAACCAACAGACATGACACTGCCTGATCAATAACTTCTCCATGCGCTCTTAGCTGATAGTGAGCACGGGACATTTAAAATTTGACTTGCATTTGTTGTCACATTACTTGCATTTTCAGACTGTTTGAAAGTTTTAGGTTAGCTTGCATTTTGTGTCGGATTACAATTAATTATATACAGTATTTTAAGACATTATTTTCTTTATTTAAATGAGTCTAGGAGAAATGTTTTTAATGTATTAATAAGAGTAATACTTTTCTAAAATTCAGTGCGAAGGACATTGGTATTGGTTTTTAGTATCGGAGTATCAGCAGTGGTATTGATGTATCGGTATCGGAACAGCTCTATTTATTAGTAGATACGAAACTGCAGCTCAACGGTTCCATTGGCCCACCGACCTAAGTAAGGTCGTAAGGCTCCAGTCTGCACAAAGACTCTTTAGTCTGTGAAAGACCCTCCAGTCTGTAGAAGACTCTCCAACTGAAGAAGTGACTGCAACGTACTCTAAAGAGACTGTACAAGCTCTTTGTCTCCAAACATGGAACTCGTGGAGAAAACCCGGCAGAGATCTGAACGACCTCTGATGATGCCCAACGCCGTCAAACGTTCACCATGATTCTAGCAGCCAGAGGTATACAGACGTCCCGCACCTGTCCCTCTTACCCTGAGTTCAATCCATCAAACACTGTGGTAGCAGGTTGTACCAGCGTTCCTTCTGGACTGCCAACCCTTAAAGAGAAAATCAATTTTCAATCAATTTCGAAAAACTGGAGTTAATTTTATATTATTCTCACCACAGGTTCGCCTTCACCTGTGGTAAACTTATAAAACTTAAATTATTTTCTTTTGATGTACAGAGTTATACATCACAATGCATTTCTACCATATTTGTCTAAATATGCTTGTGTTGAAAATTTAATCTCAGCGTTATTCAATTAATTTATCCACAGTTCTCAAAGTATTCAGAGTAACTAATTGCCAGTGATTATTGTGGCTATTTAAGTAAAGTGACCGCTCTTGGAAGGACGCGAGTGGACCGAATGTACTTGGGAGACTCCTGGCGCCTGAAGAAGGTTATAGTCTGAACAAGACATGGAAGCACCTGAGTATTGTCCAGAACAACCGTGCCTCCCAAGAGATCTGCTCTCTACTATCTGGATATCTATCCGCTCATTTCCTCGGATCGTTTGAAGAAGATTAAACCCAAGAAGGCTTGAGCAATGCTGGATAGACAGAGTGTGTGTCATTTGTTTAAAGATTGATAACTGTAAGCCAATTACATTATATTTTGATTTTATTAAATATCAGGGTTTCTAATGTCACGTAAGAGTGGAGGATGCAGTAGTCAGATTTGCAGTTTAGCCAGATGGGCATTATAAAGAAAGTTAATCCCACCTGCAAATACAGTAACTTCTTGTGCATCCTACGAATTACCACCAGGACCCAAACCTCGTGAACCCCTTTGCGAACTGTACAAGGAACTACCCCCGATAACAGAGGGCTGTAATTTGTATATAGATCTTTTATTAGGTATTTATTGGCATTGACCCAACCTAGAATATCTAAGCCACCTAGAGAAACGACACACATATCCCGAGCCTAACTTCCTCCCACCACGACCGTGTACCGTCCCCAGTGAACCAATTCCTACATGCAAAATATGTACCGCTGCTGGAAAACTGATAGTTGTCTAAGTCCCACCAAAAACAGTCTGGTCACGTAAGATCTGTTTGTACCCACCAGGAAGCCAACTAGGACTGCCCCTTATAAATGTCTATGAAGCACCCGAAAGAGCGAGTAAGACTTGCCGGGACAATTTAATTCATACTCATTTTGTGGTTTCAGCATATCTATCCAAATACCATTTTATTTTGTGACAGTTGGCGTCACACATTTTGGCAGCCTTCATGCGGTGGAAAGGACCAAACTCCCTGGTAGGGAGGTCTATGTGGTCAGACTCACCTTGGGGTTTGATCCCCCTCCTTTGATTAAAAATCCTCCACCCAAGAAAGTGTACCCCTAGATCTCCCAACATGGGCAGATCCACGACCCCATTAGGGAATACCAATTCTGAACACACCACCACTTCAGGAGGAAGTTCACAAAGTATTTACTCGTGTATAGGGTGCCCTCGTGTATAGTGCACCCTCATGTATAGGGCGCACAATGATTTTTGCAATAAGTTCACAGAAAATTTTTTTAAAATAAAAGAGCACCAACAATTTGTGGCGCCTTGTTAGTAAGTATGAAACAAATTATTCTATCATTACATTAATGCGTGGTGTTGATTGTGATATATTTGGAAAATACTTTAATTAAATAACTCACTGCGCTAAAAACCAAAACATTGTGGCATGCTGTACAATCACGATAAACTACACTATGGTCGTTAAAAGAAAAATGTCAACCGCCTGGATGGAGGACTTCCTTTTTTTCTTCTTCTTTTATGGGGGCAGGTGGCAAGCTTCCTTTTTTTCTTTCATACTGGCTTCAATTTTCTTTTTGCTTCTTTTACGCAGTGACAAGCTGTTTTTTTTTTTTTTTGAGTTGCTGGAATGTGACACTAACCTTCTCTAAAAAAAATGTGTCGCTTCTTCCCAAGAGAGAGATGAGATATCAGACCGTTCCACTACCCTCTAAACATCTCCGGACAGTTTACGATTACCACTCCCCCTTTCTCCTTCCTCTCAATGACCATACTTTTTTTTTTTGTGTAGCGCACATTCCAGACATTGTTTCCTTTATTTTGAGACAAAAGAATGTGCTATAGACACGTAAATATGGTAACTTTGTATAGAGGAGGGAATCAGCACTCAAAACACACTAGAAACAATTCAACCGGAATCATTATCTAAATTTGACTATACCAGAACAGGTAAAGTGGAGACCCCAATAGGTCGAGGGAGGAAAGGAACAGATAGTGCAACGAGCTTCTTTTCATAAATAAAGGAGACGAGAGTGTGTCAATTTATTTAATGAAGTAAAAGAATGTCCAGGAAGCAGCGCAGCATACCATACCAACCAACACCTCTGCCTGTGAACACAGTACTATAACTATAAAACAAACAAGTATGAATTCACTTACTCCTCCGGGAAGAGCTGACTCTCGTAGAAGACATCATTGCAAGTGTTCTGTGCGAGGTACTCAAACACCTCAGGGAAATACTGAATGTAGCTCTTCACCAGCTCTATAGCCTTGTGAGAGTACAACCAAGTCTGCCCATCCTTCCTTGTGTAGCCAGGAACCTATGGCATGAAAAAACTGCATGTCATCAAAAGTACAGCACCAAAAATACAAGAAAAGCAACACAAACACCACAACATGTCTTCACAACATGGCCGACGTTTCTTCAATGGATTAGACCTATATGTTACAAAAATCACTTAGCTCATAGTCTCTCTTTGGCATTAAATTTTAATTTTCCAAAAGTACCTAAATTCCAATATAACTTTATCACTCCCTGAGAGATGGAACCAAAAACCATTGCGTAAGATGTAATCATTTGTTATTACAGTGGAACATCTATCCATACAATTTCATGGGAATGACATAAAAATTCTATAGATGTGGACATTCCATAGATGTAGACTACAAAAATTAGGCAACCAAATAAACCCAACCTCATTAAACTTTACGTTGAACACATTGATAGGCCTATAAAAGGTATTTGTCAAGTTTAACTAAACTAAAACAATGCAAATGGGAATATTAAAGAAACAATTCATAAAGCAGCAGAACCCTATAAAGTTCTCAAGGGAACCAAGAAGCGTTGAACTTATATGTAAATGAAAAACACAAATAAACAATCCACTCTAATTTGTTATGGTACACACTCTTAATAGAACAGTATTTAAACACTTCTTTTGAAATCACGTGCAGTTACCAGCAAAGAAATTAAGATGTTGTGAATATTGTGAATGATAATGTGCGGAGGACACGGTTTCCTTAATTTTGCATTAGCTTTTTCGGTAACTTTCCGGGCATATTCTTTAGATTAACATTTATAAGTATATCAGGCCTACCGTTTTAACAGATTTTATCCGTTTTAATAAGACTTTCTGTATAAATACACAACAGCAGTAATTGTGGATAGACTCAAACAAATAAAAGTCGGACAAAAAATTTTTTGCACGTGAATGTATTTGTCCTATGGTTATTTGTGTGTGTCTATCTTAGTAAATTACCCTGCGAGTACTTATGCATTCCGTCTATGTACTTTTTATAATGTAATCGGTAGCCTAGAGGCCTATTCCCACCATATCTCACTTTCAGTATTAAGTATTTTCATTACAAAGTATAGTTGAGGCTTATGAGATTTTCCAGGATTATAAACATACAATTAAAATAATGCAAATTAAACAAAAGAAAGCATGTCAAAAAAAACCAATTAAATTAACAAAAAAGCAGTAAAATTATATTACATGCTAAAGGTGAAAATACTCACTTCTTCATTTTTCTTGTTGAACTTGAGATTGAGACCAATGTTGAACTTCTTCTGGGACTCTGTATTGCTACCTTCAACACCCTTAACAACAAAGATTGTGCCAGTGACACGGGACAGAAGGTGAGCAGATATCGCCAACTTCTGAGCAGCTGTGTTGCCTGAAACAAACAGCACATCACACATGACACACATCAGTAATTGTTGTATTATGATATGAAAATAAAAACTTCCAGTTCGGGTATCGGATAGCACAGATATTGTATTTTCATTCAGCGGAACTGATTTAACTCAAAGACAACAAGACTTCATGAGCTCAAAAATACATGGGTACAAACTCAGTGCTCAGTAATATTTGACATGCGACGGCCTTCGGGGCAGGAGCACGTAGGCATCTTACTGGGTGTTTTTAGTTAGTGTTAGATCAGTCGCACAGGCTTGGAGGTTCAGATCTTACAGAGACGGGGTCTGGAGAAACTGGTGTTTGGCTTTGATGGTGCCCTTGAACAGAGTAGTGCAGGTTTGCTACCGGGTGGCACAAAATCAAGCCGGGCTCGGTTAGGCTTGCGGGTGCATGAAATGGGCAGCGCCACTGGCATACCTCTTACTGTCATGAGTCTGTCACTCAGTGACGTATGTCCTGTGTGGAGTCTCCCAACCCGGCGGACTGATGATGAGAGTGTCTGTTAGTCGGCTACGATGAGAGGCTGGCTCCGCAGCAGCAGGCAGGCTTCCAGCCCGCTGTTGGTGGCTGGCTGGGCTGGTCCGGCAAAGTCTGCTGGCTTGGTGCCTAGTACCAGGGGCAGCCACAGGCTGAGGTACTCATTGATGAGATGCGCATCTATGGGAGTTTTAACTATGGGGACCAACAGATTACGGGAAAAGAGAGGGAGATGGAGAAATGTGAGGTGAGGTCTCAACAGTTGATGCGCGAGGTGAGCTAATTCCTGGGGGTGTCAAGTAGCTGAATGTTAGGACAGGTTGGTTAAGCAGTACTTGTATCTCGACAAGGATAGCAGCTGCCTTCCTGTCGCTCCAGTTACTTCTCCTTCTGTGGATGAACTGCATTTGCCAGGGATGTACTACGGTTCACATCCGCACTGGGCTGGCAGTTTTTCATCATCACCCTTTTTCGCCATTCGAACACTGCACCAACTAGCTGCTGACGAGAGAGAGTGTTTCTGGCATGTTACTTCAGTGCTAGTAACAAATTTTTATGTAGATGACCTTGTGTCAGGTGCACCTATGCAACAAGCAGCCTTGTCGTTACAAAAGAACTTAATTGACATTTTAAGGATGGGCAGATTCCACTTGCGGAAGTTTGCAAGAAATGATCAGTCTTTACTCTCCTGGCTCCCTGCAAACATTGTCCAAAGTAATGAGGCACTGTCATTTGACAGTAGTTGTGTTCTTCCGACAGTGAAAATATTAGGCCTCCAGTGCAGGCTGCAGTTGACACCTTCTCATGTAAGGTTCAGCCAACTTCTACCATCTCTACCAAACGAAGTATATTATCAGACTTAGCCCAGATATTCTATCTTCTTAGGTGGTTGTCACCCATTGTTCTGCTGGCAAAATATCTTGTACAACATCTGTGGATCAGCAATATTGACTGGGATGACCCACTCCCAGCAGACTATCCACTTGGAAACGCTTTCAGAAGGAACTTTCAGGTGTGGCAAACATTGCTATTCATAGACTGGTAACTGTAAACCAGGAGAATGTAGATCTTCAGGTGCACTGGTTTTCCGACAGTTCGGAACGTGGATACGCAGTTGTTGTCTAACTGCGAGTCACCTTACTGGATCGTCCAGTAACTGTTCATTTAATTATTGGCAAATCGAAGGTGACTCCCACCATGCAAGTATCTCTACCCCGTCTATAGCTATGTGGGGCTTGCCCATACCTCATGTGCAAAATACAAGATAACCTCAGTCCCATAGTCAAACCTCCCGAACCTTTGCCTAGACTGATTTGATGACTGTTCTTCATTGGATCAATGGCTAACCACATGGCTTGAAAACATTTGTCGCTAATCTGGTCAGCCAAATCCCGGACCTTATTCCATCAAAACACTGGAATCATATACCATCAGAAAACAACCCGGCTGACTGCGCTCCTCGAGGTATCTTTTACAGTGAGCTGACTACATTTCCATTGTGGTGAAAAGGCCAACCATGGCTGCATGAGTCTCCAGAACACTGGTCTCAGCCTTACCCAGCAAGGAGTCACACTGACGAAGCGCTTGTAGAACAACGGGTTGTCACACTCCATGCTATTGGAATTCCTGTTGACACGTCAGTGTTGCACAGATTCCCGTATCTGAGTAACATAAAACGCATCACTGCCTACTGTCTGCTATTTGTGCGAAGTCTGCGTGTAAGGAAACCTATTGTTGGTCCCCCCCCTGCCCTGAGGAACTCAATGATACCTTGATAGTATGGATTAAAATTGCACAATCTGAAGCCTTTGCCGGAGATATAAGGGCACTGTAGGCAAGGCAACCATACAAGGGGCCCACTATCCCAATTGTCTCCCCTTGTGGATACTTCTGGAATTGCTAGGGAGGATGGATGCTTGCATTTGTCTGATTTCCCATATAACCAGAGGCATCCAATACTACTACCAAAACAACATAGTCTCACAAAGCTCTTGACTGACCACCTTCATGAACACCTGTTGCACTGTGGGCCAACGATCCTGCAGTCAGTTCTACAACAAGAATTTTAGATCATGGGTACTCGCAACCTCATTCAACATAGATTTAAGCAGTGTGTGCCTTGCTTCAGGGTACGCTCTACACAACTGGAGCCAACCATGGGCTATCTCCCAGCTGACTGTGTTCGACAGTCAAAAGCCATTTCTCAAGGTGGGTGTTGATTATGAAGGACCCTTCTAGATTAAATTATCACGGTTGAGGAAGGCACAAGTCCTTGCTGCATATATGTGCTTTTTTGTTTGCTTTGCCACAAAGGCCAAGTCATCTCGTGCATGCGTCTGATCTCACCACTGAGAACTTTCCGGCAGCATTCCGTTGTTTTCTCTCTCATTGTGGTTAATGTTCCGACATCTATAGCGACTGTAGGTGACAAATGATACTTGGCAAAATTGAGGACGTTCATGATTGATAAGGGCAAGCAGGATGTGTTGGCACAGGCCCTAACCAAACACCAAGTGACATGGCATTTCAACCACGCCCCCCCTACCCATCAGACCCTCATTTTGGAGGATTGTGGGAGACACAGCTCAAGTCGGCCAAATCCGTGCTGACCAAGAGTGTGGGTTTGTAAACACTCACATATGAAGAACTGTATACTGTTATGACACAAGTGGCTGAAACCCTAAACTCTCGGCCACTAAGTGCTCTTTTTCCACTGACCCCAACTCCCTAATGGTATTGACTCCAAGCCCCTTTCTGGTGTTGGGACCCCCAGGTCTGCTGCCAGAGCCAGATTTATCTTATATCTCACTCAATAGACTCTCGCGTTGGCAACTTATCCTGCAAATCCACCAACCCTTTTGGGGGTGGTGGCATCAAGCATACCTCCATCATTTCCAGCAACAACCCAAGGGCTGTGGTGTCCAACAAACCTCACTATTGGCACATTGGTGCTAGTTCTGGATGACAACTTACCCCCTCTTTGCTGGAAACTAGGGCGAGTACTGGAGACTTTTCCAGGCCCAGACTCCGTTGTCAGAGTGGCGGAGGTGACGACTCACCAGGGAGTCCTCAATCATTATGTGGTAAGCAGTGCCCGCTACCATCTCAATAAACCATAAAATGTGCATTCTGGTGGGCCGAATGTTGAGACTGTAGATAATTGTAAATAGCCTGTTTACAGTGATGTGAGGACTTGAGTCCGAAAAGTGACAAGGAGCATAGTGTTAATATGTGATGTTAAATACGTGTGTTTTTAACTTGGCGAAACTACAGAGCGCCACGACTTCAGTTCTCCTGGTGGCTGCTAGGAGTGGCGAGCAGTACAAGATGGTGGCAGGCGTGGCCGGACTTGTAGCGTTTGTTACAGTTCATAGAACTGTAAATGAGTAAGTTTCATGTTGAAGCAAATGTCATATTAATACAGTAATAATGTTTTAAAAGTTCCAATTTTTATTTTGTTTACTAGTTAAACAATATCCATGGATAATATACAGCTCACATTGTAATCAACATGAATTCTAATAAGGTAAGATGTATTTCACTGATGTAAATATCAGATTGTCATCTATTACAATTCTGGGTGTATGGAAATTTTTGACAATCCTCTGAAAAATAGTAGATAGAGAGTCCACTGCGTATATCAATTTCTGCCTCCTTATCCGAACCGTGAACTTTCATCTGGAATTCTGCGATGAGTTGAGGCACGACTTCTTCATTATATAAGATGGTTAGTTCTTTAAAATAAACATAATATTGTCAGTAATAAGTTGTTCACAATTTTTGGAATTGAGAATCAAACATGGTATTGGCCTCAGAATCATGAATAGAGGAAGAGCAGTCACATGACATCTCCAATTATTAATATAGGAATTTTGGTGAAACTGAAAATTTTCTATGGTTACCGACTCTCAAGCCATCCATGTTCACTGTTTAGTTTTTCTACTGCAATACCTATGTAGCGTATTTACCAGAAAAGAGGCCAATATCGATTATAAGCCGACCCCAATATTTGCACACTCATCACTAGCAAAAAACAATTTTTAGCAAAGGAATATATTTAAATTAATATGTAAGACTAATGTTAGAACATTTTTAGCAATGGACACACACATTAAATATTAGAGAAACAAATAAGTGAGTAGGCCTAATGCTGCATAATGGTCACAATTTTATGCACTTCATTAGTATGAATAAGTAAGCCTACACACGTTGGAAATGTTGCCTCCAATTCTTTGACAAAATTCATACATATAGGCGAGGTTAATGGAATAAACCAATGTGTATTGTACTCTCAAATATTATTTCACAAAGTATGTTACTGAAATATTAATGAAATATGTATTTTCTGATGGCATAATATTTGTTAAATAAATAACAGGTAAAATAACAGGTACACAGCATATTTGTTTATTTTTAATTTTAAACGTCGCTCTAACAAATTTTGGGAATAAATACTATTTCTTTTAAGAGGTCCTTTCAACTTTGGAATAATGATAACACAAAAAATAATAGTAGTATGGCATACTATACAGTTGAATGGCATGGTGTTCTGACAAAACCTTACAAAATTCTAAATACAAATGACGAAACCTGAAACTGATTTGATCATGGCCTCACTTTCTGCCATCGTCTAAGATTCTTTACATAAATGCAGAACGCATGCTCAGTCTTCCACAAATTTAATAATTCAAAGCTTTTAATTTGAGTCATACAAATTACGTTTACCTATTTTTGTCCAAGTACTACATGTGTCACACTCTTCTACATTATTGGTCATGTCATTACAGATCAAGAGAAATTTAACATAAACAAAACTGAAACAGTTATGCGCTAACCATATATGTATTGACGCACGTCCTTACTCTCGAGTAAGTGGCTAGAGTGCTGCCTGCCCTCCATTGTTCAGCAAGTGATCCTGCCGCTGCATGTTTTCTACTACGCTAGCCCAGTGGGTCTTGATAGGTTCAATGGGAGGACAGCTTAGTCGGGTGATACCATCTAAGGGGAGGGGAAACAAACCCCAGTGAGAGTCGAAACATGATTGTTTCCCGTCCATGGAGCTCACAATTTTCCTCACTGCAAAAGCTACCAAGATGTGGGATGCCAGCTGTCCCGAGGGAACGTTTCGTGCTACAAATAAATTGATTGTGAGGGTGGGGGTGAATGATCCCGCCGGGGGGATTGGTGTTATCCGTAGTAGTCGCATAGGCCGGCGTGGGGGAATGTAGTTTCCAGGGGAAGGAACTCCAAGAGGTTTTGAGACGACCTTCGGGGGTAATCAAACCCATATAACATTCCCTGAGGCTAGACAGATGATACATGTATTCTGAACATATTTCCTTTGGTCTAACTTTTGTGGCTCTACTGTTAAGGTAGGTTGGGGTTGGGGTTGGCTTTCTAGTTATGAATCTAGCCATGGCCAACAAGCACCTAAGTAGGCGTCGAGCTCGGACTTGTGGGCAAGGGGAATAAGAGGAGAAATGGGTTGAGGTTTGAATTCTGGCTCCGCACATAGGGGTGTGTCCTCACTCGTAATTTCTGTGACCACCTGCAAGTTGGTTAACCTCTGTAAAGCTCCTCGCTCTTTGCACCGGTTACAGCTCTTTGTCCCACCCTTCTTACTCCGCATCTAGACCTGCCTTCCGACCCTCCTGCGGACGTACAGTCCTGGTGGTGTGTCTTATTCACATACCCTAGGCACTGACGGAGAGATATGCAGTCTGGAATTAGGACACCACCAAAGTTAGGCAAGGTAGCAACGGAAGCTCAGGAGCCGCGGTATGTCTTTTCGGGCTCAAAGCCTTGTTCAAGCCCCTTCTCCTGTGGAGTTCGACACGCCTTATGACTAATTCTCAGTGGGGTTTTGATATAACAAACGTGCACTGTTATAAATGTATAAACACAAGTGAACCAGAAATTTTCATTAAAAAGAAGGTAGGCAACGATTCTAAATTAATGTAATATTTATTATTACAATTTAGAAAGGGGAAATCGTGGTTGGATTACACACACTAGCTAGGAGTAATTACTTACGTAATTAATTCAGCCAAAGGTAAGCCTGAAAAATAATCAAAATTATTCTGAATAAAAACTTGTTAAATTGACGTTCTTTTCAGTGTTTCCTCTCAAGGTAAATTTGTACAGAAGGGTAAGATGTCACGACGACCTGCTACCGCGGAGTTAAGTGAGTGACTGGGGTAAAGGGGTGCAGGAAGTGGGCGTAGAAGGTTAACTCTGGAGAGATGAGCCGTCCTTGCAGTCGGCTGGTACATACGTGGACGAGCCTTCACAAGCTGCTGGAGGGTTGAAGCCTTTTCAAGCTGTAGGTTGGTGCAGCCTTCACAAGCTGCTGGAGAGGCTGGGGCCGTCGCAGGCTGTAGGAGAGGATAGATTTCTTGATCAGACCCAGCGAGTGCTCTCTGACCTATAAGGCCAGCAAGCCCGGCATCTCTGGCGAGAGGCGTGTTCGTGGCTCCTTATATAGTAGAAAATCTCTGTGACTGCAATCTTCCGGGGTTGCAGGGATGTTGTAGCCCTTCATTTCAAGGGTTGCTTTATCAGAGGTTGTAGCCCGCGCTGCACATTTCTTATCTCCCTGCTCTCAGGTGATGACAAATTTACCACCTCTGCCCGAGGCTGGCGGGTGTGACGAGGCTGGCGGGTGTGACGTCACAGGGCAGCAGAGACGCTGCAATCCTGTGGCATCGGTTGAACTTCCTTCTTGGTTATTCAGGGTAGTGGTCCATCAGATAAAACAATCTTGACTAAAAGGGGTGGCGATCACATGCTGGATTCTGGGCTGGCATTAAAATTCATAATTAAATACGTTAATTAATTCTGTGTCTAAAGCTGTCCAACGCGTGGGATCTATTCAGTGGGCACGTGAACAGCAGTTTGCCACTGTTTGTGAGCAGCCCCGAGCTCTTGCATGCTCGTTGATGGAGCGAAGTCGCCCGTAGTGTGCGCAAGCACGTTTCTAGACAGATACACTTGGCAAAATATTCTCTTAGTGTACATTATGGGTGTAACGTAATAATTTTAACATTTTCATCATCTGTCTATGCTTTGTTTACCTGAGGTGAAAACAACATTCTCCTACTTGCAAATACAGGGGTTAGCTCGTCTGAGTAGATGCTATTATTTTGCCGTACTACTGGTTTCTTACGTTACATCTATGTTTTCTACTCTCAAGGCTAATACATATCTCTCAATCTAACAAAGTTAAATCTAATTCCTACAAGGGTTTCCTCTTTAACGAAAGCAATGTCTTTCTTTATCACTCTCTGAACTAACAATTTAATTCAATCTGACAAACTAATTTTGATCCACACAAGGGCTTCAGTGAAAAGTATGTTTACATTTTCCTACGTTAACAAGGGTTTTCTGGATACACTTCTCTAATCACAATCACACTTTTCCTTAATTTCTACATTTGCATAGTTCTCTGGGTAGCGTCTCACTGGGGCTATTTGTACTTCCAAACTTTCATTTTTAAGGTGGTAGTGAATTTCCTGAGCAGCGGTTACGGCATTCTCACAGAGAGCTCTCATCTCATGCTCTTACTCAAGGTTAAAGGGGTTCTCTAAACAAAGCCACCCAGTTGCATTGTGAGGAATGGTGACAGTTACATTGTGTATGTTCACGAGCCTGCTGATAGGCTTTGCTTCGCATTCTCACTTCCTATCATTGCTCATGGAATTTTGTGACGCTACATTAATTCCATCGTGCTAGATTTCTCAAAACAATAACAACAAATTTTTTTTAAGTTTCTTATTCAATGTTAACGTTACATGAGCACTTGGGGAATATTTGCGGTAATGCAACTTTTCAGTCTGCTTTCAGGTTTGATTATATGTAAATTTTCCTTCATAACTTCCTGGCAAACTAGGGACCAAATTCTGATAGCACAAAAATAAATTTTAATTTTTACGTTACTGGTGCCTACAGATAGGAGGCAGTCTACACTAATTATGGAACATATTAAAGTGTAGGACCTTGGTCCCTATCAACGCGATTCCTGAATTCTCAACCTTTGTGAAAAAAAAAATCTTAACTAAACACGGCTTTACAAAAACACTCCTGGGGGGGGGGGGGGGGGGGGGACCAGTACCTTCATCACACTGCCTACTCTATCCAGATTAGGATTTTGGTATGGGATGTCTTTCGTGGCCTAATCTTCCCTACTAAGCTAACTAACGAGCTCTTGCACTATAGTTAAATCAATGTTTCAGCGTTTCTATTCTATCACTCCCTACTAATTTGCTCTAGCTAAACAATTCTGACGAGGAGCGGATTAGTTCAAATTCTGGCATCTGCCAGGTACTCAAGTGATGCTGCTGCTGGACGTTGGCGCTTGGTGTGGCGTCGCTTAGATGGAGATCCTCTCTTGCGCTGAGCTGCAGTGGGGGCGGCAGGCCAGCAGTACGTAGTTGGCGCCCTCCAGGGCATCTCCTTGTAGCATCCAGGGATGTAATGGGTGCATCTTGCACACAGTGGAGTTGCTCCTGACTTGGCGACAGCGGTAGGCAGCTGCTCAGGAACGACCAGGATGTTGGTCGTGTCTACTTCGTGAACCGCGGTCGGGATAATGGTGGCATCTATTGACATTGTGGTTCTCGCGGCAGTGGGATGATATTCCATTGTGGCAGCTGCACAGGTAACCGGTGCACGGTGTTCGCATACGCTGTCCGCTCCAGGCGATGGAGGAGTTGTGTGGGCAGCTTCAAAGCTCATGGGCGTCCGGTAAAACGCATTTACTTCCTGATGGGCCTGAGTGTCTGGTCTCTCCTCCTCTCCAGCCATTTTCTAGGGTTCACTGACGTTGGTCACCATGTTGACCAATGTGTTCACCGTTGTTGAGAGCTTTGGCAGGCTTTCATCCTTCGCTCGTCCACTTTCTTCATTCTTGCCGGAAATGGGTAGGATGGCTAGGGCAGCAGGGCACACGTGACCTAAGTTCCCTATCCTGGAAGAGCTCCACCGTCTCTGGGGGTGGAGTTGCTGGAACCGATCCTGGCAGTGGTGGACATTCAGACTCATCCAGGTCATCGCCTGGGGGGTGGGCACTTCTTCTGCTGCAGGAGAGAAGGCCGGGGGGACGTGTTCGCCATGTGGTGGTGACGTCTTGCGATTTTCCTGGCGATTAACAGCCAGGGGAGTAGCAAGAAAGCGGACAAGGGGAGTTTGCGGTCTTTCTGCCATGCTCTTGTGGGTGGCTGGAGGTTCACATACCTCCACTAGCGCATTACTAGCAGGTCGTTTCATCGTTGCCGATCTATCAGCTGGGCTACACCAAGATTGCTCGGTGTGGACACTTGATGATGTCCGGTAGGGTTTGAATGACGAAAGGGTACTTGAACTGTGCGTGAAACGGGTCTCATAGGGGACCATCTCCTTAGGGAGTTCTCCCTCAGGTATGCGCAGTAAGACGGGGAAGGGGGTGTATATTCCCTTCCTGAGTCCGGCATTGACATTCTACAGTCTCGAGTTGGAGGGAGATGCTTCGTCTACCTCTGGGTTTTCCAAGGTTCAGTTCCCGCATGGGGTCCCGTTCCTACTTGGTTTGAGCTCAGGCCGTAGTACGGACGGTCCTGGGTTCACGTTTGTACGCAAACTGGGGCGCACGTAGAGTTTCTGGATGCTGAGTGGCCTCCCATTCGTCGTGTTGCGACTCGCTTCGGGGTTTCAATTTCCGCAGTTGGGAAAACGGGTTCAAGGGTTACGCGGCTGCGTGCTTTGCGAGCGGGGAGGAGAGGTGCGTGTCTTGGGGTTGCAGTGTCGGGCAGTCTCAGATGAAGTATTGGCCCGGACAATGCCAGCAGCATGGTAAGGTCGTGTCTCACCCTACGGACGGTCTGGAAAAGGGGGCTGGACCCGAGGGGGGGGGGGGGTCATTCATCTCGAGTTCCCATGCTCGCTCGGCTAGTTCTTCCATCGTCTGCGGTCTCTGGGTTATTATTATGAGATTCCTAAGCGAAGGCAGAAGGATGTGGGCTACGCATCTGACCCTCTTCTCCTCTGTCTGCTCTAGGTACACCCTCTTGTATAAACACTCTTTCCATCTCACGAAGAGCTCTACACCATCAGGGCGTTGCATGCGGAAGTGCAAGTCGGTAATGAGGCCCGAGAGTATCTCGTCCCCAGTAAAATGTGAAATAATCTGGGACCTGAACTGGAGCCATCCCTCTATAAATTCCCCATACTTTTTCCCACAATTTCCTGGCAGGTCCGCTCAACTGGTGGCGTGTTTGGCTCACCCACTGTTTCTGGTGGCGTGTTTGGCTCACCCACTGTTTCTGGGGGTGAGGTTTTCCTTCAATTCCTGTTCACACTTCTGGATAAAGCTCTCCGGTTCTTCGTATGGTTTCCCGTGGAACTCAGGCAAAGTGAGTTCGCAAGGTATTCCTGGGGTGATCTGGCTATTCCAGTTTACCGGGTTGGGAGGCTAGTAGGTCTGCTCCCGCCTACATACTTCGCATTGGTATACTTGCCCAGGGTTTTGTATGCGTTCATCCACCCAGCCTATGCATTGGTGGTGGAAATTACTGTCGCATAAAATGCACCTGACAACATATCTACTGTGTCCTGTGCACTCGGGCCATTGGCAGATCCATGCTTCTTCCCGGCTACAGGACTGGCACCTATATTCAAGGCCGTACATATAGCAGGGTGTGTCATCACATTCAAGACACACATAATGGAAGTGGCGGTTCCAATAATTGCACCTTACCATGTTTGTGCCTGTACCCGCACATGTCACGACGGGACACGGCGCATTACTTGCTCCGGCCGTATTAGATTCTGCTAATATGCCTCGCGTTTCTGGGAGACTTGCTACGGAGTCGGACTTTTTCATTAATGGGCACCACGGGGTGTTTAAATGACACCTTGAAGTCAGCTAAGGGCTCCTCTGCAAGGAGTCGACAAAAAGGGGGGGGAAGGTGACTGGCTCGGTCCCAGCTCCCAAGGCTGAAAAATATGGAGCTGTTTGGCACCACATTGGGCGCCAATTTATGCGTAGTCAAACGTAACGAACGTGGTTGTCTAAAAAGTGAAGGGAGGGGGATTGGTACTGGCTCAGTTCCAGCTCCCAAGATGAACTATATGGAACTGTTTGGTCCCACATTGGGTGCCAATTGACGCACGTACTTACTCTCGAATAAGTGGTAAGAGCGCTGACCGCCCTCCCTGATTCAGTCGGTGATCCTGTGTAGCGTGTTTTCTACTGGTCTAGCCAGGTGGGTTATTGTAGGTTCAATAGCGGACCACTTAGTGGGGAGATACCGTCTGAGGGGAAGGGAATCAAACTCCAGAGTGAGTCGAAACGTGATTGTTTCCCGTCCGGGAAGCACAATCTTCCGCACTGCAAGAGCTACAAAGGTGAGGGACACCAACTGACCAGGAAGTACATGTCGTGCTACAAATAAATTGATGGTGAGGGTGGAGGTGAATGATCCCGCCGGGGGGATTGGTGTTATCCGTAGTAGTCGCATAGGCCGGCGTGAGGGAATGTAGTTTCCATGGGAAGGAACTCCACGAGGCTTTGGGACGACCTTCGGGGGTAATCGAACCCGGATAACATTACCTAAGGCTAGACAGATGATATACGTATTCTGTATATCTTTCCTTTGGTCTAACTTGGGCGGCTCTACTGTTACGGTAAGTAAGGGAGTGTCTGGTTGGGGTTGGCTTTCTAGTTATGAATCTAGACACGGCCAACAAGCACCTAAGTAGGCGTCAAGCCCAGACTCGTAGGCAAGGGGAATAAACGAAGAAATGGGTCCAGGTTTGAATTCTGGCTCTGCAGATGGGGGCGTGTCTTCACTCGTAATTTATATGCCCACCTGTGAGTTGGTTAGCCTCGGTAAAGCTCGTCGTTCTTTGCGCCGGTTAAGGCTCTGTGTACCACCCTCCTTACTTCGCATCTAGACCTGCCTTCTGTTCTTCCTGTAGACATACAGTCCTGGAGGTGCGTCTTATTCAAACACACCCTAGGCACTGACAGAGAGATATGCAGTCCGGAATCAGGACACCGCAGAGATTAGGCCAGAGAGTACCAGAAACACAGGAGCTGCTATACTTGCACTGTTAGAAATGTATTAACACAAGTGAACAAGAAACTATTATTAAAATAATGGTAGACAACAATTCAAAATTAAAGTAATATTTATTATTACGATATAGAAAGGGGAAATCCCAGTTGGATTACACACGCTAGCTAGGAGATTAATTACTTACGTAATTAATTCAGCCAAAGGTAAGCCTGAAAAATAATCAAAATTATTCTGATTAAAGACTTGTTAAATTGAAGCTCTTTACAGTGTTTCCCCTCAAGGGGAATTCGTCCAGCAGGGTAGGATGTTACGACGACCTACTATCGTGGAGTCAAGGGAGTGACTGAGGTAAAGGGGTGCCGTAAGTGGACGTTGAGGGTTAACTGGAGAGATAAGCCGTCCTTACGGTCGGCTGATGCAGACGGGGACGAGCCTTCACAAGCTGCTAGAGGATTGAAGCCTTTTCAAGCTGTAGGTTGGTGCTGCCTTCACAAGCTGCTGGAGAGACTGGAACCGTCGCAGGCTGTAGGAGAGGAGATAGATCGTGGTCAGACCCAGGGAGTGCTCCCTGACCTATGCGGCCGGGGAGCCCGGCATCTCTGGTGATAGGCATGCTCACGCCTCCTTATATAGTAGAAAACCCTGTGTCTGCGATGGTACGGAGGTGTTGTAGCCTTTCATCGCAAGGGTTACTTTATCAGGGTTGCGGCGAGCGCCGCACATTTATTATCTGCCTGCTCTAAGGTGACAACAAATTTACCACATCAGCCCAAGGCTGGCAGGTGTGACATCACAGGGCAGCAGAGATGCTGCGATCCCGTGGTGTTGGTTGAACTTCCTTCTCAACTAATCTCAGGGTAGTGGTCCATCGGGTACAAAAATCTTGACTAAAAGGGGTAGCGATCACATGCCAGATTCTAGGCGGACAGTACAATTCATAACTAAATGCGTTACTTAATTCCATATCTGAAGTTGTCCAAAGCATGGTGTCTATTCAGTGAGAACATGAAAAGTAGTTTGCCACTGTTTGTGACTTGCCCTAAGCTCTTACCTGCTCGTTTATGGGGTGAAGTCGCCCGTAGTGTGAGCAAGCGCATTGTGCAGAAATGTGGCATGTGTCAGTATGCTATAAAGTGAGTACGGTATAAAGAACTCTCTTTGAAAATATAGTATTGATTAGTTGCTACAACGCTGTTTCAATTACACACATACAAATATATGTTACCAATGTTTCTCGGTTATGAATCTGAGACTTTTTCTGACAGAAAATTTGACATGCACTACGGTAACAAAATAATACAATTGGAAACTCTTAACCAAATCATGTTTTAAAAAAAGTATCTAGTTGGAATGGGGAATATGCCTAGGTAATTTTTTCTGCTCACTTACATGTTGATGAGACTGCGTTGACAATAACATTGTCCACGTTCGTTTTTTGTTTGTTAGCTGTTGTTTACAAATACAAATTAATTACATTAAATTAAATACATTACAAGATGGATCAATAAAACTACAATAAACTAATGCATGAGACTTACTGGCTATTTGAATTAACGACTTTGCTTCATCGACATGCTTCTCTACAAGCAACAATAAGCACAGTTTGGAAGTCTAGAATTACTACCGGAACGCCTACATGATTTTTCCCTGGACGGGGGAATTATTACAGACATGTCAGAATTCAAATTTCAAGAATACAGCCAGCCAGTAAGCCAAGCAATATGCTAACTTTCCTCAAGAAGATGACAACAATCGATTATCAGTAATCAATACCTGCTGCAACCCCGAAGAAGCAGAACAAAGGCGATCCATGGGATTTTGCTTGAAAACAATGGCTGCCTTTAGCTCTGCCCAAGATGCGTGCACATAGCACCTCCCACCACTGGGCTGGCGTGCCCTCAGCCAAAGCAGAATATATGCCCGTGCAGTGGCTGGAAATGTCAGTTGACTATCGGCTCTTCTGAGACTCACATCACCAGTTGGAGAGAGAGCTCCAGTGCCTCCAGCGACCAATATCCCTATAAATATTGCTGCTTACTGCCGCCAACAGCAGTACTTCTGAAGACCTCCTCCCTGTGAATTCCTCCAGAAGCTTTCTGCGACCCTTAGCTGCTTGTCCCTGACCACTGCTACCCCACGTGCCCTTTATGACGTGGGTACCGTTAAGCCCCATCAGTGCACACGTACACAGACAGAAAGGGAAAGTTGCCATCAGCTACCAAGTCGAATCTGCCTCCAGCCAGTTTAGAACCAGGTCCCCTTAACCTTGACAGCATAGTTTACTACTTCCGGTCAATTCTGGGTAGACAAGAGATAGTACGGGCCACCGTGTTCTATTCCTCCCGGGATTATCACAATCTGAACCTAACTACTCTCTCATTTTCCCTTGTGTTCAACCAGATTACCATAGTAAACACCTAGATCCTTCAGAGTGGAGGTTTACCAACCAGCTGCAGCTTAGTGTAGAATTACTGCCTCCTCTTCTTTGTTCCAGCCTCGTGGAAGATTCCAGGATAAGTTCATCCCATCTACGCAGCCATCAACTGAAGAGAGAAGGTTCCAGTAGGAGCAACCTGCCCCTGGTTCAAGACCAGACGCTACCCCAACTCACAGAGGAACTTCAACAGCAGCAGAAAGAGCTCAAGCCGCAGCACGTGGGAACAGTCAGGGTCGTCCAGCAGCCCCACCCCAGCCAGCATGAACACAGCACCAGTCAGCCATCCTAGTCCACGACTGAGTATGCCAGCGGCTCCCAAACCGGTCAGCAGACCAATAGCCAAACCCGCAACAGACTTTGTGCCAATTCGGCAGCCAAGGCCCACGCTATATTCAGATTGTGCTCCTGCCCGACATAGACACACAGGTCATCCCCGAAAATGTCATCCGGCGAGCACTAACAAAGTTGCTACTTTGAGATGCTTTGTTATTCCAATCTAAACCAGAACCCGTCACACGTCAATACTCACTCACATTGCAGTACTTTGTGTACCATGAGTAAATTGTGAATATATGCAAAAATATGATGAAACTTATGCTTATTGGTACAATTTCTTATTGATACTCAATTTGAGACTGAAACAGCATTTTGAGGTTTGATTTTTGGGGAAATACCTTAGCCTATTTTCGGATAAATATGGTATTTTCATAACAAATTTAGGTCATTAATTACAAAATTACTATACTTCTACACAGATTTGAACAGATTTTAACAGCTAGGTGTTCTTGTGCTTCTAAACTATGTGCTATTGCAATATACGTGTGGTTGACATGGAAATAAAAATTGAACTATTTTCATAACAGACCAAAAGCACTCAATTATGGAGCAGACTATATCCACTTATAAGTTTAAATGGTACTCCCATTATTGGTTGTTCAGGAAATTCAGATTCTTTAGAGTCCATATGCAGTGAAACCCTTATTTTACACTTTTCAAGGGACCAAGAAAAAATGTTGAAACATGCAAGAAAGTGTAAAAAAGAAGGAAAATATGCTGTAAAACCAACACTGGGAACAAAAAAAGTATGTGTAAATGACAGTATAGTGTCAAATGAGGGGGTGTAAAACAGGGGTTCCACTGTATACATATACAAGAGTTGCCTAAACATGGTGGCAAATGCACTTATCCCTAATACCATTTCCCCCATTTATGTCTACTTCATAGTAATATTCAATAAGAATGTCTTACTTACTATTCATGTACAACTGGAAATGCTTCATATGCTGCTTCTCCAATGTAGAGAGGTTAGGCTCCTCAGTCACCAACATCTTCACCTTGATCCTTCCTGCTTGGACGTTGGAGTTCTCCATCACCTGGTCACAGAGAACCACCATCACTTCCAGCCACAAAGATATCGATGTCCCAAACACTCTTATAACAACTAACAACACAAGCTAATAGCAGCATTACTACAGTACAATGAATTACTGCAGTACACTGTACGTGATAACTATTTGTCTGCTATCATAAACAGAAACTGCTTAATCAATATAATTAGCATCAAATTTTATTTTTAAAACAATGACAGAAGCACAAGTACTCACAGTCTAGTATGTACTTGTCAACAGGCAAACACACAGGACGGGACATTTTTAAACGATGCCATGGTCACAACGTTTTGCTGACTAAGCTAGCTCCATCGGGTGGTGAGTCGCATGGCTATACAACTCACCGCCCAATAAAGCTGGCCTAGCAAGGCAAAATGTTGTGGCCACGCAATCACGTGGAAAAGGTGTTGCCCTTCTGTGTGTATATTCCTGTTGACAAGTACTACACTATGAATACTTGTGCTTTTGTCATTTTTATATGGTACACTTTACTTTCACTAGGTGGATTTGTATGCCACAAGATCTGTTTATATTTTCTATATCAGGATAAACCAAAATTATTCTGTACATCTGTTCCACACTACAGCAGAAAACAATAGGATGTGATCAAAATTAATGTGATATCAATTATATCCATTTGAAAATTAAGTCATTGCTACAGCCAGTCACCTAATTTCCAATTGGAACTCTTAGCACTGGCACCAGACTCTATTGAAAGATTATTGAGCTGGAAGGCTTTATGACACCATGTCGAGGGACAAAGTAATTTCATTATACTTTCACTGAATACAAACATACATGGATGGATCCATGTGCTGAAGGTCCTCATAGTTTGTCAAAAAACTTAAATAAAGAGCATGATCTTGACACGTGATGCTAACTGGCTAAGAAGATAAACCACTTCGCTTCATCTACGTGCCTCACTAAATGTGCGTTGAACGGGGTTTGGAAGTGTATCATTTCTACCGGAGCACCTACAGGATTTTCCCTGGTCATGGGGATTTATACAGATGTGACAGAGTTGTATGTTTCATAAGCATCAGCCTGTCAATAATCAAGCCTCCCCTTGAGATGATGCCAATCAATTGCCAGTGATCAAGTTATTGCTGCAACCCCCGAGCAAGTTAAAGGGTGCACCGAGAGATGGCACGACCTGCCACACTTAGTTCCGCCTACGATAAGTGTGCATCACACCCCCACTCCAGGCCCGGCGAGCCCTTGGCTGCGGGAATATATTGCCATGCATAAGCCGAAAATGCCAGTTGTTCGTCTGCTCTTCTGAGAGTCACACAGCCTTGGCAGCTCACACTACTGCCTCGTGCACTATAGCTCTCCGACCGATCACCACCTATACCATCTATAAGCTCTTCAGCATTGCCTTCGCCTACGGCCAGATCTTCCAGAAACCCTCCCCTGCAAGCCTTTCAGAAGTAATCTGCAACCCTTAGTCACTTACCCCTGGAAATGTCTACCGCACGCTCCCTTCAGGATGTGGGCACCCTAAGCCCCTTCAGAACACGTGAAACAGAATAGACACCTAATCAAAGGCAGCTCTTGAAGAATTGTACAATTTTGTGAACTAGCCTGCCTTCTGTCAATCAACATCAGCTAAGCTAGCTGCAGAGGGCATCCAGTGGCACATGAATCCTCCAGCAACACCTAACTTTGGGTGGGTTGTGGGAGTTTGGCATGAAGTCTGTGAAGAATCACATGACCCATGCTGTTGGAAGCCAAATTCTGACTTATGAAAAACTGAATACCATACTTGTTCAGGTAGAGGTAATCCTGAACTCTCACCCCCTTTATACTAATCAATGAGGATGCCCGTGATCTTATTGCCTTGACACAGTCTCATTTTTTGAGAATGGAACCTTAAACCTCTATTCCAGAACCTGACATGCTAGACATTCTGACATGCTAGACATTCCTACTTCACGACTGAACAGTTGGAAACTGTCACAGCAAATCCGCCATACGTACTGGAAACATTGGAGTCAGGATAACCTGCAGATGCTGCAGCAAAGACCCAAGAGGAGCAACTCATCAGTGTCTCTCAGTGTAGGTACTCTTGTGTTCATCAAAGAAGATCAAACCCCACTATTGTAGTGGAAGTTGGAGAAAGTGACCCAAGTAAACCCAGGACCAGATGGAGTTGTCAGAGTGGCCTCAGTCAAAACAGGACAAAGCATTCTCTAGCATCCAACTCGTAAGTTTCGTCCTCTTCCCTCTCAATAAGGAAAACTTTGGTGGGGGGGGGGGGGGGATATGCGAGGATGATGGTGTGTGTATACGTGTAAATAGTGCTTTATTGTGAACTCACTACAAACTTGAACATAAAGGTATTTGAATGAAGTGTGTTCCCACCTCATAAGACAGTATTTGGTGTTGCCACCAGTTGCAACAGCCAGTCGTTTCCAAGAACACGGTCAGGAGGTATCTTGTCATTGCACCTTGAGAGAGACCTCTCACCTACTCTGGTCCTCCATAAATCTGGTTTTTGTTGTGGTAAATTAACAACTGTCGTGTAATTTTCCGTGGTTCCACCTTCTAATAAATTTAGGTGATGAAAGAAATCCAAAAAATTGTGGTTGTCATTCTGAGTTCAATAAAATTGCTAAAGAAAATGGAAGTGTTACCTCGCCCATAGCTCCGTAGTACGGAGGACCAATCATGAAGCAGGTGCTCTTGGGCGGGAAGAGCTCCTCCAGTGTCTTGTACTGCACAAAACTGGGGTTACACACCGAGATGTCCTTCACTGTCGCTTGGAAGGCATATGCAGTCGGCACCTCGCACCACTACAAAGAAAAAACCAGTTAGCACACACTGCAAACTGCAATAGAAATACTGTTTATATGGAATTAATTTTATTATCATCTAGATTTATAAAACTCTGTGCAAGCCAGAAATTAAATGGATAAAGTAGTAAACAGAACTACAAACAAATCATACATACTATACACATAAAAAATATTTTAAATTGCATAAACCATAAATAATTCATACACATAAAGATTATTGGTTTAATGAATATAATGACGCGTGCCAGGGTAGACTGGCTTGGCACGTTGGGCAAGGATTTTTACCGCTAAACCAAAAACGGGGTGGTTTACTTTAGATAGATGATGGGAGGTAAGGGGTGTTGCTTAGCACTTACTTACTCCTGCTTCTTGGGCGTTGTGGTCATGGTGGGTTTCACAGAGATGTAGCAAGCTTGGCCCATGCCGAAGCGGCGATTCCACTGGTAAGCTTCATTGGTCCAGAAGTTGATGTTGTCCCAGCCGAATCTCACTTCGATAATGGTCAACAAGCCTTTTACCACAGGGTGATATGAGAGATGAATACGTAGACAAGGAGATACATACAATATACTGACACGTGACTGAGTTGGACTGCGAGGTCCCGTTTGTAGGTTGAGGAAGTGCACTCAACTGTCTGGCGCTTTTGGCCGTGCCTCTGGCCGTAGGGCAAGGAGTCTCTGCTCACAGCTTACTGGGTACACCCTGATGCAAACAAACTAAACACAATTTACAGTGTTAGTCTGGTTTTGGCTTGCTGACCTGGCTCTGTAATGTCTCCACTGATCCCCCACACTATGTGGGCTGATCAGAGACAGGGAGCTGTGTGTGTCACCAATGCCTCCACTGGATGTGCATTCATACACGAACGAGCAGCAGGACTCAAGTTACAGTTACGCCAGCACTAACAGTGCTCTGGTCTAAAAAAGTAACCTGGATTTGTTGCCCCTCCTTGAATGAAGGTGTTGTTAGTGATTGTGGCTCCTCTGTTCCTCTCCGCCGGCACTGATAAAGTGCTGTGAAAGTTGGAAAGCAACAGATGGCTGTCTAAAAGGTGTGTAAGAAAATATGACGGACCCTTGAAGGGCACCCATAGTTGAAGTTAATTCGTTTATTATAAATTACCCAGTTCTTGTCAAGGGTGTACGTAGCAACCTGTCTTTAACACGCAAACAGACAGATACTCTAATAAATAAAAGCTGAAAGGTGGGAAACAAAAGTATGTTTATTGAAGTCTCAATAAACATGCAACGTGTGGTACCTCCAGCCCTGCAATTCAGTGCTGAAGGTTACTACGCTGGCCAGATATAGGCGACCTGGTTCTAGGTTGTAAGCAGGAAAGGTAAATCTAGACAGTGAAATATATGTTACTTATAAACTGTTCTAATAAAGGTGTCTTGAGGAAATAAAGTGAATTTAGAAGTACGTGTTGGTGAGTGTGTTCGCTGGTTGTTAGGATGACTGATCGTCTATGGTGAAGTAGCCGCAGGGGGCATACTCAAAGCTTTGAAGTCCTCTGGAAGCCCCAGGACTGAGCAGTGCTCTGGGAAGTTGCGAGACATGAAACGAGAATGACTGCCTGAGCCCAGCAGCATCAGGACTTATATAGGTGAAGCTTGTAGACTGCCAGCGCGCGCTGCGGGGAGGGTGAGTCTCCTGCCCTGGTTGGCGTGGGAGTTGAATAACTCAGGTCAGCAGTAGTCAGTGTTTCTGCTTCATGCCTCTTCGGTGGGGCTTGGCCTTGCCAGAGGTCGGGCGGCTTGTTGGCTATCAGCGCGGGGAAGGGGGGGGGGGGGGGGGGGGGGGTGGCGGGTTGTGTGCCGGTGGTAATCTTCAGGTGACAAGAATTCACTTGTCAGTTCCTGTTGCCTGGCAGAATAGACAACCAAGAATTCATGTAGACAATTCTCTCTACGTGTTCCTTACGTCTGTAGCAGTGGAAGCAGGAACCTTAGCGATGAGTCGTAATCATTGTTAATTCGTAGTAGGAGCGGCACGCGTCAATAGTAAACTATCGATTCTAAGACATTTGATGGTTCCCAGAATAAAGGTTATTCCAGAGGGGATGTTATTTTGATAGTGTTGCTATTCCAGAGGTCTTCGAAATGAGAGTTGACTGTATCAATATAGTATATACAGTGGATTCTCAAGTACATATTTATTCCCATTATTTACATTTTTCCGTATTTTTAGTTTACTTATTTCGGTCCTGCCAAAATTCCCATATAAACAATGCTAATTACTGACCACGCTCAATGATCGCCAATTTTTTTTTTTCTCGTAACGTCCATTCAAAACAGCTGGTACATTCACCAAAGATTGCATGCATCAGTCATTTTTAAACACTATGTGAATACAAAACAACTAGGATAGTTGATAACTGGTGCAATTAGTACTGTTTACTAGTGCTAAGTCAATACAGATTCTTAACAATACCGGTACAAACCGATACTTCCTTGCCAATACAGCCAATATCTGATACAGATACAATGGATGTTTAAGTAATGAACTAAAAGACTTCTACTAGCACAAGAAATATTGTGGAAAGCTTACAGAAATCTGTGTTTAAGTGAGTGTCACAAAATGTATTATTTGATGCTTTAAGTAAACATACAAAACAGTATGTAAATTAATTTGACATAAATTCTTCAAAATCAGAGCATAAAAGCAGCACTGAAGAAAATACTGTATTAATATATTTTTAATCTTAGGTCATAGAATTAAATATTTCATGTTTTAAACTTATCAAATAAAAAATATTAAATCTACAAGGTTGTTTAGCACATTTCTCAGCATAATTAATCTTCGTTTATATTCAAAAAATTCAAAATTATTAATACATGTAGTTTTTAAAGTCTGCACACCCTTATTTTACTGAGAGTAATATTGACGAACTGTTAGTTACCAGGTAATGAATGTCAGATTTCATATTACTGTTAAAAGAATATGAATACTGAAATGACAAGGTGGAGCTGCAGCGTGACCCCTGCGAAGCTGGTAATTAGGCGACCCACAATGCAGGTCCTAGATGATGCCTGTCACAGTGGGGTGGGAGTGCTATTTCACACTCTCCCTCACACTTCCCATAGATGATTATCTCACAGCATGGTAGCTTCTCCCGCCAGCCCTTCCAGGTAGTTGAGTGACCATCACAGCAGCAGTTGAGCCTGCAAGGTAGCCACCCTATTATCCTCTAGTTTTACGGCCAAGCATAAATGAAAATATCAGTCTCAATATTGGCTAAAAAGAAAATTGGTTTGAATGGGTTCCAATACCCTGCTTGGCTCTATCACAGGAGTGGCACCTCTAGCGACATAACCAGCTGTAACGATATGCCTCCCCACTGTACATGCTCGAGCCAATAGCGACTCTGGGAGAGGACTCCTGTTCCTCCTGGATTCCCAGCATTCCCCACTGAGGCCACAAAAGTTCTTAGATGAGAGGTGCGACCAGCTCGTACTGTTTACAGGGTGGCTACACAAAACACAAATCTAAATTCCCTGACTTTACTCGGTTTTCCCTGTCCTATCATTTTTTTTTTTCCCTGGCCTATACCAATGAATAAAAATCATATTTTTCATAGGTTTTATCTAATTGAAGCCTTGTACATAAACTAATACAAATGTTTGTGAACTTACTCTGTTGCAGATATCCGTTTAATGAAAGGAATTTTAAGAGTTGTGTAATATGTTAACATGTGACATTGGGTGACAGATGACAATATAAAGGTCGGACAAGGTTTTAGCATGTCTGTCCGAGACACAGGTGATATGACTGGGCTGACTTTATTGGCTGCTAACTGGACCCTGGCTGGTATATAAGCTGAGGTGCGTGACTTGACGGCACGGCACAAAGTCTGATGGCTTACCTGTCTTCCGCAACTCTGGTTTACACACAACCACTGATTTACCCAGAGTGGGCGTAGCCCAGGTTACCTCCTGACTTGGCCACTGTTGCTGCTGGTGCCAGCTGAACTCATGCCCAGTCAATGGACGAAGGTGGTGCTGGTAAGAGCCGTCAAAGGGCTGCTGGGCTGGAACAATGGGTTTGCTACACCCAGTGGTATGTGGAGTCCCTGGCCAAAATTGACAACGAATGGTCTTGTAGGGAGACTAAAATAGGGAGCATGGTGGAGGGACTGGGAGGCGAGGCCTCTCCAGTTATCGGGCGGCTTGAGCTCATTCCTGGAGGGTTAGACTGCAGAGGGCAGTTGGCGCTGTGTTACAGCTCAGGTTGGACTCTTGAGGCAATAGCATCCTTCCTAGATCGCCACTTTACACCACTCCTATCAGTGTATGGCATAGAGGTAGGAACAAAGGTCTGCCACACTAAGGCAAAACCCGCAACTTGGTTCCCTAGCTAGGTGTAAAGCTATTCGTGGCCCAGCCAACCAGAGTTGTACCCGATTACATTAACTAAGTCATCAAACAATTTCATGTTTTATGAAATATCACTTCTGTGGCACCCCATAAGGAGCCTTTCAAATACTGGTTTTCAGTTTGAAGTATGCCACAAATACTGATGCTCCAACTCACCAGCCAGCATTCAGCAAATGTCGCTTTTAAAATGCCACCAATTTTACGAACATCAACATTTTTGCACAGGAAAATTAAAAGTAATCTAAACATTTTTATGTGTACGAAAATTTCCTGACATTTCCCTGTGTGTTCCCTGGTTTTCCCTGTCTGTAGCCACCCTGTCTTTAGTCCCACAGACCTAGCAGTATTGTTCTCATTGAAAGAATCTCCCTCATGTTGCCCTGGTGGTGACCAGAGGGATGGCGTTACCTGTCTACACAAACAAAATGCCAAACTCTGACAAGATGTGAGAGTTTCCTTAGGAAAGTATATTCATATGAAACTATTTCTCATCAGCCGGGCCTGTGCCTGGAAGTTTGAATGCTGAAAGACATACAGCAGGTTAAGAAGGAAGAAGGTAGCGAAATATAGAAACGAATGACTGGTGAAACAAAGTAGGCATGGTAGATAATGTTTTATTCAGTCTAAAGGCAACGGCATAACAAGTATCTCTGAGCTGTGCACAACTAGTATCTAAAGGTAGAGGGGCAGTTTCACCAGGTGTCCAATAGCAGTGGCTGTAGTGAAGGTTCGAGCAAAGCTCAAGGTGAGAGAGACCTCTGAAAGATAAACCGGTGCTAAGTGCCACTCGAGGCGACACTTCAAGACTTGACCAGTAGTTTTAGGCACAAGCTCTGGTACATGTTGAAAAACACAAGTTTAAACAGTGTGAGCAAGTTAGCTAGAACTAAATGTTGGTAAGCTTGCAGGAACGGCATCCGAACAACTACCATGGTAAGTGTATAGCTCAGGCTGGAGGACAAGTCTCTAGTGAACTGCCTAGATTCGGGCATGTGCAGTCATATTTATACAGTCTTGAGTGTGTGGTGACCGAGGAACGGAATAAGATGGCTGGCTGTAGGGTATAACCCCCCCTATGCACAGCCAAGATGAACCTTTGGTACCTGCCGGGCCACTTGCTCTCTGCTGAGGAGGTGGTTCCATCCACTTCCAGACAGGAGCGACATGGCGGACAGGTTACCAGCCATCACGCAGCAAACGAACAAAGTGGCCCAGGTAGACATCCATCCAGCAGCAAAGAGTTTAATATGTGCTGGAGCTTGGCATCACCATAACCTTAAGGGAGTGCCAGGGAAGGAGGCTACATACGGTTCAAAGAATGCTGCATGGCACGTCAATATTGGAAGTTCATGTCACATGGATTCTGATGAATTATTTTTCAAATACTGTATTTACAATATAATAGCCTAGATAGGTAAAGAGAAACTTCCCTTGTCAGCAATTATGCGTCAACATAGAGCACCAAGTAGCTTTGAGAACAAAGTTAATTTTCAGTGGCTTCACACAACAAAATCAGAGGGAGGATTTATTACTGAAATTTTTATTTTCTAGAAAGGGCAGATGTCTTTTGAATAGGCGGGTATTACACACACTTTCATATTCTTTATCATTGCTGATAGGGTAATTAATGAGAAATTGTATTGCTGCAGTACCTTTCGTTGTGTTAACTTCACTTCTTCAACTTTCTTGAACATCTCAAATTTCTGCAGAGATAAGAAGGAGTCTGTTACCATATTTACTCATATATAGCATGTCCTTGTGTATAGTGCACACAATGATTTTTACAACAAGTTCAGGGGAAAAATTAATATTTTAAAGTGCACCAACAATTTATGGCGCCTTGTAGTAAGTAGAGTATGTAACCAATTATTCTATCTTAACATTAATGTGTGGTGGTGATTGTGATATGTTTGGAAAATACTTTAATTAAAAAATTTGCTGCGATAAAAGCCAAAACATTGCGGCGTGTTGTACGATCATGGTAAACTACATTACGGTCTTAAATGAAAAACTGCAACTCTGGTGGGTGGTGGGCTTCTATTTTTCTTTTAGCTTCTTTTACGCCAGCTTCATTTTTTTTTTTTTTTCGTTCTTTTACACAGTGACTAGCTGTCTTTTTTTTTGCAATGCTGGAAAGTGACACTAACCTCCTCTTAAAATATACGTGGCACCTTTTCCTTTCTCCTCCCCCTTGCAGTAGTTGGCTATCCTCAGCCTTAAACGGGGCTGCGACTTACCCAGTATATTTTATGACTGACAGCTTAAACCTTGCAGTGTAAGAAGCACGTGAATTTCTGGCATTGATCATTACATGTTTATTGCCGGTGTATTGCAGAAGCACTGCAGAGAAGCAGTTGGAACAGGGGGAGGTGTTAGCCTCCCAACAAAAAAGGGGAGGTGTTAACAACAATAGTTGTGGGAGAGGGCTGGAGGGGCCAACTGAAGGAAGCGATGAGATAGAAAGAGATAGAAGGGAGAGGAATGATGATGTAAGAGCGAGAGATAAGATAACAGACTGTTCTGCTAGCTTCTAAACATCTCCAGACAGTTTACGACTACCACTCCCCCCTCCTCATAATTTAATTTTTTTTCCGTGTATAGCGCGCACCCCAGAAATTTTTTCCTTTATTTTAGGACAAAAGAGTACACTATATAAGAGTAAATAGGGTATTTCCACTCATGTCATGAAATCAAAAGTCTAAAGTCGCAGCCAAAATTATTCAAAATTATTCAAAAAATAATGTACGCAAATTATAAATAATTTATTCAGACAATTCCAAACACAATCCAAATTTCAATCCCATAGAAAAACCAAACTTTTAACATCATTATCATTAAATGTATCCAAAAGCAAAACACTGCACACAAAGTCTAAAAGGAAGTCACAATTCACAAAGACGCTGATACTGAAGGAAACAAAAGGCACTGAAATCTTCTGCACATGAAAGGGAGTGCTGGCGGCTTCATAACGTGACCAACTGTAGCCGCCCACCCACTTCTCCACAAACTACCCCTACTGCATTTTTTAACACATTCTCATAAACATTCCAATTTCTTTTTTAAAAAAAAGAAAAGGCACCAACTCTAAAATACTTACATTTCAATGCTGTGGATAAACACATTGATATATTCTATTTTAATTGGGACTGCCCACATTTTTGTTAAGCCATTTCCAGTTTTCGGCAATTCTTGGAAATTTTCTACAGTTCCCCAAAATGAGTTTGTAAAATTCCTACCCTCACAAAATCAAGGTTGTAGTGTGTACAATCTTAAAAAAAATGTAAGATGTTAAAAATTTGTAACACCTGAAATTGGATTCTTTTTTCTTTGTACAGTGTAAAGTAAACATTGCTGTAGTAACAATAGCTCAGAACTCACACGCAGGGAATTAGCTCATCAATTCATAACAAAATCCAGAAAGCCCCTGGGCCTCAATATAAGAAAATCATAACTCCAAAACCATACTTAACAGTTATACTAGTAACATTTCAATTTTCCCGCCAGACCGTAGTTTGCCACTAGTGACTAGCCGCTAGTTCACTAACAGCAGCACCCACCCCACCTATCCACCACATCACAGAGCCCTACAACTCACCGCCTAATAAAGCTGGCCTAGCCAGTAAAACATTGTGATTGTGCAACTGCGCGAAAAATGTATTGTCCATTGAGTGAGCGCTTGTTGACAAGTACTAGAAAATGAGTACCTGTACTTCTGTCCTTTTAAATACTATAAACATTACAAGAAGAAATGTTAAAATAGCATTCTAGTAGTCAACCAAATCAGACCATCTCCTTCCATTACTTTGTATCTGTTTTTGAAACTACGATAATTTGGCCATCGACCCTATTTCTACATGTCATGCTAGGTATATGATGAAAACCACATTATTGCATTCAACAATACATAATCAGCTCCAGTCTGTCTGTTGAAAATTCATAGCTTATGCAATGTAAAAGATGGAAATATGAGCAGATTTACTAATAAAGCAATAATGGCACAGTTCAGGTTGGTTACCACCACTCTCTTGTAAAACAATCATTCACTTCATTTATCAAACTATATGTGGTACCTATTACATAAACCATAAAACATAAAAACATAATTTTTTAATTGTAATAACCTGTTTCTCCAAAGTGATTCTTCCGGTGGGACCATAGATGTATTTACGACCTATCATGTTCATGGCATGAACAATAATCTTCGTTTCGCCAATATCAACTGCCAGTTTGTTAAGATATCTGCAAAGACAGAAACATTTTAAACATGTGAGTTATTTCCTAATGACAAACGAGATAAACTGAATCTATGAGAGCACCACAAATAAGTTGCAAATGGAAAATATTTACTATGATTATGTTTGGACTTGGAACAAATATAGCAGATAGTGTATATATTGAGATACAAGACTTGGCAACAAATTTGATACTGTGGGCATTTTTAAATTTCCTGCCCACATATTACAGGCCAAAATTATTTTTTCAGAGATTATTTTCAAATGTGCTTATAGTCCATTCCCGATTGGAAGCAACTTATGAAAATCAACCGTTGAATAAACACTCTAGGCATAACATGTCGACTTGTTTTTTCAATAACCTGCATTCCACAAATATGTAACATTGTGGTTAAATTCAGAGAACTGTATTATTGAATAATGAAACTTTACATTAATATCTTCTATAACTTGAAATATTTATTTAATTTTACATATGCAGTAACAACAGCGAGTGCAGCGACGTGTTGGCAACGACAAGTGAAAAATAGTTCACAGTAAAAATATAATTTTAACCTAGTTTTTTAGAATACTATTTGTAAATTAACCGGCGCCTATTTCAATATTTAGGTAGCCCCGATGGCCACATATATCTTTTTAACAGTTTAAAATAACAGCGGAAAATATTGCGAGTAGACCGTAATGGTACAGTGTTGTTTTATCGAGCGAGAAACCATCTCAAAAACTGTCTGCTGGGCGAGGCTTGTCGCTTTCTCTCTCTTTCTTTGTCACTTTCAAACTCGGGAAATTTCACTTCGCTAGTAGGCAGTCAAATTATAAATGTTTTCAATTGTAGCATATTTCATACTTATTAAAGCAGAATAATTATTTTTGAATTTGTAATTTATAACTAAAAAGAGATTTTAAAGTTTGAATACTTAATTTAATATATTTAGTTGTGATGGCGGGGCAGTTACCAAGTGAAATTGGCAGACGTGGCGAGCCATGACATGGCGTGTTGCTTTTTGCCAAACGAAATGTAAATTATTCTTACTTCGAAAAATACTTCAAATTATCACATCACGTTTGTAGACGTTGTGTTTTTTAAACCTACATAGGCAAGTTACGATGTTGTGATAAATCTGTTTTTCCACTGCAATAATAAGTATACTATGATGTGTGATTCGTTAATTATTGCATCTGTGAAACGACATGCCTTTGTGCATCGTGGTCGATACGCTGGCCCTGTGTGTGCGTGATTTCAAATATTTGATTAGCACTATTTATACATTTTAACTGTGAACTGCTTTTATGACGAATTTAATTATTTACATCCACGTCTGTTTATTTATCACAACGTTGTAACTTTGTCCTAAGGAGTTTGAAACACAGTCGTGTAACTTAATTTGCACAATCCCAGAAGAAAAATACTAAGTTCAGCCCGATAAATTTTGATAAACCTAATGAACAGTAAGTAGCAATACATATAAATATCAGCGGAATAATAGTTATTGTAGGTTTATTTGTGTGCATGTTCACCGCTATTTTTTAAAGTTTGAATGACAAAACTGAGAAACATGAGTTGAATTCAATGTGCCTTTTTCGTTTGACTAGTTGTTCCTTCGTTTTAACATTTATTCCAACTGAGGCCATCCTTTCAAAGAAATGATGCAACACAATAACTAATGGATAATTAGTACAACCCTTTACCTCGCAGTTGTAACAGTGTTAAACACAGTCTCGGCAAAATACTAACGTGCATTACATGTATTGTGCTATGTCGTGGAAAACAAATATGATAATGTAAAATAACCGTAAGTACTGTCGTCAATTCAGGCATTTTTAAAACTGCATAAAGCTGACCTAAATAATATTGGAGGCCTAAACTGTGGATATTCGTACGGAATGGTTTTTGGAATATGACAGAATTCTTCAAGACGCTGTAAACAGTGAACACATTTGGCATGTATAAAAGTAGAAGTCACAATTCACATTTCAATGTATATTTTTAGGTGTAGCAAAACTATACGAACATAGTATACACGCAATGGAATGTAAACATTGATTTTGACAGATGCTACATGGCAGTCACATGGCAATGTTTGTTTACATTTGACGGAAGGATACAAAACGGGCCTGCAAGTAGATATTTAGCAGGGCTCTGAAAAAGTTGCTTCCAATGGGGAGTGGACTATAGTTAACCATGAATCAGCTATGAACAGTGTATCTTAAGTCTTTCTTCCTTGCTTTGTAGTACAGTTAACAGGGTAGTGACAATTTGATATTAAATAATAAAGCTACTTGGATGGGCACAAATTTGTACATCAAGGGAGTGAACCAACAAAAATTGATAAAATTGATAAACAGCATGTAAACATTTCTGTAATTTAAAAGAACATTATTAAAATCTTGGATTTTACGGTTGGATGTACATTTTCGTATATTTTTGAGTGGTGTATTTAGTATTTCAATATAATATCTTCAATCACAAACATACAGTACAGCTGGAAAAAATATGTAAATATTTTTACACAGTAAGATTTGTATTATCAATGTCTTAAATTCAAGAATATATACCATGCACAAATTTGTGATGATCACAACAATGCATTAAAAATTAATTACATTAATTTTTGTTACAAAGATATTAAATAATTTACATGACAATGTGCTAAAAATATGTAGTGATTTGCAAACATGTATATAAAAAAAGAGAGCATGTTATTTAATAATAAAGTATGTGACAGTCTTTAATTTATTAGGGGAGTGCTATTTTATAATATATCAATTTCAAATTTTGACAAGCAAACCATCCCATTGAGACATTCCTAGCTACGCTGACCACAGGCCTGGGTCAAGTAAATTAATTCCTTCTGCAAATCAAGAGCTGCTTCTGTACTGGTGGCTGCCGACACAACATCGTCAACATGTGTCCGACATTAGCATTGCAGCTGCTTGTGGATGTGAACAGGATTTCCATTTGTCCTATTAATCTTTTAAGTAAGTACACATTGGTTCCCTGCCTGCAAACATAAAAAACTGTGCAATCATCGTGGGACATTGCACACATATTATGATTCTCTCTTTTATAACATTTTCCGATAACATTTAATTTTCCATGTCCCTTGAAAAAAGTTATAACAGGGTTTCACTGTAATTGAAATATACTCTTAATGGAACTTCAACCTGACATGTCAAATCGTTTACTCAAATCCCATTTCAAATACTCGGATCCTCGAATACAGTGGATTCTTGGGATTCGCTGAATCTTGGATTTGACTGTACAATCCCCAAGAATTTTGTATGTATCCAAGTATGTACATGTGAGAGGCAAAAGAGAGGTAAGTATTCCACCTACTTGGCTCCTAACAACTATGTGCTTACCGACTCTGGATAGCAGACTTGTCCATCCTCCACCTCGTGGTCAACACATCGTCCATGTTCTCGATGATGAACTTGCATGTGTCGTTACTGTCACAGTCTGAACTGGATGAGTTGTCCAGCACCCTGCAGTACACTTCTCTGTTGGACACTGCAACTACCCTGCAATGTGTACACATTACAAACACCTCAATGACCAACTTATGAGGAGTCTTATCCAACTGAAAACGCACTATGTGATGTTCACTGACACTTGAGCACCTCTAACTACTACTTTTTGGCTCCTTGAAACTCATGCAATATGTGAAATTATCACTACCACAGACCTGATCATTTTACAGTATTTGTGTACTGAGCAAATGAAAACAAGAAACTGTAAAACACTAAATACATCACTAGTATGCCAAATATTACTTTCACTTGTAGAAAATAAGTACAAATTAAAATAACATACATTTAGTTTCGACACATTTAAACATTACACTTTTAACACTCCATTACACATGGAATAACTTTTCTTATACTGCAGCCAACTTAGATAGGACCATGCCACTCAGTAGACGTGTTAAAATATGTGTTGTTACATGCAGGGACTATTTACCAAATTTATTTTAAAAGTGCGCAATCAAATACAAATCAGGCATAACAAAAATTTTTATTACTATAGCGCATCAGAAAATAATAGTAATGGGACAATTAATTGTAGTAAAGGCCGTTCACCATAAAGTGAGCACTTTTGAAAGCCCTGTAAAAATTCTACTTTCTTGCCCATTATGTATCCTTTCACCACATGTAAACAAACATTGCAATGTGACTGCCATGTGATTGTCACATGTTAATAAACTCAATGTTTACACTTTAGGACTGCTAAATGTAACACGTATTATATATATATATATATATATATATATATATATATATATATATATATTGTGCTTCGATAGACCAAAACTTTACACAACAAACAATTCAAAAATGAACAGCCTAGTGATGGAAGTCATGGAAATTGTGAAAGAGCAAACATTAAACTTTGGTGGTGAACAAGGACCAACACGACACATTAAAAAAGGACACACATTAGTTAAGCCGAAAAATAATTTGGAAGGGCAGCCAAATCCAGATTTTGAAATAGACTAGCACTACTGTACACCCAAAGTACACCGCCACTTGTCACACATATTACCAAACATTTAAAAACTGTACCGCAAACTTAATGTTTCCCATGACTCACCGTTTTCTAAGTGCCCCATCCCTCTGTAGCGTGACAAGTAAAACGTCAGTTATAAAATATGGTAGCTGTGTTTGGCCTCAGCTGACTGAAGTTAGGTGCAGCTAAGCCATCACGAAAAAACATACATTCTGCAGGCATAAGGTAGTGGCGTAACGTAGCAGATGTCTGAAGCGTATAAAGTAGACAAAGCGAGGCGGTGCAAGGACTTAAATAAAAAATGACAAATCAAAAAATAATGAAAGGGTAAGGGGTAGGCAGGGAGGCAAGGAATGACGGGGAGATCTGAGCCAAGCAAAGCGTACACCATTTCACAGAAGTAGACGGTGCTAATACACTTAACGTGACGGGGCAAACGTGGCGGTACATAAAAATATTAAATATATAAAAAAGAAAAATTTATAAAATATATACCTGTATTGTAAATTTTAAGGATAGGTTTATATGCACATTTATAAATGGAGATAAATATATTTCACCATAGGCCTATAACGTATATATAAAATAAAAATAATTTACACTAAACATATAAACATATCAACAAATGCAATTGTGTATATGTACATATAGTTTTTTTTTGACACCGTTACTCTGTGTTTGTACCCTTCTGAGACCCTCCAAAAAAGAACTGAACATTTATACTGTGAATTGAAGTGGTAAAAGAAGGGTATACCAGGCTTGTAACTGGCACCACCTTCATTTGTACAAAATAATTCAAAAAATAATGTATATTACTTATAGCTAAGTGAAATGCTGATCCGGTGATGGTCACATTTCCGATGTTTCTTGTGGTCCAAATGTTTGCAGCATTTTCTTTTTGTCAAATCCACACAGACCTCAAGAAACAAATTTTACAGGTAAAGTACTTGGACTGTCATCATTGTTATGATTCCTTCATTGCAATGACTGCAGCAAAACTGAAAACGTAAATGAGAAAAGTATTTAAATAAAATTACTATACTTACAAAAATGGTTCATGCATGCACACACAAAGCTGAAATAAACGTCTTATTATTAATGTAAAACCAATAATTTTACATACTTACACTCGCAATCAGGCTACCGCCCGGTGGTGAGCTCTCTCACCTCTCCTTCATATCAACAAATGACAGCAAAATGATAATGTAAAGGACAAATTATAAAAATAATACTTGCAGGCAAGTTACTGTGCATAGCAATAAGCACTTGGTTTAACTTTCCTTATTACTATAGCTGTGCGTTAATAAACAGCCAATCAGAAGCCCCGACACTTATACTATTTTATAAATTGAAAAACTTATTTACAAATCAAGAAAGTGTGTATTTTGACTTCATTCCTCGGGAAGATATTTTCTTTTGTTTATTTATGGATAAACACAACCACGTAAGTTTTGTAACGCTTTTAGGTAATGTTTAAAGGAAAAATTGAAATGTAAATAATTTGCCATTTTAAAAATGTCTCAGATCAATTGAAAATATTTATTTCTGAAAAAACCCAATACCAACTCTATGTACAGACCTTAATTTCTTCAGTACAAATGTAGCAACATAAACAAACTAATATTATTATGGTTATATTAATTGTAGCCAGGCTTCTGTGCTTCTGTGTTATGTATGTGCTTATCGCTATAACTGTGAATGTGTTTGGTATGTCAACTGTAGCCCGGCCCTTATTGAACGCTAGCTCAAACTGCTTCTTTAGAAATACTTAATTTGACACATAAACTGCGTAATGTAATCTAACCTTTACAAAACACGCACTCGCAAGTAAACAGGTGCTCTGGGAGTCTGGGGTGTTGACTGTGACGTGTAATTTACAGCTACATTAAATTTCAATAACTACAATATTTTTGCGGCCAAAGTGAAAGATATTACAAACAATTATGCCTACTCAATAATGCATACTATCTTCGTTGATATTTCTCAAAAGGTAGCAAGTTATCTTGTAGGACATCCATTTCGAAATTTAAACATGGAACTATTTTATAGGCCTAACTGTTGACAATTAATTGTAAATACTTCCTAATTATTATTACGGCAAGCATTACCAAATAAAAACAATTAGACCTACACTGGCATCACGAAAGAATGTCGGCAACAAGCACAGCTATAGGTCTTTAGTTAACAAAACCAGCTTCAAGATTTTATAGTTTATATGTTGGAACACCTTTGGTGTAGCATCAAACTGCAACGTTTATGTTATGTTAACAATAGTAAAACTAAACACTGTAACTTAGGATGAATAACTACATGAACACAAATTTGAGGTTAGGCCTACATTACAAAATAACACAGTGATTTCGAAATGTGTCAAATTAATATATAATTATTGACAGGCACATTTGCACTTGTTATCAAGGCAGATTTAAGAAAGGTTACACGGCTGGGCATAAATAGATACGTACAGATGTATTTGAGGTTAGGCCTACATTACAAAACTTACACAGTGATATGAAAATGTGTACAATTAACGTATAATTATTGACTGCCAAACTTGCACTTGTTATAATGACAGATTTGAAAGAAAGGTTACACAGATGGGCGTAGGTAGACAGGTACAGATAACTTTTAATATTATTTGTCAAACTTAGGACATAACTTGTACTTCGCAAACTCATATGAACATATTAATGTTGCGTTTCTGCTGTCGTTCATTTACTTTATAATTGTTATTTAACTTTCCATTTATAATATCACGTTTCTAACTGTCGATTTATACTTGTTCTTTTTCACTTTTTTTACTGGGGATAAGCAGCAAAAACACGTTGTAAAAACACATTTACATTTACCTCCGGACAGTTGCAATTGAAATTTTCACCATTTCTGCAACTCGTTGGATCACCTTGCACTGCTTCATCTCTCCTCGACGAATTAAAGAATAAATACTTTCGGCGAGATTTATAATGACCTCCTGATGCTGAATATTTCTACGTACTTTGGTGGAACTCATAACTTTACACAAAATCACAACAACACAATTAAACACTATATGACCTATAGTAAAACAATGCTGATTGCAGAGAAGCTGAAAATAAATGAGAAATATTAAAACACAACAACTTCCAGTTTCCAAATTTGTAGTTTGCCTCACAATCAAAGCCAAGCAACAAGCATGAAGGAACCACAACAACGGACCGTTGGTTTCAGGTTTTAACCGTTGTGCCAATTACGTGACACAATATAACTATGAGTTACAGTAAATGCATTATCTTTACATAAATAATTACTTTAAAGTGTATAAAATAAACTTCAAACAGCTTAAGTAGCCATAAATTTAAACATTACACTGGCAATACTGCGTTATTTCGTAGAACTACTTTTCACATTTCACTACCAACATAACTAGGTGTGTTCATCTCCAGCCTGTGTGGTGACACACATGGTTATACGTACGCAGTTGCAGGGGGTGGTTTTTTTTCAAAGGTTGTTTCCTAGAGTGCTCACTTTAACGTGAACGGCCTTTATCAATTCTTCTATATTCTACCATATATAGCTAGGGCCTAGAAATTTCCATGCACTGGGAAATATTACGAAAGATGAAGAAATTACGTTTATTCACGGAATTCTGTAATAGTAATGTAATTACTGTATTCACGAAACAACGAAATTGCCCATTTAAATATATCCAAATCCGCAAAGTAGATCTACTTTTACCATGAAAACTATTGCAAACACTTAGATTTACAATTTTCCATGTGTTTTACAGCAGTATCTCTCTTTTATGTCACACAGTCCTGATAGCAATTAAAATTACTTGTGTTAAACTCACGTTGTTGATGCCAATACCAAAAGCATAAATAACGTTTTCAAACTAAAATTATTTATAAATTGATTGCTATCAAGGTCAAAAGATTATTGCATTATGTATAATTAGATATATCGACCCGAATCGCAAAATTGAAGCGCTCTTTCATGGCAGAATCATTACCTTTTATTATTTTTAAACAATCACAGGATGTCCACTGAAATTCCATTTTGGAATTCCCTGACTTTCCCCATTTTCCAAACTGAATCTTACCATTTTCCCTAGCCTATTTTCAGGACCAAAACTTTTCATTGCCTTATTAAATTCCCTGACTATCCCCTGTTTTGCCTTTGGGTGTAACTTTGAAACAATTCTGACCAAAACTGTTACTGATATTTTGACAATCAATACGCATACATAACAGATGAATATTTTTGTTGGTAAATGTAATAAATAATTACCCACTAACCATTCATGTGGTATTTGTAAATATTGCAGACTTTACTAGACTTCCATAAATTGTGGTTAGGTTCTTGATAACAATTATGCCAGGATAGTAATTTTAGTTGGATGCTTGCATTGTAAAATTGGTTAATAATGCCAAAAATAGTAACGGTTTTTAATCGTTCACAAGAGTTTGAAAGTGAAAACTACCACCAGTTTTGAAAAACTAAATAGAATGCAAATACTGCAATGTAAACATTGAGAGTAGGTGCAAAATGTCACGTGCATAAATATTGCCATGCAGTAAAAAAAGAAAATTACAGCTGCATTGGAAGCAAATTTGTGTAAAACAAAGAGGTTTCACATTTCCTTGTAGAAAAATTTGACAGCTATACGATAGTTGCAGGAAATATTAGGTGAAGGGACCCCAATATACTTCGATCGACGCACCATGCGATAAACGATACAAGCGGTTTATGTTAACATTATTTACATATGGATTTTGCCGGGACCACAAAAAATTGTTGGTGGATGCTGTTTATTGATACATGTAATAACGATACATCGAGAGGTGACTGAAAAGATCAATTTTAAAACATTAACGTAACAGTTAATATTTCACACTGCTAAAAGTAATTTAAATTGTGTCAAATCAATTTCTTAAATACTTGCAAATGATTATGTAAAAATTAATCAAAAGAAAAGAAATGATCAGGTGTTACAGCATTTTCCACCAGCAACCTAAGAGAATTTATAAAAGAAAATGAAAAAGGTTGTGAGAAGCAAAATGGATTGTTGTAAATTGACATGACAACTTAAGTAGAGTAGTTAATGTGTCTGCCACAACATTCGTTTTGCAAACATTAAGAATGAGCTGAGTCTGGAAGCACTCCGTTTACTATTGTAGTCCCATTTAGCTTGTTTCTCTGATACACAAGTTTAATTGCCTGCTGTGTGACATGTAGGAGGCTAGGGTAGAACCAAACTGAGTTTCCACAGTATATGGTTATAAATAATCACACTTAATAAAGATTTTTTTTAGGAAAGCATTTTTTAAATGCAGCATCTCGTAAATAGGCCACACCCCACTTTTCGTAGTCACTTTTTTCGTAAAAATATGCGGCCTATACATGCCAAAATACAGTAGTTCTAATGCAAAATATTATTAAATTGAGCATGGATGAATTCAATGCATTGTCACTTTGATGTAATTTACTTGACTTCATTGAGCTTTGTTTGCAAGAAGCAGAGAAATAGTCTGAAAATAGATCTTTGAAGATAGTTGGGAGTATCCATGTATGTACTTTGCAGAAAGCTTATGTTTTGAGAGAACACTTCACAACTTATCTCGCTTCTGCATTTGGTTTACTGTGTATCCCTCCGCAGGGGCATGTCATCATTAACACTGGCATTAATAATGAAAAAAAAGTGTGTACACATACATCAAGTGACACCGTGACCACTGTTAGGAACATTATTTTGTGTTTATTACAACAATTCTTGCTCCAAATATGTACGTAGTAACCAAAACCAATTTAATGCTATTGCCTATCTGGAGAGCTATTTTCATGTTTGTGTCTCACCCCAACAGGGCAAAATGGCAAAACTGCAAGGTGCATCAAATATACCATCATCGCTACACACAAGGCACTCGTCATGATTCATAAACATGTAGGTGTTTAAGCAATGAGCCTACCATTTTATTGGTGAAAAGTGTGCAGCAAGGTTGAATACAGGCTCCTATCACAGTTTCACTAGTGTGTGGGTAGTGTGTCTTAAGATACTGCAGCCTGAAAAAGCCATTTATAACTATATTGAGAGAGCTCCAAATCATACAAGAATGCATGTTATCTTGAAAGTACCATTCTGCCCTTGTGTGTTTCCTTTCCGTAGGTAAATATTTAAATATTTTGGGGGCACACTTAATAGTTTCATCAAAAATATGTTTTTGGAACATGCTAGCACTGCAGTTCATGTGCCAGGCAGGCAACCGCCTGGCTACACAACTCACATTACGGCAGCAGGCACTTCAGTTAGGCCCCGTACTACATTCCATACAGTGTTAAGGTTTTTTTTTTTTTTTTCCTTTAATTTAAAAACTTATTTCATGACTTTATTAAACAAGGAGCAGCAATCAAACAAAAAAGCAGAGAACTATTTGAGTGTTACCTTGCTTCACAGAGGTGCGGCGCCTAACAAAGATACTCTTGAACAATGTTTGTCGCAATCTCATCGATGGACGGGTGTCCGAGTGCATGATGTTTACCATCATGCTGTCCCCCGGCTCGGGTGGTCAAAAACTACGGTGCGGTTCTTGTGCATGAAGTACTGCAAACACACACAGTCCCCTCACTAAGTTGTCACTGTCACATCCAACATCCATGTTGTCACAAGCACAAGATGCTTACGCCTACAATAACCTACGGAATTATATATATATATATATAAAATTATTATGTCATATTTAGAGATGAGAATTTTTCGTAGCAGAAAAATAAATGCTATAAAATGCGAAATAATAATCTCCAACTATCCCCAGAATTTCCCCTCCACCCCTCTGAACAAGGGCCACAGGACAATCCAACCCCCCTTACTTATGCAACATCTGTCTGTCCACCTGCCTGCCCAGTATCTGTAGTCAGAAAGACACCTTACCTTCAAAACACCCCAAACAAACTAGAGACGAATAGGAACTCTTCGGAGGACCTACCCGAACACCTACAGGTGTTCGACCACAGCAAATAGGGACTTTACCCGGTTCGGACCTCCTTGAGGACTATATGGGAATAGAGAATAGGGGACTGTTTTCCAGGACCAAGGACCTGGCCCAAATTTTATCCTCCCCTATTGTCACATTTAAACCACCACCTTGTAGAGATGGAGGATCTCTTCGGAACCTCCCAGCCAGTCAGGGACAGGGGTCGCACACAAACCCTCGCTTCCAAGAACTGTATTATTGGCAGATGATACCCCTGAAGGTCCGGCAGACTTGTAAAATCAACAACCGACAAACCTGTGGCCCCCCTCGTTTCATACTGCGTGCAGGAAATGGGCAACACGCAGCAGCCGGAACTTAAAGTCAGTTGTTTGCAATCTACTCCCTAGGTCAGTGCCTCCAACACCACCAGCAGTGGGGATACAAACTACAGAAAAATGAGAGGACGATGCCATCGACATGTCGCCACAGCCTTCCCCAACTGCAAGGGGCCCGCTGTCAGGGCCACTGCACCTACAAGGCCCATATCTGCCGTCAAAGCTTCAAGGCCTTCAGCCAGCCACCAAGGCACCTTTCTGCAGCCGCAGTTCCAAGGCCGACCAATCTACAGCCTCCTCAACCATTGTCGACGGGGACGTCTTCAATCATCCATGGTGAGGTTTTAGCCAATACCTCTCCCTCGGTCACCGCCGAGATTCGAGCCTGGGAGGGAGGCGAGAGTGCGTTCACAATTTTCCCTCCCTGGCTGAATTTGCCTTTGTACTCACGAGTACTGGGGCAACCACTAGGTCTCTCCATCCTTCAAGCATCACCTGCCGGATAGACACAGCTTCAACACCAATAAAATACATTCAACCAAGACTGCCTCTCCCAGAGGAAAACACCACCAGCAGCATGTGGGCGCGAAATGACCATACATCGGTCCACACCAAGTCTGCCGCAATCGAATCCAGCACCTTGAGAAGAGAACTACCCTCATGTGCAAGCCCAGTTCTCAGGATGCGGGACTTCCACCGTGAACCCCCATGGAGGCCTACTCCTACCTACTCGGAGTTTGTTCTAAGTTTGTCAAAATGGAGCTCTCGATCATGAAATAAAGATTTACATTGTATTTCCAGTTTTTGGTATTCTAAGTTAAAGATGACTTATCGATTCTCGTGAGTAAACGATCGACAGCACTCAACTGCTAATGTGTTGTTGAAAGCTGCGTTCCCTATCGGGAAGCGGAAATTCAACGTGGCGGGTGAGAAGCGTAGTGGCCATATTCATTGCAAACTGGCATAAATATTATGGTTTTGTACTTCTTAAACGTAATACATAACATACAAAAGGTTATAAAACATATGGAACATTATTAAATGCATCTAATTGTATCCACACATGTTCGGGAGTCTGAAGTTATATTTCTGTGTTGTGAGTAAATTTTGTAAGTGTAGCAATAGCAGAGAGATTATGTGTTTATACGAGCAGCTTGTTGACAACGTCGGAATAATAAATCAGTTGTTAATTTTTTTTTTATTTGTGTTCTTCCAGCATAGTTGGTAGTAGTGAGTTTTCATGAGTGAAATGTGTGATATTAATTGGCACGTGTTTACCAATTCGCAAAAGTACTCTGGCCACCTTTGTCTTAAATTCCGACCGCAACGAGTGATGAATGTAATTTACGTAGTTATGTTTGTTAGTTTCAGGAAACGTGCACAGTGTTGATTTTACTGAATGATTCTGCAAATAATTTATTTAATGCTACCGATGAACAGCAGTGATTTTAGTGAAGTAAACTTGCAAGGAATACCATAAAAAACACATGTTCAAGAAGTTGCAGAGTTTACAAACAGTAAGTTTGCATGTATTGTAAATAATATATTTGTAAAATGTTACTACAATTATTGAAATGCACATGGCTTGAAAAAGCTACACTTTCAACACTTTTGTAGGGCGTAAATAATATTTGTCTATATCGTAAATGCAACGAGTGTACGGTCAACTTCAGTCATAGTGTGCATGTGTATATTGTTGCATCTGTACGAATACAAACAGCGACGTATGTATCACTTTTTTTTTCATTAATGTTACAATTTTCGAAGTTACAATAATGTAAACGTTATTTCCATACGAGCAAAATGTAACACTGCTCCATCAAAACAATATGCAACTCAAAATGCCACACACCCAGAATATCACAGATGTCAGTAGGCCCGAACCTAAAAACAGTTGAGTGACGTCTGTAATAAACAAAGTATAAAATTGTAATATGTTATATGTAACCTTAGGGTTAACATTGTAAATGCAAGGTATGATATTCAATATTAGCAAAAAGTAGAAAGTTAGGTTAGAAAATTATTATTAACCAGAGAAAATTCTGTTGTCCATTGTATATACAATTTCTTACACGGGATAGCTATTAGTGTATGTAGTTAAGTTGACGAGCTAACTTAATAGGTATTAATTATCATTCAGTGTATTCAAATGTGACGTAGACAAACTGTGCCAAATGGTTCACATATTGCTTAAATATAGGGCACATTTAATTTTTAATACTGGATCCACAAAGGCTCGTCTTGGCACACTCACAGAGGAATGTGTGTGTGCATGTGCATGTGTGCATGCACGTATGTGCATGCGTGCATCCATGCATGTTGCATGCGTGCGTGCATGTGTTTGTGTTTTGTGTGTGTGTGTAGAGTGAGAAGAGTGTGTGTGTGTGTGGAGAGAGAGGGAGCGAAGAGAGGAGAGAGTGTGAGAGAGAGAGAGAGAGAGAGAGAGTGTGTGGTGTAGTGGTGTGGTGGCACGTGCGCAGATGCGTGTGTGCGTGTGTGTGTGTGTGTGTGTGTGTGGTGGTGTGTGTGTGTGTGTGTGTACATGTATACTCACAGTGTACTTGAGGTGCTTGAGCGTGGGGAAAACCACAGGTAGAGGACGTCGAGCAAGGATTCCAGAGCAAAGTCCCTTGACTAGCTTGTGCCGCTCCACCTGAATCTCCTCTCTGTCGATGGCGACCACATCCGCATGGTTGTTGCTGATCCCTGGGAAGTACTCTGGTGCCAGGTATTCCCCTGCACGACCATATCACACACTGTACCATCACACACAAGCAACAGAAATCTCACATTGCCAATTAAGAAGTTTCTTTGTTCACCAAGTGATTTTAAATCATTCCCCCCCCCCCCCAGTTTATAACCAATGAAGTTATTTGACCACTTTAAGAAGTTTTTCTAATAAGGATATTAAAAATGGCATGCGTTCCTATCTCAGTGATAGGTGGTTAGGGCGCTGACTACCCTCTCGAGTCCCTCAAGCAATCCTACCATGGCGTATTAAGCTTTGTACTGGCCCGGAGGGTCGTGGTAGATACTGTAGGGGGCCACTTTGCGGGAGGATACCGCAGGGTGAAAGGGGAGTCAAACCCCAGAGTGAGGAGAACTGAGATAGTTTTCCTTCCTGGGAGTTCGACCTTCCTCACAATGCTGTTAAGATTCAGGATGCCAGCTGTCCCGGCGGTATGAGGATGGTGTGATGGTGTGAGAGTATTTAAACAATGTTGTTGGTGGTGGTGGTGTGCGATCTGACAAATGAGACCGGGGTTACCCACATTGGTTTTGTGGGTTGGCGTGCAGGAATGTAATTTGACGTGACCGAGATGGCACAAGACTTGGGGACGACCTTCGATGGGATCATCTTTCCTGAAGCCAACTTTATCAAACATAAATTGGGCGGATCAGCTTTCAGAACTACCTTAGGCGGGGGCTACTACGGCAATGGGCAGTGGGGTTACTGGCCCGAGTGGACTCGCAGGTTGCTGTTCTGCATCCAACCAACAAGCACATAATAAGTGGTCTAATGGTGAGGTTTGATCCATACGGATAAATGGCGAGATGGGTCGAAATATGGTGTGTGACCTCACTAGTGATTTCTGTTTCCACCTCTAAATTGATTTGCCTCTGTAGGGCACGTCACTCTCGGCGTCTGGCACGGCTCTTAACACTACCTTTCTAATAGTGCATTTGGTATAGCCTTATGACCTATCTGCTGACGTGCAGTCCTGGGGGTGTGTCTTATGCAGTCACACCCAAGGCCCTGACGTTCAGATAGGCAGTCCGGTATTAGGACGCCACTGGAAATCCAGGAGCAGCGGTGTCTCTTTCTGGACTTAAAGCGTTCTGCATACTTCGTCTCCTGTGGAGTTCGAGTCACCTCACATCTAGTCCTCAGCGGGATCTTTCTATTGCACAGATACTATTCAGACAACACTAATACGATAATAGAACTGGAATCTAAAGTTAAAATTATGGTAAGCGACAAATTCAACTTTTACGTAATATTTATTACCGTAATGGAAGTGGGAAAGTCCCAGCTGACTTATACTAAATGAATTAACTAGTTAAAAATATTAATTAAAGTATGTTACGTAAGAAACGCAGGCGAAGGTGAGCCTGGCAATAATTAATAATAATGCAAAAAATTATTCTACGCAATTTACAGCGTATCATCAGCTGAGGGGGTTGTCCAAAAACACCCTAGCGTTGAGACGACCTGCTACCCCAGAAGTAAGGAAATTGACTGGGGTAAAGGGTTGCTAGGTACAGGACGTCGGATATGAGAGAGAGAGAGAGAGAGAGAGAGAGAGAGAGAGAGAGAGAGAGAGAGAGAGAGAGAGAGAGAGAGAGAGAGAGAGAGAGAGAGAGAGCTGCTCTTGCAGTCAGCTGGTGTGGACGAGCCTTCGCAAGGTGCAGGGGTTGTGCTGCCAACTCGTGCTGCCGGGCTGGTGTGCCTTCTAAAGCTCCTGGGGAATGCTAGCACACTTCCTTATATACTGAAAAATCCCTTGATCAGCGATCTTTCAGAGATGCGAGGTAGAGTGTTACCGCTGGAACTTCTTCCACAGCTAAATGTAGGGTAATGGTTCGTCAAAAATATTTATATTATTCACAGGGGTGGGCGCATGCATGCGGGATTCTGGACAGGTCGTAGATTTCTAATTAATTGCATTTATCACTTTTATGTATGAGGCTGTCCAACACATGGAGTCTTGTTACTAGGTACGTGAAATTACTTTTCCACTGTTTCTAACTTGCCCTGAGCTATCATTAGCTCGAGATGGGGTTAAGTCGTGCGTAGAGAGCGCATGTGTGATTTGCAGTATGTTGGCATGCTTAAAAAAAATAGAAACTGGCACACTCTTTCTACCTTTGCGGCAGTATAGGAAGCTATGGACGCTATCCTTTACTATCTACTTGGAGTGTGGCCGAGGTGAGATGCGTAAGTGAATATGAGGCAAACTGCAGTAGTGAGGTAATAGGGTTTATCCCGAAGAACCTCTACAGAACTGAACCTGTGTGCTTTGATTCCCACATGCCAATAGAAGATCCACTAGGGATAAAATACCTCGCATATTTAAATCAAAACGTTCTTTGAAAATTAACGCTGTGACCATTATGTGAATAAGTGATGAGAGACTAGAAAAAAAAAACCTTTATAGCACCTATTTTCATTTTTATGTTAATAATGTTCTTTGTCAGTATATTCATTCCTTTGTGAACTGCATAAATTTTCAAACTGTTTGTTAATGCAAACATCCAATAACTGAGCATGAAATATGTGAAGCACGGTGCTCTCATTTCCAGTTCTGCTGATGCCTGGGAGTAAGGCAGTCAAATGCAAATTTGCTTCCTCCCCTTACAAGCCTTGCAGATACTTCGACATTATTCCATTTCTGCCCAACCTGTTAAGCCGATAACATCCCCACAAGACCCATTTTCATCTGTATAGGGCGGACTTTTCAACTAAAATAAGGGGAATTGATTCATCCGAAGAGGGGAGTACACACACTGCTCTTCACCTGCTGCCTTTGGCTGCAACTTTCCACAGCATGAACCACTTTGACTTTTCCCATCTTGCTTTGTGGAAGGGATGGCTAACAAGAGATTGTCCTCCAATGGAAGATGTTGATGTCTTACACATGGCACATTCTAACATATTCTGACACAGCTTGGAGCATCTGAACAAAGAACGCAATTATTTCGGCAAATATTAATTCATTTTATTACTTTTTTCAGCATTTAAAAATTATGATACAATTTTATGTGAAGGCAACGATTATGCAATGAAACATGGTAATGTCCCTGAGCATTTTCCTAGTGCTTGAAGCATTTGGCAAGAAAATATAACTGCATGAAAGGTGATGTTTTTTTAAAGCTTGATAGTAAAAAACACTCCCAAGTGAGTTCAAGCGATATATTTTGCTGTTCACATTACATAGCTACATAAGTCACTGCTAAGATTTGCTAGCAACAAAAACTGCCAAATATACACTACAAATGTTAATATAAGATTTGAAAGGTTGTCTTTAAAACTGTATTTCAACATGTATAGGCTGCGCATTTTTACAAAAAAGAATTTCTACAAAAAGTGGGGTGCAGCTTATTTATGCGATATTGGCACTAAAAAATCCCCCCCCCTCCCCCCAAAACAAAACATGTTTAGAAATTTGTCAACACACATGACATTTTAATATTTTAACCGAGTTTCTAGAGAAGTAAAAAAACAATAACAACAAAGAAGTAGCTCATTACTCATGTTTAAATGTGTATGGGCCACCCAGCACCAGGCCAGCTTGCTTGCCCTCTTTCTTTTGTTTCTCCCTCTTGCTCTGCATTCCTCCCACCCCTTCTCACTCTAGCTACCAGGTTCATCACCCCCCCCCCCCCCTAACCCTGAATGGTATATCTTTCCCTATTTACACACTCTCCATAGATACACACAGCCACTTACTTGGTGGTGGTGTTAGTGTAGGAATGTGAAGGAGGGGAAGCGCTACGACCGGTATTTTTAGAATTCTCCCTTTCCCCTCTAATTTGTCACACACACACACACTTCACCAACCCCTCTCCAACCTTCTCTCCCTCACCACTCATCAATCCACCCTCTTCCCCCCTCCCCCACCAACAATCACGCTACGCGACCAGCACATCCATACCGGTCGCCTAGTTGTCTTGTTTCAGGGGTTACTACATATCTGTGCTTCTTTCACACTTGGCAGTTGGTAAATTTGCCCTTCATATGACCTGTGCACAGGCTGGTATACGTGATTTAGTAATAAACACATACTGAACCATAACAATCTTTTATCTAGTCAGCTCATCCGAGCTCCCATCAACATTCTGCCACTCCTTCAAACTTGGACATGACTGTGTTTCTATAGTCCTCTAGGCTCCAGAAGTGAACCTGACACTCCTATTGTAATTTTGTAATGCCTGATGCTGGTCCAATATTGTTTCAGTCTCTACAAAAACCACAAAGAATAAACTAAATATAAAGAGCAGCTGGTCGTGTGGCGGCTGGCCATGTTGTGTGTGCAGTATTGGAGACCTCGAAATGTGTAAGCCCTCGGCAACCCCCTCTGTTGATTGAAGTGAGGGGGGCTGGATCTCCTTTCTGCCAGCTCAGCCAGCTGATCCACGCAATGAGTCTGGTTCCGTATTGATTAAAAAAAATATAAGATATATATTTGTCCTATGTTTTGTGTAAAGTATATATAAAAGTTGTAAGAAGTTCTTCTAACAACACAAAAACACTTACGAAAAGCCAGACTAATTTAATACAGTGGAAAATTGATCAATGATGACAAACCTATAAGAAGGTTTTATAATGTGTTGATACATGCCAACATGCTGCGCAGCACGCTTGCGCTCTTTACGGGCAACTTCGCCCCATCTCGAGCAGACAAGAGCTCGGAGCAAGTCATAACAGTGACAGAAGTACTTCCACGTACCAACCAAAGGGATTCCACGCGTTTGACAGCCTCAGACGTAAAAATGATTAACGCTATCAATTATGAAATGTGCGGCCCGCCCAGAACCTGGCATGTAATTGCCACCCTTGTGAATAAATGAAATATTTTTGATGGACCACTACCCTACATTTAGCTGTGGAACAAGTTCCAGCAACCACAAGAGATCGCAGCACCTCTATGCACTGTGATGTCTCATCCGGCCAGCCTCAGAACGAGGTGTTTAAATTTGCCGTCGCCTCCACACAAGGATATAAGACATGAGCGGCGTCACTGCAACCCCAATACACCTACCCCTGTGCTGGAAGGCTACTCTACCCCACACTCCCAGAAAATTGCTGACCACAAGATTTTCAGCTAAATAAGGAAGTTCGAGAGCACCCCCAGGCAGAGATGCTGGGCTCACCAGCTGCGTATGTCAGTGGCTGGTCTGCCGAATACCTCTCTCCTCTCCTCAGCCTGCAGCATAGCTTCAACCACTTCTGCAGACTGAGAAGACTGCACCAACCCTGCAGCTTGAAGAAGGCTCGTCCACAACTGCACCAACTATTTGCAAGAATGGCCGAACTCCAAAGGTAACCCAACGTCCTATACCCTGCAAACCCTTTTACCCCAGTGAGATTCCTTGAGTCTGCGGTAGCAGGTCGTCGCAACGTAATTACCATTCTGGACAAACCCCCTTAATTGAGAAGATGCTGTAAAGAGCGTATATTACGTAACATATATTTTATTACTTTTATTACAAGGCTCACCTTTGCCTGTTTCTTACATAACATATTTTATCAATCTTTAGCTAATTTATAATCTAACCAGAATTTCCCCACTTACCCAGTTCCATGATAAATAATACATGAATTTGATTTGGGGCTTACCGTAATTTTTAATTTAGGTCCTGGTTCATTAATTTTTTTCTTATATTATATGTCAGTAAATCTTGTGTCAGGTGCAATAGAAAACCCAGCTGAGAAATAGTCATGAGGCGTGCCGAACTCCACAGAAGACAGCTTGCAGAAAGCTTAGCGTCTGCATAAGACAAGCCGCAGCTCCTGGGTTTTCAGTGCTCTCTCACCTACCTCGGTGGGATCCTAATACCAGACTGCAAATCTATACGCCAGGGCCTTTGGTGTGACTGACCAAGACACACCCCTAAGAACTGCATGTCTGCGGAAAGGTGAGAAGGCTGGTTCAATGCACAGCAAGAAGGGTGGACTTAAGTGCCATGCGCGGCGCAGAGAATGCCAAGCTTTGCAATGATCATTAAACACCCAGATTGATGTTGAATTCACAAGGAGTATGTATCAACTTCTCTTAATTATTATGTATCTTCTCTTTTACTTGGTAACAATACATCAAAGAACATTAATTTATAAAAAAAAATATTTTAAAGCAAAATTTTTTGAAATTAATGTTGTTAAAAATTGAATACTTTTTCTCAAATTTTTTTTTTTTTCCTGTGTAATCAAAATTTATTTGTGGGAGTCCACAAATCACGATGTGATGGCAGATGTTACGAGATTGAGTTTTTGGGTTTCTGTGGGAAAAAATTTTTTTTAGTTATATATTTTTTTCAGACATATTTTACCTATTTGTTTTTGTTAGGATGGCTTTCAATTATTTTTTGTTAGGATGGGACCCATTACTAAGGATTTTTTTTTTAATAAGAATTAGCGATATGACTGCTGGTTGTTTATGAAAGAATTTTCCACTTTGTTCCATGACAACAGCAGTCGAGTATTCTGGAGGCAGACTGCTGTGTTTTCTTTTGCAGAGCTGCAGAATTTCACAATTTTTCACAACTTACTGAATTTTCGTGGTAAAGACGTAGTTTATCTTCAAGTAGCAAAATTCCTTAGCGAAATTTTTGAGTTTTTTTGTGTACCTAATGTTGTCTTAGTAAGGTCCAGGGCTACTACAGACAACGCTTTGTTTGTGTTTCGGGAGCAGCGAGCTTAGTGGTGTCACCAAGGATGAGGGGAAGGCGACATGGTTGTAGTGCAGAGTTTTTATGAGCTGCTGAGGGGAGATGAAAGTGTCGCTGCGAGGATTCTAGCCAACTCGTTATAGCTTAAAAACCATTGTTGTGGGAAACTGTGATGGGGCCCAAAATATACTTGCATTGACGCACCATCCAATGACTTTACAAACGATTAGCTTTATCAATGATTATATAGTTTTGCTGAGACCCCTGAAAATTAACTATGGATACGGTTTATCGGTACATGCAATTTTGGTACAACAAGCGTAGACTGTATGTCTCTTGAGGTCATTTTGCTGGCTCAGTGGCTAATCTCTCCACAGCTCCCACGGCACCAGAGATTCAAAAGGACATTGAAGCTCTTATCCATCTAAGCGAGGAAACACATCCTGTGTTTGTGACTTACTTAAGCGGACAGGACCAGTCCTTACGAATCGCCAACCTACGCATTTCAGGAATTGAGCCGGCAGAACCAATCCCTACAACTGACACAACATTCGAGATCCTGCCCACTAACCAACCCAGCTTAAACTCATGCCAGCTGCAGTTGACACAGGTTAAGCAACCTACACAGGTTACGGATCAACCAGGTATAGCCTACCGTGTCAAGCCCATCGACTAGAATGCAAAATCACTCTCACAGAACCTGATTTCGCGCCCTGCCGCAAAGCTACCAGGCCAGTACTTTAGACTGGACGTGCTCCAGTACTTTGTAATGACTGATTTCACTACCAGAAACACCCCGACACCAGGTGCGCATGAGTTCGCCTCGCACCCACCAAAGCACTATAGAAGTGGTTACATTCCTCCTTCAGCCTCAAGGCAACATGCATCAATTTAATTAAGAAATTTCATTGATGTTTCACAAAAACAAGAATTATTACACAATTTCTTGAATAAACTTTTTTTCCCAGTATTTCTTATTATTTCATGTTATTTCATTATAACATCTGGAAATTTTAATGAAATAGTAATTTACAGACTGATTTCAGTACATCTGGGCAATAGACACGGTTTTATTATGTATATAAATAAAAAAATACATAAATAATAACTTTGTAATTTTTTTTTTAAAGACTGTATTTTGTAACTATGTATTAAACAACCAACCTATAAAGTACAAATGTAACATTAGCACACGTCTCGCTAGCGACATATCTAATAGTCCATTCCCGATTGGAAGTGACTTAGCTTTAGAGTACTGTATTATTGAATAAATGAAACTTTACCATAATATCTTCTATACCTTGTAATATTTATTTCTTTTTAAATATGAATTAACAACAGCGAGCGCAGCGACGTGTTGCCAACGCCCGCTAAGAAATAGTTCACAGTTAAAATATTATTTTAACCTAGTTTTTTAGTATACTATTTGTAAATTAAACGGTGCACATTTAAATATTATTTAGGTAGCCCCGATGGCAACATCTCATTTTTACAGTTTAAAATAACAGCTCAAAATATTGTGAGTAGGCCGTAATGGAACAATGTTTTACAGAGCGAGAGCAACTTTGAAGCAACTGTCTGCTGAGCGAGGCTTGTCACTTTCTCTCTGTCTTTGTCTCTTTCACACTCCAGAAGTTTCACTTCGCTAGTACACAGAAATTGTACTTGTTTTCAATTGTAGCATATTTCATACTTATTACATCAAAATAATAATTTTTGAATTTGTAATTTACAACTGAAAAGACATTTTAATGTTTGAATTTAAATATATTTAGATATGATGGCAGGGCAGAAACAAAGTGAAGTTGGTAGACGTGGCAAGCCATGACATGGCGTATTGCTGTTTTACCAAACCAAGCGTAAATTATACCTACTCCGAAAATAATTCAAATTACCACATCACGTTTGTAGACGTGTTTTTTAAACCTACCTAAGCAAGTTACGATGATGTGATAAGTCTGTGTTTCCACAGCAGTAATAAATATACTGTTACGGTGTGTTTCGTTAACCGCTGCATGTGAAATAGCACGGCGTGGCTGTGTGGTGATCGTTACGGTGGATCTGTGTGTGTGTGTGCATGATTTCAAATATTTGATGTGAACTATTTTCACGTTGTAAATTTGAACTGTTTTTATGGCAAAGATATTTATTTACATCCAAGTCTGTTTATTAATCACAACGTTGTACCTTTGCACTGGGTGTTTGAAATACAGTCGTGTAACGTGATTTACCACCAATCCCAACAAAATAACCAAGCCCAACCCCAACGAATTTCAATAAACCTAATACACAGTAAGTAACAATACATATAAATATGAGTGGAATAAAAGTTACGGTAGGCTTATTTGTGTACATGTTCACCGCTATATTTTAAGTTTCTATAACAAAAAATTAGCAACACGAGTTGCGTGCTTGATTTTAATGTCGCTTTTTCATTGAACTGTCTATTCCTTCATTATTCAAACTGAGGCAGTCCTTTTAAAGAAATAACCCAAGACATATCAATAACAAAAAGTTTAATACTACAGTTCATTACCCCACAGTTGTAACAGTGTTTAACACAGTCGCAGCAAAATATTAACGTGCATTATGTGTAATGTGCTATGTCGTGGAATACAAATATGTTAATGTGAAATAACCATAAAAACTATAGTCAATTCAGGCTATTTTAAAACATCATGAAGCTGACCTAAATAATGTTAGAGGCCTAAACTGCAAATATATTGTACAGAATGGTTTTTGGAAATGACAGAATTATTTGAAAAACTATGAACAGTAAACAACACACTTAACAGGTATAAAAGTAGAAGTCACATTTCAATGTTTATATTTAGGTGTAGCGAAAGTATATGAACACATGTACACACACAATGGCATGTAAACATTGATTTTGATAGATGCTACATGGCAATATTTGTTTGCATTTGGCGGAAGGATACAAAACGGGCTTGCAAGTAGATATTTAGCAGGGCTCCGAGAAAGTTGCTTCCAATGGGGAATGGACTATAGACCACAACTTTTTTTTGTGTTATATTTACAGTTGTGTGTGTTCTGTGGTTAATGTTTCAATATACTGAAAAACAATATGCATCAAACAAACTCTGTAGCTATTCATGCAAATGAGTTACATTGATACTTACTGATAATCACATTTAAACATTGTCTAATATTGTGCTGCAATCTTGAAAAGTCCTGAGTACACATTTTTTATTTCACTGGAAAGTCCTGCGGTTTTACTGTGAGATAATGTTTGCATATCTCACCTGTTAGTTTATGCAGTAACTTCACGTGAAATTTTTATATTGTTCATGGGACATCCTTGTATTATTAACAATGTCCCATAATTTTGGGTTCATATTGGGAACACAGCTTATGTCCTATGTACTAACCCTACAAGAATGTAACATTTCCTTCCATATTAAATATGTAGAGTAGTACCACACACCACCTGATTTTACACTTTCCTATAATTTACACCTACTTTACTTGGTGCCAGTTACTGTTTTCACAGCATAAATTTTCCTATTTTTACAATTTCCTGCTCTTTGCCTAAGTTTTTTCTAGCACCTTGAAAAGTGCAAAAAAAAAAAAAAAAAAAAAAAAAAGGGTTAATTTTACAACACTGCTACTGGTTCCTGAACAATTTTCAACATTAGATAGTTCTGTAAGGTTAAGTATTACTATGTACTGGTAATTATCTAGTGTGTCTGTGGGGTATATCTTTCTTCATCAGGAAAAGTGATTTCTTCATGTCACTGCGGTGTAAATATTTTTTAATGCAATGAATGATATCAGACACAATAATGCTATAAACTGCACACATAAGTGATATTTCCAGCATCTGTAAGTATCACACACGAACTTACCCCGATCTTCTCCTGGTAGGTGCAAATGAGCATTGGCCCGTGAGAATTCCGTTTCTTTTCTTCCTCTGTAAGCCTTGCGTTGCGTGGAATCATTGCTTTAAGCAGCGTCGTCTGCAAGTACAATTACAGTGTTACGCAACCATCCAATACATATTATATATAAAATACTCTGTTTATAGTATTAATTCAACACAACATGTCAAAACATAATTGCAAAGACATTCTATGACACAATTATTTTAAAAGGGAGATCAATTTACATTACTTAAAAAGAAAGTAATTAAATCGTTAACAGCTCCAAGAAACAAAGAAAAAGCCTTTAGACTGTTTAGTTGTGAATGTTAAACAGATCTGACAGAACAGCCCAACTTGGAGTGATATAATTTATGCATTTTTCAGCCATAAAATATTTTTACAGTTTGTTAAAAATAAATAAATTAATTAATTAATTAAACAATAAATAAATAAAAGGGATTTTTCAATGAATGACTACAATTTGTATATTATCTAAATTTATAAGTAATACAATAAATGTTTTTATTAGTTTATTAAATTCATTATAAAAGTGTAACATTCATTGTATTGAGCATGGAGGTGCCACAAAAGGCCAAACAGTTATGTACAGGATGCAGCATGTGATTATAATAATGTAAGGAGCATAAACATGTGATGAAGGATACAGGCATACGAGATGAAGTTTCAGAGAGGTAGGTTAGGAATTACAAGAATGGGCCAGTTGATAAACAAAAAGGCTACAGAGATTACGAATGAAGCCTGTCTAAAACCGGACAAAAATTCAGATGGCACGGTCATGCTATGAAAACAGAGAAGGAAGGATTACCAAATACGATGTTAATGGCAAGTGGAGGGCAGGAGACAAATACCAAGTACAAGTTGGCTAATGGGAGTAGAGGTATATAGTGAAGAGAGGACTGACTAGGTGAAGGGACAAAATGATGAACAAAGCGAATAAAATAGAGAGAACTTTGTTTGAGGCAGAACTGACCAATGGTTGAAAACTGTGGATGATAACAGTTACATAGGATAAATGGTAACATATGTTAATCTTAATCTCTGTAATGATAAAACAAAAATATTACACAGTATGTGCCATGGAATAGTAAAAGTTAAATATTTAAAAATAATTCCAAAAGACTAGTTAAAAGAAAATAGGGATGAGCCAACCAAATATAAGATTCACATAATCTACAGAATCTTAGGGATTCCAAGATTTGGTTGGTTTCATATAAGATTCATGCAAAGATTCTATATTTTAATGCACAGTGCGATCATGAGGTTATGTTTTTCAAACAGGTTTAGCTTGTGTGTCACAATATTACACTGACACAAAATTGTTGTAAATACACTAAGTTTTATCCATTTTACAAAGGAAGTTAAACGTAAACTATCTTAGCCAATAATTTCAGTATTTTACCATAAAATCGTCCCATACTTTATAGTAAATGCAAAGCAAAAAGTACCAATTGTGATGATTAAACAAGGTTTATATCACACTACATGAAAAATGATCAAATATGCATATGTCCTAAACAGTAGTATTAGTAACAGCATAGCATAAATAAGGTAACAAATATTGAGTGAACACTCAATACTATTGAATAGAAATTTTTTTTTCATCACAACTGCTATCCAAATGTGCAAGCATGATGAAGCTGAAAATGAATTATTCAAAGCATAAAAATCAAATGTAAATGTACGAGGAATAATATGTGATGTATGTACTTAAAATTATTTTCTAGATTGTAGGTGCAAGTTTTAACATGCAATATGTTGATTAAACTTGATGCATGATACATTCCTGCACATTGGGCATTTACGCTTTACTTTATGACTGTGCCCCATCTCGAAGCAGCAGCGATTATTTGGGCAAGTCATTCTTTAAATAGTACAATAATCACGTGCCTGTAGGTTCCAGTATCACGACTACAGACACGCGGTTAATAAGTAAATTGTACTGTTCATTCAAAACCATCATGCGGTCACTCTTATTCCCAACACAGGAATTGTACTGTTCAAAGAGCCATCGAGAGCCTGCCAGATGATTACCCATTTCCACAAGTAGCTACAAGGTAGCGTCACCTCTGCCCATGAAATGTCACCGCCTCCAGAGCCTCGTACCAAGGCAATAGAACTGTCATCGTCTCTACCACAGGCAATAAGAAAAAGGCCACCCTGGACTCACTCGAAATTTCACCATCCTCGGAGAGAGGCTAGTCAACACTACACCCCTCCAAAAACTACCAAGATGAGATTTTCAGTATATAAGGGGGTGCCCTTCCACGACTCAGGACATTTCGTCGGCCCTCCAGCATACATAAGGCTGAGGGCAAAGACAGGGATAATTGGCAGCCCTGACTCCCAGTCTGTAAAGACCGGAGCTCTGCTCTGCAAGGTTTCTGACCACTAGGCCATCACCGATACGCAACCGCAATCAAGTGGAAAGTCTCCGGGTAATTGGTAAAAACCTCTCTTCCTCTGAGTCTGCAAAGAGCAGAGGTCATACAAACAGAGAGAAACCAATAGCAATAGGCTCTAAGTTTGAGTTCGACTACCGGAGGAAGTAATCCAGTGAGCCAAATACTACAGAGCCACGACGACTGTCAACCAGCTCCAGAGAGGTATTTAAGAATGTCTCCCTGTAACCCATACCTTCCATGGTAGCAGGTCACATAGATGTCCCTTCTGGACCCCCCCGCAATTAAATAATTACCTGACGGTAATTGTGGTTCATTCTCAACACACCCCAATGATTAGCAACAATCTTGCTAAAATAATATCTCCGTATTGAAAATTCATTTTTTTCCATAGGTCGCATTTGCCTACTATCAATTTCAAAATGTTAACAATAGTTAGATTGTTATTAAGAGAGATAGGCATCATTTTGTTTTCTTATCACGTAATATTAAAATTATGTATTATAATCTGAATTCATAAGTTTTGTTTATTTTATTGTAACCCTTTTGTTTTCGCCCTGTTTTTTTGTTAACTTATTTTGAAATAAATTCAAGCGGCATTAACGTCTCGCTTTAAAATCCTAGCCGCAAAAAGGTCAAATTGGTATTCACGTGAAAATGCCTCAACAGCTAATACATACATATTAAGAGACTATATTGTGTTCTGCCCCCGAGTAGATCATCGATGGAACCCAAAAATATCCCTTAGCAACTCTGTACCCCCTAACAGCTGCAGACAGCCTGGGTATTTCGTTCGACTCCCAGCTTGAATAAGGCCGGACGAGAATCTTAAGTGATCCAGCCTAATCGAGCTCTTAAGGGCCACTCACCCAAGGATTCTAAAATTTATCGCTCTCCTGGTCGGTTCCAGCTTGCAAAGACTGGACAGTGGGAACTAGGAGTGAACATACCATTCCCTAGAAGTACACTGATTAGGGTAGAGAATAAATACCAGTTTCTCTTTCTCCAACTTGTCACGAGGTACAGTTTCTGTCGAGTGTTCAAACTTGCCTCCAGCTGGGGTATAATTTGCACATTTCGAGCGGATTGACCTCCTGAAAGTTACGCCTCCGGACCGCCAGGTTTCAAACAATACCTACTGTCCTAAGTCCCAGACAGCAAAGGCCAGACTAGGGGACACAGGTGCCGCCCTGAGTTCGGAGGTGCTTCATACCATTTACACGTGTGTTCATTGCCAGCTAAATGCCTTACGCCACTAAAGGCACTTTAAGTAAACTAAGAAGAAAGGCGTTAAGAGCCTCTATAAGAGAACTACTGTTATTAACTTCAGCAGAGAGCACCCATACTAAATGTGAACCTCGTTAATTGAGGAAGAACTTGTTAATTTATTTGGACTCCATACCTCCATAATAGGGCCGCACTACGTGTAGAATGCCTGGGCCAGCTATTGCGCAGTACGGAGACAGTCTGTTAGGGCTAGATTGGTCATGTCATAATTTAGAGGTTTCGGACACGCTCCCTGTAGAGGTAGCCGCAGAGATCCCACCTGCCACCGCTCAAACTCAGTCTTCAGCAAATACTTCACAGTCAACTTGCACGATACGAACCCCTTTGGGCAAGGTGACCCATTTGCGTTTACCACCCCAAGGACATAAGCATCCTTAAGGTGACTCTGAATCATCCCGACTTTGTACCTGCTCATATCCCGACCCGTCCTACACTCTACCGAGGCCGGATGGATAGCAAACCAGACAGTCTTGTTTAGGCCCCACTTCCATGTTACCTGTGAAGCTGGTTTCACGGACTTTGACGGTCCTAACTGTAAGGAAAACCAAAACCTTGTATCGCGAGTCCTTCCAAATTCAACTTACTTTAGGGATTTTCTCTCCTCCTGTCCCCACAGTTAAACCCAAGGGAACCAACACGTGACTACATTATAACGTGGGAAGAACCCAGAACCAACCAGATTTTACTGTATTTTATTTGACTTTTAGTATTTCCTTGAGGATAACAACTAATATTCGCACCAAATAGGAGAAGTAAGATAAGGTTCCCGGCTTTTAGAATCCAGAGATTATCATCCAGGGGGAAAACCAAACGTCAAACTTATATAAAATGAATTGGGAAATGTAGGAAATTTTTTGCAAGCCATTTGGAACCACCTTGCTCCTTTTTTTCCATGATTGTGAATATAAATACAAGTATTATAATATTTTATTTTAATCGAACTCATTATTAGTCTTTCTTTGTGTGCTCTGTATTGTTTAATTTTTACACTTCATTTCATAATTAATTTTCCCCAGCTACATGCCCTACTGGATGCAATAACTCAACTTCTCTTATGAAACCAGTAGTTTACTTCAACTGCAAATAACTGTGTATTCGGCCATAAGTTTTCCATATGGAGTCACGTAAATAGATACAGAAACACAAAAAAATGTACACAGGACTGTCAAGTGATGACAAAACATAACAAGGGAAGTGCAGTGTCTGTAGCCACAAAATTAACGTACAGTATTATTGTTTTAGTAAATCATTACCCGTAGCTTGTAACGTCCTATGGGCAATGGAGTTATGTCATGGCCCCCGATTGTTTTTGGTAGGTGCGTGGGCAGACGCACCTGAGATGAGATTGGATCTCTAGTCGTTGCACGGAACTCGAGCCCAACCAGTATAGACAACTTGCCATGTAGCTTTCCGGCAGAGCACGAAATCTGGGACAGCCAGTGCGACCTTTCATTTAGGTGTGAATACTCTCTCTGGGCGACGGGCGACTGGCGATGGCTGCTAGACATGTGGTGGTTCGGACAAAGGAGCACTAGGGCTGGCTCTGGACCTTGGTGTGCAGGTGGGCATGTGTTCGTGGGTGCTGACTGTCACCGGGGTAGGTTTGGTGATTCGAATCCCCCAAAAACCACAGGTTAGCTATCCTGTACTGTGTGTCTTTACCACTTAAGCATGCTAGTCTTTACCACTTAAGCATGCTAAGAACACGGAGTGAGTTACTCCGTCGAGCTTGATGGGCGATGTAAAGAATTAAGGGTACTGGTGCGGGTGATGCTGGACGGTGGACACTGAGTGTCAGGTTGTACTCTGACTGATGGTCCCAATACGTGGGTGAGATCCCCTCAAGGGTCAGCCCCCTCTCCTCCCATACCCGTGGAAGTACTCCTTTGGCCCCCAGAAACACGGTGGAAAGAGAAAACCTCAGGCCGATAGTCCCAACCCCAAGGGGATGAGTACCTAGTGTCAGGGTTTTACCGTTCTGTACACCAGGGTGCAAAGAAAGGGTGGCTGTCCAAGATAGTTGTATGTGTCTACTGGTGTATTCAGCAGCTGAGAATAAATTTCCCGGTAACCTGTTTTCCCTCGACAAGACTGATGTTTACAAAGTAGGGTTTTATGGGTACGGAAATGATCGCCTTAAGTGGAATAAAAACTTGTTTATTTTGTTACGGAAATAAACAAGGGGCTATTGCACTACCACCCATCAATGAGAGCTTAACGGAAACGTTCTACATTAGACAGGTGAAGGCGACTAGTTTCTAGAATAATAGTGTAGGTAGGAAGAAGCAGCTATGAAAATAACTTAAACTTAACAAGAGCTACCATGATTGCCTTGACGGGGCCAGAAAGTATCTATGTGATTGACTACTTAAACTGGTGATGATCTTCGGCGAAGAGGGGATCTCTAGACTTGGACTTCAGCACCAGAAGCGCAGTGAAGGAACAGAACAGACTAGTATTCCAAGGGATGTGTCCCAGTATTTATAATCTTCCTGACTCGCACTTGAGCAGGTGGAGGAGGGTGGTGGCGTTAGATCCTCTGGGCGTGTGACATCACCAGCCAGCTCAGGATCCAGCATCCACATGTCTCTGCGATTCATACTTGCAGTGCCTTCCGGCAGTGCGCTATAGTACTAGGTAACCTCGATGCGTAATCTCGGTGGCTCGGTCGGTGAACACTACAATTCTTCAGGCATGGAATGTGAGTCTTTTACCATTGGCAAACAGTACAAGTTCTGGACGTAAAGTAGGTTCAACTGCCAATCAAACTCCATTGAAGTATACGGCTAAGTGGTTCGCACTGATGAGTATAAGTTGATTTTACGACGCTGAAAAGACACCATGAGTCATCCCTTTCTCCCTCCACCCCTCCCCCTCCCCCTCCCCCCTCCCCCTCCCCCTCCCCCTCCCCCTCTCCCTCTCTCTCTCTAGGTGTGACAGACACTCATCTGGGCGAAGGAACAAGAAAAGAAAAAAAATTGCTTGCGGTAATATACTACTATACTATCAAGAAGAATTCAATTCTCTCTCCACTGGTTTATGTAAATGGCTCTGGTCTGCACACTGGGTGCTCTAGGCTACGGAGTGACGTGCTGGAAGCATCACTGGCATGTAGTGGCGGGTGGTTTCTCTGTCTCACTCTTAGAACACGGGCGAGCAAGCTAGACATGGGCTGCCTCTCTCTGACTCGTGGAAGGTGGGCGCTATCTCTCTCAATGCTGGGCAGCTGGTGGCCGGGTGACAAGCACATAATGGTGTTTCTCTTTGGTGTGTGTTAAGTGTCGCATGGGGAATCTGGTGTCGGTGTTATGCAACCTTAGTTTCTTAACTGTGCCGCCCTACATTTCTTAACTGATGGCTGTGGGTACGTACAATGTGAGTTACAGATTTTAACATGTGGAGAGAAATGCAAAACATTGGGACGGCATTAAAAAATCGACCCTTGGGGAAATAAATGCCCAAAGCCTCACTCATAAAGGCGTGTGTTTTAGATATCTATACTGTTATAGCTGTGGAAGGCAGAAATAAAATCACCCCTACCTGTGGTCGTTCTATGTGTCGCACAGCAGGTAAAAAAGTTACGTGTGATAGGTAGCTAAGATGAGTGTCAAACCGAGACTGCCCGTCATCTCGGCCTACTATTTAAGCTTTGTAAAACGAGTGCAATGGCAAATGAATTTAACTACACAACAAAATGTGCAATAATCACCTACATGAAAATAAAGATAGAACATAAGAGAACCTCAAAGACAAGCAAGACACTGAATATTTTATAACAATATTCTGAAAACTTTATTACAAACTTTTATTTAGTTCTGTTTGAGAATGTCATTGGTTTGTTTGTGATTACTTGAGGGAGTCTATATAATGAAAAATACGAATGGTTAATTATAATAATATGTTAGATTATTTACAACAATATAGAGTTGACTCTCAATGTATTGTTATCACATGTATAGATAAACCGCCTCCACCAACAATTTTTTTGTGGTCCTGGCAAAATCTCTATTTAAATAATGTTAACATAAGCCGCTTGTATCATTTATCGCACGGAGCATCAATCGAAGTATATTTTGGGTCCTTTCACTTAAGATTTCCTGCAACTATTGTTATTAAACTGATTGTTTAAGCAAACGACTAGTAACTGGATGTGAAATACGTCATGCACACCACCGCTTATAACTGCTATGTGGCAAGCTGTCTAATGTCTTGTCTTCCCAACACGTCTGTCAACACTGTGGCCAAATACAATAGAGACTAATACCGGACAGCTGTATACGAACAACGCGGGCGAGCATGTGAACAGTAGCAGCAGCGAACCTAGCAGCTTGAGGTGGCAAACACCCGCAAACTTTGAATATGTGTATACGCACAGAGGACATAACGAGTGCATTTGTGCACAAAATGCAGTATTCCTACAAAGTATTTTGTTTGGAATATTTTTCTTTTATTTTATATTGAAGTACAGTTGTCTTAATATGTGTACAGAACTTATTTTTAAAAAAGGCTGTACTTAATGGCGAGAATCTAGAACAATAAGTAAACTCTACAATCTTTACAATAATAACTTGACATGTGTCCCTCAACCTACTAATAAACAACAATTATAACTCATCGTAAAATGTTCCTACTTCCATCACTGTAGAAGGGGAGAGAATTTTCTACATGAATTCTCACCTCCCTACTCTACCAGGAATCAGGAACTTACGAGCTAATTTTCTTTACCTGAAGGTTACGCACCCCGGCAGGCACATCACCCCCCCCGTGCCGACAGCCAGCAAGCCGCCTGCTACCGAGGCACGAAGCAGAAACGCTGACCGGAGTTTTTTGACTCCCACGCCAACCAGGGGGGCAGGATGCTCGCCCTCCCTGCAGCCCGCGACAGTAGCCTACAACTTGTGGAGGTGGGGCAGGTAATGCCAGTTAGCATGTATCTGAGAGAGACAGAGATGTCTAGCCAGCCCAGCGCTGGAAGAAACGTGACCTCTGTTTATCACTCACTATACAATACATGGCACTATTTCTAACATAATCATAGTGTTCACGTAATATTTAAAAATGGCAATTAATGACCATAAAACACTGGCTTATTACGTAATTAGGGAAGTAAGAGCAGCTGATACGGCTGCAAAACGGCAGGTTGCCTAAAGAAACTTGCTTGATGCAAGCATTGCACTTAAGTTAAGCATCCAGAAAACTGTCTTTAACTACGTAACTGCACTGTTCATTGACAACATACGTAGGTGAAACATGTTAATTAATTTGATTGCTACCAAACTGTAAGGTTCATGGTGCAATGCACTAACACTCACTGTTTTGGCTTCTCTTCATCTTTAGTGGTCGCCCTCGCTTACATGCCGGTGCGTACTGCGGATTCTGCCTGGCCTGGCATTAAGCTTGCCTGGCAGGCGTGGGGCGGCTGCATTCGACGTGGAAGGTCTGCATCGTGGAGTGGCTGTCCCCAGCAGAAGTCAAGGGTCAAACTTACGTACTGGGGGATGACCTGAGGCTGTGTTGTCATGCTGATCGCTGGTCTGCGTCACCGTCAGGGACTATCTGGAGACTGCATGGCCTCCTCCTTTGGTCTTTCGGTCCGGAACTGGGGCTGGAGCTGAGGTTAAGGTAGTAACCTTGGGCTCGACAACTCTGCTGGGCGACTCCCATCTTCGTCCTAGGTTGGTGACATGGGTAGCTGACTGCATTGTTGGCAAGAGTGGTGGTTCTGCTGGTGTCGCAACCACCTCGGGTGCAGTTGTCGGAGCTGAGGTTCGGGGACAGACCTCAGGCTCAACGGCCAGTTCACTGTGGTTCCTGAGTCAGAGACCGCATGGTAGCCTCCATCTCGACAGCACCTATCGTTGGTACTCCATGTCCACGGAGTCAGGCCTGGGGTCTGCCTTGGCACTGGGTGGCGCTGGGAACTCGAAGCTGACGGCCTCTGCATTGAGAGACAACTCTGCTGCCAGGGTGGCCACGCAATCCAGGGAGATTGCAGCCGACGGTACCAGCTGAACAGCGACCTTGAGATAGACCCCATGTGGGCTTGCAGTTCATAAAGGGACCTTTCTCGTGGGAGGCAGCGTCTGGGCGGCAGCTCCTACGACATCCAATGTTACAGTTTTTTCACTGAGATGGCTTGCTGGAGCTGGTGGTACAGGGGTTGTACGTAGAGGTGATTGAGCGTAGTCAATTTGACAGAACTGTTGTCTAGAATTCTCTTGGTAATGGAGCTCGGATGAGGCCGTCTGAGGCTTGGATCTCTATCCAGCGGACTTCGCCAAGATAACTCGCTTGTGCTGGGAGTCCACTTTCCAAGTCAGTTGGCCAACTTCCTCTTGAATTCTGATGAGGTCGATGGTAGTATCCGTACAGATTCTCTGGCTTGATTTCTAGGGAATTCCACCCGCGTTGACATGGAGTAGACAGTTCCCTGGCTAGATTGCTTCTCTTGTGCTCGCTCCATAGGCTGCAGCATCCGTTCTTCCTTAGCAGTGGCATAGGTAGCAGGTTTGTGAAGACCTCAGGGGAAGGGCCATACTTGTCTTCTGCCCAGGGCTTCTTGTGGCGGAAGCCGCACACTACGTCATCTGGTTCTTCAGGCCTGGATTCTTATCTTCCTTGGGGGATCTGAGGACGGTTGGTAATTCACTATTTGTAATTGCAACTGCATAGACTTCCTTGACCTTTGTGGTGGGGCTTGAAGCTGCAAGGTCAGTGTCCATAGTTTGATGTAGGGATCGCTTTTGTTTCTCCCTTAGTCTGCGGAGGGGAAGAGCTGTCCTCTTTCTCCCACTTAAAGCTGGCGAGCTTGTTGGGGCAATTACTGTTAAAATGCCGCTTGGGGCAATATCAGCATTTAGGTAGCTGCAGCATGGTGCGGGGGGAGGGCAGGTACGACCTTGTCTGCTTCCCTTCGCCCCGCTCCCACTTGACCTGCATAGCAGAGAAGTGAGGTGCAGGTTATTTATGACTAAGCGTGCTGGAGGCATAGGGGAGGGTGAGCGACCTGTCACTCTTGTTTCTTTCTTCCCCTACCACACTGTCTGCGGTCTATCTCATCCTGCTCGCTGAAGTTTTTCTCTGTCTCCCGAGCTCTCTCAATCATTTATTCCACTGTTCGGGGCTTGGAACATTGCAGAAAGTTTCTGATTTTAGGTAACAATACACATGTTATATTCCTTACACAGGTTTCTTCACCTTCACAGGGGAATATTCTTACGTACACATGTACCTTGCGGCGGACAAAAAGCTCTGCTTCCTGATCTGGTGTACTGAGTGTGGCTGTAGAATTCTGCAGTAAGGTGTGCCAGTACCTCTTCACCAGTTAATTGTTGCGCGAGTAGGCTACTGAGTTGGCTCCACTCAAATACAAATTCCCCATATTTTTGCCACGATTCAAGGGCTATGATCTTAAGTTTGGATTGTGCTTGTGAGACACATCGTTTTTCGGGCACTTCATGCATGCAAAATTCCCGTTCACACTCAGCCGTGAACACTGGCGGGTACTTATGAAGACGTCTCGTAAACTCTGGTAATTGAAGCTCTCCTGTACATTGAGCAGAGCTGGAGTAGGAGGCCGGCCCTAGGTTATGTTGTAGCCCATTCCTGGTTGTGTTATACGCTTCTCTGGCATAACTATGCATCCAAGGTGGTATGTCTTCCAACACAGTATGCAGCACACCGTGTGGGTACCACGTCCTGGGTAGGTAATCCAGTTGCAGAATGTGGTATGACAGGTTCGACATTCGTCACATCTATATTCAAGGCCATCGGTATAACGTGGTTCGTCTGCACAGCCCAGGCAGGTATAGTGAAACCACTGTTGACAATGGGCGCACTGGATTCTATTTATCCCTGTGCAGGGGCAACTAGGCATGGAACAGCAGCTGTGTTTGGTTGTGCTGAGCTCGCGCTCGCTCATGTCAGTTGCTGACATTGTGGTTGCGAATTAAGCACTAAGGGGTGTTTAGAGGACTCCCCGAAGTCCATGCTTGCATGGTGGGGGTCTGGCTGACCTGATCAACTGCCTAGTCATTACTATTACAGTTACGCCCCACGTTGGGTGCCAGAAAATTTCTTCTACTTGACGTGTGATGCCCTTTGGCAGTAGAGAATATCACTACGGCAAGAGGGAGTTTTTGTTCAGGTGCTAGGTCAAGAGCACCCTCTAGTGGGGTTCAGTATTATTTCAGTCTCTACGTGGTATTGGTACATGTCCAACGTACAGGACAGGCCTGGTAGCTTTTCGGCAGGGCACCAAGTCCGACTCTGTGAGAGTGACCTTGCGTTTCAGAGGATTGGCTCGAAATGGTATAGCTGGGCGACACATAACCTGAGATGGCTGTTTCACCAGGGTCAACTCCGGCTGGCGTGAGTGTGAGATAGACTGATTTATGGGTAGTGACTCAAAGGTTGTGTCGGTCAGATGATTAGCTTATGATGGCTTTTAATTCCCTCGTAGTACGTGTTGACGAGTACCTAGGGCTGGTCCTGTCCGCTGATGTATGCTGCTAGCAAGGGATGGGTGTATTTGCTCAAACGGATAGGGTCTGTAAAGAGGTCCTTAGGTATCTTCGGCATGACTGGAATCTGGAGACAGCATAACAGCTGGGCTTAATCCTTGGGGGAGAGCTGCACGATCGTGGAGATGAGGAGGGGAGTAAGTTCCTGCAAGCGTCCACAGGCAGTTAGCACCTGTCAGACCTCCTTTCGGATACCACTCCGATAGGAGTAGAGCATCTGGACAGAATAATACACTCGCGTCCGTGAAGTGACTGTAGGTGACGTGTTTTCCTACTGGGTGTTCTGCCACGTACAGCATCTGCCGACTCAAGCGGTCTCCCTATTCCAGAACTTGGCATCGCAATGTGGTGAGCACTGAGAGTCAGGCCTCGCCGTAGACTATTTCTGCACGTGGGTGAGTGTCTCAGGAGGGAACAGTCTCCCCAGACTCTGAGAACACTAACTCAGGCGTCAAACCGCAGTGGAGAGAGTATGCTACTGAGCAGGCAAGCTGGCCTCAAGAGACTGAGTAACTAGTGTCGGTGCTCTACTTTTCTGTACTCCGGGGAGCACAAAAAGGGTGGCCGTTCAATATGCATGTGGGTACTCAACTGGTGTCTTTGGCTTATATGAGTAATTTTCCCGGTCACCTACAATCGCTTGGCAGCGTGAGGTCCACTGGGAGAGGTATTGCAGCTACGGGAAAGAATACCATCGAGTTGGTAAAACTCCTGTTTATTCAGTTTAACGGGAAGTAAACAGTGTGGTATCGCACTATCTCCTAATGTTGGCAAGAGTTTAGGGAAGCTTAACCTACGCTGAGGCACGTAGAGGCACCTGGTCCTGAGCTAACCATGACAGGGTAGAAAAGCATTATTAAAATAACAAACTGGTACTACTTCCTATGCATGTGTTGCCCAAAAGGGGTCACAGTGTCTGGGTGTGTAGACGATGTTGACAATTGTTGATCTTCAGCACAAATGCAGTGACGACTATAAATAGGTTGGAAGGATGGTTCCGGCAAACTGGTTGCGGTGGAGACCAAGGAGAGGTATTTCCTTCAGCACGAATGCGGTGAAGGAAGGGTAGGTAGGGCTAGGAAGCGAGCAGGCTGGTCATATCCTCCGGCAAGGGCTGCGATGGAGAAAAATGAAGACTGGTCAAGAGCGGGCATGCATCCCACTATTTATACTCTGGCTGGTCCTTCCCATTTAGTCAGCTGGATTGGGGTGGCGCTGGAGGGAGGGTAGTTGCTGCATAGCTTCTTCAAGGCATGATGTAACTGGCCACCTTGGAAAATCGAGATGTGGCGAATCGTACTAGTAGAGCCACCTAGAGGTGTGTTGTGGTACTCAGTGTCTTGGATGCATTGCCTCGGCAGCCAGTTAATAATACAATCACGGATGGAACATCCATTCTTGAGCCATGCAGACAGTACAATTTTGGGTCCCATGATGCATAGTAACAATGAAAACTCAGTTGAAATCAGGCGGCAAGGCTTTGCTTACTGATGGGTCGCAGTTGTAATATCATTGTTGGAAAAATGTCAAGCATTAAGTGTAATCATCACTCAAAAAAAAAAAAAACATCATTTAAGTAACAAATGGGCAAAACAAGCCTCTGGGTGTGTAAAGGTGGACATGCTGCCAACAAGCAGTAATAACACTCCTAAAAGAATTTTAAAAAACCAACTGTAAAGATATTGGTTTCAGAAAGTGCATGAGAGACTAAAAATTGCAACACTTCAAATGGTGTCATGTAAGATGAATTGTGATAAGTTGTCAGTTTCTACAAACATTTCATCAACTACATTTCAATGCCTGTTCTCAAACAGTGGCACGTGGAATAAGGAAAATCTAAACATGCCATTCTTCCAACACATCTCTACACACTGTCGAAGAGCTTGTGTTGAAGAGAAGTGTACCTGACTGAATTTAAATGTGTGTAGTCAGTAGTGCTAATGCAATAATAACTAACACATAAAAAATGATTCAATGAGCAAGTAAACATGGCTGGTTCTATGAACAGAGCACTATGAAAGAAGTGCTTAACATCTTTTTCAAGCTTACGTATTATAAAACTGACATGGGCCTCATAAGTAGCATTCCTCTGCTCAATGTATACATGTACTATAGTAGTTAAATTTCCTGTCTAGGTACACTTTGCTTTGTGATGTGGAGGATGGACAACTCTGATGCCTCAAAGTTTCGAGTAGCACCTGTGAGTTGTTACATTGTATCAAACCTCAAGACTACTGTAGGTATGTAGCTTCATTCATCCGTGCCAACTACTTGGCACTTGCTACGACCCTTGCACTTTGATGATATTTGGCTCCAGTTGGCTCGTGCCCTAACCAGGGATTGGGTTTCCAAGGAGTTTTGGTAGGCAGGGCAAATAGCAGGATCAGAGGCTTCAGTGGTTTGGCAACGAGTTAGCATCTCTCCCACTGAGCTTCCCCCAACAGAATTTCCTATTGGGCAGTCCCTCTCCTTGTATCCTACTAGTGCCTTAGGCCAGTCTGCTTTACCTGAGTGCTACGGGAACTGTTTGACTTTCGCCACTTTAAAATGCTCTCATCTTTGACGGGAATACGTTATAAGATAGTTGGTGTGGCTTAAAGGGTAAGTGGTAGGTTGGAGGTATGCGTTGTAGCGGTAAAGGAGGTCCTTGAAACTTGAATACACAATTTCCCTTTACTTCCTCTAGTGTAAGAGCAAACTCAATAGAATATTTCATCAGTGCTCAGCAAGTCTAGATGCAGTGGAATGAACACAGATTGGTGAATAGAGTTAGATATCTTCTTCAAGCTCCATAGTAGGGGAGGGTCGACAGGAGGATATCTTTCCAGGTGCTTTAACACACCACGAGCAATTTAACAACCAACTTCGCATAAGCACAGGCCCACTGAACCTCGCCTAGCTGCCCCTACTAAAGTAGTCTGCCAGCTTACGCCTGCCACCAACTGCATTCATCCAGAAAGCTTTCCCCAACCCATTCAATTGACACGGTCAACTCCAACCAGAGTACAGAGGCAGTACAGAGTAGAACCTTTCAAAAACCCTTCATGATTTTCAGAAATAAGGTAATCATAGAAAGAAGGCAATTTAAAATATTTTGGGAAATTTTTGACCAATCATTATCCTCATTGACTCCTATACTATGCATTTTAATTTGCAATTTTTTGCATGATGTCCAGAGTCAATCATCTTTAGTATGAAAATAACAATTTTTCAAAATATATATAAATCCATTTTAATAGGCAGGGAGTCTTCTGGAAAAATTATACCCAAGAGGCATAAAAGCTTTCCCATACCACCCAAAAATGTTAAAAACATTATAACGATGAAAGTTATTAATAATAATTAAATAGGTACATTGGTTAGTTTTCTTTTGTTTCACGACAAATAGGAATATTATATCAGTATTTAAAGTTTTAGCAGTGTTTGAATGTTTTTAAATTTTCAAAGTTAACAATAATTTGAATGTTATTTCCATACGAGCAAAATTTTCCACTGCTCCAACAAAACAATATGCTACTCAAATTCCTCACACTTGTAAGAACATCAAAACAATGCCGTATCACAAAAGACGTTCAACCGCCTTTTTCTCTGTTACCTTTTTTTTTTCCTGAAAATAAAATAAACAGAACTCCAATAAACTTAACTTGGCAATTACAAAAATAAAGCAGGTTGGAATGCCAACCTAGCTATAATATCCTATATTGATTACTGGACGCAAGTTAGCTCATGTCTGTGTTTCGGTGCCTATTGACAGGAAACGCGGGGAAAGAGAAAAATGCAGTGTGCATTGGACCCAAACATTTGTTTACAAACTTCTTTTTCTGCAGTGACAAAACAGCTGTTGTGGAAGGTTACATTGTGGTCGCACTACCTTTCTAGAACTGTCAAAATTTACCCCACTTGACAATACAAGATTAAGACACAATAGCTGCTCACCATATTCTACAATATAGACTTACTTACCTCATCAATAAAAGGTATGAGCACAACGGCTTCCCATTCCTGCTTCTTTCCATTTAAATCCGTCTTGAAGTCTCTCGGGTAGTAGTCAATGATTGGCGAGTTTCCATCAACCATTAAGTGATGGTATGGCTCTGGAAGCAAATTCTTGCTGAAAGTGAAATAAATTTCAACATTAGTACCAAAACTAATTAAAATTTTACATAAAGAAGAAAAATGTATCCACATAGACTTTAATATTTATCTGCAAATATTTTGTTTTGACTGGCCAAGATCAAACACTTACTTCCAAATTTATATAATCAGGCTGTTTGGAATGGCTATATATCTGATATGGTGAGTACATTCTGAACACAGTTGAATTTCAATACAAAGTACATAAGCAGACTTGAATTGTATACAATATGGAAAACTACTTTATACTGAACATGTTTTTATGATATTACATCGGCTAGAGATTTGAAAGATATACTTTAAAGTGAAAAGTACTTTAAAGTAATGTACTTTATACTGAGATTTTGCTGTAATTATATTTCAGTATAAGCTGTTCATGGTAAAGTGTGGACTTTTGAGGCCCTAGTTATTTTTTCCTTTCAGTCTTTTTTTGTCCTTTTAACCACATTTTCAAATAAATATTGACATATAAGAAATAAACACAGTGTGTATACTCTACCACACTCAAAGTTAATGTCTAAGGATACAATAAAATATATTTATTGACTATTATTCCAAATGAAAGAGCTTTCAAAAATGCTCACTTTACCATGAACAACCTATACCAAGATTTATAAACTAATAATTAATATGTAAAGCTGTATCTTGTGCTTATTTTTGTAAAATATCATGTATACTGTCAGTTTACCAATAAGTTTAATTTCATGAGGACAACATTTAAAAAGCAATAAAGTGGACCATAAGTTTTACAAGTATGAATTTTAAAGGTTTAAAGGTTTATACAAGGTCATGCTTGAAAACAGTCAATTACAAAATTACAGAAAAAATTAAAAATAGAGGATGTTAGCAAAACTGCAAGAAGTAGAATTCAAAATTGATTAAGAAATATGTATGCTGCAGATTAAATATGGGCATTGTATTGTTGCAGCCCTTATTAGTACACCACAATAGGAAAAGAAAAAAATATATGTGAAAATTGATTAAATACAGGAGCCCAAGTAGTATTACAAAATGAGCAGAGAGAACAAGCTCAAGCCGCCCAGGTTGTAATAAGCTGCAAGGGACAGCGTGACCACCCCTCTACACGCTCCCTCCACCCTCTTACCGTTGGCCTTGAGAGGGAGCACGTGAGGCCACCAAGTAGGCTGAGGAAACGAGGCCACCAAGTAGGCTGAGGAAACAAGGCCACACTTGGCTGGGCCAACTAAAAACAGGAGAAAACTAAATCTTCTGCCTCCATGTTTTATGTTTACATGTATGTTGGTGTGATATAGGCTATTCACGGTAAAGTGAGCACTTTTGTAAGCCCTGCTTGAGATCTACTTGTAGGCACGTCAAGTATTTGTACACCTTATGTAAAATTAACACGCTGATAGACCTCATCACTAAAATGCGTGCACCAGTAGAGCGAAACTGCGAAATATTTTGAAATATACATATTTTACAAATTAGCTATCACTACATGTATATGCATTAAAAAGAACAGGAAACAAATAAAATCATTTCAGTATTCACAAATGATTACTTAAGATTTTTCATTGAATGTAAAGACATGGAACTAGTTTCCCTCCAAGGTTACCAACCTCACTGGCCACATGCCACTTAGTGAGCCCATTAAAATATATGCAGGTTAGGGCAGTGACATTTTCCAGAGGTTGATTTCAAAAGTGCTCCCTTTATCATGAACAGCCTTTAGCTACAGATGCTGTGCACTTAGAGATCACGCAAACAACCATAATTTTATCTCGTAGGCATCTGCCTTTCTAAATTGTCAATCATAATTCATCTAAAAATAAATTCATTAAAAAGTGTGATTTTAGAGGCAAACGTAAATAAAATACATTCCTAAAAAAAAGGGTTTGCACAATCAGGATTTCCAAGATACTAGGTCACTCATGGCTCAAGAAAATGTAAGAAATGAAAAAACACCACGCCACACTTGATAAAAATCTTTTTTTTAATGTGCCTACTGTCGCAATGAACATCCTTAACGTGCAACAAATTACAGGTGGTGCGAAACTTCTTTTGAGGTGTGGACCATTATTAATATTTGTTTCTTTACAACCTTCAATAATTCAAAACTCAAAACCACAGCCTCAGGTTTTCAATAAGGATGGGCCTATACCACATTTTGCCGATACCAATGATACAGATTCTCAACTGCCGATGCCGACACAAGTTTTTATGAGCACAATCATAATTCCCAATTCCCAAAATTTAACTGGACAAATAAGTAACTAAATAGTCAAGGAAAAAAATGTTACCAGACAATACAGCATTAATTACAAACTGAGTTCATTAAAGACTTGGATTTTAGATCTGCGAAATATTATACACAGAATTCTCATTTATTATTTGAAATAATTTAATTCTCTTTTACTACCCCTCCTTCAATGGATTATTCTTCTCTGTCCCTTGGGAAATAATTATTTTCTTGCTGTATTATGTAAATGCATCTTGCACATAATTACAACTCAGCCCTTGTCATGTTACACAAGTAGCGAAAAACAGACATGTTGTGCAACGTAGGTCTATAAACGCCAAATAATAAAAGCTGCTAGGTTCATTCCTCCTATTTGAGGTTAGGTTCAACGCACCTTGTATATTCACAAGGGCTACTACACTGAAAAGCAAAATATTTACTGCCGTGGAAAACGCGCAGGAATTTTATGCTAAACTCAGCTTGAACATATATTTCTAGCCAGTTCCTCATGCTGGGATTGTCAGCTTTTTCCAGGAGAATGCTAGATGCTACCATCATTTCCACAAAGTCACACACTGATTTTTGTTTGTTTTTCTGCAAACTGGTTATGTTTTGAAGCGCTTCATCAATAGAAACTTGTTTCGTAGATGATATAGATTGACTATCTTTGTTTTGTCTGTGTGTTTTGTTGGACACGTGTTTTGTGCATGTGTTGTTGCGCATCCAGTCCATGCGCACATTGCAAAGCCCACACATCATTATTTCATATTTTCTATCAAAAATGTAAAATCCATCATTTTTGTACTCCCTTTCACGATTTTTAATTCACAAAATCTCCACATTTTGTGGGCTTCAGGCAAACACGATTTAATTTCAAAAAACATTACCGAGATTCGAGAATCTGAAGTGAGCCCAAATCAAAACAATAAACACTATAAATTTCAGTTGGGAATGCAATGCCCAAAGACTACACAACATATATTTTGTTCTTGCGAGACAAAGCATACTAATTGCTTATTCTGGTCTCTTTTGGTTCACGATTGATCCAAATAACTATCGATATATGTTGTACAAACACTTATTTGTCGAATTTACTGCCCTCTTTTGGATCTTTGAGAAAATAACATGCACTGTCGATTAATGTTACTTACTATTGATTCCAACAATATTTGATAGTGAGGCAACATCTCGAATGTGATGTAAACAAACCAGTGTTGCCACCCTACTGTTTTTCCTGTAGCTTTACCGAAACTGATCTTTGTCTACCATTATACCGAAATAATTCAATTTCTACCAATTTTTTTTCCTTTTATGAAATAACAACCAAGTTTTAAAAAATTATTTAAGAAGCTTGAAAAGTCCTGTGCATTGTTGGACTGTTTCTACGAATAATGTAGCATGTAAACTACAATGCTAAGTTGGTACGAGAAGGCTGTCATAAGTATGCACCTTTTAAGGATTATTCCTCTTTGTAATATGCAACAAGCTACAGCTCGTTGGTAATATGACATTACCTTATTCGCCTTTGGTATTGCAGCACCAGAAGAATCCTGAGTGATTCCCACTTTGTAAAGTCGCTGTTTTCTGCTGCAAGCACTTATAGAGGGTTCTTTGGAATAACCTATCTAACGATACTTGTTAACTCAGTACATATTTTCGTGCTTTTTTTAATTTACTATTTCTAGACTAGTAAAGTAGCTAACAAAATCTACAGAATTTTTTTTTAGCAATGTCTATCGATTTCTTCATCAACTGGGTTGGCAACGCTGAAACAAACAGGAAGATATGTTTTTTATTCGGGTAAAACTTTGTGTTTTGAAAACAAATAGTGAAAATTTGCAAAACTGTTAAAAATGGCAAATTTCGTCATTTTTTGCGCTTGACAATTTTTCAGGGGCCCTAAAGTCGCATTGTTTTGCACTCAAATAGTGTCAAAAACGAATGATGCACACAATCTTTGGCGAATGTACCAACACGAAATACAGTCAAATGTAAAACAAAGGAAGCAAATCATCAAAAAACAATTGTTCCGAATGTTTTCGGTTTCGGACAGGATATCTGATCGATGGATGCGGTAAATTAATACTTTACAAGATGTAGCATGCCGGTGTATATAACATTGTGTAAATTAATGCTACTAATTGGTGAACAATAATAGGCAAATAATGTTCCTATGCCGTTTACAATGCCGATGGTCATGGAATCGGCCAATGAACAATATCGACATTGGCCCATCCCTAGTTTTCAATTAACAATCAACATGGGCTTGCCATGAATTACATGAAACTCTTGTTAGACAGCGACAAAGGAGTCTCTGCCTTTTCAACGTAAGAGTTTCGTATATGCCCTTTCTGGATATTAGTTTATTAAGACACACACCTACTAAAATCAATTAATATGTATTCCAATAACAAATCCTGTGATCTCAGTGCAAGAAGCCACTGAAAAAGACTGTTGCGCTCTATAAGAACTTAGAGCTGCTCAATGTTTACTTTTTTTTTTGTGAAAGGAGAGGGCAAGAATACACTCCTGAGGTATCATTTTATTCACACAATATCTGCCTATTGAATAAAATCAATATTTTATTTAAAGTTAATGTTAGTTTTAGAGCAGATATGATTGAACACAGACTTGTCTGATAAAAAATGCTTTAAATGCCATTTTTGGATTTTTGTACATCAAAAATGGTCAATTTTCAATTTTACAAGATCTTTCGCGGGGACTACAGTACCTCATAAAATTAGGGGTCTACTGTATTTGCAAACACAAAATGAAAGTCAATTCCAGACCATAACACCTAGAATCTATAAACCTCAGCTTCATTCTGTATAGTTTAATTACATAAAAAGGATGTAAAACAAAACAGCCTGATAAACTGGTCTATAATATTACCCTCTCTTAGACAATGATGTGAGATTAAGGGGACAGGACACTATACTTACGACAATGCTAGACATGTAGGACATGTGTAATTGGGATAGGTATAATTTTTATCTGGACTATGGTAGGTTAGGGTAGGTTAGGTTATGTCTGATTTTTTTTCTAACCTTTAGTAGGTTAAGGTAGGTTAGTTTTCTTTTGGGGGGGGGGAGGGAACGGCTTTAGTAGGTTAAGTTATGTTAGTTTGACAGATGGTACGAATGTTTGTGTTTCGGCTGGTCTCAACTCTGTAGTTTCTGTAAACTTCTGTTACGGTGGGTGGAACATAGAATGTTAAGGTGCCTGCTTAAGTGTATATATAGTGAAATACAGTTACAACAAACTTCAGATTAACGAAAATTTCAGTTTAATGAATGATCTTTAATTCCCCTACGTGGTGTATATATTTAAAAGGTTAAAATATTTCAGATTTACGAAACGTATTTTCATTACAACGAAAGCATTTTGTACATTTTATTCTTTCCTGTAGCACATATTCACAAAATCTTATTGTATTTTCGTCAAAACGTTGACTTACTTTCTTTATCTGACTCATCATAGTAATTTCCATAACCTATTTTAGACGCCAACGTATTTTTATCGTGCTTATTTACATCACTCACTGCAACATTTTTTGTGTAAGATGGCCGACGGCTTTCTCTCACAGCCTCGTATTGTAAAATATTTGTTTTTGAAGGAAACATACAACGCCATATTCAATTTAACTTTAAATCCAGCATGGCGTCCAATAAACGACTTCAGTTTTTCAAAGTTTGCTGTATGTACAGTAGATGGCACTTTTATGTGGCTATGGTTTCCACCATTTTGTGCTCATACTGTTCCGTCTATGGTGTTTTTCCTTCACCAGTGATTTATTGTTTGTTTGAAAGAGTAGTATTTATGGCTTGGATTTCAATACAGTATTCCACGCACAGTTAATATCTGGTTACGTTATTCCTATGAGTGACTAAAGTGATGAGAAGAAAAAACGCAAGCAGTATTCTTTAAAAAAAAGATAGATATTTAAAAGTGATAGATAAAGGGAAGCAAAAATTGTACATGGCCAAACATTTTGGTTTAGAAGCATCTACGCATTCTACAATTCTAAAGGATCGGGAAAAAATAAGCAAACTGTACGAACAGTCATCCCTTTGTTCTAACCGCAGGAGACTTAGGCTTGTTCATAATGCAGATCTAGAAGAGGCACTGAATAATTGGCTTAAGGATACCAGAACAAAAGGTGTTCCTGTCACAGAACCGATGTTACAGGCAAAAACCAAACAGTTTGCTTTTTTGCTGGACATAAAAGACTTTGAGGCAAGTTCTGGATGACTACATCGCTTTAGTGAAAGGTATGGCATTTCTTGGAATGCTGTGTCAGGTGAAGAAAGGGATGCAGATACATCAGCTGCAGAACAGCTGAAATCAGAAAAATTAGAAGAAATTTTAGAATATTACGCTCCCGAAGACATCCTTAATGCAGATGGAACTGCTTATTTTTACAAACCTGCCTAATAAAACAATGTCGCACAAAGCTGAAAAATGTATTGGCGGCAAGAAATCTAAAGACAGGTTATCAGTAATGTTCTGTTTCAACGCTACTGGTACCACAAAGCTACGGCCATTAGTGATAGGGAAATATAAAAATCCAAGATGTTTGAACGGTGTGGCATCACTTCCAGCTGATTACATCGCTAATATTCGGGCATGGATGTTTCAAAGAAATATTTGCTAACTGGCTAGTCAAAACTCATAAAGACATGCAAAGGCAAGGCAGAAAAATAATAATTTTAGTGGATAATTGTGCTGCTCATAATGTTGATGTGCAGCTTAAAAACATCAGGCTAGAATTTCTGCCACCAAACTGCACTTCAGTGTTGCAGCCATTGGACCAAGGCATAATCCAAAAATGCCAAGGTCCATTTTCGAAAAAGGCTTATTAAAAGAATACTCATCAACATCAGGTTGAAGTTACCCATCAACATTGATGTGCGACAAGCTATTCAAATTATAACTGGTGGCTGGTGGAATGTGAAAGTAGAGACAATTACAAACTGCTGGAAGAAATCTGGAATTGCACGGGTAACTAATGTCACCCAGGATGAGAATGGCGACCCCCAGCTGTAGTGAAGAGAGCATTTCAGTAGAACTTTGGAAATATGTTTCAGATACACTGCAGTTTGAAAGCATTTCTTTCTAAGAGTATGTGTCAGTTGACAATGATGTTGAAACAACACCACTTTTGACTTTTGACGGACAGTGAAATAATTAATCAAGTCACTCAAAAGGAGGCAGCAAACACTGGATCATCTGAAGATGAGGACTCTCAGGAAGAGCCAATCACCTCAAGAGATGCTGTAGTGTGTTTTGAAAAACTGTCCAAATTCATTACTAAAACTGGTAGTGTGCCAAACAGTGTGTTGCATTTGTTACATGATGTAGAATAGTTCCTACAACAAACTATATTACGACAGAATAAGCAGTCGAAAATATCTCTGTTCATTGAAGAGGTGAAACCTGTGAATGAGTAAGTTTTAGTACAATTGTTTCAGCGCTTATTATTTAATTTGTAGTTTTTTCTTTCTTAGCTTGTTTTTCCAACTAAACAGTGTATGTTGTTGATTGTCTGGCACCTAGTTTATTTGTGGTAGGTTATTTGGAAATATATTTTTGGAAGTAGACATTTGCAAGTTTAAAAAAAGTTATTGTAATCCTATACTGTAGTTTCCAAGAGTTTACTAAAATCTGATGTTCTCATAATAAACAGATAAAATCATCTTGCATATAATGTACATAATTTACTGCACTTTATTTCGTTAAAGATGATAACTAAAATTGACTCCTTACTGAGTGTCCTTTCAAAGAATAGTGAAATTTCAGTTTAAAGAAATTTCATTATAAAGAACAAAAATTGGAACTTTATAAGACTTTGTTGTAATGAGATTTTACTGTAAGTAGCTGGGTTCATTTTCAAGAGTTTTTTTGTAGTAACATACTGCAATAAATTTTAAAACATTTAAATGTAATATTTTATTTCTTATTTTTAATTCTGTAACTTAACCAGTCTGTTATACAATGTTATCGTTTAAAAAAAAAGCAAAATATTATTTTAAGCTAATCACTATAGTTATAAAAGGCTAAAACATACGTACCTGGAGATAGAAATGTTACTTGCATACTGAATTTTACAAGTGTTCCTCCTAAGAGTTCGCAAATTATGTTCACCTGTGACTATTGACGCATGCCCGATAGTTAAGCCTGGATCACGGTCGTGTGGCTTTGGTTGCACTTAGGTCGGTTATGCGTGCTAGTATAATTTAGGCTTAGTTACGGCTGGATATGGCAGTCAGGGGTGTACGTAGCAGTGCTGGCAGGAAAATAGCTGGGTTGACGGCAGTCGTCGTAGCTGGTGTCCATGAACGAAGTATGGCGGCACGATCTCGTTCAGCTCGTCTGCTAGCTGTAATCGAGGTTACACCAGCCAGCTGTCTGGCAGCAAAGCACACAACTCTTTGCTCCTCTCTCCTGGCACCATGCCTAACCTTGAATGGCAGAGTGGTGTAATTACAGAAAACTCTAAATAAGCACCACGGACGCGGGTATCCCTAAATCAGATTTGCTTGGCAACAGTCTTGCCAACACGAGCTCCGGTGCTTCAGAAGATCCCCCAATGTTTTGGGCTGATCAGAAGCGTTGGAGCCATGTGGGTTGCCAAGACTATCACTGGGTGTGAGTTTCCCAACCAAGGCCAGGCCGAAGCACCTAAGCAAATAACCCGCCAGCACCCAGGTGCTCTGGTAGGGGTACAACTCAGATGTACCATCTCTCCCTGATTGAGAAGTGTTGCTAGTGGTTATGGCTTGTCTATTCTATTCCTCCAGTACCTGTATACATGGCAGGAATAGAATAGCTGGCTGTCTAATGGGTGTGTTTACAACTTGTAGCCGCGTGATGGGGAGTCTCCAGTTGTAGCTAATTGCGGAAGTAAGAATACTTTTCCAGCGCCGGTCGGCGGTGCTCAATTCTAGGTTCTCCCAGTAATTGGCGACAGATTACCCTACGAGTGAAACACAAAGGTACGAGAAACAAAGCAGTGTTTATTAAAGACGTATTAAACACGGTGACACATACTCTCCGGCCAGGCAGACCGGTGGTTGGAAGTAATCCTATGGAATCCATGTGTAGGTGACATGGTCCTAAGCCAAGTGGGGAAGTTACGTGAAAAAACGGGCGAAGATTACTTAAATACTAACCTAACACTATACAGGGGGTGTCTGTAGGAGACAAAGAAAGAATTATGTGTGTAACGTATTATGTACGGAAAGCTTCTGGTAGCTATTGGCGTCGCTGGAGCGTCTGGTAGCAGGGCTGCAGAGCTATAAAGCGACATCAATGGTGCCAGCCTCTGGTGGCTGCGGAAGACTTATAAGTCATTGGCGACAGCCTCTGGAAGGGCTATTGAAAAGCTCGTAGTCTAGTCCCCAACACCCAAGTCTGACGCAACCACCCCCCTGTCCGAACGAATTGGCGTGTTCGTTTAGTACCTGCTGTAGTTGGCTAAACTGTGATTCGTCTAGCTCATGATTCACCCTCGCAGGATTGATGGGAGCGGGTATAATGTCCTCCGGGCTGTGGTCCCAATTCACCATTATCCTCTCGTGCTCGCCCATGTAGGCCTGGCCTTGTCCATGGTCAACAATGCACTGATGCTGCCTAAGCTAGGGGCAGTCGAGTATAACTGCTTCTGACAGTGTGGAGGAAACTATATATTCGGAGGGAGCTGCGAGTCAATATATATTCACCTGTACAGTGGTGCGACCATCATCTGTAAAGTGGCAGTCGGTTGAGTCATTCTAACAGGTTTCGTTTGTGCGCATATGCTGGCTATTTGTTCAGATGTGAGTACATCTCTCCTGATGAAGTTTACCGTGGCAGCGGAGTCCAGCAGCGCCAAGACTCAGTCTTAGTTTATTTCCACTTCGATGTAGGGAGCTATGCACATGTTCAAGTTCTCACTCAAGCCTTGGATTCTGAGCCCTTGTGGTCCAGTGGTGGCTGCCCGCTTCGTACCCTGGCAACGGCGTTTCCAGACTTGCTAGCGGGAGTTGGTTTTTCTATTGTCCTGGCAACTGAGGGATTACCCGCCAGATAAGATTTCGACAGAGGTATCCCTGATCCGGTTTAAATTTCACGAGTGTAAAAGTGTACACTAGGGTTGCAGTGAGATAAGTCGTAATCGTTTATGGTAACTGGTATAAGCAGCATGCATCACTATAAATATCCGTTTACTTACAGTCTGACTTATCTTTTTCATATTATGTTAACTACATGTACCTGACACCGTTCAGGTGAAGACATGTGAAAATGCTAACATTGCTATGTGTTGACTTAGGCTATCTGACACTATGCAGATTATGAAAATGGCCAGAAAGCACGTACAGACTCCAGTTACCATGCAGCAGAAGACTTGCTACCACTGCTCTTCACATTAACAAAGTCAGCTGCCCTGCCTGTGTGTGATATCTCAGTGTCTGCATGCTATTGGTCAGCTGCAATCATGTGGCAACTCGGTGATTGGCTGTCCGAACAATGTATTAATGGCGTATTACGATTGGTTCAAAGTCAACATGACATCATAGAGTTTACATACTCGTATATTATAAGTAGTAGGGAGGTAAGCTGAGAGGCTTAGTTTGACAACGGTAGTCATGAAAGGTGGATCGTCTCGGCTAGCTTCTACAGTCGACATCATATTCAGTATCTGTGATGTCGTCAGACAATCCAGAGCTAATAGGATCTACGGCAGTGCCATCGACTTCTTCAGGCATGGTGCAGACACAGCCATTGACCTTTTCGGGTGGATCTCCTACAGCAGCTCCATGGGCATCGCGACCCAAGCCAACGGTGTCAAGACTTTGACGCATGGACTGTGATGAAGTCTTTGCGAATAGCAGCAATGTTGAACGACACAAAAAGCATCAATGTATGATGAACCCGCTCCTCATGGTATATAAGTGTGAGAAGTGCCTTTGTCTGTTTGCTCGTACTGACAAACTAGGCCAACATTCGAAAATATAAAGGATTTATTCCTCTACCAGCAAAACCAAAAGATGTATTGTAGCTGCCACAAACCAATGATGAACTTACAAGTACTGCTGTGTATAATGATGATGTAAACATGTCAATGCTACCTTGTACCTTAAGTGATGATGAAATGGTGTTACCACCAGTGAGCATGTGCATGTGGACGGTATGGGCAATTCCCTGTCAATATCGGATCAATCCTGTCGCTACTGTGGAAAGATCATCAGTAAAAGCTGTCATGCATACCCTGAACCCTGTCCCAACTCTCTCTATACCCAACTACTCTCATGATTTATTAATTAATTGGAATTTTAAATTGTTAGTAATCATTATATAAAATGGCTCTTATTGAAGCGAACGGAACGTGCAGGCTGAACTTACTTAGGCATCCTGGCGCCTGAAGAAGGCTCACACCTATCATCACTAGTATTTCAAAACAAATGGTTTAACCTGAAAATGTTACGCAATACATTTAAACAAGGAATTAGTATTTGCAAAGATGTTTTCTGTTTGTGATTAAAGCTCATTGTTTCCCATAAAGTTGGTGTTTAATTGTATCTGGCCTAAAATCAACAGGATTTTAAGAAAAAATATTAATTTAACCCAATAGATAGCATATTCATGAATAAAATTATATGCCCAGAAGCATATACTTTACCGCCCCTTGTCGTCAAATATTTGTTGAACATTGAATGACTTGTATTACCCATTGCAAAATTCATTTTCAGCAATTTCCTGCACGGTAATCAGAGGATTTATATTAATTTATTTCAATAAACACACGTTTTTTGAATAAACGGATATTTAGTATGGGCATATTCGACACCTTTTGTAGTCTGCTAAGCACTGAGCCTGAGTGCAGCGCACTCGCAACAAGCGTGCGTATGGGAAAATCAGAGGACGTGATTTTGAATAATTAACTATTAAAGACCGCACCAAAATAAATTTTAATTGCCTTATATAGTATTCATTTCTGTCTCAATTTTTTTCTTTTTACTGCAGTGAAATATAATTAGTTACTTTAAAAGACAGACATTTGGCATTGGGCACAATATGTTTCCAACATGTAGCGGCATGGAGGGGTATGGTTTTACTCCTCCTGCAGTTTCCCCTTCTCCGTCTGCCTGCTGTCAACACACTGCCCAATCAATAATCTCTCCACGCACTCTTAGCTGATTTAATGAGCACAGAAAATTCAAAATCTGACTTGCATTCAGTGTAATATTATTTTCATTTTCAGAGGGTATGAAAGTTTTAGGTCGACTTGCATTTTGTGTCGGATTGCAATCCGTGATAAACAGTATTTTAAAATGTTATATTCTTTATTTTAATGAGTTGAGGTGAAATATTTTTTGCATTATTTACAGTAATACCTATACAGTAATTTTTTTATTCCGATTTTTATTATGTGTATTACCTAAACTTTTTTCACAGTTAATGACGCAGTCTACCTATACTAAAAATCAAGTCTAATAAGGTCAGAAGTTGCATTTTATTGATGTGCATAACCCATAACTCTCATCTATCGAAATCCCACATGTACGAAAATATTTTGACAGTCCCCCAAAAAAAAGGTAGATAGGGAGTCCACTATATTTATGACTGCAGTTATGAACACAGATTACTTTCAAAATGCTGATACTATCTTTATAATGAAACTAATATTTTTGTATGTAATAAAAGAGCTTCAGTTCAAGTTCGAGAACTTTTCAGCAGGCTAGTTAAGGGCTCGGAACAAACTAAAAATGCCAGGCTCACAGACATATTGACGCGTGACCAGTTAGCTGAATATTCACGACAGTCAAAGATTCTGTCCGCTAGACCAAAAGCGGGGTGAATGCGTATGCAGGGAGATACAAATAATACCACAGCCAGAGCAGTCGATGCTAACTAGTGCCTGAGTTGGGCGGCGTAGTCCCGTTCCGCCAGCCTTTCCGGTGTAGGTTGCGGAAGTGCACTCAACTGTCTGGCGGCAAGGAGCACTGCGTGTCGATCCCTATGCTTTTGGCTGTACCTCTGGCTGAAAAGCATAAAGTCTCTGGTCACAGGTTAATGGGTACACCATGACGCGAGCTAACTAAATACAAGTTATAGTGTAAGTCCGGTTTTGGCTTGCTGACCAGGCTCTGTAAAGTCTTCACTGATCCCCCTCGCTAGGCGGGCTGATCAGAGACAGAGAGCTGTTCGGGTCAGTAATGCCACCACTGGATATGCATCCGCACAGGAATGGACGGCAGGTTTCAAGCCACAGTTTATCCCGGCATTAGAAGCAATGCTGTGAGATAAGGCAATAACTTGAGACTGTCACCCCTCTCTGGGTGAAGGTGTTACTAGTGGTTGTGGCTCCTCTGTTCCTCTCCCCCGACACTGGAAGCAATGCTGTGGTAGTTTGGAAAGCAACATATGGCCGTCTAATGCGTGTATGAAAATATGATGGATCCCTGAAGGGCGCCCATGACTGAAGTTAATTCGGTAGTTACAAATTCCCCGGTCCTTGTCAAAGGTCTACGTAGCAACCCGTATCTAGCAGGCAAACAGACAGAAACTAAGAAATCAAAACTGAGAGGTAGGAAACAACAGTATGTTTATTGAAGTCTTAATAAACATGCGACGCGTGCTACCTCCTACCAGGTAATTGAGTGCTGAAGGTTACTACGCTGGCCAGGTGTAGGAAAGCTGGTTCTAATGGAGAATGGGAAAGAATTAGCTCAACGTGAAAATATATAATACTGCTAAACTGTCTAATAGAGATGTCTTGAGGAGACAAAGTGAATTTAACGTATTGGTAAGCGTGTTCGCTGGTGTCGAGTTGATCGGTCGTCAACAGTGAAGTAGCCGCAGGGGGTGTACTCAAAGCTTCGAAGATCTCTGGCAGTCCCAGTACTGGCAGTAGTGTTGTGGGGCGTCGCAAGAGATGGAACAAGAATGACTCTTGAGCTAGGCAGCATCCTGACTTACATAGTGGAAGCTTGTAGCCTGCCAGCACGGGGTGCGGGGGAGGCGTGATGTCCACCTGCCCTGGTTGGCATGGGAATACTCTTCTGGTCAACGTTTCTGCTTCGTGCCTCGTCGGTGGTGCTCGGCCTAGCCCGAGGTCTGGGCAGCTTGTAGGCTCTCAGCACGGGGTAGAGGGGGCGGCGTGCCAGCCGGGTTGCGTATCCTCCAGGTGAGAGAATACCCTTATAGATTCGTTTGTGGGTAAACACTGATGACCTTGATGGAAGGGGAAAATGTAATACTGTGTTAGTGAGTGGTGTCTATTTTTTTATACTTCCCTTCGGAGTTGTACAGTAGTGGCGAAGAGAATCCCACAGTTTAGCAACCAAAATAAATTCAACAAACTTTGTTTTCAATCTACAGTATATCCTTCAAATTTTTCAATTTTTTAACTTAATTTTTATTGTTCCTCAAAAATGGATCTATACTTAGAGGGAGTAGCTAATAACAGATTGTTTTGTCAAGAGCCGACTGTAATTCTAGAAAACCTTCAGGCTGTCTGGGTCAGCAAACAACTTGTGTGAAGCAAGCAGCAGTAAGACAAAGCACCAAAATATCACATGCTAGCACATGACTCACCTGGCAGCTGGCAGAACAGCAAGCAGCTGCTCAAATGGTAGGAACGGCGTGCCCATATCAAAGTCCAGCTTCAGGTTGGAGAAGTTCTTAATGTCAGAGATGTATGGGGCATAGTTGTGTGGGTAATACCACGACCACGAACACACGCCATTGTAATAGTAGTTCAGGTTCCACTGGATGGCTCGGACGTAGCCCTCTGCTTGCATCCTCAACACTTCACTGCACACACAGGAAATCTAAATCAACTACACAGCACACTACTTTCACAAACTACAGTGTAGAAGGTATGTCAACTATGGAGATCAAAGTCCTGTGAACAACTCCACACATTTATTCAAGAGTCCTAAACCACTACAAAAAATTACATGACTAGTTTCTTAAATGAGGGTTCTGTGTCTGTTACAAGCAGGGTTAAGAAAAATCAACTATTTTTTTTAAATAAAAAAAAAGGTGTTCTGTTTTAAAGAATTTCTGTTTAAGTAAGATATGAAATACATGGTATGTGTTTTACATACAAAATACAGTATGTTTTTACATACAAACCAACCATGTTGAACAAAATTGTTTTGACAATTTTAGACAGGCAAACTGTAACATATGTATTGTGTCTGTGAAAGAGAATGCAATAAAACCACTAACGAAATTTGAAGATGAGCAGGAAAATTTTCTTCCACTCTATTATGTTTATTAACTGTTAAGTGTTGGAAAGTAGAATAAATGTTCAATATAGTGTAAATGTGAGTAGGCTGTGAAGTGAAGAGATTTGGGAGGCTCTTAACAGCGAGGTCTTGAGAGCCGATGAGGGAGATTGAAGTGAATATGGAGCAGGGCCGGAATGAAGTGGCGGGGGAAACCGGAGATTCCCAAGAAAACCCACAGACCAACAGCATCATCCTGCACAATTCCCACTTGAAAAATCACCTGACCCAGCCAGGGACTGAACCAGGTTCGCCTTGGTGGGAGAAGATATGAGTAGGCACTGGAAAATTTAGTGGTTGTGAAATCTTTTCAAATTCACACAAAATTTGGAGGAAAATTTTAAAAAAATGTTTGGTCATGTAAAATAAACTTACTGTACTGACGCATGACGAAATCTGCGCTAGTAGAGCGCACTATAGAATCACGACTTCACCCCATTTGGGATGGTTGGCTTCATGGGCAAGTCTACCATCAGTACTGGAGGCAGGACACTGGGAACTCCACGACGTTGACACAAAACTGAACACACCTTCAACCACATGCTCCTAGCTTGTACTGCTCCCCCGCGTACGCATAAAAGTCATGTTATCACCTTTCCCACACCGAAGTCATTTACTTCAGCGCGCTTGCCAGCAGAAGAAGGCACCAGTTTGAATTTGACACTGCCAGAGACACGGCCCAATCACAGAGAGTCACAACCTACTCAAGCGTTCTTAGCTTGGAAGTTCTGCACCCCAGGCGCACAGCAAAGAGGGAAGATAAGGCATCAACATGTCCATGCATATGACGTCACAAGCTCCACTCCTTGGAGGCGGGACCTAGCCCTCCACACCCCTCAAAGCACCCATAATCAAAAGAGACCACTATAAAAAAGAGTCAGCCCACGCCTAAAGTGTTACTCGGGGTGGCTCGCCAGAGTCACTTATCCACTCCTGAAGAGGTTGCGAAGGCCAGAGTTGGGTACCGTGAAGGTAACATAGTCTTGCATCGTCCTCTAGGCTGTGAAGGCCAAGAGCACCTCATTTAGGACCAGCAGTCCTATGCCCGTATCGCCTACCACAACGAAGATGCTTGTTTAGATGCCATCTTCCCCTGAAGGACGTCTTCAGTAGCACCTCCAGTCGTTATCGACCTTGAGCACCACCTATGTCGACCTAACCTCTCCATAACCCTGCACCGTCCAGGTAAACCAAAGGTCATGGCAACATAGCCCTCTTAAGACCCAAGCCAGGCCATTTTACTGGTTGAGTAGTCAAAGAGTGCGCCGAGGGATAGTGCCACTACCACTTGGGCCACCAACAGACGCCGTAGATGACAACCCTTGGCTCCACCTTTAGTGACATCTTGACCCCCACCCCAGCAGCCCAGGCGAGGGCAAGCTGGCCGGTATTTAAAGCTGTGCATGGCTCAGAAATGCCAATTGTTCGTGTGCTATTCTGAGAGCCACACAGTCTCAGAAGCTCGTTCCACCACCATGTGTGCTGGAGCACTTTGACCGCTCTTCAACTTCCAAATAACCCTGAAGCTCTTCAGCTCCAAAACCAATGTCTTCCAGAACTTCCAGAGGATCTCCCTCTGCAGACCTTGAAGAAGTCTTCAACCTCCCTTGCCGCTCACCTCTGGTAACAACAATCCCCATAACTCTTCAGGAAGTGGGCTCCGTAAGTCCCTTCAAGACACGGCACAGGATAGATAGGAGTTAACACCTACCTAGTCGAATCTGCCATACTCCTCTAGAAACCTGTCCCCTTCACTAGGAATTTACATAGTTTACACTTCCAGTCAGCTCAAGGTAGTTAGGAGGTAGTACAAGTCACTGCATCCATTCCTCTCTGGAATAAAACACGAGTTCTCTCTTATTTGACTTACTTTTCCTTAGGTGACTGTTAACTCCCCAGTAAACACCTTGCCCAGAAAAGTGAAGCAGGAGACCGGGTTTTGCCAATTGTTTTACCACCTAGTGTAGGACTGCGAACTCCCCCTCAAGGACTTATACGTCGGTAAAAATATACATGCTCGACAGCCACCAGTTCAGTGCACCCAGGTGTACTGAAAGGCAGAGCTACAACCACTAGAAAGACAACCCATAAGGAGACTAGTCAGCCGGACCAATTTGTACTCTGTCCACAGCACTGTTGTGTTGCCAGAGCATGTATTTGTTTAGCCCTACTGCCTTTGGGCCCACACCCACAGTTGTTGTCAGATAACTCAGAGTAAAACCACCCTCCAATCACCGTGCCGTTTGTGTCGCCAGTTGGGGTAAAGGTACAGTTCTGCATCGTCTTGGCTGCAGCTGTGACCGAACACTTCTAGCTAGGGAATCTCCTTTACCTGCTCCCCTCTTGCGAGGCTGTAATAGACGCTCCCCTACCTTACACCAAAAGGGGTGGAAAGGATTGACCCCTTTTGGTGTAAGGCTAAAGGCCAACCACAGCCAGCCCATGACTGTGTTTAAGTACCGTTACAGGCCACTGACTTTCCAGAAATGGAATATAAGTTGTTTCAGTGTAATATGTATTAGTTTCAAGGGTAAAATTGTTTATAAAATGTTATATGTATTTTTAAGGGTTTTGTGTGCAATTGCAATTTGAAATTGAAAGTGCGCACTGCACTGCAAAAGAGACAACGATATTCAGGCGAGAATACCTTTAAAAGACAATTAAAAACCAGCAGAATATTACCACTTTAAATTCTGTATGTAAAACTGTTTATAAATTCTTTTGGTGCCATTTCAATTTGCCATATTAATATTTGACTCAGCATGCATAGCACTTCCACTTGTGTGAACCCCATAGGTAGCCATGATTGGTCCATCTGACCCCTGCCTCTGCGCAGTCATCCGAGGAGAGCTGGCAAGGTAAGATGCTGTCACATACACACTTCATCTTTTTGCACTGATGTCGGTTTCCATAGTTCACTTTAGTATACCAGTTAACCTTTGTTTTGCGTACGTTTTGCCAGACACCCCCACATAATGCTATCTACTTAACTTAATAATTTACAGCCTTTCAGGCTTTTTGAAATATAAACAAGATGAGAGAGTGTTATATCGGAGAGACCACTTGGCCCGCGCTACTTGCGTATCAGATGCCATCCGCCTTTGTCTAGGGCTTTTCAATATAATTTCTGATTCATTGCAACGCGCAATATTAAGGGTATTATTCTTGTATAATTCTTTGAGGGTTTTTGTAATGTGAGGCATACTCCTCTTTGTGAGATAAGTGGTTAGGGCGCTGACTGCCCTCTATGACATTCTGAAGTAGAGGGGAGTCAAACCGCAGAGTAATTAGGAGTGTTAAGCTATCCCTTTCGGGCAGCCTTACTCTCTGTACCAAAAGGGTACCTGCTATTCACAAGGGCAACCCAAGTAACTGAACCTTGTGCCTGGTATTGGCGAAGGGTGCACTGGAATCACAGGGAGTAGGTCCAATGTCAGGCCCAGCCTCCCGAGCGATTCAGCACACTACACGGCCAGATAAAGACGTGAAGTTGGTTAGAATTACTGCGCACTGAATGGATACACAACACTGACTTAATAAAGCAATAATAAATAAACGGCACAGGGTAAAAAATCAAAATGACGGTAAGTGAAACACAAAAGGTTAAGTTTGATACGTAATATTTTATTACGTTTAAAACAATGAGTTAGCAGAAACCCGGCTAAATAATTACACACTATAAGCTATGTAAGGAATTATACTAAATACTGAATTAAAATCAACAGGCAAAAGCGAAACTGGAAAAAAATTAATAAAATATAAGAACTAATTTCCTACGAAGATTCCTAACTAAGTAATCGAAATAAAGTATATGATATTTACAGCGTGATCGTTATAAGGGTCTCTATCCAGGGGGACGTAAATCACGCGACAACCTGTTACCATGGAGTCAAGGGAAATTGACTGAGGTAAGGGTAAGTAGGTACAGGTGTGGGATTTACCAGACATGGAGAGCTGTCACTGTGCGGTCAGCTGAAGGAAGCCTTGTCCAAGCTGAGGCTGGAGTGCTGGCGGCCTTCTGCAAGCTGCCGGCTGGAGGTAGTGGTTCGAGCCCTACCTCAGGCTGCTGAAGTGAAGGAGGCTGAATCCTGGACAAGCTGCAGATGAGACGAGAGAGTCTTCCGCAGACTGCAAGAGAGCTCGCGAACCTTACGGCCGGTGAGCTCTGGCATTTCTGCTGGACCACTGGACGTACTTCTATTTATACGAAAATCGCCCTGTGTCAGCGATTCTCCAAGGGCGGGGGGTAGCATAGCATTCCAACACAGGAGCTGGTTTATCTGCTGCTAGAGCACTGCTCAACTTCTTATCTCCCCTGGTGAAGGCAATGACATTTTCATGCACCCCGGACTGAGGCAGGTGGGCCGTGACGTCAGAAGGTCACAGGAGTGCAGCTATCTTGAGGCTTACGTGGAACTTCTTGGCCAGGCAGGGTAGCGTAGTATAATTCAAATAAATTATATTATATCTTCATCATGGTTGCTCTGGCGCGTTCCTGCTCGATGGGATGTGGAAAAACATACACTCAACGTGAAGTTGAATAACATGGCTGACCAATTAAATCCTGACGTAATTTCAATATATTGTTTCCAAGTCTCAGCGGCCAATGAATTTGAATTCACCCTGTGCTTGGCGCGCTCAGATGGGGCAAAGTCAGCCATAGAAAGCATATCTCGGTAGCCCAGAAAACTGGCATGCGTCAAATGTTATGTTTTACGGCCACATCGCCCACGACCACACGGTCATATACCACCAAGTCTGTATACGCGCAATAACCATGTTATTAAGGCCAATTGTCTTTTCATCTTGTGCACCATTAATTATCTCAGGGTTATAAGTAATTTTTGCAATAAGGGTTCATGCATTTTTCGTGTTTGAATGCATTGTGTTCCTGACCACACGGTCAGCTCACATACTTGTATTTTTCCCACCAACCGGTGTTCCAAGGGCGTGCGCCCGCTAACTACCGGCAGATATAATTTTACAATACAGATGCAAATCTTTAAGGGAACTCTTGACCGGATTTTTGGGTAAATTATGTGTTTTTTCACCAGCACACGTGGTCCGCTACCAGCCCTATCCAGTGGAATCCACGCCATCTAAGAGTAACTTCACACGTTTGGTGAGTTTATTTTCCATCTCTTGATGTGCCCCATCTCCATCAAGTGTTATTTTTGTATTTTGTACGACGCTATTATTTTGCACTAGCCCTCTATGTGTATGAGCATCGCCACACAGCACGTGGTTTGGGGACAAGTCCCAACGGGTAGGCGTTAGATGTGGAAGAATACGTTAATGTTCATTTCATACTCTGTGTCCTGTCTCTGGGCAAACCTGCAGTCCATCCTAGCGGCTGTACGCCCCTTGCTCTGTAGATGCTGTGCTTTCAAGCACCACGGAGCATCATCCAGTCAGAGTGCGTGAGTTTAGTTACTGTTGGGGAAATCATCCACCGGAATCAGCTAGACACACTCGAGACATGAATTTTCTTTCTGGCACGACTTGTAATTTGAATAATAAACATGCCTTCTCAGTGTAAAATGTGAATGTCTTTAAGTAGTGTCAGTTACTCAGCCCAATTAAAGTGTTTGATTACAATGTCAAGTGTAAAAGTTGTTTAGTAAGTACGCACGGGTAAGACAAACACACAGAACCCACAGCATCCCTGAGATCCCAGAGTCTCGAAGTGCAGTGCATAGGAACCACCGCTGGCGCCCATCAATCACAGGTAAAATGTCTCGTAATTATCTCCGTGTCTCGCCCGACGGTGTCAGGATTTGCAGGAGAGAAAGGTCGCAGCCACCTATAAGATTGCCTGGGGCTGCACCCCAACCACTAAGGCACTCTGCCACGATAACTCCCGGGACCGAGCTCACACTGCCCGCCAGCTGGAGAGGCCTCACCTCCCTGCTGCCCTCCCCCACTCCATTTTCAGCCCCGAAGAAGACAACTAGGACACCTCATCCAGTGGTAGCAGCCACCTGCCGAGCGGAGGAGATCCCGCTCGGCATTGCCTGCTCTTGGTTCAAGGGGAACTGCAAAAATAGTCCGACCAAGGCCTTCGCCAAGAACACCAGCCACCGCAAGAACACCAGGACACCCGGTTCCACCAGTGCCATCAACAATTGATACCAACTACCACAATTGGGGCAGTAGTTCAGTCGGCATACCACCAATGCAGGTAAAGCCGCGACCACAGGCCAAAACGTCCAATGGATTGCACAACCAATAGTCTACTTCATCCCCAGCTGCCAGGCAACGTGCCCTACTCTGTATACTGGTCGGGCCCCCTGCCTACCATTAAGATAATACAGCAGTAACCCCGTGTGACTGACCTGCACACTAAAATTAGTCCCGACCGTGACGTAGCCATTGACTGTTCCCAAGCCCATCACACATCAGTATATTTTTGTGAATGTAATTGTGGAACTGATTCAATTTAAATTTCCTGCACTGCTGATGATAGTGGCGCCTTCAAGTTGACACCACACCTGACGGAGTTCTGTTGAGATGCGGTCATCTAATTCCCCATCAGAGTGAGGAAACAGTGTACTCTAGCTATAAGGATTGCTGAGTTGGTGGTGTCGATGACTATATTGTGTGGGGTCTTGTCAGATCTAGTAGCTGCCGGCAAATCTGGTGGTGCCGGTTTGCAGGCAGTGTGTGTCCAGGCTCGGATTGCGGTGAAGCTAATGGCAGTGTGGATGGAATGGAATGACAGTTGTTTGAGGATGTGAGGATGAACAATGAAGTAAGAGAAAGGTGGTTGGATTTTGGGTGGGTTAGGTGAAAGAGAGGAGATGGCTCATGGGATGGACTAGCAATCTGGCAGAGGTTCCTCAGCTATAGCCTCTTGAACTGGTGTCCTGACTGGTTGCTCAAGCATTGTCAGAGCTCAGTTGCAAGCAGCCTTTTCCCTTATGTCTGCATAAACCCTGACAGCCCTAGTTCCTGACTCAGCAACCTGCCTGGCCAGAGCCAAAGCTTGCTTAGCCGCCTTCTGCCGTCCAGCTCGGTGACGCAGCAAAAGGACAAGAGTAGTATGGGAAATAGGTGCCCCCTAGGCTACAATAATAGGGTCTAACGTGTGTGTAACGGGGTATGCGTGGCGTGCTTCCAGGAGAACTGGACCTATCTTACAGTGCAGATGCCAGTGTGTGCCGTGTCTCCCTTGTAGGAATACAAGTTCAGCGAGGTTACCACTGACAGACTGAGCCTTGAAGAGTTCACAGTTTGCTTCCTTAGTAGGGCCACCTTCAAATCTTAGCAGGAGAGCAATAGGTTGGCAGGACCCTTGATCCTCGTTAGGGTGGAAGAAGGTTTAAACACTCCTTCCCCATGGCGACTACCCCTAACAGCACAGGAGGGAACACAAGTATCCACAAAGCTTAATGAGCAGGAGAGCGAGTAAGAAGGAGGAGGGGAGGAGGATTGGAACAGCATGCCCAGACCTGGAAGTAAGGTTGAGGATATGTGGATAAAAGTGGAGAAAGCAAGGAGGGTAGAAAATAGCAAGCAAAGCATAAGGAAAACACCAGGGTAGATATGATGTGATTTCTTGGGCCAGTCAATAAGTTAAACACATACAGATACAGCTTGTACCCTGTACGAAGCTTGAAAGGTGGTCTCTAGATTGCCAAGGAGTGCACATATGCGGCATCTCTCATGTCACTCTGGAGGGGGCGAGGGTAAACCAAGATCACGCAGCATGACGTCCTAGTGGTGGGCCAACGCTAAGAGTCTCAAAGTTCTTGTAGATCGTGATGCTCTCTCGTAGATGGATGAAACAACAAAGTCACTAATTAATTCACAGAGGGGATGACGCAGCCGGGACACCGACCGATAACTCTAAATTTGGAGGTTGCCGCCTCTTATATACACTCCGACCGGGGGTGAGCGAGGCAGGTGAAGCATTTAGGGAAAGACAGCATAGCACACTTTAGCACATAGGGGTTGGCGGTCCATACAAGGGATAGATCTATACTACATTTTCTCGATACTCGATACCAGTTTCATAACCAAAACATTCTAACGATACTGACTAATAATGCTTTTCTCGATACCAAATTAAAATTGTCATGAACACAAAACAACTTGGCCAAGAAAATTGCTCATTTCAATAATGTCACTGACACACACTGAAACTATATAAAAACCCATATTACACTGGAAACTCGACCCATGAAGGCTTTTTGGGATGCTTGCGGGAAGCTTTGGAATGCTCACTGCCAGCCGAGATAATTATGGTATGCATTTAGAAGTTGCTGTTAATAGCTTGTGAACTGTTGGACCTAGGTAAAATTTTATGGGTGCCTTAGAATGCCCGAAGGATGCAGATTAAATTATGACATGCTTTACAAAAGTACTGTATGCATTACGAAAGTTATGGTATACTCATATCATAATTATGGAATGAGAAAATGTTTATTACATGATAAAATCATGGTACGCTTTTCGATAGTATCATACATATTCATAAAGTTATGGTACATGAAAATGTGTGCTAAAATTCAATACTTTTGGATATTCTCATATGATACTCGATACTATAAAGTATCGAGGGTATCGAGGTTTTGCGATATCGAGGATCCCATTCCTAGTCCATACCACTTGTGCCACATTCGCCAGAAGGGGTTACAAGGCATCATGCAGTGCGCAAACATACGTTAAAAGTGGTCTGTCTAGATGCAGCGGCATCTGAAAGAGGTGGCCCTGGTGTCCATAAGACGTGGAAAACTGAGGCGTGTACAGCTTTAACTGTTCTTCCTGAGGGGTGCAACTGTGGCAAAGCTATTAATGGATAACGACATTGTCCATGGCACGTCAAAAGTCCACAATTTGCCACCCTGACTTTACAGTCAACTACCTACAATAGTTGGCAGCCCTACAGCTCTAGTTAGTCATACATAAACATGGCAGTAAATGGTGCTATGGGACATGCTCACAGCCTCTTGATTACTTTTCACAGTTTTGTTAGTTACTATACAATCAGGTGTGGTTTTCTGTTTATTTTCAAAATAAGGTATGTAAAGAAGACACATTGTTAAACTGGGTTAAAAGATGGAACAGTGCAGAGAGTCAAAATGTACTTACTGAAACATTACTACACAATTTGGAGAGGTTTGTGAATTCCAAAGAGAAAACTAGTAAACTACCAATATATCTTATTTGATATTCCTTTAGATACAAGGGCAACTTCAAATCACTTAACTGCACAGATAGAGGTATTTTCTAGCCAAAGCGGTAATTTAAAAACAAATAAAAATAGACTGTATAGGTTTTGAATGGAATGAAGGAATGTTGACTTTCCCTTAAAAGGTTCTAAATTTTCCTTCAAATTCTTATTTGTGGCAAGAACACAAAAAAAAAAACAGAGTTATATTAAAAATAATAACAAAAATTGATTTACTACATTAAGAACTTCCTGAATAATTTCCAAGCCTATTGACAGGTTGGGTCAAGTCCACAAAGCTACAATGCTACAAATTAATGGTAATTTTTTTGGTAACTCTACAAAAAGTGAAGGCGTTTTCAATATCCTCTTCTTAAACTGTGACATCACATGTCCACCACAACCAGCCATACCCTCTCTGCCCACCAGACACAAGGAGTGCACATGTTTGGGTGGCCTTTAACACGGTCTTGACAACCGATGAGGCTGAAGCAAGGTGAATACAAAGCAAACACCAGAATGCAAGGGTGAGGGGAACGGGACATCCCAAGAAAAACACCAGACGAACGGCATCGTCTGGCACAATTCTCAGTAGCTGAAATCTGGGTGTGACCCCACCAGGAATCTAACCCCAATTTACCCTGGTGAGAGACGAACGCTCTAGCACGGCCCCAAGGAGTAGGGAGGCACAGGACTGTTGATTACACTGCACACTCGGCGAGACTAATTATACAACCACCCCATCATTTCCACCAACTCATTACTTAAGAAAAATACTTTACTACTCAAGACCAAAACTTTAGTTATACAACATGACGACTTGCTCATTACTATGAATTCTATCAAGTAACACAGGATCGCCACCTTTTCCCTTGGAAAAATTTTCCCACATTTGTCGAATTTCTAAGCAAATATAATCTTTTTTCCCTGACCTTTTGCTACAAACTTTTTTCTGCAAGGATTTATGTCTTTGCATTATAACACACTTTTACATGGAAATACTTCTCTGATATTATAAAACTGCTCCCTACATACATTGCAAACAAAACTCCTACGCATTTTGTCCTCAATCTATAAAACAATTTTATATGATTCTGGTAGTGGTGCACGAGTGATGATAGAAATGTGAAATATAACATGCATAGCACAAAATTCCTTGACATTTAGACGACGTGTTCAATATTCCCCGACATTTCCCTAATTTCCATGAGAGTTTTCAAATTCCCTGATATTTCCCGGTTTTCCAGGTTTTCCAAAGAAGTGGCAACTATGTAAGAGCTTGTAGTTAAAACTAAAACAGTTCTGAATAACTTTGCTGTTTTATTTATTTGTTCCATAACAATCAAAACACAACCCATACACAGAAATGCTTACCTGTCAACACTGTGGTATTCCAATTTGCTCATATAGTATGACTTCTTGTGCTCTGAGAACTCCAGCATGAAGCTTTTCTGATCGATGTCACTTGCATCACTGTCATCTTCATCACTTGACACATACTAGTGAGCAAACAAAAATTTACTTCATTCCCCAACAGACTTAACCACTACTACCACTAAAAGTGTATTTCCACAATTATCAATGCGGAACAAACTTTTCAAATGTGACAAATGTCAACTTGAAGATATCTAATTTATTTTATTGTTGGTTTTCAAACAAAGTAATTTTATGGTTGAAAACCTGTCAGAAGACCATTTAGATGCTTCAAAAAAATCCCACAGATATTCATGGCATTCCCAAGATTTGATCCTATAACTTTGTTGCTAAAGGCCCTTAATGTGAATGCACATATATTTACATGCGCACACAAGTATTCTTTATCACATATTGTGCCCATGTACAACAAAAATGCCATAATAAACAATAACTATCATATCAACGAGATACACGGGTCCTTAACAAAACCACAAACGCCACAAATAACACAAATGAACCAGTTGCAAAAATTAAATAAACCACTTAATAAAAGCCAAAAACCCTGCAACCAGGTACAACATACTATCTGTCTGATATAACTTGGCAAGATGTTGACATACAGTGAGTGGCAACTTGATGTATACGAAGCAAGCAATGTGCCATTTACAAAATCCTGTATCAGCCTATGCATGAACAAACAAAAATTAATACTACGTTGGCTATTCTAAATGCATTGCCGAAGCACAGATCAGACCAGCAAAAAATACGCAGATAAGAAAAAATTCCTATATTAATCAATACATTTTATTTTACGTGGTCACAAAACAGTGGTTGTTAGTGTTACAAACTAAATTTTGTGCTAAAGCAGTAATATATAGGTGTTCAAAATGAAATGCACATTAAAATGGTCCATATTCAAATTAAATGCAACTTCAAACATTGGGAGTTATTTTTATGTCGTATCCCCACTCTCCATTCATTCCTTCCATACATGCTTGATATTAATGCCAAAAGTCTACAGAAATATTGCAGGGTATTGAATTATTTTTTTTAATAATTTGCAAAGTATATTTTAAACTCATGTTGTTTCAAGCCAGTAATATGAGAAATGTGAACTTTGAAAAAGACATGATCAAGAGGCAGGCAACCAGAAAAAAAAATATCTTTCTTGTGTAAAATAATGAATTTACGAACAGATACCAACTATTTTGCTTTCTGAGATCTCTGTACAAATGTACAGCGATTTTTATTAATAATACATTTTTGTTAAATGTAATTTCTGTTAGGCCGGCAAGAGTTACGCCTATGTCCATTACACCCCATGTTCATTTCTTCCTGCAAACCCACTTCCATGTTTTCGTATTGTTACTATACTGTATTAATAAAATCAAGAAATTGAGATGCATGTAGGTAGTTTTTAAGCAGTTCTTACGTTGTTTCATGCCACGTATTTCCAACTCTAGCTATTTCGTATCAATAAAAGCAGAATGACTGCAGAATGAATCATTAGTGAGTTTGTTGGCTAATGAAAGTGTGTTGTCAAGCGAGTTCCCCAAAATACTTTTATTTCCAGTTTTAACATATTAGCTGTAACTTCCCAAGTGTGATAAGAACTACAATTAGTCTTGCAAATTTTAACCCAAATTTGCTGTTTGTAATAAATATAAAAATTGCAAGGTTTTAAATTTTAACTTTTATAACCTATAAATTTTTAGACAGATGGCAGTCTACATAAATGCCTTAAAAGAGTTGTTTAGCATTAGTACAACAGCAAGTAGATTAGCTGACAGCGTGTTAATAAAATATACAGCTGCCCCTTGACGCACCAGCTGATGGCAAAAGGATACATAAACAAAAAGTAAATATTGGCGGTTCTTTTGTTGAAATGTCAAAATCTTGCCAAGTTACATGAGAGAGAGTGTGTTTATTAAATAAGACATAACTTAAATGGCTCCTGGAATGCATCCCTAACATCTATTACTGCTAATTCATATTAAATTTAAAGAAGGTATTAACCTCAAACTCAATGCATATCATGTTAATATAATTATGAGACATACGAAGTACACACTACATATACAATGCAGTTAATTCGGTGTAAAATGACCATAAGTTCAAACTGACTGTTCACAGGTTGAAATTAGTTTTAACAACTAATCATTTAAATGTATTGTTTCAGACCAAAATAGACAATACAAAACTGTCCAAAATAATTATGTGTTTAGTCACATGTGCATAAAGATTATAGTTTATAAATATAAAAAGATTCTTTTATCCACTTAGCTTAAGTCCAGCAAACACTTGCATAAAAAACAGAACTGCCTTTAGAGATAAGAACTAGCTCTGTGTGTAGACGAAAGACCAACAGCTATGCCATTAGGTTGTAATTGAAGTAACAAGGTTAAGGCAGAACTTTGCCACAAACACAAAACTTGAGAATTCCAATTACATGGATTATGTGAGGTACATTGATGCGCCATGGCCATGTTCTGCATACAAATAGGACCTGCAGTCTTCAGACTGAAGGCAGTATTCATAAACATATCTTGAGCTCTAGCTTCGTCAAGACGATCTTATTTGGTGCCTCAAGTGTGTATTTACATTTCTTGAACATCGCTTAAGCTTGTCTCAAGAACAGGCAAACAAGGCGGTCTTCATGAAAACTGTCTTATTTTTGTGCGCCTTAAGACTGAATATTTCTGTTCCATAGTCGCTGCTCAAGAGCGCAGTTTCGAACCACATTTCATAGTCATCAAGACCTTGCTTAAGATGGCAAATAAGCTTGCCTTCGCCAAGTCCACTGCAGAGATGACTTGAGACAGTGCTTTTTTTTAATGGTGGATGCTAATTGAATAACTTCAACGGCGAATTTCTGCAAAATGGCGATAGCAAAACATGAGTTAGGTTGAGATTAATGATTTAAGTACACATTTGGATGAAAATCTAAATTGTTCTGCTCTGAGAAAGCTTTTATAGAACTGTAGTTGTACAGATACCATTAATTTTAAAATGTAATTCGCATAGTAAAACTTAAGTTTGGCGCCGGCTAACAGCCAACGGCGCTGGAGCCCATGACGGCGCTCACGTGTCACGTGTACCGCACATGCACAAAGAGGCCGATAATTTTGAACATTCCTATAAATGTTAATTTCAGGGTAAAATGTGTTATAGTGTCTTTACAGTGTTTAATATGTCTTTAAATGTTTAAAGTGCTTGTACTAATTTTAATTGTTTGGTTATGAATATTCAAAGTGCCTGTGGCACCGAGATTAATAACACTTAATATTCTGGCATGAAAGCCATCACAAAGAGACATTAAAATAATATTGAAATTCGTAACAAAATCATAGAAATGTAAAACAATGTCTAATTTAATTTGTGCCACTTTATTTTCACTATAAAATATTTCACTCAGCGTGCATAGCACTTCCGCTTATGTGAACCCCGTAGGCGGCCGTGATAGGTCCGTGCGACGCTTGTATCTGAAGAGCTGGCAAGGTAAGACACTGTCACGTACACACTACAACTTTTGTTCACTGATGTAGGTTTCTATAGTCCATGTAGTTTACCGGTCAATCTTTGCTTGCATACATTTTTGCCAGACATTTTCCCCCAGAATTATGCTCCCGCTTTACTAGTTTCTTACGCCCTTGTGGTATTTTTAACTTAATCTAGGAGACGGAGGAGAAAGATGTCAGAGAGGTCATGCGACCCGCGCATTTTGAACCAGACGCCATCTGCCTATGTTTATGGCATTTCATTGTAACTTCTGCATAATTACTACACGCAATTTTAAGAGCTTTATTTTTATGTATGTCTTTAAGGGTAATTTCGTGTTTGAATATTTTATGGCAACATCACGTATAACCACGTGGCCGACTGAAGCCAAGTCTTTGTATATGCCATCATTCCATTTTAAGAGCTTATTTATATAACATTTTATGTGTAATAATTTATTTCAGGGTTCTATGTATCTTTCATTCAGGGTTTAATGTATTTTTCGCGTAAATTGATGCTTTTTGTACTTGACCAAGCGTCACATAAATGTTTGATTTTACTGCCATCAGACATGTTACAAGCCTGTAACAATGCTAATCATAAAGAGAACCATTTGCCAAACCCGAATAATATTTTATCTGCATTTAGTTTGCAGTTTCCATGGAGAAATATTGCAATTTCACCTGCACCACATGGTCTGCTACGAACTTCATCCAGCAGCATCCGCACCACCTAAACTTGTTTTCACACGTATGTTTATTGTGAATATTCATCTCGTGTCCCATCTTATTTCATGTATCATTCAAGGGTCTATGTAATTGTGTAGTTAGTGTACAGTGCAATAACTCCCGTCCTAGCCGGCTATGTGTATAAGCCATCACCACACTAACCACGTGCTGGAGGGCGAGCCCCGAAAAGTTTGCATTAGTGATGCAGAGTAATCACTCATGTTAATATGTATTAAGGGTATTCATTTGTAATTCACCATGTCCTGTCTTCAGGAAAAAACCGTCAGTCCACCCTAGCGGCTGTCTGCCTTCTTCCCTTGTGAAGGCTGTGCTTTCACGCACCTCAGTGAGATCATCCATTTAGGCGTGCGCTAATTAAATACAGGTTGGGTAGAGCACCCAAGCGGAATTGGCTAGCCATGACCGAGATAACCATTTCATTGGCACACTGATGTGTATAAACACTATCAATAAAAACAAGTCTAAAGTGAACTCAATTTTTAATTCAGTAGTGACAGTGTCCTAGCCACATATGTTTTATCTGTTGTTTATTTCAGTGATTTTATTAAAAGATTAGTATTGCCAACGTGTTTGTAAGTACTCACGGGTGAGATGGACACACAGAACCCACAGCATCCCTGAGAACCCTGAGTCTCAATAGTGCGGTGATTGGGAAGCACCGATGGCGCCCAAATTACCAGTAAGTATTTGTGTCATTGTTTGTCTTGTGTCTCACTCAACTGTGTCAAGTTCTAGTAATGACAGTTGAACTAGAAAGTGCTAAACTCAACATAAGGTATTTCAAAGAAAAATGTTTTTTCTTTTCAAATTTAACAGTAATTAACAATAAGTGTTTATGTATGTAACAGGAAACAAAATATAATGTTTCATATTGTATGTAGAATTGAAAATAAAAATTTAAGTTTTGTAAATATAAATATACTATACACTGCAACTTTTGAATCAAAAGTATTAAACTGCCTTGGCCCTACATTTGGTTTTGATTATTTCTGTTCAAAAGTGATGCTCTCGAGTTATTTTCTGCCAGCTTGTGTAAATTATTCATATAGTTTCATTTTCAATCTCTTTTTACACTCGTCCGCAACATTTTGCTAAGCGAGAAAAGTAATTTCATTATTTTTCACTACACTAACGTCACTTTATTCGTTTTAACTTTGTTTTTATGGATTTACATTACTTATGTATAATTTGAAATACTTTATTTATCAATTTGCAGTTAATTTCATATAATATCACGCATACATTATGTCAAGGTTACAAAGAATGTGTATTTCTTTATATTTTGTGTCTAGCTGCCATGTTTTGTTTTATTTCCAGCTTTTGTAGCAGGCCTTAAGCCCGAACTTGACCAAGCCGGAAGTGACGAAATATAAGCTACAACTTGAGCATGCTGCCTTCACGAAGATTGTCTTGTTAGTGAATTATGAAACGTGGTCCGGAAATAACACAGTCTTGAGAAATAAGATGGTCTTGACCAAAACTATCTTAAGCTCAGCCTTGAGACTTGAATATGAGTACCACCCTGAGGCTGACTCGTGCAGCTCTGTTGCAGATTTTCACTCTGCCCTGTCACGGAACGACGGCAAATATAAAACCTTTCAACTTCACCTGCTACTGGCTGACTTGTGCACCAGTCTCTGTATATCACACTGCCCAACAGCTAACCAGAACTTCCCTCCCTTCTTGGCTACACAGCTCGCCACACTCACAGCATACGAATGTGAGTACCAACCACTGGGGTTACCCTCACCCCCCGAGCCACACAGCCTCTTCCGAGACTAGACGCCAATCTGGTTGTGTGTGTGCCGCAATGCAACAGTAAACACAAACTAATTTTTCGAGCGAATTATTGCTAGTCTGTCAAACTTACTGTTGCATTGCAAGTTAAGGGGAGAACTTATGTTCAAGCCACAAACCCTCGAAAACGTTATACCCAAGTGATGGAAGGACAACGAACTGTGCTGGAGTCTCCGTTCTCTTCCCTAGCGGGGGTTAGTGTCAGGACGTCACACACCTTAGAGTTACTGGGGGTGCCTTTATCGTGGGGAGGCATTGTCTTTGGGATCACCTGTGGTCGAGGTTCTTTCTGTTCCCTTCCCCCAGTGATCGGATGGTGATCCAGGTATCAGGGGTGGTGTTTGCCACGCCAAAAATGTGCAGTGACTGGACAGCTGTCTCGTTTGGGTCCTCTGGGATCATAGTGGTGGCGGTTGAAGATAGGGTCTCTGCTGAGTCCCCCACCCAGTCTCTCTGGATCTGCTTGACTCTCACAGCTGGTAGTCGAGATCTGGTTCTGGCCCAAATACCATTAGGTATCTGAGTTGGTTCGGCCATCAGGGGGAGTACGCATGATATATCTTCTCCCCTCTTCGGCGTGGCATGCTAGCATTACATCTTTGATGGAAGACATGATGATCGGAGGCGGAGGTATAGAGTGTACCTTCGCCCGCATGATCATGGTATACTGAGCTGGTGGGTTAGGAGCCTTGAGGTTTGCGGCCACAGAAATAGCCTCCAGCTGGGCAGTTGCACCGGTGTACTCCGACGATGGTTTCTCTGGTAGGGAGGGCAGTGGTGATATAATGTGTACACCATCCTCCTGACCCTCAAGCATTCCCACACTCTGGAGGTGGCCTAGGTGAAACAGAACCGGGTGGCAGTGGGAACTGCATCACGTCCAGCTCAAGTTCCGCAAAGTGTTCCTCCTGTGCAGAAGGAAAACAAGAGATATTGCGTCACCGTCTGACGAAGTGTCTATATCGGCCAGAAACATTTGGATTACCGTGACTGATGTTGAGGTAGCAGAGGTCAGGGGTTTTCTCAAAACCTCTGCCTCAGCGGCCTGCTGAGGTTTGTCGACCTTGACTATTATACCGGAGGTCAGTGGCAGAGGTTCATATGCATTCTCCATCTCGGCATTGTGCTACGGTCCACAGCCTTGGCAAACATGCTGAGCCTCTGCACACGAGCGTGACAAGGATGGCCTGGGAGTGGCGGGGAGCATCCGTGTGGACATCCTACCTCTGCACTGCTGCAGGTTGGTCAGGTCTTCGGAGTCTCTGGCAGGACTTCTCCATCCTGAGGTCTTCTTATGACATCTGGTAAATGTCAGGCTCCCTGACGGACATCCAGCTGCATCCGGCTGATGCCGCCAGATATCGAGGTTGGGTGTCGAAGGCTGTGTCCGGCTGGACATGCCTCTCTGACACTCCTGGACTGGGATGTCCCTGCAAGAGGCAGAGGAGGGATTTCTTTGCATAATGCTCTTCAGAGGTATTGACTCCCTTGACCTGGGAGGCTCGAACTTTGGGGCAGTGGGTGAGGAGGTGGGTGGTTTCTCTGCTGTTGGCATCCCCTGACTACAGGATTTCCTGGGTTGTGGTAAGAGTTTGGGCAGGGGTTTGGGTTGACAGCTGGTTTTATGCTGGTGTTTTGGGACTTAGGGGATGTTTCCAAACAGAGTTATACGTGGTGGACTGGGGCAAGGGGAAGAGGAGCCATGACCAGGTTACCTTCCCAATCAACTACCATCAATGGTCATGTATGAGCATTTCTATTGCACTTAAAAAATATGGCGCTCTTTTTATAGAAGGAGTGCAGCTAACAAATTTCATAAAATAACAGGCAAATTTGTTGCCAGGAATGATGCCAAGCTGGTGGCCAGGAATGAAGCATTAATGACCTTACAACAGGGTTTTGTTTACTGATATGCACAGTGCATGAGCATTTATATTTACTTTTTTTTTTCTTGCACTGACCGACCATTCACGTCCATTAAAACTGGAGCAGACAGATGTGAATGTTATTATTGTTACAGATAGTGATAGAGTTACAGATTAAGTAGGCAAATAAATATATACATATTGTTCATGCAAACACTGCACTTAACACCGTAAAATAACGTAATAATTTCAACCGTCAAGGACAGGTTTTACCGAATGTTATAGGCCCCCTAATTATTAAAAATTGTACAGCTTTACTACCAGAACCTTTTAAATACAGGCACACTTCAGAATGTGAAAAGCGAATAGATAAGATATATAAAAGATCTGTAGGCCTAATATCTCTACCAATACTGTCTCAATTTCATTACAATGCTGGTGTGTAAACCTGTTCCATATGCAAATGCTTGAGCAGTTTAAAAATTTAAATAAATACATTTTTAAAAGCATCAAATTTTTTAATTTCTCCCCGAAAACTAATTGTACCTGGCTTTACTAAAGGTGAACCATGGTAAAGTCATCAGCATCAGAGTATTTATTATTTCCATTTCTCTGCTGTGAATGGCTTTGTTGCATCTCTGTGAGTTATCATTCCCTTCCATCTTCACTTCAGTCATGTACATTATCTGATATCAATGTTTTTCAGTCAGTACACGGCTGTCAGCTGCGCATGTATCTCCTTTCTGCCCATTTTCCCCCTTTCTCCAGTGACCCCGCTTCCCTGTGCCGAGACGTGCCCAGATAACTGCCGTCCACTATATTTAAAGATCTCCACCTCTTCTTAGTTTTACAGGAATGGCAAAGAGAATCACAACTTTCAGCAGCCAAAATAAATGCAAAGAACTTAGTTTTGTTTTTCACTGGAACAACAAAAATACTAAGCATGTGGGAAAACAATGGATGCGGACTTGGATTTTAAACATGAGAAATATTTTACATAGCCTCAAAATGCATGTATGTTTAAAACAACAGCTGAAGTCGTTAAAAACCACTTATTCAAGTCAATTTATGATTAAATATTCACTTTACATAAAAAACTTCAATTCTTGTAGTTGAGCAAAATTTAATTATTATTTATATTAATATTTTTTGTCCTGTGTTCCTTCATCGGCCAAGTCATGCTCAATACCTCAGTTAAAATTACAACTTATTTATATGTGACAATTAATGCCAACTATTACTTGCTTAGCCTTTTTCAAACCTTTACTATTCTAACCGAACCCACAGCCGATAGTTTCCTATAATACCCACATTATAGAGTGATGCATGACACATTGTATGATTTTAATACATACTCGACTTTGCCTCATATGGACATGCTGGTCACACATCTAAAGGATAAGCCCTTGCAATAAGGAACGTTATTAGAGACAGGTCCATCCAGCTTTGACTGTTCACTCCACACTACAAATTAGATATCACACCAGCCTCCCCAAAGTAAGATTGTACTATCAGGTAAGCGGTGAAGCCCGCAGCCCAAGGTCACGTAGATCTACGACATACCAAGGGATGGCACTATTAGTATCAAGGGCTGACATTCGCAGCATCAGTAGAAAACCAAACAGCAGATGAAGGTAGCAGACGACTCCAGCAGACGACTCCAGCAGACAACTTGAAGCATGGCACTCACTACTCCCCGTCCAGCACCTCAGAGGGCACGTGGACAAGGATAATATATGTCTGTGTGCTGTCCGAAGATCCTCAGTACGTCTGCTTCTTCCACAGCTCTGAACTAGGCTGGAAGAAGAATACTCAGCTCATTCCCACCACCGCGCTTAACAGTACCGGAAAAAACCACCAAGTCCTCATGACCTACCAGAAGCTCTTCAGCTGCTGCAACATCGCCTTCCAGACCTTCTGAAGACTCTTCATCAACAGCTCCCGAAGACGTTGTCGACCCTCTTGCCTTACCTACTGGTAATGGCAATTGCGCCAACACTACCACCTCTGGTAGTGGTCTGACAGTCCCTTCAGGACAATTCACGCTCGCCTTACCTGCTGGTAACGGCAATCATACACCGCTACCACCTCTGGTAGTGATCGTCAACAGTCTCGTCTGGACAACGGATAGCAATAGTAAGAGACAGTTATAGGCAGTTCACGGTAAAGTGAGCACTTTTGTAACCCTAGTGACTTTTTTATTTCAACCAATTTATATCCACAGCTTCAAATGGTCACTTTACCTTGAACGGCCTATATCAATAGCTATTTAGCCATTTTACCTTACTTCAGTTCAGGACCAGGTCTCCTTTACCTGGATTCACGTAGGTTAACTTCCATTCAACTCTGGAATAGTTAGGAGGTAGTACGGGCCACCATGTATATTCTTCTTGAATATATACATACTTCGCACTGACGCATGATGCATTCCGCATCTTTGATACACAATCTCTACAAAATGAATTTGCCCCATCTTGAGCACAATACTTAACCCTTATGGCAAGTCAATAACCCACACAGTACTGAAGAGGCAGGACACGTGCACACAGGATACGATGGTGCAATGTCAGAAGTGACTACAGACACATGATCCTAGCTTGTACTGTTCGCCCAGAATCTCCAAGAAGCAGTTCCGTCGGAACACCCTCCGACGAAGATTGTACTGTTGACTGAGCTGCCGCTCCCTCCAACCTGGCTACGCTAGTTTCACAGCACAGTGAAGGAGGGCAGCACCCATTCTACTTCCAGCAAAGCCCGAAGATAAGGGCTGATAACGCTGGCTCAGCACTTTAGAATTTTCAACTCCTGCGGCTGAGGCTATCAACCCCCCGGCACCCCTCACCAAGAGCGCCTAAACGAGATTAGTATAAAAGGTCTGGCATGACCATAATCCTTAAGTCTCAGCTCCACCACTCTCATGTAGAGCCAGAAGCAGCCTTCGGGGTGCACGACCGCTGGTACGTTCGCACATTCCACCGCTCTCTTGAGCTGGAATCTCTACCAGCAGAAGACATCACTCACCAGAAGCCAACACCGCTGCAGGCCCCACAGATCCCTTGCTTCTGGGAGACTGGACCCTCCAGAGGCTCTTGATGATGTCACTCTGCTCCTTACCACCCCCTGGTGTTGAACCCAGAAACCCCTTGGTAACGGTCACATCGACATCCCTTCAGAACCTCCCCCTTGCCCACCGGACAATGATGGCATTGTTGACTCTACCCCTCGGGTAGAGGCCCCTCTTCTTGTTCCTTTAGAACAAACCCATGAGTCAGTTAGGAAATTAAATATTGAACAACTTTTCCCTAACACCAATTCTCACCTTTACCCATTAGATAAATTACCAGGTCGCCTTCAACTGGATTGCCTAGATAACGTCCATATAAAAGTAATCTAGTATAAGAGGAAGTACAGTGCCACAGTGTTTTTATTACTATGTTAATAATAACATCTGAATCTTACCTATTCTCTGTATGCTGATCTTCTTTGTGTGAAACGTCATAGTTTTCCTACGTAGTTCGTACCTCGAACATGATGCCAGCGACAAAACCAGGCAACAAGCCAGATACAGACCCAGTAAGTGGCCACCTGATATCTGCCACCAGGTAGATTTCGGTATAGCCTAAATCACTAGGAATTCCTCCGCCAGGCAGATCAGTGACTCAGGTTATCCCATACTCCACCACCGCTCAGAATAGGGGCCGGAAAGGAGCTGGAATTAACTGTGACCATCTGAACTCCTGCAGATACCACACCTGGGTATTTTTGTCTGGAAGTAACTTGAGCTATCCGACGTTCTATCCACCACTCTCTTGTAGGGCTGGACAAAAGGAATACAGGGTGCCGTTTATCGTTACAAGATAAGACGAACCGGTTCATCTCTGAGAAATTTGTAGTTACTAGTTGTTTTTCGCCAGGGTTGGTACTAACTTGGTACTAACTATGGTAGTATGCTGTATTTTATTGTTTTATTTTTATATATTTTATAGACCAGTCTATGAATATTTAATAGTGGCAAATATGCTTTAATGTTTTACATAATACGTTTAGCAATGCATTAGTGTAAAGAGTCACCACCGGAGCTTGCCACCCGGGAGGCTGTGACGTAGTTATGACGGGTGTAGCTGGCTTGGCTCAGGAAGCCAGCCTTCAGGTTACACTACGAGCTGATATCTTTCGGCTGGAACTTATGTATGATGCCAATGAAACTTTAAATCCGGTAAATGCGTGTGGATCGCAGCAAGAAAAATACGTGTTGGTGAAACGTAATAAGCTGTTCTGCCATGAACGATTGCCTGAGAATCACGCTGTCGATACCTCACGTTTGGTGCTGTGCTAAAAGTAACTGCTTGATTGAAATCACGCCGCAACCCAGGAGTGTTAAACTGTATAACTGTGACTTTGGAAATTTTACGCAGCTGTGTTGCTTTACGTGCAAAATATTGGCACGTACATTCCAATGGTTAATGCTAGCTGTATTTTGGCATTGTGTGATGCGATCCCGTGTTACTACATTATGTGGTGTGGCGAGCAGTCAGCTGTTCAACCCGTCACACTTCATGGCACTCCAGTATGCTGCGTGCCGAGGCACGTATGCGTGCCATGGGTTACCATTACATTGCAATATTCTTCAAGATGCCCCATCGTCAAGACACGTCTTCCAACTTGCAGAATAAACAGGTATGAGAACGACACACCGCTTTTATGCCCAAAATTTTCCATGGGCTGTTACATCACAAAATTAGTGATTTTGAATAATGAGCATTCAAGCCAGCGCATGGCCAGCATCAGTGACGACTCGTTTTGTGTCACTTACTGAAAGATATTTACCATTTGTGCAGGCAAATTATTATATATATTGCCAATATCATAATGAGTTACTTGTTTGCATCATGGAAACATTTATATGATTGTGAATGTGGTAATCAGCATAAATAGGTTAAAATTTTTAATAGTAATTTTAATGAAGTGTGTGCCTGTAAACAAACAGAATTTTTGTAATCAAGTTACGTACTGCTATGAAAATCAATCAAAAAATCAAACCAAAAGCTGATGATGCAAATAATTTTTGTGTTGTTGAAAACCTGGTGGCATTTTTAAGTAGGAAATTTTCTTAAAATAATAATGTAATGGTTGTAGACAGTATTATTAGAGATATTTTGGTCCGTAATACAAGAGCACTTTTAAGACTAGGCTCATTTCTGCCCCACGGGGGTGTGTGATATTAGGTATAGGCAGTTCACGCTAAACTGAGCACTTTTGAAGCCCTAGTTACTTTTTCCTTCCAGCCATTTCTTTATCCTTTAACCAACTCTTTAAAAAAATATTGCCATGTAAGTAATAAACACAGTGTGTGTATTCCACTACACTCGGAAGTTAACGTCTAAAACTAAAATAAAATATATTAATTGACTATCACTCCAAATGAGAGAGCTTTCAAAAGTGCTCACTTTACCAATAACCGCCTATACTGTTGTTTTAAGAGTGAGGCAGGATTGACCTACCTGATACCTCTGTTGGCGTACAGGGAATCTCAAAACTGTGCTACTCTGCTGGTGTTCCTGTTATTGCAGGTCAATGTAGTTAGTAAGAAATCTAGTGTACTTGGTAATCATGACCTCGTGAATTTACCGGGTCGATAAACCCACTCTCCTGGTCAATTTAAATGCTGCTAACATTATGGAAGAAGAAAATGAGAGCATTGACGAACTACGTAAAAATATAGCGTGACTAGTACAAGCTTCTGATAAGAATAGTCAAATTAGTACCAGTCAAACAGGTTGAGTAGAAAAGCCCCTTAATAGTGACGTGATCAATCGCCATTTCTTCCCTTGGTAGAGTACAAGAGCTTCGTGATTGTAATACTATAGTATTTTGAATTTATGCTTAGAAGCGGACAAGTTGCAAAGGATGAAAATTTTTCCAAGTGATACCAGTTTATTGCAATTAATAATAAACAGGAGTGCAGAAGTAGTAACGGAAATTCTTGCAGCAGGAATAGAAACGGGGGAAGAATGGCACAAGGTGAAGGAGAGATTGTGGGAACATCTGTGCCCTAGAAGAGTAAGGGAGGATCTAGGCAAAGCATGTGTGTTTCATTTTCAGAAAAATAACGAAAGTATTTTACAGTTTCACCAATCGGTGAGCGAGTATGCCTGGGCCCTCAACATTTCTATGAATGAGGAAAAATTAGTAGCCTTACTATAATTTTAACCACACCCCACTTTGTCCCCATACAAAAACATACGTGCCCACGTATTTACACAGGGAAAGCACCTCTGTGTGATGCCCCCTTGTAATAACAGTTTGACAATACAGTAGAACTCTGTTAAGACGTTTTTCAAAGGACTGGATGCTAAAAACTTCTTATCAAGGAAAACTTCTTAGGGGGAAAAGAGATTTTAAATTTTAACAAAATTGCAAAATCTACAAAAAAGATTACACTTTATAGACCCACCACTACTAATAGAAGCCATCATCCACTGGACTATAAAGTGGATTTACAATAATGCTGGATTTACAATAACCCTACCATTTGACATCACTGCCCCAACACCAACGAAAATACTTCAACCGCCAATCAGAAGCAAGGTCACCTCGACAAAATCACAGTTTTGATGACCCGACAAAAGTAGATTCTATTTCTACTTCCATCTGTGTCTGACTCGCTGGGAAGTATAAAAACATAACATAAACACTACCTTACAAAACAAAATATTGTGATGATGTCACTATGGTGGTAAATTTTACTCTCAAAATATTTTACTTACATGTACATACTGATTGTTTTGTAGCAGAAAGATAACTGGTCGTTGATTTGACGGAAATAAATAATGATGGAAAGTTTCACAGAAAAACATTTAATAAATAAAGTGCACATTTATCCTGAGTTATTTGATATGCGCACAAAGTTATTAAAATCAACAGCACAAGGACGAGACATGGGCGGAAATGTCAATAGCAGTAGAATTTTTCGTCTGTCACCTCTGATTTTTACTACCACACAAATATAAATAATAAAGAAAACACCAAAAACCCAAAATACTTTGTTTACATAGCTTTAGACTGTTTTCAAAACAAAATAGTGTATTATATTTTGTGATTTCTAGGCATTCGAACTAGGAAGTATAGCACATAACAGGCCATTTTAGTATTTGCCAAAAGCCACAAAACGCTTGTCGGATGGAAACTGTCAGGGGATTGTAAATCCAGCATAATCCGACAGTCCAACAAGACAGCCCTGACAACGACAAGAACTTTTCATCAGCCAATCTGGGGCACGGTCACCCCGACAAACTCGCAGTCCTGACAGCCCGTCAAAAGTAGATTCTATTTCTACTTTCATTGGGTGGTGGACTGGTCAGACTTGCTTGGCAGTAGAAAAAAAACATAAACATAATTATACAACACAACATTTAATGCGGATTTCACTGCTGTGAAAAATTTCACACTAAAAAGAATTTATTTATGAGTAGATTCTGATTATCTTTTAACAGAAAACTGTTAAATTGGCATACATAAATATTTGTGGATAGTAATTGCTCCAAAATAAAAAAAATACTTTGTTTACAAATTTTGTTAAAACAAAATAATGTACAATGATTTGTTATTTCTTTGCATGCCATAATATGTTAATGGCCATTCTATGATTTTCTGAAAGCCACACAACACTTGTCAGATGGAAATTGTTGAGGTATTGTAAACACTGAACTAATTTTGATGTTGGAAATGGTCGGACAGAAAAGACATGTCGGACTGTCGGGAAGAGCTCGTTGAGACATTGTAAATCCAGCATTTATTTAAGTATTGCTGTATACACAAAAAAAACTTGCTTAAAGAGACCTAAATGCAATTATATGCAAAAATAACACATGCTTCCTAAACCTATTTTTTTTTATTAAACAATTGCCAATATAAACAAGGGCAGGCGTCAATGAATGATAGCCAGCAGTACGTCTGCCTAGATTCCATTTTCCCCACTGGTTCTAAACCTTTTCCAAATGTTTTAATGCATACGTGTGTAACTGTGAAAACTTACCATAGAATAATTAATATTAAAATAAAATACCATAAATCCTTACGACTACAGAATCTGTTCAGTTTCTACAGATTGCGCACCTGAAAAAATATGTGTTATTTTCGCTAGTACCAGCAAGTAAAGTGAACAGCCAGAGAATTGGATCAGCTTGCGGCGTGCTGTTCAGGTTTCACAAGATGGCAGTTGTAATACTGGAGCACTGGCATTCAGTTAGAACAGCGGCACAGAATCAATACGAGCGCAAGCAGATGATTGGTTGAAAATACATGGAACAGTCTGCGACATGCGGTTTAGGTTTCACAAGATGGCCGTTATAATACTGGGGCACTGGCATTTAGTTAGAACAACATCACTGGCTCAATATGAGCACGAGCATATGATTGGTTGAACGTACATGGAACATTCTGCGCCGTAATGTTTAGGTTTCGTCAAAACTTTCTTGGACCCTGTGTGCGGCTCAGGTTTCATTATCGCTAGCTATTTACAAATTATTTGTGATGTCTTTTTGAACAATGCGTATCAGAACATCATATAATTGGGTGTTTATTTTATAAATGTCCATTAGTTTTTTAACGTTATATGCTGGTTATCGTTCAACAAAAACCTTTAAATGGGATTTACTAACATACAGCTAAATGGAAGAGATCTAGGGAATTAAAAACATAATTCTATTAGGCGGGAAAACCTATTATGCGGGATCATCTTAAGCAAGTTTTACTGTACTTGGATATCCTTTGTGATACTGACATATCAATGGTCGATGTAAACTTTTTCCTTTACTAAGCAAACCACTCACAGATCTGCAGTACGTTGCCAATTAACACTGACGCTTAATAGTCCGTGGTTCAACCATATCTACCACAGCCTCAACGTGGCCAACACCACATACCCTAGCCGGCATCTTAAACCAACACAACAGACTTGTGACTCAGCTCCGGCCTTAGCTAGCTTGTGCATTTACGTTTGTAGAATTTGTGCCGTGTTATTTCATAGCTTTCCATGCCAAAGGCAGTGTACACATGACAACTTTACCTGTATAAGGAAATGTATTTCACAGAATAAAAATAATATTGTGTCATGGCAAAATGTAGTTATAAAAATTCTCAATCTTGTCTCGAATCTCAAATTTATTTAGGCATCTTGTCTCGATTTCATATTGAACCAAAGATGTGCTTCTTGCACATTCCTATGCAGTTTCATCCCTCCCCTCCGAGATTGGTTAGTACAGTATCAGTCTTTCTCCGATAGTACGTGCCATGTTTTATTTATTCTGGAACAAGTAATTAATTTGACGCATGCCAACATGCTGCGCTGTGAAGATGCATGTCCTACAGACAACTTCGCCCCATTTACGAGCCACATGCACTCAGGGGAGGAATATATAAATGGCAAACCAAATTTAATGTATCAAGCTAAGAAAGCCCACAAGCCTGGGTAGCCGATTACATAATTGTCAATTATGTGCGTAATTAGAATCCCCAATGCTCGTCCAAATTTATGCATGCAAAAGGCACCCCGCGAAATAGATTAATATTATTAGAATTCTACTACTCGACGCTTAGCCCTGGAAGAAGTTCCTCCGACCTCAAGAGATGGTAGCACCCCCATGGCCTTGTGATGACACGACCGAGCCGCCTCAGGAACAGGGGTTTTAATTTGTCATCGCCTCCACACGGGGCGATAAGAAAAGCGCAGCGCTCCTGCACCCCCGATAAACCCACCCCCGTGGTGAAAGGTTATGCTACCACCCGCACCCCGGAGAACTGCTGATAAGTGGAAATTTAGTGTAAATACAGCTCCGGCATCCAGCACCAGCAGATTTGCCGGGCTCATCAGCCAAAGAGGACGCGAGCCATCCTGAGTCTGCTAAAGACTCTCTCTTCCTACCTTGAGTCTGCCCAAGACTCTTACCTGGAATCTGGCTAAGACTATTCTCGGAATCTGCCTAAGACTATTCTCTACCATGAGTCTGCTCAAAGACTCCTCTCTACCTTAGTCTGCTTAAGAGTATCCAACACCTTAAGTCTGACCAAGGACACTCTAATCCTACCTGAGTCCAACCTAACTCTAGTCTGCCCAAAGATTCCGCTTAAGGCTTTCATCAGTCTGCAAAGGACTCTCTCTCCTCTCCACGAGGTATACCTCACCTTGACTCCGGTATCCTTTACCCTAGTCAACTTCCTATGATCCCGTGGTAACAAGCCGGCACATTGTAGAGTACTTACTAGATTAACTTCCAGTTAGTGAGCATGCTGTAAGTTGCGTTGCTATAGTTTGTCAGAGATTCTAATTCCTTTATTCACAGGCTCGCCTTCGCCTGAATTATTCCATCCGCATATCTCGTGTAGACTGTAAAGTGATTAGCCAGGTAGTTATTTAATTATTCTTTTGTATTTTCTGGAATAGCTGGGACTCTCCAGGGTGAACGACGTCATAAACATTACGTCAGATTTAATTGTTTGTGTTCCGTCATTTTTAAATAGTTACCTCATACTCCCCACAACTTGGTATTGTATGTCAGTGTGTAATTCCAGTGGTTCGATGTACAATAGAAGGGGTGGTAAGCAAAGTAGGCAGTAACGAAGGGAACAATGTGCATTAGTACTAACCAACAACCCCGCTTCTCAGGTGAGCTCAACGTCCGAGGACGAACCCCGTTCAGTGTGTCCCAACCTTGTCCCGTGGCCTCTCTCCCTCTTAATACCAATTGAGATCACTATACCCTCCCCTTTGATCATCTTCTTGGTGCCTACTGGCCCAGGAATCCCACTGCGAATACGAGGACCAGATTAAGCAATTAGCCCAGATAGATAATGCTACACATCAAGACACCCTCGCTAGGCAGACGCCCAAGACGACTAGCACGATCAAACTCACGTCGGGTAGATAGATCCGGGTTGCACACCTGGAGGATACCGAACTTCCGAAGTTTTGCACCATTAAGCTAGTGTCTGGGAAGTGTGTACGGGTTCGAATCCCAATGTAAACCTACCCACCAGCGGCTTAATACTGTGGACAACCCCCTGATGCTCCATCAGCCTGTGAAAATGAGTATTACCCGCCGTGGTGGGCACAGCTAGGCTCTGAAAGGTTGTCAACGTTCAATCCCCTAGCATCTAAGGTTGCAACACCAGGTAGCCACGCACCAAATTATGCAATGATTTTTATTTTTTGTGTTTTAGAGGTACATACAAGTATTATTTAATGTTTTCATTCAAGTTTTCAAGTATTTATTTCGTTTAAGAACTACTTGTCCGACTTCTCTTTGTTTGCCGTCCAGAGCAAGGTTATATCTCCGGCTGCACGATTTTGCCTGGAGAAGTATCAGCTAAGTACTAGCTTCATAGTACATTTTTGTTAATCTCGGTATCATCAGGACCACATTACCATGTCACTACATAACTACATCACAATTACTTGAACTCATTTGTTATGTGATTGAAATACGTATCTGTCATTTATGAATTTTATAAATGTGAATCATTGGCCACGTAAAATAAAACACGTATTTGTATAGCAGATTAAAGTTAAACAGATTGTGGGGGGTGTACTCCAGGGTTTCCAAGGCTTCCAGGACCATAAGCATTCCACCAGTCAATTTCTGTTTATACCACAATTATTCATTGAATATTTAATCAGTGAGCCAATAGTTTTTTATCTAAACATTAGAAGATTTATTTTGAAACTGCAATTTTATTCTTTTTCAATTATTAAATTTATTTCTATCTCTAAACAATTAAAAACTAATTGAAAATGTAATTAGTACAATATTAGTAGAATCAGTTTCTAGGTAAAATGTAAATGTACATGTAAATGTAAATGTGTCCCATTTGCCAAGTAACGCTTCCAAACAATTAATAAATTATTTATTATACCAAGTGGCTTAATAGTGCCTGGTATTATGGTAGCAGAAGAATATTATAATTTTACCTACGTATCCACAATATATTGTGTTGATCTGGTAATCATAAATTGTGTAACATTTTTAATGGACACTATATCTGATAGTTTATGTACCAGACACTGAGGTCATTTCTACCACTCTGAACATGGTTGAGGTTTATTGATTTATACTGAAAATAATAAGCTGAATCGTTCACAAGCTTTGATTTCAGTATTGCATATTTTTGAAAGCAAATATTTTATTAACAATCATGCCACACACCGCAGTACGGAGTAGTCGATACAACACAAAAAAACTGTTGCGGGATGTAAAAAATAATATTTCACAGCTAAATGATTGTTCCAAATATATTTTGACTTTTGACAGAATATCTGATCGATGGATGTGGTAAATTAATGCTGTAAAAGTCATACAATGCTATTGTCTTTAACATTGTTTATACAGGACATTTGTCGGGACCATCCAAAAAAAACTACTGTAACCGGAAAACTGAATAAACTGGATCGCAGCAATGAGGTTCCACTGTATTTGTATTTTTGGGGGCATACATACCTTATATCGGAAACTAATGTTGTTCATGCTGGTAAAACATTAAATACTACAATCCTGTTTATTATAAAGTGTTTTAGATCGAAACTTTGACTGAAGAGAAATGTTTATGTATAACCTCACCAAATATTTTGATGATTAATTCTGACTTTTGATAAGACTTTTAAAATTTTAACAATTGATGTTTTGCTAACTTTCAAAAATTGATCACCGAGTGACCTGTTGCTCATTTTACCACAATATCAAAAGCAGACCTTACAGCACACATTAATAGCTCTACCTTTAGGCATCAGGATTTAATAGGGATTTCAAACTCGATTCCACGATTCCCGCGATTCTTTAAGAATCGTATAATCGAGAATTGGAAGACCAAGAATCAAAGCATTAAAACTCTATTCCTACTCCTACAAATACATAACCTACCCCTAGAGGCATGATTTTGTGGTAAATCACGATAAAACAAAATAACACAAGACGTACAAGTTAAAATGCAAAATAACACGAAATACAACAAATGTGCGATATCTCACTAAATGAGCTTACTCCACGAGAAACGAACTCTCCTCCTGTATTATATACACAAATTTACTTCAGCACTGTAAAAATTTAGAGACGTGCGAGTCTCGGAAATATTGAGAAATTCTAGAGATGAAAAAATTCTCTATTTCATCTCAAAACCATTTTTAAATCTCGGAAATCATAGTTCTACATGCAACAACGTACATAAATATATTAAGTATTTTTTCTTGTGAAAGTAAATGTGAACAAAACACTTCAAAGATTACACAAGCAGTAAAACATGTACTTCGAGATAAGATACAGAGAGTTTGACAAAAAACCACCTCCAATCGTGCGAAGTGAACACTCACAACTCGAATGTGTGCAGTAATCTACGACTTGTTTATTTAATTGACAGATGTGCTTGAAACTAACTTGTGATATCTAAATCGACACACTAAACTGACTGTTTTCACAAAATATCTAGTCTCATAAATTATGAAAGATACTGTAGCCGATGTAAAAGACCGTAAAATGTCTATTATTTGGACATTTTATGTAAAGAGAAAAGTCCAAAGGCGAGTGTAAAGTGTGCAATAAATTAATACAAACACAGACCTGAACTGGTCTGAGAAGACTTTAAAAAAAAAATTTAAAAAAAGAATGCAGATGATATTTATATTACGTGAATACTGCTTGTCTAGTTTATGTATGTATCTCATAATTCCTTTACATTAAAATTTATTAGTGTAAATAATATTCTATTTTTAAAACTTCTTTACATTTCCAGACAAATTGTTTGTGAATTTACCAAAATGATAATGTAGTTTAAAATTGAAACTTTTTAAATAATTACTGCTTAAAAAATTTTTTAACTACGATAGATTGCTTTTCAATAAGTGCCAGTCTTGCAAACATTTTAATAATTTCATATTTTGGTGAACATTTATCAGGGCAAGTAAGGTTTGGAAATATTTTTGAATAAACTATGTGGACGAAATATATATGTATATGTATGATTTCAATATTATCTCATATGCCTCTTTCGAACTTTTTGGAATTTCATATGAACATGCTCCCATTGTTCAAGTATTATATTATTTATGTTAGTATTAGGAATACTTCTAGTGTAGGACTAGTTTAAATAATATAATTTCCACCTTTCTGTGCATTAATTTGTTCTGTAAAGTAATTGTCTGTAACTAAATGAATCGCGAGTTTTGGAATCGAGAGTGGTATTGGCATCGAGATTGAGAATCAAGGAAAAGTGGAATAGTTACATCCCTAGTATTTAACAAAATAAAAGCAGATAACATCACAGGAAAACAAACTTACCATGGTATTAGTGCTGTTGATAAGAGCTTGCAGTTCCGACTTGTCAGTAACTCCATTAGTTTTGTACTGAAAATACAAATAAACAGTAATAACAAACTAAAACAATCTTCTTTTGAAATGCAAACACTGTTTAAAGAACAAAAATTATTTTCTACTTACACTGTGGCGTTTGTTCTCGTTGGGCCGTCGTCCTGTTTTCCCTTCAAAAAACTTCAAGTCGGCCAAAGTCTCCTGAAACTGCTCCACATCATATTCTGATAACTTTTCCATGTACTTTTGAAACCTTTCCAAGTTAAGGGCACCGCTTTCATTGATGTAGCCTGATTAAGTGCACAAAACCAATATTATCAGTTTTACTACAAGATTTACTACCAACCTACATCAAACTTCTCTAATGATTACATACCAGTACACCATTCTAACCATATCCATTCTCCATGTTCTGCTAATTGAAAATATTACAGTGGAACCCTTTTATAACATCCTCTCTTACAACATTTTCCTGCTAAATAAACTGCCTTCTCTTGGTATACAAACATGTTGAAGCATGATGTCTTTTTCAAGACCCATTAAGTCCTTCTCAGCTATTATTAATCGCCTTCTACTCATCAGTACAAATGAACGTGGGGCAGTTGCAACTGAGTTTGAACTTGCCACCACCATGAGCGAGGCACCCGAGATTGCAGTACCTACTAAGGAAGAGGACGGACGCTCCACGCTGTAATTATAATTTGCCGGCCAAGCCATCAAAGTCAAGCAATGAGGTTCACAGAGTACAGCAGCACGCTGCCAGATACCACTACTAGTACAAGCACCGAGGCACGAACCTGGATCCTGCGCCAGCCACTTACGTCACTCTCACCGAGGATCTATTGAATGCACTTCGCACCTGCTACCCTCTCTCCAGAACACCCCTATACCAGATGAAAAAGAGTCAAGCCGCCGGAGGAGTATAAATAGCGGGATTCAATAAGGCTTGGGACCAGTCTTCAAGCAATTGACATCTATCTCCTACCTCGGTCTCTCATCGCACCCTAGGGGTGCTGAAGCCCTACAGAACTCCTGAACTCTTCACCACACCTCTTGATGGGCCGAAGATTCCTCTCTCTCCAAGCCTACGGAAGAGCCAAAAAAAAAAAACCAAGCTACGTTTGACACATGTTCCGGTACCTTCTGGACAACCATAGAGTTAGGAAAAGTTCAGTCAGATAGCGCTACTTACACTGCCTTTCTTCTAGCTTTGAGCAATTCGCCTCCACCTACTTCTCGTAGGTGGTTAACCTTCTGCAAGCCCTAGGGAATTGGAGGTAGTAACTTCACCATCTTTGTTTATTTGGAAAATCACTTCCATATCCTAGTACCAATTCCCCGTAGATATCAGACCTAAACGGGGGATGGCAGGAGACTAGGGTTTAATTCTTTCCGCAACGACACCTTACAACACCCACAGAACACCTTGGACGGCCACCCATTCACTGCACTAGTGTGGTGAACAGTAGAGCCCTGCACTAGGATACCGTTCCGTAGGGGTTGGACTGCCAGTCTGGGGGTCGGCACTTCTCAATGCACACTAGTGGTGCCGAGAGGGGTAGTCCTCTGGGTCTGGGGAGACCGACCTGCTGGGATCTCACCGTGTTGGGACCACTGTTGACACTACGCAACTCTACTAACTTTTCACCCTGGTGCTAGAGTTTGAGAATGAGATACGGCATGGCCAGCCACCCAAGCAGTTACACGTCGACTGCCCCACTCACACCAGGTCTGATGCTAGGTATTTGTCCTCATGCTATTTTCTCCCATAGTGGTGGTATTCAGAAGAGGGTAAAATGGACAAGGGCTGCCTCTAAATCTCCCCGGGGCTTCAATTCCTTCCTGACAGGTTCGAGCTACTTCACCCACGAGAGCACACTGCAGTACTCCGTCGACTCACTGTTCCAGCTCTACCCGCTGCCATACCAGCCAAGCACAAGTCATCCGCTGGGCGGTCCTAGCTGAATCTGATTTCATACCCAGCCCTCATCAGCCCACGAGGCCAAAATAGTATACTGGGAGAGCACCCGCCTCGCACAAAGAATACGTTGAACGCGTACAGGATGCGCCTAGCCTAGCATCCCACTCAAGTCCCTTTGATCAGTGACCAGACTAACCACTAGAGTCAGTCAAGCGTCAATGTTTTGTAATACAAAATTACCTTCTTATGAAGTTTTCCCTTACATAAGGAGCACATGAGAAATGTTATAACAGGGTTCCACTATAAATGTTACTGCAGTGAAACCTCATTATTAAGTTCCTGCTTAATACAAAACTCCTGTATATGCAAAGTACTTTTATTGTCCCATGAAATTAAAAACAGTCAACTGTCGATTCTAAGAGCCCTGGAATAGTGACCTTCTCGAAGAAATAACTACCTCTTTTTTTGTGGAACCATAAAACAATTTTCCACTAACAACCCTCTAAAAATAACAACCATTTTCCTGGGAACAATGAAGGGTTAAAGAATTGAGCATTGACTGTAAGCTTTAAAATGTTAACCTGTTCGTTTAATAAAAAAACACAAATAATGTGCAATATGTATTAAGTGGTTTTAATCCCACAAGGCTTCAAACACATATATTTTTATAACATTAGGACGAAATTCACCTACAGAAACAGAATACACTTAACAAATATTTGTCACTGAAATGTAAACAAACCATTTGATCTCAGATAATAGGTTTCATAGCACAACACTAAAAAATAGTGAACATAGGAACAATGCCATTTTGTTACAGTAAACTGATGCCTTTTGTGGCAAGTGACATCTTACAATGTTACCCATTATTGATAAAGAAGTGGGTGTTTACAGAGGTTATGTAAAAAAAATACAAACATAGAAACTATACATTCTATAAGAACAAAAGATCTAGGAAGCCAAATAAAGTTACATTACATGAAAAACAGGAAATGAAATGAAATTACAGCACACAAGAATTGGGAAGTTAAATAAATTAGACGACACAAAAACTGGTAATGAAATAAAACTAAAATGCCGAAAATTATGCCAACTTGTACGCTTACAATTTTTTAAGTACATTCCTACAAAAATTGGTGCAAAATAAACGCTTATGAAGAATTTAATGGATATCACTATTTTTTTAAAAAACTATGCCTTTATTTCTTGTATTGTGATGGGCAGATAGTGAAATGAATGTAATAATTTGTACTAATCTGTTAGCAAGAAAATTTTTATTCTGTATTTTTTTGCTTTAGTTAGTTTTATCCCTTCAGGTTTGTATTAATGAGATATCAGTGTAGTTCCAAATTTTGTCCCCAGCAATAGTAAGAGGGAAGAAATTACAAACACTGCCTGATTTATTGTAGTGGATGCCCCACTAACAAATCTCAATCCTATATAATGTAAACTACACCAAGAAATGAAATACAGTACAATATTAGAACACAAAGTGCATAATCTATGACAAACGGGCTCTTGTATTGAAAGTGATACTAAATAACTAGAGAATACAAACTCTCTGGTTCCCAGATGTTGTACACGTAAGCAATTCTCACAAGTAAACAACTGAATGATGCTGTGTGTGCAACCAGTGTCACGACACTAGTCCCAACCATTCAAACTGGATATCATAAGGGGATGCAATTACACATGAAGGGAGGAAATTCCAACTCATTACCCATAAAGATAGCTATCTCCCTTTACACAATCTGAAGCCCCGGAAAATGCATATAGTAATTTTTGGTCCACAGACACATTCCATACAAAGGAAAGTCACAAGAGTATAAAAATCAGTTCCCTTTATTCTCTGTCATTTTAACACACAAACTAACGGGATAGCAATGTATTATGTCCCTTCCCCCTTCGTTGTGCTACCACTTCTTACCTGCCCAGGTAAACTGGGAGGCTACGGTCTTGTTCCTGGTAGTAGTCACAGTCATGAAAAAATTACTGTAAAAAAACTTTTAAACTACATTTTTATTTATAAATGCACTAACAAAAGAAAAATAATTATAGTAGTTACAAAATTTGTAGACCTTGTAAGATGTGGTCGAACAGCCGTAATAAACTTTACTACAAATTAATATGTTTGTATCACTTTATATTTAGTATATAAAAGCTTGGCGCAATATAGAACATATACCTCATTTGCGTAAGCGAAGTAAGCCCATATCTTGCGTAAGGCTCTTGACTATTTGCACCAAGTTTTTATATATTGAATATAAATTGATACAAACATATTAATTTGTAGTAAAGTTTAATACAGCTGTTCGACCACATCTTACAAGTTCTACAAATTGTGTAACAACTATAATTATTTTTTTCCTTTTAGTGCATTTATAAATAAAAGCTTGGTTTTAAAAGTTTTCTACAGTTACTTTATTTTTCATTTTTAGTTTCACCAATTTTTATTTATAATACATGACTCCTAGTGTCTTGGATACTGCTCAAGTTACATAAAAGCTTGCAACTTCCGGCTCCATTATCAGATCAGCTCAGTGGTACCTTCACATTGTATTGTCATCGGAACTACACATATAAGCATAATTTCAGCTCAATCGGATAATGGTAAATGGTTTAAAATCGCCTTGCAAGATTTGAACTAAACACACCCACCCACATACATACAATCGGAGTATAAAAAGACCTAATTATCGTAGCAATTTTCAATTCGCCACAGTATTAACCATTGAGGCGTTCCCTGGTGAGGCTGATCCTGGCTTCAGCACCAGGTCGCTGTCACCATATTATTGCATTGCAATTGGGTTTATGTATGTATACCAAGTTTCAGCTTGATTGAATACCTAGAAGTGGGTCAAAATTCACTTGTAAGATTTCACCCGAACGTACAAACTAACTAACAAGGCAAGCTAAATAAAATTTTGTAAAATGGGAGATAGTAAATGAAAGAGAAGCCTGCTCAAGTAATATGGAGACAGTTGTTCTGATGTAGCTCCATGATGGTTATAAAGAAAGGTATTAATGTACACAGAGTAATTTATTTACAAATTCAGTAACAGTGACTTATCACACAGCAGCTTCTCAACCAATGATTTAAACTATTTATAGAATTTCCTTTGAAGACCCATTTCCTTAACGAAGGCACAAAACCTCTATTACAAGCAGTCTCCCCTTTTAAAAATTGGTCAATTGGTCTTTCGTGGGACTAATATGACATCTCGGATAGTGCTGAGCCGACACCACATTGTGCTAATGGTATTTACTAGAGATGTGACAGTCAGAGCAATATCAAAAAATAATTGCAGCAATAAAATTCTCAATTTTAAAATCTCGGAAACTTACGAAATTTCAAATTGATTAGAAGTATCTTGGAGACAGCTGATTGTTCGAGATAGTAACTAATATTAACGGATATTTTTACTACCATTTTACCGCTTACATAATTTAGTAATAATATGACCAAATTAAATATCACTTCAAATTGGGTAATCATAATTCTACATGAAACACACACATGTGAAATGATAAAAATTTTTTTCTTGCATAGCAAAGTGTAAACAAACGCATTCCAAAAAATTACACAAGCAGAAAAACACGTACTTCCAAATAAAGTACAGTAATTTGACATGACAACAAACAACTTCACCACGCTAGTAACAATGGTGCAAAGTGAACACTCGCAACTGGAACGTGTGCAGTAATCTATGTCCGCAGCACCCCATGCCTGTTTACATTGACAGTTCTTCATCAAATTGCATGAAACAAAATTGTAACATCTAAATTGTTACGTTAAACGGACTGTTTTCATAAAATATAAAGTCTAATAAATTATGGCAGCTACTGCTACCAACTGGTTCAACAAGTGGTCTCTCATAACATTTGAAACTTCATCCAGCTGCAGAAAAAGAGTATCTAGAACTAACAATCAAAGAAGCAAGTCAAAAAAAAAAAAAAAAAAAAAAACTTCTGATAGGCAGTTATCTAATATAGACTGTGTTGCCAAGAAGCAAACGTAACTAAAATAAAAAAAAATTAACATTAACAGCAAAATTGCTGTGATGATGCCATGTGATTTCCAACCATTTAGCATAGTGGAATAAATTGGATTTAGAGGTCTGATAAATTATTTAGAACCACGGTACATAGTAAAATCACGTACAACATTTTCAAGGACTGTCATTCCTAAGCTTTTCACTGAAGAAAGAAATAAACTTGCTGAAACAATCACGACAGATGACATTAGTGGACTTGATTCTGTTTACAACAGACATGTGATCATCTGCAAGGCATGAACAGTTACGTTTTCCTCACAAGCGACTACTTGACCAAAGACTTTGAGCTGAAGTACCTAGTTCTCTGAAATTACAACGTTCCAGGTTCACACACAGCATCTGCTATACAAGAAAAACTTATACCGCGGCATCTTCCTACCAATTCAATCCCAGTCAATGAAGTCACTGACAAAGCAAAAAAATCTCAAAACCGCACTGAAAAAAAAACCATAGATTCACACCCAATGTTTTGCACCCACACTACAGTTGGCAGTTTAAGATGCTAAAAGTAAGCATGACATTGTATCACTTTCAGTAAAAGGGCAGGCAATTCAATTGTGGGACATTTTCGGCACAGCGATACTGCTTGTGAAAGACTGCATGCCTTCCAACAAAAGCTGAAAAACTTGTTCATGAACTCTCAAGCATGGTGCCAACAAGGTGGAACAGTGAATACACAATGTGCTCCAACCTTGTTAAACAACAGGTGCCATCTCTGCTAATCTGGAGGATTCAATTACAGTATAAAATTTCCCCTTTAGTGAGCGGAAACTTGCTGCTAATGAATTGTAACGGCCTATAAACGCAGAAGGTCTGTTGAAGATCTAGCAGTAGTAATAGGCTCCAGCACTCAGGTGCTCGGAGAAGACAGCAGAAACAACTGGTGAGGTCCACCGCACACAGACTTATATAGCAGGGTAGCGCATGTGGCGGTGGCTGTGGAGGAGGACGTGTGATGTCCCTCAGGTACGAAGCCAGAGTGAGGGTAGCACCCACCCTCTGGTCATCTCTCGACCTTCGGGTATCCTCAGTGAAGTTCATGCATGACCCGAAGTAGCTGATGGCTTGTAGGCTTTCGGCAGGGGGAGCGGGGGTGACACGCCACTCACTTTCGCAACCCCTCGTATCCACATGTCCGGCCCCCCTCCGTGATTGTGGCAGACAGTTACGCAGGGTTTGAATTTCACGTGTGTAGAAGTAGTACACTAGGGTTGCAGTGAGATGAGTTGTAATTGTTGTAGATAAATGGTGTAAACGAAATGCGCCAACGTAAATCTTAACATTTTTGTGAAAGTTATTTTTTTTTAAATTTGTGAAAGTTATATTTTTTTAAAGTGTATTCTTGTACTGTTCTTCAAAATCATGAAAAGTACATACTGGATTTTATTCTACACAGTAGATGGTTTCATATCAATGTATCTTGCGACGTAGCAAAGGCTAAATAATAGCCCCGCTGCCACTACAGGCTAGTTCAATCGCTAGAGTACAATATAAGGCTCCATGTTAAAAATAAATAAAAAGTAATGAATCCCAGTTTGGAATATTTCTTAGTTTTATTGAACATTTAGAAACCAATCACATGTTCATGAACACAAACTTGATGTAGAAAAAGAACTTGAAACAGTGTCACAGTAGTAATGATTGAAAGTTCCATCACAGAACTCCCATCGCGAGAATAATTACAAAGACAGGGGGCAAAACCTTCCACCCTGATGGCCTAGCAGTCTCCCACACCCGCGGAAAGAATTTAGTAGTAGAGAGTTTGTTGTCGAAAGTATTTGAAGTTAAATCTTATTAACCAAAGAAAGTTCCCGCTGTGGGCGTTTGTGGGTGTGGGATGTTAGTTCCCCCTCGATGTTACCTATTCACAAGTTGTTAATTTGCTGCAGAGCCCAGGGTTCTTCACACTCAAGTCAGCACATGCAGCTATCCCCACTCCTAATCATAAATATAAAAATAGGCCTTGGCCAGGGCTCGCCACCTCCTATTGGCTAAACTCTAATGCGTCGCAGTGACTTCACTGAAGGTTTACGAACAAATTTTACTGATGACATGGGAACTACAAAAGAAGTCGGAAAAAATTCTCAAAAACTGACACAATGTCGCTACGGCTCTGGGAACTCGAAAACGCCAACGCACTATGTGTAACAGCTCAAAATACAGTCCCGTATTAAAACAGATAAGCCCTTACTTTTCTACGTGGCACAAGAGAAAAATTTAGAATATTACACTCACTCACTGACCCGAAAAAAAAAAACATTTACCCACAAATCTCAAATGAAAAAATATTATAAAAAGTATTAAAAATATCAATATATCGCAACGTTACATTACCTCCTTCGATTTGGGAAAAATTTTGAAGGAACCTTTACCAAATCGAAAACTATTTTATAAGCGGCTATTCTGGAAACTACTGCAACCTTGTTCCTTATACACTCAACGCTTTAGTTTATTTGATGTTAATTATAGTTATAATTATAGTGGTTTTTGTATATTTTTTGGTAATAAACACTTCAAAACACAAATTCAATCATATAACAAAAAATAATAATTTATCGTTACCTGTCACAGAAGAACACAAGAAATCTATGTAGATGCTACAATAAACAACACATATTTCATTTATACAAATTACCCTTGAATCCAAAAGTTTATTTAAGGGTAAGATTTCATGCAAATGTTCTTTTCAAAAAAAATTCTTAACTATTTGGTGATCAGAGAGTCATACTGTATAACTAAGAATCTTTTAATTATATATAAAAGCTTCAACTTGCAAAACTCAAAATAATATAATATTCAAAACATCATTTCCAATATTATAATAATAAGCATACACAAACAATATGATTTCACAGTAATACTTCCCAAATTTACTCAAAATTTCTAACCATCAACAAAATCCTTACATCTTCAACATGGTTCACAGTGCAGTATAATCCCATTGTAGCGTGCATGGAAACTGCAAGAACACACTTACGAAGGCAGGTCTTTTTGAGGAACCATCAAAAAATCACAAAAATTATCCATGAAAAATTGTAATTTTACAAGTTGAAACATGTATGGCGAGATTGTGTAAAGCAGGCTTGTGGCGGGACTCGTGACCATGTGAAGCGCGATTTTGTTATCAGTCTGCCTAACTGCACTCCCTCACTCCGTCTCCAATGCCCCTGCTGTGACACGCACTGATAATCATATACAGTCTGGATTGGGGGTCGCCGAATTACCAGCTTTGAAGGGGTCGGACTGCAGCTCAACCTTGTCATTTCATTATTTAAAATCTCCTAAAAGCAGTATGAAATCAGACATTAAGTACCTGACAAATGGCAGTGCTTCAATTTTACTTTCAGTAAAATAAGGGTGTGCTGAATTTAAAAAACCATACGTAATAATTTTTATTTCCTGAATATAAACAAAGTTGGATTATGCTGAGAAATGTGGCACACAACCTTGTAGATTTAATATTCTTTAACTTGATAAGCTGATGCATGCCAACATGCTGCGCTATGCGAATGTGCACTCTACGAGCCACCCGTGCTCAGGGGGAAGTCATAACAGTGGCAAAATGAAATAAACATCTCGAGCAAGGAAATTCCACAAGCCTGGAATGCCGCATATGTAATTGTAAATTACCAACGTAATTACAATCTGCATTGCCCACCCAGAAACCTGGATGCAAGAGTCACCCTCGTGAATAAAATAAACATTTGTGAAATTCTACTACTTGTCGCTTAGTCCTGGAAGAAGTTCTCATCAACCCCAGATATGGCAGCACCCCCGTGGCCTTGGGACGTAACGACCGGCCCACCTCAGAAAAAGGCGTTTTAAATTGTTGTTGCCTCCAAGCGGGTCAATAAGAAATGAGCGATGCTCCAGCATCCCATATAACCAACCCCAGCGCTGGAAGGCTACGCTACCCCCCCCTGCATCACGAAGAAATGTTGAGCTGAGAAATTTTCATATAAATAGAAGTCCAGTACCAGCACCGGCAGATATGCCAAGCTCGCCAGTTGAAGAGGATGCGAGCCCCTCCTAGTCTGCGAAGACTCTCCTCAGTCTGCAAAGACTCTCTTAGTCTGCTAAGATTTCCTCAGCTTGGACAAGGCTCTCTTCAGTCTGCGAGGACTCTCTCACCTCTCCGCGACCTGCAACATGGGGCACCATCCTCTCCGCAGACTGTGAAGATGGGCATTGCAAACCCCAATCAACTTTGTGACTCCATAGTAACAAGCTGGCGTGTCTTAGTTTACTTCCTGGAAAACTTCTGGTAAATTTCAGTATGCTGTGAAAGTGTGTTTAAATTACCGTAGGAATTTTCTCTGAGTAAATTTTGAATAATTAACTTCTCCAGGCTCGCCTTTGCCTATTTATTTTATCGCATAATTTATCATTGTTTAGCCAGTCGCTAATTATAATTAATTTGTAATTTTGATAATAGCCGTGGCTTTCCAGTTTCCATATTGTACATGATAAACTTTACGTCAAACGTATCAGTTTACCGTCATTGTTATATAGTCTCCTATTCTCCTAGAGTCTGTGTTAATTATTGTACCAGGTAATTTCACTCTCAGTGGATACTTAGTGTGTTTACAAGGGACACAATGTATAGCAGGAGAGGTGGAACACACAGTAGGCAACGGCGTAAGGGACGCCACGCCCTAGCGAGAGTGGAAATAGCTGACACCTTCGTAAGTACTACATCTGAGGTCGAACCCCTGCCGCAAAGTAACGAAGCCGTCCCTCGGCCGATCTCGCCATTCGTTCCCCTTGAACACACATCCCCATTGGATCTCCATTTAAGCACCTGTTGACCCAGGTACCATACAGGAGATTACGTAGCCCACATAGAGAAGTCATCGCCTATAATCCGCGCTACTCCTGAGGACACCATGCCTAGCAAGGTCCCCAAGGCGTCCAGCATAATCAAACTCATCTCTGGTAAGCTCATCCGGGATCAACACCTGGCAAAAACCGAGCTACCGAACTTTTGCGTGATCAAGTTGGCGTCAGGGAAAACCATACCAGTTCAATTCCCATCAAGGTAGTCCCCAAATCAGGTGCGGCTCCACCTTCATCAGATTTCGTTCCCACATGGCGACCCACTCAACCCGTTAAAATTTCCCCCACCAGATCATATGTCTCCACCCCCACAATCGCATAATTGCATCACCACGTCATATCACCGGGACAGCTGGCATCCCGCTTATTGGCAACCCTGATAGTGCGGAGGGTAGAACTCCCTGGCCAGGAATTTACATCCATCCGCCTCACTCTGGGGTTTGATTCCCCTCGGTCCCGATTAAACCCTACCATCAAGAGGCCACCTACGATATCTAACACTTTCACGACCCACCGGGTCCAAAATGTTAGCCATATACACCTCTGTAGACTTACTTGAAGTTCCGAGAGGGTAGTCAGTGGCATAACCACTACCTCACAAGGTAGGGCATGCATCAAAGTTTATAACATACATTGTTTAAGTTGCCCTGACCTAGGATTATTACTAAAGTATTATTTGAGTGCTGCTTTTATTCTTAGATTTTGAAGAATTTATGTGAAATTTATTTACCTATTTTTTGTATGTTTACTAAAAGCATCAAATATTACATAGTGTGATACTGACTTAACACAGATTTCCATCAGTTTTCTAAAATACTTTAGGTGCTAGTAGAAGTTTTTCAGTTCATTACTCATACTTCCATTGTAGCAGTATCGGATATCTGCTGTATGTATCAGTTTGTACTGGTATCTGTAAAAATCTGTAACGGCACAGCACTAAAAAATAGTATGAATTAATGTAGAGATATTTTTCAAGAGTATTTTCTACAAATAACATATAGTAACTGTTTACAGAAAATTTTTTTAGAGCACTATAATAAAGACTTCTTTTGAGTGTGTGTTTTAATTCTCTAAACAAGAGGAATGCCATTCTCTACAATCTATATTGCTGGTAAAATCCTGTTTACTATGTAAATAAAAAAATAAATGCTAATAAATGCTATGAACACCCTTTAAAAATGCTACAAGGAGACAAAACTATTGCTCTTTTCCACCACCTCTAGCGATAAATTATCTCAGAACACAATTTTAATTGGTGTCAAGAAAAGTATCAGTATTGAGAATGTCAAGAATGTTTTGGCATTGATATTGGTATTCAGTATCGTTAAAATGTGATATGGACCCATTCCTACAAAAAATTCTTGTAAAACTCACATGCTAGTGACTGTTTTTGGCAGTTTTAAATGTCTTAACAAGTACGAGATTGACCACACAAAAATTACTGTGATTGTGACAATGTGTGTTACATGACATGTGTACTTTCATACAGTTGTCCTTCCATCCTTATTGTCTACTATTTTTGATTATTTTCCACTGAAATATGTACTGGTTAAATTTAATGAATAACAAATGCCATTTAATTTGATTGGAATTTTTACAAAAACAACAAATTCATGTTCTAATAATACCACACACATTTTTTTCTATAAAAATTGATGAAATGCGAATTAATTTGGAAGAATTGTCGAAATTTAAATGACGAAATCAGCTTATTTTATTTACTGTAAAAGTGGGGCACCAAATATCACATGTCAGAAGCTCAACTTGGGGCACACTAGACAGAAGCAGCGGACATTCACAAGTGAACGTCTTCAAAGTCCTCAAAGTTTCAGGTGTGCAAACTAACAAACTGCAAGAGAACCTTGACATAAAATTCCTGAACAGGTAAAAAAAAATTACACAACTCTGAAACAATGTAACTTTGCACTGACAAACTGTGAAGGCAACTTGCTGACTGGGATAACGTTACATAATACTTCTAAAGAAGAGTAATGTATAATTTTTGTTGCATTGAAAAATATTGGTCATAAAACACAATACTAAATCTTATTTATAATAATACTGATAAATTGTTAGGTATTGTACGAACTGACGTCTTTACTATCCATAAAGTAGTACATGTGATGTTCACTTACCATTCAAGAAAGGCAACACAGCAATGTACGCCTGATAAAGAACCGGAAGGGCCCCTTCATGTATGTGCATCAGCGGGAGGTGAGGAATGAAGTCGTTTCCAACGAGGAACCCCATAAGAACCTGCAACATATTCAACATGTCAACTCTTCCAGTTACGTCTTCGTTCAACCACTTTTTAAAGATCCTCTGAAGCCATCAATGTAATGTCAGCAGTTAAATCTACAAGGTGACAGGTGTCACTTTCTAACTTATTATCAAACGACTCATTTAGCCACCTATTTTACGTCACTAGAGGAAGGGTCAAACCCAGAACTACAGCCATGATTGCCTCCAGGATCGCCCTTTGTTGCTGAGGCAATTACAGACACATGGAAATGTATGTTGCGCAAGCTGCCAGAAAACCAGCCAGCCTCCCAGAGTTCCATGAAGGGTTCCAAAGGCCGCAGAGTGACCACCTGCCACGAAGCAACTGCAGAACCGCCGAGCAGCCCGAAGTCAGGTAGCCAAGAACAAGGGCTGCTACCTCCACCCAGCTGCGCTCACGGAAGACATCACGAAGTGACATCACAACTCCCACTACAGCCAGGGCGTGGACAGTGCCAGCGGAGTATAAGTGCCCTAGAACATGAGTCTAACCTGTTCTTTCCCCGTACTCTTGGTGCCAAAAAAAAAACCATCAGTAGCAAGCATACTCCACCACTTTGTGCTGGGGCCCTCTTCTGCCACATGGGTCTTCTAGATGTGGATCTCTGCTTCTTCCTCCGAACCCTGGACCCTAGTATGGAAGTCCAAAATTGGCTGGGCAATCATCTCCTCCTAGGTGAACTGAGAAAGTACTGTGACTACACAGTTGTCCCCATTCCGTGATGAACTCCACATACTTGGTTCACCATTCCTTGGCCTTCCCAAGTAGATGGTGGTAAGTTTTGGGAACCCATTGCTGACACATGAAATTGACGCATGCTGCTTATACATCTAATCTAATACGATTGTGACTTATCACCAAGAGTACCTCTTCCATCACTACAGACGTGAGTGACACGATACCTAGGATACAGGCACAGGGAATTTATGAGTGAATCCTTCTCACTTGGAGGATATGCAATCCGGCAGGCACACCGCCCACCCTACCACACGCTGAGAGCCTACAAGCTGCCCTGACCTCGGGTAAGGCCGAGCGCCTCTGATGAGGCACGAAGCAGAATCGCTGACCAGAGTATTCTCACATCAACCAGGGCAGGAGAACGTTACACCTCCAACGCAGCCCGCGCCAGCAGCCAACAAGCACCACTATACAAGTCCAGACACTGCCGAGCTCGAGAGTCATTCTTTCGCATCTCTATCATCCTCCCACAGCAACTCGACCGTCATGCCTGTCAGTCTAACCGCGCACGCATCAATATTATGCTCTTGTATTTTTTGTATGCATTCCTGTAAAAATGAGATGGGTTCCTCGTGTGGCCAATGGACATGGCTACACTAGACTGTGTTCCGGGATTTGATGGCTTATGAGTCAGGTTATGTTGACAAATATTGCAGCGGTATACTTGACCGGGACAAGTGAACCTTTCGTCCGGCCAGCCTATACATGCTTGATGAAATTCAGATGCATAGGTAATGCATCAGATCGTAAATGTACCCTACCCGTTGCACTCAAACCAACTATATGTAGCTTCTTGACAGTCTCTACATGATACACATCGGTATTATAAGACATTTGTGTATCTTTGGACGTCTTCCCACCCTATACAGGTGTAGTGGAAGTCCCGCGGCAACGTGCGCCACCATTTATAACTGCTCTGCAGCGCGCTTGTAACGTTTTGCCTTCCCAACACGTCTGTCGACACTGACTGGGGTGTGCGAGCAAGTCCACCTCGCTACTTCCCCTGAAAAGAGGGAAGTGGTTACCCATAGCAACGAGCGTGGTGACCTAGCATCCTCCCCCCCCCCCCCTTTATGTCTCACTGTTGCGTACCTTCCTTCCTCCCATTAAATGCCATACACGCCAACAAGAGGGGAGGTTTCCTAGCAAAAGATGAAGCATGTCCTCTCTCTCTCTGCCACGCCCTCTTCGCTTGTCTTGCCGTATCATACCAGCCTAGAGCAAATATGTGCCTCACAAATGTAATTTTATCAAGATTATGCATCACTCAAAATAGTTGCACCTATCATCACTTGTATTTCAAAGCAAATGGTTTCACCTGAAAATGTTAACCAAACATTTTAACGAGGAACTATTATATGTAAAGATGTTTCCTTTTGTGATTATAGGTGGTTTTTCCCGTAAGGTTGATGTTTTATAGTATCTGGCGAAAAATTAATATGATTTTAAAACGTAATATTTATTTTATTCTCGGGGCAGCATCTTTGCGAATAAAATTATATGCCCAGAAGCATATACTTCAACTCCTCTTGTCACCACAAATTGTTTGAACATCGAGCGACTTGTATTATAAGTGTAAAATTCATTTTCAGTAACATTTGCGGAGAAATTGAATGATTTATATTAATTTATTTCAATAGATGTGCGTCTTTTGAATAAACTGATAACTTGTAAGGAACTATTCGACACCTTTTGCCATGTAATAATGGGTAGGTAAGCACTGAGTCAAGTGCAGCGTAACTTATGACAGGGAAAATCGGATGACGTGGATTTGAATGATTAATTATTAAACAGTGAAGAAACAATTATAATCGCATTATTCATTTATTTTTGTCTCAAAATTGCAAGTATTCTTTGCAGTAAAATATAACTAATTACTTTAAAAGACAGACATTTGCCATGCACACAAGTTGTCGCAACACGTAGGGGCGTGGAGGGGTAATCCTTAAAAACCACTACCCCTCCTCCACCAGCTGCAGTAACACACTGCCCCATCGGTAACTTCTCCGTGCTCTTTTACCCGATATAACCCGCGCTGGACATTCAAAATTTGACTTGCAATTGGGGTCATATTATTATAATTTTCAGAGGGTTTCAAAGTTTTAGGTCAGCTTGCATTTGGTGTCAGATTACAATCAATTACATACAGTATTTTGAGACGTTATTTTCATTATTTTAACAAGTTTAGTGAAAGGTTTTTTTTTAAATTGATTATTTACAGTAACATTTTTTTCTAAAATTTCAATTTTTATTGTATTCATTAGCTACACTGTATTCAAAGATAATGTACAGCTCTTACTATACTAAACATAAAGTTTTATAACTTATAAGGTTACAAGATTTATTTTATTGGTGTACATCTCAGAACCCTTATTTGCTGAAATCCCACATGTATGGACATTTTTTGATAGTCCCCTGAATAACGATAGATCAAGAGTTGAATGTATCAGGTTAGGAATTTTTTTCAGGTACTAACTGGCACCTAACCTTCCCTACTAAGCTATCTCCTACAACTTCTTGCACTCTTGTATCTTTATTCTCGTAGCTATTCTATCACTCCCTACTAGATTTTTAGGCATGATAGTCAAAATTGGCATCTGCCAAGCACTCACATATGTGATGCCGGGGCGGGTAGCCGACGCTCGTAGAGAAGTAGCTTCGGTGGTCGTCCTCTTTTGCGTGCTGGTGCAGTGGGAGTGGTGGGCAACTGGAACTTCGTGGGCGCCCTCCATGTGGTATCTCAGTAGCGTCCCGAGACGTGTGTTGGGCATCTCGCACGCAGTGGTGTCACTCGGGTGGCGCTATCAGCTACAGGCAGTGGCTCTAGGGCAGCGGCCTGGGTGTTGACCTCGGCTGCAGGCATCGTGGATCACATCGATGCAGACAAGCTTATTCTGGCATTAGCTGCGCGGGTGAGAGGTATGCGGTACTCGCAATGTTCACCCGCTCCCGATATTGGAGGGGCTGCTACGGCAGCACCAGCACCTTCAAGCATCCGGATAACAGTTTTTGCTTTAACTTTTTGTATCTTCTCCAGCCTCTCCAGCAGGGTCAGTCGCCTGGTTGACTGACTTTTCCGCTATTCCTACGTCACACCTTACACTCTCTCCATTCTCTTGTTCTTCATTTACTCTGTCAGGGATTGGAAAGGATGGGATGGGTAGCAGGGAGCACGACCTCATGTCCCCCTATCCTCATGGATCTTTCTGTCCTCGGGGGGGGGGGGGGGGGGGGAATAGCTGGGACTGACACTGGGGGCAGCACTCCTTCAGGTGCTAGAATGAAGGCTAGGGTGATGTGCCCGTTGCTTGGAGGGGGCTTCTCGCTAGCTTACTGACGTTTTACAGCCAGGGGTGAGACAAGGGGCAGAACGAGGGGAATCTGTGGCCGTTTGGTTGTGTCTTTAGGGGTGGCTGGAGGTCCGTAGCCTTCTCTATTACGCTTCCTACCGATTGACAACAGTGTCAAATGCACTCAACATCTGGGCTGCGGGTTGGAGTCCCTCTCCTCTGCGATTAGCCATGCCCCTCCCCCTCCTCAAGCCTCTGTGGGGCATCATGCCAAAGTGGACATTGGAGTAGCGAGGAGGATATGTGCGACTGTACTACCTCTACCTCTTTGTCGAAACTACAGGTTGTGGGAACCGCTGATGGGAAGTGTTCATCCGGAGGGCTTCCCATCACTGCCATATAGTCTACAGGCTTACCCCTGCGCTCGGGTGACATTAGAACAAGCTTTTGAATGGGTGTCGAGGGCAGTGTCAAGTTTCTAAAATCATCCATGAGACGATTGCGGCCACAGAGAGGAGTTTGGTTCCTCTGTCCAATGTCAGACGGGAGGTTCGAGTTCCTGTGGGTTGGGTGGCTCAAACTCGGGGCAGGTTGTACCAGGGGCGAAGGGTTTGTGTTACGTTGTTGTTGGGACTGAAGGTGCCGGACTCGTCGGGCCTGCATGAGGTATTTCTTCCATGAGGTACGGCGAAATTGAGGGGTGCCGACCTCAAGTCGTATCACACGGACTGGGGCAGGGGAAGGGGTAGTCCTGATCAGGTTTCCTTCACAATTTGACAACCATGTTCTTGTGTAGTGTGGTGTATTGTTGCCCATAGTCAATCAAGCATTGATGCTCTTGCAACCAGGGCCATCCTAGAATCATGGGGTATCTTGGATAAGGGGTCACTGAAAAGAGGACTTTCATATTACGACAGTGGATTAGTTGATAGAGGGTAATCTCCCTGAACAAACAAAGATGGAAGTTGTCCTGGGCCATTTTGACTGCTTGATTTGTAGGGGTCAAGCGGGCCTTTGTCGCTGCATCAGCAATTCACAGCAGACGAAATGGCGGGCAGCTGCTGTGTCGAGCAATTTTCTTGTTCAGGTCCACCTGCATACGGGATTAGTTCACAGGAAAACACGTAGTGTTCAACATCTATAATCAGGTCGTGGCTTCATTAGACCAGACCAATCTTTGAGGGGGACAAGGACGCAATGATTTGTGTGGCACCCCGGTGTCTGCCATTCCTTCCCTCCCATCCTGCTGAGTGGGGCAAGCCCCATAGGAGAGCTGTCCTTGGCAGTTCTGGCAAGAGGGGGCAGTGAGATGAGGGGAGGAGGATGTGGGCTACGTCTGAATGATGCACGGAGGGGTAGAGAGGTTCTCCTTTCCCAAGTTTGCCGGGTCGGGCAGTTTGCCTGCCTTTACAGAGCCAGCAGCGTGGCAAAGAGATAGCGGCAGTGGAGGGCTCATGTATCGCCCTTCGGGTGGTCTGGGGAAGGGGTTGGGGCCAGCCTCCTTGGTGGCGCATGCCAGCAAGAACTTCCCAGGGAGAGGACAGTTGTTCATTTCAATCGCCCTCGCCCTTCCTGCCAACTCGTCGACCGTCTGCGGCCATGGGGTAAGTAGGAGGTTTTTGAACTCTGGAAGAAGGGTGCGAACTATACTCTGAACTCTCTGACACTCGTGGTCTGAATAAATCCTTTTATGTACATGCCCCCTATTTCGAATGAATAGTTCTACCTCTTCATCCGGGGTTTGCGTGCAGGAATGAAAATTGGTTATTAATCCCGATAGCACTTTATCTCCAGTGAAATGGGTGGATAACTGGGTTCGAAACTGGAACCATCCCTCAATGAATTCCCCATATGATACTTTTCCCACCATTTCCTGGTTTGGCCGCCCAGTTGGTGGCGTAATCAGCCTACCCATTTCTTAATTGGAATTAAGTGTTCCCTTAATTCCTTCTCACATTTGAATATGAAGCCCTCGGGGTCTTCATACAGCCTCCCGTGAAATTCCAGCAATGCCATCTCCGTGGGTATTCCGAAAGTTCTGAGACTGGATCGGGTTATCGGGTTCGAGGGTTGGTGGTGAGTGTGCCCCCTTCGACACACGTCACATTGGTAGACTTGTCCAGGGTTCCGTACCCATCGTCTGCCCACCTGATACATTGATGGTGGAATTCTATATGGCAGAGTATTGTGTACAGTCGTTGACCTGTGCGTTTAGGCCATTTGCATAACCGGGCTTGTGATTGTCTCCACTAGAGACATCTGAACTATAAACCGTACATGCACTGATGCGTGTCCGATAGTTAAGGCTGGATCACTGTCATATGGCTTTAGTTGCACTTAGGTCGGTTGTGCATGCGGGTGTGATTTAGACTTGATTACAGCTGAATATAGCAGTCGGGGGCGTACGTAGCAGTGCTGGCAGGAAAATAGCTGGGTTGACGGCAGTCGTCGTAGCTGGTGTCCATAAACGAAGTATGGCGGCACGATCTCGTTCAGCTCGTCTGCTAGCTGTAATCGGGGTTACACCAGCCAGCTGTCTGGCAGCAAAGCACGCAACTCTTTGCTCCTCTCTCCTGGCGCTGTGCCTCACCTTGAATGGCATAGAGTGGTGTAATTACGGAGAACTTGAAATAAGCACCACAGACGCGGGTATCCCTAACTAAGTTTTGCTTGGCAACAGCCTTGCCAACGCGAGCTCCGGTGCTTCAGAAGATCTCCCACTGTTGCCGGGCTGATCAGAAGCGTTGGAACAGTGTGCGTTGCCAAGACTATCACTGGGGATGGATTTCCCAACCAAGGCCAGGCCATAGAACCTAAGCAAATAAGTCGCCAGCACCCAGGTGCTCTAGTAGGGGTACAACTAAGATGTACCGTCTCTCTCTGATTGAGAAGTGGAGAAGTGTTGCTAGTGGTAGTCTAATGGGTGTGTTTTCAACTTGGAGCCACCTGAGGGGGAGTATCCAGTTGTAGCTAACTGCGGAAATAAGAATACTTTCCCGGCACCGGTCGGCGGTCCTCAATTCGAGCTTCTCCCAGTAATTAGTGACAGATTACCCTATGAATGAGACTCGAGGGTAAGAAAAACAAAGCCATGTTTATTAAAGACTTATTAAACAAAGTGACACATACTCTCCTGCCCAGCAGACCGGTGGTTGGAAGTAATCCTATGGAATCCAGGTGTAGGTGACATGGTCCTAAGCCAAGTGGGGAAGTTAAGTGAAAAACTGTCGAAGCTTACTTAAATACAAACCTAACTCTATATGGGGGTGTCTGTAGGAGACAAAGAAAGAATTACGCGTGGAAAGTATTATATACAGAAAGCTTCTGGTAGCTACTGGCATCGCTGGAGTGTCCGGTAGCAGGGTTGCAGAGCTCTAATGGTGACGTCAATGGTGGCAGTCTCTGGTGGCTGCTGAAGACTGTTAAGTTGTTGGTGACAGCCTCTGGAAGGGCTGTTGAAAGGCTAGTAGTCTATACTCTAGCACCCAAGTGCTCAGAGAAGACTGCAGGAACAACTGGCGAGGGCCGCCGTGCTCTGCCTTATATAGTGAAGCAGCCACGGGGAAGGACGTGTGACGTCCCTCAGGTGCGAGGCCGGAGTGGGGGTAGCACCCTCTGGCCATCTCTCGACCTTCGTGTATCCTCGATGGCGCTCATGCATGGCCCAAGGCGGCTGAGGACTTGTAGGCTCTCAGCTCGGGGAAGGGGGGATGATGTGCCGCTGTCTTTCGCAACACCTCGTATCCGTGTGTCCGGCCGCCCTCCAGGATTGTGGCAGACCGGTACTTCTGTGTATGAAATGACGCGGGGTTTAAACTTCACGAGTGTAAAAGTGTACACTAGGGTTGCAGTGAGATGAGTCGTAATTGTTTATGGTAACTGGTATAAGCAGCATGCGTCAGTACCTAGGGGCGGCCTCCCAACTTAGGAACCGGTCGTGAAACTGTCTACTGCAATATATATACTGTATTACATTTACACCTGTTCCTGAGCGTGACGATATAGGCCAATGGTCAGCTTGTGTCTCTTCGACAGTGGCCTCCACTGTTTCAAACTGGGGGGGGTCATATGTAGGCTTTCCTCCAAGCTGTACATAACTGTAATTTAGTTGAGCGCCACGAGATGTTTATATCAACTCCCCGAAATCTCATAATAAACCGTTTAATTATGCACGTATCTGTGGTTGTCCAGGCTTGTGGAATCAACTCTGTAGGCACGGGAATTTTGTAGGCCACTGTTTTGACTTGCCCCGCGCTCTTCAGCACTCACTGATGGGGCGAAGTCAGTGCATAGAGTATGCAGGAGCACAGCGCAGAAATGTGGTATGCGTCAACATGAAGTTCGTTAAAGTGGTGCTTTACTGTAAATATTAGTCGTGTTTTGGAGCGAAATAAAATTTTTATGAAATATACATTCCCTGATATCTGCACTGATACTGGTACCAATTACTTGTGACTCGGCTAGATGCTTAATATTGGCAGATACTGATACTAAGAGTGGGTATTGGAACAGCCCTACTTGCAAACTCCTTCAGACAGAATAAAACATGTATCTACAGTTACCTTTTTCTGGACCAATCATCCTCTTTCGCTTTACACCTTCCTTACCTACTTTGCCTTCTATGTGCACATCCACTAAAATACTTCTAGGTTCATGCAAGATCTCCGCGATAGAGAATTGAGCTAAGTCCCCATTGAAGAGTGCTCCCACCTCTTGTCAATGTTTGGTGTCCAGTGCTGGCTGATTACGCTACCCTCTAGCGCTACTGTGGCAAGGGGAGAGAGAACCTTGCTCTGAGGCTCCCAATGTCGACGAGAACCAACATATTATGTCACTATGACTCTCAGACTACAAGCTGATCACACTTCTTACTGAGAGCCATGGGAAATGCTGTGAACCCAGAGGGGCAGCTGAGGTCTGTAATTGGTCACATCACTTACTCAACGTCTCACCGAGGAGGATCATGGGGCCCTCTCCACAAGTCGCTATAGGCCCGAGCACCGTCCATCTTGAAGCGCACTTTGAGGCGCAGATCGATCGATAGGACTCCAGCAGGGGTTTGTCACAAAGCACTGGCCCCAGGAAAAGTAGATTCTTTCCTGGACAGACCACACCAGAACCTGTCATCCCCCGCACTGTTACGTATTTTCACACCATATCTGCGGTCATGCCTGTACCTTCAGAACACCAATTAAATCCTCTAAATCGTAATCTCTGTTCTTCTTTTACTTTGATCCTCTAAACTTAATGTAACATCACTGACTGTACATAGCTGTGTACTCGTAGCTATTCCTAAATGCCCAATCACCGAGCGGACCATAAAAGGGAAAGCATAACACTCAGTGATCAGCTGAGTGAGCCAGGGCCAGACAACCCCTGGGTTGAGACACGTCGGCCCATACGGCCCCCTTCAAATCCTCATTGAGACACAATTTCCCTAGTCTCAAGATGGATAATGGACCAGTGCACCTTCATTCCATGTTGGCATAACTGGCATCAATATTATCTGCAATTCTTACATCCACTGAAGCACCAATCCTATCAGCATACGCCAATATGGAAGAAGCAGATTTGAATCGGCACAGCTATACAACCACTAGAAACGGGAATGCAAATTATTCACAATTTTCACATAAGATATTCAAAGTTTGAATGTGAATAATTTGTGAATAAGTATTAGCAACTATTCAAATTTTTTAATATTCTCACACATGTAATTTACTGTTTCATTAATCAATATACAAAGTAAAATTTAATTTTTTTTGCAATATGAAAATGTGACAAATTACTGTAATGCGTGACAGTCCCGGCTGACAGACTGTCCCTGTCCTGAGTGACTTATTCAACATTAGGCAAGTCGCATCTCAAGGCAGTTTTTCAGGTCTGGGCATGGGGGCCCGCCCGGTGTACAACACAGGACTGGTGGGTCTGCGACTAAGTACAAAGTCGGGCTCGACAATCTTTATGCTGCATGGTGCAGGTTTAAGTGGTGGTGCAATATGGCGGCGAGGTGGTTTGGTACGTGCCGGTACTGTCTATGTTCCCTTTACCTGGGATAGCACTCGACTGAGAGGCGGTATGTGCTGGTGTGATACATGACTGTGGTTTCGGTGCGGAGGTGGACCTTACACCAAACAGTGCCTCCTACACTAGAGGGTGATATCCTTCCTTAACCTTGGTGGGTGGCTCGAACAAGTTAACGGGCCATGACGGTGGGTGCTGGTATGGTGAGATGTCGCAGTAATGCAGCTTGCTTACGTGGACTAAGCAGCCCGAACCTGCTAGGAAAGATACGTAGTTCTAGGAAAGATATATAGCCTCTGGGGATTTTGGAGATAGCTCTCACCTCCTTGGTCCTTCCCTCAACTCCACCCCTGTGGGTGTAAGGCGTTAGGCACACAAATTGGGGCTACAGAAGGTAGGCATATGACGTGTATGTGTCCACGTTTAGGGACAAATTACTGCCACCAACACCGCCTCACTCTCCACTCCTCTACCAGGTACAGAAGGTGCGAGCTGCGGGGTGATGGTTGCGGGAACTGCACAATGTTGTCCCACGGGGGTAGGTTTCAGTGCACCCGAATGCAACCCTCTCGGCACCACCAATGAGCGGTGAGAGTTGAGCCGACAAGCCTATCCCACCGGGAGTGTACCTAGTGGCATGGCTCTACCGTTCCTCCCACTTGGTGCAAGGAATGGGTGGCCTTTCAATAATGGTGAGGTGAGTGACCAGTGGTCACTGGTCTCCCTGGACTCCAAGAAGATCCCCTCCTCGGTACCACGAAGTGAGCGGTGAGGTGGGGGGCGACTTTGAGCCGGCAAGCCAACTTCCATGGGACAGTATCCTAGTGTCGTGGCTCTACCATTCACTGCCGGGGCAGAGAATGGGTGGCCTTCCAAGGATGTGCTGGTGTGTTGTGCATGTGAGATCAGAAAAGCAAAACCTGTCTCCTGCTGAGTCCTCCAGCTCCGATATGACACAACACAAAGAAGGAACTCAGAGTGAAAGTCAAGAGATCTGGTAAGATTGTGTTTATTGACCATAAGGAAATAAATACAGATGGCAGAGGTGCTATCTCCTAATTCCCCACAAGCTAGGTGGAAGTTAAAATACCCTACCCTAAAACAGGGGAAGGCACCCTGTGCAAAACTATTACGAGAGGAAGTTGCTGGTGCGTGTAGCGTAATGTTAAACCTCGGGGCGAGCTCTACTCTCAGGTTGTCAGTAAGGGAAACAACGTGTCTACGTGTATAGCTTTCGATGCCGCTGGTTCTTCCTTCGGTTGCGCTGGAGAGGATCCTCGGCCTTACGAGGTGAGCGGTGAAGTATAAGGAGAAGTTTGACCCTTGGCACCAATAGCTAGAGCCCTGAGAGCTCAGGAGAGGTGATCAAGAACTGAAGCAGAACTGACAATCCGGAGGATGGGCTGCATCTCCTTATATACTCCTCAGCCATCTCTTCCTTCACTGGCATAGAGCGTCTGGAGAGGGGGTTAGCAGGTGCAAGTCCAGCACCTAGATCCTTTGTGTATGTGGCGTAGTGTAGAGCGGTGGGATCTAGGAATCTTGCATGTGGCGGCATCCTGCCACACACTGCTGTACTCGCCCCGGACAACTGGAATGGTCACGGTGGCTCATCGGGCAAAATATTAAATTAATATTGGGACGTCTCGCCCGGCCTGGTAGATACAACGATCTCGTAGGCGGCGACATTGTGACTCAGTAGACAAACTGCCAGGGATACAGTTGCACTGATGAGTAGAAGTTGTTTATTATTATTGAAGAAGACGTCATGCGTCAACCTTATTTCCACAATTACAAGCCGCACATTTTTTGCCAAAATGTTGGCTTAGAAACAAGGATGCGGACTACGTTGAAAGAAATTTTATTGTCAGTGTTCATAAATGTAATAAAACAAAGTACTACGAAACTAAAAATTAAAAGGAACTCATTTCATCAGACAAGGAATTTCTGACAATGCATATTCCTCGAAGCACGATTTTGAAGTAAATCACAATAAAAAGCCATAACACCAAAACACAATTTAAAATGTGAAATAATACGAAATGCAGACAAATGCGCATTATCTGATATCTTCTATGTTATAAACACGAAATTAATTTGGCACTGTAAAAATATATCTAGCATTTTTTCTTACATAACAAGATGTAAACGAACACATTCTAAAAATTACACAAGCAGTAAAACATGCACTTTGAAGTAAGCCGCAGTAGCTTGACAACAAACTGCATCAGAGCGCTAGTGCGCTTGGTGCGACGTGAACACACATAACTAGAATGTGTGCAGTGATCTATGGCAGTATGTTTGTTTACAGTGACAGTGTGATATCTAAATAAACAGGCCGTTTCATAAAAGCAGCCGATGTAAAAGACTGTAAATCTTTAATATTGCCTAACTTTTATTTTAAAGGATTTCATAATACGAATTGCCATAAAAATTAAAGTGTGGGATAAAATTTTTTTTCTGTCCTTCAAACTTACGAGTGTTATAAAATTTTAAATACAGAACAGAATTAAACGGCACTTCATATAAAGGAAGTATACAATATGTACTATACTATAAAAGAATATTATTGCCTAAAAGTTCTTTAAGCATTACAATTTAAGTGAAGTAATGCAACTGTAGACTAACCGTCGAAGTGGTGTGTGTACCAGGTAGGTAATCATGTGGTTTCGAGTGCAATGTAATTTTGAATATTTTATGCTTCTGTGCATAATTATATGAAGTAAATTCTCTAAGATTGAATAACTTTTATTTTAAAGAATTGTATAATACAAATTGCCAAAAAAATTTAATGTAGGATCAAATTTTTTCCCCAAATTTGGTCTTCTGAAATAAAGGTGCAACTTGTAATAGGGCACTGCTTATAATTGGGGAAATACGGTACAAAATGATTGGGGAGGACGGGTTATATCAAAAAAAATTCCAAAGGCCAGTGGCAACCTACAGGATCAGAAGTCTCCCGCAAAATCTAGAGGGAGAGAGCTGAAAGTAAAACATTCAAATTCTATGCATTTATGAACCTAGTTGTGTTAACATTAATCCAGAAAATAAAAGGAGATTAAATTCTTCTGGTTTAAAAAAAATTTTACAGCAAAATCACTGGCTAGAAAGGCAGGAAAAATTTTATCATAAAGTATGCTTAAACTGAATTTATAAATTTACTTTTATGGTTTTATGTATTCAAATGTTTGTGATGCCCGGATAGATAAATTCCAAATTGTAACAAAACCAAAACAACTTTTAAAAAAATTACCCAGTCATCAATTATGTTCTCCAAGTTGAACTCAAAGGGTAGTTTGTCCCTCAGTTCTCCAAATTCCATTTCCAAATATTCTCTCAACAGAGATAGATGAAGTAAATAAAACTTTGTCTCCTCTGGTGTTGATATTCTTTTCTGATTTTGCTTGCCAAATTTGACCTACAAAAAGCAGAAAAAACACAGGTAACCGACGTAATAATATAATGGAATCTGAACACAATACCAAGACATCATTCAACATAATTAGATTCTAACAAGATATTACTGAAGCTAACTTAATAATATGAACAAAGTGAAACAGATATGGTGGATGCAAAATATCAAAAATGTCAAGTAAATTAAGACACATTTAAGAGAAAGTTTTCAACTACTGCAAATAGTGCAGGGCTGCCACCAGCCCTGAAGTTGAAATTCTGGTTCCTGTATATAAAAATCCTAGAATCATTGGTTAAACCTTACAATGAAAAAAAATTGCAAATTACAGAAAAAAAAGTGGATATGAAAGTCGTTTACTTATTTTATGTTGTTTTGGTTTGGAATGTACAAACCATGGTAATTCTTTTCTCCACTCACACTTATTCTTTCGTTTATACGACTGTATCGGTGATGATTTTCATTTCCTACCATTGGGATATCAATGCCAAATGCAAAACACAGTCACCAAATTTGGAATGCATGCATAAAAACGACAATTCACGACAAAGGTCCTTTTCAATAATGGCCTGGGCCTTTGCATGTGACCATACAGCCAGGAACAGAAATATGTAGATAACTGTATACCCGTGCCAATGAATAATTAAACAAAATATTTTGGACATACACTATTGAAGCAATGGCATATGTCCAAATATTTTGCTTAATTATTCACCTCCATTGTAAGAATCTTTCAAACAAATGCATCAGAGAAACTGACAAACATCGCTGTGGGCGCTAGTGTCTCATGTACACAGCAGCCACTTTGGGTAATAAAAAAATTTTGATTTCTTTAGCGAGTTAAAAATCTGTAAGAACTGATCAAATCCGTTAGAACAGCAGGCCTGAAATAGTGTGAAAGGATAAGTTTTGTTCATAAACAAGTGACCACACACTAAAATATTTAACAACAGCATTAAGAAATGATTAATGTTCTGGTTGTACAAACCCTGCTACCTTCTGGGGTGTTCATGTGCAATTCAATTCTTCTCACTCAGCACTGTTTCTTGAAAGTTAAATCCAATTGCCATCAAAGCATTTAGTTTCAGTAGTGTACATATTAGGATTATTTTGAATTATGGGAGCTTTTCAACTAAGACCCCGATTTTTTTCTCATTTCAATTTTTTTTATTTTGTTATCTTTAATTTGAAACAAACCTTCATGAATCCACAAAATAGGTTAAATATATTTCAAATATATTGAAAGTCCTAAAAACAAAACAAACTAGCCGTGCAAGAACATCACATGTACTTAAAATGGAGGTGAATGTCAAAATCCTGCCCTTGATGAAATTGAACTACTAAATTTATTTTAATTTACGGACAAGCCATGGTATACATCCACGATTCACAACACACACACACACACACCTCCTCTCGCAGCAGGGAGAAATGTGGCTCGTGCGTGCACAAGCCCAGCATGATGAGATCAGCGTCCAGGCCATAGAGGCAGTGCCTTGTGTTCGGGTCGTAGTCTGGCTGGCTCTTCATGTAGCGAATGTAGTCCATTATCTTGTGCTCACCCTCCCCGGGCGTCTGTCAACATTGCCACAAACACTTCTGTACACAAATGCACATGCATGCTCCCTCCCTCTTGCATTCCGTACTATCTGTCCAATGCCCTCCCCATCAACACTCTCTACCTCTCATCCTTAAGAAAAGGGCTCGCTGTCTGCATAGAGGCTATAGTGCTCACCACTCTCCGAGGCAAACCAGGTTCAATTCCCAGCTGGGTCACCCCTGGATTTTCGCAATGCTGCTGGTCAGTGGGTTTCCTTGGGGATCTATCATTTCACCCACTCTAGCATTCCAAAGCTACTTCATATGCACCTCATTTCACCCTTAAAACTCTGTTGTTCAGAGACATGGAAACCTCTCCACTAGGTACCACACACTACAGTGTTAAACTGTCTTATGCCAAGGATTGAGCTCAGACCAGGCCCCTTGCCACACGTGTACGATGCACTGGTGAGAACAGCCAACGAGAGGCCTGGGAAATCAAAGAAACTGGTGTGGAAACTAGGTAATTGTCGCCCTCGTAAAAAAATCTAGTATCTCTATTTTGGTTTTTTATAGGTTTTTACACAATTTTAACACCAAGCAATCAACTGACCAACTATGGAAAGCTCGTATCTCCAAACATTTACTAAGATAATCTACAAACAAGAAAGTAAAATGGAGACCTCATTACTATCAGATCTCAAACAACATAAAACTCATACACCAACTCTTATTTTTAATGCAAATTTATGCGTACCTAAATTATAAATATTGTTTCATACAGCAAAAAAAAGGATTTAAAATAAAACTAATCACAAGTGTTTTTTTTATGTCTTCTGTAAAATACCAATTTTTTGAGCTACAGGTTTTCTCATTAAGGTAGCATAACAGTGTAATAAACTATGATACCATACATTCCTTTAAAAACAAACACCAGCTCTGACAGTAAAAATAAACATGTTAAGTTGAATCTGGCCAAATTGTTCTTACACACAAACTGAGAGGGGGAGAGGGGGGGGGGGGAATTGTAACTGCACCAAAAAATGTAAGATAAAAATAGGTAGAGAAATACTTTCTCCTCATGATTATTTGCATTGACATAACATTTATTCCTACATGTTTCCATTCAAAATTAAACATTTGGTAAAAGTGTTCTAATGTTAATGATCTTGGTGATGACGTCTGTACAGCAAACACACCAAGTGTTGACAGATGTCCAAAGGCCACTAACTGAAGATCCAGTGGATTCTCTATAATTTGTTTTAGTGGACCAACAAGAAAAAACTACGCAAGTGGGAAAACAATGGATGCAGACATGGATTTTAGACCTAAGAAATATTGTACACAACGTCAAAATGCATGTTTATGAAAAACAACAGCCTAGAGATGTCACCACCGCTCACCAGACTGCAGTGTGCCACCACTCGCCTCCTGAACAAGCTGGCCCAGCCAGTAAAATGCTTCCACATGGGAAATGTGTTCCTCTTACTTTATTTTTGTGTGTGGAGGGGGGGGGGGGGGTCATGCACATAAGAACCATCCTATGAGTACTTGTATTTCTGTCTCCTTTTTCAATGTAATTACTTGGATGTAACATTTAAATTGTAGGGCTGTGCAAATGTGATTCTTTTTCTTAGGAAACAAAAACAAAAGATATGTTATGAACTTTCGTGAAACTGCAACAGAAATTAAAAATATTTTTCATAAGAGTTCAGTCTAAACGAAAGTTTAACGAATTTCCCCTAACAATTTAGCACGATATTCAAAATAACAAATTTGTTGCAAAACACTACCAAAAAATGATAGGGTATCTAATATTTACCACAGGGGTTTTTGCCTACATTTAAATTTCACTTTTATGTAGTTATTTTAGTTGTAAAATAAGAAGAAATAACATGTAGCTGTACAGGCAAAAATTTTCTTTGCTGGTGCACTAAACTAACATTCATTAGACCCCAAATTATCTACTGATATCAAGAATTTTCATTTCATTACAACTTTTGCCAACCAAAATTCTTAGAAAAATTAAACTGGAAGTTGTCATTTTTCATTTTTGTTTCAGTATACTGAATATTCGCACAATCCAATTAAACTAGTTAATTTTCCGTGTGATTTATGAACATAAGGAACTGTAAATCATGTTGAGAACAAAAAAAATATGTGAAGACTTGTCACGTTGGCTAACAGCAGACAGTAGCCAGTGATGAACATTGTACAGTATGGTGTAGTGTGGATGAATAGAATGGTGACAAGTTGGAATACCGAGATCAACACAGCTGGTGTACCTGCAGTGGTGCACCTCAATTCTAGCTTGTCGTGATTGTCTGTAAATGTGGCCAGTGGCGCAGCTCTCACTCTCTTCTCCTCTACATGGGGCCGCACTACTGTAGCGAAGAAAGTGAAGAGATTTGCACGGCTCTTGGCAGCGAGATCTTAAAGAGACGATGAGTGTGATTGAGAGGAGTATGGAGCAGTATGGGATGTAAGGGCGAGGGAAACAGTACATCTTGGCAGCGAGATCTTAAGAGACGATGAGTGTGATTGAGAGGAGTATGGAGCAGTACAGGATGTAAGGGCGAGGGAAACAGTACATCTATGATAAAACCAACCAACCAGCGGCATCGTCTGGTACGATTCCCCCATGTGAAAATCCGGGAATTACCCGGCCAGGAAATGAACCCGGTTCACATTGGTTGGAGGCAAGCAGGCTAACCGCTCAACCAGTGCTGCCCCCAGTGGTGCAGTGGTCACACTACTAGCCTCCCACCCAGGTGAACTAGGATTGATTTCCAGCGAGGTCACACTCAGATTTTCACATATGGGAATTGTGCCAGAAAATGCCACTGGTCTGCGCATTTTCTCAGGGATCTCCCATTTCCCCCATCCTAGTATTCTGGTGCTGCTCCATGCTCACCTCACTTCACCTTCACAGACTCTCTAAACCTCTATGTTAAAACAGTTTCAATCGGTACAAAAAAAATGGTCACCTCCCTACTAGAAAATTGTACGCTTAGCTACACCCGGCTAGCGACGTTCATGTAACTAGGTTCCTGACGAGCAAAAATGTAAATGAGAATCACATCTCAGGCCTCAAAATGTCAGCGAAAGAACTAAGCATGGCTTTCAGAAGTGCTCAATGACAACACATCTCACCTCGTGGCCAGACAGAATAACCTTGCAGTTCTGCCACAGCCTGTCAGTAGATATCTTGAAGGCCACAAAATACTTCAACTGCTCATGGAGCCTCGCCATGAAGACAGTTCCTGGGGTAATGCAGTTTGAGTCAAAGCGCTCTTCGGACGGCAACTCTTCCCCACTCTCCTTTGCCTTCTTTTCCAGAATTTCCGCTTCTTTGGCTGACCGAAACCTTTCAACACAACCAACCCTCAGAACTGTCATTGATATAAACTCTTTATTACAAAAACTGAAGCAGTTACCATGCCATAACCATCAGCACTGCAAGAATAAGCCTACCTTCGTCCTCTCTGCTGGTTCATCTTGGCTCTGGGAGCAACACCATCAACCGCCATAAAAAACAACTTCTGAGGCTGGATCATTCGGAAAAGTACCTGCATTAAAGACAGAACAATCTTACTCAATCACTGTCTTACTATACTCACCACTACAACATCCAACATACCTATAACCTCTTAATAATTGCATGTTCAAAGCCAAAATTAATTTCCTTCTGAATTTTTTGTTGGGTCAGGTGTACTATATACAGATGTTAGCAATAATAATATAACATGAAGGATTCAAGATGTACTTTTTTTTTACATTGGTCCAAAACTTACTTGTTCCAACATATAAATGAACTGAATTCAATGCTATATATACTGCATGAATACAGATATATCCAAAGAAAATGAAAATTATATCTCAACTCTTCATCACACTCTCCTAACCACCTGGCAGACACACAACAAAACCTTCTTCTAGACTAATCAACAGGTCAGTTGGTGGGGGCGTACGTACAACTTTTTTCTTTAACCTACTACTATCAACAAGTTCAAATCAAAGATCCAAGATACGATGGGGTCTCACCATCTCAATGCTAAGCCCAACACAAGCACATATGCAGGAAATATGATATTTATGGAACATAAGACTTATTGTTAATATAGAAATAGGGCAAACAACCCTGATTGGAGCCATGGCTATCTCCCACATACACTAGTAACCATACATCCATCACGCCTTGCATACTCTGGCAAAAGCACGCAGACCAGTCAGTTAGCAGAAGCATTATCTTACACCATACATATAACAATCATGTCCTTGCTTGCAGATATCCTCCACCCCTCAACTCTGGTGGAAGTAACATTAACAAGACTCTTTCCTTGCACTGAGCACGAATTGCATTTAGCAATACCCAGCAGTCCAGCAGGTTTGAGTTCCACATACAGTAAGTACACTGGTGAGTGAGTGAAGAGATTAGGGCAGCTCTTAACAGTGAGGTCTTGAGAGCCAATGAGGGAGATTGAAGTGAATATGGAGTGGCACTGGGATGCAGGGGTGGAGGAAATTGGAGATCCCAGAGAAAACCCGCCAACCAATGACATTGTCATTGCAAAAATCCGGTGACCCGGCCAGGGATTGAACCCGGTTCGCCTTGGTGGAAGGCAAGCGTGCTAATCGCTCAGCCACCGTGGCCCCCTCAAGTACACTGGTGGTTAACCAGAATGTGTAGGGAGTGGGGGTAGGGGATGAGTTGCAAAGAAAACTATAAGCAAAAAGCAAAGGCTTGCAGTAAGGAATAAGAATTGTCCTGCCATTTGTCTAAATATGACCTGCCAAGATTTGGACGGTTGGTTTTAACACAGGTCACATGAAAACAACCTCACTACTTCTAAGTAAACAAAGATCAAACACATAATATAGCACATTTATAATATCAAAATTACTTCGGTATGTGGGAGACAAAGTGGCATGTCCGCTCCAATAGTTGTAGAGAGAGGAGGACCATCCCGCCTCATAATTGCAGTACTGCAATTTTATATTACTCGTGGGAAATGTAATTTCCTTGTACGTTTTTTAATTTCTGTTGTCATCAATTACAGCATTATTTTAATGTGAGCTCAGAGTGTTCAATCAAACATCTGCTTGTTTTAAAAAAATATATACATTCTTTTTAAGCTAGAATGATTTTACTGTTTCAGTTGTATTCATCAAATGTGTTGATAGATACTGTTACAACGTTACCCTATTTTGAGATCAGTTTTCAGTTTTCCTTTTAGATTGGCAGGATAAGATTTTGCATAAATGCCATACAAATGGCATTAATATTTTGCTACTTATAAAGGTATTTGATGATACATGTTCCTCCCCCTCATGCAGAATATGTTTTCTTATGCACCAAGCCTGTCATAAATGAACACAGAAAAGTTACAAACTTGATCCATCAGATATTCCACAATAGTTTTAATTGGCCCTTCGTACTAGAATGTATTATATTCCTGATGCTAACTAATTGTAAATCAAATAATACTTATTGAATATGTTTGGATTTTTAAACAATGTATCTCACTGTGGCCTTCCTGCATTTGCATTTAAAATTTAATTTGAAATTTTGCGATCACATTTAGTAAGGTTTTAAGTAGAACACAATGAGCTTCAGCTGTTCATCAGGCAATGCTGCTATCTTTTGTTCAAGTTTACTTATGCTAAATAAGTGTGTAATCATAATTTCAAATTTATAACATTAGCAGAATGAAATGACAAACACAAAATGTGTAGCGGAAAAACCAATGTTTTAGCGACTTACCTCATTGTGAAATTGTGTGTGTGTGTGTGTGTGTGAGTGAGTGAGTGAAGAGATTTGGGCTGCTCACAGTTCTTCTGTCAGCTCGACCTGTTCGTCGGATTATCACAGCCTGACCCGCTCACGCCATCAACACAGCGGGTGACCGCCTCGCTTCAGGCACCAGCAACGCGCCAGCCAAGGCTCAGGCGTGTTCACTCACGCAACCGGCACACGCCCTTCCACAGACCCTAGGATGGGGTCTCCTGCAGTCAATGCGGACGCCCAGCATTCTTGATGTCGCCAGCAACCGTCACTCACAGGTTGAGGCAGCGTCCCTTTGTGCTACCCCACCTCCTGCTGCACTTTAGCATGGTCTTCACTGCCATAGGTTGCCGAATCGCCCCATTGGTCTCACGGAGGGGGGCGGATTTTATGTGGCCATCGCTGTCCTGCTCGGAAGACAGACCAATGCTGCTCGCTGTGCATCAACCATGCACGGCCATGCATGTAGTGCACGGTTCTCAATGCAGTTCATACAGAATGGGTTAAGTGATCCGTTTAGTGATCCGAATGACCCGCTTCGCCAAGAGAGAACCGATATGTCTATGGTTTAAATGGTCGAGTGTTGTGATCCCCTAAAAGCAAAGTCTAGGGTAAATACGGGGTATTGTTATCTCCCGTTTGCTTTCCCTCAGTGCTCCACAATTAATTAAAGATTGCCCGGCCATGTGGCATACGTAGTGAAAGAGACCTATATTTGGAGACACTCTAAATTCAATGTGTAAGTTTTGAGAGTTGATGCTACGTTTCTTTTTATTTAAAAGGGTGTATTTGCATTTTCAGAATATACGCGTCAGATACACACAAATCTACTCAAGAGCCCTGCATTAAACCTTCCTACAGAATTTGAGTTTTCAGAAACGTAAACAGTAAATGAACTTGTTAGTTCTGGCAGCCGCCATGCCAAACGCCCAAACTTAAATTCCTACAGCTTTCACTAAATTAATGTTTTAATTTATAAGTGTAATTGAAAGGTTTTATGTACATAAAATGTCATGTGTAATTTTTACATGATTTTCCATTTCTTTTGCAAAACTGTTCAGGCTTATTCTAAGTATTTATAATTTTTTGACATGCAACGCAATAGAGATACTGGACGTTTTAAATAAATAATAATGTGTCTAAATTACTATCCTAATTGCTCCTAGTTTTTGCTGCTTTGTATTCTGTTTTACATGTGGTTGTATGTAAGATTTTTACCTCATGGAGCTGGCGGGAGATCTCCTTTGGTAACGGCATCTCCATGCCATCTTCCTCAATCTAGTTCGGCGAACATCAGAGTATTCAAGCGTTCGCATTACACGGGAACTTCAACTTCTTGCCTGGTGATTTTAGCTGAAATAGTAAGTGTCTTTTAACAGGAACATTTCATTCATTTCTTTTCTCCACCGTGCACACACACTCATCTCCATAGACTCGTGGCCCCGGCGATTTTACTGCTTTAATATGTTCACGCACTAACCAGTGCTTTTCTCAGTGTCGGCTGATGGCGGGCCTTGTATGCCATGCCCACAGTATTCGAGGGACTTTGTGAAATTGATTGTATATTGTGTTCTCTCGTTCAATCAATATACGTAATTTCAGAGTTTCTTGTCTTTATTAATTTTACTATCAATTTCACCTCAGGTCCTGGCCCACCCCAAAGAGTAAGTCCACGTGCTCATTTATGTAAAGTAAAGGCATCAGTGACTTTTATTGTACGTACTTTATTCGTAAATGTGAGCTGCAAGAAGGATACGCCACGTGGCTGTCGACCAACTACCGCCCTGAGAGCCACAGTCCACGTGCTCACCCGTGATATAGATGAGCTGGCACCCTACAGGAACTTACAACCGGACATCCCTCGCCTCTCACAAGCTGCCAAGTCACGTTAGCTTTAAGAGAGGTTTTTGTGGTAACAGCTGAGATTACATGATAAATATGTACACATTACAGCCAATTCCATTGGGAGAGAAAATATTTCTAATTAATTTTATACTTTAATGTAGCATGTCTTACCTCAATGTAATGAAATATATCCTTGAATATTTTTTCTTCAGTTATTCGAAAATGGGGGTCAAAATCATTTGGATGCGAGCACATGTGAATAATTCCGTTCATATCCAAGTACAAGTTGTCAAACTCAGGCAACTGAAAACCACAAATAAATTACTTAGCTGATACAATGTGTGACACACAGATATTTATTACAAACCAAGCGTATTAAATTTTTACACTGTTAGAATAAAAGCATGGCAGTAACTTGGTATGCATTTTGTGCCACGTATTTTAATTTTGTTGACTCCATATGACCACAACAGATATAGAACGGAGGAAACGTATTTGATAAAAACAATACTTACAATTAAATATACACAAGTATGAACGTGTGTACTAACGGGGAAAAAAAAAAAAAACAATACCCCCAAAAATTGCTCTTAACTTGAAAGCTATTTGTAACACAAAAAATTAAGATATTGGTTGACATTATACAGTGTTTTACACTTTCTAGGAAACCAAATAATGTGATGTATTTTATGGTGATAAAATTATGACTATGAATCATGTTCATCCATACAAATACATTTAAACAATGTTGGTCTGTTTTTTTTTTTCTAAACAAATAATTTAACACTAATTTTGCATAGGTAGCTAGTTTGTATTATTACACAATATACAAAGAATCTGACATCAGAATGTTGTACTGTGTATGCTTTGCACTAAGTTGAAACATAGTTTCAAGATGAAATCTACATCAGACTTGCTTTCCTTACTTGCATGCACATCAGTTTTTAATTATATTATATTATATTTATTAGCCTCCAAAGTCACATAACACAATGTGGCAGAGTTGTCAAAAAGTAACAAAAGCAGACGAATTATAACATACAAAATATGTAGGCCTACATACATAGCAAAAGACAATTTACCATACATACAAATTTAAACAAACCATACAGTCATCAATTACAAAAATAATATTAAATGACAAATTAACAGTTTAACAGTATTCTTGAACACAACAAAAACTTTATAAGGTAATTTATAAATTGCAATTTAAAACAAGAAAATTCATATTTTTTAGTACATCCTGTACTTTAGAAGAGAGATTATTAATGAATCTAATAGCTGCTACATATGGACTGCTTCTAAATTTCTTAGTTCCATACGAAATGGAATGTATGACTGGCTTATGTCGAGTATCATGTGCATGTATTTCTTGATTAGTTAAGTAATTGATATTGTTTAAACCAAATATATAATTGTATATATACACTTGGAACAGTAATAAATCTCAGGTTTTTTAAATTATGTTTACGGGAATTTGGAACTTTTATATTAGCCTGATTCTAACCAATTTTTTTTGTAGTTTAAATACCTTTTCCCAATATTCAGAAACACCCCAAAAAATTATACCATATAGACTGGTACCATGTGGTTCTTGTTGCGCTTCATAAAATATGGGTGGTTCGTTGCTGATTCTGACTATGCTATCAAAGAGCTTACATACGCAAAGTAAAGAATGCGTATGTGTCGTTCTTCGAAAAATGACAGATTTTATATATATATAAAATTTTAAATATTTATTTATTAGTTTTTTAGTTATGATTATGCTATTAACTAGAACTCATGACAGTTGATATCATGGTTGATCTGTCCAAGATCAAATGGCTGAAAGAATGTTAATTTGCTCATATCTCATATGCACACAAAATAATCAGCTAAAATAGGTAAGTTCAATGAATCCTAACATAGATTCTTATAAACATGGAAGCTCTCCTTAAAAATGTACTGGTGTCTGTTATTAAGAACTGGCTGGCTCAATATTTTCACAACTTCACAATGCTCAATAGTTGCACCATCGTCCATATCTGGAAAAACTGATTTTAGTCCTGATTTTCTCATGAACCTGACAGTGAGCTCTTCATCTTGGGACTCAATAACCAAGCCTACATTATCTCTGTCTGTCTTCTTTTGTGTGAACCTGACAATAATGTAGTTGTTGGGTTTCACATTTGTTGTTCGATCCTCTTCTTCTTCGCTGTCTGAGTATACATCTCCGTACTTTAGGCAAGACAAACATGTAAGAGCTACTGAATAACAAAGGATAACAATCCACGCATAGTCAGATGGATTCATCAACAAATAAAATAAAATAAAATGTTTTTGATGTTTCTGTTCTTGCACTAACTTGCATAAGGTTTAAATACTATATGCTTGTTAAAAACTATCATCAACCCCTAATTAAATTCCAATGTAATAAAAATTCATTGCTACATTAATGGTGCATTAATGAACATATATAGAAACTGCCCAAAATCAATACAAGCCCATATTATTTTAAAAGGATACATTTCGGAGAATCAATATCCATTTGGCCAATTCCATAGTGTGAGCACTTGGGCATTCGTTGCAACTCAGACTTCTTCCTTGCAGTATACCGCTCTTTTCTTGAGACCAGTTGATTCTGTGTACTTGTAATGTTCCTTTGAACACAGGCAAACCTTCTGGCAGATACGTATCAAGTTCAGAGACCAGATAGTCAATATTTGAAATATCTATGTCATGTGCAATAAGGCTGTCTGCCGTTCTTTTCAAGCAGCCCCCAACTCGATCAGGGGCACCTTTCCCGTGCCAGTGTAAATTCTTACATTGCACCTCATGTGATAGAAATGTAGCTATGATATTGAGTACATGGACCATCGCCAAGGAAATGAATTGTTTTTATGTTTGATACTATTTGTTTCACATCCGCAGTTACCCGTATTAAGTAAGAACATACTGCTACAGGGCCATGTGTACAAAAAGACCTACAAGTAGTTCGATTTTCTGTTTTTGAATAATAGTATACAACTGATGTATGCAAAGTTATCTGGTTACGGGACCCTCCAAAATGAACGCATTGGACTTCTTCTGAGCACTTACAGTTGTAAATATCAGAGAAGTAGCACTTCAGGAGGACATCACTTGCAGATAAACTTGTTTTTATGTTGTTGACAACAGAGTACTGATGCTTTATATTACTATACAACTGATGTATGCAAAGTTATCTGGTTACGGGACCCTCCAAAATGAACGCATTGGACTTCTTCTGAGCACTTACAGTTGTAAATATCAGAGAAGTAGCACTTCAGGAGGACATCACTTGCAGATAAACTTGTTTTTATGTTGTTGACAACAGAGTACTGATGCTTTATATTACTATACAACTGATGTATGCAAAGTTATCTGGTTACGGGACCCTCCAAAATGAACGCATTGGACTTCTTCTGCGTACTTACAGTTGTAAATATCAGAGAAGTAGCACTTCAGGAGAACATCACTTGCAGATAAACTTGTTTTTATGTTGTTGACAACAGAGTACTGATGCTTTATATTACTATACAACTGATGTATGCAAAGTTATCTGGTTACGGGACCCTCCAAAATGAACGCATTGGACTTCTTCTGAGCACTTACAGTTGTAAATATCAGAGAAGTAGCACTTCAGGAGAACATCACTTGCAGATAAACTTGTTTTTATGTTGTTGACAACAGAGTACTGATGCTTTATATTATTTACATGTTGCATGAAATCAATAAGCAAACAGTTGAACGTGGAGACAGCATCTTCTCTAGTATATGCAACTTGGATCGGAACTTTCAGATGGTGTTCATATATTTTCAGTTCTCTGTTTACTTAGTTTTTCATTATCACTGTATTTTTTTTTTTTCTCTTTCTCTCCATTCTTTTCATGTCTTCCTCCTCTCTCTTTCTGTCAACTGCAATTTTTTTTTCTTTGAGCATTCTTACGTCCTCTCTTACTTTTTTGTTTCTTCATACTGTTTTGGATTATTCTTCAATTTCTCTCAAGCTCATCTCATACTTAATTTCTTTGCTTTTCTTCATTATTCAATTGCTTTTCCATTCTTTTTTTTTTTTTTGAGTTTCCCATTTTACCTACTGTATCGGAAAATAAAAGGCAAGTTAGTTTAAACTACTCAGCATTTTAAAAAAAGCCAAGTAGGTCTAGTAAACAATTGCGTTAGTCACGTTGTCTAAATAATAGCAAGAAATCTATGCAAATAATGGCAAAATTTCCAAAGGTTATGTACATCTGAGCGAACAGAAGGATATTGTGCAATTAACAAGCAATACTTTAGCCATCAGCATCACGTCCGTTGTTTACATGTCTTTTCCATTGACACATGATGTCAATGGGCGAGATGATGATTTTACTAAGTTTTTACTTTAACCATACTAAAATTTAGGTTATGAATATGATATTGCAGAAGTGAGTTTCTGAACAACAGGTACATCTGGGATGTGAAATAAAATAATTTTGTAACCAATAAAACTTACCTGCAAATTTTTGGTGTCCACAAATGTGACAGTATGAACTGTACATACTCAGTAATTAGCTCTATTTTAAAGAAAAACTTTTATTTGAATTGAAGATCAATGTGTATAATATTAAATTTGTAAATATTTACTTATAAAATTTGTATTCAGTATATATTTCATAATGCATGCTTTTTTTAGTTTTCAGAGTGATGAAACAATGATATTGAGGGTTGTGACATTCCATGGACATGACTTCTCATGTTCTGCAAACACATTTTACACCTTTAAAAAATATTTAAATGCACGACACATGAGTTAATGTTATCCTACTTGTGTTCATCACAATTAGGTAAAAAATATTGTTCTTTAAATTATTTTGTATAACTTAAATAAATGTTACTTAATTTCTGTAATTTTTCTGAGAATAACCCATATACAGCTCCATTTTTCATTGTTATTCCTGGTAACGTTGATTGTAGACATGCATTTTCTTACGGCGATGTTAGTGTTTAGGGTTTTTTGTTAACGTAATAGTAGACGGGCCTTTATGCTACAGTATTGCACATCAAATCATAATACATAGGAAATACCAGGTAACTGAGATAAATATGTGCTAAGTGAAAATTCTGTGCTAACATGTGTATAGGTTATCTATACTTCAACAAAAGAATTGTGTAGTTGTCGTATACATACGTTGTATGCTCACAGATGACTGCTACAAAATAATTGTTTACGTTAGTTATTGTCAGTAAATACTATGTGATGTGTTTGCAAAGGACAGTAATAAAAGAGAATTGTTTAATTTATGTTCGTAAATAGTTTTATGTTACCACAGAGGACTGCTACCAGAGATATTATGTAACATCATGTTCGCTGTCGAACTTGTTCGTAGGGCCGTCCCTACGAGCTTCCAGCTGTCTAGGGCAGGTCTAAGTAAGTAAATAGCGGAAAAAAATAGTAAACAAAAACACTCACCTGAAATTCTCTTACTATCTCACTAAGACACGGATACCGCTCACTTATCCATCTGAAGAACTTGGGCACACCCATTGCAGGAAAAATCAAAATACTTAAAATTTACTATTTATACATCACAACAATTACAAACACATATCACTCCCTTCAGTTGATTTCTAGATACAACAATCTTACACACACACACACGCAATCCAACATTCCAAAAGTCAAGTTGCAGGTCGTAGCAATGCGGCCAACAGAACGTAGTATCAGCAGAACAAACTATTCCACTCATAGCTGCTGGATATTTTCGAAAGCAAGTACCTAAGTTTTTCCACAAAGTATTTATAATAACTGTCACATACAAACTATATTAAGGGGGTTATATACAATAAACTGTAGTGGTTCGTGTTCTGCGTCGATACCACGAACGTTTTGTGCACCACGAAATCACTACCTGACGTTCGGGACTCCAACCAGTGGCATGATCTGCACATACTAAAATCACATTAAAATAATTATAAATTATACACATATAACCGAGACACACTGTTCTTTAATTTAATGAAAGTGAAATTGCTCAAAATACCACGAATAAAGTACAGTAAAATGCAAAAAGCATGAAGTAGATTTCACAATTAAATAATCACCATTGCTCAAATACAGGTAACAATGAAAAGGAATACTAAATATTTGTAAAAATGATGTCAACCATGGGTACGCATGAGTAGCCACTCGTACCTCAATATTCACTATCTGGCTGGAGACTGCGTCGAAGCGAACATTCCGCCACGAGCATGATAGAAAGTCACAATGAGAACATAATACACCCGTGTCGTCATCATGAACTAAGTGACTCAAAGGCCCATCTTGCTTCATTAACATCGAGAAGTAACACTTGGGGACGAATATCAACCGATCCAGCATGGTGCCCCCTTGATTGCAATGGCCTTCAGGCACATCACTCATAGGGAGGAACATCGGGGCAGCTCGCACCGCGATATCCCCCATCTCCACCAATGACATCAGATCGAGTGGTCTACCGGATTGGAAACAAGTGCCATAAGACCCCAGCCTAGTGCAAACTGTGTGCAATTATATATAGTGTATACAAAAGTGGTTCGAACTCCATAGCTATTTATTCTGATGCTATTTATTTATTAATTAGTCAATCGAGTATGGCTACCAAGACCCATTTATCGAGGACAGTCTCGTCCAACAAAACAAAACCACTTCGACTCACCCACCAGAGAGATTTCAGGAAGTGCGATAGCTTATTTGAAATTCAATCTTTTAAAATATTTTGTAATCTTTTTTTATTAGGTGTCTTCAGGTAACAATGCTCCTTATCTTTTCAGAGGCCTGCCTAAAACAGCTTTCATAGATCATTATTTATTTATTTATTTAATGTGATGACATACCTGATAACCTCACATTACTTAATTAACACCTAATTAGGGTCGGGTATGTCATCAATATATCTTTGTGTAGAGAAGAAAAATTATTTTCAAACTTGTTTTACTCTAAGAGGGCTCTATGTAGTATTAATATATTTTTGGCACCAGCATATGCAACCCCTTGTGGAAGCCGCCGCCATTGATTCAGTCTGAACTCAGCATTCGAGCCATCCAGCAGCATAGGAGTTTCGCTCTCCACGGATCCCCTCGGACTGCTTAGGTTTTGCTGAAATCATTTTACTACAATATCTAAAGAACATCATCAGAACTTTTTATTTTTTTTTAGTATCGGAGGATGGGAAGGGGGGAGCGGACTGTCTGTCTCCCTGCTATGCAATCCAGGGCAAAAGGCACCATGCGTAGAATTTCTTAAATGTTCATGGCTTAGGCATTTTCTTTCGCAATGGTTAGTGTACAGATCGAGTGCCGAGTCTGCTTACATGTGATGCCATTTAACTGGATGAAAAGGGGTTAAAGTGAGGTATCAGGGGTGGTGGAAAATTATGGTTAGGTGTTTTGGTGGCGTTACCCTACTAGGCACCAGACATCGCTCGAAAGTGGCGTCAATGATGATGAAGATGTCGGAGCTGGAGGCTCTGGTTGTTGATCAAGGTGCTGTGGGCAATTCGTCCATACGTATATCTTTGCTGTTGACATCTGTTGCCCCTTTATTAGTATTTAGTATTGGTGCTCTGAATCAATGTGTTTGAAAACAGTGGCCTATCGGCTGACAACATGTCATTGCAGAGTTGAAGTAATTATGTCATGTAATTAATAACTAGTAAACTGCTTCTTATTACTCCCTGCCTTGTGACCTATTTCGGTCGGGCGCAAGCTGTAGAGAATTTACACACATGCTCAAAGCATACACAGATTGCAAAAAGTACATAACAAATTACACTTGAAGAAAACACGTATCACATGGGTGGAAATTATAAGGGCCCATGCCTTGAAGATGTATGAGGATAAACACAACTAAATAACTCATGGAGACTCATATCACTTCTATATTTATTGCGATGATTAACATTTCATTACAGAAATAACAAACATTGTTGTTGGGCACAGCCTGCCGGCAGGGTCGATATGGTAGAAAATACAGTGAAGCCAATTAAATAATTATGGTGCAATAATTATGCTCTCCTAAGCAATGCGAGCCACAGGAGTGAATGGCAAGCATCTCCCGGGGCGAAAAAGAAAAGGTTCCGAAAAACTACATTATTATTGCTGTGAATATGATTGGCACCAAACAGTTTTTGTCCCCAGAGCATGATCGACTGCAGCCGTGCCTATGTACGAATGAGATGCTACTGACGCTTCAGCTTGGGGCCCAAACCTGCCAGGATGGGGGTTAGAATGCCACGCTAACTCTACTTGCAAAACACAAGCAAAACACTTTGACCATTGCTAAAACAATACAATAAATCACTCTTATTTCTTAATAACACAAAGAGCACTCTTGTAAAACAACTATATGTGAAGTGAACTGTGAAAACAAGTGGGATGAAAACAAAGGTGATTATTCTGGATTGAGGATCCAAATCGCTAAAAATTACTGTATTTCGTATCCAATGATACAGAAAGTTCGACCAAAAAAGTCATACATTTCGTATCCAACCACGACCCAGAGAAGGGCAAATCAGATGCAAAGTTTCCCCTGCATATCCAAACCACCTATATCCCTTGGCTTTTGAGATGACAAAATGTACAGGACTGAAAAGGGTGGCACCACATACCCAAGCCGGAAGGGGGGAAATTGTTGCTGCGCCCCACTTGTTCCAATCTGCTTGCCTAACCATAAGGAGGGGGGGGGAGCAATCGAAATATACATGATTATTTCGTATGGTGTATCCGAACAGAAAACTGAATATACATTAAAAGATCCCCATTTGTTTCCCATGGCGTATCTAGGTGCCAAAAGTAAACTATTGTGAAAATTCCCTATTGCGAAAACAAAATTAAATTTAGCTCACCAACTCCCTAATTTAAATGATCGTCACCATTCATGCGATACACTATGCATTATTCTATAATTTTAAGGAGACTATTATTTTTTTTTTTTTTACCATTTCGTTTTTAATGTTTCGTATATACACCATCACTAAAGGGGAAGGTGCAGCTACACTTCCCTCCTCCCCCGCCATTCCTGGGAACTTGGCACCACCGTTGCCATAGTATCACCGGGACCGACCTTGTCATCGACAACATCCATTTAGCCGGATGTCTTCCCGGTGTATCCTCATCTTCTACTCTCCATCCACCGTGTATGTGATGCTCCATTTGGCAGCAAACCCCACGAAAAAAATCTTCGGATGCGCCGACTGCAGGTTTGTTCGTAAGTAGACTTTCTAGCCTAATTCTAACACCAGTGGCGGTCACGTACTTTTTGGTACCCACTTTGTTGCATAGCACTCGTGTTTCTGTCGTATCTCCAACTCTCTCTGACGACATAATTTGCAGTTGGTTCCACTGCTAGGTGCTTCGCTGTTGTTTCCTGCCTGCGGGCAGTGTGCCTCACCCGGTAGATGGAGATTTTGGCCCAACAGTATTTCGGCAGGTGTTGTCCCTGTGGTGGTGATGATGTGCTGGCAGATGGCATACTATGCAGTTGGCTGGTGTTCTGCCCATGTGACATGCTGGTCACCCCACATGGAGCCGCAACTGTACTTTCAGTTCTCGGTTTCTTTGCTCTGTGGGGTTGGCCCTCGGGTGGTAAACTGCTGTTATTAGGTATTGTACCCCCCCACCTGGTGCACAAGTCTCTCCACCCTTCCCACAAAAATTGGGTACTGTTGTTGGTCATTAGATTTTTCGGAAAACCCCATCACAGGAAAAAGTCCTCGTTAAGTACTTGTGCAATGTTTGCTGTCCTTGCCCTACTAACCATGTAGGCCTGTATCCACTTACAGAAATTGCCCATGACTACAATCAAAAACATCTTCCCTTGTGCTTTTCTCGGGTAGGGTTCCATGATATCCGAGCACACTATCTCAAATGGTTTTCGCTGCATTCGTGGCTGCTGTTCTTGCCTGCCGTCTGCCCTGCGAACCTTGAACAAGTTGTACTTGTCACACTTTTACACTTAGTGATACACATGTTGCGTGAGTCCTGGCCAGAAAAAATATTCTCGCACATTTTGCATCGTCTGCTCTATTTCGGGGTGACATGCTACACTGACACTGTGTGAATGGGCTAACACCTGCTCCTGCACATGTGTGGGTACAAACACTCTCCTTTCCCCTGGCTTTTGCAATGATTGCATTTCCAGATGCTCATCGACAACACACCATTGCTCTACTTCTTGCTGCCCACATCGATTCACCTTTTATTGTGTATACTTGTGTGACTTGGCTGTATAGTTCATTAATCAAAACATCCCTGTTTGCTACATCCATCTGTTTCACATACACCTCTGCAGCTGAAATTTGCACATATGGTAGAAGGATATCTGCCTACTCAGCACCATTCTTCACAATTATCTACAATTTTGGGAAAGGTTATGTTGTCACAGAAACGCAGAATGGTTGATTGTGAATATGTATTGTTATATTTTTAATGTACATAATTGTGCTTTGTTGATAAGGTTTGTTAAGACGTTAATCCCATTGGCATTGCAGGGGTCACTTCATCTCATTTAATTTTAATGTTTTTGTGTTACTTATGTCACATGTCACATGTTGCGGGAGTCTCGGCCAACGAGCGATCTCCACGCCAAGCAGAGATTAGTAGCATCCTAGGCCTCGAGAGACGACCAATGTGTCACTGTGCTCCGAGCACTTCAACTTAGTTTTCTACACACCATGTAATTCTGTTTTATTAATTTAGTTTACCGGAATCTCGTTCGTTTTCTAGTCTGGAGTACTCGGTCGCTCACACCTCGTTCCATATTTTACACGGCCGAGGTGTAAGGCTTTCTTAAAACAAGTAGGCCAAACAGCGATATTGCAGCATCAGAGTCCGCCTGGTTTTAATGGCAGTGTGACGAATGTAAGTGCCCCATTGGGGAAATAACTATAATAAAATACGTTAAGGTGAGATGCGAATGTTTTTATTAAAAATAACCTCCTAACAGTTACTTAACCTCTTTTGTCTTAATTGGTTCTACTACATGTTGAATAATGGCATTGTGTATCCAGTATAACCCATTGGGAGTGAGCTGTGGTATTTAGAATGGCCGACAACCATTATTAGGCACTAGGCGAGGCAATATTGGATTTTGTGTGACTGGCAGCAATATCATCAATACTGGTAACATTCATCAAGATGTCGGACATGGGGGAGGACCAATGGTCGTCGGTCATCACGACTCGAGAGAGAGAGTCTATAGCAGATTAACATTGTGCTCTACCCACTACAGAGCACTGGCGTCCACCGGAGAAATCCCGCAACTATCAATTCCTATCCACATGATCTTCATCCCTCCCCACCATCCATCAACAAATCTTATGAACCAACTTGGTTGGGACATCAAGTGGCTATTCCCAACTAAAGGCTAGTCAAGGCGAACCACTTGCCTCACATCAATAACCTTAGACGTGAGCTGCCGTCACCTAAGGCTGTTCTCCACATTTCAGTGCCCAACACACACCGACCACAGATATGTCACCATGACAGCCGCTACGCCCAGTGTACTGTTCCACGTATGTGCACTAGTGCATCAGTCCAGTGCAATGTAAATAAGTGTAATTTATTCTCATGAGAGTAAAAATTTATTAAATATAATATAACATTTTCCATGTTCCAAATTAGACACACAAATACGTCAACGTGCAATTAATACAAACAGACTCGCAGAAAGCCACTCTACCATAAAAAATACAGCGCAGCTTTTATTTAGTCTCAGTGTGTTATGTTTATGTTTTTAAAAGAGTTTTATGTAGATTTAGAGTGATAAGTTTTATCTGCGTAGAGCATACAAAATTCGCAGTGAAGAAAACATTGTGTTTCACACTTGTAGCATTGACACAACATGGAAAAATTACTACATAACTTTCCATGTTCTTTATTCCTAGCGCAAGCAAATATTTATTAAATATTTGATTTTATGATAACCCTAGTAGTAGGTAATATCATGTCAATTTATTTTGCCTTTAATCAAGTGTGGAAAGAGATGTGTTGTAGACGCCGTAAACATAAAACTGTTAAGGTAAAGTACCACATGTCGGCATAAGGGAATTATTATTATTCTATAAAGTAGAATTTGTTGAGCCTTGTACATGTGTTTTTCACCCTGTTTCACGCCATTTGCAATCATAATAAACCATCCTTCATATTTCAACTTTAAGCAAATTAATTGCAATTAAGAATTTTTCATAATTTGCATGGGACGAGCTGGCAACTGAGAAGGCAGCCCACTTACAACCAAGGGGAGTAGAAAGGTCAACTTGGAGCTGTGTGGACGTATGTCGTCACGTCCTCTCCAGACCTTCGCCATTTTTGTAAATAATGTAGTGTATCAATATGTAACATAATTTATATTGGAACTGTTTATTATTTGCTATCCAGCGAGCGTGCCTTACAGCAACCCAGTGTGTATTTTACATGTCTGGGATCACTTTTTAATTCTTTGTAGAACATGCACCCTTTTTGCAGTGCTAGTGTGCTCAGAGTAAATAGGAGCAAAGTTTTTGTAAGTGCCTCTCAGGAGGGAATAATTTAAATAAATTTTGATTATTTGTAAATTCGCATCAGCTTAAATTAATAAGGTTACATCTCGTCCACTTAATCTGCAAAACTATGTAATCAAGGCATGGGATGGCCTGAACAATCTTCATAGAGCTTCAGCATAAACATCAATAAGGAGCTCGTGATATCCTCTACTAACCCAGGGATCATGGATATAGTTTGGAGCAGCTTCAGAAAATCTATAGTGACGACAGTACATCTGGGGGCCACGTTTAGGACGAACAGCGACCAAACAAAATTAATATTGTGCTCTACACTGAGAGGAGCACTGACACATGCTTGGTAAAGTATCCTAAACTATTCATATCCCATCACCTAAACAATTCCAGTATGTCACCAGCCGGAGTACATCAGCTCCAATATAATACAGGCCATATGTAAACAACGACTTGAACCAAGATCATTTGCTTTGAAACATCGGATCTGGTGGTTCATGTACAAAAAAAAAATGAACCTGGTTCAAGTTGTGAAAGGTGTTGGTGCAACATTTCATATACGCTGAACTTAGTTCACACACTGTTATGGCCGAAAATTAATGTAACAATGGGGACAACACATTGATAATTATTCACATTGTCATCTACTAACACATTATGTTCTTTTCTAACTCCACAGATAACTGATAACACAACTTTTCTCCATTACCTTGTAGTCAAAATATATCCTCATGTACAGTCGTCACATTAAATGGGAAGAAAACTCCGTTCAAGAAAGTCACGAGAAAACCAGAAAATTAATTTGGATAAAAAAGTCACCATTGTTTGAATACAAAAGGGAACAACAATCTTAGAATAGCATATGTGATGTCAATCCGCGATGATATCTTCTTCACTGAGGGGGTGAGACATCTGTTACACCTCTCCATCCGCACTGTGATGAGCTGACAGGATCACCCCAACGAAATGAGCATGAGTTTGACAGCCATGGGCCATGAGGCCGTGCGGCCCGGTGAAGAGGTAAATAAGAGGAAATATGTCGTCTGCACCACAACCACATCGCCCCTGTGATCGCGGGTACTGGAACTGGAAAACGACAAATGGTCATCCAACAGCATTGTGCGTGAAATGTTTACATCGTACTCGAAATACGAATCCACTGCTTATTTACATTTTACAGGAGGAGGAGTGTGTTTGCCGAGAGCCGGATGCTTTACATCGGACGAAACAACAATGAGACAGTGTCAACCTGGAACTTAGTGGTGGATTGTTTGCCCACACTATTTCTGGAAATCAAGAAGATGTTTACACACATTGCCTTTGCCCTACACACTTGAAAGGGTGTGTCAATCCTGTGTGCCCTACAACCTCATGCACATTTCTCCCATCGACAGCAATTTAGTCTCAAAAAACAACACATTTCTGACACAATGTGACGGACACGGAATGGGAAAGCTAGTATGTGGCAGGGCTATCAGATTTATCACAATTGGTGATAAATCCCACGCGGGAAAGAACAACACTGAAAAACAAACACTTCATCTGGTGCTTGTGATTATGTCAAAAGACATCGGAGTGGGAGAGGATGCACCAAGAACAATTGAGAACTGGAGCCACAACAACAGGTTTCCTGGGAATGCCACAACAAACAAAAACACACCATAAAGATGATCTAATAATTCACGATGCCATTCTCGAACGAATCGCACGGGAAAAACAGAGCATACAGCAGCTGACATTGCCACGCCCATCACCAATACTACCAACTGCAACAATGCTGGTGGCACACTCCGCCCTGCTATTACAAGAAACATCCGCTGTACAATCCTCGAAATGGAACCGAAGATGCTGTTACTCGGAACAAAATTTCCGCACACCAACTAAATTCCAATCGCTGCCCAGTTACTCCTGCATGGCCAGTTTAGACCCGAGTGCCTTCTTGAAGGATTGTGAGAGCCATCTATTAAGTTACGGTGTGGACGAGGAAGACTGGCCAAATTGTGTAGGTGAATGTTTTCACGGGTAGGCCAAAGCCTGGTGGAAGGGCTCACACACTACGGCATCATATGGGAGGAACTTTGAAACAGCTTAAATTTCGCTACTGAAACGATAATTCTTGTCAGAACACACCTTTCAGAGTTGGAAATGAAGTATATCCTGGAGGTAGTAGCCGATTATGCGAGGGCAGAATACCGCAACCACGATAGACTCTGCGATATATACAATAGAGAGTGACTTTATACAAATTGTTTTGCTGTTAGACATGAACACATCTGCTCAGCCATGCCGCGACCATGCCAACATACAACCGCGCTGCTAGGAGACGACATCAACACCACAAACTGTTGAACAGAGTGACAGTGTAAACAGCAAGACTCAGCCGAGGGGAGCGACGCACGTCACCTCGAAAACGGAATTGACCGTTTCAACAACGATTAATACTGTACTGCTGCGACATTCCGGGGGACCTCGACAGCCATAGCTTCCTTGTAGGTGGTGTGAAGGAGCTCACTGGGACAATGATTGCCCGACATGGACAGATTACCCACATCAGAGAGAGAGAGAGAGAGCTGACAACAACAGCTGGCAGGAAACGGAAAATAGGGGTGGCACAACCGGACGTCACACACCCCGGTAGAAACACAACAAATTTTTTTGTCACAGATCATTGGTTATGATAACCGCTTCATTCGCATTCGAGTGTTTATAAATCGTATTCCGTGTCGAGCCTTAATTGACACAGCAGCTTCGCATAATTTTGTGAGAGCAAATCTTTTCAATGTCACCACCATAAAGCCAATTAAACAACAAATACGTCTTGCAACCCAACAACATTCAGGCGAAGTCATGGGTGAAGTCACTATAACAGCAAAATTTCGGGGTGTAGATACTGTAACAACAGCTTTTGTGTCATATAACATCGTCGAGGACGTGAACCTAGGAGTCCCGTGGTAGTCTGAACAAAACACTGTGACTGAACCCATGGCGAGATGCATAGACTTTGGGTGGAAAATATGCAGGACTGTATATGACTGTGAGTCTCGAACACCTGTAGAAACCCCGCGAAACGTGAGTACAACAACTGAATCAAGTGTACAATGCCTAAATGTCACTATCTTACTGGTAACACAACAGTTAGATGAGATTTGTTTGTTTGAAACAATCAACAGGCCATGTGTCCTATCGCTACAAAATGGCAGTACAATGTGGTTTTAGAACGGATGAAATTTGGAGGGTGACCGACTGCGGCGTAGAATCGTGTGCCTCGAAAAACTCTGAAAATTAGAGGTTATTCGTGCCTGTTTCTGCATGTGAGAAAGTTTTACAGTACTTACACTCCAATTATTTTAAGGGATATCCGGGTGCCGCACAGACAAAGCGTAACATTTTTTGTTACTTCCAATGGCCAGGAATATCAACACACGTGCGACAGTTCGTAAGAAGGTGTGTAACCTGCAAGAAATGTAAGAGTCGACGTACGGACAGGAACCAAAAACAGCAAACCGATTGCCTAGTGACCATTTGAAATACTGGTCGTGGACTTGATGAGCCCTAACCCGAGAATATCAACAAGTAAGGGCTTCATTGTACTAATTACTGATCTATTTTCGAGGTTAACTGAGACATATACGGTGTCAATTGCACGAGCCAGAACTGGCAGGAAAGTGATTGAGAAGAAATTCTTTTCTTGTTGGAGTTATCCACGTGCCTTATTAACTCATTATGGTACACAACTCACAGGACGAATAAGACGGGAGTTCTGGACTAAATGGGTAGTACAACACCATATGATGGAAAATTACCACCCCCATGCTAACCCCACAGAAATGAGAAACCAGGAGCTAAAAACACAGTTATATCTGCGTGTAGGAGATCAGCAACTTCGTGGGCAGAGCAGCTCCTGATTGCAACCTAACAATGGGAAGACCCCCGGCAGAATTACTACAGGGGCGTGACCTGCCACTACCAGAAGAGTTTGTGAGTGAGACCAAAGAAAGAAACTACAACAAATAAGAAGAGGTGAACAGAGAAGAGAGGAGAGAACATATGATACAAGAAGTGAGGGAGAACCAACAACGTTATACAGCCTGTTGGTTTCCCGGCACTACGCGTCCACCACCGCCCCTACAAGTACGCCAACAGGTCTACATCTGCTAACAGCCACAATCGGCAGGCCAGAGAAACTTCTGTGCTGGTTTCGCACAAAAATGGAATGGACCACACATTATTGTGCAAAGGATGGGCGAATCATGCTACAAAATGAGAATATGCCTAAACAGAACTGCCATCTACCACAGTGATGCTTTAAGGTTTAGCTATGGCAAGCTCATTGACACCAACATACAGAGATGAGCCGGAAGAAGCAAGGAGGAGTACAGGCGCCTCACCGACCCATCGGAGCTGTACGACAAGTCCGCAGAATGTAAACACCGTACCTACCATGCCTACTACAGGGACACCCGATGTCAACACTTCAACAAGGGCAAACCGTAGGGGATGGTAGTTTGGATAACATCAGTCAGCTGGACAAAAGTCCGCCATTAATCAGTTATGGATCGACAACAATGACCCAGGGGAGTCCCCTACAGATGGCCTCGACTGCCAACTAATTTTTAATATGAGAGAAAGTTGTCTGTATACAGGTGGATGCATTCAAAGGTAGGGCTTTTAAATATAACCACCCTACAGAGTCATAACAAGATTCCGATCCCTATATTCCTATGACCTCCCACCCCCTTTACTATTATTACCTCCTTGCAGCCTGTACGATGTTTTACCCCCATGTTATCCCAGTGTGGGGAAGATTATATAATTGTTGGTGGACTGATATATGCCACAGTATCTATAGTCATGTCCTGATTGGAAGCGACTTATGAAAATTATCCTTTGAAAAAACACTCTAGCAATAACATGTCATCCTGTCTTTTCAATAACCTGTATTCCACGAATATATAACACTGTAGTTAACTGAGAGTGCTGTATTGTTGAAAAAAATGAAACTTTACCTTAATATCTTCTATAACTTTTAATATTATTTTTTAAAATATGAATTAACAACAGCGAGAACAGCGATGTGTTGGCAATGGCCAGTAAGAAATAGTTGACAGATAAGATTTTTTTAACCTAGTTTTTTAGTATTCTTTTTGTAAATTAATCTTTGCCTATAGATTTATTTACATATTAAGGTAGTCCTGATGGCAACATATCTTATTTTTAAAGTTTAAAATAACAACGGAAAATGTTGTGAGTGGGCCATAATGGTACGAAGTTGTTTTATCGAGTAAGAAAGCAACTGATTGCTTAGCGAGGCCTGTCGCTTTTTCTCTCTCCCTCTCTCTCGCTGTCTTTCACATTCGGGAATTTTCTCTTCACTAGTAAGGAAAAATTGTATCTGTTTTCAATTGTAGAATATATTTCATATTTATTACAGAATAATTATGATTTTTGAATTTTTAATTTACAACTGAAAAGAGATTCTAATGTTTGAATACATATTTTGATATATTTCGATATGATGGCGGGGCAGAAACAAAGTGAAGTTGGCATACGTGGGGAGCCATGATGTCGTGGCAAGATTCTGTTTTACCAAACGAAGAGTAAATTATACTTACTCTGAAAAATACTTCAAATTACCACATAACGTATGTAGACGTGTTTTTTAACCCTACCTAAGCAAGTTACGATGTTGTAATAAAACTGTGTTTCCGCAGCAGTAATAAATATACTCTTGCGGTGTTTCGTTTACCGCTGCATATGAAACAGAGTGGCATGATTTCAAATATTTGGTGTGAACTCTTTATACATTGAAAACGTGAACTGGTTTTTATGATGAAGTTATTTATTTACATCCACCTATTTTTATTTATCATAACGTTGTACCTTTGCCCTGGGTGTTTGAAACACAGCCGTGAAACGTGATTTACCACCAATCCCAACAAAATAATCAAGCCCAGCCCCAATAAATTTCAATAATTCTAATACACATTAAGTAGCAATACATATAAATATGACTGGAATAAATGTTATGGCTGGCTTATTTAATTGCATGTTCACTGCTATATTTTAAGTTTCTATAACAGAAAATGAGCGACACGAGTTGTGTACTTGATTTTAATGTCGCTTTTTCGTTGGACTGTCTATTCCTTTGTTATTCGAATTGAGGTTGTCGTTACAGAGAAATAACCCAACACATATCAATAAAAAAAAGGTAATTATTACAGTTAATTACTCCGCAGTTGTAACAGTATTTAACACAGTCGCGACAAAATATTAACATGCATTACGTGTAATGTGCTTTGTCGTGGAAAACAACTATGTTAATGTAACATAACCGTAAGAACTATCATTAATTCAGGAATTTTGCAAATGTCATAAAGTTGACCTATATAATTTTATAGGCCTAAATTGTGAATATTCGTATGAAATGGTTTTTGAAATATACCTATGACAGAATTCTTTGATAAGCTGTAAACAGTAAACAATACATTTGATAGGTATAAAAGAAGTCACATTTCAATGTTTATGTTTAGGTGTAACGAAAGTATACGAACATATGCGCACACACACAATGGCGTGTAAACTTTGATTTTGATAGATGTTACACAGCAGTCACATGGCAATGTTTGTTTACATTTGCGAAACGATACGAAATGCGCCTGCAAGTATATATTTAGCAGGACTCCGAGAAAGTTGCTTCCAGACGGGAATGGACTATATACTTGTATGTTAATGGTATTTGAGGGCACCCTGAAGACCTTTATTTATTAAAACGAGTCGTCGACATTTATTTTGGATTGTGGAATTGGATGAATTAGTTTCTTTTGAAACTTCGAGGTGGAGCTTCGGTAATTCGAGTTGAGAAGTCAGTGAGTTCTCCTTTCTTTTACCTCATCCTATTCTTCTTCTGCTCCTCCCCTTATTTCATCCCCCTTTTTACATTTCTTTTTCTTTTCCCCCTTTATCCCTATTCTTTCCCATATTAGTTACCCACTTTCCCCCTTCCTTTCTACTTCACATCAATATGTTAATATCAGCTTGGTTGATTTGTGATTCGATGATTGATTTGATTTTTCTTTCTTCCTCTTGAGAAGTGTTGATTTGCAAACTTTGATTACACTACATGTCCTGTAGCTTGGCAACCAGAGCAGTGTAAATTAGATTTATTAGTATGGCAATCTGGTGAAATATGGTTATTTCCTCCACATCTCAAGCATAGATTGTCAATTCCTAGTTCCTTATAATTGATCCTGCATCTCGATCTGGAATATCTTGGTTGATTTTGGTTCTGAGACTGCAACTGTTGGCGATCACGTGCGGGATGCCTGTTTGTTTTTTTTTCTTCCCCTGGTAAACTTTGTTGATATCAACGATTGTTGATGTACCCAATTCTGGGAATTTTGCGAAAGTGTTTTTGAGTCTGCTTTCGATGTTTCTAACACGATTGCCTTTAACACGAGCTCATTAAATGCTACTTTGTTAGACTGGAGAAGCTGTTCGCGAATACTATTATCACGTAATCCATGAATAATCTGAGTTCGCATAAATTTGGCTGTAGTTGAATCTTTACGTTCTGGCGTGGTGCTATAGTGCCACTGTGGGTAGAGGCAGGATTTAAGGATCAGTGAAATTTTGAAGGTTAATTTGCCCGCAGTGCCATACATCATGAATGATGTTGTGTGAGTCTGTAGAGACGAGATTTCCTACTGAGTCGTTCGACCGATGACCAATGCTATCCTGGACTGCTGCTCATTATAAATATACTGTACAATTATTCCAAATACGTAGTGTGCCGTGGCCTGTCCGGGTCAGCTCACACACCCATGTAACGTAATATTACGTCACTCAAATGCTCGCCGATTAGGTTGATGCAGTGACTTATCAGCTAGTCACATGCCTACGTTTACACATATGGTATTTGCACATTAAATAATAAAGAAAATACATTCTAAGACACTGGGTGAAAAAGGTGCGGGTATTCTAAGAGCCCGTGCCCTGAAGTGAATTCGAAGGCCACGAAATAATGTCCACATTAACAGTTCTCAATGCATAAAATTTGCTGTGTATTTACGAAGGCTCCCAGGTCTACACTTTACATATATAGTCACACTCCATGGTTTCAACCTGCTGGTGAGGAAATGCTGTAAAAAGTGGCACGATGCCGATAAAAATCATGTGCAAGGTTTTAAGCTTCCCCAAGTGATGCAAGAACTTTGGTAGAGGGGCGGAGGGTGTCCCGGGCAGCTAAAGAACAATGGTTCTGGTGAATTAAAACTGTGGAGATTGAATGATTGAAAAGCAAAAGTTGAGTGCTGCCCGAGTGCGCGAATTCCGAGCAGCAGAAACACTCAACCAAACCCCCGAGATGCTTGTAGCTGACTGCCTGCAAGCTGTGGCGCGTGGCCGAGTTTGGCAGGGCGGCGGGCCATGTGGAACTACTTTTTTAGCATTAAAAAATACACAATAACCCTTTGCGTTCCTTATCTTGTGCATGCATAAATGATTCTTAAAAATGACATTTCATATGGAACACATTTTACATTTGGGTGAATTAGGTGATGACGGCACACATTGTGAATTATAAATAACGAAACACTGAAAAAGAAACTTTACTTACTCGAAATGCACTGGGGTTGTTTCCTTGCCTATATAGCATAATCACCCGAATGCCCATGTTTACATATTACACACAAAACCCCGCATAAAACGTATCACCGAAAAAACACGATCTATTTTATATCACTACACTACAGCGGATGCTGTGACATTACGTGCTCAAGTTTGCGTTGCGTTGCATCCACACTTGACTCCACTGCACTTTCTGCTCCGCTCGTCAAGTGCGCTCCCAACTGCACAGCTTCGTGGCGCCGCAGCTGTGAAACGGGCTTCGGATCGGACATGTGACACGTCAATTCACAAAGTGAAATAAAATCACAATTCATTTATTTCACTACGAAGGGCGGCGATAAAATCTGCAAATGTCTGTTTACTGGTCTGGTACTTTGATAAGAACTGGTTTTGAGCAACTTGAATGTTCTTCTTGGGAGCTAAATGTTTTCCCAACATTTCCATAAGTTCAGCATATGTAATTTCTGGTGGTTCTCTTGGTACTCCAAGCGTTGAGATCGTGTTAACATTGCTGGCACAAATTGAGTTGAGAAGTAGTCGAGCATAATACTTTTTATAGGAACTCACCGTTTTCATCTGTAGGTAATTTTCAAAACGTTGTTTATAAATTCGAAAGCTTTCGTTTGTTGAATCGTAACTATCAAAATTTGGTCGTAACTCTGTATTCAATGTTCTGGATGATGTATTAGTACTACCTGTTTGATGCTATTGAACTTGTTGATTCTGGATAAATCATTCGATTAGCATTTACTGGCTTCCGAGTTATTGACGAAACTGTTCTGCATGTTTCTAAGTTAAGTTTGTCTAAGTTGTGGATTTCTAAATTACGATAGCTCTAAGTTATGAATTTCTAAGTTATGATAGTTCTTACTTCTGTGGATGTTTTCAAGAATTCTATATTATGACTGTTCTAAGTTGTAATTTTCTGAGTTATTTGTGGTTCCCCTTGAGATACTGCTGTCGTGTGTCTGTGCAATTCACCACAGGACAAAATGTAAGTAATTTTGCAATTTATTTTCGTTTCTTTACTAAATTAAAATTTTATTTATAAGGTGTGTTTCCTGCACAATGTCACATTAATGTCTCTGAGTTCGTAATGCCATGTATCATATTCAGTTACAATTGCATTCATGCTTAGACTGTATCTACATTAACTATTTATCTATATAAGTTACTTCGTTTCCCGCAACTGTTAGTTACCCTTATTTTCTTGACGACAATTTTTGCTGTGAACATAAAATAAATTTTAGATTCTGCCCAATTGTCAAATGTTTGATGAAAAATGAAGCCTTCCAACTTTTTCAGAAAATATGGCATGGTATTCTACAAAAATTTAAATCACTTCTGTCCAACTTTATTTGACTAAACTTATTAGAAGCAGCCTGATGAATAAATTGACATTTATTTGCGGCTATTATTTCGCCATGTTTCACAACCTAAACACTTTCAGAGCAAGTTACCCAAGTTATATGTAATGCTACTGGTCTGATAATGGCCGTTTTCTTCTTGACATGTACTGAATATAAAATATAACGATATCTTAAGTCATGCCAAACACGCACTACCCTTCAAGATCCGTACATGAAAGTCATAAACTGCCACCCTTTAACTCATTGAATTATATTTTAAACAGTTGGCACACTTTTCTGTTAAATCTATCGGAATATACCTGGATCCAAAATCTTGTGCACATTGCTTTTTTTAATTTTTTCATGCAAGACCGTGCATTTCTTTTATGTTGGCGAACTTGCATAAACAGTAACACAACAGGAATATTTTTTTTGTAGTTCTTGTTTGTTTTGATTCATTTGGAGTGGTTTTTGTGCTACGTAAGGGAACGGTGCGAGGTTTAAGGTTGGTGTGTTTTGGGTTTGACATTCGAGCCCGTGTGACATCGTAGTTCCTGTCATGTTAAGGGCGTATCAGAAAAGGCTGTGAAAATAACGCCGGTCACAATGTTCTCGAGCATCGTATTTAAATCCTTGTAGAGTGTACATCGCCAGGAGGCTTCTACCTGACGAGAGACTTCTTATGTCCAGAACTACTAATGAGTAGAAACAACAGCAGCAACGCGCCCTCAGAATGGTTCCTTCCCCGGTGCCCAAGTCCAAGTATGCCGACACTTTCTGGTGCACGTACATTGTGTCCGTCACATCGGCGAGCATAGCAGAAGTGGGTGAGTGTAAAGATCGATCGCTGGCTCGCTTCTTGCAATTTGCACGGTTCTGTAGTTGATACCTTTTTACATTAAAAAAAAAAAAAAAAAAAGTATGTTTGTTCTATTTGATATCGTTTCTAAGTATTGGTGAAAATTTTTCTTAGGCTTCTCAGAAGTGATTGATTTCTGCACAACCGTGGTTGTAGTTTACCGACATGAACTAATAATGCCTTAGTCGGGGGATCATTGAATGTCTGTATACTTATTTATTTACCAGAAAGTCAGTGACTGAAACAAACCAGATAGACTGTACAGATATATAACTAAAATAATATTTGAATATACACTAACAAATTTAAACACTGAAACAGTGTGTTGTATAAAAACATAAAATATGTAGGAAATTTGCATTTTATGGCCTAATTCTTGTTTTGCACATAATTAGCGGTTGTTATAGAACCAGATAAGTTTACATGCATGTTACGACGTTGCCCGATCCCTTATCTATGACAATCTAATGGGGCATCTCCACGGGAATGTGGGGGTTTTCAAGTGGGGACCCTTTTAGCATTTACGTTGGTATTGCAAAAAAGGTACAATAGAGCCCATCTGCTCTATTATACTACCTGAAAATACAATAGAGCCCATCCACTCTATTATACTGCCTGATACCACTTATGGTATCGGGTAGTACACTTGAGCCCATCCGCCCAAGTATACGACGTGATTCCACAGTTGTGTCGTACTCAATATATTACTATCTTGCTGCCTAAACTAACATATGATTTTTCTAAACGACAAATCACATTTTTTGGTAAATTGTCCTCACCTTGTTTATCACTGGTTGTGTGGGTCATGTCATGGGTGCATATTTTGAACAAATATAGTCTATAATTTTTTAATTTGCCACCTAAACTAACATATATTTGCTAATGATGAATCATAATTATTGGTACTTCATCCACATCTTCATTATCACTGCTCGTGTGTAATGGATGCATATTTTGAACAAACATAGTCATTTATTTACTAACTTGCCGCCTAATTTAACATATATCTTTAAACGACGTATCACATTTTTGGGTAGTTCAGCCACACCTTGTTTATCACGGCTCGTATGTGGATGAATCACCGTAATGGGTGCATATATCACTTGAAAAGGATTATTTCCACACACAATCGTATTTCCTGATTAGTTTAAATATAACTTCTGCTATATTATATGCTTCACTGTATCGAATACTGCCTAAACATACTACCCCTATCCTAACAGGGCCTACCTACATCAACATAATTCTACATGTCTCTACAAACATCTAATGTATCCAATTATTAATTACAAATGGCAAAGACTAGGTACCTGTTACAGAATCCTGAACTAAAATTACCTAAAATTCTACACCACTCTTTATTACACCGGATACACATATTTTTACTTAAAATATATCAACACTTACCTTTACCAAACATATCCATTTTCTGCCAACATGTAATGTCACACTCATTTTCATTATCCGACGTGGAACATCGTTTGCACAACGTTACGTATATAATTTTAATTAAAAAACAACACCATGATGCACCACATATTTCTAATTTATCTCCGTACAATATTCCATGCCACTTCATTTTTTATAATCCATAATATTTTATCACTGTATACGGTACAAATCCTTTTCATTACACACTGATGCGTATAATAACCGACTCTGAACATGTAAACTACTACTGTTTTCTCCTCAATAAACGTAATGACAAAACAAAATGGTATGACCTCCGCCCTCCGAACAAATGCTGAACAAGTGGCTAAACTGAACAGTTACCAGATGAATTTTCGTGCGCCCAACAATTTAAATTTATTTGTAACACACACACACACACACATATATATATATGTATATATATATATATGTGTTACAAATAAATTTAAATTGTTGGGCGCACGAAAATTCATCTGGTAACTGTTCAGTTTAGCCACTTGTTCAGCATTTGTTCGGAGGGCGGAGGTCATACACACAGCCGTGGCACGCATCCTAAACAACAGCGTAGTGGGGAAAGTAGTGACTATCAGAGACATTTTGAAATAAAATAGTATATAAATGATGAAAATGCCTAAAATTAAATGTATTTTCCTTCTCAGTATTACAGGAAAAAAAACCCTGAATAGGTATACTCTTTCACAAAAAAAAGCAAGAACCCAGACATTAAAAATTTTCTATACATCTTCACTTAAACTGTTAAAGCATCACAAAAATGGTTCCAATGATTCCCAGAGGTTTTTATGAAGCAGAAATGGAAGTTTGGAACAGAAATATCTCATTTTGACTTCCTTTTGATCCCCTATTTTCCGATTTCCCTTCCTTCAGAACTAGCAAGATGTCAGCATTATTCATGGACTTGTGTTTGTGGCTTAATTTTCTTCTGCGCAACTTTGCCATATGTTTGTGAGGTGGTCTCCAAATTTGTTACAGGTTTTGAAACTGTAACAGTGAACTGAATTAGGATAACAAAATGTCCAAATATTGATGCTCATTCACACACATCAAGTTGGGCAGTTGCATCACCTCCCTGTTTATACTGACATGATAAATGCTAGTTACAACAACTGAAAATTATTACGCTTGTTACCAGATGACAGGTATACCAGGTATACAATGGTTCCTGCTACAAAGTCATGTTGTGTTCACACACAGACATTGAATTCGGAGGACCAGTAACAAGACGTTGGTTACACACGCAGACCGGCACATCCACGGGATACGGCCACCAAAAGTCTTACGGAGACATACTACTGTGCACCAACATAACGAAAACCAATTCCCTAACATGTTGTATTCCTTAAAATTGCAACTTCATACAAGTTCTTACAAGTTTTGTTATTTGCAAGAACAATTTTTTTTACATCCAAAAATACTAAGAAGGTGACTCTGCAGTAGAGTGCAGGACCCATAGTACCTTGAAGGAAAACACACATAAAGCATTGAAGTTAGTCTGCTACAGGACGCAGTACCGAACACATCCTGGAAGATGGAGAACAAATAAAATTCTGCATTTGGATTTTAGACATTTTATTGATCTGTTAAATTCACATAACAGTGAGGCGGTTACATTACAAAGTTACATGGACGTGGCTCTCGTGGTCCACCGATGACCGATATGGCGAACGCCTTAAATGGTGATTCAATTGAAAACTCGGTGCACGTTATGCCCATGTTGTTGTCCAGTGTTGCAGAACGGTCAACCCCTCTGCACTGATGATAAAACGTTCCTGTTGTTATGTACTATTTCATTGCAGTAATTTAAGCAAAAGTTGAAAGTTGCCGAGGGGGTCCGTTACGGAGCAGAACTTTCGTGCTGCTACTAGGGTAGAGTGCTAAAGTCTGACTAATCCCTTGGCTTCGGTCTGGGTGGAAGATGCCCTAGGCTGGCAACAGAAATCAAGAGAATGTAGCAATTTACGTATTTTTTGCTACTGAAAAGCAAATGACTTTACTACTCATTTCCAATTGATGGTTATTTAAACATTGATGACATGCCAGTGTTGAGCGCTAATTAAGGCTTGAGAATGTGACATTACGGGGATGTCATAGTATTTAAAGGGATGATATTGTGAATGAAGGAGCCTGGGTAGGCAGTCTGGGAAATGAACAGGTTTACACTCTTACAAACACTACTTGAAATTACATAGGTGAAGTGGGCAGAATAACAGTTCAACACATTGTATTACACTTCCTGCAACGTGTTTGCATTTCACTCATGGGTGAGTGTTTATACACACTAAACCTGAGGGCTGGTTGAGTTTACTTTTGGAACAGGGTGCATTCATTTGTATTCAGTTGAGTCTTTATGAACCGCTAATGAAGCAAATATGCATAATCACTCATTTAACAACAGACGTTGAAAGTAATTGTGGAATCTTGTTGATTGAAACTACTTGGGGCCAAGTAGCACTTATATTCTGGCCAGCAGGTTTATTTGTGTCATGCAAATCAGAGGTACGTTGGGCGTCGCTACGCGAAGCGATCAAACGTTCCCTCCAATTGCAGGTGCGCTTGACGGCTGTGGCTTTTGGGGGACATTGTTCTGGACTGCTTGCATATTTATTCCAAGAGTTACCTCTTGGAACAAACTAACCGTACTGTTACTTGAGTAACGTAGTACCGGTCAGCGAGGCGGCATGAAAGGCCGGTGTCATCTACCTGTACTAACTTACGCTCAGTCGTTCGTGTTGACCCAGTGTCTGCTAGGTGGTGCAAGCAGGCATGAGGGCACACGTGGATGCATTGCTTACGTCATAAGATAGTGATTGTTTTCTTCAGATCAGTCTTCTACATACTGCATTCAGTAGTTGTGTTAATTATTGTGCACTGAAGTAGCGTAGGCTTTTTTCGTTGCAGAACATTGCTTGTTTTTACTTAGCTCGGAAATGCATTGTGTAATTTGTCACCAACTTGCTATGATGACATGTGATATTTTAATTTTATAGCCTTCTTGGGGTTTGAAACCAAGCACAAATTTATAGAGGGTGTAGCGTCCCAGATATGCGTCTGTTGCGTTGTACCGCCCCACGTGAGGAAGCCAATTAAAAATATATGTAACATCTAAAACTGCTACACAATATTTTTTTTTTTTTAAAGTTGGTGTATGCAAAAATATCAAACATAGTGTATCAGACATGTACATATGTGTATGCCTTGGCTATGGGGATTAGAATTTCTGTTAAACCTTCCAAAAGAGAGTCAATCAAACACATGGTAATTCATATTAAGACAAATTATTTTCTATTATATGAAATATATTCAGTAAATTCTAGATCCTTGAACTGGTCGCCGGCTAAGAGCCAGCCACAGCAAGCCAATGACGGCACTTGCCATTAACGGTACACGTGGGTAAGCACATGTGCGCATCCTGCTACAAGTACAGACTTTCCCAAAACGGGATAAAATGTTTCAGTGTATTATGTACTTTTTCTTTCAAGGTAAAATATGTTAGAAAAGTGTAACATTTCTTATTTCAGGGTCTTGTGTAATGTTGCTATTTCAAATTCAAAGACTGTGTGGCGCCGAAGAGAAAAGCAATAGTATTCCGGCGAAGACACCTTCAAAAGACAATTCAATAATTACCAGCAAACATAACTTTGAATTCTGTCTGTAAAACTCTTTAATAATTCTTTTGGTGTCATTTCAATTTGCAATATAATATTTTCACTCGGTGTGCATAGCACTTCCGCTTGTGTGAACCCTGTAGGCATCCATAGTAGGTCTGTGCAGCCCCTCCCTCTGGGTAGTTGTTCTAGGAGATCTGGCGAGGTAAGATGCTGTCAGATACGCACTACATATTTTTGCACTGGTGTAGGTTTCAATAGCACTTTTAGAGTACTGGTTAACCTTTGCCTTGCGTGCGTTTTGCCAGACATCCCCAGCGTAATTTCTATCCGCTTTACTTAATTATTTACAGCCTTTCAGGCTTTTTGGAATTTAACCAAGATGAGAGGAGGAGATGTCAGAGAGGCCATGTGGCCCGCGCAGTTTGTGTATCAGATGCCATCCACCCATGGTTAGGTATTTTAATTGTAAATTCTGCATAATTGCGCTGTGTGATGTGTTTGTATAATTATTGGAGGGTTTTGTCATGCTAAATATGTTTTGCGGCCACATAGCCCACTGCCACGTGTTTAGCTACCACCAAGTCAGTATCTGCACCATCAACACATTATGAGGGCTAATTCTTGTTCCATCTTGTGCGTCTTACGTTATGTCAGGGTTTTATGTAATATTTTCAATGAGGGTTCTTGTATTTTTCATGTTTGATGCTTTTGTTCATGACCACATGGTCAACCAGTGTATTTGTATTTTCCCGATATCCGGCATCCTAAGAGCTTTTGTAAGCTCATTTATTGAAGGGAACATTTTGGCTAATGCCGACATCATTTGGCCAAGAAATCTTGACGAATTTTACAGAGAAATATTGTGTTTTATGCGTGCCCGCTTGGTCCGTTACGAACTTCATCCAGTGGCATCCGCGCCATCTAAAACTATTTTCACAATTATGTGTTTATTTTGCCTGTTCATCACGTACCCCATGTTCATCAAATGTTATTTTGTAATTTTTGTACGGCGTTATTATTTCCGCACCAACCCTCTATGTGTATGACCGTTGCTACACACCACGTGGTTCGGGGACAAGTTCTGACGAGTAGGCATTAGCTATGTAGTTAATTGCACGTGTCCATTTCATACTCCATATCCTGTTTTTAAGCAAAATCCACAGTCCACCCTTGCGGCTGTGGGCCTCTTGCTTTTTAGAGACTGTCTCTTCAAACACCGTGGAGCATCATCGAATCGGAGTGCACAAGTTGAGTAACATGCTGGGGGAATCACCCACCGGAACTGCCTAGTCACGTCCGAGTAGTAAAACACTTAATTAAAGTTTTCTGGCACGTGTAACTTGGTACGAATAAACTTACCTAACAGTATATAAAGTGTAAGTCTTTGTAGTGTTAGTTACCCAGCTCCATCAGGTGTTTTGTATTGCAGTGTTGTGTATAAAAAGTGGTTTTGTAAATATGCATGGGTGAGACGAACATACAGAATCCACAGCATCCGTGAGATCCCTGAGTCTCAAAGTGTGGTGTGTAGGAACCACCACTGCTGGCATTCATCAAAACAGGTAAAAGTGTATCGTGATTGTCTCCGTGTCTCACCTGTCGGCGTCAGAACAAAACAACTATTATCCTTGTGTAAACCAAATTTCCAAATAGTGTCCTACAAGAGATTAATATTTTCAACTTTGAACATTAGAATTACTGAACTTATCCTAAAATTAATCATTAAAGTTTATATCAACACTACACCAGTAAGAAAGACTGCCGCTACACATCTGCCAATAAAAATATCAGTATTAAGAGTGCATTATACGAAAAAGGTGTAACTGAACTGTAGGATAGTTTCACAGTTCCACTGTGTGCGGTCCTACTAGGCGATAGATGTTCAGAAATCACTGTGCGAAGCAGGACTTCCGACGTTGAAAACCAATTCAGTAGGAGGTAGATATCCCGATTTTGTTCCTCAAAGCAGGACCCATGGCGTCGTACTCAGGACTGGAACACTGGGCGTAGATGATGTAGGTGGGTGGTGCTCTGGACAGCGTAGAATTCCGTTGATTTGGATAGAGACGCAGCTAGTCCTTAAACTGCTGCAGCTTGAAACTACTGCTCAACTTCTGTCGTACTATCGTCAAACTTAGTTGAATTCCACTGACGAGATCATCTTATTCGGGCTCATTGTTCTCTTGATACTAATATTTTCTTCTAGGCATTAGTTCATCAAATATTATTTAGCTTTTCTCCTTTTAATACATTGCTGTATCAAATTAATTCCATTTGACAAATTTGCAGACATAAGATTCTAATAATTCTGGAGCCCTACGTGTTTCACATCCTTCTTTCAAGAAAGGTACTTTTAGAATGCATTTGAAATTTTATAATTTACTGTACTGAATGTTCCTAATAAAACAAAAATTTTGTTATTTCCAACTGGTGTAGCGTGATTAAATGAGGACATTATAACAACTATTCAACTAACAAAACACTTCCACTTGCATAGACAAAACTCATGAATAAATGTAACAATTTTGCACACTACGAAATACAACTGTCAAAATAAACCTTCGCTACACCTATGCAAAACAGTTCACATATCAAACATTTATGAAATTTACATTAAATCAAAGACATTCATAGCATTATCATAACATTGGTAAAATTGAGATGTTACAGATTTGTCCTCCTAAATTTTTCTTTATGGTCAATATGTTAATTTGGGGAAAAGTTTATTCCCGTCAATGTAACATTTCAATATCTTATTAAAATTTTTTTTAAAGTTTTTACTTTATGTATGAATGAACAAGAAAATATAAAAAAAAAATTACAACATATACATTATACTTATTACACAAGAAGGATAAAATTAACAAACATAGCATCATTACACTGATATTTTGTCTCGTGGGCAAGGTAATGTTTTTCTTCGAGTTCCTCATCCCAAACTAGACAGTGTTAATAAATGATTCACTGTGTATTGACGCAGTCAGTTGAGACAACGTTACTCAACTTGCGCACTCCTAGATGGATGATTCTCCATGGTGTCTGAGAACAAAGTCTCCACAAGGAAAGAGGTCTATAGCCACTAGGGCGGACTAGAGATTTTTCCTGGAGACAGGATACGGAGTGTGATTATGAACAATACCACGTGTGTTTATCCTCATCACTAACGCCTACTCGTCAGGATACGTCCCCCAACCACGCAATGTGTGGCGACGGTCAATACACATAGCTGGTTAGGATGAAAAATAATACAGCTGTACAAAAATTCACAAATACCACTTAATGAACATGGGGCACGACATGAACAGGCAAAATAAACTTGCGGATGCGTGAAAACAGTGTTAGATGGCGCAGATGCCAATGGATGAAGTTGTTAGTGGACCACGTGTGCAGATGTAAAATGCATTATTCCTCGTGAAATTCAGTAAATTGTTACCTGCCAAAATGATAGCTGTGTTAGGAAAATTATTCTCTTCATGATGCGATCATACAAGAGCTCTTAGCACGCCTGATGGCGGGAAAATCCATACATATGAATTGAATTAACAGTGTGGTCATACACAAAAAGCATCAAACATGAAACATACAAGAACCCTGAATGAAAACAATACATATAACCCTGAGATAAATTATGGCGCACATGCAATTACAAGAATTACCCCTCTAAATGCAGTGATGGCGCAGGTACAGATTTGGCGGTAGCTAACCATATGACCGCGGGCGATGTGGCCGTAAGACAATTAAACATGACAAAATCCCTGAAATAAGCTCATACAAATATTACCCTCAATATTGCTCGTTGCAGCTAAGCAGAAGTTACAATAAAAAGCCCTTGACATGGGCGGATGGCATCTGATACACAAGTTGCGCAGGCCGCGTGGCCTCTCTAACATTATCTCCTCTCATCGTGTTTAAGTTTCAAAAAGCCACAAGGGCGATAATTAATTATTTAAGCAGATAGCATTACGCTGGGGATGTCTGGCAAAACGTACGCAAAGCAAGGGTTAACCGGTATATTACATGAAACTATGGAAATTTAACTCGGTGTAAAAATATGAAATGCGTAAGTGACAGCATCTTACCTCGCCAGCTCTCCTAGGACAACTGCCCCGAGGCAGGGGTCATGGCTGCCTACGGGGTTTACACAATTGGAAGTTCTATGCACGTCGAGTAAAAATTATTAATATATGAAAATAAGTGGCACACAAAACATTTTTAATATGGAATTATCAAAGCAATTTAAATCTGTAAATATTGTTGTTAATTAATTGTCCTTTGAAGGCATTCTCACCTGAATACCAGTGTCCTTTTCTTCGGTGCAGCGCGCACTTTGAATTTGAAAAACAAACAGGGCACAATATTTAGGAAATGAACATATTACACTTTATCACACATATTTACCCTGAGAAAAATACATAACACACTGAAAATACTTATCCCGTTCTGGGAAAGTCTGTGGTTATGTAAGGCAGCACGCACGTGCTTACCTACGTCTTATTGCGAGTGGCGAGTGCCATCATGGTCTAACTGCCGTTGGCTCTTAGCCGGAGTCGGTATTTAAAAAAATTAAATTGTCACCTATTCTCAGATAGTAGTAACATGGCATTTGCTCCGTGATGTTGCAGAGTTCTCCTTTCCATCACCTCTGCTGGTCATCGTGGTAGGGTGTCGTGTTCGATTGATGGGAGGGTGGGGTAACATTATATGTTCCTCGATTTTTAGAATTTTTAGCTATTTTTCTCAAATTTTTTTGATTGGTTGGGGAAGGATTGAGCAGGGGGGATGGGCCGAATGTTAAAATAACGTGATTGATTGGAGGTGAGTCAGTCGTCTGCTGGATGTGGTGTTGGTGTGACCTTCAGAAAAGTAAGTTTTTAAAAGTTATTTTTAAATCTATTGTTTAATTTTTTTTAATAATTAAAAAACGTTATAATTTTTTTAGAATATTTTTAAATATTAAATTTTTTGGGAATTTTGCAATTTTTTTTTGTAATTCAGGGCCACTCAAGGTTATGGGCACGGGGTGATGGACAGGGGCCTGGAAGTAGTAGGGGTGAGGCACACCATGTCCGCTGATCCACTGGACTTGGCTCAGAGCCTCGAATATGCTTTTACTGCCCTGTGGATTAAGTGGCTCATTTTGTTAAAGAGCTTTGAATACAATTGGCTGATTTGGGGAATAAGTGGCTCAACCTGCTCAGAGCCTACAATCTGCTTTGCTTATTTAAGGACTTTTAGGCTCTCGCATCAAGGTGCCTCGGATCCGCTTAGCTCATTTGAGCACTCTAACAATACATTTCTCCAATTTTGTAAAAAATGTTTGGCGATAAAAGTGATTTTTTGGTAAAATAATTAACTTCCAAAGTGATTTGTCAACGAAATGGTGGAAAAGATGGCCGCAGAGCGACCGTAATAACAGAGCATGAACAGCTGCAATCTCCGATGTCCCATTCCCTTGTGCCAGAACATACTTTTCTATTCTGCTCTTACCGAAATAAGATACCATAAGTTATTTAGGCCTAATTGAATCTTTAAAACTATGCCATGAATTTTTGCAGTTTTTAAAATACTGCTTAAAAACATTTGTTGGTATATTTTTTATCTGTAACAGTCTGTTTTTTTTTTTTAATAAGTTTTTCTAAGCATACTATAAAATGAATTAAGACATGACTGTTCAGTTATCTTTGTTAAATTTTCTGTTGTAGTAACTGATTTCGTTTGTTATTTGTGCATCCTGAAAACACTGCAATTGTGATTTTGACATGGGATGCTGTATAAACAGTTTTTTTTAAATGCAAGTAAAGAGTACTGATAAATAATATATGTTAGTTGAACGGAGTTTCTTACTTGCATAATATAATTAATAGTAATATCATGTTCTTATCTTAGAAACTGTTTAACTTATCATCGACTATGTATTTTAAAGTCCTTTTATTTAACCACAATACAGAACAAACAGTCTTGTAAACAATACTTGTAACTATGTTGCACTCTTTGAATGTAGACATTGCTTTTTTGGTGACCAGCACACTTAAGATGGGCACCTTAAGGCTTGCCGCCTTGGAGACATAGTTTCGCCACAGATGAGGATGGCTCAGGGGAAGGGCAGGGGGTTAACGACTGACGGCCATAGTGCGATGTGTGGCAGTGACCTGGCAGTGACCGTAATAAGAGCCTTGCTGGAGCTCATGTTTACAGGTACTAGTGAAGCTCATCAAGCTGACAGCCTGATAAGCGCCGTCTTCTCTAGAACTGATAGCTAAAGCAAATAACTTGTGGATATTGGGCGTGTCGGTAATCTTTCTGTAGCCGGCCTCAGATCATGCTTCTTTCAACACTTCACAATTAAGCACTATGGTGGGGGGAGTTATCTGTGCTCCTTACTGCACTAATGTCAGCTGCCTCACTCACTCAGTAAGAAATGCAAAGGCAGACATAGTCCAAGGAGTATTAATGACACAGTGTGACTCTGGTGTTTTGACACTTATATTTAAAAAACCATCAAAGCCCCTCCTCCCCCATTTTTTTTTTGATCTCAAGCTATGTGGCCTTCATCTGCTGTACAGTTGACACAATGAACATGACTCTGAGAGAGTCTTCTTTTGAATTTACTGCAGCCACGATTCTGTTTTGAGTTCCAAGTTAGTAAGTAATGGTGGAACAAAAAGAAAATGTTGGTTGGGTCACACGGTACCCTAAGACGAAGCCCAAGATCTCCAGATACTACACACTGTGCCATTTTCTTTGTGGGATACACAAAAGATCATATTTTTGTTCCACCATTAGCTGCTACATGGAAGAGTTCAAAAACAGAATTATGGCTTGTAGTAAATTTTGTAGACTCTTAGAAGTGTTATAACGAATTCAACTATGTCCATTTTAATCGTGTAGCAGATAAAGGGCACATAGGATATTTCATAAATTGATTAGTGAAACTGGAGGATTTACTTAATAGTTTGTAATTTATGTAACTTAAACACATTTAGTTATTATTTGAAATCAGGTTATTCTTTCTAAAACACACTGAATAACAAATATACTGTTACAAGATGCCTGAGGGGCATAACAGAGTTTGCGAGGGGCAGAAGTCTTAAAAAGAACTACATTTGATTTTAATTTATTCACACAGCTGTTATTTGTGCATCAGTCTATCTATCTCCAATATTGTTATTTTTATTTCTCAATGATCGCCATATTTAGTGTCTATCTCAACTCTAATGTAAGTCCTCCTCAATGTCTCTGCTTGGTTGTAGTCTATTAACTCACACTCATCATTAGCACATGTTCAGTCTCTGTTTCCATCATTTCTAATGTCTTACACTCATGCACCCAGTCCAATAGTCGAGCGTGCCAGTCGTACTCTTTATAGCGCAGATGCTCGCAGTCACAGATTTTCCTCCTGCTGGTCACTTCTCTCGCCACTTGTTGCTCTTCTCGCTCGTCGTCGATCGTTCAAGGTCATGCAATTTCCCAAACTCCAGACCCTAATCAACTCTCGGCTCAGAGGTCCGATGCGCTTTTATAGTCGCTGGCCTTGACGTGGAAGGTTTGCTGCAGCCCGAGTCACACTGAGAGAACTCGGTCATTAAAACATTCCATAGGCCTATATAACTTTTTACATCATAATAAAGTATTTTATTAGTGTTAAAACTGGTCTAAGGAAATGTGTGTTGAAGAAAGTTATGGTCTTAACAGTTACATTTGACCAAACCCATATGGTGTAGCATTCAAGTTCACAAATATAATAATGGTAGTGAATGTGTAAAGATATTTGTGAATCTTAATGTTTTAAATAAAGTACGTCCAATTTTCCGTGAATTTCCACAAGTAAAAGAACAGAAGATTTTTTGTCATAAAGTTTAGGGCAAAGGTACAACGTTGTGATAAATAAACAGACGTTGATGTAAATAACCAACCTCGTCATAAAAACAGTTCACATTTAAAACTTATAAATAGTGCTAATCAAATATTTGAAATCACGCACACACATAGTCAGCTTACCGACAACGATGCATAAAGGCACGCCATTTCACTGACGCAATGATTAACGAAACACATGTTACAATATATTTATTACTGTCGTGAAACGCAGATTTATGACAACATCGTAATTTGCCTACGTAGGTTTAAAAAACATGTCTACAAACGTGATGTGGTAATTTGAAGTATTTTTCGGAGTAACAATGATTTATGTTTCGTTTGGCAAAAAGCAACGTCTGCCAACTCCACTTGGTAACTGAGGTTACAATTACGAGGCACAGACCCGCGTACCAACCCACTGCGCTACATACACATCTTGAAAACATCTGTGTGATTATATATATACATGACATAAATCCACAGTTATCACATATTTTTTAAAGTTGTGTTTATTGTTTTATTATGATTGTGTGAGTAATTTACAATGTTTCCCGTTACTTATGTGTATATTACGTTTCATTTTGTACATATATATATATATGTTTTACAGAACTTGTAATCTTTTCGTAAACGGACATATACGATTTGAGTTAGGAACTCTAGTGTCTGCCATCTTGTCTCTCCCAGCTTTTGGGTATAGCAGACATTAAGAACTAGTTCTACTGTTGCGGAGTTGGGACTGGGAGTGACAGAGATGGAGTGTGAGTGAGAGAGAGGGTAGAGGTCACAGTGGCAATGCAGCCGACTTTCCTCAAGCACACGCCACGAAAATGGACTAGCACTACATGGTGTTCAATACATGAACTACAGATTCTTACCTGCTGGAGTGGTCAGACCCGGGGAAGTCTACTCTAGGTTTATATTTACTCAATGGTTATAATGTTAAAATAAATAACGTAAGCTGTGTTAAATTAATAAAATACTCAACCTCATTAAGAAGTTGTAGCGATTATAAATAACTATGGGAGCATATTATCGAGGTTAGAATTTCTTTTTGTTTGCATTCAGTTATCGAGGTGTAACCATTGAGACTAGATCCGTTTGAAAACATGTTCAAACATGGCTGTCGAACGAATCTGTAACCAATGTATTTAGACCACTCGAGCTACCACGGCCGTACATAAAAATCGGCGAGTAACATGGAGCCGAAAACACAGGCGGTTCCATCCACAGTGGCGTAGCCAGAAACGTCTCATGACGTTCGAAGGGGGGGGGGGGGGTAAATACACCGGCATCAATGGCGCTGACACACGCAGTACAAACTTTAGGAGAACATTACCTCACAGTATGATACCTGTGCATCGGAGGTAAAGGGCACTTGTACTGTATGTATATTTTACAAAACAGAAATCTCTATGTTGTCTTATTGTATTTTTCACGTTATTTCCGGGTTTCAAAGCACTACATACTATACAGAATAATAAGAAATGTAGCCTGTAGGAAAGTGCACTATTTGCCATCGTGGTATGAGGTAAACAGCACTGTAAAATATAGTAATTCCGCATTAATCAAATGATACTGTTAGTTTATGAGAAGCGTGGCGATTACCCTAAGTAGATTAGTTGGCTGGGTTCTTTGATGCATACAATTATAATTGCAAACAACTTCTTGCCAGACTCACTCTTAACAATAGGTAAACATACGTTTATACTGGCTCACATCCTTATCAGCCCAGACCAAGCGACCTATGGTACGCACATCCACTGAAGTTATTGTAAATGGGACACGGAGTTGAACTTTAATGTATTCTTCAGTTGAGTGGAACATACAACTGCAGCAGTAAGGGTGTGCCGATCCTACCCCACTTTTGATTAATGGGATTATCAATTTGATATCAAATTGATTGATCGGATTAATTCTTAATCCGATGGAAAACTGTCTTTAATCCGCCAATCTTAACCCAATAAAATGTGATCAAAGAAAGTTGATAAAAGTTTTTCCATCAGACTTGTTTGATCAGATTTTTTTGATGAAATTTGTTGTGTATATAGTTTGGTGCAAAGTCGTGCTTTTGGCACTTAATTAAGTTTTTATTTTTGGGGGTTGGGGAGCTGCATGGTACGTCCTCACCCTCGGAGCTCTGTCGCTGTATGAGGTGGGTCTGTGATGGGGAGGGGGTATATATAGGTATTGTGCAATATATTAAATTTTAGAGTATTTTGTCTGACAGGCGCCTGAGAGACGTGCGGCGCGATCGGCAGGCGACATAGGTTATGGTGTAGTAGTAAATACGTAATGATTGAAACGAAAAAAAAAACATGGATACGATTTCCTGTATGCTAGTAATATAATTTACATGAAGGACTCATCGAATCGCAAATACAAATTTCAAACGGATCCCAGCTATCCTGGTTTTATTAAAAAATAAAGAAATCAAGTAATGAGTTACAGGTGCAATTTCACTACTGGAATTGGCACATTAACAAAGAATTCCAAAAACGGTAGGAATAGATGAAATCGTACAAGCAGCGCTCCCAAAACACGTCCGTTCGGCTGTGAGGTTGGTGAAGCAATGACTGCAGTGTATGACGTGCACCGACTTGTAAGCTGTTGGAGACGTCTGTTTCGAATGCCGGTTGGCAGGCGACTGAGCTGAAATTATGCGAAAAACCCGGAAATGAACGAAAGGAGAGGTGAATATGATTTACGTGCAAATACAAAATCGACTGTTTCCAAATAAATTAAACCGCTGATGTTATACACAAGAGAAATTAATGAAATAAAAAATTGGAATACGACAAAACTATAACGAATGTAGCAGAAAATGAATATTACCGAAATATATTTCAAACAGCAGAATAAACGAACACAACTTCCTGGTGTCATAAATCAATTGTGTCAACTCGCCAAACGAATTACAGAACCTATTTCCACATCAAAATGAAAACTGGCTTACTGCCCGCAGCATATCCTGTTAACTTGAAGATGGAAGCACATTTACACAAACAAGTGATATAAAATAATAAACCTTTAACCAAAGGCAAAAAGATATCCCTTCTATTAACGACGTCCAATTTAAGCAGCAAAAAAAACAGACAACTTTTCAGAATAATAGCACGAACAAACAAGTACTGAAAAGACTTACCTCATATTTAACACTACTTGCAGATGAATGTTGACACTACTCAGTGCCAACAATCATCTGCAGTCTAACTCCCCGGGATTGAGCTCAAGCCGCCGGACAACAGGAGAGGCCTCATCTCTCAGTCCCTCCATGCTCCCTATATTAGCCTCCCTACATGACCACTGGCGAAGCGCATCCAGTCGTCGTCGACTTCCGTCAGGGACTCCACGTACCACTGGGTATAGGAAACCCGTCGTTCCAGCCCAGCAGGACCAGCAGCTCTCCTTGGGCTCCTACCAGCACCTCCAGCCGCAGCACAACCTTCACCCAAGGACTGGGCTACCAGCACCTCCAGCCGCAGCACAACCTTCACCCAAGGACTGGGCTGCCAGCACCTCCAGCCGCAGCACAACCTTCACCCAAGGACTGGGCTACCAGCACCTCCAGCCGCAGCACAACCTTCAGCCAAGGACTGGGCTACCAGCACCTCCAGCCGCAGCACAACCTTCATCCAAGGACTGGGCTACCAGCACCTCCAGCCGCAGCACAACCTTCACACAAGGACTGGGCTACCAGCACCTCCAGCTGCAGCACAACCTTCACCCAAGGACTGGGCTACCAGCACCTCCAGCTGCAGCACAACCTTCACCCAAGGACTGGGCTACCAGCACCTCCAGCCGCAGCACAACCTTCACACAAGGACTGGGCTACCAGCACCTCCAGCTGCAGCACAACCTTAACCCAAGGACTGGGCTACCAGCACCTCCAGCTGCAGCACAACCTTCACCCAAGGACTGGGCTACCAGCACCTCCAGCCGCAGCACAACCTTCAGCCAAGGATTGGGCTACCAGCACCTCCAGCTGCAGCACAACCTTCACCCAAGGACTGGGCTACCAGCACCTCCAGCCGCAGCACAACCTTCACCCAAGGACTGGGCTACCAGCACCTCCAGCCGCAGCACAACCTTCACCCAAGGACTGGGCACGAGTACAGCCGGCACCAGCAGCAACAGTGGCCAAGTCAGGAGCTACGCCCACTCCGGGTAAACCAGTGGCTGCGTGAAAACCAGTGTTGCGCAGAACAGTTAAGCCAATATCAGATTTTGTGCTATGACATCAAGCCAAGCGCCTCAACTTATATACCTGCCGGGGTCCGGTTAACAGCCAATAAAGTCAGTCCAGTCGTATTGCCCATGTCTCTGACACACACACTAAAACCTTGTCTGACCTTTATATCGTCGTCAGTCACCTGATGTCATGTGTCAACGTATTGCAGGACTCTTAAAATTCCTCTCATTAAATGGATAGCTGCAAGAGTGTAAGTTCATAAACATTTATATTAGTTTGTGTGCAAGGATTCAGTTAGATGAAACTGATGAAAAATGTGATTTTATTTCATTGGTATAGGTCATGGGAAAAAATGTGATAGACAGGGAAAGCCTGGAAAAGTCAGGGAATTTAGTTTTATGTTGCCACCCTGGGCATCCAGTAACATATAAACAAAGATGGCTGCCTCCAGTAGCATGTAAACAAATGATGAACGAAAAAATGATGACGGTAGAATGAATGAGTATAGGTGAGGGGAGTGGGTGCGAGGGAGTCAGTCATATGCTGGATTTGAACAGAAGTGAGTAATTTTTGGTGAGGGGGGAGTAATTTTTTTAATTACATTTTTAAAGGGTAATGTTTTAGGGAAAAAGGGATGTTCCGAGGGAAAAAAGGGAAAAGTGGCCACCGGGGTTAAATAAATTTTAATGAAAAAAATTTCAAACGATTTTCAAATTAAATTTTTAAACAATTTTTTATAAATTTTTTAATCGATTTTTAATTTTTATGATTTTTTTATTATTGATAAATTTATATTTTCAAGGTCAAAGGATCTGCTCTCCTAACCCCTGGGTCACTGATCCCTGGCACCTGGGTCGCTGATCTGTCAGCATTTCTGGAAAAATGGGTTATTTCTCAGGATCCTTTTGATAATTTTTAAAATAATTGTTAATAAAAAAATTTATCGGATTTTTCTTTTAGAATTCTTTGAAGGGTTTTTGGAATTTTTTGAAGGATTTTTTTTTACTGTTTTTGAGGTCAAAAGTCCACAGGGTCAAGGTCAAAGATCACACATCAGGGGTAAAAGGTCAACGACATCCAAGATGTCGGTCGGGTGACGTAACAAGATGGCGGCTCCGACGCCGACGCCCCACGCCCTTGCAAGTCCGCCATCATTTCCCTACTACTCTGGTATCCAAGTGTACAGAGAGTGTGTTGTCGACAAACGAAGATGGTGGTGGATGGTTGAAAAGACCTGTGCCCTGCCCAGCGCTATGAGCCCCCTCCCGGTCCTCTCTCCCACCACACCTAGCACCAAGCGCATCTTTGTCCGACCCGAGGGATGCCTGCTTGCCTGCCTGTCTACCCCCCCCCCCCCCTTACTTCAGGCCGGGAATTTTGGACTCACCCGAAGTGTTGACCTGTTTGCAAAACTCCTCTCTACCCTCGAATTTGAACTTCCCTTCCTAGCTGCATGCCTCCGTCTCCTCTGCGCACCAAGCTTGGACTTTCGCCTGACCATTGACCCATGCAGAAGACAGTTTGTCATACTCTCCAATCCAAATGCTGGCTTTTTTAAATCTTGTAGTGGTATTGAAGAAAAGTTTTTCCCAACTCCCGCTGATAAATTTATTTCTCCTCATCACTAGCAATTAAACCTTACCTGATTCTTAATTCGCTATCTTACAAGAAATTTCAAGTGTCAGTATACTTCCCAGTATAGTTATTATTTTTGTTTATATTTCACAGAAAGCCAGGAAACTACAAACAATTCCACATAAGAGATATTTCCACTAGCTTAATTTTAGGAGAGTTAAAGACTTATATAATTTAAGTATTCAAAGAACATCGTTTGTAAATATGTATCATTCCAGTTAGGCGATTAATAAGTAAAAGTTTTCACCTATTTAAAACTTACGTTAAAACAAACTTGCGTTAAAACAAAACGTATATTTACATTCAGGGGAATGTAAAACAAAACATTTAAAACTTTCAATGTGTTAAATATTTGTATATAACAGAGAAAAAAATACGTATTTACTGTGTAGAGTTCTTTAAAATTTCTACTTATAATTAAAGTTTCATGTGCGTGTATAAAAGCGTCCCATGCACGATTTTCGGCAGCACCGTCTATCATAAAATGTGTATATTTGAACAAATATAAACTTATTTTATTTCAAAACAATACATTTCGACATAATATTAATGAAATACTATGTCTCCAGGCGGAAATGACTCCTGTCAGAGCTATAATAGTGAAATTTCAATGATTATTCAATAATTTTTCTGAAAGCCTCCAAACTTAAGCAAATTTTAAAGGAAAACTGCTGTCATTTTGTAATTGTTTACCCCATCTTTTGGGATAAAATTTTCCGACTGTCAATCAATTATTTACACTGTAAAGAGATATCCGAAACAAATAACATTATTCTATACAACTTATGGAATCGAGATAACGAATTATCAAACAAAATTTTCTGGGAAAAATGAAATTCGTATTACATACGTACATTTAAAAACAACATATTTCGAACATCCTTAAGACAATCACAGCTGAAAAATGGGTTACTCAACAGACTAGCTTCCGTCTGACACAATCGTTTCAGTAAACAAAGTCTTTAAACATTCGCTACTAAATACTTCCAAACCCACAAAAAATGTTTTGTAAAAATAATAGAACGTTTTTCAACATATATCTTTGCCAGGAGTCTGTTTCAAATATCTTTAGTTGTTTTTAACCACAACTTTTCCTGTCTTTTTTTCATTGCAACATTCATTAGTTTTAATGAACATAGTTTGATAGAAACCATATCTTTTAACTCGTTGCAACATTTTATTTCCTTTCTTAGGAAGACAAATTTTCTTTTCATAGTTATAAAGAGGCGAGGTTAAATAACGTATCAAAGGATATAATTTTAAAGCATAAATTTATTGACAAAATAAGGAAACTACGGGCAGTTACAAAACATAGCACATATTAGACAATTGTTTCAAACTATATACAAATACAGGTTGATCCAAAAAATTATGTAACAACACAAGTAAGTACAGGATGTTACAAAACTTTGCACCCGTAAGTATAGGGCGCCTCACAAACATAGATACCAAAAATTATAATACTGGTTGTATGTTATAGGGTGTTTGCGAGTTCCTTATTCCTCAAAATCGTTTCTCATTCCTTATTCTTCAAAAAACTTGTTATATTCCTCAAAAAATCTAATTTATTTTTCAAATAACGCTCCTCTGTGACATTTAAACAGTTTATCAACCAAATGACAGAATACTTAAATTTGAAACATATTCCTACCACGCAATGTTTACTTGAAATAATAACTTTTTTTTCCGGTCAAGTAGTAGGGTTAACTAAATTTATTTTCATATTTTTAAATATATGCTGTCTTCATACTTCTTGGGTGTTTGCAAATAATACTTCATACGATGTAACCTCGTTCCTTATGTTCTCTTATGATCAAAACCATATATTTTATTCCGGAATATTCCCCGTGTTTTTTAAACTTCAACAAATGTGTAAGTCTGTCTACAGGCTTGTTAGAGTCTTCAGAAAATATGTAGTCATTATACACAGCATTTGTCGAAGGGAAGTATTTGGGGAAATCAATGTCTTCAGTCTTCTTCGCTTTACTTGTATAAGACATCTCGGTGCAATCATCACTGCTGTCTTCGCCTGCTGTTTAATCATAAATATCGAGTTTACTCAGCTTAGAAAGAGGAGGTGTAATGTTACCAATACTGGTCTCCGCAGCTAGTTGTACATTATGTCGAAGATAGTTACGTTTCCATGTTAGTGTATATTTCATATGATCCGATTCTATTTCATTACTTGTATTCAAGTTAATTCCCTCTCCTTCTGTGTTATTATGTAGTGGAGATGTTACATATCGTTTCCCAGTAGGAAGATTATTTTTACAGATCTTCACATGTCTATTCAAGTTGCCCGTTCGTGCAAATTGTCTATCACAGTTTGTGCAGTTAAGAATGCCCCGAGATGCATTCTTAATACATTCACTTTTCTTGCCTACGAGCGTCGTAGACGAACGTGTATATTTTCCGCAGTATTTGCAGTATAGTTTATTCAATGATGCCTCCATTTTCATCAATGTCGATTAAATGAATAATCTTCGGTGTGAGGATAAAGTTTACTTCCGAATAGATGTTCACCTCACAATGTCAGAAAGTCGACTAACTTGTTTCTGTGTAAATGTATTTTCAAACAGTAGCGGGCTTTGTTAATGACGATAAAAATGTCTTCCGCTCTAGTATTTGTATATTAATTGCGGAAGTATGCATACTGATTCACCATTGGGTTAAACCTACGTATGTTAGACGGAATACGTCTTTACTTGGTATTTGATTAAAATGAATTAAGAATTATTTAATTTTAGGAATGTAAAAGGGAGTGATGGGTTTAGAAGTATTTCGTAGCGAATGTTTAAAGACTTTGTTTACTGAAACGATTGTTTTAGACGGAGGCTAATCTGTTGAGTAACCCATTTTTGAGCTGCGATTGTCTTAACGATGTTTGAAATATGTTGTTTTTAAACGTACGTATGTAATACGAATTTCGTTTTTCTCAGTAAATTTTGTTTGCTAATTCGTTATGTCGATTCCATAAGTTGTATGGAATAATGTTATTTGTCTCAGGTATCTCTTTACGATGTAAATAATTGGTTAACAGTCGGAATTTACTATCCTAAAATATGGGGTATACGATTACAAAATGGCCGCCGTTTTGTCCACCTGATTGGTCGTGTAGTCTCGATGCACTCGCAGCGGGTGTCATATTTATTAGGTGGGACAGGACTCGTAGGCTGCTCTCGATGCGTCGTGGGGTGGGGCAGAGCGCTTAAGAAGTCTCAATTCTGATATACGTTACGTCGCGTCGTACCATAGACCTTCTACCACCTAACTCAATAACCAAGCGGAAGGGCAGTTCTGGCGAACTTTCTACGCTGGCGACACAAAATAACTTAAAACTGGAGTTGGGGGAAGTCTTCAAACACCCTAACAAACTCAACACATGCCTGCCCTTCGCCTAAATACAGGCGAGGGTTCTAATCTACGTCTATCTACTATGGCTACTGATAGAAGAGAGAGCGTTAAACACGACTGACTGGAGCTACTTTAAGGGGCCTGTCATTCCAGCCATTCACAGGCCAGGGTTTAAACCTGTGGGCCATTAATAAGCTAAAATCATTCAACCCACCCTCTTCAATACCCACTTTCAGCGACCTAATTGCTTAAAAATCCTAGAGTATAGGGTCTCAAAATGGATACCAAAATCTAATAAAATCATAAACATTCACAAAAAACGAGACCGAAAAATAAAGTAAAATAAACTACAATTAAGAATAATACAAAAATGTAAACTAACTAGTCTACTCAAGTTAAACAATATATGATGGCTACCATGAAAAAAAAACTTAAATGTGAAAATAAAAAAAAATAAAAAATATATAAATAGATTGATATTACACTAGTTACATATGTATAGGCCGTTCACGATAAAGTGAGCACTTCTTAAGCCCTAGTTACATTTTTCTTTCAACCAATTTATATGCTTCCCCTACTTGTTAATGTAAATCCTGCTATGTGAGTAATAAACACAGTGTATACATTCACCATACCCAAAACCAAAAGTCCGAGGCCACAATGGAATGTATTTATTGGTTATTATGTCTGATGAAACAGCTTCAAAAAGTGCTCACTTTACTGTGAACGGCCTTTAACAATATTTACATGAGTTCATACAAGAAATATTATGCAAAACTGAAAGTGTGAAAAATAAATAAATAATTAAATGTTAATTACATGACCAAAACGACGTACATTTTAAGGCCGTTACAACTCCTGTAAATACTATTCATATTTGTGACATAGTGACTTTCACCTCCGATACACAGATATGCATTATAGTGTACAGCAATTTCATCTTTTGCATTACAGTTAAATGATTACTAATAATTTTAAAACTAATGGTTGACAACCTGTTAGGCGAAAAAAATAAAGGGAGGATGAGTTGAACCCCCCAACTTCCCTCACTTGAACCACGCAACTGGCTACGCCCTTGCTGGAGGATCATGTTAAGCAGGTTTCATACGATGCAAGATGCAGTTCCCGCAAGATTTCGTACGAGAATGCCAACTAAATTGCGTTCGAAACGAGTTCACACGCAGATAAATAAGATGAACACTGTCTCGCATAAAAATTAGTTGATAGCCGTAGTGGGTACCAAACAACCAAGTTATTATATTACAAAATATTGAGTTTTTATTTTATTCTCAGCGAACTGTGTAAACTCCAATCCACGCTTTAAAGTTATTTTCCAGCAATGTTTTATTTCCCCGTATTCCTCTTCGCACACCTTAGATTATGATTTTCTTTTACTATGTGTTCGAGTTTACAAGAAGTCGCAGGACCAGCAAACAAGGACCAATAGGATCGCAACTTGCATCGCCTTGCACGAGAAAAATAGGGCCTGCTCTATCTCCTATTTCGTGCAAGATGTGGCTTGCACACGAACTTGTGCGAGAAATTCTCGTGCAAGGTCGACATCTCGCGCAAGTTTGGCACTCATCTTGCATCGTGTCAAACCTTGTGTAGTTTCGGCAGGGCGGAAGCTATTGCCACGTTGGACAGGAGGTCTCCGTACCTTTCTCTACGGGATGTGATGTCATCGCCAGTATCAGCGAGGCCGGAACAACAGCGAACAGGCAGACCAAGGCCTCGACATGCAGATAGAAAGGCGGCTTCTGACCTGGACTGCCATGAGGGCGGTGATTCTTGAGTAGTACTGCGTCCTTAACAACGGACATTGGCAAGGTATAGGTAGTTCACGGTAAAACGAGTATAGGCCGTTCACGGTAAAGTGAGCACTTTTCGAAGCTGTTTCATCACACATACTAACCAATAAATACATTCCATTGTGGCCTCGGACTTTTAGTTTTGGATATGGTGAATGTATACACTGTGCTCATTACTCACACGGCAGGGTTTACATTAACAAGTGGGGGAAGGATATAAATTGGTTGAAAGAAAAAAGGAACTAGGGCTCCAAAAGTGCTCACTTTATCGTGAACGGCCTATACTTCTGAGAACACTGCTTAAGATCTACTTGTATGTACGTTCTGTATTCTTCCGCTTTATGTAAAATTAACATTGCCATGAGCCTCATCACTTTGTTCATGCGTCGGTCAGGTGAAACTGTGGAATTATTACACAAATAAATATTTTACAAATATCGTAATTCTTACACTTCGATGAATTCAAAAAAGAGAAAGCCATAAAAATAATTAAATTTACCACAAATGGTTACCTAACAATTTTTATTCGACGTTAAGTTATGGAACTACTTTCCATTCATCGTTTTCAACTTTACTGGGCGCGTGTCACTCAGTGCGCCCGTTAAAATATATGCAGGCAGGAGCAGTGTCTTTTTTTATGTGGTTGATTTCAGAAGTGCTCACTTTATCGTGAACAGTCTTTGGTGTACTGCACTGCGTAGCCCAGCTCCAAGGAAGAAATTCTTCTTATCTACATAAGCGAGACGCATGTGAAGAAACGCTTGTGTAGGCTGTGCATGGTAATCCAAGCACTTTTGAAGTCAACTTTTGAAAAATGTCACTGCTCCTGCTTGTACATATTTTGACGTTCACACCATCTAGTGGCATGTTCCCTGTAAAGTTGGTACCTAACGACACGGTGGAGAAGTAGTTACACGCTTTAACGTTCAATTAAAAGTGTTACGGAAACATTATTTTGTGAATACACGTTATCAGGCCCACTGCAATGTTAATTTTACCTATGGCGGAAGAATACACAATGTGTGTAGGGCTACAATTAGATCTTAAGCGGGGTTTTCAAAAGTGCTCAGTTTACCGCGAACAGCCTGCGAAAGCCTACTGGAATTTTGGAACCAAGTCGTGCTTACAGACGAGAGCAAGTACAACGGACGGTAACGTACTAGTGACACGAAGGTCTCGTAGTCACAGTGAAGCACGGTGGTGGGTATGTCATGATCTGGGATGGCACAATTGGCACTTCCTGATGGAACCATGGCAGCCATGCAACATTATCTGCCGCCTAGCATTGAGACATTGTTTATTAGTGACAATTATTACTATAACTTCCAACAAGGTAACGATCCATCTGGCTAATTCATAACACCCCAAACAGGCTTGTGACCACATCCTAATCAACCAATTGCGATCCAGTTAAAAATTCCTGTCATTTATTGGGCAAATAAGTCGGAAAAAACAGCATGTAAGCAAGACAGAGCTTATGAAATTCCTTAAGGCAAAATTGTCAAAAATATCACCTGACACGACAAAGAAGTTGGCGAAATCCCTGCCTCGAAGACTACAGGCTGCCATTGTTGCCAAGGATATGCATGTTAAATGTCCAGGACGTGTGCGTTGACTTGGTGAAGCATTTGTGTTTACATATGTGCGTATAAATACTTTTTTGACATTTAGACAGCGAGATTGCCTGTTTGTAAGTGTACTATGCGACTGCAAGTAGTTATTATGGGGGCGTGCCTTTACTTCCAGATATCATTTGTTATTATAATAGCTTGCAAATCCGTTTTCGTGAAATACATTTGTAGTGAACGAGGAACGCTGGCGTGCGCGAATATTTTTTTTTACTCTCTCTATATTGTGCGTGAGGCAGAAAGCAGAACTCAAGAGTGATAAGTCTAGCGACTGAGGATATTCTGGTTCTATTTATATAAAACTACGTTTATAATAATAATTTTAATTTTATTTATTTGGAGCTTACTGTGCCATGTATACATACACTCCTACACACACACACAGACACACACACACACATATATATATGCTGTTCACGGTAAAGTGAGCACTTTCGAGAACCTAGTTACTTTTTTCTTTCAGTCACATTTCATCCTTTCATCAGCTTTAAAATGAATATTTGCATGTAAGCAATAAACACAGTGTGTCTATTCCACCGCACTCAGAAGTCAACGCCTAAGGATACAATAAAATATATTTATCGAATATTATTCCAAATCAGAGTGCTTTCAGAAGTGCTCACTTTACCGTGAATAGCTTATACATACATTTAAATACGTAGACACATTCAGGGTACTCGGAAATTCCCCTTACAAACTTCTAGAACTAGTAGAGGGGACTGAGTAGACGATATTTTGAATAGGAACCCATGTCCGGAAACGTATAGTTTCCGTGCTACAACAATTTCCCCAAAACACACTAAGAAAAACCTTTAAAAATTCCAAAAAGGTCAAGGTCAAAGGTCACATGGCTCAGGGTTACAAGGTTAATGACATACAATATGGCCTGTCGGATGACGTAACATGGCGGTCGGATGACGTAACAACATGGCGGCTTCTCGGTTCCTTCGCTCCTATGCCCAATGCCCTTGCGCATCAAACCCCTTTTCCCTACTACTTACTGAGATTGTGCTTTTTCTATTATAATGCTTACATAAATTATAAAGTGTAATTTTTTTGAAGAAGGTATCAATCTCATGAAACAATGAGTTACAGTTTAGAGCACATCTTTTAAGTAACTATTTTTTTTTGTTTAGGGTACAGAAGGTATTCAAAATGCTACTATTATAACTAAGAATCTTCAAACACACGAGGTTATTATCAACAGGACAGGAAACACATGAGAGAAAAGCGTTAATTAAAAATAAAGCATCGATAATATCATGTGTAATTTTAAAAGTCTGGGTTTCATATCAATAATAATAATAAGCATCATCGCCGTCGAACTTAGGTCTTTTTTTTTTTATTTAGATACTGTTTTACAAGAAAGTCGCAAATAATTTAATTTGTTTAATGTTAATACAATTTCATCGTATTTTGCTTTCATTTAACTTCTTGAGTTTTTATTCCTAATTATTACACACATCGTATAGAATGCACACGTATGGAATGTATATTATCATACGAAATTACATTATAATCTACAATACAGGAAATTCTTGTTATAGTGTGTGTATGCAATTGTTCAGGCAATGCAATGCCTGCCTGCCCGTCTTTAGCTCATGTAAAATGTCTGTCCTATGGACTTTTGCAGTTAGTCTGTCGATAGATCCAATTAATTTCAAATAACCGGTTGTTGTTATAAAGGGGCCCGCCTAGGGAACACCTCCAGGTCATGTTATTGCGACGACGATGGAAAATAGCATCAATAAGCTTCGTGTTCTGGGGAGGAGGGAAGCTGAAAAGTATCCATTTGGAATGGTTACCATTCCGGAAATTTTGCTGCCAGACTTCCGCAGAAAAATTTCGACTGGTAACCATTCCCATTGTAGGAATGGATACTATCTGGATTTTTGTACCGACATTCACATCCCAAATATCCAGAAAAGTGCCCACAGTCGGAATGTTTACAGTTCTGGTATGCGTGTTTTTTAGTTGTCAGCGGAGCTTGGAGTTTCCCCACAAATGATTTTCAAGCGTAGCGCCCTCAAAATTAAAAATACCGTACAAGCGTAGCCAAACATTATGCACCGAGCTAGAGTCTCAGCGCCAGCAGGGGAGTAAATACCCAAATCGGTGATTCAAGGCGCGCCAGCAATTTTTTTTTTTTAGGTGGTAATGCGAAGCGTCACGCATCAGCGAAGCTTGGAGTTTCCTCATAAATGATTGTCGCGTGTAGCCTATTTGCATAGAGAAATAATGTATGTGTGTTTTTCACACATACCGGAATAGTAAACATTCCGACTGTGGGCAATATTCAGGATATTTGGGATGTGAATTTCGGTACAAAAATCCGGATGGTAACCATTCCTACAATGGATACTTTTCAGGATTCAGTAACGCAATGAAATGCTTTGCTAATCAAATCGGAACGGTTACCATTCCGGATTTTTCTGTGGAAGTATGGATGCAAAATTTCCCGAATGGTAACCATTCGGAATGGATACTTTTCAGTCGGCCTGTTTCTGTTTCCTCAGAATTTTTAGTGGTGACTATATAGGGTTTTAATACAGCAACCTGTTTAGGGAAGGTACAGCTTTTTGACTAGAATTAGTGTAAAACAATGATTGACAAGAGAATAAATATCGTAAATAGAAAGCTACGCACTGCGATTTCTGCTGATTTTGGACACTTTTCTACGACCACAGCTATGTTTCAGTAACAAATGTTTGAATGGAGGAAAAAAATATCTAATTTCATTTCTGTCGTGAAGAAAGATTTACATTGGAATTTTCCGTAGTTACAGTGAGACCCAGGGAGCTTCATCCTGTAAATGTGAAATGTGAGCATACTGCATTATTCTTGAGCGAATGTTGGTCGCTCCATAAATGTTGTGTAGTGTGGAATTTAAAAGAATACTCATCGCATTTGCGAACGTTGAGCTAGCTTCCTCTGTGTGCGTGCGTGGATGTGTGCACGTCTGTGCGTGCGAGGGTGCGCGCGCGCATGAATAGGTGGGTGCGTTGATGTGTGCGTGCGTGTGTGCACGAATATGCGTGCGTGGTGTGTGTGTGAAATCCGCTACTGTACTCTGAGCAAGTGTGAAGTGGTTCTGGAAGGGGCGGAGTGTGGAGGGATCTCAAGTCACGTTACCTGGCCGGAGTTCGCGATCTCGGCGTGAAAGATGTCATCGCGGGCGTGTAGCGAATGAGAAATTGCGTTTCTAAAATAGAGTGGCTAAACTTTCCTCGGTGGCGCTGCGCTAAAAATACGCGGATACCGGCATGGCGGTGTCAGGCCGAGGGCGGCCAGGGTCGTCTCTGCGGGTACAGGCCTCAGGACTCACTGTCTGCCGGCTCTCTCTTAGTAGCGCCAGTGCTCTACATTACAATACGTTTCTACATTTTTGACTTGCTACACCATTTTTTCCCTGTTATATGAAATAATGGTCTGAAATGTAGGATAACAGAAGGAAATTGCTTCTTGAAAAAGAATAACTCAATTTATATAATCCCAAATGTGTATTTTTCTTATCATAGAAATCTCAATTTAATGGTATCAAATTAATACGTTTGCGTAAATCTCTAGATAAGTATTTACGGTATTGGAATGTCGTGAAAAATGTTTTTTTTTTTTGGGGTGGGGGGGGGGGGGGAGGGAAGGGGAATGCGTTGTGATGTTCGCCAATATTTCAAGTTTAACTTATGAGATTGTACTTAAAGTCAAACTAGCTCAAAGTTAATCTTTGCCGAGGGGGAGGGAGGGAGGTAGTGGGGCAGGTTTCTGATATCACAGAAATAACAACATACTATTTCCGTGGTTTAAATTAACACAAACTGTGTGTTAAAACAATTTTTTGAAATTTCTAATAATCAAAATTTTAAATTAAAATTCTCATATTTACGAGAAAAAAAACATGCTGAGTTTTATTATTTAAATGATTTATCGTCTTTGCCAAATGGTCATCAGTATCACGTCACGAAACCATAAAGTGTCCTCGAAATGTAGAAAAAAATGGTCTGTAGAACAGGCTTAAGGGGTGCGCCAGCCTGACACGGAACTGCATTGAAGTGTGTGTGAAACACGTGTTCTCCCACGAGAATATGAGACGTGCTTCCAGTATGCTCATCTACAGAAACACACACCAGCCAAGGCCTGTTTCAAGACATCAAACACATTATTTCAAAGCTCTACAACTTAGCTAAAAACGGCTTTTTCAGAGCGTTCCATCTCGTAATATACGCGTCATATACATACAAACAAAACTTCTCAACTGGTCCGTGCATTGAACCCTGCCACACACTTTCCACCATGTAAGTGACAGGGTCGCAGCTTATGCCCGGTTGTACCATCGGGGTTTGAAACTGATCCGAGATCAGATCTAAGATCGACACAGAAAATTATTTCACAATTCATGTTCAGAGCTGAACTGGAGATCGAGATGAAGTTCATTTCGAACCGCCGAAATTGGCGGTTTGAAATCTCGATCCGAGATCAGCAGCCATCGTTGACAGATGTAGTTTGAAAATATGCCAACATATAGAAATGCGTTCGATTGTTTTCTTGGGAAATTAAAACAATATTATACACACTTGAATATTATTCAGTAAAATTCGTACAACAATTATTCACTTAAAACAGATAAAACATCCACATCTAGTTCTATCTATAGTGAAAAATACGCCTACTTCCATGACCCCATATATTACGAACCAATAGCATAATTGGTCTCATACTTAATCTCGATCTCTCACTTTAGAACCAAGATCGACGAATCGGATATCCAGAATCATAAAATTTCGTTGGTGCAACACTTACTTTGGAACCAAGATCAAACTGGATCGTGGTTCGGAACTAGGATCATTCGATCTCGGATCGGAGAAGATGTTGGTGAAACCGGGCATAATTCACATACATGGTAGTCGCAGTTCGACGAGAACTCTGCACGCCACGCAGTTCAGAACCTTGCTTGCGCTTAGCGGCGATAACTGCATATATTAACGAATGACGTAAGCAATGACCACAATAATCGCAGCGAACTACGAGTAGCACCTCCATGTTTTAACTACGAACATTTTTGTCACTTGCAATTCAGTTTATTTTTGTTTCGCGCTAATAAGAAGACATTGTATTTGAAACTCCTTCGCATCATCACCTAGTTTGTGCAATATTCAAGTTAGTTGGTTCACTGTTTTTTTGTCAGTCCTCATTCTTCTGTCGGCAACATAACAGTTCACGACCTACGTAATTGTAAACTATTGGCATAAAGTATTCATTACTGTAATAAATAAAATATTTTATACATGTTTTGAGTGAAGTGGCATTGTTTGTTATTGTGTTCTGCTGTATCTCTACGTAGTTTCCTATCCCAAAAATTCTTCAAATTATATATAACAATGCCCACCTGGAAAATGTGCTACTTCATGCCATTTAAGTCGGCTCCAAAATGTACAGATAACAATGAGATGGTTTGGTGCAGAAGAGGAAGATATACGAGACCGAAATATCTGGAGAAATATTTTGAGAAGAAAATGTAGAGTTCTGTACGAAACCATTGTACCGAGTTTATTGTTATGCTGGAAGAAAACCTCTGTGTTGAGGAAAATCTCTCCCAAATAAAAATAGATTTTGAACCTCGAATAAACTTGAAGAAACTTTGGAAATGTGTTTTGTTACGTTTGCGATCTGTTTTGCAATTCTGAAAGCTTAACTTAATGTGTGCGAGTTTACGAGAGTAGTAGGAAATAGTCGGAGTTGGGACAGGAGCCAGGGGAGCCGGCCGCCATGTTGGTTTTTTCTCTCAAAATCGTACGTCTTAGGCCAAAAGCCTTCAGAAATCAATTATTTAACAAAAAAGCACCTTTTTTTTTTCACCTAAAACTTGACATGTTTCCATTTATTTTTAGGGGGGTGGGGGGAGACTTCCCAGAAAAGTCCACTCCTTCAGCAGAGTAGGCAAGGCAGACTAGTGACCTAGGCGTATTTTGGGTTAGGAGAGCGGACCAGTGTGAAATTTTCACTCCAAATATCTAAAAATAATTTTTTAAATTTAAATATATTTTTTAAATAAAAAAATGTAAAGGCATAAGAATTAAGTTTTATATATCACCGGACTCGTCTTTTCAAGTCACATACGATCGTGATGTCATCGACTATGTAACATAATGCCAGTACCACCATTTTGGATTTAAGAGCGGAAAAATGGTTTGAAAAAGACAAATATCTCATGGTTATTTTTTCATTACAATTTAAGTATTTATTTTAAGTTTTAATTTTTTTATTATCTATTAAATTGTTTTGACTCTCCCAGACATACTTTTATTATCAAGTTTTACATACAATATTCTTTGACTATCCCAGACTTACGTATTTTATTTACATGTAGGGACTAATTTCTCATCTGTACTTCGACATCCACTTAACCTAACTACCATACTCTAGGACGTGTATGTAAGAACTTAGAATATTTTCTGATTAAAAAAACATTAAGCAAAACACAGCAAATTTAATAATAGGCTTACATATTTTTTTATTAAAATAAATTACATACATATATATATATCTTTGCAATGGTTTTTTCGAAGGCAAGAAGAGAACATCGTATTAGTTCGTAAGAGGTTGGTATTCACCGTTCTCGGTTGCAGATGATTCACCGAAACAAGTGTCCAACCCGAGTCCTTCATCATCTCTTCTTCCTCGCAACATACCATTTTGTATATTATCGTCTACACTCTTTTCGATGTCAAATACAAATCAGAGTGGTACATTTTGGGTATTGAATCACCTTCTGCAATATTCACCCTGGTTCGGTTCTGGTTTCATGTATATACATTCCAGCCATATATTATATTTTAGAGGTCCTCATGTGCTATGTAGTATACAGACAATACAAAACACAAAAAAAAAAGCATAGGCCACCTTAATTTTTCGAAATTGTAACTATTCCATGTATTTATTGTCTCTGGTTAACTGAAAAAAAGTACTCATTTCACTATTTTAGTAGACTGTCACATGCAAGGCTAAGCAGTTCTCGAAAGATGGTGAGCACCAGCTTCTTGCGAAGCGTGGCACAAGTCTGTGGATCACAGTGATGTCCATCGGTTCTCGATTGGTCATCCATCACATCATAGCCTTACACTGCGAATCATGCAATTCCTTAACAGTTGGTACCACGACTTCTGCCTCGCCAATGGTGGGACTACCGCTGCCAACAACAGATCTGGCGTCTACAGCTCCAGGAATACACACTGCTGGGTGGGTCGATGAGTAGGTGCAGGTTCGTTTACCGAGCTGGAGGCAGAAACATGTGTGTTGGATACTGTCACAAGTGTCTGGCGTCGATGCTGTTCTAGACGATGTCTGGTCATCTGACTGGTAGAATTATTCTTGGGCCAGAGATGATGTGAAGGTTCGTGCCCTGCCTGGGGCAGCTCCGCGGCACAGTCTGGTACATGGATGGTAGCAGGTGTCTAGTCCGAGGCGATAATTTGGTAGATTGTGCAGGCAGCTGCGTGTGCGGCGTCATGTGGAACACAACACAGGCAGATCGTCCCAGGCAGTCGAAATGATACTGCGTTGGTTCGTAGACGACTGGATAATGTGCGAAATGCCAATTCTGCATGCCGCTACCATCGCAAGTCTTGGTGTATATGTGCAGTTATTCATATTCTGTGCTGGAACTGTATTCAATGATGCAATAGCCAGGCTTGGCATTTGCATAACTTTTCATAGTACAGAATGGAGTCATGGTGACGATCAGACCTGTAGGCGACGACTAAATAAGCACGCCGATTGTTCCCACTTTATATAATACGGATGGTGAACAGGTGTGCCACCACATTAAAACTAAATTTCTCTTACATTTCGGGGGCATCATGTCTTTAGTCATGGGCAGCAAATTCATGGTCCAAGGACGAGGCACATCACTTGCACAGCAGCTGCATGTTCTTCAATGTGCATGCCCAGACAGGTTCTGACCTGTTTCAGACATGTCTGTGCTGGTCATTGTAAAGTTTTGCTAGCTTGCGCAACTAGAGACGGTCTATGCTGGCAAGCACCCAACCAGAACCCTTGGCCATATATTCTTCTTCACACTTTTACATCTATCAGTGTTGGACGCACTTTTTTCTCTCTTGCTACGTCAGCATTATTTCGATGTGCATTACACCAACTCTTTGAATGTGGTGTGTCCTCAACAGTACCACATCCTTGAAAACACACTATACACAGGCGACAGCCGAGAATCTCTTCGCCCTATTGCAGATAAGCAGGTATATGTTTGTAGACACATGATATTTCATTTCGTGCATATGTCAGAAGGAAATTTTTTAGGTAGGTATGTGAGCTGAGTTTCTTTGTCGAATGCTGCAAGTGATTTAAGCTTTCCATATATCACGATAGCCGATAAAATCTTCTGACAGCTAGAACAGCATGCCATAACTTCTCACTGGGCCCTCACGATGAAAAAAAGGAGTTCTGAATTTTTTTTGTAGCGGCGTGCATGCTGCTTTTTTAGATATGAAATAATGTAGCTAACTGACAGGTCACTCGAAGTCAGTCAGAGAAAGCGGACTATTACTCGAATGACAGACAGCAATGAACTTATTGAACCCACACCTGTACATCCCATTATATAGAGGCCAGCCCTTAACGATCATCAAAAATTAGTCTTTCTCTTTCCAGCGCAAGGAACACATATCTTTGAAATCTGACAGTGTCATGTCCGTATTGACATGATCGTCGTACACATCATTCTAGAATGCAAATTTGTTTCTCGCAGGCAATGCCAGCAGGCTGAATAGGATGCATGTCTTGTCGCAACCCGATGGTCCAGCGATGATGAAGCTTACTGTATTTGGAAATAGGCTTCCATGTCGCGACTCGTGGGAGATATCTCCATATTCAGCATGAATGCATATAGATAAAGTAATCTCTTGCTTGACGATCTGTATGTTACTGCTACAATCTTCTGGAGCTAGGGAGCGATGTATTTATGTAGTAATGGATCCAATTGTATTTGCAGAGAACCAGTGCTGCAAATTTTTGAATGTTTCTTTAAAGCATAGCTCTGAGAAAAATGCCTCTCACAGAGTTTGTTTCAAAAGTCACACCCAAACTTTTCAATCCGCAGGTCGTTATATCATGTCGTCGTAAATTCTGCAAAGCTGTAAATACTTTACCGCAGAAACGGTACAGCAGATGCATTATTGACATTTTACGTCCGTACTGTTCCAAGTCTAGAACTATACTGAAACAAAAATGTATAAAAGGAGCATATTTATACTTTTTAAAAAGTATATAGCCAGGTTCCTCGGTATATTTCATCACTTTATGGAGTAAACTGTATTTACACCTTGCAATGAAAGTGTGTAGAACAAGAGCAGGCTCCCACCACACTTCGCCATTGTCGATGTACAACATGGGCTTTATACTGAACAATGCGGCACCACGGCAGGCCACCACCATGTTTCCTAATTGGTCGTGCGTGCGAAAAGGACTTTTGTGTACAAGCCGCCTGTCTCATGCCGACATGCATTTTGAACATAGGTGAAAACTCGATCGCAGAATCGGCACTGGCATCAGTCAGTTAGCGATAATGCAAGTCGCGGCTCTATGGTCGTCGAGGTCGAAGTCAAATGCTGACCTTCGTATTCGCACGCGGTATGGCAGAACTCTGAGAGAACCCAAATACTCACTGGCTCCAGAAGAAAACATGCATAAGATAGGAATATATATATATGTATAAATATATATATAATATATATAAAGATAGGAGTATTCAATTATGTATAGAACCTTCACATCATCTCTGGCCCAAGAGGAATGCTATTAGCCAGACGACCAGACATCGTCGAGTGCAGCGTCGGCACCAGACCCTTGTGACGGTAGCTGAAATGTAAAAAAAAATATAAATAATTATAATGCTATTCAATCAGCATTTTGTTATTTACTACAGTTAAGTAGGCCTAATGCGTATGTCAGTTATTTCTTAAATATAATTTGTATCCTTTAACCACTTTTTAAAAATAAATATTGCCATGTAAGTAATAAACACAGTGTGTTTATTCCATCGAACTTCGAAGTTAACGCCTAAGGCTAAAATTAATTATATTTACTGTCTTATTATTACTATTGAGAGGGCTTTCAAAAGTGCTCACTTTACATTGAATAGCCTGTAGTTAAAATATACTATTTGTTTAATATATTCGTAATTATAGTCAACCTTATATAGCGGCAGTATGTGTTAAGTCTTTTAGCACGTTCTTTCAGGCGTTTACTTATTTTCTTTATAACAATTGGCGTAATTAAGTCAAGTACGAATTTTTTAAGGGGAAAAAAACTTAATGATGGAAACCAGATCCTGTTGATTACTAACTCACTAACTTCATTATTTATAATATATACAAATTACAAACCTTTTCACTACTGCAGATATAGTTTGGTATATTTTTATGGAAATTGCCGTTCCTTTTCGCGGATTATTAAGTAACAAATAAAATATATATTTGTGTATTTTAAAACATGTTTTCCTGCCACAACAGGTTTAATGTAATTGGTTCTGCTTCGGCGAAGAGAGACGAAATGCAACGATGCCAAGTTGTAATATAGATTCTTCAAACATATGATACATTTCATTCCGACATTTCGGTATCCCGACACTCGCTACCGGAATGGAAGTATCGGATCAATATGCTAGCGAATTTATTCAGATATAGTTTAAAGAATCGGGCCCCTGCGCGCGTTGCCATCGTACAGTTTATACCTACAGAATTTATTAAAGCGGTGGGCGCCATTTCATTTCTCTTGGTGTTTTTTAAAAGGTCGGGTGCAGAACCCTCGAGTATTTCTATACGAATTTGGTCCGAATATTTGAGATACATCGCTTTGTATAGTCCACTTTTGTTATGTTTTAAGTCTTCAGAGATGGTATTTCTAATGACAGGCATAGTCTGAAGTGAATGTTCCTTTGGTAGATTGACACATTGAGTGCATGCATGTCTAATAGTTTAGTAGAAAACCCGTATCTTGATTGATTATATTAAAAATTAAAATTTCTGTAACTTTATAAATGGATTTAATGATTACACCTAAATTTAGAAGTTTGATAACTTTATTAATTATGTTGCTTTTAAAACAGAATTAAATCTGGTTAACAAACAAAGTTAACTTATATAATACAACAGATTTATAATTTTGTTAATAATGCTGTTGATTTGGACGACTCTTGATATCTTGGTTTTGAGAGCCGTACTGTGGATTTGTTTTACACTTTTATAATGGATAACCATTATTAAATTTTTGGAATTATTAATAAACCAAAGTCCTTGGCGATGATCGCAATTTGTTATCTAAAATATTCATTTATTGTTAATTTGAATTCAAGCATAGTTGATTTAAGTCGATATTTTAATTCTTCATCATTCAGTAAACTTGAAATCATTTCTAAGATTGATTTAACTAAAACTTTACTACCAAGTATTAAAGTTTTTAGGTTTAGTGAACTAATTCCTTATATAAGTGATAAAAATTATATTTTTAAAAATATTTTTATTACATTCATGTGTGTTGCTTTGGGATCTGAATTAAGTTATCTGAATAAAACATAATTCATATGTTGCTTTAAAAATTAGTTATGTGGTTATGTGAAAATATTTGAATTAAGATATTATATGAAAAAAATCTGTATTTGGCAATTAACTATAACTTGAACATTTGAATTCACAGATTATGAAAGTAATTTCTGCTTCTGAAAAACCCGAAATTGTTAAAAACACATTTTATTATATAAATCGATATTGATGGTAATTCATTATATTATACATTTACATTAAAATATAAAAACAAATGTTATTGAATATTGCCAATCTAGTTGCTTAAATGATATGAATTACTTATATAATTTTCAATCAGATCAAATATAATCTATAAAATTATTTTGAAAATTATTATAAGGGAAAATTAATTAATATTATAAATTTCACACTGTGTTGAGTTATTTTTCATATATATTTCATTGTTTAGTTTTTAGAAATAATACTGATACATATGAGCCCACTATTCTAAGAATAATAAGAACAGGTCTTGATATAGATTTTTTAAAGTGGTTTTTTTTATAAAAATCAGGGATCAAATAACTTTTAAGTTAGTCAATGGAATTGAATCGCAAAAGGATTTGAAATAAATGTTAATGGTAAGTTATATTTTTTTAAGAGAAATATTAAAAAATTATTTAAATAAATGGAAAATGCTTAGTGTCTGCAATTAAAAAAATGTGACTTAAAAATAATAATATAGGAGTTGGAAGTACTGAAAATAATAGCTGTGTTCAATAAATTATTTCTTCTACATTAAAAAATCAACATATAACAAAATTAAAATAAAAAAAAATGTCAATTTGCGAAGGCATGAGCCATCTAAACCAGCTAGATAAAAATTTCATAGAAGGAAAGTATTTTAATATAGAATTTATAAATTCGGGGAAGCTGATTTAGTTCAAATGAATTTTAGAAATTTAATATATATATAACAATGTTATAAATTTATTCGATGGATTATTGATGCATTTTCTGAATATGATTTTGCTATTTTAGTTAAAGATAAATCTAGTGAAAATGTTATAATAACTTTTGAGTCAATTTCCATAAAGCGAGAATTGAATAATTTACATGCAGATAATTGTAAATAATTTTATGAAGGCATTGTAAGGAATAAATGGATAAGTATGAAATTAACAATTATTCAACTTTTTCTAAACTTAAAGCTAGTGTTGTTAAAAAATTAATTGAATTTTATAAAGATAAATATGAAAAAAAAACTTTTTGAATGAAAATTATAAATTGGTTGATATCTTGGTGATATCATATAATATAACACAAAACACAGAACTGTTAAGGCTGAAACCAATAGAATGTTAATAAAGTTAATGTAAAAATATTATTTATTTATGTTGTGCAGAAGATTCAGAAAGTTGAATGATATATATCTATACAGTTGATGATATATTTAGAATTAGTAAAATTATATTTTAAGAAACTGTAAATGGATATACATCATGTTATTCAATGGAATTATTTAAAACGGGTAAAGTTTTAAATCATAATGTAGTAACTTATATTTTAAAAATGTTTTAATAAAGAAATAAAAAAAATTGAATTTGAACTTACAAAAGCTAATCATAGACATTTACATCATAAAGTTTTAAACTTATACACAACTTATATAAAATTACTAGGGTTAGATTATTTGCATAGTTAATGGATTAATAAAAAATGAAGCAGTTTTACAGTCTCTGTATAAAATGTACTATAAAATTGTAGCTGAGGCAGTCTTGGCTATGGAAATTAAAAATTAAACACAAATGCAAACAAAAAATTTATCAAATGTTTCACTTTATATCTATGTTTTCCATAAATAATTGTTTGAGATATAGTTGTAGTTATAAAACCAAAATCTTTATACCAACACTTTGAACATTTTTAAAAAACTTATAAGACTTGTGCCCAACAGAATCATTATAGATTACATTTTTAATTAGTATCATGTCTTAAAATAGATAAAAATATATATTATCTTATTAATTGGTTTGACACTTTTGATAAAATATAAACTAAACAAACACCAGTAATTAATGTCCATGTCAAGTAAAACATTCTCATATTATATATTGAATACCTAAAATCACACCTTCGAAAATAACATTCACCTAAAAAAAATTTATCAAAAATTTTTAAAATGATTCATTTTGTTTTAAGTTATTTCAAATCTTCTATCGAACATATATATTTTGGTTGATTTAAAACTCTTTGAACAAACATATAATTCATTGAAATTTATTAATCCTTTTTTATATATGCAATTAATTATTAGTTTTTATACAATTTAAAGGCCAATTAAGTTTACCATTCTTTTCATTTATTGGCTCATCTTTTAAATCACCAACACACCAATTAATTTGTTTATTAATTTAATTTTTAAAAAGTGTAAAATAAATAGCTAATAAAAATTTTAAGTTTGCAGTAAAGATTTATATTTAAAAAAATTAAACTTCATTATGGTATTTATTATGATGAACGTTAATTTCACATTAATTAAATTTCCTCAAATATGATAATATTATTTTAGAAACAAGTAATAGAACAAGTAGAATACATTTTTAGGGAAAATATGATATTCAGTCTGATGGTTATTTATCAAATAGTTTAGGACTTGAAAGGAATGAAATTTTATATAATAGTGCGGTGCACCCCAAGTCCTGTATCAATCCACTATTGTTAAGCTGTTCCAAGTTTCAATTCATTGTTGTATTTTAGCTTTAGGTGTGTTTATAAAATAAAAAAAAAACATTGAATTTCGAGATCCTATTGTTTACAAACTTTTTTATCCATTCTTTTATAAAATTAATAGTGAACAATTTTATCATATTGTTTTAGAATTAAGTGATGAAAACATAAATATAATTCATTTTGATTTTGGTGTTAAAATTATGTTAGAAATAAAGATTTTAGATTTTTTATTAAAATGTATGCATGCAAATTGAGTCAGTCATCTAACTTTTAGAATTTCGGGAGTTGGATTATGACATTATATAAATGGAAACTTATATTGGTTGGACATTAGATTACTTCATATTATTAAAATTTTATTTAAAAATTGAGAAAACTGATTAAAATTAAAATTTTTAGGTTTCAATGAAGATGTTTTAGATTTAGATTGTTGTGATGGTTGGGATTATGAAATAAATTTGGTGGTGCAAGATAATAATTATGTTTCTGATTTTTATTAGTTTTAATTTAAAATTCTTATTGGCTGTTTATTTTTGGTAAATATAATTTTTGCTTATATATATATATATTAAATTTTGTATTTTATATTTTGTAGTGTTGATTAGGTACTTCATCAGTTTATATTATCAAATTATTATTATTTTATTGTCTTCATACTTTAAAGGTAATTTTTGTTTGAACTCTATGAACCTTATGTTTATAAATTATTAATAAATTAATTTTTCTAACTGTTTTTTTTCTTTCGAAGAGACAGTTGTTACAATCGGGAAATTCTATTTTACTTTTAAAAACAAACTTTTAAACTACTTTCGATGATTTAGTTTTTGCATAGCTAATGTTGCTTCAGCTGCCTTATAAACTATACTATTTGCTCGCAATCCAATAAACTCAGGCATTATTATTCTATTATTTTCATATTTAATCCTTCTTTTTTATTTATGTTTTACATCATATACTGTATTATCTTTTGGATACTCACTAGTAACAAATTTATCTATTATTTCTTTCATATGCAAATAAATATCTTAATTTTTTTTAAATATTAAAGAGTAACATAATTATGACATTTTTTCGGTTTTCGGTTATATAATTTACAGTTAAAATTATACATTATTTTTTTAAACTTCGATAATTGTTAATACAACATAAAATAATGTATCAAAGTTTAACTTTGTTTTATTCACATCAATAGCGACCAGATTCTTACTAAAATACTATCTTTATTAAAATTAAGTTTACAATTTAATTTTGCAAATTTTTTTTAGTTTTTTTTTTTTTTTAATACTATTTATATACTCATTTTCTTATCTTTTCCATTGTTTCCCCACAATTTGAATTTTTTAATTCATGTATTACTTTTGTCCTTATATTTTCTCCCATATTATATATATGCATGTGTGTATATATATGTACACACAACACACACACACACACATATATATATATGGGCGAAAAATATTTCCCCCATATATATATATAATATGAGAAAAATATAACATATAATATGGGAGAAAAATATTTTATAAATATATATATATATATATATATATATATATGCACAAGCCAATTTAATCCTTTAATTTGTAAAATTTGGTGATTAATTTAATATTAAACCATTTTTAAACCTAATTTCAGTGTTATTTAGTTTAAAACATATTATTATTTATTTTCTGAAGTTGTCTTAAAGTGGGGTGAAATTGATTAGCAGATTTGAAATTGATCACGTGAAAATGTTATATATAAATATTAATGGTACCTATGGTACAGAAAACTGTCATGTTATCAATCTCACTTCTACCGATTGTTTTCAATCCACCTATGTACCTAGCCTTGACATGTGATCATGTGATAAATCTCAACCCTGGTAATCAATTTCATCCCATTTTATTGTAATTATTTTCTATCCTTCTGGAGCTAATATAAAATTTTTATGAAGATTATGTAAATTTTTGGTATAGTTTAAATCAACTTAAATATAGTCTCCTAAATTGTTTTGCAGATCTTAAATTTTTTCTTTTATTTCTATACATCGAGTTCTCCCACCCATTCAAAACCACTATATGGCGAATATTCTTACATAGCCGAACAATATAAAATATTCGCATCAGAGTAGGCCAATTTTAACAATTTAAAATTTTGATTTTGTTTGAAAATTGCAATATTTTTGATAAGATAAAAAATGTACACATACTATATAGCAGGAATCTTCAGATAGGAGGCACAAAAGACCAGCGGCGACTTAGAGAACATCGTAGAATATCTATGCGAGTCGCGATTGGTAGAAGACAATATCATTATTGGATTTCGAACACTGTTTATGTGACCATTGTTTCATCGTGCTGATGGCTTTCATTGAGCATTACAGGATGATGCGGGAATCGTACAGAATGATGCCGCTGGTCGGTGGCTATCCCCTCCTCCCTCAATTCCGGCGCTGCTCCATGCTCACTTCGTTTCACCCTAACTGGCTCTCAAAACAATATGTACATTTTCATTATAAACTTTTACCCCTCAATTTTCCTACAGTTCATAGCCCTCCCCATCAGGTGAAATATCGATGCGCCTCATAAAATCTGTGTTCTGTATTAATAATAGAGTGGATTTATACTATCTTCCGGGATTTTTTTTTCAAAAAAGCTCATGTCTGCTTTACATACCTCGACGATATGTTTACATGTACCGGAACCTGCTTTCCATGAGCACCCACAAAATATAATTTCCACGTCTGTCTCAATACACGAAAATAATGATTTTGATTACCGAGGTCAATCCACCAACTTTGTGCTTTGATGCCAGACTACTGCAGTGTATAAATTATTTGCATTGCAGTTTCGAGCCGCAACACCACAGCCCATTCCACCTGTAATATTTCCGAGCACTTGCTTACATGCTCCCATTCATTTGCTTATACACTGTAATATCAAACATGCAGGCTGGTTTGATACTAACAAATTACTCACAAAAATAACATTCACAACACTACACTATACAACTTCCCAGCGGTTTGTTTTATGCCGCCTTAGACCTTGCAAAGCAAAATCCGCGAATTACACACTTTATTTACAGCCAGCAAGTGTGTGAAAATGTCCAATTGTATTTTATTTGCTAATTATTTTGGGTACATATGCGTGGTATTCCTTACTGCTAGACGCTACCACGGACCTTTGTTCTGAGTAAAATGAAAATGGCGGGCAGAGGTTCAAGTGGCCACAGTCTGGATACGCTTCCGCCACTCTATGTGTAATATAGCTCATTGTGTGGTTCTATATAATACTTTCTTCCATCACACCATCAGTAGTAGACATATAGGGAAACAGTGGCAATGGATTGGGGAGTGGCTCTGTGGCTCGGCCGCCATGTTGGGTTATGGACTTCCTGCTACGTCAGTCCGGTCACACGACCGCCATGTTGGATTCCACCATACCACCATATTTGTAGCCAGTATACCGCCACCTTTGTAGCCAGTACATCGCCATCTTGGACTGCCGTTTTGGTAAACGGTTTGTTGTTTTTCATGCTATTGCATTATGAGGGTTTTCTCCGAGTGCTCCCACTTTTCTACCGTGCATTATTTTCTTTTACTCTTTCTTTCTCTCTCCTCTCCCTCCCATTCGTTTGTAATTTTTTTTACATCTGTGGTTACTGGAGGCTACCATCTTTGTTTTTTCGTTTGTCATTGTTTGATTAGTTGCATTTGCTCCACTGCCATCTTTGTTTTCATTTAAATGGATGCTGCCTTTTTTTTTTTTTCGTTTGTCTCTCACCTTAGTTCTGGTATTGGCCACTAGGAGCACTGCCATCTTAGTTATGGTGTTGTACGCTAGGTGGCATGCCAATTGCGCAGCCGCCATATTGGTTCTAGAGTTGGCCACTGGAGGCAATGCTTTTTTTAGAACCCAAAATATCATCTAGAATGGCATAGAATGTGATCGAACTGTTGGACCTTGGGTCGCCAGACAAATGCCTTAGACCAATTGGATATCGCGACGTGCACTTGGACAAGAGTTTATAAAAAGTATATAGCTTGGAGACGAATAAAGAATATCTTGTCTCTCATTTTAAAGATATTACATTTTTATTTCTTGTATAATTTTTAAGGTTTTTATTTACATATGATTTTTTAAGTATATATTTATTATTTATATTTAAATTATATACTTTTTATACATAATATTATTTTTTCATTACATATTTAGTAATTATAATTTTAAAGTATTTTACTTTATATATATTTTAAGTTTTTACATTTTAAGTAGTTATTTTTATTTATTACTTTATCTTTTGAAAATCAATATATATTTTGTAATATTTTACTTTATTCCATTTGTTTTTACTTTTGTGTGTGTGTGCATATATATATATATATATATATATATATATATATATATATATATATATATATATATATATATATATACACACACACACACACACACACACACACACATCAGACTATAAACATAAAAACAGAAATCTTAAATTTTTTCGCACCATTCACATAGTGCCTTCACACCAGCATGCCCACTTTACATGTAGTGAATATAATCTGCTTATACACAGCTCAAGACAGTCTATGCTAGCGAGCATCCAACCAGAACCCCAGGCCATATATTTTTCTCGACTGCCACTACTGAACTAAGCTTCCTAACTGAAACCTGGCTGCTTTTATATATAATATTTTTTTGCTATCCCAGACTTATTTTCAGAATTTTTAAATTTATTATTCAGATTTAACTTTTATAGTTTTTAAGTATTTTATTTACATGTAGGAGCTTTGTTACTCACATGGACCTTACCAAAAAAAATTACTGCTCATACTTTCTGCTCTACTGGTTGACACCAGTCAAATATACTAGTCACTATATCACCATACCATCCATTATAACCCAAGTCATACCACACCACTCAATACTCCAAGCCAACTACAAGGGAGGGGGAAACCAGCATAGGCACTGTAAAAACCCCTCAACAGAATATAATTGCAAGATTGCATGCAATTTATGAAATTGAATAATATTTCTACTAGAACGGACGATGGGAAAGGATGTTTGAAAAACTAGAATTAAAAAAATAGAAGGGGAGGGGGGGGGGGGGATCTTTCATTGTGGTGATCATGCTGGATTTAGTTTGTAACCAGGGGGGTGGGAGGTACCAGCTCCCCTGGTGGAGGAGAGGATGCATAATTGGACATTTCCCCTCCCATGCCGCCAGTCAACACCTGAAACAGAAAGGGAAAAAGAATAGCAGGAGGTAGTGGAGACTCCCTAGGTGGACAACCTGCCTTGGGTGTAGGTGCTTAGCGCTGCACCATATAGCACACTAGCAGCGGCAGTTGGCACTGCATTGGACCATACATTGTGCACTAGATCTCCCCCCCCCCCCCCCCTTGTTTTTATTCTGCAGCACAGCTGCCATCTGTTGCATGAGCACGTGAGGCTTGTTCACCTTTACGTGTCCGAGGAGAGTCTGGAAGTCGCCCGGTTTATATACAGGCCTGCAGAGTGATGGGGGACATCATTTTGTGACCCTCTACCATTTTATGTCGGCAGAATAATGATTTGTAACAGTGAAGATTTTTATCGCGTGAACTGTCCCCTTAACAGGGATAAAGCTTACAGACACTGTACTAATTTGAACTTAATCTAAAAATGGCACACATATGTGGCTTCACTAGTACTCCAACCTGGAATATCAAATCAATACTTAGTTTGTCTTTTTGAAAGATTTATTGTTTTAAATGAGTACATAGACAGTGTTTGTGAAATATTTCTATAGATAATTTAAGATATTTTACATTTTGTCAAGACTGGGGAATTTTTTTTTTTTGTTAAAAATGTAAATTCCACTTTTTAATGAGTGTTCTCTATGAATAACAAGGCAGTGGGTTTAGATTATGTTTAATCTGTAGGTTTTGGTGAATTTTTAAATTGAGTTAATGCACATGAAGAAATATAACATGGTTTACTTGACCAGTAGGTAGAAAATAAATTATGAGATTGGGTGAATAAATTCCATCCACCAGTGGGTGGATGGAATAATGGTTGGGTGGGTAGGTGGATTGGTGTGTTATGGTAATTAAAAGCCATTTTTATAATTTTTTTTGTGTCAAATAGTGGAAGCCCTTTTTGTTGCTGGCTACTTTAAGATTTTGATAGGTTAAACATTGTTTTTTTGTAACTGTAGGAGGAGGATTGTTCTGGTCACTTTGTATTTTTTTAAATGTTTATATTGTTGCTGTCTTGTTTCCTTTTGTCTGAAATGTGAGCCTTAATACAAGTTTAATTTTTCAACAGGTTTTTTTAAAGTAAATGTCTGCAAATAGGATTAAAATGGTAGTCTTGTAATGGTTAACTGCAGTGGTTTCCTTTTCTCTTTTTCAGTTACCTACCCTTTGGATTTGACAAAAACTCGATTACAAATCCAAGGGGAGAAAAATGCATCAAGAAACGGTGCTACAAACGTAAGTAACTTCTTATCTACTTTCTACTGTGTGATAATGTACGTAGATTACTTGAAAGAAAGAGCTGCTAGTTACAGATTGTGGGATTTTAAAATCTGTAATATGTTTTTGCAAGCAAATATTATGTAAAGTATGATATTGTTATGTCACTGCTTTGTATCGTGTGAGCAAAGAAAGTATGGAGGACAGAGTAGTGATATGATAGCAGGCGGCGGGAAGGGAGGAATGGTGGAAGGTCAGGCAAGCGATAATCCAAAATGCGCGTATCTTGTTATGAAAAATGTGCCACCACAATAAGCCTTTTGCGGCTTGCGCGCTCCTGAAATTTAATTGATAGAATTTATGTTTTCTGAAGAATGTTCTGGTTTAATGACAAAGTTTCTCTCAGCATGACTCGGGGTGCAACGAACCTTTCAGATTAAGGTGAGCTATATTATTTAAATGTGATGGGCCTCCAAGCCTCCAGGAGTTTATGAGAGTCTGGAGTTTGGGCGATTGTGCAACCTTGAGCAATAGACGGCAAGTCAGAAGAGCAGCAAGTGGGGACTAAAATTATCAACAGGAATAAAACCTGCAACTGCGAACATGAGTGCATTGAAGAGTGTGACTGTCAGGTGGGACTATTGAGCTGGTTGTGTGAGTGTAACACATTTGAAATTATGGCAACAGATAGACAGAGCATGTGTAAATTATGAGTGTTAGTTAATTGACTATAACTTAAAAGAGATGCTGAGAAGGACTTTAATTACAAACTTTAAATATTGCACTCACTGAGAAATAGAAAGAGTAATAGTGTAGATGGATTAATGCTGTAAATAATATTGATGTGGATAAGTTAAAATCAATTTTAGTTCTTTTATTTTTATAAAGACCTACATCCCTCACAAACTCTGATACGCCCCTCTGCCGTCTTGTAACACTGGTGTCAAAAGTGGGATGGAGGCAATTATATTAATCATTTTTAAATCAAGTTAGGCAATAGCCTAGTAATTCGTGATATTAGGAAATTTAGTTAATTTTTATTTACTGTAGGCCGAAATAATAAGACTTTTGTAGAAGCATCACAGTGAATGTTAGCAAGGAAAATGTCTGCAGAACTAGAAGCACTGCGAGCAATAATTGAGAGAATGAGTAGTCAAGTGAGCGCAAGTGTAAATACTTTGAGGGAAGATGGAAATAATAAGATTAGTAGTGTAAAAGAGAATGTAAACAGTTTTAACGAGAATGCAAATAGCCAGATAACTATGTGAGTGAATTAGTAGGTAGGAAAATTGACTCGGTAAATGAGAAAGAAAACAAGAAAATATAAAGTATTAGGTAGCAAGTTAGTGAACACAAGAATGCTGCCATTCCTTCTCCAATGCACTATTCTGCTGTTTCATTTCATTATTTCTTCACCAGTGGAACTCCACTATTGTTACACCTGCAGCCGACAAAAGCGGGGAAGCAGTGCAAGTCGTAACCAATAGTGCAACCTCGGAGGATAATAAACAGCTATGCGGCATTGGTATCGCGCAACCAGGAGTGGGGAAGGGAATCTCAATTAAGTCCACCTCTTAGGATGGCCAGACTTATTGGTGGGAGAATCAACACCAATTTGAAATAATGGCCATCTTGAATGACTGGTTAGACGAACAGCGGGCTTACTTCGTCGCAACTGTACTGAGAGGCCCTGCACTCAGCATACTACAATTGTGGCCAGAGTGACATCAACTGGAATACCCCACACTGGTGTCGGCCTTGGAGTTACTTTTAAGTGACCGTACCTGTAACTTGCCCACTATACCTAACTGTGAAGCCGCACCCAGCGACCAGGAGAGCCACTGCAGGAGCTATGGCAAAATATTGTGTGACAGTCTCAACTATCTCTGGAAGGGTGCTCCGAGGTGCGTGACATCATTGCTGTTGGCTTCTTCATTGATGCCATCGCCGATACAGAGGTACAGCAAGTAGTACGTCTGGCTGCACCCCACAACATGTAGGATGTCCTAGCCTGAGCACTGGAGGTTGAGTCAGCAAGACAGAGGCCGCACTCCGTCAGGTCTGAGCATTGATGCTGAACGAAGATGACGGAAGACAGCACGAAGAAGACACTGAAGGAGTTGCAGATGACTCTTGAAGAATATTGCTTCCAGGGTCCTTGCTACAGAGCTTGGTGGCTCCCCCTCACCCAAATAGCCCGAGTGTTGGTCATGTGGACAGCTGGGACACCCGAGAGCCTACTGCCCAGTAGCAGTGGGAAAAGAGGGAGGGAGAGGCAGGTGAGAATACAGCACATTCGGAAAACTTGTAAACACTGATCTTATAGGCTGAAGGTCGATGACTACTGGAGGGAAGGACCCAATGTTCTTACGTGTATGGTCAATGAAACAGATTTGAATGCAATACTGGTGGAGGGGAGCCTGAATGATGTTCCTTGGACATAGACACTGGGGCGACCATAACAGTAGTAAGACCTGACATCCTCGGACTTCCTCCAGCAATCACATGACGGCAGTATGGAACAATGCTATCTGACTGCAGAGACCACACCAGTTAGAGGTAAGAGAAAAGTGAACTTGTAGCTTTGTTACCTTAGCCTAGAGCACGATATATACTTAGCAGAAATAGAGGATGAATTTATTTTGGAGCTTAAGGTACTACATACACTGGGGTGCTGTATCGATACTAGGCTTGGTGTGCTATGGGTAGTCAGTAGAGATTTGGTGTTGTCAGCATGGCAGGATTTATCTTCCCCAATTAGCTGCCCACAAGTCTGTGGTCAACTCACTTTGCTTTCCACATCTAGTGACATTGTCATTACAGAGAGATCTCAAGGAAAATTTGTCAGCCATTTGGTTCTAATTGAGCCAGCATAGAGGGTTGGTCCTGTCAGGCAAAGTCATTGTAGCAAGGACATTGGCCTTCATCTTGAGGACGCCATGATAGACATTTGCAAGCAGGACACACATGTACTTCCAAATAGAAGGTTCTCTACCAGAAGTACTGGATGAACTGCTAGTCTGAACAAGAGATAATCTTAACTGGCGACAGGAGAAGGTTGTCTCTGAATGACTTTGAAATACAGCACAGATTTGATGCTTCCACAGCAATGTAGATGCTTTTTTCTAGGAGACCATGTAAGCCATTCTGTTGTCATTGTGAATGCTAGGAAGAAAAAGTGGTGAACCACTGAAAGTATAGGGGAATAGATTTCAAGATTCTTTATCTTGTGATGGGTCACCTACCTGGAATGAGGAGGCTGTTAGGAAAGATCAGCTGAATGATTCAGCTTTGCAGCCATTACTATAATGGAAAGAAGCGAGCTGCCGGCCAAAATGGGAAGAGATATCTACCCTGAACGCAGCATTCAAAGCATACTGGGCACAATGGAATTCCCTCGTACTGAAGAATGACATCCTTTACAGAAACTGGAAAAGTAATAATGGAAAATACACATGCTTATAGTTTGTCCTTCCAGAATGCAGGATTCCCAAAGTCTTAAAGGAGCTGCAGAGTGCGTCAGCCAGTGGGCACTTTGGTGTTAATAAGACCCTTGACAGAGTTGGGCTGAGATTCTTCTGCCATCATTGTTGGGAGGATGTTGAGAAGTGGTGTCGAATGTGCGAGACCAGCTCTGTGAGGAAGAGGACAAGGTCACCTCCAGAAATGCAATGTTGGAGACCCATTCGAGAAGGTGGCAGTAGATATTCTGGGTCTGTTGCCTGTAGCAGAGAGAAGTAATTGGTATCTATTGTTGACCTAAGATTTCTTTACTAAGGGGCATGAAGTCATTACCCTCCTAAACCAAGAAGCGCGTACTGTGGCCAATGCACTTAAGTATGTCTTCTCGAGGTTGAGGTACCACTAGAACTCCACAGGATATAACAAAGATTCGGGGAATGAAAAAGACTAGGATTACAGCTTTACTCCCTCAGTTGGATGGAATGGTCGAGAGGCTTAACCATACTCCTGAGTGGTTTGTGTCGATATTTGTGGCAAACATCCAAAAGAATTGGGATTCAGTCTCCTTGCTTACTGCTCGGCATTTCACGAGTCCACAATGGTAACATCATCAAGATGCTGTTTAGAAGAGACCAATGCCTTCAGAGTTACCTGCTGTTTGGCCATCTGACAGAAAAGGAAGCTGCAGCCTCTGATTATGCCAACGAATTATGTAAATTACTTGTTGGCTATCGTGATTTTGCTTGACAGCACCTATGAATAAATAGTGACAGGATGAAGATACGGTACAATAGGAGAACGCAGGGCTACGTATTTCAAGGACAACTGGTGTGGCTGTACTGCCCATAGATGTGAAAAGGGTACTGTCTGAAGCTACAAAAGTGTTGGGAAGGCCTCTACAGTACTGTGACTAAGATCAATGATGTGTTCTTTCGAATTTGTCATAATGTCTTTCGAGCAAAGCCAAAGGTTGTTCACATCTTCCAACTGGCACTCTACGAAGGTCCGCATGTTGCATAGTTTATTGTGGACAAACAGTCTTGAGGAGGGGGCAGTGTTATGTGTAGCTGCTTTGCATCGCGTGAGCGAGCGAAGAAAGTTTGGAGGAGAGAGTAGTGATATGATAGCGGGTGGCAAGAAGGGAGGAATGTTGGAAGGTCAGGTGAGTGAAAATCCAAGACATGTGTACCTTGTCATGAAAAGTGGGCTGCCACAATAAGTTCTTTTCAGCTAGCATTCTGCTGACCTTAGCTTATTGAATTTCTGCATTTATCTGAAGAATGTTCTGATGTATTGACAGAGATTCTCTCAGTGTGACTCGGGGTACAGCAAAACTTCCAGTTCAAGGCCAGTGATATTGTTTAAGTACGACAGGCCTCTGAACCAAGAGTTTATGGGAGTCTGAAGTCTCTGTGAATGTGAAACCTTGAGCAATAGACGACGAGCTAGAAGAGCAACGAGTAGCGATGGAAGTGACAAATGGGAGTACACTCTGCAGCTGTGAAGAATGGTCCAGTGAAGAGTGTGACTGGCAGGTGGGACTGTTAAGGGGGATGTGTAAGTGTGAGGCATTTGAAATGATGGCAACGGGCAGACTGAGCATGTGGTAATTGTGAGTGTGAGTTAATTGACTATAACTGAAAATAGACATTGAGAAGGACTTCAATTAGAGTTGAGATAGACCTTAAATACCGTATTTACCCGAAAGGAAGACAACTCTGAATCTTAGATGACCCCTCCCTAAAAAAATATTTTTGAGGGAAAAATATTGAAACCTGAATTCGAGACACCTCAGTGAAGTGCTGAAAAAATTATTTATGTTGAAAGTATTTTTGCATGAATTTATGACAAACCCTTTAAGAAGAAATGCTATTATATGAATAATGTGATATATTTTATGTACTTTTAAAGAAAAGCTTACCCCAATGAAATAGGCGTGTCTAACCTGACTGTATGGTAGCAGCATCGCTCTTACACTGTAAAACTTTTGTGGGTGTTATACAATTGTGACTTGAGCCATTTTGCTTCCTAGCAAAGCACTCTCTCCTTATGGCATTGTGACATCAGATAAGGGGACCCTTGTCAAAGTTGACAGGTACAGTCTCAGCATTACTCAAATAGTGCAACCTTAGGACACACAGTATTTAAGCATGAAAAGCCTTTGTCAAAATCCTCTATCTCATGGCACGCCAATTTTGGAGGACTAACTGCTACCTGAGAAGAAATTATGAATAGAAGCCCTTAGTAATTTTGTGCATGTAACACAAACTTAAATACTGAACTAGCAGTGTCACACATTTATGGTTATTGTGTATAAGTTTTGAATTGTAGACGACCCCTTATTTTTTCCATTCCTTTTCTGTCAAAAAACCCTGTCTTCCATCTTCCTTTCGGGTAAATACGTACTGTGCTCACTGAAAAATAAAAATAGTATTGGTGGAGTTAAAAATAGTATTGGTGGAGTTAAAAATAGTAATGGTGGAGTTAGATGGATTAATACTCTAAATAATAGCTGTGTGAATAAATTAAAATCAAATTTTGTTCCTATATTTTTATTAAGACCTCCATCCTTCACAAACTTGTATATGCCCCTCTGGCATCTTGTAACAATATTTAAAAAATGCATTATCATAATGTTTTAAAACTCTTGAATGCTGAAAAATAATTTCCATTATGATAAAACTAGGTTAGCGACTGAAGTGTTAGGTTCTGCAAGTTTCCCTTGAATTTCATTTTATTTACTAAGACTGTGATTTTGTAGAAGTTCTATATATTTAGTGCAGAAAAAATTGGAAAACCGAAAATAGTGGGTAAATCTTTGACAATCTGTAGTAACTTATTTGTTTCACTGCTGCTTTCTTCAGCATTTGTTTATGAAACGTTTACACAAAGTAATGGAACTGTTTTTCTCAATTCATTGTTTTTTTGTAGTGTTGATGTCTTGTCAATAGAATAGTTCATGAATCAGTGTCCTTATTACCTTTAGTTTGTAAATTTACTGTAAAATATTCTCTCTTTATTTGGAATTGCAAATTGAACTTGTGTAACGTAATGGAATTTTTCATTGTCATTGACATGTGACAATCAATGTTTAGTAATCACAGATGGTTTTTCCTTGTATTTGGCAGTACATTCACAGGCCTGTTTTGTGCCAATGTGTGGTTTGCGCGATTTGGGGGGGGGGGGGGGGGATTGTGGCCCCTGTGATCACCTCTTCAGGTCTGCCCTTGTTTGTGACCACCGCTACTCTTAGATTTTGTAGCGAAACAAGTTGACAGCAGGATATATGGAATGTGTGTGATGTGCAGAATGGCAGGAAGGGTTTGTGATGTGCGCAGGGCCCGTATCGTGGCATGCTACAAACGGCAGTGGGGATAGCGCAGGAGGAAGGTGCGCTGAAGCTCTGGCAAGGCATTACGCCAGCCATCTACAGGCATGTGGTCTACTCAGGTATACGAATTGTCACCTATGAAACTTTACGAGATAGCGTGTTCCACAAGGAGCCTGATGGATCTTTTCCTCTCTGGTAAGCTGTCCGTCTCTCTTATTGAACATGGCAGTGCTAGCTTGCCCTCACTTACGAAATATTTTGTCACTGACATTTAGTCAATTAAACATTAATTTATGAATACATAAAATGTTTTATTAAAAAAAAAATTAATATTAATTTTATTGGTGGCTTTAGTTAAAGATTGTTCTTCAATGTGAAGTACATAGAGAGTAATTTTTGTTATGCAAGTCATGCTATGTTATTTGTAAGAAGTACATTTATCGCTGGTTTCATAGGTATTCTACAGTTATTTGAATGTCAGTAAGATAGTTAAAATTACATATTTTCTGTTTGTATGGTGAATGATTTGCTTCCTGTAAATTCTCATCTGTGGTAATGCACATGCTTTATTTCATTTTGTCAGTAGCCATTTAGGAGTTTGTCACCTTGCACCATCTGATAAAGTAAGTTTGGCCTTTTTGACTGACGACCCTGTTTGATTCACAAGAAAACAGATTTTGACAGCAAATAAAAAATCTGAAGTGTCCTGTTTACCTGCAAACCATATTTTTATAAAGTGCACGTGTCTTCAGGAAGGGTTTAAGGACTTGGATACCTGGGCAGCCACTCACAGCACCAGCTCGTAAAATGTGGCGCCCCACTTAGGTCAAATTTTTTTAAGTAGTTTTAAATGTAATTTTTCCAAATTTATAATTTTTATTATTTTGGAATGGTTGGGTGTTAGGAGTTAACAACTGACTAGCATAAAACGCTGGATTTTAATCATTTCTACCACAAACATTTCGTTCTAGCTCTTGGTCACCTTATTTCTATTTAGCCTAACTCTCCTGCACCATTACTACTATGGACTTGCCCAGTGTGTTATCCGCTTCCTACTTTGGCCTTCATACACAAATTGTAAAAATGTTGTTTTATTGTATATAATTTTTAAAATTATTGCTTTGAAATCTAAAGAATAAAATTCAAAAGTGCAAAAGTATAAATTTAATATAAAAATCTTACTCACTCTTAAATGTAAAAATGCAAGCTATTTAGCCTGTAGCAAAGACAGTAGGTATATTTATTCTATGTTGTGCCACGTAGGTTGAAAAGAAGCGTAGACTATTCATGGTAAAGCGAGCACTTCTGAAAGCCCTCTCATTTGCAATAGTAGTCAATGAATACATTTTATTTTAGCCTTATATGTTAACTTGCGAGTGCAGTGGAATATACACACTGGGTTTATTACTTATACTGCAGTAATTATTTCAAATGGTGTTCAATGGACAAAAAATGGCTGAAAGGAAAAAGTAACTAGGGCCTCAAGTGTTCATTTTACCGCAAACAGCGTATTATTGCAGGAATGCCATTGCACTTACGTACATCAGCGAAATGCCCATAGTTATTGGTACGCAGTACAGAGATGAGGGGAGGTGTGAAGAGTAAGAAGTTAGGGGTGTGTCGTAAAGCAATCTGTCACCAGCCAGCCGGGGTGAAAAGTTTACCTTGTGCCACCCCTGCATGTCTTAAAAATTGAAACATTTTTGCAGTGTGAATAAGAAAGCAGATTTATTATTTCATTGGGGATACAGTGACAGCATAGGTTACGTGTAGACCACAGATAGTATTTTTTTAATAATTACTTGTCGACAAGTGACAGCTTTTACGCCAAACAAACTTCTGCACTTATGTCTGAAATCAGCAAAAGGATTGTTTATTATAGTCTGTTGGCAATTTCTTCACACGTTTTGAATCAAATCTTTGAAAAATCATTCCATGTTCGATCGACATGTTTGGTTGTTTCCTGAATATGTAATGTAAAACAAGCATTTTATACTTCTGTTTACATAAAAGTATCCAATTTTTTATTAAATAGAACTTTTGCCTGTATTTTATGTGTAAATCGTATTATTTTATTTGTAATTAGTATGAATAAAAGTAGGGAGAAAGAAGGTGTGTTGGTAATACCTAGTAGGAAACAGTTTCCATGCAAAATATTATTAAACTTGGTGCGCACAAATGTGGTGCATTGTCCCTGTGGTGCAATTTATAAGTTTGTTTGCAAGAGGTCGAGGAATATCCTAGCAGTAGAACTTTGGTAGGGCTTTATAAAAGTGGGAAGTTATCACGAATGGACTATACCAAGGATTTGAACCAAATATGTTGTAGTTAAGAAGTGCCATAGAAGTTTTGCCCATTTTATATATATATATATATATATATATATATATATATATATATATATATATATATATATATATGACACACACCGGCTACATTAATCAGGATCAGAAATTATGTGATATTGTGACCACAAGGTGAAGGAAGAGCATAAAATCAGTCACATTTGTGTATAGGTATAAGCTGTTCATGGTAAAATGAGCAATTTAAAGCCCTGCTTAAGATCTACTTGTGTACACGTTATGTGTTCCTCCCCTTATATTAAATTAGCATTGCTATGTGGACATCACTTTGTTCATGTCTCTGTCAAATGAAACTGTAAAATTATTAAAAAAGGAAATACTTTCAAATCTGCTCATTTTTACACTTTGATTCATTAAAAAAAAAACAGAAAGTGAAAGAAATTGCTTTTTAAATTACCACAAATGGTTACCGAACACTTTTTATTTGATGGTAAGATATGGAACTACTTTCCATCTATCCTTACCAATTTTACTGGGGGAATTTCACTCAGTGCACCCATTAAAATACATGCATGCAGGGGCACTGACTTTTTCTAAGGTTCATTTCTAAAGTGCTCACTTTATCGTGAACAGCCTTTACCAGTGAACAATGGACCAAAAATTTGTGTGTGATGTGTCACTATAACTTTTCACAGGCATTCAAATAACCGCAGGAATCATGCATAATGCTCGTAAAGTTCGGAAAGAGCTGCATGTGTGCTGCACGAGCTCGGGTTGTGTTCCAGGAAGTCTGCGATGAGCGGCGTTACATCGGGTGCCATAGCGCAGTTCTTCGCCAGCCCCACGGACCTGATCAAAGTACAAATTCAGATGGAGGGAAGGAGACGGCTTCTGGGGAAACCACCAAGGTTAGAGTATTGGCATGTCTCTCTGCAGTAAGGAATGTGTCTGTTGTATACTTGTGGTCTAGCCCAGTATGCCAGACGATGGTAGCAGTCTCCTCAGGTGCTGTATGTAAGTGTTGCAGGCAAATGTGCAAAACCGTTACCATTTGTACTGTACACTATTTAGTGTAAGGTATGTGCTTGTCAGTTGAACAGGCCTGATGCTGCGGTGGGCCGTTGCGTGTCGCTTCTGATCGCTTCTTTCCTATTGTATGTTTCAGGTTGACGACCACAGAAATATGTAGTTAATAAAGTTACAGTTAAAAAGCAAAGCTAGCGTGCTCTGACATGTCGAAAGGTAAAGCATATGACCAGTACTATGATGTAGACATTGGATTTTTTATTTACTCTTTTTGTCATGTGTTTCTGCATTTACAAATTTCTTCTTTTACTTTATTCTTTCTTTTAAAAATGTCTGTGGAATATAGAACAAAAATTTGTAATGTGAAGTTAAAAAAAATTATGATTCCTAATTTGGCATTTTTGTGGATAATTCGTACTTATGACATTGTTATACTTTGCCAAGATTATATTTTGAACTTAAAAATAAAATGGCTTTGCCAGTTTGGCAAGTATTGCAAATTTTTTTTGGTCCGGGGGGAAAAAAAATTGTATAAGAACTTTGTCACATGTGTGCAACAGTGGATCTTTTATGGTAGACCTCGTATTGTGGTGTAGTGGCCTGTACATTGTGCTGAATGCCGTTCTGTGTCTCATACTAAATACTGCATATCACATAAATAAGATGACATACTTCAATAAAATTGTTGAGTTGCTCTACCCATATATGCGCTTGAGAAGCTGTAAACTGCTTTAAAATTCCAATCATACATTTTTTGTTTGTTCACTTTTCTCTCTACTGAGGCAGCGACAAATAAATACGTAGATTTTAGTGACACTATTTTACTATAGTAGGAGAGTGAAACTAATCTTAAAAAAATGCAGCAACCATTCATTCATTGCCAAATTAAAGTAATGTCTTATAACTGTGCATTAACTGAACTTACTGGCTCATAGGATGTTGTAGTGAAATTGTAGTAATATAAACTACTGTGTTAATTTTGCTCTGATGTATGTTATGTCTATTCCGAATACAATACTGTAATAGCATTTCTCTCAAGGGCGATGTGCAGATGTTGGAGTAAATGCCATGCTATGGTGAAAGTAAAATATGCTTCAGGGATTTCACAATTGTGTTGCGAGTATTTGAGTAGAAAATGAAAAATCAACCCATTTATTGGGAAACTTGTTTTTTGAAATGTAACTTCCCCACACATGCATGTGCAAATGCTCTTACACAGACACACACACAAGATATTTATGCCTGTGTACACTTGTATGCACATGCACACACGCATGTTCAGACTTAACTCTATTTTTACACTGTAGCTCTTGAATGTGCATGCACGTGTAATTCTTGCATATTGTCCTCGTGCATGGATATACAATGGCATGTTGGCTGCAAAGAACTCTGTAATTGTTTAAGACATTGAGAAGTTAATAGATTTTAAAATGAAATGATAATAAACACATGAGTTAAAAAAAAATTACGGACTTGTTCAGCTGAAGTATGGTTTCAGATGATGTTCAACAAAATTAAATTATTATTGACCACAAAATGGGATACATTTCATGCGGTGAATGATAATGGTTTTGCAAGAAACGGTATTGAGGAAAGATAGGAAATTTATCAACAGAATAGAATTACTGTAGAAATACTTGTCAATTTCCTTTACTTAATATTTTTGTAGAATTTTTTTTACTATACCTCTGTAGAATAAATTTGTTAGTGAAATACATTGTCTGACAATTTCATCATTTCTATTATCCACAGACATCCTATAGATTTAATTCAGGAAACTTGTACCATTGGTCCACAGTCAGGTGAGCACTTTTGAACTCTTTACCTCAGGGGACGGACAAAAGTCCTGCCTACAAGTACATACACTTGATTGTGAAAATTGACAGAAGTACCTACTATTCTGTTGTGAGCAAATTACAAATTGTAGTTCTCGTTTTTATCATCCAGCAAAAAAAATTAGTATTCAGAATCAATGGCAATATATGTATTTATTTTATAAAAAATATTAACTGAAAAATTGGGATATTCATAATTGAAAGCAATAAATTATTTATTTATGTATGTATAGGTGTATGTATGTATGTGTGTATGTATGTATGTGTATGCATGTATGCATGTGTGTGTGTGTATGCGTGTATGTATGTATGTATGCGTGTATGTATGTATGTATGTATGCATGTTTGTATGTATGTATGTACGTATGCACGTATGTATGTATGCGTGATGTATGTATGCCTGTTGTATGTATGCATGCGTGTTGTATACATGCATGTGTGTATGTATGTATGCAAGTATGCATGCATGTATGTGTATGTATGTATGCATGCGTGTATGTATGCATGCATGCATGCATGTATGCATGCATGCGTGTATGTATGTATGCATGCATGTGTGTTGTATGTATCTATGTATGCATCCATGCATGTTGTATGTATGTATGCATGCATGTTGTATGTATCCTTGTATACATGTATTAGGTACATATGTATGTATATACATATGTACATAAGTACATATGTATGTGCATGTGTATGTATGTAAGGACATACTTACGTATGTATGTACATTCATACATAATGTACATATTTACATATGCATGTATATACATATGCATGCATGGACCTACGTAGCTACGTATGTAGGTATGTATGCCAGTATAAAACAAAGTCGCTCACCCATGTATCTGTGTATTCGGCTAAGGCATTTAAACTACTTTATGGATTTTGATGCGGTTTTCACCATCATTTAGAGAATTTCTTGAGGAAGTTTTAGGTATATAAAACATTAATATTTAATGTAACGATTGTACATAATGTTGACATTTTATAATAAAACATATTTGTTGATCTCAAAAAGGTCTACCAATAGTCAGCAACAGCAAATGCTTATCTCTTAAGAATGACCTATAATCACAATTTTTGTGTTTTAGGGGTTAACTTACGAAAACTTTGTGAACAACACAGTATGAATCCTATGATAGTTACCTTAAGCATTTAGTATATATACTTGCTGTGTGTGTTTATGCGTGTGTGTATGCGTGGTGCATATGTGCGCATGTGCATGCACGTGTGTGTGCATGTGTATGTGTGTGTGTGCATGTGTCTGTGTGTGTGTGTCTGTCTCTGTGTGTGTGTCCAGCTCTGTGTGTGTGTTGTATATTATGTATTGACACATTACATCTTTTGCAACAATGGTATGAACGACTTCAGTTCATCAGTAAGCGTAGCCGTGTGCCTGATTTCAACTGAGTTTCCATTGTTGACCCACCACGAGACGTTAAGATATTGTACTGTTTGCCACAGCAAGAATGGATGTTACAGCCTACAGATTTGATTATTCACCGGCCCACTGAGACTATGCATCAAGGCACCGAGTTCCACTCCATGCCACTACATGGCTGCAGCAGTATGCTTTGCTGCCTGTTCATCTCCAAGCCGGCCGGTGACATCACGCAGCCAAGAAGTTATGCTATCGCCACCCCCCCTCTCTAGCGCCACCCTTATCCAGCTGGCATAAGGGGCAGGCCCAGCCAGAGTATATATAGTGGGCCACGATGCTTGCTCGACATCAGTCTTCAGCCATCCACAGCACTCGTTGCTGGACACTGACCAACCTGCTCAGCTATGCTCCTAGCTCTACTTTCTTTCCGTCACCACATTCGTGCTAAAGGAAAACCTACCCTTTTGTCTTCACTGCACCTCATCAGAGGAGCCATTCTACACCGCACCTCGTCACCAGAGCCACCCTTCTTAACCTTCTCAGTCTTCACCGCATTCGTGCCGAAGAATCTTTAACTGCCACATTATTTACACACTAGACATTGTGGCCTCTTCTGGGTATACACATGCGTAGGGAGTTTAGAGCCATTTAAGTTATTTTAATAGTGCTCGTCTACCCCTCCATTGTTAGTTCAGGACCAGGTCGCATCTACTTTTATAACATAGGTGTAAGCCACCCGAAGCACTTACCAGCATTAGGAGGTAGTGCATCACCATTTATTTATTTCCTGTCAGACGGAATAAATAAAGTTTATCTGACTCAAGGGTACCCCTTTCCTGTAGACATAGCACCTCTCCTAGTTTACCTCATGCTGCTCAGTGGAATGCAGGTGACTCAGGAAATCTACTCATTTGTGTCAGTACACTGCCAGTATACCCACACACACTAGTGTCAGCCATCCTTTCTGCATATCACAATAGGCCATGACGTCAGCCATCCTTTCTGCATATCACAATAGGCAATGGCTGCCACCAGCCCTGAAGCTGAAATCCTGGTTCCTGTATATAAAAATCCTGGAATCATAGGTCAGATCCTGTTAAATACTTGGAATTAAAAAATTGCAAACTACAGTGGAGCGTCAATAATCTGGATTAATTGGGACCAGACCCCTTCCGGATGATCAAATTGTTCGGATTTTCAAAATGAACCAATAAAAGGGCCGGTAGACGTCTTCAATGTAAAAAAACTTGCTAAAATCGTTCATAAATACTCTGTTGGTTACAGAAGTGGAGCACATGAATAAAACCATTACTGTAGTAAAATTTTTACGTCTTTTAATTACAGAAAAAAATATTGTACTGTATGTACAGTATTGCATGTACAGGCTGTCTTATTTTATGTACAGTACAATCAAATCTGGATTATCGACTGTCCGAATCGTTGACATCCGAATTATTGACGCCTCATTGTATAGAAAAAAATTGGATATAAAAGACGTTAGATATTTAATGTAGTTCTTTTGGTTTGAAATGTACAAACCATGGTAATTTTTTCTCCACTCACACTTATACTTTCGTTTATACGACGACTGTATCAGCGATAATTTTCGTTTTCTCACCATTGTGATATCAATGCCAAATGCAAAACACAGTCTTAAAAATGACAATTTGCAGAAAAGGTTCTTGTCAATAATGGCCTTGGCCTTTGCATGTGATCATACAGCCAGGAACAGAAATATGTAGATAACTGTATACCCGCACCAGTGAATGATTAAGAAAATATTTTGGACATATACTATTAAAGCAGTGGCATATGTCCAAAATATTTCGAATTATTCACCTCCATTGTAAGAATCTTTCATATAAATGCATCAGTGAAACTGAAACACATCGCTGTGGGTGCTAGTGTCGCATGTACAGAGCAGCCATTTTTGAGCAATGCGCTTAAAAAAACAAAATAACATAACTACTACTTAAAGTTTGGGGTTGGAGTTTACTAAAGTGTAAAAAATCTGTAAAAACTGATAAAATCTGTTAAAACGGCAGGCCTGCGATAAGCAGAAAGGTGGAGCCCACATCCATGTCATTCTCATAGGTGAGCTTGTCGATTCAGTGCTCGCCTTCTCCACCGCGTTCTGGCGTAGGAGGGATCGTTCCCTGTGTTAGGAAGACTTGAACTTGCGACATACACCCACGTACAGGGACGGTTGACCACAAAGCCTGACTCCCAGTGTTCACTGTGTTTAGGCACTGAGCACTGCGATAGGGTGTCTGTTACGCCGGCAGACATTCCACGTGGTTGTACACTATGTAGGACTACACGTTACCTGCACTCTCCTCACGGATGTGAGAGTGTGTTCTCTTCCTGATGCCTTATTTCCATCAGAGTGGTACCGTGGAAAGGTTAAACAGGTGCTAACAGCCTTCAGTCGCTTGCAGGAGCTTACCTCCTCGCTCATCGCCGCTCTATACCAGCTCGCACCTAGAGAACAAACACGTGCCCTGTGCCTCGTACTGAAACCCATCACTCCAGAGATCCCCAAGGACATTTTCAAGGCACTGACACGTCAGAACAAGGAGATTCACCCCTGGATCACCAAGTACCTCCGTCAGCCAGATCAACATTCAGTAGTTCCTACCGCCTACTACAGCTTCGAACCAAATGTAGCCGGACCAGATTTCGTGCCCTGCCGCGAAGCTACCCAGTCAGTCTTCTACACTGGACATGCACCAGTACCATGTAGAGACTAAATTTGAAACAAGGAGGGTGCACTTGACTTAGCACCCAACAAAACCTGTCCTCCCTAACGTAGTGAACGCCAGTCTGCTGAAGGATCACGCGTTATGTATGTATGTATGTATGAATGTATTTGATGAAAAATACTAACTAAAAAATGAAGGCATGTGAACAAGGGCAACTTTTTTGAGTAATCTAATTAGTTGTGTGGAAACTTATGTTGGCGACAGTGTCTCAGCGTCATGTGACGAATGCTCATGCAAGTCACAAGGTTCATGGCAGTTTTTTACACATCAGTGGAAGGATATACAAAGGCCTGTTGAAAGTGTTCAGTTGATGGTAAACCAGTGTATGCGAGTGGGTAGTATGTCAAGTCATTACTGAGTATGTGACTGGTGGTAGCGCAGGTGGATGAACGGCTGACGGAAGTGAGAGTGCTGTGATCCTGGAGGGCGGGGAGGGGAGGGAGAAGTGCATGGGTATGGCTCCTGTTGCAGAGTGCATGGCACGTGGCACGCCTTCACAACTATCCTGCACAAGGGCGGGATGAAGGGTCTGTGGAAGGGTTCCATCCCAAACGTGCAGCGTGCAGCGCTCGTCAACCTTGGGGACCTCACCACCTACGACTCCGTCAAGAGATTCCTGCTGACGCACACCACGCTTACCGACAACCACTTCACCCACATCCTCTGCAGGTAACTCCCGCACATCCTGCAACCATTCATATAGCTGGTGGGCCCACAGACTCAGCAGGCTTGCTTTCCTCATACATATCTAGAAAATAGTGTATTAGTAAGTAGCATTCAAATAATTTACTGTAATTGTCCAAATTAGGTAATGAGCAGCAGGCTCCATGAGGTTAATTTTCATGTTTGGGTGCATATCAAATTTGACAACCTCTGTACAATATTGTGATATGTTATGTTATAATATTATGTTATGTTGGATGGGAAGTTTTAGTGAATATTCACATTATGTATAAATACTTACAAGGAATTAAAAATGTTAAGTTTTAAGAAAAATGCTGTAGAACCAACCAAGAACCAACCACGTTGATGAAAAACTGTGTGTGAGGGAGGGGGGAAGAAGGTTTGCAAATGCAGACAATGGTTTTGTAAAAAATAAAATATTAAAGCTCGGAAGATCACAAAGAAACTTGCTAGGTGAAATTCTTAATGAATACTCCATGAAATCAGCTGTTTTTGAAATAATTAAAAACAACACAGAGGAAGGAACTTGAAAAGTTAAACTCGGGGTGATAATCTCAATGAAGAGCTATAGTACCAAAATGTTTTTGACATATGAAAAGCTAAGTTGGAGAAAGGATGTGTGAGTGAATATGTACATACCAATATTCTTATTTGAAGTTAAAAAAGATGAGCTGATAACAGCAGAGTGGCTCTGGGGCAAAAATTTCTAGGGAAACACCTGGTAGAGTAACATTTTCAACATATTGATGAAACACAATAGAGGTGTGTGAAGATTCGGAAAATCAAAGTTGAATCAAAAACCTTTTTCCGTCGTCTTCATCTTTGGGCAATAGCATAAACGTCAAAGAATTAAAGAAAAAATTAAAGAAAGTTATTTGAAAAACATAAAATTTAATGATTTTTTCCCTCCCCCATTCACAAACTGTTTTAAAGTCTAGTCGACTTGTACTACTCTACTTTAACCCCTAAAAATACGACAATTTGAAGACTAGGCCGGACCATTTTTCCTATGAAGCAGAGAAAAATGCTCCGACCCAGCAAAGCAAACAAACTTGAAATAAAAATACTTATGGCGTCATGATGATTTTCCGGCGGTCCCCTCTGGACCAATCCCACCGCACGTCCATCCGTTTCGACAGCTAGCCTTCATTAAACATGGCGCACTTGGTCTTGCCTGACGTCATGTCTCACAGCACCAAGATGCCGACCAATCGGAGCACACCACGCATATGTGCGGTGGCTTGCAAACATGGGCTCAGCATGAAATTAACCCCCTTTACCCTGGAGGGCCCTTCAGTTTGCAGCACAAAACCTCTTCTCTTCCCCTGCTACGTCCTACAAACTCACAGCTGCCAACTCCAAAAAGTCCCCATCAGTAACAGCTCCGAGAACTTCTGGCATACGTGCACTGCAAAAACAGATAAGCGATGATGGCATGTTACCGACGCAGTGGCGAAGGAAAACATGCACAGCTGCAGCCGGCACTAACGAAAATGCTGAGGTTGATCTCAATTTGAAGTTGAAAAAAATATGTCCAGTACCGACTCTAGAATTTTCTTCAACTAACTTAAGAAGTGTTCCCGGGAAGATAATGTAAACAACCAAATATCCTAACCTAAAATAAATAATTTGAAATCATCCTAACAGAATGCATTTTTAAGACCTTAATAGCAAAAACAAATAAAGGACTTCCAAAACAAAAAATTAAAGGCATTTGTTTGGAAAGTAAAATATCAAAAATAAAAAAGAATTAAAAATGGCACTATAAGTTAAAATTCAAACAAAAACGTGACTTCTATATTGAGGTCAAAAAGGTCCTAAGTACACTATCACTAGAACAAAAGCGAAACGTCTCTCCAAAATTTTAAACAAAGGTCAAATTAAAATAAAATTTTTAAATCATTACCAAAACACCACAAAGCAAGACTCGCATTTGAAAAAAAAAATTATAACCTTAACCAAACAGACATAGGTAATTTAAAATCCTAAAACCCAATGAAAAATGCATCCCAACAAAAAAGAAAGAGCTTTCCAGAGAAATGAGGGGATTCTGAATAAAAAAGAAGAGGGATAGGCGTACCTGATGGAAAACTGAACTACATCATGGGCTGATCCAAACAAAAAAGGAAAAAAATACTTAGGAAAATATTAGAGACGATTTTCACCTTCGTCACAATATTGAGTCACGTGTGGGTTGTTTTTTCTAATGCATAATTTTGTCCAATTATTGTTAAAATAACCAGTTTGATAAAAGATAAAGTTTCTTGCAGTGGTTTAAATAATTATTTTCGTGGAGTAACCTATAAGCTGTTTGTGAAATTAGTATAAGATTTGTACATTCTTTAGAGAGATTCAGAAAATGAGTTAGTATAAATATTCTTAGTTTCACTGGATAATTCATAAGGTGTATGGTAAAATTTTGTCTCAAGGCAGGACTTTGTCTCAAGTACCGCATAATGTCTTGATTTTTTACCATTCCTTAGTATGTTTGTGCGGAGTAACTTGACACCGATGTGTGTTCTTACAATTTGCCTGGTGGAAATTGCATTAAAAAAAATGGGTTCCTTCATCTCCCTCCATGTTTCTCAAAGGTGACCGTAATAGGGTTGTTTATTTTCTCTCTCTTGCTTTCTCTGTCTTTTGTTTTTCTCTATCTATTTTTTCTCCTGGTATATTTGTTTCACGCACTTGACCAAGACACTCGAGTCACACTGCCACTGTGTTGATACGTGATGTGAGGACAACACACTGCAACACCGATGAGCACTTTTGAAATGAAATGTTGGAAAAAAATTCCCCTTTCTAGCTGCACATATTATAACATGATATGTAGGGTAGGCTACATTTGCTTTTACCTGAATTCTGTCCGTAATGAGTATCAAACATGAGGAAGGTGATTTCAGTTTTAGTAGCACGTCAGTACATGGAACTTTCTCCAAAACGTCTCTTCATCCCTTCCCCGTGCTGCATTTCTATGCCTACTCTTAGTTCCACAGCACAAGTGATGACTTATCTTGCAGAAGCACTATAAGATGGTCCACATCACCTTATCAGATTGGTTGGACTTGTGATATGTGGTCTATTGAGGGAATCATTTATCCTGTGGATGCGTCGCAGTGTTAAACATCTGAGTGTTGTGGTAGTTCTCAGGAACAGGAGGCAGCAGGGCTGTGGGTAGCGCTCTTACCGGATCACTGCTGTTCCCAGTGATCTAGCCATCGTAGAACAAGGTGGCTGCCATTGTTTCTTGTACGTGTGGCTACCAGAGAAAGGCTTTGTCTTTTGTCTGCAGCAACAGCAAGTCAGCTTGGGCTGCATTGATGTGGCATGAATGTGCTCCACTCCTGTGGTGTCCGAAATGCAGTGGGATAGAAGTCTAAAAGTGCTGTGTTGAAATACATCGAACATGCGAGTGAGAGCCACGTAGCGGTCAGATCACTCGGATGCCTCCATGGTGAACCAGGGTTAATTTCCAGTGGAGTAATGTTAATTTCCACATGTTGAAAAAGTAGTGGGCATTGCTGTTTGCTAGTTGGTTTTCTTGAGGTACCCCCATCTATTGCATTACATCTAAGTCCACGTCCACCGTGCTTCATTCAGTCAGTGCTGAAGACCTCAGCTTTCAAGTGCCACCTTAATCTAATCTCTGTCTGAGTGACGTTCAAGTGTGTGAGCATATGTGCACTGTCAGCTTTGTTTTCTGGGAGCATGTGTGTTGATGCTGGTGTTCTTTGTAGTGCATGTGCCGGTCTGGTCGCTGCCACTATGGGCACTCCGGCAGACGTTGTCAAGACCAGGATCATGAACCAGCTCATAGATGACAAGGGAAAGTAAGTACATGTTCCAGTCTACCTTAACTTGCTTGCAGTTACATTGACATGTCTGTAATCACAAGAATAATCCATTCATTTTTGTAATTGATTTATGTGAAGAACTGTTTCTGACTGTCCCTTGGTTTTTAAAAATTCAACTTAACCCTAAGATTGTTATAAAATGAATTGAATTAACGCTTCTGTGTTTAATGTTCTTAATTTTCGTAAATATCTTGATAAATTGCATGTTCAATAAACAATAAAGCAGTTTTTTTTTTGTATTCATGGTTGTACAGAACCTATGGCATCTGTATTTTTTTCCATGTGCTGAAAATGACATAGTGTGTAATGTCTAAAAGTTGGGTAGTGTTTAGTGTAAATAAAGAATAATGACTTTATCCTTGTATGCACTCTTGGTTTTATTTTTCTGTAATTAAAAAACTGATCATATTTGTTAATTGACAAACAATACGTGCAGTTTACAGTTAATGTTGACCCAACCAGTCAGTCACACTCTAAAATCCATGTTTCCGTACATTTACCAATTCTCATTTATTAGAAGAAAAGTAGTCAGCTACCAGCTAAATTGCACTAGCAAGTATAAAAATGTATATTTCACTTACGGTCATGTGTGTTTGTGCTTGCTGAGGTGATATATTCGTGTAGCAAGGATGCTGTGCTGACCCCAGTACGACTCACTTCATCAGTTTGTCGCGTGATCCTCTCAGTTTGGGTTTAGTAACATTAATTTAAACAAAACACTTCACACTTAATTTAAATGACTGACGTAGGTTGGAGTCGAAACACATGTCCAAGAATCAATTCACTTACATCAGCATGTGCACCGGCTAGGCGGTGTTTTCGCCACGTTGGGTCAAGGATTTCTCGTTATGGGGCTTGTTGGTGTCGGCTCTGGGTAAAGAACCCGGGACCTTTAACGCTAATATAAGTTTAATGCTAGAAGCAAGTCTGTGAGTGGTTTGAGTCTTAATAACTGAGGAGGACCTTGACCAATGCGAAGCCAGTATTGCGAAGGACATTTAAAATGTCATAAAGAAAGGGGAATTGTGTTATGTGTCAGGGCCGTGTCGTTGTATAATGTAGGTCTCGTAGGTTTTCTTATGAGAACGAAATCTGGGGTAGTAAGTATTATAGGTTGCCGACACCTTAACCTTGTTAAAGTCAGGCCCTGCTGCTCCTCTCCTCGTGGACTGGCTGGTTGCGGAGGATGGCGGCTGTACAGCGGATGGTGTTGGCTGCGCAGAGTGTGTTTGAAGAATTCCTCAAAGTCGAAGGAGGATAATTGTCTAGGGAGATGTTTTACCCAGAGGTGGTCAAGACCTAATACAGTGTCCCTGTATTTGTCTGTTTTTAAGTGTATTGTGTGCTGTAGTGTATTGTGTGCTATCCATAGGTAGCTGAGTCAGAGGCTCAAAGAGTTAAATGGGTTTTACTGTCTTGGTAGCAACTGTGTCAACAAGTTCATTGATAATATTCTGAACTTTCAGTTTACATGTATACTTGTCACCTCGTTTCTTTTTGTACAGCATGAGTTTGCAGAAAGCAAAGTTCTTGAGATGAATCTGGTGTACAACGGGTTCGCAAAACAGCTCTTACCAGCATTAGGAGGTAGTGCAACACCACTTGTTTATTTTCCATCAGACGGAATAAACAAAGTTTATCTTACTCAAGCCCCGAAGGAATCATGCAGTGATCAAACAATTAGTTTGGGAAAGTTGATGAAATGTTTGTATTGTGAAGCAAGAGAAAAATAAGTTGTTTTGGAGGGGATTGTTCTGGTCACAGTATAAGAACTGCTAAAAAGGAAGGGGAGAAGAAGTTAGTCATTAGCAGAAGGGGCAGCATGTAGCTGTTGAGCTGAAGTACTAGAGATATGAAGTATATAAAATTTGAGACTTAACCGAGCATCTGACGTGACATGAGACCAGTATGATCACAATTTAATAGTATGTATTGCAAGTTGTAAGACTTTTCTGTAATGATCGTTAATGTTGTACATACGAGAAAGGAATAGTAAAAATGAACAGTAATTAATACAGTGGTTAGGTTATTGCCTTTAATCATTCCACTCACCCATGAAGAGTTGAAGTGTGAAGGTACATATCTATCCGCTCCGTATATGACAATTTGGTGTCCGATGTTAGGTAGGAGTGACCACTGGGCCAGGAAAAAGAATGAAGACTTTTCATATTAAGTGGGAATGACCACTATGCCATGACTGTTCAACGAAAAATTATTTTATTCTCTAGTATAAAGGAAAAACAATGCCATAAGCAAATTATAATTAATGGAAGTCAATTTTGCATTCTATGTAATATTGCCTGAGGCTAGCTAACAATTGACAAAGGAAAGTCGAGCAGGTGAGTGGCAGCGGCTACCAGCGAAAGAAAATAGGGATGGCAGAGTTAACAAAGGTGCACAAATTATGGTCTACGGAGGATCAGCATCTGCTGACCACAGTGTGGAGGAGATCTTGACACATATACGGAATCCACGAGGCCGACACAACAGTCCAGTATTCCCCACTCATGGTTGGAATTCGGAGAAGGAAGATTGACAGAGGCGCACTTAAAGGTGTTACCAATCTCAACGGCGGCAGCGATCCGGCAAGGGGCTATCGGACTGTCTTCCATCCCAACAAGATCCAACGAATCCTTAGTCATATAAGGTATGTTTAAGGAGAAGGTTATGAGGATAATTGTGTAGCAGATTGAGAGTTGAACCAAGAGTTTTGAACAATTTAGAGAATTAAGAATCTGGGATAAAGTAAGAGTTAAAAATGGTAGATAGTGCAGAAGGAAGCGAATCAGGAAACCAATTTTTTTCAATCAAGTGGCGCATTAAAGTTTATCAGTTAACCGTTTGAGGGAAACTAAAACCAATTAAGAGAATTCATTAATAACGTTGATTCTGCATTCGAACTGGTAAACCCTGTACAACATACCATATTACTGAAGTTGTAGGCAATGCCAAGGTGAAACTGTTAGTAAGTGAACAAACAAATTCCTGGGAAGACGTTGACGCATGCCAACATGCCGTACAGTGCACTTGCGCTCTCTGCGGGTGACTTCGCTCCATCTCGAGCTAGTGAGAACTCGGGGCAAGTAAGAAACAGTGGCAAAGTAATTTCTCATACCCAGCAAAGAGACTCCACGCGTTGGACAGCCTTGTACGTAAAAGTGATTGACGCAATTAATTATGAAATGTACGGCCCACCCAGAATCCCGCATGCAAACGCCACCGCCGGGAATAAATCAAGTATTTTTGATGAACCATGACCCTACATTTAACCGTGGAAGAAGTTCCAGCGGCAACACGAGATGGCAGCACCCCTGCGACTGACCTTGTGATGTCACATCCTGCCAGCCTCAGGACGAGGTGTTTAAATTTGTCATCGCCTCCATGCAGGGAGATATGAAATGAGCGCTGCCGCCACAACCCTGATAAATACCTACCCCTGCACTGGAAGGCTACTCTCCACCGTACCCCCGGAAGATCACTGAGTTTTCAGTATATAAGGAAGTCCACTAGAATGGCCCAGTAGAGACGCCAGGCTCTCCGGCCGCATAGGTCAGTGAGCACTCCCTGGTCTGCGAAGACCTCTCTCCTCTCCTCAGCCTGTGAACGGCTTCGACCTCCTGCCCAGCAGCTGGAGAAGGCTTGTCCACACCAGCTGACTGCAAGGGGGCCACAAAAACAAACACACACATACACACCCATGCATGCGTATGCGCACACACACGTGCACACACACACACACACACACCGAATAAGTAGTCTGTCCCAGCTGCTTCATAGGATATCTAATCATTTGACATCCTTTTGGTAGGTGATGGTTTAGGTTGGTGGGGTTAAGGAACTCAGGCATAATTTGTCATGTTGTAGACCTAGTATATATCTTGAATACATTTGATGGCATTCACAATTTTAATTAAAGGCAGTATTGAGGGCAGAGTACCAAATTCGAGGCACCGTTGCACAGAATTAAAGTTTGAGTAGTTAGCAAAATGTGAAAATTAGTGGCAAGGCAGAAAAATGAATTATTACATTTGAAAGATTTTGCATCAATTTAAAAATTAACAATTACTAGCCAATACGTATGCACGTTGCATAGTGAGACCATGGGAAAGAAGATACTAGGCGGTGGACGTGGGTAATAGGGAGTGGAAGTTATCGTGTGCACAAGTGCTACTTCACTCGCAACGTGCTAGGAAGTTATTCTTCATTAAATTTAACATTTGATTTATAGGTGCCTTCTGGCTTATATTTGATATGTAATTTAGATTTAATAATTAATATTGTATGATATCTTTTGCTTAAGGGGAAATCTTAGAATCTAGATAGATCACTTCCTGTGAAAGGAAGTTAGCATGACGATGTTGGCTAACCTGCATGACGAAGACGTGATTTGTTAGGCGCAGCGATATTCCTAGTGAGCTGGCCAGTTGCCAAAAGTCAGCTTTTTATATTTATTTGAAATCTGATTTTAAGTAACTCACCATCATTTAACTAATATCAGCTAAGTATTATACAGTTTCGTTAACAATACTTTGACACAGTGGTGCCGGAGCTGGGGGGGGGGGGGCAGGAGGGGCAGTTGCCCCCCCCCCCCCCCCCCCTATTCGTTTTGAGGGGGGAGGACAAAAAATCTGTTTTGCTCCTCCACTTTTTGTGTACACAAATTTCGAAAAATTAACCCCATAACGTTCCTTCGATTTTACGCCTTCATTACTTCATAAAACACCAAGCAGCCATGAAAGTTTTTATTTTAGCATGTTGGCACTCGCAACAATGTATGCTGCTGATAGAATAGTGCAGTCGTCGAATGTGAGGCGCGGGAGAGATGGTGGTGACTTGACACAAGTCGCGAGCAGTGACCTTTCTCGCTCGCTGTCATACTGGCTGGCGCCTGCTCATTATCTACATCCCGTATATCAGGTGCTTCGTAACTTCCCTCCTAAGAAAATACTATTCTTTCAGCAGGTGTGAACAACAGCAATTCGTTTGTCTGTGTCCGCCCAGCCTTCACTCTTCTTCTGTTTGTAGTCGATGCAGATGTACAGTGTAGTGTAAGTATACAATGAGTATGATATAGTGCAGAACGAGAGTGTGATCACTTTTATTTTATTACTATCCAGTTTCTAACCTCCGCCGTTTGAAGACTTATCTGTGGGCCACCATGAAGCAGAAATGTCTAACACACGTGATGCTACTTCATGTCCACAAAGAGAGAACTAGTGTACTTACTAACCCTACTAATATATAATGGAAGAATTTATTTCCCGCTAGTACGAAAGAAAGGCCTTATTTGGGAAAGTAGTGGAGTAAATATTCAGTGTATTATTTATTTAACACTTGTTATATATCAATTTGAAATTACAAAAATATTTTAACGAAACAATGAACAATGTACATTTAGGTACACATTACATATTACAAATATTGTTTTATTTTTATTACCATTATTGTATGTAAATATATTTTTTCATGGGACATTACTTGTAAATTTTGTTAATTGTTATAATATTCCACACAGTGTTCTTGAAAAAAAATCACATCTCAAACATGCTGCAGCTCATTTTTAGTGAAACTAACTTCTAACTTTAGACATTCTGCTTATAAATGATGTAAAATCTACTTCAGTCTTCAATGTACTGATGGCTATGAGGTGTTTCAGTTATTAACAATCTGAGAGAGGAAAAATATGTTAAAAATCACTGTGTACATTAACTTACCATGAAGTAACACAGATAATAATATGCTGCATGTAATATATATATATATATATATATATATATATATATATATATATATATATATATATATATATATATATATATATATATATATATATATATATATATATATATATATATATATATATATATATATATATATATATATATATATATATATATATATATATATATATTTAACATATTTTTCCTCTCAGATTCTCAGATTGTTAATAACTGAAACACTTCATATATATATATATATATATTAGTTTCTTGGGTTTGACCCCCCCCCCCCCCCCCCCAAATTTTGCTCCGGTGCTCCTGATGTGACATGACTTTATGTGTACTTATTATGATATGTGATGTTTTTGTTTTAATAAGTTCTATATGGGAACTGTTAACCTCATTAAATTCTAAATTGAAAAGTATTTAAAAAAGTTACATACATAGAATTATAACATACTACACTATACATACTCAGTTTTTACATTTTAGAAACAATGTTGTGACAATCTACATTATTTTTACAGAAAATTCTTTAGATATATAGTTGTTATTTTTATACCGCGTGGGCAGTATGTCATTTTAGTGTGTTCTTGCACTTTGCTGTAATGCTGTTATTTAGAATGACGTTTAAATTTTTGCGTTGCACTAAGTTTTTGTAAATGTTTGTAACTGCACTTTTGATCACTGTCTCTTTCGTTTGGTGTGAATTTTATAGTTTTCTGTATGTTAGTAGACGCTGCTTGCAGAGTAGTTTCCTGACTGTAATTTACACACTGGTGATATCATTTTTATTTTACTATGGTAATACATATAAATGTGATTTGCTTTGCAACAGTTGTTTTGCTTAACAGTTATTGAAAGTAAGAATGAAACAATTAATACAATATATATCATACATGTAATACAATACTTAAACTAGTGAGCTCACTATTACTACAGTTTGGTCATTTCTTTATTTTTCAGATACTATACATACACTTATAAAACAGTTAGACGATTCATTTCCTTGGAGTTTGCTATTTACTTTGTTACCCTTGAAAACATTAATACAACTAGGGGATAAGGGTAAAGAATTTACGCATAGACAATACTAGAAAATAAACACTCGATGGTAGTATGTATGTTTGCATTACCTGATATACCATAAACTATTGATTGCTTTATAAGACAACCTTTGATTGGCTTGATAATAATTGTATTACCTCATAACACTGATTCATACTAAACTGACTTGAGGTTGTAAAACTCATAAGTTTTGAAAATTATATTATATCTGCTTCATTTAACCCATTGGTTATAATGTGAATTAAATATACATTATGTTAAATACTGAACCACTGAGAAGAAAATAAAAGAACCCTAATCCTTGTTCCTTATAGGCCTAGGCCCATCTTGGTATGGAAAATTTTATTAATAAAACACAGTCTTTTTACCAACTGTACAAGTAGAGCACTAAAATTTTATCATACTGCAATTGAGGAGTGCTTTATAGCAATAGCCTCTATCTGGCAAAACTTAATTAGAATATTTTGTAATTGCAATCCTGGGTTGACTTTTGATTGCAAGAAGATACAATTATTCAAGCTTCTGTGCTATACACTCTGATTAAATACTCCTTTATTTATCTGCATTTGTAGTCATAATATTCTGTAGAATTCCAGATGGGAATAAAATAATTACTTTTGAAGTAATGAAATGTCATTGCCTTAATTGCACGTTGTATCTAAAACTATTCACATTACCAAGACATATAGAAATGCACATAGCACTGAATCTACATTAATAAAATATATTAAATATTGAATATAAAAATTATTTACAGTTAAACTACTAGGTACTTTATGGAATAATTGAGTATTAGTCTGAAAGCTGACATTTTGGAAAATTTCTTGTGGTAATAACTGTGGTGTCAGCTATATTCAGCAAATCTGTATTAAATATACTGTATTTAATTAGTTCTTAGAAGCACCATTTTAAATTTTTTATTTTTGAAATCTGAAAATGGGCTGTACTTACAATTAATTATCTTTTACATTCACTAGCAGAAATATATTTGTGGAAAATATTTATCGAAGAAACGTAAACAACCTGTTTCGCCAAACCTAGTTCACTGTAGAAGGTTGACGCTGGCTAACAGCCAGCGGCGCTAAAGCCCATGATGGCGCTCATCACGCATGTGTCATGTATACATGCACGTGCACAAAGAGGCCAATATTTTTGAACTTTCACATAAATATAATTTTGCAATGTAAAATGTGTCTTGTATTTTTATTTCTCAAAGTTTGAATGTCTTAAAATGTTTGTTGTTATTTTGAAAATGTTTGGCTATGAAATTCAAAGTGCTCGCGGTACCGAGATTATGAACAGTGATATTCCGGCATGAACGCCGTCATAAAGGGATACTGAAATAATGCAGAAAATTCACAAGAAAATCATAAAATATAAAACAATATTAAATTTAATTTGTGCCGCTTTTATTTCAACAATAAAATATTTTACTCGGCGTGCATAGCACTTCCGCTTATGTGAACCGTGTAGGCGGCCATGGTAGGTCTGTGCGACGCTTGCCTCTGGACAGTCTGTCAAGGAGAGCTGGCAAGGTAAGACACTGTCACGTACCCACTACAACCTTTTGTTCACTGATGTAGATTTCCATAACACTTTTAGTATACCGGTCAACCTTTGCTTGCGTTCGTTTTGCCAGACATTTCCCCAGCATTATGCTTCTGCTTAACTAATTTATATTGCCCTTGTGGTATTTTCAACTTAATCGAGAAGGAGGAGAAATATGTCGGAGCGGTCATGCGACCTGCAAAATTTGAATCAGGCGCCATCCGCTCCTGCTAGAGGCATTTCATCGTAATTTTTGTATTAGGTGCTACGTGCAATTTTAAGGGCTTTTGTTTTCATGTATGTATTTGAGGGTACTTTCCATGTTTGGATATTTTACGGCAACATCACGTATAACCACGTGGCTAACCGATGCCAAGTCTATGTCTACGTCATCATTGCGTTTTGAGAGCATATTTATGTAATATCCTATGTGCAATATTTTTATTTAGGGCTCTATGTTAAATTTTGTTAGGGTTCCCGAGCATTTTTCACGTAAATGGATGCTTTTGTATTTGACCACACTGTCACAGTGTTTGCTTTTTCCACCATCAGTCATGCTACACGCCTGTAACCAGTGTAATCACAAAGAAAATAATTTTCTCTACCAAAATAATATTTTGTTGGAATTTAATTTGCAGTTTTCCAGAAGAAATATTGCAATTTCATCTGCACCACGTGGTCCGCTATGAACGTTACCCAGCTGCATCCGGGCCATATAAACTTGTTTTCACACGTGTGTGTTTATTGTGAATATTCATCTCGTGCCCCATCATCTTTTAAGGGTCTTTATGTATTGTATGTAATTTTGTAATTTGTGTACGATGACATTACTTCTGTCCTAGCTGGCTCTGTGTACAGGCCGTCACTACACTACCCATGTGCTAGTGAGCGAGCTCAGACGAGTTTGTGTTAATGATGCCAAGTAATCACACGTGTTAGTGTATCATCAAGGGTTTCATTTGTAATTCACCGTGTCCTGTCTGCAGGGAAAAACTGCCAGTCCGCCCTAGTGGATGTCGGCCCCCTTCCCTTGTGAAGGCTGTGCTTTCATGCACCTCGGTGAGATCATCCATCTAGGCGTGCGCTAGATTAATTATGGGCTGGAGAGCACCCAAGCGGAATTTGCTAGTCATGACCGAGAGCATCATAATTTCATTGGCATATTGATCTGTACGAGCAATAATAATAAAAGCAAGTCTACAGTGAACGTACCTTCTTTTATTCAGTAGTGACAGTGTCCTAGCCCCATGTATTTTATTAAGTGCTTATTTTCAAAGTGATGTTTAGTAAAAGTTTAGTATTGCCGATGTGTTTGTAAGTACGCACGGGTGAGACGGACACACAGAACCTACAGCATCCATGAGAAACCTGATTCTCAATAGTGCGGTGATTGGGAAGCACCGCTGGCACCAGTAAGTATTTGTGTCATCGTTTGTCTCGTGTCTCACCCGATGGCATCAAGGTGTCAAAATTATAATTACTCTTTATTTTCCACGATATGCTTGAATTGAAAGCTTTTTACCCATTTATCATTTATGATTGCTTAGTTAACAGTTTGTAGATATGAGAGGATAAAGTAAAACAAAACACAGAACTGTTGTTGGCACCAATACTACTTTCATGTTTACCTGGGCCACCTGTGGCATCTATCGTCATCCGTGATCTCGTCCTCTTCCACTGTAACTATAGAAAATAAGGGGGAGGACACATCGCACAGACATTACTCAGGAATTAATTTCTTTTATTAAAATTGTTGTGTTTCATTTCAATGGCTAGTGTGAGATTTATTTTGTTGAACAGAGTTTTTTTGTTCAACTTTTTTACTAGTTAATTGTGATATGTTTTGATGTGCGATCCACACGAACTATGTGTAGGTGTTATGTACGTTTCAATGGGATTATGAGATTAAGTGGTAGGGTGTCCTCTTAAATAAAATCAGTATTGGTTGGCGGGCAATGCTCCTGCATACTGCGAAACATAGCTGGCATTGTGGGAACATCTGGTCGCAGAAAATATATTGCTGCTGTGACTGTGTACAGTGGCAGCGGGACGGGAGCTTCACCCTCCCTGCTGTGGGTGGGGCTAACCACTCTGGTATCCATGGCGATGGCTGGCGCATGCGCAAGGCGGGGCATGTAAGCATGCAGTTCTACCAAAGTCACCAGGCAGCTCCGGCAGTTGCATGTCGCCTTTCCGGAGTCCCCTGGTGCGTTGTATGGTTGGTAGTAGGGCCGCTCCTCTCCGGCTTATGTGCAGGCTGTACACGTGATGTGGCGTGGCAGCGGAAAAGAAGGCTGACTGTGCTTCGCGTTGCCTGCCTTCCGCTGCACCTTTCCTGATGCGCGTCTGTCATCAGCAATTCCATCTCTGCGTGACTGGGCTGGTTGCTGATTGCACAACACAATGATACTCTGTAACACACTTTCAATTTCATTTTAGATGCTAGACTAAAATTTGTACTTAATTACAAAACAAACACTACTTTATCGCATAAATGCGTGCTTGGTATGTTGTGTGCATACAATGTTATGCTTAGGTACGCGGTTTTATTAGTTCTGATCCGAATGGTGGGTACCCCCAATACTTCTACTATTTTGTAGGGACGGGACGTAATGATATGTTAGTGCCTTCTGACGGCCTTTGTTTCGCACCCAGACAAGGTCATTTACATTAATGTTGCTTTTCTTGTACAGTTTGTTAAACTGTCGCGTATTACGCTGTTGTATTTGTAGATTTACTTTTGCAATTTCTCTGTTTTGCCTTAATTTTTCATACCAGTCATGTTCTTGGGGAGAATTTTCTTTGATACCACATGCTCTGGGAAGGTGGCCTCTACATCGTGCATTAAATAAAAGGGGGTGAATCTAGTTGTAGTATTGGTGCTTGTGTTGTAATTGAAACAAATGTACTCTACATATAAATCCCAATTTGTTTGATCCGTGTTGACACAGGCTGTAAGTTGATCCCCAATTAATCGGTTTGAAGCTTCTACAAGCCCATTACATCGTGGATTGTAAGCGGTGGTCGTCAATTTCTTAATACTGACCAATTCATTTTGGAAACTCGTACCCCTATCGGTGAGAAACTGTTCAGGACAGCCAAATTGAAGAATCACCTACTTAATAAAGTCTGTGCACATAGCCGCGTTGATAGATTGAACGGGCTTGGCTACTACGTAGCTGGTTACATACTAGGTCATTACTAAGATGTATTTATTCTTTCGTGTTGTGGTGGGGAGGGGACCTTTCGCATCCAAAGCCCAAGTTTTGAGGAGGGGTGAGGTGGAATAGAAGTCATTAGTCCTTGTGGTTGTGTGTTAATAGCTTTAGATTTTTGACATTTAGGGCAAGATTTCACATACTTTTTGATGTCTTCATTCATTGTATCCCAGTAATAGGATTGTTTGATTTTCTCAAGCGTCTTAAGCGTGCCGAAATGACCCCCTCCAAATATGGTGTCGTGATGTGCCTGTATTATTTTAACATAGATTTGGGGAACGAGAATTAGTTTGGATGGGCCTTGAGGGGTATTGATTTTCAAAAATATTTCACCGTTTGCTGTAAGTTCGTATCTATGGCTCATCTACAATATTTAGTGTCAGCTTGTTCAGTATTAATAAAGCGTGTTTGAGATTTCGTATATGTGGCTTACGGTCATACTCACCTACGAACGGGGAGGTGTTAACTGTTATGGGGTATAGAAGAAAAATACAATCATCATCAATTTTGGTATATTCCTGGGCGTGTGTGTATACGGGCAGGTAGTGCAATTTGTCTGAATGGAGGAGGATAATAATGGTACATTTTAATACGGCATCGATACAGGTTGTTTCGAGTGGAGTTTGATTATTTTGTTTGATTATTTGAATGTTTATCTTGTATAATGTTATTATTTTGCAAATTGTGGTCATAGGGAATATCTCTTCATTTGCTATTGCTGTGGCGATTCCGTCTCTTTCTTTTGGATCAGACTTATATTTAATCTTGCCCCAGGTACTCTTAATATATTTGGTTACTGCATTCTGGATTTTAGTTGCTTTGTTAATATCTTGGAAGATGGCTTCGGCAAACGCATTGAAAAGGGAAGTACAGCTCAACATGGTTTCTTTGATTTAATAGGCTGCCATTGACTATGACGTGGTGAATGGGGACTGGAGGTGCTGTGGTTAAATGGCTTAGGGCGCCGGGGAGGGTGTTTAGTTCACCTTTTATGATTTGGGTGTCAAAATCATAGTCGCTGAGTGAGATCGCCATTTTTTGAATTCTAACGTTGTGGTATGCCATGGATTGTAGATATCCCAAACTCGCATGATCAGTTTTGATACAAATATTGCCGGAAATGGTTGCATAAATATCTAATAGCACCAAGTGCTCGTTCTATTTTGTTACAGCGGGCCATTTGGGGTGAAAACGTTTTTGAACTAAAAGCAATCATTTGCCATTGTTTAGTTTGCGGATCTACTTGCATAAGGGCCCCACCTGTCACTTCATCGCTAGCATCGCATGCTGAAATGAATTCCCTGTCCTCATGAAATTTGTGTAGTATGGGGGCTTGTGATATTGCTATTTTCAAATTAATAAAAGTGTTATCATGCTTGTCAGTTGATTTAAAGGGTACACTGATATTGGTAAGCTCAATAAGGGGTTGTGCAATGGTGGTGTAGTTCCTGATATAGCGGTATGGATAGGATGTCATGCCGAGGAAGGTTCTTAGTTGTTTCACGGTTCAAGTGGGTGACATTTCCTGAATAACCGTTACCTTTTTGGGGTCTGTGGAAATGCCGTTAGATAATGTGACTAAGTACTTTAACGGTTTGCTCCACAAATGTGCATTTTTTGATATTAACTATAACATTAAATAGTCTGAGGCATTCAAAAACTTTCCTAATGTTGTCTACATGCTCTTCAAACGAATTTACGAGGACAAAAATGTCATCTATGTATGCTATGGCCACCGTCCACCTGAGGGGTCCTAAAAGATTATTAATAAAAATCTGGAAATATTGGGGAGAGGTGCTTAGCACGATTGGCATTCTTTGATACTCAAAAAGGCCTACGCCGTCAATTGTAAAAGCTAATTTATAACGGACCTCTTTCCTGACGGGGATACTGTAAAATCCTGAAAATAAATCTAAACTGGTAATGTATAGTGAATTTTGAAGGGCGTTTAAAATGTCTTCCGTTCGAGGTAACGGATACTGCACCCTGGTTAAATATTGGTTTAGTTCCGAAAATTGGTAAAAAATATCTTGGTCCTTTGGATTTCTTTGCTATCACAAGACTTGGTATAGAATATGGGGAGTCTGCTTCTTGTATAATCCCTGCGTCTACCATATATTTGATTTGTTTCAATAGTTCCTCCCTTACTTTAGGACTAATCCTATACTTGCGAGTCGTTATTGGTTTGTTGGTAGTAAGATTTAGCTTATCTCAAAAAAAATTTTGCTTCAATGAGTTCCAAAACAGAATTAGCAAATCTGTCCTTGTACATCTCTATGATATCCTTGATGTCTGCTGTCTGATTGTCTGACAACTTCTTATTTATTTGGGGTGTTGTGTGTGCTCAAGTTCAAACAATTCCAGTGCTTGCATGCTATATTGAAGTGAGGTTCTTAATCCACTATAAAGTGGAGTTAAGTGTAGCGGAACTTGCACTGTTTTGTTCGGGTTGTGCTCGTGAATTAACATTGTATCATGTTTTAATATGGGAATTATATGTCATAATGCTTGATAAAATCAACACCAAGGATTAAGTCTTGCTGCAAGTTATCGGCTACTAGAAATTTTTGGGGATATGTATGGCCTGCTATATTTAAATTGACGTTGGTTTCGAATTTAGATGAAGTTAATACACTGGTTTTTTCTACTAGTGTTATTTGTTTGTTCCTACTATTGTTATTTGTTCTCTTAGTGGGGAAAGGTGCTGGTCAGATACCAGTGTGATGTCTGTGCTTCTTTTGAACATCCCATATCCAGTAATGCATAGTGTTCAATTGCTTTTATTTTGACGCATACGTGGGGTGTCGCCACTGTATTAGCTGCGTGTTGATATGCTAGTGTGGTATGTTTGGTGTTTGTTGTATTATGAGGCGGAAGCTTGCTCAGTGTATTTTTCAACACTGGTGCAAGCACAGATTTATTATTGCGAGCTGGCCGCGGTGTATTTTGAAATCAATGTATATTAGGTGCGGTGCACTGTCGGCGTATTGTTTGTATATAAACTGTTTGTGGTGTGAGGCGAAATGTGTTTTTAAAACATTTGAAACTGCCTCCGATATCCGTAGCAAATGCAAAATTTTGTGTGGGGGAAAAGTGGGCTGAATTTGACCTTGTGTCCAGCATTGAAACATTGGGCACAGGTGTCGTGGATGAGACTGCGCGACTCGATGATGTCCTGTTTGGGAGTGGAGTGTTGTGGTGGTGTGGCAACACTGTATTGAAGGTCGTGCCACAATGTGGTTTGGCAAAGTCAATGGGCTGCGTGCAGGGGAGGAGAATACTGCTCTTGCAATCCTCGTTCATGTGTCGTGTGCGCTCGTGGAGTTTGTTTTGTCATGGGATTGCGTGACCTAGCTGTCACCACTGGCTTCATTGGTGATGTGGAAGTGTCGTGTGGTGTGGCCTTGTGTTGTTTGTTGTCCTTGGACGTATGTTTGTATGTTTGGCATGTCCAATCTGTCCCTGTGCTACTTGCCCTAGCTGGCTTCGCCGGCGGTGTAAAATGTATTTGAGACCTGGGGCATTGTGTAGTAATGTGTGTAGCTGGACTCGCATTCCTTTGTATTGGGGTTGGTTTGCAGGCTGCGGGCAGGTTACTGTAGGAATTGAAGGTAGCATTTGTCATAGGTTCGCTGCGGCACAACTTTGTTGAACAAATCACTATAGGCATCGCGGACCTGGACATTACTCTCCTGTGTGGGGAAGGGGTGTGTTTACCTGTACTGTTTTCCAGACACGTGCTCCCGTACCTGATCATTTTCTATTTTCTGCCCTGAAGGGGCCTGCTTGGTGATGTGTTGTTTGTCTGTAAGGTCTCCTATGCTGTTTCCACTGTATTACTGTTGGCCTGTTGTGCCGTGTCTGATTGTATGTGTCTGTGTGGGTGGAGGGTGGGGGTGGAAATGTTGTTGTGTATTTCTGACTGGACGTGGAGATGATGCAGTATTGTTGTTTACGTTTTTGAAGGTGCGTGTTTGTTGTTTTAATAACTGCTTGGAGTTTAGCATGAAGTGCGGTCTGTGATTCCTGTTGTATAATTTGTTGGAGTCTGTACATGCCCACCTCAATATTTTTGATGTTGTCGTGTAGTGTTTGCTAGCAGCACAAGTTTGTCTGCAATAGTGGGTGTTAGTGAGCTCCAAATTATTTGCACAAACTCAGTAGTTGCGTGTCACACTTGTTCGTATAAAATGTCAAGTTTTCTGTGTGGGCTAGTGTACTCTGATCGGGGTGTTGTTTTGTTGTTTGTAATAGGTGCTTGTAGTGATTTTGTGTTTCTAGTTTTCTGAATGTGTTTAAAAGTTTATCTTCAATATGTTGCCATGAGATTTCCTGCTCACCAGTGTAATAAATGTTTTTGTAGGCCCTCTTTGCCATACCCTGTAAATAGAACTTCAAGCGCCGTCATTTTTCAAGGTCTGAGTAACTGTTAAGCTCACTTATGGCATTGAATGTTTCTAGGCACTCTTTGACTTTTCATGTGTTTTGCCTGTAAATATGGGAATGTGATGTGTCTCTGGTATCACGACATGTACTTGATAGGTTGTTTGTGGTGTTTAGTTTGTGTTAGTGACAGGAATAGAGATTTGGTGTGTACTTGTGGTTTGAAGTGTCTGGCGTGGGCGTGGTGGTAAATAGCCACTTGTACCTGGTTGGTAAAATGAGAATAGGTGTTGTGGTTCGTGAAATTAATTATTGAGTGCTGCGTTTTGTTGTGTAGGATGTGCGTTGAAGTAGTGTACGCTGTTCTGTGTTAGGACTGTTTAACTGAGTTTTCAAGTGCTCGTGACATGTTAGTGTGGGTGATGTGATGTAATTGTTGTCGCTCAGTTTGCGTAATCATATAGCTAATTCAATTTACAAAGAGAAGAAGTTATGGAAACACTCCTAAACACACAAAAACAAGTGGGGTGTTTCCTACTAAGCAAGGGAACAGATGTCTCGGCATGCAATTACAAGCAATTTACACATGCATTAAAATTTACACAAAAGAGCATAAGCAGTAACTAGAGATAAGGGAGGGCAATACGTTGCTGCGCTGTGGCAAGGTCTGCTGTGCAATTATGCACTGTCACGCACGTGTTGCACTAACCTACCTCAATTGACGTGTGCCGCATGCTGGCCTTGGCCACAGGGTAGGTAACAGCTGCTTGCGCATGTATGCTGTGTTATACACATTTCTAAGTGCCTGGGTTTTCTCATTATATGGTATACAAGACTGAATGTAATAATAGTTGTGACTTACTGTTGTAACAGGGGGATATGTTACGCCTATGTGTGTCGTGGTTAGCGTGAGACGCTGCCGCATGTTTTTCGCTGCAAACGTCTATTTCCGCTAATTGAATTACGCGCGTGGTGGAGTTTTCTGCTGGGCTACGAGAGGGGAGAAAAGACCACGTCTCCAGCAGTGTAATGGTCCCCTTCTTAACTCCACTGACCACTCCTTTATTTATGCTGGACACATCTTCATATATATATATATTCCCCTCCCTCCCTCCCTCCCTCTCTCTCTCTCTCTCTCTCTCTCTCTCTCTCTCTCTCTCTCTCTCTCTCTCTCTCTCTCTCCCTCCCTCCCTCCCTCCCTCCCTCCCTCCCTCCCTCCCTCCCTTTCTCTCTCCCTTTCTCTCTCCCTCTCTCTCTCTCGTTAGGATGGGGCTTACATGGGGGGTAGCTCTTACTGATGGATGAATATTCGATAAGAGAAGGGAAGTTCGACTAAACACATTTATTACAACACTTTAGCTATAACAGATCAATACATTAATTACACTATGACAATAAGATTCTGGCTTCAGTTCCCTTACTTTACTTTACTCGGAAATGACACGTTAATTACAAGAATCTTAAGAGAATATTGTTACACAAAATACCCTAGCCTTGCCACGTGCTTATTACTTCTTATAACGGGGCCTTGAGATCGGGAATGCAGCCCTTCTGCAGCCGACCTTGAACTCTCCTGAACAAGGCTGCCAGAAGCAGATACCAGATAAGTGTAGCGGAAAACAGGTGATACAAGATCATGATTAACAAGGATACAGATATAACGAGAAAAATAGTGTGATACGGGTAAAGGTGAATGAAATAGGAAGGGAGATACAATGTTTAATCTATACGGGACCAGATCTAACACTGATAAATGAGAACATCTTAAGGGAAAATATTTTATCACAGATCACTCCTGAGAAAAAAACTGAAATAAGTGGCCTAGCTATATTGCAAATGTTCACAAAGGATACTGTAAAATTGACGTAATTTGAATTCATCAGAACGTAAACAGAAATGCCAAGTGGTGTCGGTCTGTGCACACGACTGTATGTTAGGACAATATTTCCTGAGGTCATTGGTAGCTGTAATAGATTTTAGATCTAACACAGTAAGGATAGGAAAAGAGTTATTTGGTTTTAAGCAGGAACATAAAAGAGTAGAAACTTTGAAAGTTACTGTGCCTGTGAGATGTGAAAGGATAGTACGATTGACTACTACTTCAGAAGTTGTAGGAATAGTAGTAAAATGTGAACTAGTACAAAGGGTATATTTAGGAAATAGCTTAACAGAAGCTCAAGGCAGGTAAATGTGTGTGCGCAATAGTAAATACTAATGAAAGAGGGGTAGAGCTATAAGTCCCCACTGCGATGTTGGAAAAATGGCTGACATAAGAATGAGTACTACCTAAAGAACACACAAAAACAAAGATCAGAAATGGTAGAATCATTGTTAAGATTGGAGCACTTGCATTATGAGGAAAGGGAGACACTGATAAAATGTGTCAGGAGTTTAGTTTTATTTTTTACCTTCCAGGAGATCAATTGACCCATACTAGAACGGTACAACATACCCAGTAGTAAGGAGGTAGCCTCTATAAATGTAAAACCATTTAGAATATCAGAAGTACACAAGGAGGAAGTTAGGTGACAAGAAAAACCAATTGTAACACTTGTCCTTCCTTCTATTCCCTACTATAGTCCATTCATGGTTTCTTTGGCCTTTTTGAATCAAACCTTTGAAAAATCTCCCCATGTATGATGTGTTTAGTTATTTCCTAAATATGCCTGCTTGTATCACAAGAGTTTTACACTTGTGTTCATTAAAGTTACTTTTTTTTTTCTGTTATATTGAAATATTATTCATATTTTATCTATAAATTATAATGCTTCATTTATAAATAATTTGAATAAAAACAGTGAGAATACATGTGTGTTGGTAGCAATGCCTAGTAAGAAATAGTTCTTATATAAAATACTGTTACAACAGAGTGCGCACGAATGCGGTACTCCGACAGTAATTAATAAGGAAGATTATTTTATAAAAATACAATTTATTATAACAATCTCTATATGGTAACAACACAATACAATTACTCATACAACAACACTGGAAGATAATTACTTTACATAAAACTACAAGATTAATACTCAATCAATAGAACATGCAGCTGGTCCCTAGCCTTGTCGGAGTTAATAAGTTAAGTAATTATTGGATGGTGACTTGTTACTAGCTGTTAATCTCTACCGCTACGTGATTATGCTCACCCAATGACTATTGTAGATAGGCCCTAGAGCTCCTCTAGATCTGTGGTTGCCTGTTCCCTTCTGCTTCAGTCTCGGATCTCACTCACATACACACTTCGTCTTGACCTGGCGCCATCTGGGGGGGGGGGGGAGGGGGACGCCATGGATGGGTGCTTTTAGAGCCGGCCAATGTAGACCATGTTTTCCAAACAATTGCGCCCGGCTACCAGCTGTACCCTATGCGACCTTAGGTAGTGTGTAGCAGCACCTGGTTGCTGCTACACTCCCCCCCCTCCCCCTCCAAATAACAGCCGTTCCGGCTGTGAAAAAGGAACATCGGGTGCTGAAGTTACAGTGTGGGTGTTGAGTGAGAGAGGCACAAGTATCTTGGGGTGCGTTGGATCTGATGGGGTCGAGGAGCTCAAGGCATCGAAGAGCGTGGACGCAAGGTGGCATACACGGAGGACTTTGCTGCAGTATTGAGGGCGTAATTTCATGTAGGAGCCACCATTGCACAAAAGAGAGAGAAGTCTATGAACCGTATTATAAAATCAGTGTGAAGTAAAGTTACGTTATGGGGCCAAATGCAAGGCTGAGAAAGTGATACAAAGTTAATTGGCTAGCCACATTATTAGAAATACAAACTTTGAACATGTTGTAAGCGACACGTGAGGGTGGGTGAAAGGAAGTGTCCAAGGCCACATTTAATAATTAATTAAAAAGAAACCCCCAAAGCTAGGCGGTGGACACGGGAAGAAGGGAGTTTGGTTCGTGCGCACGTTTAGTGAATGCTTGACAACATGCCAGAAAGATTACTTATAAGATTAATGTATAGAAAGAAAAAGGCACAAGCCGCCTGGCTGAAATATGTAAACAATAAAGTAGGGAAGTGCCAACCTTGTAGTAATTAACTAATGAAGGAATTTAGTATCCCTTGTAAGAACAAACGTATAACAACAGTTGGCAACGCACTCTCTAGTGCAACAGAAAATTATGATTTAGCAGTTGGCGCCCCCCAGAAGATACACGCTCAACTGTCGACAGTAAGTAGTGATGTGGCTGAATGAGCATCGCAAAGTGTGCTATTGGACAGTGGTTATTTTATGTTACATACACATTCTAATATTGTAATGTACCAATGTTACTACCTACAGTTAAGTATTTCTGATAGCTTACTGAATGAACAAATTTGAAAGAGAGATATTAAAGTTACATCTATACAAGGCACCATATGGTGGTTTTTACTTACGACAATGTTTGTTTCGAAAACAATGCTGTGAATTCTGATGCAAAGATTAAGAAATTGAATACATTTAAAAGTGAACACTTATTTAACTAAATGCCTGTGGTGGTAAGTGATAAAAAGTTTGTATAGGGTAGTTGGTAGCTCTGTGCACATTGCCGAAAGTTTATTGACTCTCATTATTCACTGAACATTCATTTTACGGAAATATTAGTTTATGCACGCTGAGAATGTGAAAGCACTGTAATTGTGTGAACACCGTTTGTTTGCAGCACTGTCACTAGGTTTGGGAGTGTGTTTCACGTTTTGTTTGTTTACACTGAGAGTGGAGTGCAAGCTACCTTATAATATGGTGAACTTACATTTGCCCATTGGCAAAAGAAAAGCATAAGTGCCCTGAGGCGTTATGAACAATAATAATTGTGTTATATACATAAAACTATTATTCTAAAAAACAAGAGTATATCAAAATTTGATTCTGTTAGTAGCATTATTAATTTATACAATACAACATAGTTACAATCATCTTAATTGCTAAATGTTTGTTTTATAAAATTTTTTTTTTTGAGCATCACACATACAATAATTAACAACATATGAAATATCTGTAGATATAGGTAGGGAAATAAAAAGGTGGAGCACTTCTCTTATAGCTAACTTATACTAGATATAATATTTCACACTTAATATGTGTTGGTTATGAAAGAACCCATTAGTTTGTTCGATATTAATAAAGGAAACTTGTTATACATATCTGGTCAGTGCTCTTAAGGCAGTAAGTATTCGTTAACCTATCAAACATAAAAATAAAATATATCTCATTAGTATTTGCAATCACAATTTAATATAGCAGTTAGTTGTAACTGTGAATGCCATGAGGGACAATATCTCAAGTTGTACTATATTGAATAATAAGTTCAGACCTATAGGCCTAAGTAACAATTACTTTAAATTTAAACACAATAGGTAATACTGTATAGTACTGCGATTGCATTCTGCAAGGAGTGAAATTAATTAAAAATAACTTTTCGTTAAGAGTATTTACTCTGGAAGTCAAGGTAAAATACATTGTAAATATTGTATATATTCGAGATATGCAAACATAACTGTAAGTGAATTACCCTGACAGTAGAAGACTATTGCAGATATTGGCGCAACTCAATAACTTAACTAAAATTCAACCAATTTCATGTTAAATTCTAACAAATTTCTAATTCCCATCAAATTTTTCAAAGTGCAACTCAAAACCAATCATATTTAAGGTCAAAATCAAAATCAATTTTCAACTTGTGTTCACTCTTTGTGTGTGGTTCTTTAAAGACTCATTTTCAATCTAAATAATATTATATATAATATTTTTGATGAAATTCCAAGAATTTTCATACTTTTTTTGTGATATTTTTTGAATAAATGATTTGGCTTTCAAATTCAAGGTAAATATTTGCCTTTTTGACCTAAATTTAGCTTCATTCACCCTGAAAATGGACCACTGATCAAAGAGTGAACAAAGTATGTTTTAAAAAAAGTGTGCTTCATTGAGAATGAAGATTTGGATCGAATTATCTTGATTTTGGGGGTGAAATTGAAGAGATGAATCATATTTTTTAGAAGAAATTGAAAAACGTTGCTTGAAAGTTAGAAATTTGCGTGGATTTCAGTTGAATTATTGTGCTGCGTCAATATCTGAAATAGTCTTCTACTCCTGAGTGTTATTTATCTTTGAAAGTATGTTATGCAAAACATCTTATTGAGGTGTATTAAGGTGCTGAAGCAATGTGGAGATTTTCACCAGTTTGACATAAAAGTTAGTGACAACACACAGTAGGAAAAGCAGGGCAGCAATGGTAAAGTAATAATGTCCTGGATTTTCTGGCCCAGGCTTATGTCATTTTGGAGGAGAGCGTGCAGATGCTTGTTGGTTAGGTAGTTGCAGCACCAGCTGCCAACATCCCCTATGATCTGAATGCTGCGCGTGGCATGGAAGTGGGTGCTGATGTCATAATGGTAATCTCGGAGGACTCCTGTTTCTATCACCTGTAAATAATTGTAAATGATTTTGCAATTCGTGCAGGTAGTGGAATTGCGATCTCGGGCGGGGAAGGGAATTGGAGATGCAGTTTGTACAGCAATGGGATGCTGTTCGCCTAGACGACATCAGGCTCTGTCATGACGTAATACACGCCAGCGTGGAGAGTCCAGCTGTGAGAACAAAAGAAGACACAAGCAAGGCGACATGGGGTGTGAAAGCGCCCCACCACCTGTGAGTGGACCGGCCCTGGACGGCCGTTGCTATGAAAACAGGCGGCGCATGTGCATGCGCAGAACAACTGTGTACGCGCAGCGCAGCCAACCTTGGCGGGTGATGTGAGGACCGTCGCAGCACCGCTGCGTGGACGGTGAAAAGCGAGGAGTGTAGTGACCGCCCCGTATCCCCTCTACGACTGGCAGTCAGGAAACAGTAGCTTGGTAGCACGCCGGGAGGCAGGAATGCATTCTGGAACCCACGCAGTAGCTGCTGCTCGTTGTATGTGCTGAGTCGAAGCTCTGTAAGCACGGCCCAGTTGCAGCACACCTCGGCTCCCTGGCAGCGATGTACACAGCACTCACAGCTTAGCACGGGACATAGGGAAGGAACAATATAAACTGTAACACATTTTTAAACAAGTATTAGACACTATACATAAAAGACATTATTTAGACTTACATTACCACAGTATACTAACGGATATATGCTAACTTAGTGCGTGTAGTACACATTGTATCAAATTTGGGGGTTCCCATTTTGTTCATCTGAATGCGAATGGTCGATTCGCCTAGAATATCTGTGATGCGATAAGGGCCGCAGTAGCAATGCGTAAGAGCCTTTTGTCTACTTCGGTTTTGGGCCCAGACATAGTCGTTGACACGTAAGGTGTGTTTGTTATGATATCTATCAAATTGCATCTTTTGAAGGCTCTGATCATGGAACACGTAAAGTTTAGCCATTTCATGGGCTGCAAAGAGTTTTTGACACCAGTCATAACCCTGTTCAGAATACTGGCTAGCGACTACTTGAGCAGGGAGGACTACTTCTATCCTATGGAGCAAATTGAAGGGGGTGAATTTAGTTGAACAGTTGGTACTAGTGTTGAAATTAAATGGAATAATGTGGACATTTAAATCCCAATTTGACTGATCAACATTGGCGCCGCAAGCTATAAACTGTTCACCAATCAAACAGTTATCACTCTCAACAAGGCCGTTTCAACGGGGTTTTACACCTAGGGATTTTAAGAGGTTGCTAATGAGGTCGTTTTGAAAACTTGTGTCCATATAAGAAAGAATTTGCTCTGGGCAACCAAATTGCAGCACTACTTGTTTTATATATTCCGCGCAAGTGGCTTTTTATCAATGGACTGGACAGGTTTGGCGACAACATAACGAGTTGCATACTCGGTCATGACTAATATATATTTGTTCTTACGTGTTGTGGTAGGTAAGGGCCCTTTCACATCCAGAGCCCATATTTTCAAAAGCGGCTGGGGCGGTATAGGAGTTAATTGGTCCATCGGCTTGGAATTTATAGCCTTAATTTTTTGGCATACAGTACAGGATTCAACATATTTCTTCACATCTACGTTCATAGTGTCCCAATGGTGGGACAGTTTAATTATCTTTAAGGTTTTAAGGGTGCCAAAATGTCCCCCCCCCCCCCTCTATGAAAATAGCTTCGTGGTGAGCCTATATGATCTCGTTAACCTAGACCTGGGGAACAAGAGTTAATTTAGAGGGACCAAGTGTGGTATTGACTTTTAAAAATATTTCACCATTGGCGATTATACCATATCAACGGCTTAATCTACGGTATTTGGTGTCAGCTTGTTCGGGATGCAGTAAGGCTAGCTTGAGTTTATGGATTTGGGGAAGGGGTCGTTATCATATTCACCAGCAAATGGGGATGCATTAATAGTAATGGGGCATAATTAGAAAACAGACTCATCATCAATCTTTATGTACTTTTAGTGGTGTGTATAGACAAGAAGAAAATGTATTATATCAGAAATAATGACAATGAGAATTCTACATTTAAGTACTGGATCAATGCATGTTGTGGTGAGGGTGGAGGTATGCCTTTGTCTAATTATTTCGACATTCACTTGATAGAGGATGGTTATGATTTTAATGATTAAATGCATAGTAAAAATGTCTTCTTTTGCAACTGCCATGGCAATTCTATCTCCGTCATTAGGGTCTTCTGCGGTCATAAAGTGATATTTAACATCCTCTAGTGTCTTCTAATATATTTAGCTATAGAGGCACTAATCTCGGATGCTTTGTTGGGGTATTGAAAAATAGCTTCTGCAAGGGCCTTAAAAAGTGAGGTGCATGTTATCATGTCCTTTTTGACTGATTATGGGGTGACGTGAACGGTGACTGTCTGTGTATTGACTTGTGGGACAGTGGGTATACGACTTAATGAATCGGGGAGAGTGTTCAATTTGCCCGTTACAATATTTGTGTCAAAGTCAAACTCATTGAGTGCAATTGCCATTTTTTTGAATACGAACATTATGGTCCTTCATGGAAAACGAGTATTGCAAGCTAGCATGACCAGTCTCAATGGTGAACTTCCTGCCATACATATAGATATTGACGAAAGTGATTGCATAGGTATTTAATGGCCACAAGTTCTCGTTCAGTGGTGCTCCAATTCACCTCCTGTACTGAGAATTTCTTTTGAGGCAAATGCAACAATATATCTTTGCTTTAATTGTGGGTCTAGCTGTAGGTGCACCCCGCCTACAGCATAATTACTGGCTTTGCATGCTAGAATAATGTCATGGCTGTCATTGAACTTTTGCAATACTTGAGCTCGTAAAATGGCCTGTTTTAGGGCCTCCTCCGCCCATTTAGAGGATGTATTATGCTTGGTGAGGTTAATTAGGGGTTGGTGCAATAGAATCATAATTGGAAATATAACGTCTCAAATATGAAGTCATGCCCAGAGAAGTGGGAAGTGGTTTAAAATTAACTGGAGGTCCATCTTTTCGATTGCAGAGACTTTATCTGGATCAGTCGACATGCCTTGTAGGGTAATGATATGACCTAACTTTAATGGTTTGTTGGGCAAATGTGCTCTTTTGAGTAGAGCTCCTCTAGACCTGTGGTTGCTTGTTGCCTTCTGCTTCAGCCATGGATCTCATTCGCATACGCACTTTGTCGTTACCTGGTGCCATCTGGGGGGGGGGGGGGGACCATGTAGGGGCACTTTTATAGCCAGCCGATGTAGACCGCTTTCCAAACAGTTGCGCCCGGCTACCAGTTATACCCCATGCGACCTTAGGCGGTGTGTAACTGTGCCTGGTTGCCGCTACAAAATGTTGGAAGACCATGTCATTGAATCAAGTAATAGTCCGTGGAATGCACCCATTATAATGATCCCCAAGAAATTAGATGCGTCAGTACAACCCAAATAGAGAGTGATGGTTGACTATGGAGAATTAAATGAGGTTTCTATAGGTTCAGCATTCCCAATTCCATGCATAAATGAAATTTTAGATCAATTAGAGCAAGCGAAATATTTTACCACGTTAGATCTAGCTAGTGGATACCTACAGGTTTAGATGAGGAAGGAAGATAAGAAAAAAAACAGCCTTTTAGCACGTCTTCAGGCCACTACAAAATGAAGCATATGACGTTTGGGTTAAAGGGAGCACCGGCAACATTTTTCAGGGTAATGAACACCATACTTTCTGGACTTATAGGTGTTAAATGTCTAATCTATTTGGACAATGTGGTTATTTATGGACAGTCGTAGACATACATTATACAAGACTGCATGAGGTGTTTGAGAGACTAAGACTACATAACCTCAAATTACAGCCCGATAAATGTGACTTCTTAAGTAAGGAGGTTACTTATCTAGACCATATTATCAGTGACGAGGGTGTTAAACCAAATCATGTCTTAGTAGAAAGGGTACAGAATTATCCCAGATCCAATAAAGCCAAGGATGTAAAAATGTATTGCGGGCTAGCATCCTATTAAGAGATTTATCCCAAAATTTTGTCATGTTGCCAAACCGTTATACAACCTAGTAAAAAAGGAAGTAAAAATTGAATGGGACCATGGTCAGAAAACATTTCAGATGCTAAAGGAGGCTTTAATCTCTGAACAAGTCCTTGAATACACCGATTTTTCAAGACCGTTTTCATTAACAACTGATGCAAGCCAGATAGCCGTTGGAGCGATTTTGTCACAAAGGGAGATAGGAAGGGACAAACCGATCGCTTATGCAAGTTGAACACTGAACAAAGCCGAGACTATAGGCTGTTCACTGTAAAATGAGCAGTTTCGAAAGCCCTGCTTAAGATCTACATGTATGCACGTTGTGTATTCTCCTGCCTTATGTAAAATTAATATGGCCATGGACCTCATCACTTTATTCATGTGTCGGTCAAGCGAAAGTATGAAATTATTAGAAAAGTAAAGATTTGATAAATCTGCTAATTTTTACACACTGATGCATTAAAAAATCAGAAAGCGAAATAAATTGTTTAAATTATCATCACAAATGGTTACCTAACACTTTTTATTCAACGTTAAGATATGGAACTACTTTCTATCTAATATTACCAACTTTACCGAGGGCATGTCGCTCAGTGCGGCCGTTAAAGTGTATTTGCAAGCATGGGCAGTGACTTTTTTCTAAGGTTGATTTCAAAAGTACTCACTTTATCATGAACAGCATTTAACAGTTCCACTACGTAAAGGGAAAGAGAAATGTTGGCGATTGTATGGGCAGTGAAACATTTCAGACCTTACTTGCTAGGAAGGCATTTTGTAATACTAACAGACCATAAACCCATCCAGTATGTATTTAGCGTAAAGGATTCCAGCTCTAGATTATTGAAATGGAGGTTAAAATTAGAAAAATACTCTTGCGAGATTAGGTATAGGGCAAGCAAGACAATAACACATGACGATGCATTGAGTAGAATTCCAAAGAGGGTGGTCAATGAAACGAATCTGTGTGAGATAATGGGCAAAACAGATATAGGAGAGGGTCAGATATGTGAAGTGACACCTGAAAGGAAACAAAAAATAACTAAGGAATTCCATGACACTCCTGTAGGACACCAAGGAATGACCCAAACATACGAACAACTTAAACAGTACATAAATTGGTCAGGTATGAAAACAGACATTGAAACATACATTAGAAAATGCGACTTATTTCAAAAGAGTAAATTAACAAAACCACACTTAAATATGGCACTAAAAATAACAGACACTCCAGAATCTGTATGGGAAAAGTGTAGTATGGACATGTGGGTCCATTAGTAGAAAGTGAAACGGGTACTAAATACTTACTATATTTCAAGATCTACTCCTGAAAGATACATTAGCATTACTGTTAGTAAATCAACTAGTAGAATCTGTGGCAAGGGCATTTGTTTACGAGATAGTTTTGAAATTTGGGATTCCACAAAAATTACTCACGGACCAAGGTAGCAGCTTTACTAGTGAACTGTTCTGAAAAGTTTGTAAAATACTACTGAAAATTTCAAAATTAAAAACTAGCTCGTGTTCAAATCACAGATATGCCAAGGCAAATTATTAATTGTGTTTTAAACCTGCAGGGAAATGTTACAAAGTTGTGATATAGGCCTACACATTGTCACATCTCGAGTGGATGAATATGTACCTTGACGCGTGCTCATATCTTCGGGATAGTGGTTAAGACGCTGACTGCCCTCCTGAGTTCATCAAGTAATCCTACTGTGGCGTTTTAGTTGCTACTCTAGCCCGGTGAGTTGTGGTAGGTTCTGTGGGGAGCTGCTTAGTGGGAGGATACCGTCTGAGAGGGGAATCAAACCCCAGAGTGAGTCGAACCAAGATTGTTTCCCTTCCTGGGAGATCAATCTTCCTCACTACAGGGGCTGCCAAAATGTGGGACGCCAGCAGTCCCGGGGGATGTATGGATAGTGATATGAGTTAGTCGATGATGATGGTTGGGATGGATGATCCCTCCAGAGAGGCTGGTGTAATATGCAGGGGTAGTGTAGGCCGGCAGGTGGAGTAACCACGCGGGGTTTTGGGATGATCTTAGGTGGCAGACGTTTCCTGATTACCTTCCTGGAAGTTAATTGAATTATATACGAGTTCTGTACTTCCTTTCCCTGGTCTAGCTGGGGCGGTGGTTTAGTCACTACAGGTAAGGGGGTCTCCTGCCGGGGACAACTGATTGGTTCCTGATCAGGCCACGGCTGACAAACACCTAAATAAGAATCTAGTTCTGACTTGTGGTCGAGGGAGATGAAAGGTGAAATTGGCGTAGGTGTAAAATCGGGTTCCGTAGAAGATAGTGTGACCTCACTCGTAACTTCCACGTTTGATTTTGAGTATATTAATCTTTGTAAGGCACGACGTTTTCTATACCGGTTACGGCATGGGATGTCACCCTTCTTGTTGTGCATTTGACCAGCCTGCTGACCCTTTCGCAGACGTGCAGTCCTGGGGGTGTGTCTTATTCAGTCACACCCAAGACACTGACGTATAAATATGCAGTCCGATATTAGGACGCCAGCAAGGGTAGGTGAGGGAACACCGGAAACCTCAGGAGAAACTGCATGTCTTTGCAGACTTAGTTTTATGCAAGCTCCATCTCCTGCGGAGTTCGGTATGCCTTATGGCTAATCCTCAGCTGGGTTTTCTATTGCATGTGACAACAAGTTTTACTGACACAATATCATTAACAGAATAAGTGGGTAAGGAATTAATATTAAAATTATGGTAGTCAACAAATTCGGATTTACGTAATATTTGTTACGGTTTTTGGAAACTGGGAAATTCCAGCTGGATTTACACAAATTAGCTAAGGATTAATTAAAATGACTTAAATTAATTCAGGCGAAGGTGAGCCTGGTAAAAGAATAAAAGTGGAATTATTCTAACTTACAAAAGTACATTAAATTACGTAAGTCTAAGCTCTTTACAGCGTCTCCTCAAGAAAGGAGTTTTTGCAGAAGGGAAAAATGTTGTGACGACCTGCTACCGTGGAGTCAAGGAACATGACTGGTGTAAAAGGAGTTGCAGGGTATGGGACGTCGGGTTACTTCTGGAGTCTTTGGGTGCAGGAAGAGCCTTCTTCGAGCTGCTGGAGGTTTATGCCTTTTCAAGTTGCTGGAGGTCGAAGCCTTTTCAGTCTGCTAGAGCGGTTGGTGCCTTTTGTAGGCTGCAGGAGTGAAGAGAGGTCTTTGTCAGACCCTGGAAGTGCTCGCTGACCTATGTGACCGGCGAGCCTGGCGTCTCTGGCGAGAGGCGTGCTCATGCCTCCTTATATTGAAGAAAATCCCTTGTATCAGCGATCTTCCTGGGGTGCGGGGTAGCATAGCCTTTCATCGCAGAGGTTGGTTTATCAGGGTTTCGGAGGCGCCGCTCATTTCTTATCTCCCTGCTCCGAGGCAACGACAAAATTATCCACCTCGGCCCGAGGCTGGCGGGCGTGATGTCACAGGGCAGCAGAGGTGCTGTAATGCAGTGGTGTCACTGGAACTTCCTTCTAAAAAAATCTCAAGTAGTGGTCCGATGGATAAAATAATATTTATTAAAAGGGGTATCGGTAACATGCTGGATTCTGGGCGGGCAGTACAATTCATAATTAAATGCGTTAATTAAATCCGTGTCTGAAGCTGTCTAATGCATGGAGTCCTTCAGTGGGCATGTGAAAAGTATTTTGCCACTGTTTTTGACTTGCCCCAAGCTCTTGCCTGTTCGTTGATTGGGCGAAGTCGCCAGTAGAGAGCGTAAACGTGCTGCGTAGCAATGTGGCATGCATCAACATTCACACTTCAACTTTCAACTGTTCGTGGGTGAGTAGAATGATTAAAGTTAATAACCTAACCTCTGTATGAATTAATATTCATTTTTGTTATTCCTTTCTCATATGTACAACACTAAACATCTTTACAGAAAACGTCTTACAACTTCCAATACATACTATTAAATCGTGACAATACTGGTCTCATGTCACGCCCAGTTCTTATATTCAGTGACCAGAACGATCCCCTCCAAAACAACTTATTTTTCTCTTACTTCACAATACAAATGTTTCATCAACTTTCCAGAACAAATTGTTTGATCACTGCATGATTCCTCGGACTCAAATCACCTTTTCCTGTGATGTACTATTTGATGTGAAATCACCACTGATATTCGTCTGTAGGAACAACTTGTTGTTCCATAGGCTTTAGTGTGTCACGAGCATCTGGCTTGGCTCATGCTTACAATTTCCCATCATGAACAAACATTGAAAGAATATACTTTACTACCTTTTCAAATATTGAATTTTACAATATATAAAAATAATATTTACAATTGTTTTACTCATTGGCTAGTGCACTCACAACACCTCCCCCTCTCCTTGGGAAAGAAATAATTTCCATATAAATTGTTTCTATATCTGATATACATTCACAATTTTTACACCACCTCAGCAATAATAATTTTTTCCTTCGTATATGGAGTATTTCTTAAGGATGTCTTGTTTAGTTCTACATCGCCACTCACAAAGTTTTCACTCGAAGCTCGAGACATACTTCAACTTCTTTGATAATATGCAACATCTGTAGTTCTATCAATAGTATTAACAATAGTAGGTCTAATACTAATTGTTCTACAACTGCAACAATCATCACCTTTCCATCTTTTTGATACATTTGTATATGTATATATCTTTCAAACAACTATAAACACATATAACTACATTCTTACAACTATAAACACATATAACTAAACTTATACAGCAATGCGTTCATATGATATTACAGAAATTCTTGAAATGTTATGTACATTATGTAATTTCCATTCTTGTACATGAATCATCTGTTCTACCTCAGATATTTTATGTCTTGATATGCTTAGGTCATCCAGTCGGTTGGTAATGGGTTTGAGAGGTAAAAAGGATTCTGTCTTGTCTATACTTATAATTTGATCCTCTAATTCACAACAATTAATGTCTATACTAATATTTGGAATTATATCTTTGGAACTTGAGTTGGTACTTAGGATATCCTGCGAAACTAAAAGAATTTTAATGCCATATCCTTTACATTTTCGTGAAAACTTTATCTATCCTGTATTTGTAATTGTAACGTCAAATAGATTTCCATTATCACAGACTGCTGTCATTTTCTCTGTACTGGGAGCTACATAAAGCCATTCATTATCATCCAACTGGACCCATAATGTTTCCCTTAACTATACAACATGTGTTATATAATCAGAAGGTAACAGTATATAATAACTTTGTTTTATTTACATTCTTCCTTTGAGTTCGTAATTATTATAGAAAATGTTTGTTTACAAGGTCTGTACTCCTTAGTTATCTGTTTATATACTTTTATCACATCCGTACCTAATTTTGTATAATATTGTTTGGAATGTTCCATAATTAAATATTCTTCTTTCTCATGGTTTATGAATACAAATATATTTGTTGTGGTTTTCACTTTAACTGGTAATGGTATGAATTTATAAATGTTAAACCTTAATTGATCTGTCACAGGTTATCCATTCCTGTTACACCCAGAAGAGAGTAAGTTAAATTCACTTTCGTGATGCAATTGACACTACTTAAAGCAGTACATATCTGTTTAGGTGTTACATACGCAGGCTCACTATACCTTTAACCGCATTCAGAATAGCATCTAAAATCAACTCGTATTGATTCCTCAAGGTTTCTACATTGGAATACTGTATGTTTAAATGTTCGTCTATTAAGATTCTTAATTCCTGATTGGTTATTGGTATGGAAATCTGTCCATTACTTTTATTCTCTTCGTCTATTATTTTTCTAGTCTATAATTTATTGAGTTCTGCCTTAACAATATTTCATTAATCATTTGGTTATTTGTTTCTAGAGTGAATTTAACAACAAAAATCTCTTCATTACTTAGCCTAAGAAATTCCAATTGCTCCGCTTCTATTTTAGATATTTTATCATTATAACAGTCTGCGTCTTCCTCATAAAGTGTACCGAAGAGTATCTTGATTAGTCTGCCAAACATGATTTCGTGAGGAGTGATTCCTGTAGTCATATGGGGTGTGGTGTTATGCACAAAAGTTGCAAAATTGACCCATTTGTCCCAGTCACTCTGGTTGTATGCTATGAAGTGTCTTTGGGATTTCACTAGTGAACGATACCATCTTTCAGTTACTTTGTGGGTACAATAATACTGTAATTAAACTGGCATATGCAGGACAAATTGGTTGAAATGTGTATTTCTGGGAACACTTAATACTGCACATACAGTATATCAGTACAGAAACTTGATTGAAACACAGAGGCGTGTGATAAATTTTCATTACTAGGACCTAAAATAATGTTATGTATTCAGTTCCCATGCTACTTAGAACACGAAAGACTGCATTCTTGTTTAGTCTTTTTTCATTGGTGTTATGAACTTGATTGACATAGCCATTTTATCCCTTTAACTGTCTGACTCCTGCTTAAACAATATAATACGACTGATATTTGCAGGACTGCTAAATATTAGTATGAACATATATACAGAAAGTTGCAGTTCTGCTATTCAAATGCATGTGCGCAATTTAAAATTTACATCTATAATTTCCACATTAGAAAACATGAAGCATACCATGATGTTCCATAAGTTGTCATGCGATAAAGAACTGAATAAATATATCACGTCGGACAATAAAAATAATTATTACTTTTATTACTGTATGTACAATTATTTGAAGTCTGTAATAACTGCCACCGGATGGCCTGTGTCATATAAATGCTTATTTTTACCTGCAATTATTTCTTTAATGTATTTTGCTGAGAATATCTCGTGGATAGTTTGACTAGTGGTAAATCTGTCTTCGTTATCTATTATTCTCAAGTATTTGTTTTGAACAGTTTGCAAATCCTTTAGTTTGTAATCTGAGGCGTGCCCCCATACCTCACATCCATAAAGCGTAGCTGGGAGTATTACTTGTTTGTATATTTAGAGTTTATTATTAGTGGAAAGTAACGCCGGCTAACAGCCAGCAACGTTAGAGCCCGTTACAGTGCTCATCACCCACATGTCACGTGTCCCGCACGTGCGCAAAGAGGCCAATAATTTTGAACTTTCGTATAAATGTTATTTTCAGTGTCAAATGTGTTATATTGTCTTGGCAGTGTGTAATATATCTTTAAATGTTTTAAAGTGTTTGTACTAATTAAAAATTGTTTGGTTATAAAATTCAAAGTCCCTGCGGCGCCGAGATTAAGAACACAATATTCCAGCATTAAAGCCATCATAAAGACACACTAAAATATTATTGAAATTCATAAGAAAATTATGTAAATGTAAAACAATATATAATTTAATTTGTGCCATTTTGTTTTCACTAATAAAATATTTTACTCGGCGTACATAGCACTTCTGCTTATGTGAACCCCGTAGGCGGCCATGGTATGTCCGTGCGATGCTTGTATCTGGACAGTCTGTCGAGGAGAGCTGGCGAGGTAAGACACTGTCATGTACGCACTACAACTTTTGTTCACTGATTTAGGTTTATGTAGTTAATTTAGTTTACCGGTTAACCTTTGCTTGTGTACGTTTTTGCCAGACATTTTCCCCAGCGTTATGCTTCCGCTTTATTAATTTATTGCGCCCTTGTGGCATTTTTAACTTAATCGAGAAGAAGAAGGAGAAAGATGGAGAGGTCACGCGACCCGCGCATTTTGAATCAGTCGCCATCCGCATATGTTTATGGCATTTCATTGTAACTTCAGCATTATTGTTACACACAATTTCAAGGGCTTTATTTCTATGTATGTATTTGAGGGTAATTTTTCATGTTTGAATATTTTTCGGCAACATCACGTATAACCACGTGGCCAACCGACGCCAAGTCTTTGTATACGCCATAATCGCGTTTGAGAGCTTATTTATGTAACATCATATGTGCAATAATTTATCTCAGGGTTCTATGTCAATTTTATTCAGGGTTCAATGTATTTTTCACGTAAATTGATGCTTTTTGTACTTGACCACGTGGTCACATTAATGTTTGATTTTACCACTATCAGGCATGTTACACGCCTGCAACGACTGCAATCGCAAAGGGAACAATTTTCTCAGTAAGAATAACCTTTTGTCTGACTTTAATTTGCTGTTTCCATGCAGAAATATTGCAATTTCACTTGCACCATGAAGTCCGCTACGAACTTCATCCAGTGGCATATGCGCCATCTAAGCTTGTTTTCACACATGTGTGTGTTTATTGTGAATATTCATCTCGTGTCCCATCTTGTTTCATGCATCATTCAAGGGTTTATGTAATTGTGTAATTAGTGTACGGTGCAACTATTCTCATCCTAGCTGGCTCTGTGTATAGGCCGTCACCACACTACCCACGTGTTAGGGGGCGAGCCCCGATGAGTTTACATTAGTGATGCCGAGTAATCACACGTGTTAGTATGTATTAAGGGTTTCATTTGTAATTCACCCTGTCCTATCTTCGGGAAAAACCGTCAGTCCACCCTAGCGGCTGTCGGCCCTCTTCCCTTGTGAAGACTGTGCTTTCACGCACCTCAGTGAGATCATCCATTTAGACATGCGTTAGATTAATTATGGGCTGGGGAGCACCCAAGCGGAATTGGCTAGCCATGACAGAGATAATCATTTCATTGGCACGTTGATGTGTATGAATAATATCAATAAAAACAAGTCTACAGTGAACTCAATTCTTTTATTCAGTAGTGACAGTGTCCTAGCCACATATAATTTTATTAAGTGTTTATTTCAAGTGATGTTTAGTAAAATATTTAGTATAGCCAACGTGTTTGTAAGTATGCACGGGTGAGACGTACACACAGCATCCCTAAGACTCAATAATTGCGGTGATTGGGAAGCACCGCTGGTGCCCAAATTACCAGTAAGAATTTGTGTCATCGTTCGTCTTGTGTCTCACCCGACTGTGTCAAAAGTTATCTGCATTTAAATAGGATATAAAAGTTGAAGTTTTCCCAGTGCTGCGCATCTTGCATTTTCTATGTATGAGTGCCAAAATTAACTTGTGGTCTAAAATAATTCCTAGATATTTTGCCTTTTTAACATACTGTATTTTTTGATTAAATAATATTAGTTCTATTGGTGGTTTCCGTAATATTTTCATAATGATTATTGTCTCTGATTTTCCAGGGTTTACTTTTATTCACCATTTTATGTACCATCGTTCTAGGATTGTTAATTGCCTCTGTATTGCTACTAATGCAAATTTTATGTAATAAAGTTGCTTTATTATTGCTGTATTATCTGCATACATTGAATATTGGCATTTGTTCGTGCGTTTGTTATAGGGATGTCAGCTGTGTATATACTGTAGAGAAAAGGGGAAAGTGCTGATCCCTGTGGAACTTCTGCTGTTGCAAATTTAGTATTAGTATAATGTTATGTGAAAAGTCTTATTATTTAAATAATGCGCTAATAAATTTACATATGTGGCTGGAAAATTATAATTTATTAGTTATATATATATTAATCCTGGTAGCCAGACTTTGTAAAGGCTTTTTCTTCATCTAGAAAAGTTATTATCACATATATTTGTTATTTATTATTAAAACCATCTGTTATGTCTTCAAGTATCTTAATTAGCGGGTGGATGGTACTATGGTGAGCTCTGAAACCATACTGATTATCAGGAATTATTTTATGTAAATCTGCATGGAACTAGTGTCTGTATTAAAGGGCTTTTTCAATTATTTGGCTCATGCTGTTTAGTAAGCTTATTGGCTATCTGTTTTCTGTTTTAGATGGGTCCTTTCCAGGTTTCCGTAAAGTTATAACTTTTGCTTTTTTACAGGCCTGTGGGAATCTGCATCGTTTGAACATTGTGTTGTATATTTTAAATTTATATTCTAGGGCATTTACAGGTAATTTTTTTTTTAAGTTTTGTATTTTATCCCGTCTGGTCCTCCAGCTTTATTATTGGGAGCGTGTTTTAATTATTTTTAATTGTTCCTTTAGCATAATAGGTTCATATTCCGATGTTTCTTTTAATTTTAGGTATTAATTTGTGTCGTTATTTACTGATGAGTGAATTGTTTATTCTGTATATCTTTATTTGGGGAGAACTGTTTTTCTAAGCTTTCTGATATAGTGTTGGCTTTATCTCTTCTAGTATAAACATATACTTGGGGCGTTTTAATTGCCTTTGTTGATAATTTCATATTTTTTCCTGCCAGTGCTTTAGTTCGCCACATTTCTTTTGGATATATAACTACGTTTTTAGTGGCCTCTCTCCAATCTTTAATTCTTAATTCCTCTAGTTTGCTTTTAACCTGTGTTTTGAGCCTATTATATTCAGTTTTAACTGCAGGATTCCTTGTTCTTTGAAAGTTATTTCTTGCTTGATGCTTTAGGGCTATTAAATAATCTAATTCTGGGTAGTTTGCTCTTCTATACTGCTGTTTTTCCATGTATTTAGTGTTTTCATTAAATGTTTCTTTTACTGCATCTGTAAATAGTTTCACGTGTACATTTAGTTCCAGTTCATCATTTATTTTTGGTGGGGTTTCAAATTTGTCTATTAAGTCTTTCTGTAAACCTTCCAAGTCTGTTACTGGCAGTTTTATAGTATATTTATTATTAGATCTCGGCATGTTTAAGGTTAATTTTGCAAAGACTGGGAGGCAATCTGAATCTTAATTTGTTCAGAACTTCCGGTTCTATGTTTGAACTGGAAATATCAGTGAGTACTATGTCTAGCTTGTCTGGTCCTCTCCCATTATTTGGCGAGTGTGTCGGTTTAGGTGGTGGGAAGATTGCATAGTTATTTTTATCTGCATGTCTGCTTGCGTAATTTTTTGCTGTTTGTATTATTATATAAACAATCCCATTCTTTATTTTTACTGTTTAGATCTCCTGAAATTAAAAAGTGTTCTGTATCGCCCATAATCATATATAAATCTTGTTCATTTAAATTTTAACTCGGGGGACAATATGCAGCTGCCATTTGGATATGGATATGGTTACTTTACATTTTTATTGCTGTGGCTTCTATCTCATTTAACTCAATTATTGTAACTCGGTGGTGATGGATGATATTTCTAATTATTATGGCTCTTCCGCCTCCTTTATGATATCTGTCTCATCTGTATACATTATATCCTGAAAACTTGTTATATCTTGATTTTCCAGTCTAGTTTCTGTTATAACTGCTATATCAATTCCATATGTTATTAGTTGTTATAGTTCATATAGTTGGGATTTGATCCCGCAGGAATTCCTATTTAGTAGGTTTAGTGTGTATTCTACTCTAGAATTAGCCGTTACTCTGGGAGCATTGCTAGTGCTGTTAGCAACAGTAATTGCTTGTCTGCAATTGTTTTCGCTGCCTGATGAAGCTGAAATATGGTTGTGTGATATTAGCTCAGTGATGTGCGTGTCGCAAAGTATGAGAATAAGTTCCCGTATGTCATTTCTTGTGGCACCTAGGCATCCATCCAGTGTGGATGGCTGGTTTGGAGTTTCCAGGAGAGGTGGAAATCTGTTTGGCCGCTGTGCTGGCTGCAGCCCTGCTGTTTCCATCCTGGCTCTCCCCAGCTACGCCCTCCCTGGCCACAACTGACACTGGCTGAACCTGAACCACCATCTCAGGTCGTACTTGTGTTCATGATGCTGTGCGCAGTTCTGTTTCGGGAACTGTGCTGTGTTGGTGTGTTGTGGCGCCTGTTGTTGTGAGAACTGTGGATGCGTGTTTTTTGTAGTGTTTGCTTGTCGGGCATTTACGTCTTGTATATTTTGCAAGACCTGTCCGCAGTGTGATTTCCCTCCTCCTTGCAGTTAGTACACCGCAGGGGCTGGGCATCTTTGTTCATGTCACAGGCAGTGTACGCGTGCGGTCCCGCACAGTTTATGCACACTGTCTGCATGTTGCAGCGTTTTTGTGTGTGCCCCCACTGACAGCAGTTGCGGCAGTGTGGCACGTCTTTGGGGCGCTGTCTGTATGGCTCTATCCGGACAGCAGTCCAATAGAGCCTTTTAACCCTGAGGAAATCCTGTTTACAGTTGACAATTGTTTCTGACCAAGTGCCATTGGGAGGAGTCCATGTTTTCAGGGGTGTGTTTCCGGGATTTACGTGTAAAATTGTGGATGTCTATTATTTCAAACCCACAACTTTCAATATCATCCCTGATGATTTCAGCATTGACCTCCCCCTTGGGCAGGCCTTTGATGATAAAGCTGTGGGGTTTCTCGTCAGTGTGGGCATATGTGTAGTGGTGTATTTCTTTGAGAAGCGCCGGGCCTTCTCGTAGTCTGTCCAGATGTAATATTAGTTTTAATTCTCGCCTCAGAGTGGGAGTATTCTGGAAAAAGATATTACTGTGACAGAACAGCTTAGGCTCTGTTTTCAGTGACCTGCTGTCTGGTATTATAATTGGCACAGGCCTGTATCTGTCTGTCTGTGGTGGTATTTTTGAGGAGGTGCGGTTCTCATCCCTTCTCTCCGGCCTTCCTCTCCTAGGATTTGATACCTGTTCTTACTGAGCAGCTCCTTCCCTTCTGCTGTCATCTTTATTTGAGGTTTTGATGTCTTATTGGGGAAAATAAACCTCTCCTCATCAAGGTCCTTTGGAGGAGGAGTCCACCTCCCTGTGTCAGATTTGTGTGAGTTTTGGGATGAAACACTGCCCCGTTTGCTTTTGCCCTCATCGTCTGAACTGCCGGTGACGTCAACAGACTCATCAGTGTATCCGCCCTCGTCAGACTGGGACTGGTTGGCCACACCTGCACTCTTGTTTGGACTGGCAATGCCCTCCAGTCGCTCGTCGTTTGGAGTGCTTGTTTGCATGGTAAATGAGTATATTTCTACGGCACTTAGGTTAGAGTTTTGATTTACTGTGTTCGTGTATTTTTCCTGTAATATTGGTGAGAAAAATTCCCTGTCCGTACCTGTGTTTGTTTTGTCTTGAGAAAGACTTTGACTTAGTGTTTACAGCTTGTAACTAGTACCTTTCCTAGACCGTTACTGAGTCGCTAGTCGACTCGCCTGTCTCCTTGACCCTGGTGGCTGACCTTATTTCCTTAATGAGGGGCAGACAGTGCCAATGGGAGGCTTCCCTCCCAGCACCAGGGTCTGGTGCCAGCGCTACAGATACTGTAATAAATTAATGTGGGTTGGCAGCTTATGAGAGGCAAGGGATACCTGGTTTGAGAAAAACCTCAATGCATGGCTAGCATCACAGAATAGGTATAAGTTCCGGTAGGGTGCCAGCTCATCTATATCACGGGTGAGCACGTGGACTCTGGCTTTCAGGGCGATAGTTGGTCGACAGCCATGTGGCATATCCCGCTCGCAGCTCACATTTACGAATAAAATACAGTAAAAGTAACTGATGCCTTTATATTACATAAATGAGCACTGGATTTACACTCTGGAGTGGGCCAGGACCCGAGGTGAAATTAACGTTAAAATGAATTTAGATGCGAAACACTGCAATTATGAATATTGATTGAAAGAAAGAACACAAATACGCCCTTTTAAATAAAAGAATCATAGCATCAACTCTCAAAAATTACATATTGAATGAAGTGTGTCTCCAAATGTAGGTCTCTTTCACTACGTAGGCAACATGGCTGGGCAGTCTTTAATTAATTACAGAGCACTGAGGGGAAGCAAACGGGAGTTAAAAATACCCTGTATTTACTCTAGACTCTGGTTTTAGGGGATCATTAACAAACTGTGACACATCCGATACCATCTCAGGACATAGAGAAAACAAGTTTCTGAAATACGTTGTGCGAGTTAAGGATTTGTCATGGCTTTTCTATCGCCCGCGATGGTAGCACATATATTTAATGCCAAACTGAACATTCTGGAATACAGGCCTAAGTGTTAGCTGAATAACACAAAACAATTACAGTTTCCCCCAACACTGCACTCTTGCTCTCCCCCATCTTATTCTCCCCACCTCTTCTTCTTCTTTCAACTCTCTGTACACCATTATTTATCTCTCACCACTTCTCTTCCATTCTACATTTTCTCTTCCACCTTTCTTTGTCTATCCCCATTCTTTTTCCTCCTTTTGTCTTTCTTCTCAACTTGATCATCTCTTTTTCTATCCCTTATCTTCCTCATTGTTTCTTCGTACCTCTCACCATCTCTTTATCTCTAATGTTTAAAATTAAAATGTGTTGATTGTGTTGTGCAATGTGTTGTGTTGGCAGAGGGTTGATCTACAAGTCGTCACTGGACTGCCTGGTCAAGACTGCGGAGAACGAGGGAGTGTTTGCTTTGTACAAGGGCTTCCTGCCAGTGTGGATCCGCATGGCTCCATGGTCGCTCACCTTCTGGCTCTCCTTCGAGCAGATACGCTCCATGTTGGGTGCCACCAGCTTCTGAGCTCCGTGAGCTCCTTGCCAGCTCGAGCAGAGGCCGGCCCACTTACGTGATTGGTAGTCTAGTTAGCTGCAGCACATGTGTTTGCCAGTAAAGGACTACATTCATAGGCTCCCACTAGATTCTTTTTGCAAAGTGGACAGAAAAGCATCACCACGTAGCAAGGAGTTCTCCCCTGTGTAATGCTTCTGTTAGCTGGTTCGTGATATTTCTATGAGAGGGTAGGTAGTCCTGTGTCGGGGAGCATGCAGGTACTGCCCTCCCTACATTGCTGGTACTCTTGCCATAGAAATAAGGCATATGTAGCCAGTCTGTGGTAAAAAAGAGCATTTTTGAAACCGATGTTTAGTTCCATCTTTCTGCTCGTTGTTGTGTAGCTTTCCATAGCCGCATGTGAACACTGACACTGCCATGGAATAAATAGTAGTTTGTATCTGTGAGCAGTCAGTGACAGCGTGAAATTGTTTGAAATATAATAATTTTTTTGTGAAGCCAATTCTCAAAAAGGATTAGTTTCAATGGTCAGGTCACAAATTTTGAACATTGTACTTTTAATGCAACATGAAAATGCAGTACTGCCTTTAACCCAATACCAACATTACTGCGGAAATGCTTTCCATTATCTACCTAAAAATATTTGCACTTTGAGGCAGGAAGCCATTCATGGGTCAGTTTCAGAATTGTAAAGTTTGCTGCGGACAAGTCGTAATACTGTTCTCACTGCATTAGGTGACTGCTTACAAAGAACAAACTTGCCGGTGTGGCTTGGGAGTTGACTGTTGGCGACCCTGCTGGATCCTCGAACCTGGTTTGCCCTTGTGTGAGGCAAGTAGTCTGATTATGTCGCCATCATTCTGCAGAAGGAATTAAGTCTGTAATTACAAACTAAAGGAGGCAGAAACACAAAATGAACAAACAGCATTGACAATATTCACAGGGGTATAGAATTACGTTTGCGCAATGCAAAAAAAGAGAACACAGACAAACTTGATGGCAAATCTGACATGTGCACAAAAACTGGATGGCACAGGGTGACAACACTAAAGAACATACCCACATAAAAACAGAACTTCTGTGATGAAGTATGCATTTGTAATAGTAGTTCAGTCAATTGGTTACCTGCATTGCAAGAATTATTCAAATGCCAATCTATGTAGAAGTTTGTTGTTTTAAAGTAAGTTAAAATTCTGATGGCTTAATGCTAGGATATTAAGAAGAGTAGTTAACTACTCTAAATTTCCATATTAATGTTATATTCTATCAAAGCTCACACAGTAGAGCTGAAAAATGTCATCAATCCACAGTGAGATAAGTATTGTAATTATAACTTGGTTTCCTCAATCGTTCTAGTGATGGCAGTGTCCTTCAAATAATGTGAAGCCAGTATCACGGTGATCATACCCAAGGGATTACTACTGCTTCAGCAGAACGCCGGTATACGGTGTGGGTTTAGTTGGCTTGCGTGTAGGAACGAAGTCAAGAGACACTGGCATTTTTATGGTTCAATGTTTTACCTGCTGTTCGCAAGGCAGTGGACTCTTCCTCTTCTTCTCTGGCCAGCTGCTGAACAGCGACAGACAGACTCAGATTACGGTGGAAGAGTGCTCATGCTGCTTGTAGGCTCTTGAGGTATGTGTGGAGGTATGGATGTGTAAGAGTCTGATAGGAATGTGGGATCGAGTCCCAGGACATCAATGTTGAAATGAACCACTAATAAATATTCAAGTGGGATTATAGCCACAGTTCTAGTAGGAGGTGTAAAAAGAGGGTTGTTTTCACTTATAACAGAGTGGGTATAATATTGATTTAACCCTCTAGAATTCTTAGGGCTTGCTTCAAGTGGTATTTTGTCCACTACAATGTGATCGTGGCATAAGGCGGAATTAATTTTAAAAAAGTGACAGAAATATATCTACTTAAGGCGAAACTGTGTAAAGGTAGTAGTCCTGTAGTGTACTTCTGGGAGCACGGCTTTGTCCAGTGCAATCCACCTTATAGCTCCAGTCCAGCCGTTCTCCAGCTGGGATGGAACTATAGGTCCAGGATCCCCACGTAGACAGTTGTGGTTCCTAGGTGTTTTGAGTTCCTAGTGAAGGGCGCTCCCAAACCAAAGATCGGCCACTGCAATACAATTTGCATCACCTTGGAAGAACCCAGGTTGCCACTAAGTTGTTAAGTGTACTTGCAGTCCGGCGTAGTTCTCATGGCCGGCTTTACTTTACGTTCATCACAAAACTCAACTCCAAATACAGTAAAACTTTGTTAATTCAAAGTCATTTAATTCGAAACCATATATAATTCGAAGTGTTTATTCGCCCCCAAATGGAAGAATAGGATTTTTATATACTTTTAAGTTTGGTTAGCTCGAAATTCGCCTTTTATGTAATTCGAAGTTGGATTTCATCCAGAAGTGCATGTGAAGTTCAGAGTAATTATCAAAGCTATAATAATTATGATAATAAACGTGCATTGCCTACACGGTCATGGGTGTGCGCACAGTAAACCAGCAATGGGCGGCGGCAAGTCAAATCAGCTGATGCAGCCACTGCCATCGCCCGCCACAGTGATGTCATGCCCATTGATCATGCCAGTGTGTTTTTTTCACGTCTGGTGTCTTGTTTTCGTCGCCTCTTCCGCCTGCTGTGATGTGACAACTAGTGCCACACTGCATGAAGCTAGGGAGAGTAGGACAAAGAAAATTCCAGGCTGCCTGTTGTGACAGTTGTCTTTAAAGGGGGAGGGGTGTTTGGACCAAGAAGACGAGAATGCAGATGTAAAGCAGGGATCATCCAAAGCGAGATGAGTGACAAACTTGCATGAGATGCCGACCTTGCAAGAGAATTTTTTTCAGACGTTTGTGTGCAAGGCACATCTTGCACGAAATGAGAAGATAGAGCAGGTCCAGTTTTTCTCTTGCAAGGTGATGCAATTTGCGAACCTATTGGTCCTTGTATGATGGTCATGTGACCTGTGGTAAACGCAACCATAGAGTAAAAGAAAATCATAATCTCAGGTGTGCAAAGAGGAATACAGGGAAATAATACATGGCTAGAAAATAACTATGAAGCATGGATTGAAGTTTAGACAGTTCGCCTAGAATAAAATAAAAACAATTATATTTTGTGGGGGGTAGGGAGGGAGGAAGGCAGCTTGCTTGATGGGGTTAGGGCTTGGCGGAATTGGGGAGAGATAGGAGAGGAGTAGCTGTGTGGGCGTGGCTGGACGATGGAAGGAGGAAGGGAGAGAAGACATGGGTGGCCTGAAAAAAGGGTAAAAGGGGATGAGGGACCATGGATCATGGAGGGTAGACTTTTAACGACAGTGAGAGGGGAGCGAAGATGAAGACGAAGGAGCAGGAGCGACCTTTTTTTTGCCTTCAGCGCTGGGCTGGCCGGTAAGATAGCATGCGGGATTGAGCGAGACAACGTTTTTGCAGAGGAAGTGCATTCATAGTAGAGGGAGCGAGAGGATACTGGTTCACAAGGCTGCAGTTTTTAACCAAACTTTAACATTTTATTTATTTTTTTATATTTTGCCGTAGCAATTAAAGGCAACCATTACAACACCTATATTTTACTGCACATGAACATTAAACGAATTACCAAGATAAATGCAACAAACTTATTTTTTTGGTTATTTCCTTCAAATTTTTGTCTTTTTTAACACAAAAATTTAATGATTCCCCAAAACAGGGTTGTAACTTCGAGATAGTACTTATTTCCGGGGCCGTAGTTGTGTTTAGTTTGGAAATGGAAAAAGTGAATTTCTTTACTATAAAAAAAAAAAAAAAAAAAAAAAAACTTTAATTCGATAATTCAAAATTATGTATTTCGAAGTTGAAAAATTAGGTTCCGAGCACTTTGAATTAACAAGTTTTTACTGTAGTACTCACTTATGAAACAAAAGGTTTAAATAAACATTATGAAAGGAAACATTAATCTTGATTGTAATTTTAATACGTTTAATCTCTCATGTATTAAAAGAAAATATGTAATACAAGTGGAGCTGTACTCTCCTAAGTAAATCCAAAGTAAAACAAAAGTATTAAAATAGAATAAATATTTGGAAGCTTTTTATGTAATGCCAGGTGAACGCAACTTGGTCAAAATACGTGAAGCGTGCTTTGAGATTGAACAAAAAATTCAAATAGTTAAATAATCAAAATTATTTTAAATGCCATTAATAATTTAAGCCTCACTTTAGTTAGGGACAAGTGTCCTGAAGGGACATAAATTTGTATCTCAAAAAAGAGTTCTTCACCCAACTGGTGAAGTTGCGGCCGAGCTAGGGCCTTAAGGGGGGTGTCAGGAAGGGACCACTTCGTCGTGACCTGCAATCCATAATGGTAACAGGAAGGAAGGTATTGAGGGAGTGATTGAAGGACGATGCTACAGGAGCCACTGGTGACTGTTGATGACTCTGGAATTGTTGGTGGTGGGCAAAGAGGTGAGTGACCTCTGGATGGCTGCTGTCCTCTGGGAGGTTTGCTGGAGGTGGCCAAAGAGGTTGGAACGCCTTCTAGAAGGTGGCAGTCCTCCAGAGTTTGTAGACTTGGTCGGCCACTGGGTCCTCCGCGGTCACCAACGCGGGTGAGGGATTCTGCCCTGAACTAACACCAATGGCTTTCATGGCCAGGAGGTGCAGCAATCACTTCTGAGGTACAGATTGAAAACTCCTTTTATACTAAATTTCCCAGTTTGTAGGCACTCAGAGGGGTATGGGGAATTAACCCCGCCTCTAGGGTGTGGAGCTTGTGATGTCACACATGGGTTCCTATATCTTTATCTTGAGCGGCACTTGGTGTTGTCATATCTTGCCCTCATGTGCTCGTGGAGGCAGTGACTTTCTGTCAGCGGGAGCTGCAAAGTGGAATGGTCGCTTCTTAAGGGAGGGGACGCTGACATGATGGCTTCTCGTAGAGATTGATGAATGGCAAATGCAAGGAGCACATGGTTAATGGATGTGTTAGGGATCTGTCAACCTAGGTTTGGACCACGTGGTCTGCCTCCATTACCATCTTAGCTTGGAGACGACTTGCCCATTGGTAAATGCCCTTTTAATATGGGGCAAAGTCGGTTATGTCGAGTGCGCATCCTCTATGTGCAGGATGCGTCCTCCATCAATGCAATGTTGACAATTTATAGTAAACGTAGTTTTGTTCTGACCAAACTGGTGTTTGTACATTTACCTTTAACATTATACCTTGCACTGCAGTGAAACATAATATATATTGTCAGAAATAGCTAAATATAATAATGTAACTCATAGAATGTTTGCTTACAAAGTTGTTAAGAACAGGCATGTAATATAATCTTTTTCTTGGTTTTTATAATGCCTTCCAGACCTGTTGACTTTTTAAAATATTTTGTATAATTTCTGTCCTACATCCCTTTAGTGTAGTAAATTTAAGTTACAAGATTGAAAAGGGTACTTGTGTAATTTATTGTATGTATTTAAAAAACTTTTTCATAAATGTGGTATTGCACGACACCACAGCAGGCTAGTACAATCTCAAAACCACAAAACATACATACTGTATATGTACAAGAAATAATGAAACTGTTTAAAGTAACTGCAGTCAAAACTGTTGTTACCTTGCAACTGTTTAAAACCAAAACTGCTGCCCTGTTATAGGCAAATGTATAGAATCGAAAGGTTTTTATAATAAAGCATGCTGTAATAGTGGCAAGTAACACAGAAGTTTACTGACCATAACCAAAAATTTAATAAATATGGTTAAAGAAATTTATGTTATGCCAAGGATCACTAAATAATTAAAGTAAACAAGGCGAGTAAAGAATTGATTACGTGTGTATTCGTTCTTTCACTTGACAATAACAAAGTTTCATTGCACATCAGAATATTATCCCTGTGAGTTATTCTATGATAAAAGTTTTTATTAAACGTTTATAAATTAGTAATTGTCTACATAATTTTCTGTTTACTTAATTACTGCCTTCATTTTGTACTACTACACAAATAAAAGTGTAACAGTTTTAATGTGACAAAAATCTTGAATATTAAAACATTTGACTATACTTATAAGAAAACGACATCACTAGAAATTAAAAGGTAATAAATTATAATCTCATAATTCATATCTGAGTTTGGCTAGTCCAGTCCCGAGCACAACCAACACAGCATCAGATCGCTGCCGTATACAGCGGGGGTGGAACTTGTTCACCGGAACATGATGAAATCCGACCAGTCCAAAGACAAGTAGGACAGAGAAAGTAGACCCGGAACGGAGTTGAACATAATAGCAGTAGTAGTTTTGCACAAAAGGAGCAGAAGGAATGAATGTGAAATTTGAAAAAATCTCTTGAGGAAAAGTTGGAACCCTCGGCACAAATATTTAATACGAAAATTTACTACCAGTCCTAGCCACGAGAACGATGATTACAAAAGTTAGAACCAATCTTACGTCACTGGAGAGTCTTATAAATCTTCACTACAGTTGCTATTCTACATGCTGGTAGACTGGCTATATCATAATCATTAAAATCTTGCAAATGGACTACACCCCTCCATTACACTGGCAAAGAAAGCTGGAGCGCAGAAGTTTAGTCGATCACTCGTACAAAGTGAACTCTGGAATGCTGGGCTCATCACAGCATCAATAGCGGTGAAGCACGCAAGAGCTAGCGCTTCGGCAGCGATGAAACAAACTAACTTAGTTCTGTGCACATAGCTAAGTAGCATTAAGATGTACAAAAAACTATCTCAGGGCGTCATTTAGGAAGCTTTTCAAAGGGGACACTGTGTACAAGGAGTAAATGCAGAAAAACTTGACAGCATGGGCGGACGAAAGCTGCAGAGCCGAGGCGCCATTGAAATGCAACACGCAGACATGACTGTTGCTTGATAACAGACAGTTACATTCTGCAGCTTGATAACAGTGTGGGACGGAGCCCAAGATGTTCGAGCGGCGAACTATCTTGCTAGGCTGTCTGCTCTACCTGAACATAACTGGGGCTGAAACTAACTTGCGAAATGGCAACACACAATTTAATATTCGAGGTATCACCGATTATTGAGTTAATATTACTTAAAATTACAAAACTACTACTTGTTAAGTAACTCTAATTCCAAGTACACATCATTTCAAACAATATTTGAAATTGCCTTTTGTTAACGCTCATTTACTATTAAAACTAGAAAAAACAAAATTTTCAACTTGAGCCTACCAAATGAAATAAATACTTTCTGAAATACCAAGCACAAGCTTAAAATCAGAATAAAAGGATGTTGACCTAAACCTTACAAAATAATAACAACATTAAAAATGATACCAAAAATACCAAAATCGGTCAAAATGGAAAAACAGTGTGTTGCAGAAGTTTCCAAAATTCTACAACAGCACACTCTAAACCACTATAAAAGTATAACAAATGCTTTAGCAGAACAAATGCAGAAGAATGTTGTTGGAAGGCACCTTAAGGACACATGTCCAAATAGTACCACTGGTGGACAATCTCCTTATTGCATCACTCCAGATCAGTAAATAAATGAATCAGTCAGTCAATCAGTCTATGGATACACTGACTTTTGTATTTTTACACAGCACTTTCAGCCTTGCAGGTCCTTCCGTGCCGGGCCCACCCACTCTGTAGGAAATAGTTTACACCCTGTCACGACAGGTACTTCCAGCTCCTGTTGACCAGACTACAAAGTCATGAGTCTTGATACACGAGCACAAGCGACAACACTTGTCGATGGTACTAGTGGAGGAACATTTCCCCACGGCCCCCTCTTTGCAAATATGGAATTCTTTGCATGTAACTGCTATGGCTCATTCCATGTCAGTTCAGTGGTCCTTTATCTACCTGAAAGTGTAAGTGGGAAACTCACTGTGTCCTGGAAATCGGTGGTGGTTGTCCTTTAGTTATTAGATGATGTTTCCGTGTGGAATATTATAGCTGGATGCTATTATTCTGCTGAGTATGTGAGAACAAATGTTTCCTGCTGATGCAGTAAGGCATGTTACTTGTAACCCCGACATGATCCAGTTTAGAAGTGGTGTTGATTCCTGTCACTTTTTTTGCAGAACTGTTATCTATGTGATTGACCTTCCAGTTAAGGGAGGCACATGTTATCAAAAATTGTAAATATTTTGTACATTTATTAATAAAATATCACTGAATATTTCAGACAAAGTACATTAACTGTCACGCCGTTCAACAAAAGTTATTTTTATGGACCTACATTTATTTTCATTGTTTCCATGTCAATTTTGAATTGTTGAACTCTTGTGTTTTTCATATTTATGTACATAACTTCAGTTTTAGACAGTGAAAACTTTACATTTATTAAATACGGTGCTTGACTGATATTAAATATATAGCATATAACTAAACTATATTGTATAATATTGATATATATGTTGTTTTACTTTAGGTTTAAGCTTACAGTACTCTTTGTTGTAAAATAGTATAGGAAATATTATTTGTCTGTTGCTGTACCTTCACACCAGTTTCAAGTCACAACTTTAGTATGTACCAGTTTGGACGCAGATTGTAACTGTTTCACTATTCAATCTCTATAATCACAGAATAATTTTTTTAGACATGGTGAGTGTCTTTTTCCTTGAGAATTATAGTTAATGTGTTTCTCAGGAGCCTTTTAAGTATCACATGCATAGTTTATGCAATTTTTTTTTACACTGTTTCAAGAAGGCAGTGCATAAATTTATTAATTACTCATTGCAATACTCAGTCTATTTGAGTTCCTGTTTTAAGCATAGCTGCAGTTGTAGGTAATGTAGTTTTAGTTTACTCACTCTGATGTGGAACTATCACAGATATTAATATTGCATGAATTTTAATTTAGAGAGGTGGTAAAGAGACCTATTACTTAGGGTCATTTCTTAATGTGTTAGAATGTTAAATGATAACTTTCATTGTTTGGCTATAGCTGATTTTTTTGTAAATGGTGTATATAAATTTTAATTTATTTGCAGTTTGCTGATAGAGTACATCACTAGCTAGCATCATACAAACCATACAATTTGAAGTGGTGACGTGTTATGTAAATCCCAGCAGTATGTATCATTTTGAAGTTTGTGATTGGTGACTAACCATGCTTTCTGCTCTTTATCGAGGTACTGTGTGGATATAACTGTGGTGACAGCTAAAGTTGCACTGTGATTTGAGGAACAAAACGACGGTAACGAGGAAATTCTTTGGTGATTATTTTCTTTACGTGTGTCCATGTAGATGTAAAAATAACATTATAAATGCACTGTGTCTAAACATTTGTGAGCTAGCTTCCAGTAGACTTGCAGAGTATGCAAAACTGATGTAACGTGTTTGTGTGATAGTAGACAGCCCAGGGAACTGGTGTGACCATGAAAGGTCATGTGATATTTTTGGTGATACACAACAGAGGTGCTAGGGTTATTGTTTCATTGTTTCCTGTCACTGGTTAAAAAAAAATTTAGTGTTTTCACAGTTTACTTGATGTGTTGATTTCTAAATCACCAGCAATGTAGGCAGAGATGTTCAGTATTCAATTAGTAGCAGTTTTGAAAATGTGACAAATGCATTTTTATTGAATATGAGAATAAAAGAGTTGACAGATAACAAACATTGAAATTTATTTTTGTAACACAAACCCTCAACAGTAGAAACCCACACTAGAGCACCCTACCCAGATAACTATGGCTGTAATACATGGGTCCGACATTTTGATAGGAACAAACATAAGATACCATTGCATAAGGAGATATAGCTTATTTGCTTGAATATGAAACGGATTTATTCTAATCTGTACCTCAGAAAAATTTTTGCATTTATTTTGACTTGTTCAAATATTTTTTGTGATTTGCTGAAAGTAACACGTTGGTACATGATTGGGCAAAAAATGATCTAATGGTTTCTGGAATAAGAAATCAAGGTAGGTTACAGTGTAAGTGGGTTTGACATTTTTTTTAAATAGGCTTTCTTGTCATTTTTTTGCAACAAAACAACAAACTTAAGGTGGAATATCTGATGCCATACTCACTCGTAATTTGCATGCAGAATCGCACCCAAGTAGTTTTAGAATTTTCTGCTAGGTAATACTGTCATCGCCTAAATGGGACAAGCTGCAAAACGTAACAATAAAAGAGAGAAGTAGTAGTATGGACCTACAGTGTTGTCAGTTCCTCTCTCCACCCCATCCCCTCCCGTAATACATACAGAGTTCCCACTAGCCAGCAGTGGCGCCTAGACTCGCGCTCATGACACTTTGCTTGCCTTGCTGAGCGATGAGAGAAATTTTCTGCACGGGCCATGTTCTGCAGTTCATACACACACTTTGCTTGATAACCAACGATAGAGGGATCATCATTAGGAAAATTACACTAACGCCATCTTGAGTTGCACTGGTCTTCAGGGGGTGGCGTGCACTACTTCCAGGACCGAGTATTCGTGCGCCCAATCACAGATTCCGATGACGTACTTGCACACAAATGTTTGTTTACAAAGAATACCGAACATTACCACCCGCCGAGACCAGCAGATGTCTCCAAGAATTTAGTCACAATACACATTCACTATGTACAGTAAGTCATAACTGGTGATAACACACTACTAAACTGGCAGACGGTACAGTCTATGTACAGGTGTGCACAGATGTCCCTTCTGTGTGCGTAAATCCACCGCTCAAGTAACACCATCCACTTTAGGGTGAAGCTCGATGACCCTTGCTAAGCGGTGGAACACGCTCTTCTCCAACCAGAACTAGCTCTCCCACAGTGAGTCCTGGTTGCTAGATTTGCAACTTCCCCTGGGGTTGTAGTTGCTGCAAGTATTCGTTATACCAGCGTATCCAGAATTAGTTGGCTAGTGGGCATGTCATTTTACATCTTCTGGGCAAACATACGTAGCCATCATTAACCTGTTCATAAGATTGGGGTCAAGGCCTGTCCGAAAGTTAAATTGCGTCCTGATCCAAAGCGTCCCATTATTTAAATAGTTTAAAGAAAGTTTACCAACGCAAGATTCCCATGAAGTGGTTAAGCCTTTAATGCAAGCCTGTTGATTCACTTGTGACCTTGGACTGTGGACATAAGTATCGTAAATGCACAAAGCGCTCAAACTGCGGTTGTGTCAGAACACGAGCCCTGGGATTACAAGAGAGTAATAAGTCCCCAGATGGGATGTTGTTTAGCACACAAGAATTTAAAGGATGTTGTTAAGCTGGCTGGGACAGAGTTTATCCATGTTGGGTTTGGGTTTACATGTAGAGGGCTTATTGGTATCCACCTTTGGACCGAAAACAGGGGCATTTAACTCCCCGGGCAATTTTATACAGTTGTTTCCATAAACGATGCTTTTGTTTTAAATTTGTTAATTGACTTTGACACATGCCTGGTTAAGCTGAATGGCACGTTGGTTGAGGATTTTGTCACTAGACCAATAGCGGGGTTTTTATGTTAAGCTCAACAGGGTTTGGCAGAGGGTTGTTGGGATTGACTTACACCATCGTCCTAGCTGGTGCTGGTGAAGTTGTCCGGGTCTTCAATTACTGGTGGCGGACTGAGGCCGCGCATGGCGTTGATGGGCTCTTCGGGCCTGACTCCTAGTCCGGAGATTTAGGGCCGGCTGATCCACGTATACCTGTAATTGCTGGAGGTGGATCCAGGTACAGGGAGAGGTAGCTTTCAGCTGGCTACCTTCCCAGCTAATTAGTGTTCCTCCCTTTCTTCTCAGTTGTATACGGCGTTGCCCATAGTCAAGGACACATTGCTGCTGAAGTAGTCATGGTTGCCCCAAAACCATGGGTTCCTCGAAATGGGGTTTAACTAGAAAGTCAACATGGGAAGTCATGCCATGTACCCCAATTGTTAGTTTTATGCCTCCTTCGATCTGAATAAAGTAATTTGGTTCTGCGAGCCTGACTATCCTTGTAGTGGGGGTCATTTGGACTCATTGGCGGGACGTTAGGAGGCCGTTTCTTATAAAATTCCCTGTGGTGGCCAAATCTAGGATCGCCACGGCACTTCCGTTATTAAGGCGGACCTCAACATGGGGCACTTCAGGAGAACCACGCTCCCTTGTCAAGTTTTAGAGCATGACTGTCTCTTCCTCTTCCCCTTGTTTCGGTTCTCTGTTCACTCTGTCTTTCTTCGTTGGGCAGTCTCTGTTCCTGTGGCTACCGGAACAGAACCTGCATTTCGGTATGGAGGAGACGCATGGTGTTTGGGGTAAGCGCTTTCCTAGGTGCCGCTGCTGCGGATGACGGAGTTTGTGACTCCGGGGTTTTCACAGTTACAGAGTTGTCGAGTGCAACCTGTGCTGCACATTCTGTTCCGCCTTATGTGCCAACTGTATCAACTCGTAGATTGTCTTGGGTTTGGCCTCAAGCAACACGTTCCGCAGCCCGGGTAATAACTTTCAACGAATCGATCGGATGGCCGTCACTTCTTCAATTCTTGGAAATATTCTTAGAACAACTGGTATTTTCGACGGATGAATATTTCTGCTTCGTCGTCGGGTTCCTGGTTCTGACTGAAAAGTTGTACGACTAATTTTTCCAACACCTCCTCGCCAGTGAATTCCGCAGCGAGTCTGTTACTGAACTGCTTTCAATCCGTTAGGATTTCCCCATAACGTTCCCACCATGTCTGGGCGAGGCCTTTCAAATGTAATTGGGCTCAGTCGACCCACTGTTTTGTTGGCAGGTCCGTTTCCCTTAGCTCTTTTTTGCATTCCTGCGTGAATGCTACCAGGTCCTCATGGGGTCGGCCAGCGAAGTCGGTAATCCGAATATCGTTGTCTCTGCCAGTGGCTGGATGGCCAGGTGTTGTCCCCGGTTGTATATAGATACGGGATGGCTTGGATCTGCGGTAGTAAGAGGTATGTTTTCGTCGGCACCTCTTGCACTGGCAGGTCATCCAGCGCGTGGACACGCATTCGTCGGGCCACCCTATACATAGGTAATGATAGGATTTGCTACATGTCGTCCACCTGATACGATTAATGCCTCTGCTGGGACACACAATTTCATTGCAGAAGCTTGTGGGTTGCTGACAGCAAGCGGCACAGCTGCATTCTAATCCGTCAGTATTCCGTGCCTTTTCTGGCCAGCCTAGACAGGCATAATGGAATATCTTAGTGCAGTATGTGCATTCTATTCGCAGTGAGCCACTGCCCGAACAGTTGGCATGCTAGACTGTACATCGTGTATGTCGTGCTCATTGGCGTGGTTTTCTCCTGTTGCAGTATTGTCTTCTGAGACTGACATGTTAATGGTTGTGGGTGCCACAGGGTGTTTCATGGACTCCCCGTAGTACTTTCGATTTTACCGGCTTGACCCTGAGTTCTCTGGGTCCTGGTTGGTCTAGTTTGGCTGTTCGCTGCGTACAGTTAATAGTCTGACACCCCACATTGGGTGCCAGAAAATCACTTTATATGTTCCTGGTAAAGCTGAATGGCACGTTGGTCGAGGATTTTGTTGATAGAGCAATGGCGGCATTTTTAAGTTAGGCTCTACGGGGTTTGGCGGGGGGTGTTGGGATTGACTTACACCATCTTTCTAGCTGGTACTGGTGATGTTGTCCGGGTCTTCACTTAGTGGTGGCGGGTTTGCCCCACTCTGAAGCAGCGATTCCAGGCAGCTGATTCACTGCTCCAAAAGTGTGGGTTTGACCAACCGTACTCTGCCTCAGTCTTGTTCACCAACCTTCCCACCACGGGATGGTACTCTGGGCTGGTACATATTGACGGGGAAAAATATGCAATCACCACCAGAGCAGGGGCGACTGCTAGGCACCTGAGTTCGGCGGCGCGGTCCTGTTCCGCCTGTTTTTCCCTTGTGGGAGGTGCCAGTACACTCAGCTGCTTGGCAGCAAGGAACGCTATGTTTTGCTCCCTACACTTTTTTTTTTCAGTTCCGTACCTGGTAAGGCATAGAGTCACCGCTTAACGAGATACGGGGTGCACCCTGATAAGGAAACAACTTTACAGTGTATGTCCAGTATTGGCTTCCTGACACAGGCTCGGTAAGAGTCTCCACGCTTTGCGGGCTGATCAGAGACATGGTGTTGTGTGGGCCAACAATGGCTTTACTGGATGTGCGTTCACGCAAGGTCGGATGGCAGGTCTCAGGCTACAGTTACTCCAGCACTAACAGTGCTCTGGAGCAAGGTAATAACCTGGGATTGCCACCCCTCCTTGAATGAAAGTGTTACTAGTGGTTGTGGCTCCTCTGCTTCTCCCCTCAAGCACTAACAGTGTTCTAGCAGTTGGAAAGCAACAGATGGCCATCTAAAGGGTGTGTATAAGGACTAACAAACCCCTGAGGGGCGCCCGTAGTCAAAGCTAATTAGGTTGTATAAAACGTCCCCGTCAGTAGTGCACTTCGTAACTGATTTCTAGCAGGTGAATAGAATGATACTCTGTGAAAGAAAAGAAACAGAAGTATAGGGAACAAAGTATGTATATTGAGGGCTCAATAAATATGTGACACGTGCTACCGCCTACCAAGCAGTAGAGTGCTGAAGGTAACTACGCTGGCCAGGTTTAGGCGACCAGGTTCTAGGTTGAAAACGGTAAAATATATATAACTAATAAACTGTTCTAGTAAAAGGTGTCTAGAAGAGACAAAGTGATTTAAATACGTATGAGTGCATGTTCGCTGGTCGTCGTGTTGACTGGTCATCGACGTAGGGAGCAGCCACTGGGGGCGTGCTCAAGTCTTGGAAGAACTGTGTGTGTCTCAGCACTGAGCAGTGCTTGAGATGGTGCGAGAGAAGAAACAAGAATAACTGCCTGAGCCTGGCAGCGTCAGGACTTATATAGGTGAAGCTTGTAGGCTGCTGGGGTGGGCTGCGGGGAGGGCGAGTCTCCTGCCCTGGTTGGCGTGGGAGTCGAAAAACTCAGGTCAGCAGTAGTCAGCGTTTCTGCTTTGTGCCTCTTCGGCGCGCTTGGCTTTCCCCGAGTTCGGGGCAACTTGTAGGCTCTCAGCTCTACGAGGGGGGAGGGGGTTGCCTGCCAGGTTGTGTAACCTTCAGGTGACGAAAATTCACTTATAAGTTTCTGTGGCCTGGCAGAGTAGGCAGCCGAAGAATTCATATGAAAATTTTGTCTACGTTCCTCATGTTTGTAGCAGTGGAAGTATAAACCTTAGCGATGGGTCGTAACTGTAGTTGATTAGTAGTAGGGGTGGCACACGTCAATTTCAAGCAACATAGCGCCATTATTGCGAGAAGCATGAACACTAAGGCAGGCACCTTAAGTATGATTGGGCGAATGGCCGGTGTATATAGTGGGCCGTGTGGGTTTTCTATCAGGGACAAAGTCTGGTGTAACACACACTACCCTACGCCGAGGTGTTACCTTTTCAGTGAGGGGATATGGTGTGCTCTTTCTCGCAGGCTGACTCGTGGTGACTGGCAGCTGAACAGTGGCAGACGCTGGCTGCAGTGAAGTGGTGCTGTGATGACTGGGGTTGGGGGAGGAGTTTCTTAGCCAAAGCCTGTCCAGGCCTTAAAGAGTATCTGCATACTGTACAATTAACTGATATGCTGGATGCTGTTCACCTGATAACTTGTTTGGCAGTGAGAATAACGGGGTAGTGCTATCATTCTCTGAAGGATCTATTCTACTCAGTTCCTCTATAATTTATTTGAGCTCAAGCTTTAACTGTTTCCTAATGCCTCCTTTATTGAAGTACGCCTTGTGAAACAATTAATTACCAACTGTAAGACTAAACTGGTTTTGTTACATGATCTTATGTGTTACTTCTGAACACACTGACTTTACGGTGTAATATCGCACTCTGCTGTTTCAATCCACCCGTTACCTAGCGGTCTAACAAAGGAGCTTAGGATATTTGTATGCAGTTTTATGCAGCAATTCCCAGGTGTTGTATCCACTGCAGGTTAAGTGGCCTAAGATCATGTAGGCCTTTGTGCGCTTTGTGTAGCATGTAAGAGTTTGTTGAGCTATAGTGGCAACAATAAATATACGTATGTGTCCAGTTTGGGACTCCACATAATAAAAAGTATGTGTAACAGTACATCACGTCTTTTATTTTATTAGCAGCGCCTTGGTTACATCACTGAACATGACAACTGATTTGATGTAATTTATCTAAGGGTGTAAGGGGGCCCATAACACCCGCCTGGAGTGAGAATTGCATTTGGGGGCAGCATACAGTCCCCACTAGCCTAGGCAATGTGGATTGTCGCAAAGCATCAGTACCTACGATCCCTCAGGAGACTACGGAGCATTTGAGGAACAGCGATGAGGGCGGTCGACTACACAACCCAACTGCAACATCATCTCTTGCTCCCAAGTGAGGGCTGGCACCCAATCTGGTAAACCATGCAAACCATGCAAACTATGTTCCTGTCCACATAATCTCCATTCCCCAGTTTTCCAGCTTACGTCAGAGCCGTCAACACGAAACACCGTTGCGGTGAAAACAGGTCCGTGAGCGGTGCTGTAATTACTGCAAAGCCTTCTGTATATTCTCGCAAACCAGTTTATCAATCTGAAAATTTTCTCAGCTGTTTGCGGGTTTTCGGTTGTGGATGTGTGTCAATGAGCCCAGCTGGTCTGGTTTAGGATTGTTCCCTTCTGCATCCACTACATGGCCTAGGAAATCATTGCTCGTTTTTCCTATGTGGCATTTTTCTGTCACAAATATAGAGCTATTTATAGTGAAACGCTCCAGAACTATGGACAGGTGGTGTAGATTTTCTTCCCATGTTCGCGACCATAATATCACATCATCTAGGTATGCCATAGTGTACTCCCCCATTAGTCCGTCTAAAATACGCACCATCGTGGGCTGGAAAATTGCAGGTGCGCACTTTAACCTGAAAGGCATAGCACACAATTGAAAGTGTCTTCCATGTAGTGCTGTGAAAGTGGTTTTTTTCTATCCTCCAATTTTAATGGCATTTGTCAGTAGCCACTTTTAAAGGTCTAACGAAGTTAGAAATGCCTGTCTCAGTGAACTAAGGGCGTCCTTAATGCTTATATAAGGCGGTAATGCACCGCATGTAATTTTGTTAAGGGGCCATAAAATCTACATAGAACTGCCAGGTCAGTTGGTCTTATTATTCCCTCGTTCAGTGTTTCCTGAATTTGTTGTTTAATAATTTGGGCTTGATGTGGTAAATAACTTTGCGGGTTGGTACAAACTGGTCCTCCTTCCATTAGGGGAATTTCATGTTCCGCTACAGTTGTGTGACGTAGCGCATCGTGCTTTGCGAACATATATTTGTGCTCATTTAACAAACTCTGAAAAGTTGCCTGTTGGTCGGGCATAATATCGTTATCTATTTCCCCTAGCGCAATGTCGGGTAAGCTATCCGCTGGATGGCAGTCCAATTTGTTCAGTGTTCGCCTCACTTTTGCATCAAAATGTGTCCTGTGTGCTGTGGGTTCCACATTAGTGTTCTGTTATGAGAGCCATGGGACTCCCAGAATAGTGTCTTCCCTAATTTCAGGTGTTACGATAGCGGTTGTGACAGTTTCTATATCCCGTACACGCAACTTTACGGTGGCTTGCCCTTGGGCTGTACCGCACTGATTATTAGTAGCAAGTCGAATTACATGTTAAGTCTGCATTATATCTTGCTCGTCTACGAAATGTGGGCGTACAAAATTATGCGATGGCACAGTATCAATTAACGCGTGACGTGTTTCAGACGTCCACGTATCCCTTGTACCAGTTTGTACCGCCACAATCATATGAACCACAACAGCAGCACCCGACCGATTGACATTAGGTCTTGATCATGTGAGTGCAGATTGACAAGAATGGCGTGTTTACACTTTTCTAGCCAACCTGCAATGCGTGGTCCGCGAGCCACTATATTTTAAATTTATTACAAGGGGTAACTCTTGTAATAAATTGGTATGTGGTCTTGAAGGGTGTTTCCCAGAAAACCACGTTCTTGGGACACAATAGCCATTGGAGGGAACACGGGGGTAAGCAGCGCCGCAAAAACTGACACCCTTCCAGTGTACACGACGTTGGCTGGCCTGTTGGCCAAACCAGGAGTGCTACGTTCCCCCATGAGGGTTCAAACTGTGGATGTTGTCAGGCTGTTCCATGCTTGCCAAGGTCGTGTCGCTCACGGGAGACCCTGTAAACGCAGTAGCATCGGGCATCGCCGTGATGGATGTGCCTGGAGTGGTACGTGCAGCATGTTAATCTGATGCAATTTTTTTGGCCTCGGTGGATAATGATGATGGTCGCACGCCTCCATTTTTCCTGGTTGAGGGGGTTCCGATGCAGGGTGTCATGATGGAGCGCTGCTGTATGGCATGGGCTGAGATGTACTTTAAAAGTTGTCACCTATGGCCTGTACGATGATGTGTGGGACACTCCATTTCTCTGCAAATCTTTCGCAGGCCGACAGACTGTGGGTGTAATTTTGCATACACATGTTGGCTGGCACACAGTTGAGGAGGAGTCAGGTGGTGGCAGGTATCCACTGCTGCGTGTAGCGGGCCTGATTCCGCTGCACCTCACTCTCTCACTTCTCCTCCCTACTGTTTCCTTCCATGAGACTTCTGGCACACTCCCTCGACCCGCTCGTGAACTCACCAGGGAGGGGGAGGTCACGACCTTACAGCAGCTGGGCTGGCTTCTTATCCGTAGCCAGTTTTGTTCTTGTCCGCAATGTGGTAGAGCGGCGAGCATCTGCTCAGTTCACAATGTATGATGTTCTCATACACATAAGTGGAGTTGGGTTTTTGGCCCCTGAATCCTTCTCTGAGGGATTGGCTCGCAGGTGGTGCACAAGTTGTGTGGTGTCGCACAATCCATTTCGTACAAAACTCGTGCCACATGCTACCAGTCAATTGAGTATTTTTGTCAGCAATGTATGGAGGTAGCCCCAGTGGTAGAAGAATTCGTTCTCAAGCTCTTTCCCTGATTGTTCTGGCGTGCCTGCTGGAGACCGGGTAGGCTTCCAACCATTGCGAGAACAAATCTGTCACTACCACAATGAATTGTTTACCGGTCGGTGTGCGCGGATAAGGGCTCCTCAAGTCGAGCGTGACTGTCTCGAAGGGCTCGGTTGGTAAGTGTCGCTGTTGTGGATGTGTCCCATCTGTCCGTTGTCTTTTAAACCGATCACACATGATGCAATCTTGCATAAAATCCCTCACGTGGACACGCCAGGCCAATGAAAATATTTTAATATATTGTGGCATGTCTGTGCTGCGCCTGATGTCATGCAATATGATGTGTATGTACAAAAACGTACCGCCAGTTCTCGTGCTGTAGTGGGTATGTACGTGCGCCACGTGTCGCTGTTTATGTTGGCCTGGGATTGCACGCAACTGTCAATGACATGCCATTGGTTTACCTAATGTTCTGCATACGTGTTTCACCATTTATTGGCTATGGGGCACTTTGCGTGTTCGAGGACAATGAAGTCCTGTAGTTCTGGCAATGTTGGTATAGTTGGCAGTATGGAGATGTTTGCGCGTTGTACTGATGTTGTTGCGAGCGTGTTCACCGGCGGGCGGCGGGGAGGGGGGCCACAGTCTCCCATTCCTCCTCGTTGTGTGCTACTGTTTCCCGTTTCGTCTGGCGTGGCGAGACAGATAGTCGGCGTGTTGATTTTCTGCAGTTAAATTCAGACCAAAATTTCAATCGCTATTTTTAATATGTTATGTCGAAACTTATTTTCAAAGGTGCCACAAATCTATGAACTACTCCACTACCCACTACAATTAAGGCACACTCCTAACAAATACTTCAACACCAAAAAGCCCGTAATCTATTAAATAATCGTACATGACCACGACTCATCGTGATGCCCTTCTTCCAGCATGGCTCGTTTAAGAAAATTTAACACTGAATATTAAGTGAGCCATATAAAATCGACGGATCCCTTGGTGTCCAAACACTTCAACCTGAATTCAAAATGGTAGCCGTACTGTGAAGCAGTATCAATTATTTGATGGTCTTGATGCTACCAGACAGTGCCGAGAAGTGACAGCTCAATCAAAACAAGAACTGCTGACCACAGCATGGCCCCAACCAATTTAAAAAGTATCACGTGACCTGACCAGGGATAGGAGTGGGGAAGAGAAGCAACGCCAAAGAGGTGGCAAAACGGGGCGGCGATCAGGCAGACGTTTTAGTAACCACTGGAGACAGTACTTCTGTCTCGATCTTGTACAGAATACCTTCTTTCAAATAAAAATTCTTAGCTAACCTACTAAATTTTGTTTCCACCTAAGAGGGTTTTTCTATTTCCTACATTAAAGGAACCAAACTTGGATCACCCCATTGTGCTTTTGCTATGTCAAAGCCTTACCTTCATCTTTTTTTGAGCCTAGATCTACAGGGTTACTACTGAGACTATCTACACATGCGTGACTTTTTCCTCTGTTGTATTTTATATCAAAAGTGTACTCCATTTCAAAGCCCACTGGATTATTCTACCAGTACTGTAGGCAATAATTGTAAGTTTGTCCAGATAACATAAACTATGGTGATCAGTCACTACAGAGAAAGGTTTTAGGTAAATGTAGGGCCGAAAGTGTTCAGGAGCGGAAACTAATGCAAGGCACTCTAATTATGTGATAGAATATCTGGATTCTGCAGGTGTAAAAGTTCTACTTGTGTAGACTACAGGATGCCATTTCTCATTTTGTTTCTGCACGAGGCTAGCCCCAATACAGTGTCCTTGTGTGCTTACATCAGTGTGAATTTCAATGGTGTCTCCATCTTGGAAATTAACTAATCTAGGGGATGAGGTAAACTTTTGTTAAAATTCCATAAATGCCTTTTCCCGGGCCTCACCCCAGTTGAATTTCTGATCTTTCTTTAACAAACTAGATAGTGGCTTTGCAATTTGAGAAAAATTTTCTGCAAATTTGCGGTAGAAGGAAGCTAGGCTTAAGAATCTTCTAACACCTTTGGGGTCTGTAGGGGAATTCTCTGATCACCTTTACCTTATTTGGATGAGGTTTAATACCCTCGCTATTGACTACATGTCCCAAAAATTATGTTTCCTCATACCCAAAGGAATACTTTGCTGGCTTCAAGGTTAAATTAGCCTCTTCAAATTGTTTAAACACCTGCTGTAACCTGTCTTAAGTGTTGTTTGAAATTAGTCCCAGCTACTAGTACGTCATCAAAATAAACTAGACATGAATCCCATTTCAACCCTGCCAAAGTCTTCTCCATATACCTCTGAAAAAAGAAGGGGCTGTTTTTAAACCAAAGTTTGAAAGCAAAAGGATCCCTCGTGTTATGAATAAGGTCTTGTACTGATCCTTCTCAGCCATCTTCAATTGTTGATAACCAGAATTCATATAAAGATGGCTGAAAAACTTAGCACCTGTCAGATAACTTAAATAGTTGTCTATCCCGGGCAGAGGGTATTTATTATCTTTCAAAATATAGTTCACACAACGATAGTCTACACACATCCTATACTCTCCATCTTTTTTCCTCACCAGTACTTCTGGAGAGCACCAACTAGTACTAACGGGCCTTACTATTCCATTCTTTATATGTTCCTCGACAATGTCATGTATAACCTCCCTCTGACAGGGTAACACTACCAACACATCTCTAGAGAAACTTCTAATGCACACCAAAGGAATATTCCCAGAAAAGGCAAACTGGAAAACATTTATTTACACCTTTAATTAAAAAAAAAATTAACCCATCGTAACCAAAAAAATTATATAACTTCTCAGAATGAAAAACAGAACTTCCAAAAAGATAAGAGCATCTGAAAAAAAATAATTAAAATCTTTTGAAAATTAAAATAAAATATTAGTAGACAAAAACAGCTTTTTCGCAGCCTGCCCCATGCAGCAGAGAGAACTGGCGGTTAGGTAAGTATGTCCCTATACCATACATATGCAGCTAGTGTTTTAGGTCAGATGTGTTGGTATTCTAGCCAGTTGGCCCTATTCTGCCACAGACTGCAGTCCCCTTGCCTGCATGCAAGTTCCATGCAATGTAAGGCAACTTCACCTCTTGTCTTGCCATACACATATCAATATGTTACACGAACTATTAGAAGGCACATCACTTTCATCATGTATAGTGGCTTGCATAGATCTTTCAGGGCGTTGTTGAGTGTGGTTTATAATGTGACACCCAGTTGCAATGCAAGATTTTAAAATTAATTCATGGATGCTGCGGTTACCACAAAGATGGTATGCAAGTGGTTCAATTGATTTCATTGTGTCTGTGAAATGGTTGAAGATGAAAGATTACAAGTCCTTCAGAATCAAAGGTTACCATATAAGGATGAATTTATATAAGGCTTCTTAAGACGTAACTGTATTATTTTGTTCTTTTTAACACATCAATGGTTGTCCTCACACTAGTCAATATTAGCAATATAGAGACAGAAACATTCTAATATTCACTGAATCTACAACACATGATAAGCTTCAAATGTAATAAATAAAAGTGACATGTGATTCAACATTACCTCTTATTATTTGAACACCGTATTGTGATCCAGTTTCAGTTAAAACAAATTAAAGCGAGTAAAGAGGTTTGGGCAGTTCTTAGCACTGAGCTCTTGAGAGCCGATGAAGGTGAAGCGAGGTGAGTATGGAGTAGTGCTGGAATGAAATAGCAGAGGGAATGGGACATCCCCGAGAAAACCCGCCGACTAGCCGCATCATCCGGCACAATTTCCACAAGCGAAAATCCAGGAGCGATCCCACCAGTTTTCCTAGGTGGGAGGCGAGTATTTGCTACATAACAGATGCGCTCCTAGCTACTGGAGATTTGTACACAAGTCTTCAGCACCTCTAAAATATCTTATGCCCAGTTGCACTTTTGTGGTTCGAAACTCGATCTGAGATCGCATCTAAGATCGACACAGAAAACTGTTGTACCATTCAGGTTCAGAGCTGGACAGGAGATCGAGATGAAGTTCATTTCGAACTGCCAAAATTGGCGGATCGAAATCTTGATCCGAGATCAGGAGTCATCATCGACGAATGTAGTTTGAAAATACGCCAACAGATAGAACTACGTTCAGTTGTTTTCTTGGGAAATTAAAACAACATTATACGCACTTAGTCAGTAAAATTCGTACAACAATAATTCTTTTAAAACAGACAAAACATTGTACATCTAGTTCTATCAGTAGTGAAAAATACACCTATTTTCATGACATCATCAATTACGAACCAATAGTAAAATTTGTCTCATACTTAGTCTCGATCTCTCACTTTGAAACTAAGATCGACGAATCGGAGATCCAGAATCATGAAATTTCGTTGGTGCAACACTTTTACGTTGGAACCAAGATCATGGTTCGGAACTAAGATCATTCAATTTCAGATCGGGGAAGATATTGGTGCAATCGGGCATAAGCAAAGTATATCCCTGATAGTACCACATGGATCTACATGTCTAACTGAAACACGACAATTTCAAAAGGAGTCAACAAATTCTGCACAGAATTTTATCGCTGATGCATGGCATCTGACACAAATATTTACGTAAAAATAATTGAAGTGTATTGAAAAAATTTTTTCATGAAATGCAGCGTTCCAACACCCAGAGTAAATTTTTATTAGTGTGGACCTGTCTTAACACACATATGTAAAATTTAAACATTCGTCATCTTCTTCGATCACACCTCATAAAACATTAACAAGCAGTGCAGTTAGAAAAATATAGTATTTTTTACAACTGAGCCACTTTTTACTTTAATGGGGGTGAAGCAAAAGCAGTCTGTGTCAATGGTTAACTGTTTGATCATACTTTAAATAAGAATTTCACACATACATTTACTTTTTGTAATTTGCTGCCAACATTACTACAGATATGCCAGGCAGTATTGATGTTAAAACTGATGTGGTTATGGGCGAGTATTTTTACATGTCCGTTTGAAAAAAATTCATTTATAAGTCAAACAGCTATAGGCCTACTCAATATTACTGCAGCTTGTGAAAAAAAGCAGTTTTGGGCAAATTGAAATTTCTTGCTGTAACATTTCCATTGCAAGTATCAAATCAGCAAGTAAGACACTTTTACAGTAGCAACATAGGTGAGCTCGTGTGGCACATTTGGGAAGCTTATTAATCATATAGTGGCGAGGCCACTTCATTGGCAGAGGTACTACACTCATTCTCTGATGTTTGTCTACTCACTACATTGACCCATCAATGTTTTCCAGTATGCATAGTTTCAACCACCACGAATACGAGACCAGCCTCAGTGGTTCTATCACCAGAAAAAACTTCCAGTAGGGTCTATTGACCATCCTGTGCTCCTACTTGAGCTTCTGTGGCACTTGTGAGTTTTATACCTGAATTAATATTACCATAGCTAGTAATTTCTTCATACTGAAATTCAGGTTTTGGGCCCCAATAACCCTAACACACTATTGTCAAACTCCCTGCCTTGTGGTGGTGTAGTCCAAGCCAACAAGGCAGATGACCTCCTCTTGTAATGAGAATTGCAGTTGGCTGCAGGTTTTCTCAAGGTACTCCCATATCCCCCACCACCGTCTCTTCAAATGGGATGTGGCATAGTGGAAAGAGAATGACTGGGAAAGGAGATGTGTTAAATCCCACAGGTCAATTTCTTGATGTGCGAGACGAGCAGCTGCGTACAGTACCAGGAATACTATTGAAGAGAGGAAACTCCTAGAGAACTAGAAGAAGGTACCAAGATAATTACTAGGTGTAAAGCTAGGTATACGCTGTCCTTAATTTCATACCAGCAACACTTGTGCCAGCAGCACAAGTGATGGTGTGAACTGGGACCGTCATGAAAGCAGTGATAACTTCTTAATTCATTTCACAGCCAGAACCTTTACTATGTTTCATCATAGTTCTTACGCTTGTTTAACTACGACATGAAGAAGTACTACTGATGTTGCCTTGTCTTCATAAACAACATGTTTGTTGGTCACTTTACACACTACTGATACAGGCAGTGCTGAACATTACCATGTGTTGTGATTTTTAAGATATTCAGACATTTTCCCCAGAAATTGACCTGCAATATTGCAGCTAAATTCACACACTCTTCTTTTAAATTTATAGCACTTTAAGTTGTAACTAAATAGTGATTCTGTGTACTCATTATACCAGTCTTGCTGCAGAATTATGTGATTAAAATTGTTTTGTAGCTTCAGTACAGAGTGATGAAAGGAAGAGAGAGCTGTGTAATGTGTAAGTAGTAGGCTTAAGAGAACACTCCAACATTCCAGCAGCACTATGCAATGTGCAGTAATCCAGTGACTATAAAGACCCTGCTTACCTAGTACCAGAACTTTATTGCAGAGTGTTTGGAATACACGTTTTTGCACAAAACAATTAAACTGCTTTGGATATGCTGTTCTACAAAAAGAACACACACTTGTGACAAGGGCTGTTGAGTACTTTCAAAATGTCATGCATGTTATAAAAACCATTTTAGAGTAATCTGCAACTGCTAAAAACTGCTTTTTCAAAGAACTGTTGCTCAAAATATACACATCCGTTACATAGAAAACTATTCAAGGGCTCTGCACTGAGTCTTCCAACAGACTTTCCACCAATAAAATAGGTAATAGCATCACTGCTGAAAGTCCCACAGGTACACGCAGTGCATCTAGAACACGGTATGCCAGTTCAGGGCCTTGCGCAGAAGCAGCGATGGGGCACGTCATGTGCATGGATGACACATCCTTATTGCTCCGGTGCTTCTTTGCCTCACACGCAGAAAAAAGCTCAAGGTAGGTGGGAGTCTTATGGTTAATTTTGTTACAGTTATATTGATAAAGTAACACAAAGTTAGAAATTATGTAGGCATATGCTTTGTATTAATGGTAGACTCTCACTTGTTTGAAATGTGTTCTATGTCATGCACAAGGGATGCAGTTCACCACAAAGCTGAAGCACAAGGGCGTTTACCACCCTTAGTCTGATTTTAGAAAAAATAACATTTTAAAGTAAGAGTAACTGTACCTTAAATATTGTACAAAGATGATTTATAACCTTGAGACCATACTGAAATTTGCCTTAAAATTTATAACTTTATCGAGGATTGTGTAGTATGATATGACAGGGTGACTTTATCCTAAATTTTAGGTAAACTTATTTACTGTTTGAACTGGTAGAAAAAAGTGCTTTATTCTGTTCTGTGGTGTAGTTATCAAAGAGCAGTAAGAGAATGAAAATGTTAATTTGTATTCATTACATGAGTAAATACAAATTTCCAATATTAGTGCCACAGTCACCCCATCTTATGCTGCCGCTGGAAGAATGGCATGGCCACGTAAGAATGGTTATAGTAAACAGAGCCCAGACTGGATTTTTACTAGAAGGTATCGGGAAGGAAAGTCCAGAGAAGTGTTGCAAAAAAAGCACTAGGAGTAAAGAAACAATATGATGATGTTCTTCCCACAAGCCTCTGAGAGCAGCAACAACTGCTGTTTATATGACCTCTCTTTCCTCTTTGTCTCAACGTCTGTGGTTGGCCTACTGGTAATTCAGATGTGGTGCACCACCACTGGGCTCTTTCTTTGGAGCCGTCACCAACATTTATTAAAAAATGATTACTTATTAAAAAATAAACCATTCATTACTGTTTATTTTGATGTACAGTACATCCTTGAGCTGTTTGAAAATATTCTTGCAATGGGAACGAATGATTAAGAGAAATATTTTCAACATATCTTGACACAGTGTGGTGGAGTCATTATGGGTTGAATAATTTGGAAGGCGGTTAAAGTTGTAGGTTAGATTGGTGTTGATTGATTTTACCAGGTAGGCGCCAGACATCGCTCAAGACGGCATCAATGATGATTGTGATGTGGAGCTTGGAGACTTAGTACTCTCGGGGTGCTGCGGGCCGATCGACCAGGCACAAATCCCTGTCATGCTGCTAGCAGTTCCCAATGATGCAGTATTTTACGTAGTAAATATCAGTTTCCTAAACGAGGAACTATCCAGGCTGTCCCTATGCCTCATAACTGACATAATTATTAATGGCAGTTAAATTTCTCACCTGAATGTTTATACTTCCTGCGCAGTGAATTATCTGTGCTATCCACAAGCCCATACATTACATGATGCGGCATACAATACAAAAAAAAAAAAGACTCTGGAAAATACGTCAAACACCTGCAGGAAAATTGGCGGGGTTATAAGGGCCCGTTACCCTGAAATGCCTTGCGGCTGCCAAAATAAAAGAACATGTGCTCTGTCCATTGTTGCATTTACTTGGGAAATCACTACATGTTTTCTCACAAAACAACTTTACACGGTTTGCCGGGCTTAACCCGCAGGCATGGGCGAGGCTGCTAAAAATGCTCTTGGCGGTAATATTTAAGGTGCTGCTTAAACTTCCCTAGGCAATGCTAGCACTAGGGAAGACGAGAGGCGGTGTCCTGGGCGGCAGAAAGAAAATGGTTTTGGTAAAATTAAATGTCTATTGCAATACTAAATGATAAGTCCAAAAGATATTGGCCGCCAGGGCACGGGAAAACGCGGAATGCAGTCACAAGCAACCGACCCCTCAAGATGCTAGACACACACTACTGGGCCCGCGTGTTGCGGTTGCCGGCGTTGGCGGGTGTGAGCACGTCACGTGGCACTATGTTCTGACACAATGCATGAGCTCTCGCTTACCTGCTTGCTCAAAAATAACACAATAGAAAATTAGAAACACTAACACTCAATACAATTTTCCTTGCAAAGATTAAATGAAATGAACAAAACACACGTGAGATGGAAATGAACATAACATTGCAGAAAACACTGAAAAGACAGTAGGCACTGAAAAGGGTTTAAGGAATACGCGTCTTTATTACACACAACACTCAGCTTTAAGTTGTACGCCTCAAAAACTCTGCGTAGCGGAGTTAGCCACTCGAGGCGCTGCGCTAGTTCTGCTCTAGCTTGTCCTACTCTGCACTGCACTCAACTGTGCACTGTGCATGCATCACGTGCACACTCCCACACTGGTGAACCAATGTAGAGTGTGGATGTCTGATGCGGTACCGTCGGAGTACTCGGCCTGACAAATGGGCTAGGAAGGGGACAAGAGCACACATCAAACACCCCCCTCCCCTTTTAAGATCATTTGTGGGCCGACACCGCTACTTGCAGCAGCTGGGTTTCCTCGGAGTCTTTTGAGGCCACAGGAAGTACATGTTCACTGGTTGGGTGGTACCCCCTCTTGCTGTCTGCTGATCGCTGCTAATGTGGCGGCTCATCGTGCTGCAGGTGGCTTTGGTGTACTCACACTGTTGGCACTGTTGTGGCGGTTGTATCAGCTGCAGTTACCGGCGGAAGCGGAACGAGCCAGCCGACCTGCTGCCACTACTTGCACTTTCCATGCTGGAACTCGTCTCGCTGTGCTGTTTCTTCTCGCTGCCTTACTTCCTCTCACTTCGCTGATCCGGGTGTGACCCGGGTGAGCTGCCACCAAGGGGGGTTGGTCACCTGTCAGTGTCCCCTTGGTTGTTGCCCCTTCTCCTTGGGCTGACTCACTGTGGCAAACTACTCCTTTCTCACTTGCGGTTGGCATGTTCGATGACCTCCCTGACGCAGTCAACAGTACATGTCCTGTGGCGAGCGGTACTTTGGGAATAACTTCTGTTGCTCCTGCTGGCATCACAACATTGGGTGTTGTAAAATCGTGAAGTGGTATTCCATTCACGATGCTGTTGCTAGAATGGGTGCAATTGCATCAACGGGGGTGCTCATAGGTGCTGCGCCATCGACGACACTCGGCGATGCAGTCTGATGCTCCTTGTAGGACGTGTTTGCGCCGGGCAACATCGGCTCTTCTACTACAGCTGGTGCTGTTTCTGCTCGAGATACCACGCTACCTCCCGTCTCCTTACCTCCCCTGAGAAACTTGTCATCGATGAGGCCGTCAGGGTCTCACCAGGTGGTATTTCTTCATCAGTTGTTTGTGACGGATCCCATGCTTCTCTTCTCGCTGGAGGTGCCACCGCACTTCTCTCCTCCTCCTCCGTTGCTCTTGGAAGATCAGCGCAGCTGGTCACCGGGACTGCTCGTCGACTCACCCGGCGTGGGCCATATGTCGTCCCGATGTACCCTTGCCCTTCTCCACCCCATGCGGACCGTGTAGGTGGTAGGTCCATTCTTGTTAATTGTCTGGTGTGGCCCGCTCCACTTTGCAGCGAACCCCGCGCAAAAATCTTTGCTTGCAGCCAGTTGGGGGTGAGTTTGAACGTAGACTTGCTGGCCTACTTCAAACACCAGTGATGGTTTCGTGCTGTTGGATAATCACCTCGCAGTATAGCGCATGTGCTGCTGTCATACCTCTTGCTCCCGCTGACGGCGTGCTTTCCGGTGAGTTTCACTGCTAGGCGCTTCACTGATGTCTCTTGCCTGCGGGCAGTTGGCCTTGCCCAGTAGATACCTTAGTAGTACTTCGGCAGGTGTCTTGCCGGTGGCGGCGTTGACACGCTGACGGAGCGTGTACAACACAGCTGGCAGGTGTTCTACACACATGATGTGCTGGTCACCCACATGGAGTCACAACTACACTTTCAGTTCTTGATTCCTCCACTCCATAGGGTTGGCTCTAGGGTGATAAACTGCCGTTGTCAGGTATGTACCTGTTGTACAACTCTCCACATTTTCCCATAAATTGGGTACCTTTGTCGGTAAGGAGGTTTTTAGGATAATCCCATCGTGGGAAAAAGTCCTCACTGAGCACTAGTGCAATGTTAGATGTTCTCGCACTACTGACCAGATAGGCCTATACCCATTTAGAGTAATTGTCCGTTACTACAATCAAAAATCTCTTCCCTCCTGCAGTCCTAGGGTAGGGTGTCCCATGATATTTAGGTACACAGACTCAAACTGTTTTCGGGGCACCCATGGCTGCTGTTGTTGCCTGTCACCGGCTCTGCGAGATTTCAACAAGTTGCACTTGTCATGCTTTTGCACGTAGCGACACATGTGTTACGTGAGTCCTGGTCACAAAAAATATTCTCACAGATTACGCATTGTTTGCTCCATGCCGGGATGCCCTGCCATGCTGCCACTGTGTGAATGGGCTAACACCTGATCTCGCACACATATGGGGACAAACACCCTGTATTTGCCAGGTTTCTGCAATGAACGTGTTTCTAGAAGTCCATCAACAGCATACCGTCTTTCTACCTCCTGCTGTGCACATCGATTCACTTTTTTTCCTGCGTGTATTGGCACCCCTGCTGTGTTTGTGTGACTTGGTCGTACAATTTTTTAATCAAAACATTCCCATTTGCTACATCCAATAAGTTTACTTCTCACCTCTCACATGTTGTGTAGCCATATTAGGCACCGGTTGTCCGTCCTTAGCATGAACCTTTGATACTTGAGGTAGGCTCGATGTTTCGTAACGTTGTAGTGCCGCTCCATCTGCTCGAGCTTGGTGCTAAGCAAAGTCTATGACATGTCTCGCCCCGCTATTGTCTACCTGTTACAACACGGCTCCTATCCCTTCCTGGCTTGCCTCTGTTTGTAAATAGAGGTGCCTGCTTGCATCGTATCTGGCAAGGGTTGGACACGACCTGAATTTTTCCTTAATGTTTTCAAAGACGGTTTCCACTCCGTTGTTCACTGGAAACGCTGTGTAGCAAAAAATAGGTCCATGAGCGGTGCTGTAATTATTGCAAAGCCCTCGATGTGTTCCCCCAGCCAGTTGATTAGACAGAAAAATTTTCTCATCTGTTTACGTGTTTTCGGCTGGGGGTATGTGTCATCAGTCACAGCTGGTCTGGGTTAGGCTTATTCCCTTCTGCGCCTACTACATGGCCGAGGAAATCAGTGCTAGTTTTCCCTATATGACACTTCTCCGTCGCACATAATAGGCCATCAATAGCGAAACGTTCCAAATCTACGGACAGGTGGTGTAGATTCTTCTCACGTTCATGACCAAACTATCACGTCGTCTAGATACGACATGGTGTAATCCCCAATATCGCTGTCTAAAATACGCACCATCATGGACTGAAAGGTTGCAGGTGCGAACTTTAATCCAAAGGACATAGCGCAAAATTGAAAACGCCTTCCATCTGGTGTGGTGAAAGCTGTCTTTTTTCTGTCCTCCAGTTTTACAGGCACTTGCCAATATCCACTTTTCAGATCTAGCGATGATAGAATTTTTGCCTGTCCCAGCGAACTAAGGGCATTCTTAACACTTACATATGGTGGCAATGCACTAAGCGTTATTTGTTTAAGGGGCCTAAATTACACACAGAACCTCTAGGTTTCATCTTTTTTGGCGCAAGTCTAATGTCAGAATTTTACGGGTGTCAGTTGGTTCAATTATTCCCTCATTTAACATTTTCTGAATTTGCTGTTTAATAATTTGGGTTTGATGCGGCAAATAACCTTGTGGGTTGGTGCAAACTGGTCCCTGCTCCGTTAGGGGAATTTCATGTTCCGCTACTGTGGTGCGATGTAGTGTGTCGTGTTTTGTGAAAAGATCCTTACGCTCATTCAAGAAACTCTTGACAAGCTGCTTGCTGGTCGGGCGGGATGTCATTATCTACGTCTCCTAGCACAATGTTGGGTAGGCTATCCGCTGGACAGCGGTCCAAGTTGTACACAGTTCGCCATTCCTTTGCACCAAAATATATTCTACGTGTCGTGGTTTCCACAATGGTGTTTTGTTCTGAGAGCCATGTTACTCCTAGAATAGCATTCTCCCTAATCTCAGGTGTTATGATAGCGGTCATAACAGTCTCTATGTCCCATACACAAAATGTTACGGTTGCTTGCCTTTGCGCTGTACTGCACTGGTTGTTAGTAGCAAGTTGGATTATGTACATCGTTGTTTGGCGTTATATCCTGCTTGTTTATGAAATGTGGGCGTAAGAAATTATGTGATGTCACAGCATCTATTAACGTGTGACATCACTGACCAATCACTGTTACAAGGATCCTGATGAATTGCAACTGACTACTACTAACCTGCTGTATCAATGCCTGTTGAGGTGTTGCGTCCAGTGTGTTGTTTTGCGGGAGGCGGGGTGGCGGGAACATCTGGCCCCTTTACGCCTGCATTCCATTTCCCTGCGATCCAGATGCGGGTTATTCGGGCACTTGTATTGCCAGTGATACACTTCTAGAGGGCAGTAACGACACTGATATTTACATGGTTGGTTTGGATCCCAGCCACGCCTGTGGTTTCCCGCCCGTTAAATTTTCTACTTTCTGTTCACTTGCGGTTTTCGCTTTCCGGTGAATTCCTGTGAAAAACTCCTTGATGCTGTCCAAAAAATTTGAAAGTTTGGCTGTTCTAACTAGCACTATGTCCTTCACCATCACACTGCTCGTAGTGCCATTGTACAACACTCGGTTCATGACGCAGTTGTCTGCGGGTACACTCCAGCACAATGGGACATGCATTAAGTCCTCGAGTGTCCCGTTCAGGTGCGGTATCAGAGCTGCACGGATCTCTGGTCTCGCGGTTTCCGCAACCTCTTCCAACATCTCTCGCTCAGGTAGGTGCGGATGAAATCAGCGAACTAAGTATAGTTTCCTGGTGATGCAGGCAGTTAGCGACTTGTTTGGATGTTGTTCTTCTAGTGTTAGTCTGCTCTGTGCTTACAACTAAGTAAACACTCCCCAGAATCGGCTCTGAAAAGCACGGTAAAACTATCCCACAGCAATCTGTAATGTTTTAGCAAGTGCCACCAGGAGCATGCTTCCCCGTGGTGTTGCACTCAGATGCAGCTGGCCCATTCTTCTTGACTCACGTCATACCTAGTCAGCCTGGCGGTGCAATCTTCCAGAAAGGCGGTCGGATCTTCCTCTGACGTCCCAGCAAATGTTGGTTAATATTTGAAACATTACGGGCGTTTTCACTGGTGCCGGTCCTGGCAGGTTGCGATTTGTTTTAGATTCAATGGTTCCATTTCCCATTCCCCTCTCAACTGCCTGTTGACTGCGGGGTGCTCCTTCGAATTTATTTGGTTGGTATGGAGTTATTGACTGGAGTGATGGGTAGGGTGTTGCTATTTGTGATATGAGTGGTGGAAACATTGGCATTGGGTATAGGGCTGGTAGCTGCGGATAGTAAGTGTTGATTGGTAGGAATGGAAGGGGTGTGGTGTTCAGAGTAGGTCGCTGTAGCAGTGCTGTAATCAGCAGTGGTGGTGCTCTCTCGCTGGTCACGTGCGTACCGGTGATGTGTAGTGTCTGTGTGTAAACTTTCTTTGCCGCAGTGCAGGCGTGACACTGCAGTCCTGTGCCCCCTGTAGCTGCCTCTTCCCCCTCATTCCGCTTACGTATTTTAGTCTCCACCCAACAGTTACAACACTGCACCACATTATCTTCGTTTCCCTCGCAGTTCATTGCACTCACAATACTTTGTTGTGGTTGACATTCCATGAGTAAATCTTGCGTGTATCATGTACTGTTTGTGTTTTCTCCCGTACTGCATCCCAGGCACGTAAATGCTAGGCCTATTACTGTCTTAAGTTTAAGTTCGTTCATGCACTCGTGGTGATATCCAACGTGGCATTTGGTACAATTTAGCACGATTACGCCTTGGCCGGCACACAACAAATTGCCACAATATTTCTGTAAATTGTAATTTGGAACGGTTGGGTTTTCTAACTTCGGTTGGATCGGCACTTGCACTGTCAGTTGGGTATTATGACTTTCAACTGTTCTCCCTGGCGGTTCTTCCTCATGGTTGTTTGAGGTACAGTTGTCCTCGAAGCTGGAACGTCAGAGCTGTTTTCCACGTTCAAACTTTGCTACACAGTCCTGAGGAATAGGCCACAACCACTGTAAACACAGTGGCGCTGGTGCTCCGGCATGTGTATAATCTGCCATGATTGTAAACACGAGGTCCATGTGGTTACGACATGGCTACACGGTGTTGGAGGGGAGGGAGTGCCTTCCCCTCTACGTGGCACTATATTCTGACACAATTTGCATGAGCTCTTGCTTACCTGTTTGCTTGCTTGAAAATAACACAATATAAAATTACAAACATTAACACTCAGTAATATTTCTCTTGCAAATACGAAATTAAATTAAATGAACAAAATACACGTGCGATGGAAATAAATATAACAATGCTGAAAACACTTAAAACACATTAGGCACTGAAAAGGTTTTAAGGGACATGCGTCTTTATTACACACAGAACTCAGCTTTAAGTTACGTGCATCAAAAACCGTTCAATAACATTTCATGCATGGCCTTTTTCATTCAAGTGTTTATTACTCTGTGTAGCGGAGCTCGTGGCCTCTCTATCGGGAGGGCGCTCGAGGCGCTGCGCTAGTTCTGCTCTAGTTTTCCCTACTCTGCACAGCACTCAACCGCACACTCTACATGCATCACGTGCACACTCCGGCACCGGTGCACCAATGTGGAGCGTGGAAGTCTGTTGCTATGTCGTCTGAGTACTCGGCCTGACAAATGGGCTAGGAAGGGGACGAGAGCACACGTCAATCTCCATTGCTACACTATGTCATCACAGAAAACCAAGTCAGAGACATTCTATAGCCGCTCTTGGTTCATTCTTTGTGTTTGTTTCATGTCTCAGTTTGGTTTTCTGTGACGACATAGTGTAGCAATGGAGATATATTAAAATGTATTACAGAAACAGTGTGCCATACTAGATGACCAGTTGTAAGTACTAAAGAGAGGTACCTACATACTGTGTTTGTACAATTAGATGTTGCTGACATCATCAGGTTTTACACACAGCAAGAAGCTTTTCATCCAACACCTGGATAGAAAACTGCTAAATGCGAAAACCAAGCAAATCTCCTGCGAAATCCTACTTTGTTTGGTTAACTTGCAAATAAATTAAATCCTTTCAGAGGAGCAATATACGTGATGTGTAATACTTATACAGATACGAACTTAGAAATATTGTAGCTTTTGAACTCTTGTCTGACTGCAAATTTGATTTTGTCAATCAAGCAGAGAAAATTTATCTTCTTAAAATGATGTAATTAAGAGAAATGTGATGTACTGTTTCAGCAGCTAGTGTGTGTGTGTGTATCGTGGAGTTAATGTATTTTCCCTACATCTTATATGGCCTCATGTCAATACCCATAACATCTGCTATTGCTTACTACTGTATGAGATCAGGAGCAGTGCCATTTTGCATGTGAAAGCTGCTGAGCATCAACATTCCCTCTGCACCTACGAACTGATATCTGATACTGCAGCCAGATGTTGGGGCTGCTTACCCTTTGTTGCTGAACGTAGAGTCAGTTAACTAGACCTGCTTTGGTGGTGTGCCCCTGTCTACAGTAAGAAGAGTTCAGAATGTGATAAAGGTTCTGATAGTATTTTCAAAATTATTCGTTTAGGGTGTCGCTGTGGTAGTTCATATTTGTCTTCAATGGTGCTAACAAAAGAAAGCTCAAAAATAAGGTGACCCTGGCCACAGTCCATTACTGCTCATGAGTACTAAAATCGCTATAGTTTCGCCAATAGTAAGGGAACAGCCTGCAATAAACGAAACATATTATTGTTTGTCAGTAATTTTATAGTTTCAGAACTCTCATCAGTGGTATTCATTAAAATTAAAGAAAATGAGTTACGTAAATTTAGAATATCAGTGTTAAATTTTATCTCTCTCTGGATTTAAAACGTAACATGAAAAACCATACAGATACTTGTTTGACTAAAGAAAATACGTTTTTATAACAACATCAATTCTGTTTTGAGTTAATTTTTAAATGGCTTTTATTTGTAATTTCAATCAGGACTATTTTGTATTTAATGATGCTACCATCCGCACATCTGTTAGTATCTGGAGTACCTACGACTTAAATTGTCCACCAATATCTTGTTTTACCATCACTGTACAACCGTGTGCTGCCTCCAGTAAAATCACTGCTTTCAATAATAAATCTAGCCTCGTGCAGGGTGCCACCCAGCGGTGCTTGTCAGCAGTATTGGAATAGCTTGCATTACTGAAATAACTAGCCAATGAAATTAAATGTACACAGCATCGGAAGTCAGCGACTGACGGCAGTAAATGGAAAGAGTATTGTGCTCTAAAAAGAAAGTGTTTTATGCGTTGGGTCTGCTGGGTGTGTTGCGTAATGCGAAACTCATGTTCATTAGGCTGCCACTGGCAAGGTAGTAGTCAGAGATAGCTTCAAATTATTTACGTGAATGTTTATCACTGCAATCATACATGCCTGTTAACTTGTTTTGCCAGTGGTTTGAGATTAAAGAATTGCAGGTATTACTATAGCTATAGATGCTTCACATGTTTTATATTTATAACTCTCCAGTACACATCTCGATTAGCTGGTGTCCTTCAAAATAGATGCATAGGAATCAAAATATCAGATTCCAATAATTGTTTAATTATGGGATCCTCTACATAAAATTTAAAATCCTTTGTTACGTTTAACATTTTTTTGCCAGTTGATGACCCAATCAGATTACTTTTTAATCATTGTAATGAGACTGGTGCAGGGCATTTTAAACTGTCAGGATGCACAAATCCGTTAAAATTTAGGGGTATAGTGTAGAACCCAATTCCACAAGTGTGACGTAGGTAATGATGTTGAGACGTTGGCTGTATAGTAAAATAGGTTGGTAGTAGTTGTGACAAGTAAAGCAGTAATTTACTACAGCTGAGGAATTTAGTTTTCGTAAGTTGTACGTTTGTATGTTTAATCGTATTGTAGAATAGTAAGAAATTATGACAAATTGTCCTTGTCCATTCGTTCCATGAACGTAGAGTGAAAAAATGAAGTAGATAACGCGTTCATAGTCAGTTCTATTAGACATCAGTGCATCATAAAATGGATACATACCATATACAGTGATAAAATAGAATGCTTTATATAAAGTGAAGTTTCATGAAATAGTGTACGGAGTTAATATAAAAATATACGGTGAATTATGGTGTATACAACATATACACCTAAGTCTTACGTTAGTTTAGGCAGCAAAATAGTAGATTGACTATGATCCTGTTCTGATCTCTCGTCATACACCCATTACGGTAACTCGCAGACACACTGCTCTTGATAAACAAGATGTGGCTGAAGGACCGAAAGTTGCGATTCGTCATTTACAAATCTCATACGTTAGTTTAGGCAGCAAAATTGTAATTTATTGACTATGATCCCGATGTATCATGTAGTACACTTGGGCAGATTGGCTCAAGTGTACTACCCCATACCATATGTGGTGCCGGATCATACACTAGAGCAGTGGATTCTAGTGTACTTCACGACACCATCTGTAAATGCTGAAAGTGTCCCCGCCCAAAACCCCTACATTCCCGTGGATGCCCCGTTAGATTGTCGTAGGTAAGGGATGGGGTAATAGCAAAAAACCAAATTACATCATCGACGCCATATTGGTGATGGTCATAACATGCGTGTAAACAACGTGGTATCAGGTTCTACACTACTTCCAAATTTATTCACAGTTGGGAATAGGCCTACCACATATTTAATACACCTATTGAAAAACTCGAAATTGATTGTGTAATGTACAACTTTTTGTTCTAACCTGTTGGATAGCCATGATCGTGAAGTAGATGTCAAATGAGCAAATACTACACCATTGCATTAACAGCAATTTTTAACAATCTGTATTAATGCATACTTTTACTATTTTTTTTTAGGTTTGCTAACATTCATATAAATTTATTTTTTAAAATCTGGTTTTTGTAAAATAAAGGCAAGAAATTAACCAAGTACAAGAGAGAGCAGATTAATCTCAAGCCATAATTAATTAGCGGTTAACAGATTATAAATTGCGTTAGATATATTCCCCCAGGCATTTAAGCGGGGCACTTTGATTCGCCATTCTCGAACCTGCTGTGTGTACACGTCAGTTGGGAACGAATCAGCAAATTTAACAGGTTATGTACCAACGTTGTAAAATGTGTCGGCAACCCCGTGAAGAGGTTATGGGAGGCATTTCGCAGAGAGGCTAGCCGACTGATGACTGAACAACGCACACACTTCAACAACGAAGACAAACAAAACAAAGAGGCGCGGCGGGCCGCGTCCTCAGCGAGCAACCGACCGCGAGGAGCCCGCACGGCGCGCGCTCTCGCGTGTAGCGCGCGAACTACAGTTATCACAATGGCTTCCGTAAAGGATACAGCGACGTTTTTCGCCACGGGAACTTCTAATCAATTCGAGTATGTTCTGAAGCTGTACCCTCAAGCACTCAAACTGAAGGCAGATAAGAAAACGAAGAAGCCGGAAGAACTCATAAAACTGGATAACTGGTGAGTGGAGACGTGTAGAGAAGTGGCGAAAATTTGTGGGAGGAATGTCATTGAACCTTGTGCGCTGTATTACGCAGTCACGCTGCACGTAGCTAGCAGACTACACTAGAGGAATGCTTCTGCTGTCTGTTCTGTCGGGGCGATGTTTAGCGCCGTCCGTCGTTAAATGCCTAGGAGAGTGTCACGTGTCGGCGCTCGTCACGTTCCTGCGATCAGCGCCTCGCAATCTGTTCTCGTGTCGTGTTGCTGGCGTCATGTCGTGAGCAGCTGACGTCTACCTTGCTATTTACCCTGTTTTTTTGCGAAATAAAAGCAATATCAGTGAATTTGATACGACTAACAAACAAGGCAAACATGTGTCTCGTGTTATCCATGATGCTTATCGTAATCGAATTCTGGGCGAAGCTTTATTCGCGACACAAATTCGAACCACTTGATGCTATTCAGTGGCGTTAAACCAAAATGGAGACTACACAAAGGTTTTCTGATAGTGTCAATCCGTCATATTTCCTCGGTTTTTGGGTATTCAAGACTCTTTAATACAAACGTGTCGTACATTATATATGTCGGACGTGTAATTTTTGTTGGAAGTATCTCTAGGTTCAATTTAAATTCACCGAAATTGAGCAGTGTCGTAATTCGAAATTGCTCAACCATGACTACCTCGGGTGTATTTTAGAGCTGTATTTGCTGCATTTAAGTTGAATGATGATCGAATCCTCTTGCTGCAGGCACATTTAGGACATATAAATAACTCGCTCGCGAATAGTTACTTCACCCACGCGTATTATTTAAAGTTATGTACTGTACTCTTTTTTGTTGTGATTCAGCAAGCATGTGCGTTTGTGGACTCGCACGTGCAGTGACGTAGGCATCCTACTCCGAGAACTGCCCGTGCTCTTACTGGTAATAAGTAACAGGTGGAAGCTTAGCTCTTCTTTCTCCTGATTCTCGCAGGTAGTAAGTTGACGACCATACAACTGTTCTAGTAACGTATTAATTTTTTTATTAATTTATTTCTTGGACTTTGACCGGTTACAACCAGATAGACTGCGTAAAAACAAATGAAGAATTTTAAGTCGTTAACATATAAGATAATTCACATTAACAACACATTAAAACAATAAAATAATATCTGCCAATTATACCACAAGAACTGCGAGAAACAAAAAAAAAAGGTACTCTGTGCACGAGACTTCCAATTCCAATACTGTGGATTATATCATTTGCTGTCAAGTGACATGCAAATTAAGGTACTTAAATAGGCAAGTAGTGATGCCAAATAAAGTGATCCAGTTAGGATATGAACATTAGGTATCATCAAACATAACTCTCAAATCAGAATGCAAGACAAAAAAATGTCATAGCAATATGAAATATTTCTACACAAACAATTGACACTGTGCAATATTCACTTTAATTAAACCATTTAAATCAAGTAATCCTATCAGAAAGATTATTATAAAGTGAGCCAATTTATTTTCTGCTGTCAGATGAAATTAAAACTTGATGATTATTTTACACATCAAAACTTTACAAATATGAAAATTTGCCGCTCAGAGAATCTCACAGGATGCAAATATGTCAGCCTTATTCTTATCAGTTCTTAGTGAGACTATCATTCAGTTTAATTATCTTCTTATAAAATTTGTTGGCTAGCTGACTGTTTTAAATTACACAAGGCGTCGAACTCGAGACTACTGGTTTAGTCCGATTACGAAGCCGTTTCATGTTAATTAAGAACAGAAAAAAATAACTTTTCAAAAATTTCAAAGTGTTGACAGGTCATACATAAACAATTCAGATCAATATTAATCAGTTCCATTTAGATGCCATGCTGATTACCATAGTCCTTACTTGTAGAAATCCCGGACGAAGGCTGCGCATAGAGCGCTGAAAAATCACTCCAAAACTACTTAATCATATCAGTTTTTTCTTAACTGACTGGTTGTGATTATAACTGACACTGTTGTGCCTCTCTCAACACAATTTTCCTATCCTTATGATGTCGGACTCGGGCGTACATCGCAAAATCTGCGATGTCCGTCCATCTTAGAGTCCCGGGAGAGAGTCCATGTTTGGGGCCTTCACCACAACGCTCACTTTCTACAACGGAAGGCTTACATATGTCACCTCCGATGACATCAGATCTCAGATTATGTTACGAGTTCTTTCTTCCATGGGTTTAACGTGAGATGGTCAAACCAGGTGAAATTACAAGAACAAATATTGTGCTTTGCAAATCAACGGATGTAGCACAAGAGAAATCAAAATTTGGCTCATGTATCTAGAATGGAATAACATATAAATGTTTAAATAAAATGATTATTTTAATAGAGTTCACAAATTATGATAATCAGTCAGAAAGAAAATATTCTTTGCCAGTGAAAATAATGATTAAGAACCTTGCTGGAGAGGTCTTTAACTGTCATTAAAATAACATAATAAACTTCATATAGCACAACCTAAGAACATGAAAGTAAACATAACGAAGGAGCAGACAATCTGTCATATTACAACCTGCCCCATTTTATTACTTAACGGGGAGGATTTTGGGCAGGGAAATTTTTAGCATGTATAGTCGTCAGGTTTTTATATTACACTTAAGTCTACTGTTCCATGTTAATAGAACACACCGTCTTAATCTGGTAAATGTTCCGAATAGGCACTTTATGGAAAAATATAATTTTTCCCCCGGAAAGTTATATAATTCCACTCTACTAATTACACAGAACACGAATTTACTAAGGGCATCAAGATATTATCAAAAGAAACCACACAAACAATAGTGCGGAGGGCTATGAAGGTCAGGGAAATTGAAGGGTAAAACAAGTGAAAAATGTATATGTAATCATATATTTAATTACAAGAAAAGGTTAAATTGCAAAAAGATCTAACCCAACAACACCTAAATTGACAATATTACCAATACAAGTTGCAAATACGATAGTAGGAATGGCTATGAACATGGGGGAAATTGTGGGGTAAGCTGACTGGAAAATATGTACGTTTTCGTGATAAAGTTATATTATATTTAATATATTAGCCTTCAAAGTCACATTTAACACAATGTGACAGAGTTGTCAAAAAGTACAAGAAAAGCAGATGAATTATACCATACAAAATAAGTACATAGCAAAAGACAATTACAATACATACAAATTTAAACAAAACATACAGTAATAAATTACTAAAAGATAGAAAAAGACAAATTATCAGTTTATCAGTATTCTTGAACATTATAAAAATACTCTGTAAGGTAAGTTTTTAATTGCAATTTAACACAAGAAAATGTTCTTTTTTACTTCGCGGTTTCCCTCCAGTTCGTAGCCCTCCCCACTATCGAATTTGTAACGTGTATTGGTAATATTGTCAATTTAGGTATTGTGCGGTTAGATCTTAGTGTAATTAAACTTGTTTTCATGATAGAATATTACTATTATATCAGGTATATCATGAAATTACGTTAAATAGCAAAAAAAAAAAACAAATTGCCAATACACACATACATTTTTCAGTGTGAGGGGGCTATGCTTGAAAATAATTTCTGGGGAAACTGCTAGCTTCGTGGTCACGCCACTAAAGAAGAAAGGTGACGTGCCTTGAATCACTATTTTGGAGATTTACTCCCCTGTTGGTGCTGCTGGCTTTGGCTCGGTGCATATTGTTTGGTTACGCATGTACAGTATTTTTAAGTGTGAGGGGGCTACACTTTAAAATCATTTCTGGGGGAACTCCAAGCTTCGCTGATGAGTGACCGCTTCGCGGTCACATCCTAAAGAAGAAAGCCGGCATGTCTGGAATAACTGTATTTGTAATTGCATGGGAGCTACGCTTGAATTACATTAAACATATTAACTATTATATTAACATACACACTCAGTATTACACAGGTAAAATCAATACAATATTATTAATTTCAATACTACAACACAAAATTAATTATGTTACTCACCTAATCAATTGTCTCGTACATAGTAGATAATGAAACAGAACGCTGTGTGTATTCTATTCATTATTTTTTTCTTTGTACCAATTTATATCCTTCCATCACTAGTTAATGTAAACCCTGTTGTGTGAGTAATAAAAACAGTGTATACATTCACCCTAACGGAAACTAAAAGTCGGAGGCCACAATGAAATGTATTTATTGGTTATTATGTCTGATGAAACAGCTTCGAAAAGTGCTCACTTAACCGTGAATGGCCCACAACTGAATTAATTTGCAATAAAACACGCTATTAAGCACTCTTTTGCAAACCTCAGACCGGTAATACATCAGACATCGTTCAGCAATTTCTCACAATCCAACTGTGACGTAATCCTTTGAAAAAATCGTCGGTGCTCTGTCATACTACGGGGTATTCAAAATAATAGTACACTGGCACAAGTACCATGAAAATGGTATGTCTAACATGGCACTCTACGTAAACAAAGTGACATAACCACTCGTATATTTGAATATTTAATTTTCGACATTCTAGTTAGTTTATCATGCCCCCATAATTATTGAACATTTAAGCAACCCCATGTAAATTTTTTTGTTGGTTTGCTATGTCTCCTTCAAAACAGCCACTGTTCTAGACAATTACCCTTCAGGTGTTTTTTTTTTTTTTTTTTTTCCCTGAAATACTTCAATTACATCATCCAGAAATCTGTGCTGGATTTACATTGGTGCGACAGGCCCGACTTGACACCTGTGGCGTGACAGGCATGGCGTTGACTGTAAATTGTGGTTGTAATGAAAACACTGTGATGCGACGCAACACCAAAAATTATATTATACATGGCTTTGTAACATAGCAGCACAGAGTTACAAATGTGGGCTAGTTAAATATATAACACGCCTGATGTTTCTACATATGATCACACTTGAGGATGCCAATTAAAACATGTAATATCTAACAACTACTACAGATATATATATATATATATATATATATATATATATATATATATATATATATATATATATATATATATATATATATATATATAAATAAAATGAGTAAGTGTACTCAAAGCTATCCAACTAGGTATGCAAAGAATGAACATGTGTTTATGCCTCGGCTATGAGGAAATAGAATTTCTATTCAAAATTTTTAAAAGAGAATCAATTAATTAATTATGAATCAATGTGGAGAAACACATTAAAATCACACAGGGCAGTTTAAATTAGGATGAATTAAGAAAAGTTGCAAGATGAGTTTCAGTTATGAGAAATGTATTCAATAACATCTTGGGTTTTTAGAATAAAATTATTAACATTGTGAAACAAATGACCAATTAACATACCCTACCACAAAGAAATTAAATATATGAACACTAGAATCACAAAAAAAAAATTATCCTAACATTAATTATTAAAATTCAACCAACACTACACCAACCAGAAAGACTACCACTGCACATCTGCCAAAACTACCATTATTACTGGTGCTTTCTATAAAAGAAATAAGCACTTGTCAGTTGTTTTCGCAAGCGAGAACTTAGCTGTTGTCGAAATTGTAGTGTAGCACCACCTTTCCTCTGCATACAGTCCTGCGGGTGATAGCTGTCCTGGCATCTCTCAGAGAAACAGGAACCCCCGGCATCGAATCCAACTCAGCATGCAGTAGGATCCCTATATCGTTCCACTCAGCTGGACCCATGGCGTAGAATTCTGGGCTGGTACTCCAGATGTCTATGATGCAAGCAGTTGATCCTCCGATCTCAGTACAGCATGAAGTTCAGTCAATTCGGCTGGAGACATCCGCTGGCACTCGAACAGTCATTTCTGGAAACTGTAGGTCAATTCCTGCTATTCTATCATCAAACTTATGTAAAATTTGTAGATGGGATCATCCTCTTCGGTCTTATAACTTCTCTTGAAATTGATATGTCTTTTTGGCTTCAATTCATTAAATATTATTATTCGTATATTCTTCTAGTTGGATGTATTAATTTATTCACACGTCGAACTTGTAGATAAAATTTTCAATCAATCCAGGAGTCCTTTGTATATTACATCCTTCTATCAAGACAGCAACATTTAGAATTTTTTTTAGGAATATTCTATTTTACTGAACTGTTGCTAATAAAAACAAAATGTTGTTATTTCTGACTAGTGTAGTGTGATTAACAAACAACATTTTAACATACTATTTAACTGACAAAATACTTTCAATTTGCATTCACAAAATTTTCTTTTAAGCTATCAATTTCATACACTATTAAGCAATATAACTGTCAAAATAAAACATCTTGCATACCAAATCTATGTGAAACAGTTCACACACTTAACACTTACGAAAAAAATATAAAATGACGGACATTCATAACATTATCATGACATTAGTAAAATTGAGATGTTACAGTTTCAAATATGGAAATGTTCCAAAAGGCCATCTGTTATTAAAAGAAGCAGAATAACTTTCAACACAAACAGTCACATGAATGTTTTTGTTTTGTAGTTTTGGAAAATATGGTAGGGGTCCAACTATGTTTACATATAATTTACGAACGACTTTTATCTTCCGAAAATAAATATATTCAATTGTATTTACTATCTTTGCTTGTTATTACAAATGTTACCAACTGAACATTGCCACCACTATTGCAGCGATAAAATACACTTGTTTACTGAAAATTATTGCACCTGGTTCACTACACAAAAATGAGAAATTATTTCTTTTGTGAAAGTTCGTTGCACCTGAGATTTCTATCATGTTTACATCACATTAATACTCATCCTTAATAAGGGTGATGCATTATTTCTGTCACATAATGTAAGTCCAGCATTATCCAGAGCTGGCAGCTTACCAAGAAGTTGTTGTTTAAGACTGAGTAATTATTATTTTCACATAAGTTTTTATGTTTTTCAAGGTGGAAAAATGTTATTCTTCTGATGTACTTGTAACTGAAATGGTGAAAATAATATTTGGAAAGCGCATACATTTTTGTGGTCATGATTGAAAAGTATTTTTACGTGCTACAGCTGGCGCTACAGCTTGCCCCGTGTCGTAATTTTAGTATCTTTATAGTACATCTTATATACTGTACGCGCAAAAGCCTGAAAACCTCTTCAAAGTTCATAAAAACATCCTTAATCTTGTTTAGAGGTCTCGATTCAGGTTTTGGCGGGACAGCACACAAGGCAAAATAGTTTGCTAATAACGCGACCCGTTTTGCCGCTACTTCGTCAAAAGCCACTACAAACTCTTCAAGATTCTCCGCATCTTGCACCACTACATTTAACAACTCGTTTGCATCTTCTATTTTAGCTATAAGATAATCAAACACGATTAATTGTAGCTCAGTAGTTTTCTGCACCATGGCTAACTTTAATACGCATGTGCACTGAACGGTTAAGCAACAGTTTGATTTAGTTTCGTGGTAAAAACACAAGTCTGGTTGCTAACATTGTAAAAACACAAGTCTGGTTGCTAACATCTCAATCCGGCCTGGAGGACCAAAAATGTTAATAATATTTGATGGATTGCACAAAATTACACGAAAAACACCGAATTGAAAATCATCACAAACATGATCTTTATTTCACATCAGCCATCTTGTTACACCACCAACCTTACAAAATAAACAGCAATACAGTTGCAGCCACCAGTAATCTACTAGGCACAAAATATCCCAAACAAGTTCAATTATATGTATGTGAATATATGTTATATGTGTATGTGGTTTTAATGTGTGTACAGATTGTAAAGTTGGTTTTCATATTGCTGTCTGTATTGCTTATTTGTTTTATGTAAGTAATTTACTTATTGTATTTAATATATTCTAGCAAGCCCCCTCCTGAAGGTTCAGCGTGTTTTATTTATTTTAAGTTCACCTCTCATTTTATTTGCATTTAATAGAGTTGTTTACAGTTTCAGTGTTTACTATAATGTTATTAATCTTCTTATTTCATTTATTTTGTTCGTGAGCTAGATCTTAATCAGTTTTATACTATGTAATTATAATGTGGTATATAAAATTCTCTTTGCATTTTGACCTGATTACCTGTAGACTTTTGGCCGCATGGAATTTGCATTATGCCTTTATCTTGGCGTGTGACGTCAGTGGATGTGATGTGATTAAACTTCCTGATCTGATTAGCGTTGTGATGTAGACCGGGTTTCTCAGGGACTCTCAAGCAGGATATCAATATGTACGGATTAGGCTACTTGATTTTGCTGCAAGATTGGCTAGTGTTTTTGCGATGTCCACCACTCTAAGGTTAGGTGTAGAGGTGTTAACAGAGGTTCCCCCCTAGTGCTCGATTAAATCGTGGGAGTATTTCGAGGAGGAACCCCAACAATTATTTTAGATTATCAGTGCCAACTCTGCGTTGGTAGGTTTGACTGCAATTTTTGCTTGAAAACTGTAGTGAAGTGAGTAATTTTCCACATTGGCAATTTCTTCTTTAAAGAAGTAATTAATTTCAGAATTTAAAGTATTATTTTAGAGAAGATAATAGCATTTTTATATATTATTCAGGGAAATTTTCTCTGCGAACACAACCAGTGGTTTGATTTTAAAAATATGTCACTTTTCTATGATCTGATCTTAGCTACTTAATCATTACTTTATAAAGGCTGTGATAAAAAGAGTTGTGTTTAGTAAAAATGGATCCAGTAAACTCACATAATTGCTTGTTTGAAATATAAATGTATCAGAGAGGTAACTTAGTGATTTCAAGAGATACATCTTGTCATAAACACAAACTAATCCCCGACAGCAGAAATATTTTTAATTTTAAATTATTTTTTTAATATATTGTCTCATGCCTTCCTATAAGATAGTTTGAGGGAAGTTTTAGTAATTGGGATGAAATAATGTATCCTTTCGTATTGCCAATTAAAATGAAATTTTCTCAACTTGAGATGTGTGTGTTTTTTTTCTTTATTTTCTTAGTAGAAGTTGCTGTTGTTAGAAATGTTAATGATGTGTTCATGGGATACAATTTGGAATCCGTTGTCTGTTCATACAAACCTTATGAGGTTTGTAGTCGTATGTCTTTGATTTTCTCTAGTCTACTCCGAAACAACTATTGAGACACCACAAGTAACGATTAATGAGATGAAAATATTTTACTTTGTCAAGAAGTTTCTTAACCACTAGTGGGATTAGCATTCATGAATCTGGGTCAAGTGACATGGTAATCTTAATTTTTCTCACGCTCTCCAACACAAAGGTCTCACAGACTTTCATGGCATCACTGATCTCTTTGCCTGGTGTCTAGCATAGAGAAATAAGTTTTCAACATCAGCAAAGATGTTGTATTCTTTCCTTGTGCTGCCCTACCGTATAATAAAATATTCCTATTACAAAAATCGTAATTCTCAGTGTGTATATGTGGTGTAGTACTAATGCCAATGTATGTATAAGTTTCTCATGTGATGATAGCTTGCCTTGCTCCAGCATTTCACCCACAGCAGCTCTCAAAACACGTTATCGTTCTGATATATACATCTGCTTGGCACAACCATACTAATATTACATTATTTTACACACATACAAGTCTCCTTTATAAAAATCTGGCACCCAACGTGGGGCTGTTTGAGGTGCAGTCTACACACATGAAGCAACTGAGAAGCGTAGTACCTTTGCATAATATTTCTGGCGCTCCAACGCGTAGGCCTAACAGAGAGAATGAGGAATGAATAATAGGAATACTAGGGAACCGTATTTCTTAATGAGTTCTTTACATGGCCAAAGAGTGCGGTAATATCTAAATGGGCTAAAACAAATTATAAAACCGTTAGCTTTAAGGAATTCTATGAAAAAAGGTTTTGCTGGATGTGATATCCTACTTACCCATGAACCTTATTTTGTGCATACTTCGCTTCATTCACTAATAGAAAGCAATTACATCAATATGATACAAAGCAACTCAGTGCATACTAGCATTGCATGGAATGCTATTCCTCACACACTAAGTAACCAAACTAACAAAGTACAATATTATGTCTAAATGCTCAGGAGGTGAGTTGTAGATTAGTGTGATATATTCTTGGAGGAGGGACTCTAGGGAGGCTAAATTAATTTCTCTTAATTCAGAGTTGTCTAAGGAATCTACTGCTATTAAACAAGAACCGGAGGTACTGGACTGTGATGTTGAATTAGTTAGCGAGGCACCCGCTGTACCGGTTACTGTAATCGTCCCAGACACGGTAAACACATTGCAAAGGGAGCTTGTTAACGAAGTACGTGTGGAGCAGGCGAAGAAAAACCTCACTCCTAACCTGGTAGGTAGTCCTTCACAAAACAACATTGAAAATAAAAACGTGAGTATATTAGCAATTTGAAATAAGCCATGACTTTAGAAATGTTTATGCAGATTGTTGGTCGCACGTTTGATGAACAGAATGCTAGTTTAGATCGCATAATGAATAAAGGTTGCCCTGACCAACCAAACGCTACTAATACTACAGCATCTGAACTAAAAGCTGAAGTATTTTTTAAATTATCTGTACATCAAGAAGAAGAAGAAAAGTTCTCTCATACATCTGAACATATTTCACACCAGGTCAAAAATGACCATATGCCTGAACATGGCATCCATAACCAGAAAAAAGCAGCACCAAATGGAAGTGTAGTTCTGGATTCCCCAAGTTCACACATAAATAAACTTGAAATCAGTGACACTTCAGTTGAAGACAAGCCGCCTCCGATGACTGAAGACATTGCAGTTTTGCCTAAGTTACGGTCAAGACGTGCAAGACCCTGGTGAAAACATCTTCAGAAGTCACACGTCTTGAGAAATGTGGGTCGCCTGAGAGACAGCATGTGTAGCCGAATACATCCACGCGTAAGCTAGGTAGAAAATCATGTGGACACAGTCAAAAGAATGTGGCAGATACTGGTCAACGTGAATTAGAGGAGCTGTTTAGTATTAGTAAACTGACTTTCATGCTCAAAGAATTTGAAAGACAGAGAAATGTACGCTTCTATTGCGCAAGGCCTGTCACCTCAACAAAGATGAAGAGAAGAAATTTCATCAGCCACAAATGCACAAAAAACCTACTAGGAAGAAGCTACTGGTATGCACACGTGAAAGGCAAGAATGTGGGTAGAAGAGCCGTCCAAATACACTATGCAAGTTTTCGTGTAGCCAGAAGGTCGAAGAAGTGATTCCGTCTTGGCCACCGCCGAGAAAAAGGAGCATGACAGTGAAGATAAAATCCCTTGAATAATGGATATGCCATGGTACCGCTCACAAGTCAACACATGGGTAGTGTTATTAGGAGACACTTCCTAAACTCAACGCCTGCACTTTTGAAGATAATCTGGAGAATATTAATGAAGAGCTGCTTGAGCCAGTAAGAAAATGTTTATATTTGTCTACGGAGAGTTGAAAGCGACGCTATAAATTGAGTAAAAGAAATCACTTCCAGATAGACAATTTAGTGTTGCGAAGAACCTGTCCCACTAGTAGTTACTAGGAATTTGTAACGAACAAGCTGTTCCTATCATTTGAAGGCCCTTAGTGAGTTATCTGTATTACTAGGAATAATTGCTACGAGTTGGCCGATATTAGTGAAATTCCTTAGGCAAGTTTAACATAACATAGTTGGAACCCTACCTTGTCCCAAGGTCTTCCGTTCAGTTAAATACCGGCAGCAGTTAAGTTACGAATCTATGAAGAAGGCCACATGCTTGTCGGCTCGACTGAGTTAATAGTATGTCAAGGAGCATCTCAGAGACTGTGATGTTTATGCAGTAGATGATCCTGCCAGGAAGTAGTCACTGTGGAAATTTGAGTATTTTTGTACACTGCCAGTCTATATATATATTTTTTTTTTCAGGTTTTACTATGTCTTATGTATATTTAAGGGTCTTGTGTTATGTAATTTTTACACCATACGGATACGTTTGCTCACCTACACCTGTGCCTTAATAGAATCTACTAGCTACACCACTTCTGATGTTATCCAGTTGCGAGAAATAAGTAACAGGCGCTGTTTACGTCGACAAGGTACCTATGCTGTTGTTGCACTGAGATTGGACTGCGAAAATGGTGGAAAGAAAGAAGTTGGTACACCCTGAATATGTTGTGGATATTGTTATACCTACGTCATGGTGATATTAGTCACACCATACTCTCAAGACCACTCATAAGCAAGTCACACGAGGCCTAACAGCTTAAAAAAAAAAAGTTGGAATACACACACGTACATGCACACTCCTCGTACCCTAATCATGTTTGTGTCAGTCTTTGAGGTACTTACAGTTCTGTTGTATAAATCCCAACTGGAACAGGATTTGGGATTACTTTATTTATTCATTTGGGAAATTGTTTAGCAGACGTGTCTTCTTACCTATTTTTCTCTTTATTTTCACTTGGTGCACACTGCGAATTTCTTATATCTGTATAATATGTTACAGTGTATTGTTGTATTATTTCTAAGTATGTACGTTAATGTTGATTGTCTTGTTATGTGTAAATAATTATTTGTTTGAATCAGAAATTAATATTACGTTTCTATGAGAGCAGAAAACAAAATAGAAGTTGCGAAAATTTTTGATGCATTGTTTGAAGTTGCCACATTTACTGGGATATCAGAGTTGCTCGGGGTCTTTATATATTTTTCCTGTAACCACTCACATCCCTTAGGTGTCGTTAGGGTCTTTCAAAATGCTAATTTAGAAGTTGTGAATTTAAGACAGTGTGCTAGAAACAGAGTATTACACTATCTAAATTACCCTCTTTAGCATTTTGTGACAAACCTGCAATAGTGATGCAAAGATATATCAGAACCTACGCTTTGAAAATTCAAGAACATTACAGTGCCTCAGTTGGTAGTAAAGTCTTAAATCTTGTTTATGCTTTTTTCTTTGCTAACATTTCATCTGCCTTTAATGTAATTTTAGTCAAGTTGGTAGTGATAAGTCTACGTCAGATTTTTTCTTCCATATTCTGCGAGTTCCGTCACAATTTTGGATTTGAACTGAGTTGAATATCCTGAGTTTAGGTTTTGCTTTACACCACAACTGTCTGGAGGTTAAATTATTTCGCTTGTAAACAAAAGTCATACAATCTAGTTTTGGCAGTAACATATGGATCTTTCTTTAAATTCTGAAAGTTAGCACTCATCGGGCTTGTATGTAGGAAGTTGTCAGTATTGATATCCTCCACGATATTTGTCGTGAATTGTTTGTATGCGCACCTGCAATGCGTTGTTTTAATGGGGAAAGTGTAGGTTGCCTTGGACTCTCCTTCTCCTATGCGTTTAATTATTAATGTGGAGTTTAATAAATGAAATGCGTGTTCTATTATGTACTTTAGGAACATTATTTAATTTATGTGTGGAATTTATCATCAGCTTCCTAGTGTGTGTAATAGCTGTGATACCACTATATTTGTATTGAAAGAATTTTTTATGAGGCTTTAAATTAGCTGAAAATGCATATGGAAGTATGCTTTACAGACTTTGTAGTCTGGATATTAAAATTTGGCCCTGTTGTGTAAGTCTTTTTGTGAAGGCTTGGTAATCACACACACAAGGCACGCATCGTTGTTTGCACATGAGTCAAATAAATGGAGTTGGATTTGAATGGAACCTTATGCATAGTGTTCCTAATACATGTACTTATCTTGTAATAATGGTAATTCAGAAAGCAATTCATCTCCTTTTATCTCTTAGTAAGGTGTGGTTTGAACCACTTAGAAAATATTTATGGTAACCTAAATTTCTGCTTGACTGGTTACAATTTTGAACAAATTCACTAAAATGTTATTATTATTGATTTATATCAAATGTGGGTTGAATACGTGTTATGATTAGCAAGTTTTTGGTAAAAAATTGCCTCGTTATCTAGACCTTTTAGAGACCAGTTATTCTTTCACTATTTTGTTGTGCGAGAAGGCACGCCTTATTAAGGGGTGTAAATTAATTATTAACCAGTTTAATCAACCATGCCTGGAGCAATGACTTGATATTTTTAATAGTCTTTAGTGGTAATGAAAATTTTAACCCGCGTTCGGGTGCACTATGAGCAAACTACTTACGGTTACTACAAAACATTGCATCATTTCTCGTAAGATTTTTTAAAGACCTTGGCCATCTTGGTGCTTTCAAATCAGCATTTTTTTGTAGGCCAGTTATATATAAATCTTCTGATGTGTGGAGGGAGAGGCAATGTCAACCAGAAAAGTCAGCTCGAAGCCTCCTGAGATCATTTTGCTCTACGCGCGCCTGATAGCGTAGGCTTACTGCTTGTCGAGTGTAAGCATTAACTCCAGCACTTTATTTTATAGCATACTGGTTGTCAGTGCTTGCTCGTGCGTGCCCAACTTTCGTCAGGTTTAATGGACTGTTTGAAATGTATTTACAATTCTATTTCGTCTAAATTTTAGTTTGCAGCTCAGTGGCTAGTAAGGATCCAAAGGTATGGTTTTCATAGTTTCAAAAACTACAAATTGAGGGTTATGATAGTTCATTGATTGACAGCGAAAGTGAACACAGTTATCACAACACTGCGGGTGAACAATCAAATTCTGAACAAAGTGAAGTGGATATTGCCGAGTGTTTGTTGGCAGATAATTTTTATTTGGGTAAAGACAAACAGACAAGGTGGGGTAAGCATATGCCACGTCGGCCAAGAAATGTAAATACTGGGGCATGCAATGTAGTATCTCATCCTCCCTGTGTCAAGGACATTGCAAAAAATGTGGATACAATTTTGGAAAGCTTGAATTGTTTTTTCCTCTAATATTGTTGAAGAAATACTTGACTCTACCAACAAATACTTAGCAAAAGTTAGGGAAAGAGTTCCACGTCTACGAGACTGTCTAAACACTACGTTAGAGGAAATGTATACATATTTGGGTCTTTTGTACATGGCTGGTTTGAAACAGGCTGGACATCTTAACTTACAAGGACTTTGGGTTGACAATGGGATAGCCCGAGATTGTTTTAGAGCCACTATGTCAATAAAGAGGTTTGCCACGCTTCTCAGGACTCTCAGGTTTGATGACTTGGGACACTTGAGATGTTCTGAAGAAAGTCTATAGTTTGGCTCCCATTAGAAACATTTTTGAAGTATTTGTCACTAAATGCAACAGTTATTATCAAGTTGGGGAATATGTAACAATTGACGAAATGCTTGAGGCTTTTCGTGGTCATTGCATATTCTGTCAATATATTGCAAGTAAGCCTGCAAAATATGGCATTAAGATTTATGCCCTAGTCAATGCTAGGATGTTCTACACAAGTAGACTTGAGATATATGGAGGTAAACAGCCTGAAGTTCCACACAGAACTGACTACCAAGCTAGTGGTGTGGTGAAACGCCTAATTACTTCCATTGCAAACACTGGGCATAATATTACAATGGATAACTGTTTGAAATCAGTCGGACTAGCAGAAGAACTTTTGAGGGACCACAAGCTGACAATCGTAGGACACTTCGTAAAATAAATCAGTAATTCCACCATTGTTCCTGGACACACAAGCAAGGCCAGTTCACAGCACTGTGTTTGGTTTAGAAGAAAAATGCCTCCTAGTTTCATATGTACCAAAGAAAGGGAAAAATGTACTGATGATATCTACAATGCACAACAGTGAAACAATTGATGAATCAACAGGCGACATGTGTAAACCAGAGGTCATAACGTTATACAACCTTTCCAAGGGAGGTGATGTTGTGGATTAGATGAAGCCATGTTACTCTGTGTCAAGAATCAGTAACCACTGGCCACTCACTGTGTTCTTTACTATAATGAATATAGCTTACATAAACAAGTGCAACACAAATGATCAAATAGATCACAGTATATACATATAAATTCTGTCTTTGGATGTTGTGGAACCTCATCTAGAGACAAGAACTTCCATGCCCACTCTTCCAGGAGAGCTAGTAAGCCAAATCAAAAGAGTTTCTGGCTTGCAGGTTGTGGACAATCAACCACCACCAACTGAAGGATTTTGTGGCACATGTCCGAGATGTAAAATGCAGGTGAACTAAGAAGATTTGTGCCAGGTGTGCCATCCCGATATGCAACGAACATACAACGTTCACTTGTGTATGGTGTGGGGGGGGGGGGGTAATAATAGTGACAATGTACTGTACTAGCATTATATATATGCATACAATTTCTATAATTTAGTTGCTGATGTAGGCACGATAAATTTGGAGTGTTTTTGTTTTATTATTTTGACTTTTATTGATACTGGATTAGAAGATACTATCATCACACATGACTACTTAAATATGCTATTTGGGGGTGAGTGAAAAATTTTACAGATTTCCAAATGTTTATGTTAAATTTCTAGTGTTTTTTGATTATAATAAATCTTGCAATCTGGCAGAATATTCATTGTTGTAACTGATGTGAGCAAAATGCTCAATGTGCACCCTGTCGTGTAACTTTTCATGTAGTGCGCCTGATTGCGGGTTAAATATTAGGTGCAGTATTTGTTGTAAGGAATGCCCCACTGGTTTTACAATGAATTGTTATGTATGAATTCTGAGATCCAAAATGTATTGTATGCTATTAGATGTGAAAGATAAATTTTTAAAAAGAAATCAAAGTTTATTATTGTCTAGTAAAAGTTCTTACTGTAATTACTGAAATTAAGGTGCTCCGGCACTTGTAAATAGGCGAGATCAGGACCACTGGTTTATACCAATACTTTCAGAAAATTAATAGCCATCGCTCGGCTAAAGTACTTAAGTCTTGAAGATTAGAAAAATATCACAGCTGCGGTTTAGATTAATTTAAACTACAAGCAGAACCCCTACGGATCGATAAAATCAATGGTGTTACCTTGTACGTACATGGCGTCAGTGCCGGCAATATGGCGCTAAGCGGTGCTCTGATCTAGACGGAGTCTTCTTACACTTGTAAAATTAAAATTTCTAGATATACACCCATTTCTGTAACATGGCGTGACACTCCTAGTTTGTGACTCACTTCTGGGGCTAATAATCTAAACCTAGATTAGGCTGGTGCCGGGGATTACCAAGATTATCCTGGCGGTAATTTATGCTGCAGCCACCTTAATCATAAGTCCCACCAGAAGCATCACATCAGACTTCTACCTACAGAAAACCTACTCAAAACCCAATGCACATTCAGAAAAACAAAAAGGGGGGGGGGGGGGGGGTATACAGAGAAACCCCCAAACGAAAAACACAAAGATCTAATCTGGAATTCAAATAAAAATGACAAAAAACCACATAAAAAATTAATTTGATTTAATTTCCAAACAAAAAATTTCTTTGTAATATGAAAAATAAAATTCAATGCTAAAATAATTATCAAAAATCTAAGCCTAGAAAATTAATAGGGTAAAATGTAATTTACCTTAAGTATTATGTTATGTTAAGTCAAAAATAAAGAAAAACCTATAAGATGCAATCAAAACAAATAATTTAAAATTATATATACATTAAAACAAAACAAAAAATCAAATCAAATCATATTGTCAATATTTTCTGTGAACAGAGCTATTAATGAGAACAACCTCTAATAGACTTGTACACTCCATCCATTATCCAATAGTTCTGCACTGGGTTTGTGCCCCATAGGGAGGAGCTGTATAAGATCAGAGAGAAGACATGTACTAGGTTGACTGCACACCTACCACCACCTTGAAAGTGCATTGTAGTGTGATTAAACCAGCTGGAGAATGTGGAGTCTGATCAGAGCTCCTTACCTTGAGAAACACACCATGGCCACCTCCGATCAGAATGTATTAAACCAATCAAAGAATTCAGTCCATTGCGGCTATGAGCAACCCGGGTCATCAAGTATGTCGGACGACTGTTCCCGGAAATCATACAGCTCTCCTGGCGTCTAAGGAACACTGGTTATACCCGAAGTCATGCTCCCAGGTGTAGCAAGAGGCAGTCCATGGCTAGAACCACAAACAGGGTCATCAGAAAATACCAAGCCTCCTTGAGAGGAAGGGTCTCCAATGGGAAGCGAATCACAAGACTTTTAGGCATGATAACTAATCCAGGAAACAAAAACAAGAAACGGACATGTCCCTGCCTAGCCCACACTCCTCTATGAATTTGACTGTATTATTAGCAGCGATGCCACCAAGCCCATAGAGCCAGAGAAACTCCAGTAATGAAACACTCAATCCTGATGCAGAACCCTAGTATCCCACCTTTTCTGGAAAAAACGTGCTGAATGTTGTCGTCCAAGAACCTTGATAATGAGAACCTGCCATCCTGCCTTTAAAGACAGTGTTATACCAAGATAGAGAGCTGCTCGAGCAAATATAGGAAGTAGAGGCACTGGAGGCAATCCCAGAATGTAAACTATAATCCAGAATTGCAATAGTGGCAACCATCAGGAAAAAGGAGGGGTGGAGGTGTTAATACTGAATCTGCATCATCAGGAAGCCAGCTCCAGTCAGAACCGAGCAGCCCTCTGCCCCCATCCCCGCCCTTGTACCAGGTACAGATAAGGGAACTTGGCATGCTAAGCGTCTGCCTCCTTCCTACACAGAATGACTGTGTATGACCTCGCTGAGACACACCAGTCCACATCTGCATTTGTTAGTGGGAAGATAAGAGATGTGTGGCATGGGGCCAGTGGCAACGGCCCATGTCACACACGAGAGCTGTGCGGCCTACCCCATGGTGGGCAGACACCTCGTACAATGCACGGCACAGGGACGGATGGCAAGTTCCACAGGGGCATCGCAGCTTCCCCTGCAATGGAAGGACATGTTGGCATGGTACAAGGAACACAAAGATATGTCCAGGTATGCCACAAAGTGCCACCCACCTGTCATCTTGTAGGATAGTATGTAGCATGTATATAGTAGGTTGTCATTAGCTGTCATGTTAGGCAAGAGCTAGAAGCAGTTCAGATTAGTTGTGTATATTTTAAGGCTTATGTGCATTCTGTTTTTATTACAAATTATTTTTAACACCTGAGTTGTGTAGAACACGAGAGAACGTGACAAAAAGGAAATTAATAATGGTAAGCCTGTCTGAAAAGAGCTGTCAGTAACAATCGATGGAGTTGTGGGTAGTGGTGGGACTGAAAGCCGAAAAGTGCTCCAACCATTGATAAAACCTGCTACAGTGTTTGTATTTATAACATTAAGTTTTGCAGTATAAGTAGGTTTACTCCCGACCTAGCAGTACAGGGTAGATTTTTTTTATTTAGTGTGTTAACATGTGTGTAATATAGAAATAGTTTTGGTAGATCTATGTCAACATTATATGTTCAGTTTGATATACCTACTGATATGTGTACTTACGGACTTGACAGTTAAAAGAGAATGTGCAACACAAGATAGCAGAACAAGGGAGCTTGGAAAGAACGTTTATCGCTGCAGGTTAGCTTTGCTGATACTATTGTATAAGGCTAGTATGTGCCACAAGCACCACCAGTGTAAATATGCTGGGTAATTAGAAATGTGCTCAAAGGAAGTGTCAGTTTTATAAGTATAGGCTATTCATGATAAAGTGAGCACTTTTTAAGGCCCTCCCACCAGGCATTAACCCTTATTAAGTGTATTCTATTGCAGCCTCAGACATTAATTTTTGAGAGAGGTGTAATGTATACACTCCTTTTATTAGTCGCATGACAATGTTTATATTAAAAAGTGGCGGAAAGATAGAAATTGACTACGAGGAAAAATTTTGCAGGGCCTTAAATAGTGCTCACATTACCATGAACAGCCTATAGGTAATTGTAGGCACGTAGCAGGCAAGACAACTTTACCTAAGCTGTGTTATATTCATTTGGGAATTTGAGCAATGATGCCTCAGAGCACTGCAGAGGAGATAAGCAGCAGCCGGGTGTTGGGTTTCATTGGCTGACCTTGTGTATGAATGAATTGGTGAGAAATGAATTGGTGTTTGTTACACCCCAATACGGCAAGGTCGCAGACAGAATTGGAATCACTGGATGCCTTTATCGATGTTTAGTGCGTGTTGGGATCAGCCCTGGACGGCACAAACTATAACTGCCAACTTCCTACCTATTGCGATGGTGGCGCTGCCGCAGTAAATTAGTATTGATAACGAACATTGATGGCCAGCGCTTAGTGACTTCCTCAGTGGCTTCTCCTCTTTCCTCCCTCAATCCGCTTCCTTTGTTACCCCTCCAAGTACGACGACACAGTATTTTCATTATTAAAGAGTGGTAATAAATAGGCATGCATGCCTTCCCCCTACTATTCTCCCGGTTACTCTCACTTGGTGCACGTTGAAGCTACGCTTGGATTTATGGGTCATAGCAGCTGATTGTAGTCTACACACTGCGCAACGCACCATCATATAAATTCTCTGTTAACCGTTCAGTGGGATGTGAAAGATTCAAGTGATTCTTAGTGTTTGTGGCTGAGCTGCCGGTGCAGAAACATGTGTGAAACAGTGAGACGTAGACGTGCTTTGTAATAATTTTTGGCTGGTTAATAGTTATAGTAATGTTGTGTGTGCTAATTTGTGGGGCATAGGGTTTTTCTAAATTCTGTTTCTTTGCACATTGAAAATTACGCTCGGAGTAACTAAACCGGGTTGCTGTGTGTTTGGCATTTTATTTTAACGTGTTGTGTCCTCATTGCTCTGCAGCCTCATTGACTTGTACAGCTACCTTGTACTTAGCATTCGACCACAACTCTCTTGTGTTGTAGCCCTTTTAATATGGTGCCGTCAATAATTTCACATTAGAACTGTCAAAAAGTGGTGTCTGTTGCAGAGATTGACACCATAAATTCAAATTTTTATTTTCAGGATAGCTAGGCGTATTCTTGCATATTCCTACAACATATTACCTGACATACCCTGACCAACAGTACTTAGTTAACACCAGAAATATTTTTGGGTTTTCTTAAAAAATGACAAAATTTTAAGGGTAATATTTAACATAGCCTTTACAGATGCTTTCCTATGGAGGAACAAATATTTGTAACGTACATATATACTTATATGTGTGTCTCTCTCTCTCTCTCTATATATATATATATATGTATATATATATAGTATGCATGGTTGGAACTCGGAGTTATATTCCTTGCACTGAATATGGTGATAGTCGGTTTCCTCAGATTGTTTGGATGTGCAACATTTTATTGTGCTTTGGCATTTTTCACATACATAAAATATGCTGCGTACCATTGTCTAATTCTTCCCGCCATCATTAAAATACTTTATGAAAATATGCCCCATATTTAATACAATTTGTCAGTGAGGCTTGTCCTTCAGCAGAGCAAATAGCAGATCATCTCATGTTTTGTCGATTCTCTGTCCTCATTTCTATGAGAAAAATCAGATCTTCCTCCCTCCTGTCTTGCTGCATCCTGGACTAGATAAGTGACATTTACAGAGGAGAAAGGGAAAAAATCTATGTTGAGTGCCATTGGGTTTTTGTACCAACTCTCAGAAGTCTACGTTACGTTACCTAGGTAGGTCCAGAATGCCTCTGACTATTTGTACGCCCTACGCCTTGGGCTACCTCTTCTTTGTTTATTCCTGCACCTCGCTGGTTACCCATTGCCACAGTCAAGTGGTTGGGTGGGAGGTTGTCAGTTATAGTCCATGCAGTTTGAGGCTGATCCCAATGAGCACTCAATCTTGGTTCCGGTGTCGCACCATTCCAATTCCGTAAGGAAGTTCTCTCTCTGGAAACGGGGCCACGGTGGCTGACCGTTTTAACTGCTAGCCTCCCACCAAGGTGAACCGGGTATAATATCTGGCAGTTTCACTCCGGATTTTCGCAAGTGGGAATCATGCCGGGCAATGCCAGTGGTCAGGGGGTTTTCTCCGGATCTCCTGTTTTCCCTGCCCTTTCATTCTAGCGCTGCTCCTTACTCACCTTACTTCACCCTCATCAGCTCTCAAGATCTCGACTTTAAGAGCAGTCGAAATCTCTTCACTCCCTCTTTGGAAATCTGTGGATGTTGCCCCCGGGTAATCAGGAGCCAAACCTGCCGTTCTAAAGTGATTGCATGAAACCTGGCTTGCGCCCATTGTAATAGCAGCTACCTCACTGCGTGTGTTGCCTCTCCGCTCCATCCTGTAGATCCCCCTTCAATCAGCTGCCTCATCATGGCTGGTCTGCTGCTGCTGGGCTAAGCAGAGTGCCTGGAAAACTTGTCGCAGTGACTGGCTTGTTGGAAAGGGGGGGGGGGGGGGGAGCTGTATCCTTAGGCTAGTAATGATAATTTGTAATGGGTGCAGTAAACTAGTCTGTTTGTTTAACCAACATCTCTGGCTACCATGTTCATGGCACTCTTTCCATTGTCCCCAAGACCCGGGAATGCCTACCGCCCTATCTCCGAAACTTTGACTCTCTTGGACGTATGTTTACCGCTCCTGGTTGGACCACAAAGCTGCAGTTATGCTGTCATTCCCAGCAGACTGAGAAAGAAGAAATACTGCAGCAAATGAGTAACTCCTCTCTGTTCCCGAAGAAATTTCTAAAAAAAACCATCAAGACCATCCTGTGATCTTGGGGAATTGAGAAGCACAGCTCTCGACCCTGGCACGCTGCTCCACTTCCCTTGGGAAATTGAGAAGCACAGCTCTCGACCCTGGCACGCTGCCCCACTTCAATAAGGTGGTCATGGGAGAGCTCTCAGTGTGTCCGCAGAATTAGTCCCTTGCCAATCAGTTGTAATCACAGCCAGCTGGTAATCTATCTCTGCCACATCCGCACCACACAGCCCTGCTGCTGACACATGTCTGGGTTCAATTACGTCTGGCTTGCTTCCGCTTCCTAGGGTAGGTCGTGCACGCTAAGCCCCCTCGATGCCGAGGCGCATGGGGCAATGTCCATATGGACCAAGCCCATACCACACCAATCTGCTTTTGATTTCTACACTGCCTCAACGAATCTTACTTTCATAATTTCTGTTATTGGTGATCATACATCTGGTGCTAATTAAATATCTAATAAATAGCAACATACTTTGCTTGCACCTCCTATGGTGTAGAAGCTTTGTATGACATGTATAAAAATACTAAAACTAGCATAACTCATGAGGTTGCCATTATGTACTAGTATGTATATTGATAAATGTAGAATGGTTTTAGTGTTAGAGAGATTTTAAAATTAATTTTGTTGTGTACTGTATGCTTCTATTCATGTTTTGTGTTCTCTGACTCCTTACATTTAATATTGATGTACTTCTTTGCAGGTATCAGAATGAACTTCCAAAAAAAATAAAGTCTCGTGGCAAGGATGCACATCTCAACCATGAGGAACTGGTACAAACAATGAAATGGAAACAAACTGTAAGTACGAATGATTGGCAAAAATTTTGTAATTTGGAATAGCTTTCATAGTGCAGGTCTGTCACTGATTATGAACACAAATCCTAAATTGAACCATCAAAAATCCTGGAAATATTAATCCTATAATATATCCTGAAGACTCCAGATCCAATTAGATACTGAAAGTATAAAAATTATTTGTTGCTGCATTATCACGCTAGTTTTGGTGCGGCCATGGTGAAGGTTTGAGGCTATGTCATTTTCAGGAAACATCTTTGGCACCAACTTTGTGAATTCGTCACTTAAATTTATTTATATGCATGTTGTTTTCACAAACAAAATTGGACCACAATAATTTGGCATCAATCACATCATTACTTTCCTTCACAACAAAGCTTGAAAGAGTTGAATTTGCTTTTAAAAATATTGGGCATTTTTTTCGTGAGTTTCGGTGTTACCATGATTTTGCAAATATTTAGTCCCCTGCTGTAAATGCTAAGGATAGATTTACATACTGTGCATTTTGCCTGATAAGTACTTTCCCCTGGCTTTAACCATTTGAGGCTGTTGCAATTAGTACTTTTTGTTAACAAGATGGTCACATGACCAGTTTTATGTACAAAATTGATCAAGTATTCTTATAATTGACATTTTATGTTTTGTCGTCTTGGAAGCTGACGAATTGCAAAATACAAATTACTAAATTGTTGCCATATTGGTTTTGCCTATTTAAAATGTTTAAATATACACTAGGCAAGGTTAATGCAGTAAACAAATGTGTAATGTACTCACAATTAGTACACAAAGAAAGTTGCTGAAATATTATTGGAATAGGTATTTTCTCATGATACAACTTTTGTTAAGTAACACTTTCCCATTATGTATGTTTTATTTTGTAAATTTTAAATTCTAAACTGGCCTCTAATATTTTCAATGTTGTGGTGTTGGACTAAACTTTACAAAATCCTAATACAGATTGCGAAAAACGAAACTTGAAACAAATTGTCAACTGATGATTTGTTACAGGATGTATGTTGTTATACTTTGGCGGTAACAATAATCATCATGAAAAAAATAGTACTTAGAACTGAAGGTTGTAATTGAAACTTTAATTATACTTAAGATTTGTTGTTTAAATTATGTTTCAAATTTATAATTTTTTTTTTTTTTTTTTTTTTTTTTAAATCGAATTTGTTAAATAATATGTTCATCAATTATGGTGGAGCATATATACAGGTATGGTTAGTGAAACGTTTCCAGCTCTGTGAACACCATTGTGCATGTGATATTTTTCCATTGCGGTTATGCGAGTATCTTTCTGATGTTATAAGAATATTTTATAGTTTGTATATGATATTTATACTTAGTTTCCTTAAGCATAGTTGATTGTAGCATTGTGTTTGAAGTGAATTTTCTTGTGTGAAATGTAATATTATCAACACGTCTATGGCCTGGTCCACCATTTTCAGTACCGTTGTGTGTTATGAAGCGCCAATGTGTATTTTCGTTCTGCAGTTCATATATTTTCGGGTAGAGATGCTCTGGTATGGATATTTTTCAGACCTGGCTCTGAATCTACATCCAGCTCTTCGTACCCATGTCCTGAATACGTTTCTGTTGGACCTGGCTGACTGAATACGTGATTCATACCTCTTTGTACCCATGTCCTGAAACGTTTCTGTTGGAACTGGCTGGCTGAATACGTGGTACATAGTGACGAAACATTCCTGTTCGCAAAGAAGGTCTTTTTGGGATAGTTCCACCGAAATTCTAAGTCCTCGTATAAAGAAATGGCAAGTGTTTGGCGAATATGGTACATAACACTAGGAAATGATTATTGAAACTTATCAATACACAAAGGTACAGCCATTTATAACATTTTATTGTGGAAAATATAATAGCCAGTGTCTTACTATTTGTTATTTTTAAGAGATGCGTGCCAAAATGTACTGCGATAACAATGTCTGTCACTACATTTTCCACATTTTTTGACACTGTGGAAGAGTCGTTAAAATACCTCGCACAGTGGAATTGCTCTTATTTCTCCTGTCCCTTTGCATTTTTTTAATACGACATGACACCTAAATAAAGCTGAAAACAAAGTTGTCTTTAAAGTAAGTTTACAGCTCAAACAATTAATCAGAAGAAATTAATCATAATTCTGTTCCACTTGTGAAAATTGCACTACATTCAATTGCCAATGATGAAATTTATAGGATACATTAATATTAAAAATTATATTGCGATAAGATTGATTCACGGGTCAATTGTTAATACTGTTGACATTTGGAGGCCTCTATTAATCAAAAGCAGCTCAGTTCTGGGCATGGAACGTGAATCGGGACGCGTTACAACAGCATAGTTCTAGTTCGCTCCACTGCAAAGCACGCACTAGTTCTAGTTCGCTCCACTGCAAAGCACGCACTAGTTCTAGTTCGCTCCACTGCAAAGCACGCACTAGTTCTAGTTCGCTCCACTGCAAAGCACGCACTAGTTCTAGTTCGCTCCACTGCAAAGCACGCACTAGTTCTAGTTCGCTCCACTGCAAAGCACGCACTAGTTCTAGTTCGCTCCACTGCAAAGCACGCACTAGTTCTAGTTCCGCCGGGCAGGCATAGATCGCGCTGTAATGTGTCACTCCTAGTGGCAGCCAGTTCGAGTTCAGTCATGTGGAATTAGATATTTTTGTTCTCATATTTCTTATCCCACATTGTATTTATTGCCAATGATTTGAAATAATTTATTAACAGTTAAATTTGGTATTAATTGTTTACCAATTGTGGGTGCTTATTGACATGGTAGGTAAGCAAATATTGGTTTCTTTACAGTGTATTTATGAGTATTATTAATCAAAGAAATGATACAAGTTTGTTTTGTGATGCATACCATCGCTTTAATTTGTTGTCAGGTAGTGTCAGTATTTTAAGGTTTTTTTTTATAAAAAATATATTATAAATTAAGACTGAGTGAATCATGCTATTTAATTTCGAAATAAAACAGACATTTATATTCCATTTCTCAGTAAATGAATGTTATTTTTTTCGTGGCTGTTTCTCAAACAGCTAATTTATGAATACATGTTTTGAATGGAACAGGGAGGGTAATTGAAAAGCTTTTGGGATTGTGCTAATTTTGATGGGCTACATGTTGAATATGAGAGATATCAGGAGAGAGGATAGTGGCTACATTATTACAGATCCATCTCTGCTCCACACGGGTCTCCAATCTGTGTATCGGTGCACTGCAGTAAGTTGTAAAACAGCTGCGAGTTGATTGTGTCTGCGAGTAAGGCCAAATTATTGATCTGTTTGGCCTGTGTTGATTGCATAGGGCACATACCTTCCTCTTCCCCCTCAAAAGTTTGAACCATGTCTATTTTTCTTTTTTTTTTTTTTCTCCCCTGTTTCCTCCCTTACTCCTCGTGTCACCAGCTATGTTTTTGTGCTAGCAGAGAAGAGGCAGGTCTGACAGTGGATAGTGGATGTGTCTGCCTTCCATACGTACCTACATCCATCACTCTGACTAGTGATACGGATCCACTGGCACATCCATCTGGACCTACCCATCTCTAGTTTCGGAAAACTGATAAAGTGTCATATTTAATGAATGATTCTGCAGATTATTTTGTACCAATGGGAGATAAACATATCCAAGGAATGTCTCAAAAGTGTGTTCAGAAGTTACAAATAAGAATTAGGAACCATATTGGAAATTGTTTAGATAATGTATTTTGAAATGTTTATTAGAATTTTTGAAATATACATTGCCAAGAAAACCACAATTTAAATGCATTTCTATGGTGTAAAAATTACATATTTTATGTATTGAAAATCAAAGTGTAAGATTAACTTCGTCAAAAATATTTACATACTTAGAGAATGTGTTTATTATTTGCGTTGTTACGAGAAAAATAATATTTATCACATTTTCTTCTTTCAGTGAGGTTAAAATACAGTGATGCATGACTGCCCATCGACTAGGAGAACACTGTGTCAGATGAGGTTAAGTTTTTGACAGGCATTAAATCAGGCATGCCCTGTTCTGACTAGGTTCTCAGGGTAAATTAGTCTTTGTGTGGCACTGGGGTGCTTCTCGTATAACGGACTGGCCGGGTAGCTTTGTGGCAGGGCTTAAATTAAGGTTCTGGTAACATAAACTTTCGCTGCAGGCTAGGTGATTTGGGCGGTATACCTGGGCTACGTGTGTGGATTGTGCTAGGTCCTGCTTGTGGCGGAACAATTGTGCGTGTGGATGCCACAGGTATTTGAGGATGCTGAATACGTATGTAGAGCCTTATCGTTGGGGACAGCACAACTGGTGTGAGATAGGCGATAGGATCTGTTGGTGGATGTTCTGGCTGGTGGAGGTGCTCAGCGAGCCACGGTAGTACCTCCTTGCTCAGATGAGGGGGATTGTGGAACAGATTCTTTGTTGTCTCAGGATCGATGGAGACGAGAAGGTTGCGCAAAGCCTGGGCTTGTTTCTTCGGTGTGAGCTGTCAGATGGCGGTGACTAGGGCAAGGGTTAGCTCTTGCAAATGCCGAGAGGCAATAGCACTTTCTTTAACTTCTCTTTAAGTCTACAACATCTGGATTAAGGCATCTGGAGTACACAGCACACACTCACACCCTTGAGGCAAAATGCAGGGATTGTGTACTTTGTACGTGTTGAGCCATGTAAGTGTCTACTGACTGAGCAGTCACCCTATTTCAATGCTCTGCACCTAAACGTGGTGAATAATGAAAATCAGGCCTCGTCGTCTGCAGTCATACACATGGGTGTAAGCTGCAGCAGAGTCTTCCCAGTCCACTGAACGCCCTCTTCCGGCACTGAAAGTGTGGTGGGAAAGGCCGAGCACTGAATTGACAAGCTGGTTTGAAGGCAAAGTACCTGTGGGGGATCTCCCATTCTGTCTACCAGAATTTTCAGTGAGGCTGGCCGTTGCTAGTGTTTGTGGGTAGCAAGCAGTGCTTTGGTTCGATTCAGTATAGTTCCTGGGTTAACCTGCGTTTTTCTCAAGGGGTGAGAACAACTAGGAAAAGTGCTCTGTCTGCAGGAACGTGGTACTCAGGGATCGGTTCAGACACACTGTTTATTCCGTGTGATTGGAAGTAAACAGGTTGTGATGCACTACCTCCTGCATTTATGAAGAGCTTAGGGGAAGCTAAGCCTACGCAAGCCAGGTAGAGGCGACCTGGGTCTAGGTTATAAGGGTCAGGGTAGTCGAGAGCTGTGTAAACAACTAATAATTTGACTAAACTACCTAAACCATTGTTACCCAGAAGGGACTGCAGTGTTTAGTATATAGACGACTTGGCTTGATTGGTTCGGCACGGTGGTTGGATGGCGCGGGGGGTGGCGAAAGCATAGCTTCTCTGGTGTGACGTCACTAGTTGGCTGGGAGAGAATTGAAGACAAACAACGAAATGTACTAGCGGTGCCATCTAGCTGTGGTTAGTATTACTCAATCTCTTGAGGTGCATAGCTTCAGTGGTCTGGTGAACAGTACAAGTTGCTGGCTGGAAGGTCCATTCTTGCCTTAGTAAATAGTACATTATCTGACGTCTCGTGGTCAACGGTAATGCAAACTCCGGGGAGATCAGATGCAATGCTATGCTGATGACCTGAAGTCGTCTAATTACCATTGTTGAAACCCCTCATGAGTCAAGTCAACAGATTAAAATAAATTAATTTGAATGTTGTTTCTATACGAACAAAAATTTCTACTTGTCCATTAAAACAATACGTACGTAATTAAAAATTGTACCGTCTCATAAGAAGTGCTGCAAGACAGTGCCGTCTCATGAAATACGCTAAATTCAAGTCCCTCCCAACCCCATCCATGTGCAATAAAATAAACAGAGCCCCAGCAGTATAACTTGGCCATAATAGAAATAAAGTAAGCTGGATCTTAGCATTTGTTCATTCATATGTTTTCTTCATAGAGAGAACCTAAAAGTTAGGTTTACATTTGTGGTCTAGTTTCCAACTAATGCATCAGGTATTTTTACAAGCAGGTTAAGTGTTATTATCTGAAGCGGAGGCCATATAATGGTTGTTCCAAGCAGGGACACATTTTTTTACTTTGGTGGTGTTCTTACTATTACAATAATTATTCTTGCAGCAAGTTGTAATCACAAAGGACATAGTAATGCTCATTTTGCAGACAATCATGCAGCCTTTTGTTTTTGTAATTAGTTACTGCAGGGGTGGTTTTGGTTAAGCAAAAACAACCCTTAATTTGTAAGTATACAAATATTTTTATTGTTTTGATTAAATAGATGCTGTATAGGGGGTTAATTTCCAGCCATCATGAATTTTTAAAATGTTTTTTTGTATAGTTCATTCATGGTTACTTCCAAATGTTCTGAAGCCCTGCTTAGTTCTACTTGCAAGATATTCCTCCACCTAATGCAAATAGAGCTCAACGAAATCTAGAAAATTACACCAAAGTGACAACCACCACATTTGTGCATACCCATTTTGATAACATTCTGCATAAGAACTATTTCATACTAGGTATTTCCAACATACCTGTTTTCTCACAAAATGCTTGTGATACGTAGAATATTTAGGAAATAACCAAACAATATATTTAGGGGTGATTTTTCAAAGGCTAGATTCTAAAAATGTGAAGAAACTGTGAATAGACTAGAAGTTACATTTCAAATGGTTCAACAAAATTCTATGGACGAGACAGCTTAAGCTTTAGCAAATTATTACATCCTTTCCGTCATTATTATTATTATGTATTAATGAGTAACGTTTCGAGAAATAAATGTGTTAAATTTTCTTGTTGTCAATCACAGAAATGTTAACACCAGTTGTCACAATTCTAACTTTGGAAAATACAAAAATTAGGGCCACCTGCTTTGTCATTCCTTAATAAATAATGCAAAATCTGTAATATTGATTGTGATAAAATGAAGCTGGCAGGGATTAGTCTTCAGCCCTGATAAGTGGTGGGTATTTATCCAAGAGGTTGGGGTCTGTAGTGGTGTAGTGGATAGACTACTCGCCTCTCACCTACAGAGTTCCTAATAGGGTCGCTTCTGGATATTCACACTTGGGAATCGTGCAGGACGATGCCACTGCATAGCAGGTTTTACTCCTGGATCTCCTATTACCCTTGCTTTTGTATGTCGGAGATGCTCCATACTCACCTTCATCATTATCTGCTCTCAAGACCTCAATGTTAAGAGCGACCCAAATCTCTTCTCTCACTCACCCACTCGAAGTTTGTGTGATTGCTGAGTTACGGGTAAGGAAATTATTTTAGTATGTATACTGTTGGGTCTGGATGAGATTTATTACAATATCAAAAAATATATTCAATACTGGAAGTTATAAAATTGGACACAATATTACTAACAGAACAAGCTGTGCTGTAATTGGATGTTGTGGCCAGTGTGTGAAGTGGCACGTATGTTGCTTGCAGCGGGGGAAGTTCTATCCGCAGTTGTCATACCTGGTGAAGGTGAACACCCCGCGGGCAGTCATGATGGAGACCAAGAAGGCGTTCCGCAAGCTGCCCAATCTGGAGCAGGCCATCACAGCCCTGAGCAACTTGAAGGGTGTTGGTACCACCATGGCATCAGGTTAGTTTCCTTCACACACAGAGTGCTCTCTTCCCACCAAGGCAAACTGGGTTCGGAGTCACTACCAGATTTAGAATTGAGTATCGTGCTGGAGAATGCCGCTGGTCAGCTGGTTTTCTTTGTGATCTGCTGTTTCCCCCGTACTTGCACTTCAGCACTGCTTCATATCCACTTTGCTTCATCCTGATCTGCTCTCAAGACTCTGTAGTTAAGAGCCGCCCCAACCTCTTCCTTCCATTCACACTTGTTGAAGTCCGCCAAGGGAGCACGCTGGAAATCACAGCCACCTAGATCACAGCAAATACCCAAACACTGCGTAGTTGATCCAGAGTATCTAAAATTGAGGGTGATATAAATTCAGGAAGAGGGGTGAATAAAGTTAGGTCAATCTGTTGGTTTTATTTTCATGCAACATTAATTTTGGTGTTTGGTTATTTAGATACATTACGTATTGATTGTACACGTACTAAAAGTTTCCTTTAACAAAACTGCAGAGCTGTTCAGTTGTAGAGTCTTATTTCCTGTTTTTAAAAATAAAGTGGGTTTCGAATTAAATATTCAGGCAAATGGGACGGATGGGATTCCAGATCAGCACTGTGCACAATATCATCATCAATGTAATTAAATACATATTTAAATTTAAATTCTGACAAAATGTGTGAACTCAAACTCGCTCCACGGCGAAGGCGTACTAAAGGCAGTATATTTACTGCAAGAAAGGTCCAACAAACACTGGTGAAAACTATTTTTAAGATCTAGAATAGAAAATATGCAGGCTTTACCCAGGTGCTGAAGGGGCACAATCAATAGTGGGCAACGGAAAAGGGTCTTTGTGAATTTAATTTTTTATCAGTGAGTGATTCACCACCAAATGATACATGTAGCTGTACCTCTTGTACACCAGAAAACCAGGTCAACAATAATCAGACGTCGATAGGACAATGCCAGCTTCTAGCAGCTTAATGGGGGCATTTGAAATGTCTGTCTCACATTTCCCAATTCTCGGGGAGATGTCACTAAAATCTTTCCTCAACTGGTCTAGCTGATTTTGAAAACATTCAGATGTGCTATTGGTGCCATCAAACAAAGGTGAAAATAATTCCGGGACAGTGTTGACCTGGAGACCAATCTGGATGTTCGGAGCAAAACCAAAGGATAAGTGGAATTCATCCAGATTTACAGATGTTCTAGTCTTCCCTAAAAACTCAATACCTAAGATGACGTCATGAGAGAGGTCTGGAAATACCAGAAAGGGAAACTTCCAGGAAAACTGGCCGATCTTAAAATGCAAGGGCACAAGTATGTTGCTCGCTGGAAAATTCTTTTCGCCACAGGTGATTAACACTGTACACTTCCTAATTGAGCATGGGACTTTACTTTTTGCCAAACTGGAAAACCCACACCTATTTCCAGTTAAACTTTTTTTCTCACCTTGGGACAAGTCCTATGCAGGGGCTTGAGCTTGCCGCATTGAAAACATTTTACTTTCAGTTACAGTAAGTCTGTTTTGCTGACAATCTCTTGCTACGTGTCCCTGGATGGCACAATTGCTACACTGCACTGAAAAGCTGCGCTGCACAAGAAACTTACCTGGACAACATGGGGTTACTGTCGCGACCGGCTCGTACGGCAGGTGGAAAACACGCACTGTATTCACTAGCGACGACCAAACGGCCTTGCACTTCTACAGCTAGCTGACGTAGCTTGCGAAAATTATGGGGAACAGAGAACAATGTGCCTTGCGCGTATTCATGCTAAGCCAAGTTATCTATAATTACACTAACCAGTTCACACTCACTCATTTGCAAATACAATGCATCGTGGAAAGCGCATTTTAAATCCACAAATTAATACATTGACTTGCCTGGTCTTTGATATCTGTAAATGAAATAGTGTTCACAGTTATACTTTATGCGAGGGAGAAATAAATCCTCTATAACTCTAAGCTTGAAGATTGCAGAGGTACCTCCTTCCAATGATGTGATTTCTTCATGGAGTAATTGTAGTATGAATCCCTTGCACTTAAAGGCTATTGCTTTCAAGAGGCTGTCTGACTAACTTAAACATAAACTGGCAATTTTGTTCACTGCAATAAAAAAATTGCAAAATACTGACAGGCTCCAACAATTTCAAAGGAATAAAGTGTTGCGGGGTTAATAGAAATAACTTGTCTACTTTAGGTGGACCGTTGGTGATGCTCACTGGGACCATATGCTGAAAGGGTTGCCCTATTGCACCTCGCTGACCCCACAAGTCCACCGCAGCTCGTCTACGGTCATTGACATGCCAGCTTCAGTATCGCGGTCCCTCAACATAGCCAGCAGTTAGTCCTTTTTGATAGTGTATATAAATCCGACCTCAGCCATTTCATGTAACAAAACGACAAACCAGATATAAAAAACAGAGCAGAGTTGCGTAGAAATTATTCGTACCGGGCCACAAATAATTGCACACAAATATAAGGTTGAACACATTATATTTTGAATTAATAAACATACAATAACTTCGAAATACTACCCTTAACAATTGTTTAAAAACTCTCACCACAGCCAAAAACCACT